>CAJQUN010000014.1:6627498-9027498 GCA_907163345.1 Haberlea rhodopensis
TTTTCATCTTTAACTCCGAAAAAATTTAAGAGATCTCTGTATAATCATTATGTCATCTGATAATGGTTCCACCTCTTCTACTTCGGGTGCTATATATAGGGAAATCGATCGTTATGAATCTTCTGAAGATTCATTTTCCCTCCCAAGTACTTCTTCCCGAAGTGAGGTCGGACACCTCCCTCTTACTGAGGACCCGACCTTAACCACAGTTCAGGTCGGGGAAACAGTAAATTCCTGAAATAGAAGATTCTCCTTGGTATGTCCATTATCGTTCTGGTCTAAACGAGTCGGCTGAAAAATACAATCCGTACCTTAAGCCATCTTTCTGATGATTATGATATCATCATTCCTTCTCCTGAGGGATCCCTCACGAGCCCCCCTCTGATTACTACACTTTTTATCTTGATCAGATTGAAGGGGGGCTTCGATTTCCCATCCCTGACTTTTTTTACAACTTAGTAGATACTATCATCTGAACCTTAGTCAATTTGCCCCAAATGCCTTCCGCCTCCTCTGTTCTTTCGTAGTTCTGTTTCGAGCTTTAGGACTAAGGTTAGACTGCTTCTCCCTCAGTCACTTTATGATTCCTAAAAGGTCCAAGGAAGGACCTATTTACTTCTCTGCTCGCCCAGGGTGTAAATTTTTGAACGGGTATCCCTCTAGCAACAAATATTGGAAAAATTATTACTTTTTTATTTAAACCTCCTCGTCCCTTGTCAATGTTCTCCCGTTGGCGTGATCATCTCCCCCACTTACCTTCTCCACCTGATGGGTTTCGACGGAGCCCTTTATTTACCGAGGTGAGGTCGGTGATCGGGGCCGAGGTGTTTCAATATCTCTCGCCTTTTATCTGAGGATCTCTTATGTCACTGTGGTCTGAGCTTGGCAGATATACCCTTGAAAGGAAACCTTGGTAGATAAAATAAAACTTATTTCTTCTTATTATATTGCCCTCCCCCTTGTTATGGCATCTAACACGAATGTATATACTTCTCAGTTGACAGAGTCATGAATGCTTCTATTTTGAAAGCGGCTGCTAAGAAAATAGAGAAAAACAGTTCAACTACCGTTCTCGAGCCTACTGTTCCTGTTGTCACTATTGCTGTGTCAGGGGAAATTGAAACTGCTGGGACTTCCTTGAAGCGTAAGAAAAAATCTGCCCTTCCAAAGGTGGTTACTGACTTAACTGTGGAAAAGGGGACTTCTGTTACAGAAGTGGAACCTTTAAGGCAAGTCAAACCCCGTACTGAAGTTCCAAGGACTTCGGTCGAGAGATCAATGGAAAGGGCTTTTGAGTCTTACCATGACGGGATGCGCTTTGGTCGGTGAAGGTCCCAGTAGTGTAGCTATTTCCTTACTTCGTGACTTAGCCACCCAACCGGATGCTGATTTCATGGCAGACCTGTCTTGGTCTGACCTGGCCAAGAGGACTTGTAGCAGTGCTGCTGAGGTTTATGATACTTCCTCCCTCTACCCGTATATTTACTTATTTATATTTGCTACATTTTGAGTTGGGGTCTTTTATTTTTTATTTAGACCATCCTCCTACTGGGTGAATTCTCCTCCCGAGCCAACAACTTCCGTAGGCAATCCTTGAAGGATTCTAAGACTTTTGAAGCCAATAATGCTGATCTTCAACGTACCTTGAATGACCTTAAAGTTATTCATGAACAAGAAGTAACTAGGTTGAAAGAACAATCAGAAATGTTCAAGGCCCACCTTGAAGAATCTCAAAAGAATGCCAACCTTTACAACAAGGAGTTGGAGGGAACCCGTCGGGCTTTGGAAGCATCTCGGGAGGTCGCCGAAGTTGCCACTCAAGAGATGGAAGCTTTTAAGAAGAAATGGGAAGAAGCAGAGGCAAAAGCTTCCCAATCGAAGGCCAGCTTTCAAGAAGAATTCCTCAAATCCTCTGAATTTACAGATTTATGTGGTGAGAAAGCTTATGGATATCTGGAGATCGGATTCAAAGGGTGTATCTCTCAATTCAAAGAGGCGGGATATCCTCCCGAAGGAACTTCTTCAGATTTCCTGGATTTTGATCGTGCTCTCCAGAACCTTCCCCCTGATGTTTGAAATGTCATTATCTTGTAATGTTCACTGTGGGGATATACAGTGTTTAGATTTTCATATTTTCATTGTAATTATTTGATACAAGTAACTTCTGTTGAATTATGAACATGTTTTCCGCTTGTATCAAATTATAATGTTCAAATTATAAAAATGATTGGTCAACAAACACTATCTGATCATTAATCAAGATCCGCTAAATCCTTTTATTTTAAGAGATCGATCCAGCTAATGATATTCATTCTTTTTATCATTGGAGATCGGACGAACTCGGAAAGTTCTGATCTCAAATATAGCTTTGTAAAGTTTTATTTGCAGTCCTTTTATCTTGGGAGGTCGGATGAGCTCGTAAAGCCCTGACCTTGGGTATAGCTTGTTAAGCTTTACCGAGACTCGTAAAGTCTTTTTCTCTTTGGAGATCGGATAAGCTCGTGAAGCTCGGCCCTAAAATATAGCTTGTAAAGCTTCACTGAGACTCGTAGAGTCTTTTTCTCTTTGCGGTCGGATGAGCTAGTGAAGCTCGGACCTAAAATATAGCTTGTAAAGCTTTATTGAGACTCGTAAAGTCTTTTTCACTTTGGAGGTCGGATGAGCTCGTGAAGCTTGGACCTAGGATATAACTTGTAAAGCTTTATTAAGACTCGTAAAGTCTTTCTTTTTGGATGTCGGATGAGCTCGTGAAACTCGGACCTGGGATATAGCTTGTAAAGCTTTATTGAGACTCGTAAAGTCTTTTTCTCTTTGGAGGTCGGATGAACTCGTGAAGCTCGGACCTAGGATATAGCTTGTAAAGCTTTATTAAGACTCGTAAAGTCTTTCTTTTTGGATGTCGGATGAGCTCGTGAAGCTCGGACCTGGGATATAGCTTGTAAAGCTTTATTGAGACTCGTAAAGTCTTTTTCTCTTTGGAGGTCGGATGAGCTCGTGAAGCTCGGACCTGGGACATAGCTTGTAAAGCTTTATTGAGACTTGTAAAGTCTTTTTCTCTTTGGAGGTCGGATGAGCTCGTGAAGCTCGGACCTAGGATATAGCTTGTAAAGCTTTATTGAGACTCGTAGTCTTTTTCTCTTTAGAGGTCGGATGAGCTCGTGAAGCTTGGACCTAGGATATAGCTTGTAAAGCTTTATTAAGACTCGTAAAGTCTTTCTTTTTTGAGGTCAGATGAGCTCGTGAAGCTTGGACCTAGGATATAGCTTAAAAAGCTATATTAAGACTCGTAACTTTGAAGAAAATACTTCATTTTTCTTGTATTATCAAAATAAGAGCAGGAATTTATTACATCATAAAAAGAAAAGAACAAACAACACTAAGCATAGTATTTACGAAGGTGATAAGCATTCCATGGCCTCTTTAGCACTCTTCCCTCCATGTCTTCCAGATAATAAGCACCCGCACTCAATTTCTCAATCACCTTGTAAGGACCTTCCCATCTTGGATCTAATTTCCTGATTTCCACATCCTGCACTTTCTTTAAAACCAAGTCCCCCACTTGAAAACTCCTTTGGACGACCCGTCGATTATAAGCCCTGGTTACCCGACCCTTGTAAGCTTCCATTCGGAGAGCAGCTGCTTCCCTTGCTTCTTCTATAAGATCAAGGTCAATAGACCTTTTTTCAGTATTTGAGTCATCATAATGGATTATTCTGCATGACTGAGCTCCAATTTCTACTGGAAGGACCGCTTCGTTTCCGTATACCAAGCTGAAAGGAGTTTCGCCGGTTCCTGTCCTGGAAGTGGTTCTGTAAGACCATAAAACACTGGGGAGTTCTTCCACCCAATTTCCCCTAGCTCTTCCCAATCTTGTTTTGAGAGACTGCACCAAAGATCTGTTGGTAACTTCCACTTGGCCATTACTTTGAGGGTAAGCCACTGAAGTGAAGGCTTGTTGTATTTTCATCTCCTCGCACCATGCTTTCACCAATGAGCCTTGAAATTGCCTCCCATTGTCGGAGATTAACTTTCTTGGTACCCCAAACCTGCAAACAATATTTTGCCATAGAAAATCTAATATTTTCTGCTCTGTAATCTTAGCGACAGCTTCCGCCTCTACCCACTTAGAGAAATAATCGACAGCTACAATTAGGAATTTCTTTTTGGGCTATTGCTAAGGGGAAAGGACCAACGATGTCAATGCCCCATTGATCGAAAAGGACATGCAGCTACAATTGCTTTCATCAGAGCAGCAGGTTGGAGTTGAAGCCGGGCATGTCGTTGACAACTATCACATGTTCTGACAAGAGTTGCAGCATCTTTTTGAATAGTTGGCCAGAAATAACCAGCCAGGACGACCTTCCGGGCTAGCGATAATGACCCGAGATGATTGCCACAACAACCCTCATGAATTTCTTTAAGTACGTAATCCGAATCCTTTGGACCCAAGCATCTGAGTAGAGGTCGGGAGAAAGACCTCTTATATAAGATTCCTTCTAGGAGCAAGAAACGTAAACATCTTTGCTTTAACCTGTACGCCTTTTTAGGATCATTTGGAATGGTACCCTTTTGTAGGAAATTCAAAATATCAGCTCTCCAATCTTCTTCCTCTAACTCAGGAGATTGAGAAATGGAGAAAGGACTTAACTCGACCTGTGATATGATTTCCCGATCTTTCCATCGGTATAATGAGCTTGCCATTTTAGCTAAGCTATCCGCCTTGTCATTTTCTGCTCTAGGAATTTGCTCAAAAATTGTTTCTACAAAGAAATCTTTAGCCTTCTCAATTGTCCGAGCGTATTCGACAAGTTTTTCATTTTTTATGTCGTAAACACCATTCATTTGTTGAGCCACCAACTGGGAGTCAGAGAAAATATGGATCCTAGTAGCTCCCACATTTCTAGCTGCTCGCATGCCTGCCAAAACAGCTTCATATTCTGCTTCATTATTTGAAGCTCGGAATTCCAACCTAACTGCTATTTTGATCTCGTCTCCTCGGGGAGATATTAAGATTACTCCCACCCCACTGCCTTCCTTAGAGGAGGATCCATCCACATAGATCTTCCAAACCTCTCCCTGCTCGGGCCTTGTGGTTTCAACAATAAAGTCAGCCAAAGCTTGAGCTTTAATGGCTACTCGAGGTTCATAACTTATGTCATACTCTCCTAGCTCAGTTGTCCATTTCACGAGTCGTCCTGATACTTCAGCTCGATTTAATATTCTTCCCAACGGGCTGTTAGTTAATACTGATATTGGATGTGAAAGGAAATATGGTCTTAATCGTCGAGCTGTCATTACCAATATTAGAGCTAACTTTTCAATCTCCATATATCGTATCTCTGGTCCCTTCAATGCATGAGATGTGTAATATATGGGTTGTTGGATAGTATCTTCTTGCCTGATAAGCACCGAGCTTACAGCTTCCTCTGTTGCTGACAAATAAACAAATAAACGTTCTCCTATCTTCGGCTTGGTTAAGATCGGGAGCTCGGCCAAATATTTCTTGAGGTCTTCGAATGCAGCTCCGCATCTTTCATCCCATTCAAACTTTTTGGCCCTCCGAAGGACTTGAAAAAATGGCAAACTCCGATGAGCTGATCTCGATATAAAACGAGAAAGAGCCACAATTCGACCTGTCAATCTTTGTACTTCTTGTAGATTTTTAGGAGGTAACATGGATTGCACAGGATTAGCTTCAATTCCCCTTTGTGTTACGATATAACCCAGAAACTTCCCACTTTTCACCCCAAAGAGGCATTTTTGGGGATTTAGCTTCAAATTGAACGATCGTAACGTTGAGAATGTCTCTGTGAGATCTGGAATGAGGTCATCCCCCAACTTTGATTTTACTAAAATATCATCCACATAGACCTCTATGTTTCTTCCTATTTGTGCTGTAAATACCTTATCCATGAGTCTTTGATACGTAGCTCCCGCATTTTTCAATCCAAAAGGCATTACTACGTAGCAAAACGTTCCATCTGAGGTAATGAAACTTACTTTATCTTGATCCTCTCGGGCCAATGGGATCTGATGATATCCCTGGTAGGCATCCATGAAGCATAAGTATTGATGTCCCGCCGTAGAGTCTACCAATTGATCTATTCGTGGTAGAGGATAACAATCCTTAGGGCATGCCTTGTTAAGATCCCTAAAATCGACACACATTCTCCATTTTCCTGAACTCTTGGGCACCAGGACTACATTTGATAACCAAGTTGGGAATTGTACTTCACGGATATGTTCTGCTTGGAGTAATTCTTCTACCTCTTTTCTAATTAGCTTATCCTTCTCTGTGCCGAAGTGCCTCTTCTTTTGCTTTACAGGTTTCGCACCAGTAAGGATGTTAAGGCGATGCTGCATAATCGTAGGATTTATACCCCCGACCTCCTGAGCTGACCAGGCGAATACATCCTCCTGAGATTTTAGGAACGTAATTAACCTTAAGCGGATCTCCTCGCTTAGGCTTTTAGCGATCTTAACCATTTTTAGTGGAGAACTAAGCTCCACTAAATCTGGTTCTTCATCCGGGCTGTCGGGAATTAACATTTTCGGACTTTGCTCTGGGAGCTTTCCTCCTGCTATTGTACTAACCTGGCATTTTGATCTCTTGCTCTCCTCTTTTACCTCACTCAAATAGCAATTTCGAGCAGTCTTTTGATCTCCTTGTAATACGCCTACCTCCATACCAGATGGAAATTTTAATTTCTGGTGATAGGTAGAAGAAATAGCTCGAAAATCCTTCATGGCAGGTCGGCCAATTATACCATTATATGAAGAGGGAGCATCCACTATGGTGAAGTCAATCATTTTTGTAACTCTTCTGGAATCATTCCCCATTGACAAGGGGAGGGTTATTTGACCCATAGGCTTAATAGCGTGCCCTGTGAACCCGTAGAGAGGTGTCATGATTGGTTCAAAGCGGAAACCTTCTATTTGCATCTGATCCAAAGTTTCTTTGAACAACACATTGACTGAGCTTCCAGTATCAACAAATATCCGAGCTATGTCATAATTTGCGATGGTAACTGTGACTACCAAGGCGTCGGTGTGTGGTGCAACAACTCCTCTTAAATCACTGGGTCCAAAAGATATTACCGGGTCAGATTTGAGACTGACCTCCTGTACTATCTCGGAACAATCTAATCTCCTTCCATGCATTTTGCGGGCTCGACCGGAATCTCCATCTGTTGCTCCTCCCGAAATCATATGTATAATTCCTCGAGTTGGATTATTGTGCTCCTGCTCCCTTCTTCCTTTTTCACTTCTTTTTGGTGAAATTTCCCAACCTCGACGATGGGGTTGGTTATTTCGCCGAGCTTCTCGTTTATCATCTTCCCAGCCTTGATTTCTTCCTCTTCTGTTTGGAATGTAAGGTTCTGGCCTTGTGGTTAATATTGCTTTAATCTGGGGGTCCCCTTGAATGATCCTCTCGACCTCTTCCTCCAACCTTTGACACTCATTGGTCAAATGTCCATACTCCCTATGAAATCTGCAATATTTTTCCGAGGGAGGTAAGCGAGGCCCTTTTTCTGCCTTCTTCGGTCTTTCTAGTCTCCTTTTTTCATCGCAATACTCCATAGCCTTTTCTAAACTCATTGTCAAAGGAGTGCGAGTTAAAAGCTGTCCTCTAACTCTGCCATGATCATCACTCCTTTCAAAGAGTCTCTTCTTTCCTGATTCCATCTTCTCTCTCCTCATCTCTGGCTTCATTTCCACCCTTCTTTGTTTCTGCGCATCCTCCAGGTTAACATATTTTTCGGCTCGGCTGAGGAGATCATCATAACTCCTAGGAGGTTTTTTGACCAATGATTTAAAAAACTCCCCCGCCTTCAATCCCTGAGTGAATGCATTGATGAGGACATCCGCTGTGGCAGTAGGTACCTCCAATGCTATACCATTAAATCTTTGCACAAATTCTCTCAGGGACTCTTGCTCCTGCTGCTTGGTAGTGAAAAGATTCAAAGAGGTCTTTGATACCTCTTACTGCTAGCGAATTGGTTCAGGAAAACAGAGCTGAAGTCTTCAAAATTACGAATGGTATTTGGCTTGAGAAAGTTAAACCATTGCTGAGCCGACCTTACGAGTGTTGTTAAAAAGACTCGGCATTTAACCCCATCCGAATACCGATGTAATAACGCAGCATTTTCAAACCTCCCGAGATGTTCCTCGGGATCAGTGCTCCCATCATACTCTCCCACCATAGGCTGTCGGAAGTTCGGAGGAAGATCTTCTCTTAAGATCGGAGGGGAAAAAGGGCTTTCTCGTCGGGATGTAGATATTCTTTCTCCCCTTTGTTGTCCCAATCTTCGTATCTCCTCCCATACCATTTCCATTTGATTTGGTATCATAGGTTCAACCATCGGTTGATCAGCAGTTAACTGCTCTGGTTCCCCTTGCTGATTTCCCGAATTCATAGGAGGAGGTTGGCAGGGTAGATTATTACGACAGGGCGGTATTTGGTTTCCCCTCACCGCCATATCCACCGTCTGAGCAATGTACTGAGCCAATTGCTCCAAAGTAAGATCTCCCACCCTCCTATTTACCGTAGGCATCTGATCTCCTGATTCTGGTACAGTATTTTCAAGATTCTCCGATAATTCCGGGGGATTTCTCCCCTCATATGCTCTCTTCTCCCGCGTCCTCTTCTTCCTATTGCCATATCCACGCCTTAGCTCGAACGTTTCCCACAGACGGCGCCAATTGATACTTCCAAAAGAGGTGATGATTTGCAAAGTATCAATGATGAGTAAAATTACCTCTCCTTGTGCTCTTTAATGGGCTAAATAACAAGATATAGATCCTGAATGACCTGTTAAGATATGAAATAAGTGTTAGAAGGGTGCCGGAAGATTTTTCCGGCGTGTCCCCTCTGACGCTCAAGTCAGGTGACGGGAATTATCTTTTTAAATCAGTAAGAGTATGTATTGTATCGTGCGTATAGGAAAAAATGCATACCTGAAATCTTGCTTTGGTTTGCTATTTATAGAGTTTACCTCAAGAGCGTGCATCTTGGAGCAGTAAGGCCACGATTCACACGATTCCCGGGATTTAGGGACATGTCTGCCAACTGATAAGGTCACTACTTATTTCCACTCCCTGAAATCTCGGGACGTGCTCGATTAATGTGGACTTGGTCAACATATTCTCAGAGATAAGATGCCTGAAAACTCAGATGGAAGCTTTGAGAATGGGGTCTTCTGGTCTTGAAGTTATAACACTCCCGAAGATAAAATGGTGATCAGGTCGGGAGGTCGGCACAATAGTGTTTCCGAATTAATGTTGAATAATATGTATCTTGAACCAAGTAGGTCGGGAGGTCGGGAGGTTAGAACCAGCGTTGGATGATCTATATTTTAACCCAAGTAGCTCGGGAGGTCGGTCACGTAAATAAGATGAGGTAGCATCATCCTATTGCTGAGTATCAGACTATTTGAACATTTATTTATTGGGTGTGACATTTTATTATTTCACTTCTTGATTTCTTGATTTCCAAGTCTGATTATACATAAATCAATCTAATAGGACATTTACATTTGATCCAAATTAATTATTAATTAATTTATGATTTATATTTAATTAACATTAATGGCTTGCACCACCTATGATCCCGTGAATTCGTTGTCTTCTGCATCCTACTTGACTTCTACTTTAGGTCATGAAACTCAAGATCGTAATGCGGGTGCGAATGAATTGAGCGAAGAATCTTGGATGAGGAGGAGAGATGACATTGTAACTAGGTTACTTTTTGGCTCCGGTGAAGTATAATGCAAGTGGCAGTTATGGTGTTTTCTAGGGTAGTCTCAATTCAGGGAAGAAAATGAAGATGGGTCAAGAAAGAGGGAAATGACGCAATGAGTTTGAGAAAATGGTTATGGGGCGGAGTTTTCCCTTGAGGCCATGCAACTCTTATGCCTTTTTTGTGATGGCGTATTGGGGCGTGGTTAATTGTTCTTCCTTCTAGGAAATGAGCAGCAAGACGTTGAGCAAGAATGGTGTGAACTCCCTAATGACACGGTATGCAGTCTTTCTTTTCGTGAAAAGTTTGGGAAAATTTAAATATAAGTGTTACCCCTCCTTTTGGTTCGCGTTGGTAACAAATGAATTTATGTATGGGAAAGTATGTGTTGTTTTGCGGAGTCGCAATTGGGGCCGGAATCCGGAGGATCCTCTCGTTTTTCTTCCTGGATCTCCGATGATTGGATCCCTTCTTAGAGGAAGGCTCTCTCCCTTTTATAGGGGGGGGGGATGCCAAGGGTTCTGGTCTGCCGGGGATTCTGGAGACAATATCTGAAACCGAGGGGGGACCACAGATGGGGGACCATCTACATCTGTTGCCTACTTCGTACGATCCTTTTGCTCTGGTGATTCTCTGTGTCCGCGAATATGCTTTTCGTATCTGCAGTGCTTGGCCGCCCTTTGATTGGTTAGCAGGTCCAGCTTTTGCTTTAATAGGTGTCCGATTCCTGCAACCCTAGTCCCGGTACACAGGACCACCCTAGGTGGTCCCAGCTAGCCTATCATGTCCAATGACTGCCCGTCCCGACCTATTGAGGAAACCGCGCCTCAGCCCGGCTGCCTTGCTAAAGATAGGCCGTCCTGCTTTGATGAGGGGCCGCGCCTCAGCTTGGGCGGCATGCTCCATGGCGGACCTCCCCGGCCTCTTGGTGTACTTCCTCGCCACCCCGGCTCGGAAACGATAGTGGCTGCTGGACAGAGGTGATCGCGCCGCAATAAGCTTGGTAGGGCCGGGTCGGGCGGAGAGCTCGACAAGGATAACCCGGGATGGGCAGGTGAACTTTCTTTGTTGACTAAATGGGCCCCCCACTGATGGCCCAAATAAAGTTCGGACCCTCAAGACCTACTGGGCCTCCAGAACCAGGGATATCATCAGTATCCCCCTCTAGTCGAGCTAGTGCAGCGCTGCCTCGACTAATGGGCTTGTGGCGAACTTTATTGGTTCTTGACCCCCGGTCCTTTGACTAGACAACTTCTGGCCTCGGGGTGACAGCTATCCCGTACCAAACCCTAGTAAGCCGTCAGGCCACGTGCCCGTATCTGGTGCTCCGACCGTTCATCTCCCTTCATCTGCATCGTTGGTTTGGGCCAGGCTTTCCTCGGCCCACGAGCCACATCTTCTATAAATTGAGGCTCTCGAGTCATTTTCCCCCATTTGCGCTTTAGGTCGGATCAATTGCCTCTCCCAAAAACCCTGTAAGTCAGCTCTGCCTTCCTTTGTGTTAATGTCGCACTCTACTTCTTCCACTTCCGGTGCCCTCTTTCGAGGGGGGGACGAGGAGGCCGAGGGGTCTGATCTACCCAGTCCCTCGGGTCGGAGGTCAGATGCTCCTGAGGGGGACATTCCCGAGGTGGTGCCCCTCCGACAAGTCCCTCCTAGGGTATTTGACCCTAGTCTCCCCACCTTCGAGGTTCTCGACCCGAGGAGCCTGGCCCAGGCCGGACTTCCTTGGTACGAGATCCTCGACTCGTGTGTTTCCCCTGAGGCCGAGCACCTTCTCCGCACGTGGTTTATCCCCCCAGATCACGACGTACGGGTCCCTAGGGCTGGTGAGCGTCCGCACCTCCCCCCGCCCGAGTACTTTCCCTTCTTCCTCGAGCAGCTTAAAAGCGGACTCCGCTTTCCTATCCCCCTTCCCTTCCAGGAGTTCTCCCACTATCACTGCGTCTCTCTGAGCCAGCTCACCCCCAATTCCTACCAGAGCCTAGTATCTGTCATTGCCCTCTTCCGATCCTTGGGTCTGCCTTTCTCCCCTACCCTTCTTAATTATTTTTTCCAAGTTAAGAAAACCCCCTCTCCCGGGGCGTTTTACTTTGGTGCCCGGACCTTTTACAAATTTCTAAACAACATCCCGAGCTCCCGTAAGGGATGGAAACAGAGCTTCTTTTTTGTCAAACCACCACGACGCTGGGCTTGTCCAATGGCCTGGCGAGATACCCTACCTACCCCTCGACCTCTGCCCAAAAATATAAAGATGACGTGTTCTTCCAAACGGTTATCTCAACCCTTGGGGGTCGGCGTTTTGATTCAGCTGCCCTAATCAGGGAGGACGTACTCAGGCGTTTTGGGCTGAGCTCCTATCCAGACGTCCCTGGTGGTACGTTCTTCCTCCCCGGCCCCGCTTATGATATTTAAATATATACATTTATAGTTATTATTTTTTATTTTGTCTGAGCTGAATCTTTTGTCTTGTAGATAACATGTCTCTCCAGCAGCTACTGTCCACCATGGCGTCTCAGAAAAAGGCCGGGAAAGGTGCGGCCGGGGCGGGCCCTTCGAGCCAACCCCCCAGTGCGCCCGATGCTCCCCCAAACCACCCGTTTCCAGTGGCCAGCCCTCCTCGCGCCGAGGAGGTTGGGTTGGAGACAGGCCTGAGGAAAAGAAAAAGGGACGGAGGTGCAGCTAGGGTCCGGACGCGGGAAGAGGTGGCTACCTCCCCGGTTATTCATGAGATCGACACCCCACCTGCTTCCCCCCCCAGTCATCTATCAGTCGCTCCTGCTGACCCGGGTTCACCAGGGGTACCAGTGGGCTATACCCGAGATGTCAGCCTTATCAACTCTGCCCCTTCAGGTCTGTCCGCCCGGATTGTCGAGTGTCTGACCTCCTCCGCTGATCAGCAAGTCTTGTCCGAGCTGAGGTGGAAACCCCTAGCAGAGGAAGGTGTATCCCGGGCCCTATCAGTAAGTTTTTTTTTTTTTTTTTTTTTTTTTTTTTTTTGCTGAGTCCCTCTCCCCCTTTTCTCTGCAGGGCCTAGTGATGATGTGCGAGAGCCTTCGCCGGGGTGCAAACTACGGCCAATCAGCAAGAGACGCAAAGAAAACAGCTCGGGAGGCAAAGTCAGAAGCTGAGAATGCTAGAGCTAAATCCGAGGCGGACGCTGCCGAACTGGAGTCTTATAGGGCCTCGATGACCCGACTTCGAGCGGAGGCAGAACAGCTCCGTGTTGCTCTGGCCGGGAAGGAGCGAGAACTTTCCCATGTCGGGGCTGAGTTTGAAAAGGTTAGGTCCGAGTTGGAGTCCTATGTAGCAGGTGAATCAGACCGACGCGAAGCCTTTATTAAGTCGGAGGAATTTACGAGCATGCTGGCCTCCAAAGCTTTTAAGTTTCTGGACCTCGGCTTCGAGGGGTGCAAGGGCCAGTTCAAAGCCCAGGGCTTCCCGCCCAGTGACCAGGACCCTGACGACTTCCTGGACCTTAATGCCATCATTGCCAGCATCCCCCCCGACTTCATCAAGTAGTCTGAACTGCTTTTGACTTAACCGTTGTATCTCTTTTTTTTTTTTTTTTTTTTTTTTTTTTTTTTTTAATGTGCCTCGGAGGCACCCCTTTGTACTGAAGTCATTTCGAATTTTGATTGCCTTGACTTGTTAGGAATTGGTTTCTCGCAATTTTACGAGCGTCCCGACCCCTTATATCAGCCGAGCCAACCCGTGATTTCACATTGGGATTGATCCAAACAATACAACTTAAACATAATTCCCCGGGCAGAACTGGATGCCGCATAGCGCCTTCGTGTAACCGCGACTAACATAATTCTAACAAAATTAAATCTTAAAACAGTGCTAACCTGTTAATCCACATACTCCAAGATGCACAAAGGATCAATCCGACCCGATCTCAGGGAATAATTATTTCCAAGCAGATGATGTCCTCCTGACCCGCGCTCCTACACCCGAGCTTTATGAGGCAAAGAGGACCTGCACTTTAAATTGGTGCCAGGGCCTCATACACCTGGGCTTTAGCATGCAGGGCGGACCTGTGCTTTTAATTGGTGCCAGGGCCTCATACACCTGGGCTTTAGTGACAGGGATGACCTGCACTTTTAATTTGTGCCAGGGCCTCATACACCTGGGCTTTAGTGACAGGGATGACCTGCACTTTTAATTTGTGCCAGGGCCTCATACACCTGGGCTTTAGCATGCAGGGCGGACCTGTGCTTTTAATTGTTGCCAGGGCCTCATACACCTGGGCTTTAGTGACAGGGATGACCTGCACTTTTAATTTGTGCCAGGGCCTCATACACCTGGGCTTTAGTGACAGGGATGACCTGCACTTTTAATTTGTGCCAGGGCCTCATACACCTGGGCTTTAGCATGCAGGGCGGACCTGTGCTTTTAATTGTTGCCAGGGCCTCATACACCTGGGCTTTAGTGACAGGGATGACCTGCACTTTTAATTTGTGCCAGGGCCTCATACACCTGGGCTTTAGTGACAGGGATGACCTGCACTTTTAATTTGTGCCAGGGCCTCATACACCTGGGCTTTAGCATGCAGGGCGGACCTGTGCTTTTAATCGTTGCCAGGGCCTCATACACCTGGGCTTTAGTGACAGGGATGACCTGCACTTTTAATTTGTGCCAGGGCCTCATACACCTGGGCTTTAGCATGCAGGGCGGACCTGCATTTTTAATTTCGGACAAGAGGTTTAAAGGAAAAATTCATTAAATAACAGCGTTCGTACATTGAATTGAAATAACAACAAAATGCCTAGGAATAATATTTTCTGAGGTGATATGCATTCCAAGGTCTCTTTAGGCGTCGGCCTCCGTCCTCCTCCAAGTAGTACGACCCGGAACTCAGCTTCTGGACTACTTTGTATGGTCCCTCCCATCGGGGGTCAAGCTTTCTTACCTCCCCTGCTGGGTTGACCTTTTTGAGGACGAGGTCCCCTACCTGAAAATTTCGGGGGTACCACCCTTTTGTTGTAGGCCCTGATTATCTTGCTGCGGTAAGCCTCCATCCTTATAGCCGCCCTTTCCTGTTTCTCATAGATCAGATCCAGGTCCAGAGCCCGGCTTCCCTCATTGTCGCCATCATATGCCTGGACCCTGGCAGAGGTCTTTCCAACCTCAGCTGGTAGCACGGCCTCCGTTCCATATACCATGCTGAAAGGCGTTTCTCCAGTTGGGACGCGAGCTGTCGTTCTGTAAGCCCACAACACACTTGGTAACTCGTCCACCCAGTCTTTGCCAACCCCGTACAGTCTGGCCTTCAAAGCTTGCACAATTGATCGGTTGGTGACCTCTGTCTGCCCGTTGCTCTGTGGATAACCTACTGATGTAAAGGCTTGTTCGATCTTCATTTCCTTGCACCAAGCCATTAACCTCTGCCCCTGGAACTGCCTCCCATTGTCTGAGATTAATTTCCTGGGTACTCCAAAGCGGCAAACTATATTCTTCCACAGAAAGTCCAGCACATTCTCCTCGGCGATCTTGGCTAAAGGCTCGGCCTCGACCCATTTCGAGAAATAATCTACAGCCACCAACAGAAATTTCTTTTGCTTCGGGGCCACCGGGAAAGGTCCCACGATATCCAGGCCCCATTTATCGAAAGGACAGGCCGACGTTACCGCTTTCATGAGGTTTGCTGGCCTTGACTGGAACTTACTGTTCCTCTGACAACCCCCACAAGTGACTACAGTCCTGATCGCGTCATTCCTCAGGGTAGGCCAGAAATACCCAGCAAGGAGAGTCTTTCTGGCCAGAGCCAACCCCCCGAGATGGTCCCCGCAGCATCCCTCGTGAATTTCTCTGAGCACATATTCTGCTTCTTCCGAGTTGAGACATCGGAGGAGGGGTCCGGCAAATGACCTCTTATATAACACATCCTCTATCAGAACAAAACGGAATGCGTGCCTCTTTAACCGTCGGGCTTGGTTCTTATCAGCGGGTACTTCCAGCTTTTTCAAGTAGTTCAAAATCGGGGCCATCCAACCCAACACCTCGGGGGCCTCGGTGACGGGCCGAGCTGCCGGAATCAACTCTGTCTGAAATATGTACTCCCTCTGCGACAAAGGAACCAGGGATGTTGACCACTTGGAGAGCTCATCGGCCTCCTGATTATCCTCCCTAGGGATCTGCACTATGCTCCATTCCACGAAACTTTCTGACATCTCCTGTATAGCCTTCAAGTATTCTATCATCTTCTCGCTTTTGGCTTCGTAATTCCCTTTCACCTGCTGAGTGGCCAGCTGGGAGTCCGAGTGAAGGATCACTCGGCTGGCACCGACCTCTTTTGCCAACCTCAGCCCGATCAGTATAGCCTCGTACTCTGCTTCATTATTAGAAGCCCGGAAGTCTAATCTGATAATGACCTTCATTTTCTCACCCGCGGGGGATATCAGAACAATCCCCACTCCACTGCCTTCACTGTTAGCTGCTCCATCCACGTACACCTTCCAGGGCTCCTCAGCTTCAACCTCTATCATTTCCGCGATGAAATCTGATAAAGCCTGGGCTTTGATGGATGACCGAGGTTGGTAGGTTACGTCGTACTCGCCGAGCTCGATTGTCCATTTCACCAATCTACCCGATACATCAGGCTGGGTCATTATCCTCCCCATGGGGCTGTTGGTTAGCACTGAGATGGGGTGTGACAAAAAGTAGGGTCTCAGCCTCCTTGCGGTTAGGACCAAAGCTAATGCCAATTTTTCGACCTCTGGGTATCTGAGTTCCGCCCCTTTCAGTGCATGGCTGACATAGTACACCGGCCTCTGGTCCGTACCGTCTTGTTTTATCAGTACCGAGCTAACAGCGCTTTCTGTAGCAGACAAGTAGATCCATAACCTCTCGCCGGGCTCCGGCTTTACCAGGACTGGTAGCTCAGCTAAGTGCTTCTTCAGGTCAGAGAAAGCTTCCTCGCACTCGTCGTCCCAAGCGAACTTTTTCGCCTTTCTTAGCACTCGGAAGAAAGGGTAACTCCTATGAGCTGACCTAGAAATAAAACGAGCTAAGGACGCAATCCTCCCTGTCAGTTTTTGCACCTCTTTTATGCTGCGAGGTGAGGTCATTTCTTGAATTGCTCTAACTTTTTCCGGGTTGACCTCGATTCCCCTCTCTGTTACCATGAAACCCAAGAATTTACCGCTCTTCACACCAAATACGCACTTAGCTGGATTTAATTTCAGACCAAACCTGCTTAGTGTGGCAAAAGTTTCCTCTAAGTCGGGCAGTAGGTCTGCCTGGCCTTTAGATTTTACCAAGATGTCATCCACATAAACCTCAATGTTCCTTCCCGCCTGGTTTTCGAACACTTTGTCCATCAACCTCTGGTATGTGGCCCCGGCGTTCTTGAGGCCAAAGGGCATGACCACATAGCAGAATGTTCCATCCGACGTGATAAAACTGACCTTATCTTGGTCCTCTTTCGCCAAGGGTATTTGGTGATATCCTTGGTACGCGTCCATGAAACTTAACAGCTCATACCCCGAGGTGGAGTCCACCAGCTGATCGATCCGAGGTAGGGGATAACAGTCCTTGGGACAGGCTTTGTTCAAATTACGAAAGTCGATGCACATCCTCCATTTTCCCGCCGACTTGGGAACCAAAACCACGTTTGACAACCAAGTGGGGAATTGTACCTCCCTTATCTGTCCGGCCCTCAGCAAGGTCTTAACCTCGGCTCGGATAATTCTGTCTTTATCTGGTCCAAAATGCCTCTTCTTTTGCCGGGTTACTTTTACTTCTGGATTGACATTTAACCGGTGCTGGGCTACAGAGGGCAACACCCCTGTCAGCTCGGTCGGGGACCAGGCGAATATTCCGGCATGCTTGGACAGGCAATTCGACAAGTCGTGTTTCAGGACGCTGTCTAGGTCAGCCGCTACTCTTGTGGTTTTATCGGGCTGTCCTGGGACTAATATAATTTCCTCTTCTCCGTCTCTCATCGCCTGCACCTCCTGCACCATCTGCACCCCCCTATCCTCCCGTCCTTCATCACCGCCCCTTCGGGATCTTTTCACCTCTAACTTCACAGTTTCCGCGTAGCATTTCTTGGATGAGGGCTGGTCTCCCCTAACTTCCCCCACTCTTTTTCCTACAGGGAACTTGATCTTTTGGTGGAAGGTGGAGGCCACAGCCCTGAATTCGTTCATAGCTGGCCTCCCCAGAATGATGTTGTATGAAGATGAGGCCGCCACAATGGTGAATGTGACCAGCCTGGTTTTCCGATCTTCTTTACCTCCCAGGGAAAGGGGCAGGGAAATCTGACCGAGGGGGTACACGGTGTGCCCAGCGAAGCCAAATAGTGGGGTGTTGATTGGCTCGAGTTGATACCCTCCTAAGTCCATCTGCCGAAAAGCTTCATCAAACAACACGTTCACGGAACTACCTGTGTCTACAAACACCCTCCCAACCTCATAATTGGCAACAGTGGCCCGTATGACCAGGGCATCGTTATGGGGTGTGCAAATGTTCTCCAGATCATGCGGCCCAAAACTGACAACCACCTCCTCCTCGGCTCCACAAATCCCTCCTACACTCAGGGTCTCTCTCCTGCTGACAGCCTTCCTAGCCCTGTTGGAATCCCCATCCGTTGTCCCGCCCGAGATCATGTTTATGACTCCCCGCTTTGGGGAGTCAGCGCGGGTAGGGTTGACGTCATTTAAGCTCCTTGGGGGTCCTCGAGCACGTCCTCTACCACGGAACGGAGGACGGAAGTTGGTCCGTCCCCCTCTCCCTCTCGTCCATGACGGTCCTCGACCCCTTCCCCGAGGAAGATTATCCCCTGGTGGGACGGGTCGGGACAACAACTGCTTGAACTGGGAACTGTTCTGTATTGCCTTCTCGAGCTCCTCATCCAAACGATGGCAATCTTGTGTGGTGTGCCCAGTCGCTTGGTGGAAGATGCAGTATTTCTCCGGGGCCTCCTTGCTCGGCTCCACACTAGCTGGTGCCGGCTTTTGCAACACCTGTTTGTCTTCACATATGCGGACGGCCTCCTCCTTGGAGACCTTCAGCGGCGTATAATGGGAAAATCGACCGAGCTGTGCCCCTTCCACTGGCCTCTTCTCGCCCTGGTTGATCCGTTTTTCCCCAGTCCTCCGCACTTCCTTCCTCCTCAGTTGCTGGGCCTCCTCCACGTTGATGTACTTCTCCGCTCGGGTGAGCAGATCATCATAGGTAACAGGAGGCTTCTTTACCAATGATCGGAAGAAGTCTCCTCCTCTCAGGCCTTGGGTGAAGGCGCTGATCAGGATTTCCGCCGGGCAGGCCGGTATTTCGAGTATCACAGTATTGAAGTTTTTGATATACTCCCGCAACGACTCATCCTCGGCCTGCCTCATCTCGAACAAGCTCAGAGAGGTCTTCTTATACCGCTTGCTGCTGGCATACTGATGCAAGAACGCGGAGCTAAATCCGGCGAAGGAAGTAATGGAGCCCGGCTCCAACTGATTGAACCACTTCTGGGCCGACCTCACCAAAGTGGTTAGGAACACCTTGCACTTAAGGCGATCCGAGTAACAATGTAGCATGGCAGCATTTTCGAACCTGCCCAGGTGTTCCTCTGGGTCCGTGCTCCCGTCATATTCCCCCGCATTGGGGGGTCGGAAGTTATTTGGGAGTTCCTCGTTGACTATTTCACCCGAGAAAGGGGTTCCCCTCCTGACAGAGGTACCCCCCATCCCTCTCTTCATCCTCTGGACCTCGTCCTTCAGCTCTTCCACCTGGCCCTCCAGATCCGGAACAGCAGTCACTTTAGGCCGGGAAGTTGCTCCTTGTTCGGGATCCTTCATCTGCTGGGAGCTTTCCCCGTGCACGCCCTCGGACGGACCTTCCTTTTTCCTCATGGTTTGCTCCACCGTAACTGCAATCAGTCTTGTGAGCTGCTCCAGTGTCAAAGCTCCCACTGTCATGTTTACCCCGGGCAGTGGCTGCTCCTCGCCATTGGTGGAGGCGTGGTGCTCTCGATTTTCCTCTGCTTCCGTTCTCCTTGTTCTTACCATCGCATCAACGTCTCTTGCTCAAATTTTCCCACAGACGGCGCCAATTTGTTACCCCTCCTTTTGGTTCGCGTTGGTAACAAATGAATTTATGTATGGGAAAGTATGTGTTGTTTTGCGGAGTCGCAATTGGGGCCGGAATCCGGAGGATCCTCTCGTTTTTCTTCCTGGATCTCCGATGATTGGATCCCTTCTTAGAGGAAGGCTCTCTCCCTTTTATAGGGGGGGGGGGGGGATGCCAAGGGTTCTGGTCTGCCGGGGATTCTGGAGACAATATCTGAAACCGAGGGGGGACCACAGATGGGGGACCATCTACATCTGTTGCCTACTTCGTACGATCCTTTTGCTCTGGTGATTCTCTGTGTCCGCGAATATGCTTTTCGTATCTGCAGTGCTTGGCCGCCCTTTGATTGGTTAGCAGGTCCAGCTTTTGCTTTAATAGGTGTCCGATTCCTGCAACCCTAGTCCCGGTACACAGGACCACCCTAGGTGGTCCCAGCTAGCCTATCATGTCCAATGACTGCCCGTCCCGACCTATTGAGGAAACCGCGCCTCAGCCCGGCTGCCTTGCTAAAGATAGGCCGTCCTGCTTTGATGAGGGGCCGCGCCTCAGCTTGGGCGGCATGCTCCATGGCGGACCTCCCCGGCCTCTTGGTGTACTTCCTCGCCACCCCGGCTCGGAAACGATAGTGGCTGCTGGACAGAGGTGATCGCGCCGCAATAAGCTTGGTAGGGCCGGGTCGGGCGGAGAGCTCGACAAGGATAACCCGGGATGGGCAGTGAACTTTCTTTGTTGACTAAATGGGCCCCCCACTGATGGCCCAAATAAAGTTCGGACCCTCAAGACCTACTGGGCCTCCAGAACCAGGGATATCAATAAGTATCTGATGATTTTAGGTGAATAATGCATTCGAGACTCACTTGGGGACAGGGGCGTAGCTAGGAATTTAGCATTGGGGGGCTGGAAAGTGTAGGCGATGCGGGGTCGAATGGGCGGTAGCCCCTTTGCGGGGGTTCGGGGTCAGAGCCCCCGAAAGAATTTTTTGGAGATCCATTGCCAATGGCCCATTCGGCCCTTTCATTTCCTACTGTGAAAAATAAAAAACGGGTTCACTAAACTTCTTCTTGGAACTCTATGTTAATATATAAGATTATCTTTTTTATTTTTATAATTTTTAAATAAATATAGTTTTGGACAAATAAGTAAATTCAAAACTATTTTAAGGAGAATGAGATTTGAACTCTCAACGTCAAAACAATGGATTCTGGCAAATAATTTTATATTTTTAAAAATTCAAATATTTTTTGGGAAATCTTACCTTGAAGTTGAAGAAATCTTGCTTGACTGACTGATTATTATATGAATGATGGCGAGCCGATAAAGATGAGTGAAGGAACGATGATGAAGCCATGAAGGATGATGAGTGAAGTGTAAGTATGCCCTTGTAGGATTTTAAAAGCCACTCAGGAAATAAAAAAAGTTGGGTTTGTCTGTATTTTTAACCCCAATTTTTTGAATACATAAAAAAAAAATTTTAATGCATAAAATTTTAAAAAAAAAAAAAATTCTGGACTTGGGGGGCTTGAGCCCCCCCAAGCCCTTTATATAAGTACGCCCCTGCCTGGGGATGTTATGGTGATAGGAATATGAGAATCTGGTTTCGAAGGACAATGCAAGATACATGATGCAACGTTTGCTGTTAAAGAACGATGGAAACCGGGTCTGGACTACTAGAAGACATGAAGTAAGCTGATAAAACTTCACATGTGTTAGAAATTTAGCAAAAATGTTTATTGTTCTATGTTTATTAATTTACCTTATGGTGAAAAAAGGATGAGTAATTTGGTAGGAATCGTTTACAAGACGAGTGATGTACTGGTCAAGAAAACAAAGTCGAAAACCCGTTTGCATCTAATCTTATTATACTGGTTTTCATGTGCATAATCTATAATTTTTTATATTATAATTTATATGCACAAAGAAAAATTTTATTACTTGGAAATCGGCTAGTGTAATTTATCAAGAGTAAAGAAGAAGACCAGAAAGCCGAGAACTTTTGCTTTGTCACTCTTGGTTGCAGCAGAAATGGACTTCTAATCTTCCACCTTATAGAGAAAATGGCTTAGCATATACATCAAATGGTTCATTAGCACTAAGCTGTGGCTCCTGCAACCAGGAGAAAATGCCATGTATAACATGTTGATAATTGTCATAGTAAAAAAACAACTTTGTAATCACCTGTTTGGCCTTATTTTTGGTAAGAGTTATAGTATGAAATTTGTGGCATTTCACATGTGATTTTGGTTTGATGCTATACTTCATAATTTAAAGTCATGACAGAATTGCATACCTGTCTCTTTACTATACCGGCACTTCCCACAGTCGAAAGCATTGTGAGAAGTGTTGTAACAACACCCCTTCCTATTTCATCATCAGCATTTCTAATGGTTGACCTCCTTGCATTTAAAATACTTCCATGTGTAGGATTACTTACTTGGCCTCGTTTGACAGCTTGGATAAATGAAAATGTCATTGCGCCTGTTGAAGTCACCTTGGATAGAGCCTGTCCAGCATTTGTTTGTGTATTATATAGCATACATATTAAGCCAATAAATTAAGTTAAATATTGAAATGTTAGAGATGTGTCTGCTGAGGTTTGATCATCATCACAACCACTAAATGATATGACTTCTCCTCCACTAAAGCCTTTCCAAGTACCTGTTCGAGGACGATGGTCTTCCCATACATAGCGCCAGTTCTGAATCCACATATAAATTGATAAACATTTGAAAGTTGTATTTGTTTGTGGTAAATTTGTCAGCACCCCTGATATTAGGCTTAGAATACAGTAATAAAGGTCACCTATTATCTTATGTTTTGTAACATATGGTTCTCGAACAGTGGTGAAGTCGGGAGTTTTGATTTATATTTCATGCACATATAAGTCCAACAGATCTCCTAATGTGGGGCTCAGAGCGTTGGGGGTCATAATAAAAATATATAAGTCAGTGAAAATATTTAAAAGGGGATGACAGCTCCAACCAGCCCCCATCTGATTTCGGCGCTGTCCTGAAACCTCGGGCGAGTAAAGATGTATTTTGGAAGTGGTGCAGTAGAAGGGTATGAGCAAGATGGAGCTAGTACATAAGAAAATACGTGCTAATAATCTAGTCAGTTTAGAAATAGGCATAGTTCCAAAGGAATAAGCTTAAATCTATAATGTTCCCAAGTCAAACCTGTCCATTCTACAAAGATACGGTAAATCTAGCATTGTGCCACTGTGACATGAGTCTATTATTGCGTGAAGCTTGACACCAGGAAGAAGTGGCCTGACAATAGTTGCATTGATTTCATCGTCAACAATCATTCCCTGTGTCTCGAAATCCAAAGGACAGTGTTTAATCAAACCCGTCGACCTCGTCTCCTGTGTAGTTCCTCTTTTGTGAACCGTGGCCCTAGTAATGAAACACTAGGGAGTCCCCTGTCTGACAACCTTGTACAAGCCAAAACATAGCCATCCTAATGTTGTATTTTGTTGGGATTTTGTATGGATAAATTTCCTCTTCTGAAACAACACTAGCACATGGTAAGGAGGTTGATGGCATCAAAAAATGTGGAGAAACAAGGGCATTTCAGAGGATTGTTACGAATTAAACTAAAATATGCCACCTTTCTCATTAAATTCTTTCTATATAATGCATTTAATACTGTTCTATCATATATAACTATTGTACAGGATCCAAACATATTAAATCACCCAACCTCCTACAGTATTTCTAAAATTTCTATAAAATAATCAACACATACGATGTATTGTGCGCTAGTTTATTAAAAATTAGAGGTGTATCCTAGATAATACCTTTTGGATCTTTCTGAGCTGTGAACCTGTGGTTTTGACCAAAACTGATACGAAGAAAAGCACATTTTTGTGGACTTCAAGAATAATATAAAGGATATGGTTCACTTTTTAGATTTTGACAATTGTGTATCATTATTAATTGGCTATTTCAGACTTCAAAAGCATGCCTTATATGTATCTGTTTCGCATTGTTAGAAAATTCTCGGTGAACTAAAATCAAGCATGGGAAAAAATGCCAACAAGGTTCTGGCAGATGCGATCGATCGCGCCTGACAGCATGTTGAAAAAAGAGGGATCACGCCTGGCAGCATGTTGATTTGAAATGTTTCTATCAAAATTTAGTAGTTGTATCTTGGGAAATAAATTGTTATTAAAACAGTTAGCACCATAGCAAGACAAAATCGTTTTAAGGACGAAGATTATAAAGCTCGCCTCGACGTTTACTTTTTTGAGCCTTTGTTACTTTGTCTTATTGCTATATTAAAAGATACATCTTGAAAATTTATTCCTAAACGCATCTCCTTATAAAGATATTGTACTTAGATTATGTAATTATTCATTGTTCAGTGGCTCCAATGATAAATTGATGGTAAAAAAGTGAAAGAATACAAATAATAAAATGATTTCAATATCAATCACTATTATAATGAATTTAATTTTTTTGGAAATATAATTTAATTATGGTTTGGTGTATATATTGAACTTGTGAATTTAACTTGCCAAAGTTGGCATCAAACAACATAAACTCAATCTCCACATTTCCCAACTCAAATACTAATTCAAACTAAATAAGACCCAGATAATAAAGTTAAATAAAATAAGATCCAATATCACGTAGAAAAATTCAAAAAACAAAAAAACGAGAAGTCAAAAAACAAAATATTACCAGTGAGCATGAGAATGGATGATTCAGGGAATTTGAACCTTTTAATAAGCAAGTATTTCATGCATTTAACATCATTGATGGTCCCCTTTAACTCCTGCCTCGAGTACCTATACGAGATCCCCACCATCACCGCCTTCTTTCGAAGGTGGACGGTGGAAGAAAGACCGGGACTTGGAGCTGTGCTGTGGTGGGTAGTGGCCGTTGTATCTGTTGATAGATGAGGGTGTGGGAAAGTACGGAGGCGGCGGCGCAGATGGATTGCTGCGAGGATCGCCGATACGGGTGATGCACTTGCATACGGCACAGCGAATGGTGGAAGCGCCTGCCGGCAGCTGGAGTGGCGTCCGGCAGTTGGAACAGTCTACTAATTTGGGGGGGGAAAAGAATTAAGAATCTTATTCCAAATTCCATAGCCATAATTTTCTACGTTCTATAAAATAGCAATTATTTTATTTATCAAATCCCCCAACATGCGGAATAATGACAGCGTGCAATAATACTACAGCATTGAACCTTAGAATCACAGAACATCATTTCATCAAAATTTGTATCTTTTATATGATTTTTATGTATATTCGAGATGTAACCAGACTTATATGAATTTTAGACTATTTTGGTTAAAAAATTCTTTGGAACTAATTTGTTTAATTTTAAAAGTTTGAGATTACTATTGCAAATGTATTTATTGTACGAAATATTTTTGTAATCAGTGAAAATAACAACTATGAGTTGAAATTAGTTTTTCAATGAGATTACTTTTATCACACAAAATCTGTAAATTTATGTCATAGTGTCACTTGGCAGGTTATCATTACCGTGTATATCTCATAAGTTTCATATATTTGCTATTCGAAATTAAGATCTTTATTTTATTGATGATAACTATCAGAAAAAAATGGTGAATGTCTTATTTAGTTATACGAAAAATATAGATAATAAGGTATGCAGGAAAATATTTGGTTACTTTTTTTAAGTGTTCAAAAAATTGCATTTCTTATTATATATTTGAATATATTTCACATTCATCACATATATACTTTTAGAATAGCACCGATCAATTCGATCTCAAAGATATAAATTAAATCATTAAGTATCTCTTTGACCAATTGAGGATATATATATATATATATATATATATATATATATATATATATATATATATATATATATATATGATTGTATATTTGTATCACATTTTCAAAAGTCCAAAATTTTTGAATTTTTTCCTTTTGACTATAAGGTGATGATAGACTCGAACGAACCCTCACCAAACATTGGAAATGTCCTGATGACAACTATCAGGCTAAAGTTTGGTTGTCAAATTTTTTGAATTTTTGGTGCTAATTAATTTATTCCAAACATATGTATGTTGGCCTTATTTATTTTATAGGCTACGAAATATAATAATATTTATTTAGTGTTGTTTGACAATAAGGTCAAAATATTTCAAATATTTTATCTATACATTATTTATGCAAACCACAAACTAACTGCATGCCGCCGGAAATCCATGCAGTCTCAAATCAGCTGTCCATTACTGACCTTCAAACATTCGTTCCAGATTGTATTATCGATCGTCACTATATCGTCTTTATTCTTCTCTGTCAGATCCGGCAACAAAAGCAGCGCCTTCATCAACCCTTTGTGGCAGTCCTGCCCCATTGCCACCAGCTTCACGCAGCAGCTCTGGCTCACCTTGTTTTCATTGTTAAATATTCCGCTCAACACTTGCCTTCCACATTCATCCGTCAGCTTTGAAACACATCTCCGCGACAGGTCGTAGAATCCAGGGTATGGTTCAACACGGATTTCATCTGAAGGTGACGCCGCCGCTCGGACTGTCTCTGGGTCCGCGGCTACGGTCGCTGGTGACGCGAAGAATGCATATAAGATGAGGGTGAATGCTGCGAGAGCAGACGATAGCTTGAATCCTGCCATTGTAGGGTTGATTTAAGGAAGATGAGATGAATGCAGATGGGAAAGAATGGATTACTATTTATAGGTTATTTTATTTACGTTTCGCATCAGTGGAATTAATTAAGTGTGATTAAATAAAACTAATTTTACTTTAATTAATTTGTGAACGGTTTCTTTCTTTCTTTATTTCCCCTCCAATAACGGTTCCATATTTAATATAATAACATTTTTATCTTGTTAAAACTATAGTGTAAAAAATATATTTGTTTCGATATCTGTTAGTTATTATATTATATTATATTGTAGAAACTATTAAACTTAAAAACCCATTTATTAAATTTAAAACCATAAAGTTTATTAGTGGTGTCAAACGGGTCGTGCCGGCAACGTGCCGGCACGATTCGAAAATGGGTCATGCCGTGTCGGCCCATTTTCACAAGAGGCCGGGCCCGGCACGGCCCATTTCAAGTTTTTAATTTTTTTTTATTTTTTGGCCAACTGGGGATCGATCTCCACCTAACTGTCGATCGATCTCCACCTAACTGGCGATCGATCGCCATCGCCTGTTAGGTAGCGATCGATCGCTACAATTTAAAAAAAAAATACTATTCGTGCCGTGTCGTGCCGGCCCATGGGCCTGCGACCTATGGCCCGGCACTGCCATGCTACAGTGTCGTACCGTGCCAGGCACGACACTGTAGCAAAACGTGCTGTGCCGTGTCGTGTTCGTGCCGTGCCTCGTGCCGTCCGCTCTGTTTGACATCTCTAAAGTTTATATTAATAAATATTAAGTTAAAAATAGTAATTTAATTTAATCAATAAAACGTGTAGAAAAATATATAGCTCTAAAATATATTTAAAAGATAATTAATATTAAGTATATCTACATAGAAATAGTTTTCATATAAATCACTAAAGTAATATAGAATATACAATCTATATATATAATCAATGTCGTTCATGTTTTTGTTCCATCACATCATATTATATAGCTCGCTCAACAGTAGCCAGTAGGGATACTCTAATATCTCGCACACTCAACAGCTACAACATCATAATCAATAGTCGTTCAACAGCAATAACATCATATTCATTGCTCCCTCAATAAGAAAGGAGAAGAAGAATGTAAATGAAATAATGAACTAGACCAGGTAAATGTTGAAAATAATTCGTACAACATAAAAATTCAAAAGGTACTCCAGTAATTAGTACATTAATAAGCAAAAACCATTTTTTTTTTTTAAAAAAAAAGAGAAAATTACACATAGGTACTACTTATCAAACTATGTTTCAACTAAATCACCCAAAAAAATCTTCTTTCAACTAAATACATCTTTTTAAAAATATCTTTCACATAAGTCTATTTTATGAAACCCTAATCTAATTAATCCATTTTTATGACTTAAACACCCCTAATCTAATTAATCCATTTTCTCAATGGCAGATTGTTCGAAATTTCTGATTTTCTTCTCAAAATTAATGTAGATTGTTCCATATTCACGGGGCTAAATATTTGAATCAATTTGCAGGCGTGACGGAGGCGCAGTTCCAGGAGTCATGGACCAGGCCAGGGGCCGGAAATGTGGCGACTGATCATATTATTGATGTATTCTATATGATTGTTTGAGAATTATTGTATCAATCCGAAGGTTCCGAATTGTAGAGGAACGTAGTCTTCGCATTTATGCTCTTCTTCTTTTTTTTCAAATCTGTGGCCATTGTTGCTAGAATTACGGTACTGTCGAGCACGATTTTTGGTGTCGTGTGGGCATTTACCAGTCACGTTTCTATAGGGTTTGAATTCTTCGTAAGTATGCGATTTGCAGTTTGTGGAGTTTCGATTGAAGTGGAGAATTTCTGCATTTTTTCCAGTTTATGCAATTGTTCTCAGCAACAAATTTGAATCAACTCTGCCTCTGACTGAAACATTATCATTTTCTAGATCAATGGAGATCGGCAAACCCCTGTAGAAAAAAGTTTGAATAAAAATTAAATCATTGATAAAAATGGATGAAATTAAAATTGTAATTCGTACCAATTACCATCAAGTTTTAGTAATTCTTTCTTCAGTTTCTTCTTATAAGATCTGCAACACATGCTGTTCACTTTCAGAACTGTAATCTGCAAAGGCAACAAGATTGAATCAAATTAAAATATGAAACAAATTTCATTAAATTAAAAAAATGTATGCACCTCTAGTCTATCGGTGCATGTAATTTACATGCACCGATAGTCTACCGATGCATGTAAATTACATGCATCGGTAGACTCAACATTTATCGGTGCATGTAATTTATTGGAAATTAAGTGTTGTGATCGCCATTTCCATAAATTCATTATCATTAAAATGTGTTTATATGGCCAAGCCACAAGAATTCTTGCATGTTTCCTTCTTTAAAAAAAAATTATGATGCGCTGCTTTCCCCATACTTAAATAACTCTCTGGATTTTCTTCTTTGGCTTGTCTTGAATGAGAAAACCATCACTTCAATCGGTTGCTAAAGTAGTCCCTGGATTTTCGAACACATGATATACATTAGTTGTTGCGCCTGCCATCTCTTTCAACCAACCAATATTTTGATGAAAATAGTGAAAGCATAAACTAACTTACCTTGAGCTGCTAAATCATCAAATTTTGCTACAAAATGTAAATGATAGTGAATATGTATAAGTTGAATTCTGAGTGCAACACATGCTGTTCACTTTCAGAACTGTAATCCACAAAGGCAACAAGATTGAATCAAATTAAAATATGAAACAAATTTCATTAAATTAAAAAAATGTATTCATGTGGTGCATGTAAATTACATGCGCCCTAGTTTACCGGTGCATGTAATTACATGCACCTCTAGTCTATCGGTGCATGTAATTTACATGCACCGATAGTCTACCGATGCATGTAAATTACATGCATCGGTAGACTCAACATTTATCGGTGCATGTAATTTACATGCACCGATAGTCTACCGATGCATGTAAATTACATGCATCGGTAGACTCAACATTTATCGGTGCATGTAATTTATTGGAAATTAAGTGTTGTGATCGCTGTTTAAATAACCCATAAAAATTGCTAAAAGTTTAGAGATACAAAACGAATTGGATGCTATTCTTCGATCTCCGATGAACGCCGCCGTCTCGTGATGAATTCTCTACTTTTTGCTCCGAGCCGTCGTCGTTATTCTTCTCCGTGCCTCAACCCTAGCCTCCTTCTCTCCAAAAATATGTCTAAGAATGAATAATCCCTTGTGCCTTCGTGAATCCCTCTTTAAAATCACGTGCATCAAATAACCAAAATTCGAGTGGCGTAATTACGCCTCAAAATAGGCGTAACTACGCCTGTTGATGTGTTAAGAATGTGGCTTCCCGCGTGACTGGCGTAATTACGCCTACAAAACGGCGTCTTTACGCCTGAATAAAATCACAAAATCCGTAGCTTAGGCGTAGCTACGCCTAAATGAGGCGTAATTACGCCTCATGAATTTCTTCAAATATTGATTTGCCGTGGCTTAGGCGTCTTTACGCCTCAAAACAGGCGTAATTACGCCTGTTCCTTTGATTGAAGTTTAGATTTTTTTACTTCAATTCATCATTTCTTTCCGCCATTTGCACCATTTTAGTCCACAAAACATGTAATTACCTGGATTCCTGCAAAACAACACAGAACAAAACCAAAAGCGTAATTCTGATCGAAAACTAGCACTAAACCATGCGCCCTAGTTTATCGGTGCATGTAATTACATGCACCTCTAGTCTATCGGTGCATGTAATTTACATGCATCGGTAGACTCAATATTTTTATCGGTGCATGTAATTTACATGCACCGATAGTCTACCGATGCATGTAAATTACATGCATCGGTAGACTCAACATTTGCATTGGTTCTCACATTACATAATAAATAAGTATCATATAGTAAGTGTTAAAGACGATCACAAATAACACTTAAAATTAATACATGTTTGTGTAATATATTATCATTTGAAAAATAATAGAATATTTTTATGAGATTATGCAATAATTTATCATATAGTATATACTCATCCATAATAAAATTTAATTTCTAAAGTAATATATTGTATCTTTAATTTGTTATAAGATCAATTGTAAAAATTATAGAATGAAAAATTAATTCACAATTTTTTGATTTGATCATTGTTATTTAGTAATTAGATAAAAAAAATCGTATATTAGTGCATCTCCGCCTATCGGTGCATGTAAATTACATGCATCGATAGATTTTAGCAAGTCGGTGCATGTGAATTACATGCACCGTTAAGTCTATTTTGGTGCATGTAAATTACATGCACATATAGACTTATACTATATTTAACTAAACATAGCCTTTTTATATATAATCTTGAATATGTAACATTTTTCCTCATTAATTTTTTTTAATTTAATAGCAAACTGAAATAGAAGGCTTGAGATGTGAAATAACAAACTGAATAAGAAAGCAAAACCTAAGTCTAAATATGCATGTAAGTTACATGCACCAATGAGTCTATCGGTGCATGTGAATTACATGCACCGATAGACTCATGAACTGCCGGTGCATGTAAATTGCATGCACCAATGAGTCTATCGGTGCATGTAAATTACATGCACCGATAGACTCATGAACTGCCGGTGCATGTAAATTACATGCACCAATGGTTTCAATATCCTCACATTCTCAAAATTTTCATTCAAACAATTGATCGAACATCTCAAATACATTATAATTTTGAGTTTTACATTAAAAATCTACAAACAATCATTACAATAAAATTGAAATTCATAATAAATATAAATTTTTCATCAAACAATTGATCGAACAATTCAAATGTATTTTACTTCAAATCCCGATTTCCTCCATACGTGCGCTACAGCTCTGATTTGGAGAATTTTTGAAGCTAAAAATCGGAATTTTACGAATTCTGAAAATTTTCTTTTGAAAAAAGACGGGATTTTTTTTCGGATTTGTAACCGGATTCTTGTTGTAGGCTACTAAATAGAGTGGTTGATTCATATCAGTTATAGATGTAGGCAGATGAAGGAACAAAAGTTATCGGTTAAATGTTGGGAGAAGAAAAGGCGAGGGAGACGAAGCAGACAACGATGGAAACTGAAGAAAATAAGCGCAGGTGAAGAAACGGAACTGATGAATAATTCTGAAATGAAAGAGATGTGAGGGTTGGAGACTAGGGTTTTGATGTTGAAGGGGTGATCGAAGGAAGGCAGAAGACTATTTTGGTCATTTTGACCAAGATTGGACCTAGTTGAAAGAATTTTTTTTGGGGTGACTGGGCCGAAAAATCTTTTACTAAGTAGTACCGGCCCGAAATTTTCCCAAAAAAAAAATACCAGAGAAGGCATGGGCCTCCGGCCCTTGTGACACATCTTATCTATAGAGTTTGAGACTATGTTGCACGGATACGGATATGTAGATATGTAGATACGGGTACGACTGCACGGGATTTTCAAAATTTGTAGGATACGATACGTCCGGATACGACAAATTTTATTAATTTATTTATATATTTATTTATATAATTAATAATATTTGTAATAAATCAAGTTTCAAGCATATAATCAACATTAAACACATTAGAAATCAGAATAAAGTTGCAAACTCACCAACTTCACGATAAATGGTAAAATATTAATCCAGAACATCTAAAAATTTCAAGCATATAATCGACATAATCACATTAAAGTGGTTAGGAAATAAGGATTATAATTAAATAATTTAATTTTATTTATAATTTCAACCCTATTTTTTTAAAAAATTTCAAAAATTCCTGTATCCTACCCGTATCGGATACGGTCAACGCGTATCTTGACCGTATCCGAAACGTATCCGAAATAAAAACTTATTTTTTTATCATCGGATACACCACGTGGCGTATCCGATACGTATCGGTGTAGTATCCTCGCGTATCCGTATCCCAGAAGTATCCAATACTTGACCGCGAAATTTTTTGGAGTATCGGTGCAACATAGGTTTGAGACGTGACAACCCTCTCACCAATTGATCCCTAATTTTTGAAACCCTAACCCTAACCCTCGGCCACCTAGAATTGCGCCGCTGCCGCCTCCTTCGTCGACCATACTCAACGTCGACTGCTACCTATATATCGGCAACCACCGCTGCTCCATCAACGACCCTTAAACTACCGGCGAGCTGGATATTGGAGTTGAAGGATGTGTGGAATTCATTGGCGATTCTAGTGAAAATTAGGAGGAGAACCGAAGGTGGTGTAAGGGCTTGCGGGCTGCGGCAATGGAATAGCCGATGACAGGTCTGTTGCGGTCCTCCATGGGAGAGATTTTTGTGTTACGACTTACGAAGCCAACCTAATTTTTTTGGTACAATGAATTAATTTTCGGGTACAATGAACATTGTGCAGTTTGGGTACCCGATCATCGGTTGGAAATCGGGTAGGTCGGAGTAGTACCTGAAATTTCGGGTACTCAACTATCCGAATACCCAAAATACCGGTTCCGATGCCACCCCTGAACATGGTAATATTGTATTTGGTAACAGTATTGGGGTATTATGGTCGTTTAACATATGATCATTAATTATTTCTCTAACTACATGCTCTTGAATACTACTCGTTACATGTTTACAGTCTATATAAAACAAAAAAATTAGAAATAAATATTTATTGATCTTCCATTAGGAGTAGAGTTTTGGGTCGGGTTTTTCGAGTTCGGATTTTTCGGGTAGCGTTTTTACTACCCAAATCCAAAAAGAAAAAAAAATTACCCGACTTTTCGGGTAATGTCGGATACACGACATGGGGTTCCCAAAATTTAATGATAAAAACAGCATGCATACGCTTAAGATGTGTGGAATTTTGGTTAAAATTTGAAAAACTAAAACAATATTTTTAAATGTATTTTTTTCTTGTGGAATAATTAAAGTATTATACGTATTTTGCAAGTATTATTCTACGTTAAGTATTACACATATATTTTGCAAAATACGAAGAAAGAAAATCAAGATTATTCAACCAAAAATCATAAATCCAACCAAATATTAACTGTTGTCATATATGTAGTGTAGGAGATTTGAAATCCGACACCAACCCGATTAAAAATATTTCGGGTTCGGGTATATACGAAACCAATTTCTTAAAAAAAATATCCGACTCGATTGGATAATACTGAGTTGGGTAACAATACCCAACTAAAAGTGTACACCCCTACGTCGGGCAATATCAATTAAAGGTAGGCTAAAAGAATATTAAAATCTTTTGATATGTTCAAGGATCATATAAAGAAAAATCTTTATACATTTGCTCTATTTTTTTTAAGAGTGAACCCTTGGAAAAGTTCTTTTTTTCTTTTAAGAGTGAACTCTTGGAAAAGTTCAGCAACTCTAAAATGGCAACAACAGAAGAATAAATAGTACAAAATCGACGGTTTGGGGATGTCGTTTAAATCTTTGTCCCCTCTCCCATCTTAATTCGCTTCCTCTTTCATTTTCCTTTTCGCCCCCCAAATCAAACGCATCCATAGTTATTATATACACGAATAGCAGTTGTACAGAGGAAGTTAGTTGGGAATGGAGTACAAGGGGTCTCACGAACAAGAAGACGACGTTTACGGCGGCGATGTGCCTGAGGAAGCATACATGGAATCGGATTTCGACCAATCGATGGAAGCTCAAGCCGATGGTGACTCAAAATCTGAGGTGTGTGTGTGTGTGAAGATATGAATGGGTTTTTGTGTTATTGTGTATGTGAAAAAGAAAATAATAAGGGTTTATGCGCGCGCGCGTAAGTGTGTCTATATATATAGTTTTGTGTAATATGGGGTTTCATTATGTAGGAGTTGGAGAGTATGAAGAAGAGATTGCAGGAGATTGAGGAGGAAGCAGCTGCGCTTCGTGATATGCAGGCAAAGGTCGAGAAGGAGATGGGAGCCGCACCAGGTTTTTACTCACTACGAGTTTATGGACCTTTGAAGTTATGTTGTATTCGTGTATGTTTTCAAATGTTTTGAATTTATACCTGATTAAAAACATCAAAAGATTTTGTATTTTTAATTGTTCAGAGAATTTAAGGTTAAATTTGATTTCTGACAGATATAGGTATTTGCTAATTGCAATAGTTTAATTGACTTGATTAACAGCATTGAAGCAAACTCCAAAACCAAACTGAATACTGATATTAACACTCTAATGTTAACCTGAATGCCTAGTTAAATTTCTGTTCAGTGCTACTGGTATTCAACTTGTGGTTTCTATCTGGTTATTCCGGCTTGCTGGTTTGGCCACTTTCCTTATTCACACCCAATTTTATTTCTTCCTGCTTAATTCTCATATTAAATCTTGTTTATTTTAAGTCTCAGATTGTGAAATATTGTCTGGACACAATTATTTTGTTTTGGACTTTCCGTTTCTTGGTTAATAGCAGATTAGGTTTATTTAGTTTGGCTCACAGTCTCTTTGCGTTCTATCTCAGTTTATTGTTATGATTGTCATTGTGTATAACCTAGATACACTTTTTCAACTGATCAATTTCAAAATTTCGAACACTCTCTACTTCCAATCATGTTACTTCATTCAAGTGCTTACCGTTGGTCTAGAAATCGTTTCACTATCTGACTACTTGTTCTTGTGTTTCTGTGAAAATAAATTGATCTAAAACTAGAGCGATATTTTGGTGAGTTCTCTACCAAGATTTTTTAATATCTTTCTGATATTCCTCAGAAACTAGTTTTTATGGACAAAGGCAGCAATGTGTCGCACTTGGAATAAGTTGGGAAAATCTTTATTGAATGATTTTTTATTTATTAATCATAGTCAACAATCTTGATCATGGACAAGTGGTAAACAATTTGCCCTTCCCAAAAGAGCGAGGAGAGAATTTTATTTGGACTGGCTTGATGATTTTATAAGTATTCCGGGTGTTTACCTGTTCTGGAGGCTCTAAACTTTTATTGGTGGATGTGTCTGTAGGAGCTCTTCTTGTAGGCTGTAGCTTGTCACACTTTCTAGAGTTCCCCACTTCTTTTTTTGGAGGCTTCAAATGATAATTCTTAGATGCTTAGTTGTCTGTTGGAACCTTGTGCCCTGTTCTCACTTTCCTGGGCTTCCCACCTTTACTTCATGATATGTGTGACTCTATCATCATTAATTAACATGAATCATTCGGTTGGCATGTCAGATGATTCAACTGGTGCCTCTGCTACTCAGGATGAAAAGGAGGAAGTGGATGCTCGCTCTATATATGTTGGTAATGTAAGTTTCTTGACACCTTTTATTGGCCCTTAATTGATTTTCCACCACAGCAATGCTAGTTTTGTCATATTGTTACGACCACAAATTCGCACAATAAAAATGAGTATTTATATACTTGCCCAATGAAAGAAATACAAGGCTGTGACTAAACCTTCTACGATGAAGATTATGTCCTCAAGGGAGGGCCCTTAGCAGGAGAGAACCGATTTCTCACCTGCCCATAGCTCAAGCTAGAATCCTCTACCAAATGTAAATACTCAATACCCTCCCAAACAAACTCCCCTTTGTTTATTGCTCTAGCCACCTAGCTATTACTAGATTTAAATGGTGGTGGGCCCATGCTATGTGAGCCCTAACATGTTACTCTTTATCATAACCTTCCACTGAGAATGGTAATCATCAGTGGTTTAATAAAATGAAATTTACTTTATCCTTGGACTATTTTTTTTTCTTATCATTTTCCCACTCTCATTGATTACCATTATCGCAAGAAGGGCTAAAGATTGATGAATTTACTTACTGTAATATTTTAATATCACGAGTCAGAGAAAACTTTGATGTATTCTACTGTTAATTTTACCAATCTTGAAGTTTTATATAGTATAATCTACATCCTTATATATTCTGTATCAAGGATGTATATGTGTGCCTCACCTCTCCACTTGACCCTTGGCAAATTTCTGTGTCGATTTACAGGTGGACTATGTTTGCACGCCTGAGGAGGTGCAACAGCATTTTCAGTCTTGTGGGACAGTCAACAGGGTGACCATTTTGACAGACAAGTATGGTCAACCCAAAGGTTTTGCTTATGTAGAGTTTGTTGAAATTGAGGCTGTTCAAAATGCTCTACTGCTAAATGAGTCAGAGTTGCATGGCCGTCAACTGAAGGTGCGTTAACTCATCTTAGTTTTAACATCGAGTCAAATGACTATGGAACTCCTGATACTGATGTATTATACATTCCGCAGGTATCTACTAAGCGAACGAATGTTCCAGGAATGAAACTGTATCGGGGAAGGCGTCCTAATCCATATTTTGGATTGAGAAGGCCATTCTTTCCTGGTTTTCCTGTTTACCCTCCTTATGGTTATGGGTAAGCAGCACTATAGTTGTCCTGTACTTGGTTTGAAGATATACGATTGATGAGAAAGATTGGGTCCATAGATTTGCAGATACTCATTACTCCAGTTTTTTTTTAATCTTTTGCATGTTGTGCGTATGGGTTCACTTTTACGCCATCAAATCTCCCCCATACCCCACCCCCTCCTTCCCTGTTATTTTTTTGGTGTTTTGCATTTAAGGTTTAATACTCTCTTATGCAGGAGGATTCCAAGGTTTAGGCGCCCAATGCGATACAGACCATATTGATGAATTTTCTCCGGTTTCTTATGCTTCAAGACAGTGGAAAGGAATTGAGAACATTCAATTTGGCAGCGATAATCATGCAGCACCCCCCCCCCCATACACACACACAAACACCAAATTTCCAACTTTTCTTGAGAACTTTAGTTAGGTTGGAATGCCTATAGATCAATCTTAGTTTGAAATTCAAACTTCTTGTAACTTTATTTGGGAGTTGGTCTGTGATATTTACTCCATACAATCCAATTTAATATAGGAGGCAACTAACAGGAAACAACCAGCCATTCGTAATGTCGTCATTGTCGTACAATTCCATTTCTAGTCGTCAGACTTTATCATTTTGTTTTCTTCTGCTGTTCTTTCCTTCTATATGAAATTTTTATTAACAGTTACAAAATTATATGACGTTTTCTATATACAAGTTATCTAATTTTGTTTAAACTTTTGAAAATTAGTTGTGATCATGGTATATTGCCAGTGATCGCTCATCTTTCATTTCACCATATATAAGAAAACAAAAATTTACGTTACATCACTCCAAACAACCAAACAAGCAACCCAAAAATGGCCCCAACAATATACCTAACGCTAGCAAAGTTAGTAGATGATGAATTTGTAGGGCTATTTCTCTTGGAAGAATCCGGCGGAAGATATCCCCCTGGCTGTGCCTGCGGGGCGCTGGATGGCTCTGCTGCTGCCACCTTTTGATTTGCTTCAACATTGACATGAAGCTTCATCCCTCCAAGGCAATGCAATTTATTGCCACAAACGAAGTATCCATCCCCAACTCTGGTTAGCGGATATGATGTGTTCCCATTACTACTCGATTGTAGTACGTTGGTCGTGTTGCACCCCTCATAGTTTTCTTTGGTCACCTCGCTCACAGAATGAGAAGACGAATACTGAAATACTGCAGAACCAGCGAGGAAGCATAAGAAAATAGCAGATCAATCAATATATACGTTTAGATATACTAAAAAAAAATACACAGCATAATATCTTGTTGTGCAATAGATATTCCATTTTAAGCTTCTCGAAAAAAAAAATCGAATTTTCCGAGCATTAACTCAGAAAAACTCAACGTGCATTGATAGCTCAATGGAGCTAGTTAATCGAGTCGAGCTCTAGTAGAGCCCTACTTCTCTAGGTGGGTAAATCCCAGTGACTTACATAAAGTATCTCCAACCATGAAAATCTTGTCTTTTGGCCATGATTCAAGATCGGAGCTAATATCCCAACCCGAGTTGTCGCCAACTGTGTATGTAGTTGCCCAGGTGTAGAATGGGAGTAAAATTGTGGACATTATAAGTATTATAAGTTTTGCCATTGGCATGAGTTGGAGTCAATAAGTTAGAACTTGTGATGCTTATAAAGAAGTGAGAGCTAGCTTTCAGATGGGTTATTGTGCTGTCCGTCGCTAGTTATTGGATGAGCTACCGATTTGAATTATGTATCTTTTATTAATAGATCTTGCTTACAAATTCAAGGTATAAAATGTATTAAAATTTTAAATTGGAGGCTAAACTTAATTTTGTTGAAAAATCAGTTTTTGAAGGCCTTAAATCAGCTTTTGAATTCATATAAAAATACTTAATTTTGAGGATATAGATATTAATTAAGAAATATAGGTATGGTTGTTCGAGAAGAACTGTTGCAAAGGTCAATGTTGGTTATATATTTTATTAAAGAAACAATTGAAGATTGGACTGTTGGCGGGAAGTTGAACTCCTCCCAACTAAAAAGTGACCCTCTTTTAAGTCTTTGATAACCTATGATCCACAAACATTTCTAAAATTTATTTGGTATATTGTCGAATATTTTTTGGATACCGGCACTTATCGGATACGTGTCAGATATGCCACGTGGCGTGTCCTTTATTTTATTAATAAAATAAAATCGGACACCCATGTCAGACACTCCCCTCAAGATCGGACACTCGTGTTGAACATGACTGATGGACGTATCCGACACAGAAATGACACTTTTGGGTACAATTTAATTTTTTTTTGGCTAAAATGAAATTTAGAGGTATTACTTAAACACTATTTAATTGAAGTAATATATATTTGTTGTCAGTATGAGTGATATTATGATATTTTAGTGACACACACACACACACATATATATATATATTATTTTTGAATTTGGTAAGAATATTTTTGGTGTTATATTTTATTTGGATGTGTAGTTAAACTTTATATTAATTAAGTAATATGTATTTGGTGTTAGTATGAGTGATATTATGATGATTCCAGTTACATGCTTTTATTTATATGCTTCTTGAATTTGGTAAGAATATTTTTGTTAATTTTGAAAATTCGTGTCGTCGTGTTCGTGTCGTGTCAGTATCCATGCATCGTAGTTGATAACCCATCGAGAGCGAAAGCTTAATGAAGATACTTATCTTAATTTATTTTGTAAACTACTGGCCAACTCAGTGATAAATTCTGAAATTTGTATTAGAAAAGATAAGACTTAAAAATCTAGAATGTTTTGAAACATTAGGAAAAAACAAAACAATTTTTCCTACATTTATGTTTAAGGCTTATTGAATTATAGAAAATAAATAAATAAATTTTACAGAGAACCAACCTCCGCATCCACTGGTTACTGTCTTGTTATTGAAAATATGTGTCAGCTGAATACAATACGCAAGAGAACAAAAGATTATATTCCAAACATTTTCACTTACCAAATCACAATTCATGCCACAGCCTACAATCCTACATGGACGGTGTTGATCTCCAACAAACCTTTTATTTTTTTTCGCTCTTTTATTCGTATAAAATACGGAAGGGGAATATCAGGCCGAAATGGCTTTCTTCTCTTTCTCTCTCTGGATCCTTCCATGGGAGTTTACTTTCCTTCGTAGAGAAGTCTTCTTTCGATCCTTTCAATCTGCACTCTTTTGGCATTGTTTGTGAATTGTGATCATCTTGTGTCACCCTAGTTTCTATTGCCTTTTTCCTTTGTTTATAGGTCGGTCTTGAAGATGTTGCTGCGTCATTGGCTTTTGTTCACCTTCACTTCGGCAGTAGTGGGGTTCTAAGTCTAACCCCGGCCTTGAGCGGCAAACGGAGCTCTGTGAGCTCGGGTAGTCCAGGCAACTCCTTTGGATCTACTTTAGCATTGCAAGCTGTTCTCTACCCTACGTCTATTTCTTCAGCGGCGATGGCGGTTGCTATGAAAACCTGCCGACGTCGATGATTTCCCTCTGCTAGAACGCTAGGACATTCCCAAGTGTTAATTTGCTTATGACTGGTTTTCGTAAGATTTCTCGCCTTTTGGTTTTACTATCTCTACATCTTGTATATACTACAAATGTTTTTTTCGATGTCTTGCTCGCTTGGTTCCGGGTCTGGGTGGGAGCTACTTAACGCCGCTCTATCCACTTTCCGACCAGCAGGCTTTTGTGATATTAGAGTTGTTTTATTTTGTACGAGTTTTTGGCTTTGTTCACGTGTTCATTCCGCAAAAATACTCGAAGTTTCTATCATCTGTCATATTATGTATTTTGCTTATGGTGCTAACGTTTTGGCTCTAAGGTTTTGGATATCTTGTTATGTCTCTAGACATGGCTTTGGAAAAGTTCCTGGTTATTTTCGGACATTGAGACAAGAGGCCCTTGCCAAAAAAAAAAAACCTATTTTTTCCAACCCCTTATAATTCAGAAGAAATCGGGATGAATAGTTGCTTCGAATTCAGAGACTATGCGGCGCCACTCCGTGAGGGCATCTTGGGTGAGGAATACCTCTTTGTGAATCATGGTATTGTTCTTGTAGTTTGAGTAGTTGGCGTAACAGAGCTTTCCATCGGGTCGGAACTAGAATTCCAAGAATTTGTGCCCGAATTTTCCCTTGTGCCGACATAGTAACACAGGTAGAACTCGCCGATACCCTACTAGTTTAGAAGTTCTAAAAAAAAAAGGATTAGATGGATGTTTTTTGGAGAAAGCATATTGTCATAAGAACCATATATCCGGATCAATTCTATGTAATTTGCTGCGTTATATATAATTACATTAAAATCATGTATTAACGTTATTTCTTTAAATATCCTTTTGATTGATTTAGTGAACTCCGCCATATCCCACTTCAATTTTTGTCCATTTGAAACATAGAACTGGATTTCGAGATGCTTATTTAAAGGACCCACATCAAATTTTGAGTGGGTTGTTCTTTGATTTCGATTTGCCATTTGATGACTTATTTAGTGAAACAGGTTCTTGGGAAGTTCATCCAACCAAGATACAAGTGTTCAAATTCACGCATATGTTGTACACATTTTAAATAAATACTTGGCAATAAAGATTATCGAGATTAAAGACACTTAGTTATTGTTGTTCCGTATAAAAATGTTAATACCATTTCACGAGAAAAATAATGGTATTTTTAACGTGTCCAACATGATCGTGTGTATTTTAACCTTAACTAATATCGCCACAAATTATTTGGCCTAGTTGCATGTTGCTCTAAAAAATTGAGAGTATGTCAAGTTCGACACTTTCCGTCCCCTAATATTAAAAAAAAATCATGAAGGTTATTTTACAATTTTAAATAGAAGCTACATATGGAATGAATATATATATATATATATATATATATATATATATATATATATATATATAAAGGAGTGGATGACTATTTGGGAAGCAATCATTTGGACTATTTGGCTGCTGCGCAATAATCTTCTTTTCAGAGGAGCTGACGATATCAAGGGAAATCTGCTAGAATTAATCATTTTTAGATCATGGTTTTGGATTAGTAATAGAGGACATCATTAGATTGGGGAACTCGTATTGGGATTGGAGACATGAGCCTTTAATTTATTTATTAGCTATTCGTAGTTCTGGTCAAGGATAAGTTTCGTACGAGTTCATTGTGGTTATGTTTTTAGTTGTTTTGTATGACTATTTTAGTACATCTGGTACTTATTTATATTTTATTACGTTTTGCCTCAAAATATATATATATATATATATATATATATATATATATATATATATATATATATATATATATATATATATATATATATATACTCCCCAAATTTAAAGCCCCATTTCTCATACCAGAAAAGTAAAAAAATTGCTGGAATTTGGAAATCAAACATAAAACGTAAACGCCGTGACCGGGCAAACGCCACCCTTAGTCGCTGGTATGACTTACTCCCTTTGTGCTCTGTACTCGGTGAATATCTCTCTGCTTGTATACGCAATCGCTTAATTTAGCTAATTTACAAAAATAAAATATTGTTCTTGTGAGTGGAATTGAATAATCACTGGCATCTTGACAATCGAAGCTTTTGTTTTTTCGGATTTGAAGCGAATCTCTTTGGTCATGTTAATTGAAGACGTAATTAGGGCTTTGATGAATTGTAATTTTTTTTATCTGGTTTGGATTCTGGATTTCTGTTGACTCCTTTTTTACGCCCGTTTTTTCGGTGGATTTAAGCAGTGACACCACACATTTACTTCGTTTATGCATAATGAAAAGTTATAAATTTAACAAGGGTTGAACCAAGGTACGTTACCCATGGTAAACAAAAAGGTCTTTATTTTCAGTAAATTACACAAACTTACTGTTATGAGAGGTGGCGACACTTGTCCCGCCCATTCCCCTACCCCGTCACCATCGCCATTGGTTCCATATCTCAGTACATGTTCTTAAACATGTATGCAGGATTAGAATGTTTTTTATGATTTGTTATTTCTAATTTGTTTGTTCACTTGTGACAATTGTGAACGATGATAAATATGGTTTCTTATGATGTCACAGTATTCTTATGAGTGCAAAATAAATGTAAGCTGTTTCCATTAGGTGGCCAATTTGGACTGCAAAGAATTCCCAACTTAATCTATATTACAGTTGTAAGGTTGCAAAACAAAGTTGTGAATTAGAATAGTGATCTCTACTGCTCCTTGGGGTTTACTGTTCAATCTTACACGTACTTAAACCTGGTTATGGATAAAGTATTCGTTCATGGTGGTTGTTTAAAGATTTAAGTTATTGGTTGTTTGAATGCAATGAATTTTAAAGAAGGAGATTATGAAGTTCCGAGGCTTCTTAATCGAGTTTTGAATTTTTAACCTGAATTCAAGTTTGTGACTCATTTTTTTCTCTGTTTCAAATTTACCAAATGGCAAACAGGCTTTACGATGAATGTGGTATCGTATGCTTTAAGTAACGTCACTGAACCTGAAATGTGATTGTTAGAGATCAGCTAAGATCATCAATGTAATCTAATTCTTTGCACAGGAACTTTGCTTGCAATTGCAGTCACCCTAGAGGTACAGATCACATGTGCCACCAAGATCCATGGGTGCATTTGTCTGCAGAGGAGCAGCTTGCAGCCGAGGAGAGCCTTTCAATTTACTGCAAGCCAGTTGAATTGTACAACATTCTTCAGCGTCGTGCTGTTAGAGATGTTATTTTCTTCCTTATATATTCCTGCCTTTTTAATCCAATTCGACTGTGATATGCCATTTATTGTGTGGATTGTTTGGCTCTGGGTTCCCAAATAAGCCTTGTTTCTTGTATGTGTATAATGCCTACTGGATAAATGGGATTAACATCATTGACAAATTTGCTCTTATTGTTGGTTGGCCAATGAATTCAAAATGTCATAATTGCTTGAGTTAGGGGTTATTTGTTCTTGTAGTCTATGTCATAATTGCTTGAGTTAGGGGTTATTTGTTCTTGTAGTCTATGTATAGCATTTTTAACTGAAGGCAGTTCTTCTGCAGCCACCTTTCCTCCAAAGATGTCTACGATACAAAAAACAAGCAAAACACAAAAGAAGGTATAACTGTTAAATATTTTAGCAACTCTTTATATTTCTGTGCTAAATAGCAGACCACGTGAGCTGGACGTCAGGAGTTCGAGTCGTTGAAACAGTCTCTTTGCAGTGCAAAGGCAAGGCAAGGCTGCAGATATTAGGCCCAAAGTAGCCCGACCCCTTCCCAGACCCCTCGAATAGCGGGAGGGAGCTTCGTGCACCAGATTTTGCCCTTTTGCGTTCAACACCATGTGGATTTTACATCTAAAATTTGATATATTTTATCAAGTTTTTTAGATGTCATTTGTCTATATCTGTACCAAGACACTATATGGAGGGCAAAATATTTCGTTTACAGTTCCCTGTTTCCTGTAGGAATTTAGTTCATATATCACTATGAATTGTGCTGGATAGATAGATGAAGCCTTTGTTTGAAGTTGCGATACATCTCCACTCTATCTATAAATTCTCTCACACATTTAGGTTCACTACCTACTCTAGTTTGTCCTTGTAATATTTTAGTGGGGTTGCGTGTGCAGTGCTTCATCGTTTGATAGAGGTGAGAGTTTGATAATTTGATTGGTTGGGCATCATGATCGTGTTTCATACCCTTTGTTTGGAGTTACGGCTTTACTAGCATGGAACATAATTGACACAATTCAGTTTCTTCTCCCCTGTTTCTAGGATTGAAATGAAAATTTCTCTACCATCCACTGTAAATGATGAATCAAGAATTCAAGGCTTGTTTCCATTGTTTATATTGTTAGCAAGACCGGTTTACTGCCCTGTGACTGTTGAGGTAGTTTATGACCTCAGTTCATTTAGTTGGATGCTTCCCTTTTCCGCTTTCAGTTGGTGCTCTTCATTCCCTGATAGACTGGTACCGTCTGATGCTGTAGTCGGCAGTTTATCGTGTCAGTCGACCATGCATGCTGACAAAATGTAGAGGAGTTGATGGGAAGAATCAAGATGAAGCAAAATTTATTCTTCCTGACATTACTAAGCTATCAGTTGAAGTCATGTCTGGACCTCTTTGTATTATGTTTATCAGTTCTGGTATAATGTTTTTATTTGATGATCAACTTGTATATATGTCCTGTGTGGTTCTTGGCAATTGCTCATACTTTGCTGCTTTCTGTAGCTGAGTTATTTAAGGAGCATGGAGATGGGTCATCATTGCCAGGTGAGTTACAGTTAGTTTGAGAAGTCTTTGATTGTTATGTGGGTACGGTATTTTTTTTCCATAGCTAAGTTCATTAAAGAAGCTTCTTGTCTCACCTATACACACATGTACGCACATTTCAGAAACCTATATCTGCATCTGCCTGCTTTAGAAAATCTGAGATAGTGATCAATCGGCTACCTGATGGTTGGTAGCAGTCATATCCATTGGTGTCACTGCTACGCAAATAGCTAAGCGGATTTGGTTCACTCTTTTGACATGGTATACATGTTAAAACATTTTCGCAGTTTAGATGGAAAACATTGATACATTGAATACTATTATAATTTCATATAGTTAACTCGATAATGATTCTCTACGAAATCTTAGGCGGAGGTAGGCCAGGACCTGCATTATTTAACAGCACGGGTTTGCTTGGTAGAAATTAAAATAGAGTTCTCTCTTACTAGCAAAACAAGAGACCTCACCTTAAAAAGAAAGTAGCATTTGATTTGCAGTCTCGGTAATTCCTCACCAAGCAACTCTTAATAAAAATAATTGCTTAAGTTTTAAGAATTGCTTTTGAAAACATGCATCTGGACATTTATTAGTAACACTAAAATTATCAAATTTGTAAAGGTTAAAGATGAAATCATGAAGTGAGGGAATGATTTGAGTTGGTTGGAAAAGATACATGTATAGATTTTGTGGATTTACCATGTGATGACTTTACTATTAAAGGTGGAAGTCATGGAGTTCATTTACTTGAGGTTTGGTTTGTACCATGTGATGATTTTTTCTTAAATGATTATTTGGATAGTTTGGTTTATAAGATACTACTTGTTGGTAAGAAGCAACAACCTGAAAATTCAATGTTCTTTTACTTAGTTTTCAATTGGTGGTTCTTGGTTCTACCCTCCTACTTTGGCACTTTCAGTTATTGGTATTCATTTTTTTTTATTAAACATCTTCATCTTAATATTATTCTGACTTGGTGATAGCAAATATTGGAGGCCACTGCTTCCTGGGCAAGATTCCATTGGAATTACTCCATTTATCATGGGAGAAGTCTCCAAACTTAAGTTCTGGGGAGAGGGCAGAGATGTTGTCAACTGTTGACCTACACTCCTGCTTCATGAGGGTAATCATATGTGTCTTCGGCTTCAAAAACTATGACGTGAATTCCTGTGATGTTCTTCGGTTTTGATTTTGATGTACTTGGTCCTCCGTTTTCTTATTGCTCTTTTTTACCCTCCCTCATTTTTCAACCACTGTTTTAGGATGTAATCACTCAAAATCATATTTGATTATGATTACGACAGAAAGTTATCCGAATGACCATATAATAGGTGAGTAATCTATCTGATCCTCATCATCATTAGAGGTGCCATTCAATCTGAGTGAACCAACTTAAATTGGAACATTTGGATTTCAGTGAACAATTTCATCAATCCTTGAATGCGCTCATATTTCTCTAAGTTTGGGCTTGTCTTGGATGATTCGTGCTTGTAACCAAGCCTAAGCTAGCTCAAGCTCCACTTTTTTTTTTTCCATTTGTAATATGCAATCAATCTCACAGCCTTATTAATGATTAAGGAGTCTGAACTTGTCAATTTCCCTGTTATTCATGTTTTATGTTTTGGTACTTGTGGTTCATAAATAATTTTATGTGAGTTCCCTCCAGAACATTTTTCAAGCCAAACCTCTCATTCATTTAATTTGAATTGTAAATTTGAACCTCTAGGCATGGCACAGACATTTTCATGTAGAGCTTGCATTTTTGAGTTGTCATGAGCTCATTGATGCTCCTGACAAAAGCAGAAGTATTATATTTTTTTCCATATTTTCCATAGACCTTCCATTGCATGTCGGAATCACATAACCTTTTACTTTGACATGCTCTCTCACTTTCAACTCCTTAACCCCTGGCTGACCCACAACCTCGAACAAAAAGAGAGGAAAATAAAGTAGTACTTCCTCCGTGTGAAAATGTCTTCTGAAGTAGTTTGTATGAAGAATGTGGCCTTCTTCAAGCCATTGCACAGCATATTTGATCTTCATAAATTGTATGCATTAGCTTTGTTGCAATCTGCACTCATTTGTAGGTATGTGATATCTTCCTCCGTTCGTGTTTTCCTTTATCTTAATTATTTCCTTTGCAGACGTGTTGTTTCAGAGAAGACAATTGCTTATCATTCCAAAATCCAAATGTTGGATATGGAACTGTGGTATACCCTGTTCCTCGATTGACAAAACGAAAATTTACTTGTTATACTTTGGAAGTTGCTCTGCTATTGAATTGCTTTTTTTTATAGATGAACTTTTTTTTCTCTGCTTTATCATAGGCTATGCTTCAACATTTGCAAGTCAGCATAGCTGCTGAAGAAGTTGGGGCCAAGGAGAGATCTCCTTATGATTCATTCTCATACAGTGACTTTCCTTTCTCTATTTCACCCCAAATCATTAGGTGAATTCCATCACTCGCTGATTCTCCCTCCTCTCCCCTTCTCTCTCTTGCACACAAACGTATGTCACCAAAATTTTCATCAAAAACATTTGGTGATAAGGAGAAATTATGTGAATCCGATGTATGCCCCCCTTGTTTTGGAATATAGTTATCAACTTTTCACAGCAATACTGAAGTGAGGTCAATTTGCTCAAATTTATGAAACCTACTAAGGATTTGAATCCTTTGTGAAGTATGGTCTATGTAGATAGGTCATGGAACATAAAAGGAGCCGCTATCTCTAATGATTGTTTGTTGCTGTGATTGTGCATTGGTGTAGTACCAGTCTCCAATTTTCCTTTCTTTTTCGTTCTCTTCTGACTTTATTAACTTGGAATTCTTTTGGTTTGTGGAATGGATGAGATTAAAGTTGGGTTGTATGTGATGTGAAAAGAAAGTTGGCTTGTTGCAAGCTCAGTGGAAAATAAATGAGTTTGCTTGCTCTCTCTCTTTTTTCTTATTATAAAATGAAATGACATTAGAGTTCACATGTCTTAATTTCTGCAGAAGTTCTGCTTCTTTGTCTTGCTCTTCTCTTTCTCTATAATAAGCCAAATAGATATTAAAATCAACGTCTTTTTACCCAGTATTCTGCTTCTTTGTGTTTTTCACTTCTTCCAGTATTCTGAGGGTGATTCCCCTTTTGTTTCTTAAGTCATGCACTTACCTCATTGCTTTCGACATTTTGGCGAAACATTGACCTGTTAAATAAATTATTCTGGTGTTCATTAATTTTATGGGCTGTTGCTATCTAGGTTGAGAGCTGGAAATGTTGTTTTCAACTACAAATACTATAACAATAAGCTTCAAAGGACTGAGGGTAATTTGATCTCCTCTTTTGTTAGTTAACGTGAGCCTTGATTGACAGCCACATTTTCATCTTGGGTGCAATGCCATTTATCTTTAGATTGTCGTGTCTGGATATTATGCTTTGTGTATCAAAAGGTTGCAAACAGCCTAATGTTCAGCGAAATAAACAACATTTTCAACTATACCCCCACAGAAATATTACTTCTATTTTTTTTTCTCTGTGGTGTCCTTTCATTACTAAAGCTGCTCGCACAGCCATGCTGTTACTAAAGGAATGGGATATGTTAACTTGTTGGCATCATGATAAGTTAAGGTTATGCCACAATTTTTCTTGATATTTGTGAACGAACTCCTTGATGTACTTGTAATCCATGACTTTGGCTATCCAAAAGTTTTATTAGAAATAACCGGTGCTCTCCCTCTTATATCACACTTTTATCTCTTTAATGCTTCCCTCCTGTAACAACAATCAGGGAAGCACTCTAATACTGCATCTCTGGGAATGATATGGGTGGTTGCATGTATAAATCTGGAGTTGGATCACAGGTCCCCTTGGAAGTTGAGGGGGGTTGTGCTGTGTTGGTTGGTTGTGGCCACTATCTTCAAAAATCCGAGCTTTAATTATTCATACATTTACCAATGGGACTCAACTACCTTCAAGTTTTAGTTGTAGTATGCAGCATATCCAATGACAACGTGTTCAGTTAGTGGTTGGAATTGACTGGATTGCCAAGACCCATTAAGGTCATGTTGTGACCGACTTGGTTGTCTATGTTCAGTCTTGTGTGCATTATGGTTGTATCTATATCTCATGTTAGGATTAACTGCCATCTGGAACATCTTGAGACAAAAAGATTTGACTATCCATATGTTATTAATTATGTATATCAAATAACTCTGAAGTTTGTTGGTCTTATCATAAAGTAATTACTACTGAACCTTGAACTCTTTATTTCATATTCTTTGGGATTGTAAATGACCTTAATCTAGGCTATCCAACCATATTTGCAGAAATATTAGGATATATTCATTTAACTAACTTATATGTTTGTGCTCTTAAATTTGCCATTCAAGTACAAAACAGTCCTGTGTCTTTCTCGAGCCTGTGTAATCAAATCCTATTCTCGTACTAATTTTAGGTTTTGTTGTTCAGATCCATATATTGTATTCATAGTGGTCCTTTCCCTCTTAATGGAGGTCTTGTGCGTCTGCTACCTTTTTGAATTATATTTTTGTCTTGTGTCTGCATCTTTTGTGGAACTGGATTTCTGGAACCAGTCATTATCTCACGCCTTACTCTTTGATAAACATTAAGAATGTGTTTCTGCAAAGATTTACTAGAAGCTTGAATCAGTCTTTTAATATGCAGTGACAGAGGATTTTGCTTGTCCATTTTGCTTGGTCAAATGTGCAAGTTTTAAGGTAATTTGTATCTTCGTGCTGTTATTCCTTCAGTTTCTGAAGCATGTGTGAAATTGATTCTTGCTGTAATTTATACATTTACAGGGTCTGAGATATCACTTATGCTCCACTCACGTCCTCTTTAACTTTGAATTCTGGGTTAGTAAACCTAAATCAATTTTCTAAATTTTGTTATTCTATTGTATTTGGATAATTGTCCTCACTTCACTATGTAGGTAACAGAAGAGATTCAATCTGTGAATGTCTCCGTAAAAACAGATGCATGGAGATCTGAGGTCAAGTCTCCACTTCATCTTCAGTGGTTCTGTGTAGACAGTATTTTATTTTATTTTTTAATGACTTGTATGCATAGAGTATTGGTATAGTACAGATGCAAAGTAGAGCATAAAATACTTTGGCCAGTAATTGTAGAAGTAGCTTTTTGACTTCTCGGGCTTCCTTTTTTCTTCGATGAAATAAAATATGCAGCACCCTTGTGCTGCCCGGTGTCAGTTCCTCTATAGATATTTGGTTATTGTAGGAAGAGAGCTTGAACTTGACTTGCCTAGCAGACATTGTATATATGATGGCTTGTTACTGCAGAAATTGAAGTAATGTCATTTTACTGGAGTTTTGAATCATGAAATATGTTTTAGACTTGAATGGTTAAAGCCTGAGATTTAGATATGAATATTTGAAAACACTTCATTTGGCAATGAATTAACTGTTCATAATAATCTCTACAGATTGTTGTAGCTGGTGTTGATCCTAAGCAGCAGACATTTTTCTTTTGGTATGCTATTGTTTTTATCATTATTTTTGTTTTGTTTTCTAGTTAGAATCTTGGAAATGCTTTGTATCTTGACATATGCATTTTAAATTATGGATATTAAATGTAACAAAATTATCTAACTGCACAGTTCCAAAGCACTACAACATAAGAAATCTAAGAGACGTGTCCAAAGATCAAGTCATGTGCATCCCCTCGTGCTAGATTCAGAATTGCCTTCAATAATTGATGGTCGGAGAAAGGCTGATGGTATTCTTGCACATTAAGTTTTCTTGGATGTTTCTCTCGTTTGTAATGTTCTTTTTTTCGTTTTTATTTATTCATTATTTTACTTTTATGTTAAAGTTGAGCTCTGTTAGGCACTGAATTCCTTTGTTTTATCCTAGCCTACAAGATGACGGTGAAAATCATTTGACAATAAACATGCAACCATCAAAATCTTATTTCTACCTTTTCTAAGTAGTTATCAAAAGGAGAATGAACCTTGCATTCAATTAAACTGTATACTGCGGTTATATATACATATACATGTATATATAGATGTAAAAATTCACGTGGGTAACAGGGATAAGCATGCCTTACATTTTCTTGGGCATAACAGGCTGCGAAGAACAAGATGCATCCAGTCCCCGAGTTTCATCTGCCACAGCACATTCATATGCAGATCCTGATTGCGTTCAGTCATTACCTGGAAACAATCTTACACCTCCAGCATTGCTACAGTTTGCTAAGACAAGGAAATTATCAGTTGAACGCTCTGACCCCAGAAAGTAAGTATACTTGCTGATGTGTTCAGAAGATTAATAGAGTAGAACTCATGAATTGTGTTGGCTTCAAAACCTCTGTTCCACCAGTATGTTTATACTTTTATTTAACTGAGTGGAATGTTGCCAAGTGTCTTGAAATAGCATACTTCAATGAGAATTTGACTCGTCTTAACAAACTAGTTTTATCCCTCTATTTTACTCGCAACTATTATTTTGAGTTTAAGCCAACTCTGGGGATGCCATAGGTAAAGAGGTTTCAGGCATCCTGAAATTCACCTACAAATTTGACAATAATAGTTTGTAGATATATATAGGGTGATGTTTATGATGTCAACATCGAGTTGGTCCATATCTAATCTTTCTTTTTGCCTTCTCCAGTCGTGCCCTCTTGCAAAAGCGGCAGTTGTTTCACTCGCACAGAGCTCAAGTGAGTTTGATTATAATTTACTATATGTATTTATAGTTTGTCTTTTGACATGAATATTTCATGCTCCAGAAATTTCTGCCATTCTGTAATGTTAAATTCATGAATTACGAACCAAAGACATTTAACATTGGGGCTCTGGTTATGCAACACTATATAGGTCCTTGATGAAGTCAAAATACTTGACAATAGTTTCTTTTTTATGTTCCAGGAATCATCATAATTAGTGTGCCCATTTTCTTCTATGGTATTGTCGAATACTGAATGTACTTCTCATTGTGTAATCTTCCGTTGGAACTTAAATTTAGGCAGGTATGCACGAAGGAGTGTTTCTAAATCTGTTGTTATGAGATTTTTTTTAATTTCCCCTCTCGGAAAGTATCTTTTGTTTCTTAGGGTCTGAATTGTATTGGAACATTCATGTGGTTCAAATACATAGCCTCTATCCTTCATTTCATCTTCTCTCATCGTACATAAAATTTCCTTTAGATGTTCTGAAAGTATCCATTTGAATATTCTCAGTTATTTAGTTCTACTCCTGTTTCTTTAATCCTCCCTGTTCAAAAAGTCCATTCTTTTCCAAATATTCTTTAAATGCTCGGTAACTTAAAGTTTGTTGAGACAATTTAACTCCGGATCACTCTTTTTAATGTAATAAGGTTGATGTATTCAAAACTTTAGTATTTCCAACCTTTGCCTAAATATCTAGACCCATTTAAAAGGGATACTTTAAAATAAGGTCAAAGGAGCACTTTACATCTTTATCTAGCTGATATTTCCATATTGACCTTTAATTTTGAATGCATGGCAAAATTATTCTGATGTACACTACAGGCATTTGAACTTATTTGTTGATTTTTTACATGTGAAATATGAAATGACTGAAAGCCCATGGCCCTGGAGCAAGTCCTGTCAGATCGTGACAGTGAGGATGAAGTAGATGATGATGTTGCAGACCTTGAAGATAGAAGGGTATGCTTGGCTATTGTGATTGCTACAGTGCTATTTTTTTTTTCAGTAGTTAACTTACTTCTGTGAGGATTCATTTTGCATTCACTGAAGTTTTCTCTTGTGTGGAGAGGCATTGACTACTAAATAATTATGTTTTAGTAGACATGTCAAACTAAATATTATTTTATGGAAGTAAGTTGTTCATTACCACAGTTTTAGTCGTATGCACTACTCTTTGACGGAGTGGATTAGGGAGTCCTATTGTTTGCTTATTAGATGCTTAACTTTCTCTTATCATTTTGTTGTATTTTTTTTTATCTCTCTTTACTCTCTTTTACTGTTTTGGATTCTCTTGAGTACTTACTTGTACTCTTCGTTTCAGTTAATATATTTTATTTGTCCGATCAAAAAAAAAAAAAGTAAGCTGTTCATTACCAAGTTGTTATGACTGTGTAGGGAGGGAGAGAATTTCAGCAGTTGATGTGAATACTCCAATTTGAGCCAATCAAATGCCTCCTCTACATTTTTCACTTTGTATTGCTTTTGTTAAAATTATGGATCCTAACGCAGGGTTTTATATGATAGAAGTTCGAGAATCAAAACGGTTTTGACATCAGGTAGCATAAGTTTCTCATTTTAGTATAACACCATGACATTGCTAATCTTTCCAATAGCTTGATATTATTTTCTGCATGCCAAATTTTCTCGGTTCAGAAAACATGCATGTGAAGCTATGGGTTAATGTTTCACTGTTAAAAACTTGAAACCCGTGTGCTGTTAAAATAAAAGGTAGAAGACATTGAGACATAAAATGTAGAAGATATTATGTTCCAAAAAAATTAATGTAGAAGATAGTGAAAGATAATAGTGTTATTTCCCTTTTCATCTAACACTTATTTATCGTACAAATAATTATAATTATAATATCCATAATCGATGATTACAAGGATATACATAATTACTTCCTACAATTGTGTCCTAATGAACTCCTAAATTATGTTTGTCAACATGTACCTCAGAACAACGGTACTTTCCCTTCTGTTGTTTCCATCAGTCGTCTCTCCATCATACACAAAGTGGGCTGGAGAATTAATTGATTAATAATAGGAAGTTGCTTTCAAAAATTCATTGAGAGTTTATTTATCCATTTTGTAAAAGGTTTGTGCTGAATATGCAACTGCACATCTGTAGTAATTAGATAAATGGCACGGTTACAATTTTGGACAACCTTCTCCCTGGCGCATCTTGCACGCTTGGTTTTTGGCAGAAACAGCATTATCATCTCATGTGTCATGAGTTTATGCGAACTTTTGTAGACTGACAATCACATAGTTGGAAAAGATATAGGCTGTACACAGTAGCACGATAAACGTTGTTGTGCTGTCTTGGAGAGTGTAATATACAGGTGACATTAGGTGCTATCAAAGGGCTGATAAATTTCCTCAAATGTATGTATATATATATATATATCTTCAATGTGGTTTGTCATTATCTAATACCGTTCACGATTTAATTTCCGGATGTTGAGCAGATGCTTGACGACTTTGTGGATGTCACAAAAGATGAGAAGCAGCTGATGCATCTCTGGAATTCTTTTGTCAGGAAGCAAAGGTGAGTGACTCCATTAATTTTTTGCACCTTTCATTCTGTTTCATATAATACCTTGAGGTTCACTTCCATCTTATCAATGTTATTTGTGATAAGAATCTTATGGCTCTCCTTTGTTGACGTTCACCAAAATTATCGGCATCCTTGATTAGTATTAGTGATGATCATGAATCTTTAATCACTATCATAAAAGGCTTAGTTCAAACTAGTTACTTGGCTGATTAGCTTTGGTCTTCGAAACAATTTTTGCGTGATTCTTGATGCCTCTAATGAGGCATCAATCAATAAATGTTTATGGTAGAATCTCATTTTGTCATTTTCTCCCATTGTACACCATGTTCATTGTGGAGTCCTCGTTACTTAATCCTATTATGTAGTCAAATTTGTATACACATATGAGTAGGATTTAAGTAATAATACACACTGCTTAAGAGTTCTACTATATCAGTTGTTACAACATTTACAAATCCCTAACAAAACCATGACATAATATACAACACATGTACATCAGAATAACCTAAAGAAGTTCAACTCCTACTCAGTGGTTCAGCTCGCAACAGAATTCGACTCACAATCCTGTCCTCCCACGTCTATGAGTCCCTACAGAATCAATCACACAACATGAGTATTGATAGACAACCATCTCAGTTCTATATCAATAAGCAAATATCATACGATAAATAACCATCGTAAAATTTCAACTTTGATTGTTCTGTATCATGCATCACAATATGCAAATATGTCATGACATGTCTCAACTATCATCCTGTTATAACGGGACCGATATGATATGCCTTTTAGCTCAATATGTCAGTGGCTCAGCCTTCACGTCCCATATTAGCAGCACATATCATATAATCGTCCTTACATGTTATAACAGCCAAAACATATGTGCCCAACAATGACATAGCTCTCATATGTCATCAACTGTATGCCTCAGCCAAAGCATATGCCCAACAATGGCATACCTCTCATATGGCATCAACTGTATGCCTCAACAACATGAATGTATAATAATATGATTACAACAATCATATGTCTCAATCTCAACATATGTACTCAACATCACCATATCAATAACATCAATACCCGTACGTCAACACGTACCTGTCGTGCGGCACAAAATATATAAAGTCAGGCGTCAATGTTTAACCGTCTCGTTGTCCCGTCCTCTGTGATGATGCTACATGAAAATCAACAATATACAATGTCATAAACATGTCATTAGACAACTATCAAGAAAATACCACATTTTCATAATCTTGCTCTTGTGATCGATCGGTCAATCCCAGCGATCGATCGCTCCAACTAATGAACCCTAGCGATCGATCGGTATTTGGTAGCATCGATCGCTATTAAAGTCTGATTTTCATAAAATGCTACGGCCATTTAGCGATCGATCGGTATTCTTTTAGCGATCGATCGCTACAGCTCGCGAACTATCGGTCACATGCAGCGGCGATCGCTCCAAGCATAAACCGCCTTAAACTTTCCCCCTGTCTCAGCGATCGATCGATACGATGCTAGCGATCTAGACAACAACAGTTTCAGAACATGGCGATTTCAAGTCTATCCTCTTGGTGCTTCTCATACACCTCAAGTTCTATCATCCAAACTTGATACATGCAAACTCTAGCATTATATAAACATGTTTCTAACATATTTCAATTCATTGCTTTGCATGATATCAAGTATTAATTCATACAAGTATAAGCATGTTTTTTCATGTTCAACAACTCACACTACACATGCATATGGTTGAACAACAAGCTTTCATACTACTACATGCTTACCAACTAGCTTTGATTTCATTTCTAACTTCAGGTTGTAGCTTGTTTTCCAATCTTTAACTTCAACAAGAGTGAAAAGAGTACACAAGAGGAGAGGAATTTGGTAGAGATTACTAGGTGTCTATTGGTGGAACCATGTGTCTTAAATCTGATTTGCTATATATATATATAATAGCTTCCAAATCAAATGCAAATTCAAGTGTACATGCATGTGAAATGTATCACTCCTAACACAACATAATAGTCCACTACACACCTCATGCATCTAATTGCCATTGGTCATACTACATACAAGACATGTACCTAACATGGCCAACTATATGTTCTCAACTCAACATATAACATGTCTTCACATACTTATCATTGTAACACACTCGGTGCAACCCAAACTCGGGTCCACCTTGTATCGTAATTATCACATAATTACGCAAAATCATAATAAGCATGTATGATTCATATCGAGGCATTACATTTATGCCACACAAATTTATGCTCTACATATATGTGGTGAGAACTAATATTGTTTTTTACTAATATTGATTGTGTTGTCAACACTGAGGTTTGCCACGATATAATTATTCTCCTTGAAGGTAGCCAGGTAGTGCAAAACATTGACAAATTTATTATGTATGGATTGGGAGAATCCATATAGCCGACCACACTTAGTGGGATAAAGTGTTGATTGAAACAAAAAAAATTAGCAAGATTAATCACTATTTTTCTTGTGATGCAGGGTTCTGGCTGATGATCATATTCCTTGGGCGTGCGAGGCGTTCTCCAAGTTGCATGGACAGGATCTTTCCCGGGCTCCTGCACTACTCTGGTAATTTCTCCTGCTGTCCAGATTCTTGATTACAATTGGCTTACGTGTAATGTTTGAGTACTGTAATTCTGTGATACATTCCCTTAAAAGTTTTGTTAGTATCAAGAGTGATGTGTATCTGCTATAGTTCCTTTTCTTCGAATTTTCCAAATCTTTCAGATTGTGAAGTCCCGCTAACTTTAGTGCGATTACCAATGTCTTGTGGAGTTGTCCCTTCAAGAAGCTAACTACTGCCGACTCCTGCTTTCTTTCACTTGTCTGTCTGTGTTTGTTACGTATATCTTACCATTTTCTTTGCCATATGGACACTTTTTGTTATCAGAATTGCTTAGCCGGCATTGAACTCTAAAGAAGAGCATTAGTGTTTATGTATTACATTAATAATAAGCTCAACCAAAAATACTGTAACATATCCTCTCAAACTCTAAGTTCCATTCAAAGAGCTCTTTTGGATATGGGGACTCGTGACCTAGCTTTTTTTATGATCAATTCCATATTGTTGGATGGAAAGTTATAAATAATAGTAATGATTGTACCACTCGAATATTTTAAGTAGTATAGCAACTTAAAGCACCATATGTTTCGATTGTTGTCTAAATAGTTTGGAAAATATAAATTCCATTGATTTGTATCTTGATGGTTTTGGCAGGTGTTGGATATTATTTATGATCAAACTTTGGAATCATGGTCTTCTTGATGCTCGTACCATGAACAGCTGTAATATTATACTGGAGCAGTTCCAAAGCCAAGACACCACCCATCTATGAAAATTTCAAAGAGCTTCATTGTAGGATAAATATGATTGCTTGTAACTTACTTAAAGTTGGGAGTACATGCAAATTTGGTAATTTGGCCAAGCTTGTGGGCTCGAGATTCACTTAGTTGCTGATCATTGATTGACTTGTCATATTTACTCCTCTTTCGGTTGTTGTAATGATAATATTAATCATTATGATCAAATATATTCATTCACTTAGTTGCATATGACAATTATACTACGTCCCTTCCAGAAGATGTCTATGTCAATAATGAATTAGGATAACAATCATCAATCAACAATGTCTACAAAAATGCTCTCTACAAAAATTTCCTATCTTTTTAGTTTAATCCAGTTTGCTTAATTTTAGCTTTGTAACTCAAAACTTTTCTTAGTTTTAGCATTTTATTTCAACTTTTCAGCTTTTAGTTTCAATCCTTCAAATTTAGTTCCTTGTAAAAATGTTTGTTTTAGTTCTTAATCGCAACCAAGGGTTCATGTCAATTAATGAATCTCCTTCTCTATTTCAAGTTATATATTTAGTATAATTTCATAATTTCAATGCTCGATCAAGGTGGCTAGAATTTGCCAGCACAAATCTTCGAGCCAAACAATATCCATATATCAAGATTATATTTTTAATAACCAATCAAAAAATTATAATAAATACTGTATATTTGTATTATCACCTTTTTCAAATGCAACGGTCAATAGTGCGAGTCAGTGCTAAACATTACGCTTATCTTCTCAAGTCTTGTATTATTAGAAAAACCGTTGAACCAGGGAAGCAGATCCACGCACACTTGTTCTTCAATGGTGTACTCCAAAATGCAAGCTTAGCCACAAAACTCGTGAATCTTTACTGTGTGTGCAACTCCTTGACATATGCGCACCACTTGTTTGATAAAATTCCAAAAACAAATATTTTCCTTTGGAACATTTTAATCCGTGGGTATGCGTGGAATGGCCCATATGAAGTTGCGATTTCTTTATATTACCAACTTTTTGACCATGGGCTTGTACCCGATAATTTTACTTTCCCGTTCGTGCTCAAGGCATGCTCGGGGCTGTCTGCTATTAATGTGGGCAGGAATATTCATGATCAAGTGAAGAAAACCGGGTTGGAAATGGATGTATTTGTTGGGGCTGCGGTTATTGATATGTATGCCAAATGTGGTTGCTTGAATGATTCTCGTCGAGTGTTTGATAAGATTGCGAATAGGGATGTAGTATTATGGAATTCAATGCTCGCAGCTTATTCGAAAAATGGGCAGCCGGAAGATTGTTTGAAGCTGTGCAGTCAGATGGTCTTTGGGGGTCTTAGGCCAAGTGAGGCTACTTTGGTAACTGCCATTTCAGCTTCTGCCGATTTAGGTGTCATCATTCAAGGGCATGTGCTTCACGGGTATAGCTGGAGACTCGGGTTTAAGCTTAACGATAAGGTGAACACCAGCCTAGTGGATATGTATGCTAAAAGCGGTAATTTGAGATTTGCAAGGCATTTGTTTGAAGAACTAATGGAGAAGAGGCTTGTTTCTTGGAATGCAATGATAACCGGTTATGCGATGCATGGTCATGCTTATGAAGCACTTGATATGTTTAAGATTATGCTTACCAAAGAGCGGCCTGATCACATAACTTTTGTGGGTGTTCTTTCTGCCTGTAACCATGGAGGACTTCTACATGAAGGGCGGGTGAACTTTGACTTGATGATTAGAGATTATCACATTGAACCAACTGTGCAACATTATACCTGCATGGTTGATCTTCTTGGCCATTGTAACCAGTTTGATGAGGCGTATCATTTGATAATGAAGATGAATGTTTTACCGGATTCTGGTGTCTGGGGTGCTTTCCTTAATTCATGCAAGATTCACGGGAAAGTGGAGTTAGGGGAGCTGGCGTTGGAGAGATTGATCGAACTCCAACCAGATGATGCAGGAAACTACGTGATTCTGTCAAATATTTATGCTCGAGCTGGGAATTGGGAAGGAGTTTCGAAGTTAAGAAAGTTGATGACCGATAGAAAGATCAAGAAAAGCATTGCTTGTAGTTGGGTCAAGGTGAAAAATAAGATCCATGGATTTGTATTTGGAGATACTTCTCATCCTATGTTTGATCGGATACATGCCGAGTTGGAAGAAATCGGTGATTTAATGGCTGAGGCTGGATATGTCGCAAATACATCCCCAGTTTTTTTTGATGTTGAGGATGATGAAAAGGCTGAAATGGTTAATAGACATAGCGAAAGACTCGCGATTGCCTTTGGACTCATTAGCACACCTCCTGGGACCAAACTTCTGGTAACGAAAAATCTTCGGGTTTGTGAGGACTGCCATGTGGTGATCAAGCTTATATCGAGGATTAAAGAGAGGGAGATCACTGTCAGGGATGTGAATCGGTACCATCATTTTAAAGACGGTGTGTGTTCTTGTAACGATTATTGGTGATTATTGTGGGATAACAATAGTGTTTCCCTTTCTGATATGAGAAACCATTGCAAGCGAATATTGTGATCTTATAAAATTTGAGGGGCTTTCGCATCTTGGTTTTTCTTATTAGATGAGGTTTTTGTGTAGGATTATATCTCCTGACATGAAACGAATGATGATTGGAATGTGTAATTTGAGGAGGAGCTACACTTGAATAAATGCCCAATCATGAAATGCTAATTGAGGAGTGTATTGTCTTGAATGTTGGCAGACAAGTGAAAATTATCAACAATGGGTTGCGGTAGATATTGACATTGCCTACACCTGACACCACGTCTTTCTTATTTAAAAAGGAATAAAATTATGAAAATATTATTTTTCATATTCTCAATTTTTAAAATTTACAAATATTCCGTTAGTTTTTTATTAGAATGATATTCACATACTTCCGTTGTAGTCTATCATCATTAGCTTAGGTATGATTGATAATATAAAAAAAAAAAAGTATTTTTTATCAGAATTTTTATTGGAGAGATAATTTGAAATAAATTTGTTGGTTTTGATATTTCAACAGCGCATTTGTGCTCTTTCATCTATTCAAGAAGACTGATTCAAAACATGTTGCTGAGAGTCTGTTAGGACTTAGGACCTCAAGCAATTTATCAGCAGATTCAATGAACAAGACATGAGCAGAATGAGAATTGTTAAATAATTCTGGAATCAGATACAAAAACAAGGCATGATCAAGCTGCTGGAATATTATTGGCATTGAAGATTGAAACAAGAAAAGGAATACAAGAAACACTAGTGGTTTGCTGTTACTCAGGGAAGAAATCTCCCTGCCAAGCCTAAGCTTGCACTCACAGGATCTTCATAGGTTAGTGATCTACTTTGAGGTGTACGACTTTCCTCCTCCTTACGGATCATCGTCTTCTCCCTCACGTCTCGTACAGCCCTCTCATCTGCAGCCTTATGTTTATTCCCCTCCCCAAATCGACGCATCAATTCATGGATTAGTTGCTCCCATGTGAGCTTGAGATTTCTTAGTGTGAGCCAATAGACCAAGACTTCGTCACTCTGTCCTGCACATGAATGTGATCTGTACACGGTCTTGCAATGGAGTGAAGTTGATCTCAAAATATTGCTCTGCTGTCAGAATCCATCTCATGGGATCAACGTCGTTGAACCTCGGCATGTCTAGCCTCATCCACGCAAATTGGAGATAGATTGTGTTGTAGTCATTATGTTTAATCCACAGTGTCGAACCACATGTCAAGACACGATCAAGCTGCTGGAATATTATTTGATTTGAAGATTGAAAAGAAATAGGAATATGTTGTTAATCTGGGAAGAAATCCCCCTGCCCAAGCCTAAGCTTGCACTCACACAACACTCTAATTCTGGTGTATCGCCCTCCTCCCTTTCCCCCATGTTTATTCCCCTTCTCCCTTTTAACCAATTAACTGATCTCCCCTTGTTACAGGTGACTTCCAGCTCTCCTTGATAAGACTGGTAAGTTGTGGGCTTCTCTTTTCGGGCCTCTAAGGCTGGTCCATTTGTATCTTCATTTGTGCTTGCTACTCCCCATCGGGCTAATGATTTTCCCGTAACAGAGTCCAAACTGCGGCAAAGTTGAGGAGAATCTCTCTTCTTCTACTGTTGTTAACTCCGTTGTTGAAGATGTCCTATCTGAATCAGCTACTCCGGTACGTAGCCATGCTGAAATGCAACCTTCAATGTTGAAAGCTATCCAAGTTTGAAATCTGAGAAGAGTATAGTTGGCTGTCAGTTTTCTATAGTTAGGCAGTAAAAGAATAGCATTGCTGATGAAATGGAATTTAATAGTTCCAGCACGGCAGCTCTACCAGTGAGTGAAAGAACTGAACTTTCAAGCTCTCTTTCTGAACATGTTTTCATTCCTTGTGGATTTGTTCAAAATCGTTTCTTTTTTTCCCTATTCATTTATTCGTCTTTTGAGAACTCAGAATCGGAAAAATTAGTGGAAGACATGTGCTCCCCCCGAAAAATCCTCTCTCCCTTGCATTGGGGATCCATAATTCTATAGTCATTGCACTAATGAAATTAGCAAACATATGTTACTTCTGAAAGTGGCAGCTGTTGATGCCTACAGCTCTCTTGTTAGCCATGATTACAGCCACACATCGTTAGTATCTTCAAGACATTTATGCAACACTCGATACATCTTCAGCCGCCTACTATATTAATCAGATTCTACAACTATCAAGTGGATTTGTGCAACTTAACATCTTCAGCCACAAATCATTGATAGGGAAAATTACTCCCAACATCCTATTGGTTTACCTCTTATTTCACTCTCCAACTATACTTTGAATAATTACACTTTACAAAATGAGGTTTGTAACACTTTACATCATATACTTTCAAAGTTTGTAACGTTTTACATCCTTGAATTGAACAACATTTCTAAGTTTTGTTCAAGTATCCAGATCCATCACGAAAATGGTATCAGAGACTATGTTTATTCTGGAAATACTATAATAATATCTCGAATATTAATTTATAATCTATACGGAGGAGACGATTCAAGAAATATTATGGATCCGAACGAATGTTCGTGGTGCAAGTCCTATAGATGGTACTTCCAGAAATTGGAAGAACTAAATCAAAGATATATGGCCGAAGCTAAACACTTCAACCAGAAATGGAATACTCTACTGGGAATTGGTGCTAACCCTGCTAGCATATACCAGTATCAAGAACAGGAAAATGTAGCAAGGAATCTTTACAAGAGGAACCTCAAGCTACAATTCGAGATTTCAGAGGCCCAGGAGAGAGATCATCCTGAGCACAACCCCATGATTCTAGATCCAAACAACCCAACATGATCCGGACCAGACGAATAGGATGGGTGAACCAACCTTTCGAGAAATCGAGCCGGATACTTCTAAGATATCCGAAGATCTTAGAGAGATCCAGAAGACAGTGCATCGCTATGGCTACCTGCAATACCATGTCCCGGCATAGGTCCATCATATTCAAAGTCAGATGGAGATTATGATCAAACATCAGGAGGAAATTCTTGAAAACCTTCGAGATGTTCAAACCCGAGTTAAGAATCTGGAGTCAAAACCAAGTTCTTCAGGAAGAAGGAACGGGGGGTGGTTACCACCGTCCTATGGAACAGAGCCCTTTTTACACCAAAAAAGGAAAGCAGATGAGGTCCGAAGGCCTTTAAATGAGACTGAAAAAATGATTGCAGTCCTACAAGGAGAGCCAATACTTCAAACAAATTAATGGAAAGAATTAACCTGGAAGATCTACGTGATCTTGCTGATTTGTTTGCGGGATTAAATATCGTAGACTTGAAGACAGGTGAAGTTGTAACCAGAACTCCACCACAAGAAAGTTTCGGGTCACACAATCCACCCGGAGGAAATCAAGGCGTTCCCCCACCGAGATGATTTTACCACTAGAGCAAACTTAGATCCCCAGTGGGAGTGAGAAATCATCCTGAAGGCCAGATATATATAAGGCCCCGAGAATTTATTAATGATAATTAAATATAATTTGGGAATTTAATAATAATTAATTTGCAATTAATTAATTAAATGCGAAATTGACAAGATAAATGTCAACTGGCAATTTAATCGGAACATGAAATAATTTTGAAATGGTAAAATAAGCTCCGATAATATTTTTAAAAATAAATTATTAAAATGAAGAATTTAATTTTGTGTTATAGTAGTGGGTATAAATTCAATTGGTAATTGTAATTTTAATTTACCAGTGACACTCCGATGTACTTAACTGGAGTGGAAACAATATTATAAATGCACTTTCAGCTCACTTTTCATGCACTAAAATGTGTAAACACGCGCACACAAATATCAGCATCTCCTCCCGCGCGCGTCTGACCTCTTCCCGCTAAAGCCGTTCGTTCGGCGCCGTCCGACCACAAACCGGCGAACCAAACCCAGCACAGGGTTCCCCACTCTCAGGCACAACTTTCCATACCACGAATTGGAAGTTTACGTCGCTGGTTTCGCTGAATTTCGCTCAGAAGCGAAGGAGTTCGAAAAGTTAGGGTTCTTCGATTTTCTGGTTCGATTTCTTCGTTTATCTTTGATTAGTTCAATTGTTGATTTCTAACCTCTTCCCCTCACCTAGACCAATGTTTCCCCTCCGGTTGCCGCCCATCTCGCCGCTGTGAGTCGTCGGAATTAGCCATGCAAGCCTCGGTTACTGTTCATGCGAGGGTGAGTTCCGATTTCCAGTTTCTAAATTTGAAAATTTGGGCTTTAATTTAAGTATTGATGTTAGTTCTTGAATTGCTTGTGGAGTTGGTGCGAAATACAAATGCATGTTGGGTGTTAGTCGATGCATGTTTAGAGTTTGGGGACGAAAAATGTTTAAATCTTATGTTGGAGAATTTTACAGATTTTCAAATTGTATTGTCGACTGTTTCGATAATTTGGTTTCTGTAAATCGATTAATACTTGTTGATTTGAATGGAAAGGGATAAATGATTAATATGTGCTAATTGTTGGGTATTGGTGTTATTTCTTACTGCATGGTTGGGGAAAATGCTGATCGGTTTGATGGGTTTTGAGGATGAAGGTTCTTCAGTCTTTAGTCGGTTATTAATTCGTTTAAACCAAGTTTCAGCTTGTTGAATCATGTATAAAAGTATTGTGGGAACTTTGAACTAATTGTTCTGTTTTGGGTCGACTGGTTTCAGTGTGTGAGGGTGAAACTGCTTCAATTCTATTATTGGTCGATTTTAACTCCATTGAAATCATGTTTGAGTGAATTTCATGAAATCTCATTGATATTTTGAGGTTGGTTCAAGTTTTAGCTGCTCAAAGAGCGAAAGCATGTGAATTATGAATCAATGATGAAATAAAATGTATTATTAGAATTTTAATGATGATAGACATCTTAATAACTCTAGAACTGAAGAAATAGTAAGAATGAGTATACGAGAATCAGACTACTTCTATCCTACATAGTTTATATCTAATTAATCGCCTCAAGTTAAAGAATAGATGATATGTATGTTGAGGCTACTTTAATGTTAAAGAAGTAACGAAATGGTGTTGAATGAATTTGATAGATTAATACACAGCATAAGAGTTCCACGAACTAAGAAACCACATTTCAACTTCTAGAATGAGGAATAATAGGTATGTTGCGATCGGTAACATACGACATGTATCTGTATTATTTGATACATGATTTGCTGAACTTACGTGAATTACGTGAAATTACTTGGCTATGTGATTCAAATTGAATTATGAGCATTCATAACTGGCATATCGATGTATAAAAATAACTGTTTTGTTAACACGCATCATTTTGATAACTATTCATCGATATATGACGTAGATGATTCATGGGCATATCATATTGATCTATCCACTTCTTTGATATCCTTGATGATGATTGAGTTTATTTACTCTGAGTATCGGGGACGACGGGCACGGCGATGACAGACAGTTTAGGTAGCAACTGTAGTCACGCGCGTTGCTACCGGACCTAGATACGAGGGATGACGAGCACCACACATGATGATTCTCCTAGCGCAAAGTGTGTGTGTATTGTCACCCTCTGCTCGAGCATGATATTGATTGATGATACCTTTCTTTGGACTCCGATATTCTGGTATCTTGAGATATTTGATAGCTATTCCTTGGATTCCGGATTTTTGCTATCCCGAGATGATTTGTACCTTTCATGCAACGCATTACATTGCATTGCATTGCATTGCATGACACATATATCACATTTTATAGATGCATGTTTTAATTACTTGATAGTTTCATATTGGGCTTTGGCTCACCCCCAGGAGGGCTGTTGCTGTCTTTGTGTGTGAGCAATGACAGGTATCACACAGGATCCCAAAGAGGGAATGCTCGCTGGAAGTCTTACCTGAGGTTGTTTTCTTTTGTCTATCCCAGTCGTAGGATAGTTAAGTATACCAGGGTGTGTCCTGGATAGTATAATTATGTAAATTGAGTTTATTTCGGCTCAGTCTTGCGTATTTGTGATTATTCGGTGTTTTACTTACTGATGATGGTATTATGTAAATATTTTGAGTATGGAATGTGTGCTGGAACTTATTGTGCATGCTATGGTACGATGTAAATATTTTTAGTACGGCTTATGTGCTGGTTGCCTATGAATGTGCTTTAGCAATGAGAATAGCAGCAGGAACGCTTGATCTAAGTAAATAAGGATTCATTTCACTCCTTAAAATGAGTCTAGAAGGATCGGTCAAGATTGCCTGGGAACTCGGAGACCCAGGTACCAAAGAAGAAGTTTTAGCCGGAGAGTCCCTGAAAGAAATCGTGGACAAGATGGCAAAATTCTTTAAAAATGTTTCATTGGAGTTGGTTAGTTCGAAGGAATGGAGGAAGAAAATGCTAAAAAATATAGACAAACTCTAATTAGCCTTGAACTACATGATATTTATTATGTAGATGAGTACATCAAGCTCTTCATAGAGTATAGATGGAATGCAAAGATAGACGAAAAAGATGCATCAGAACTGTTCTTTGCCAAAATACCGAGTCCATGGAGAGAAATACTTATCCAGGAATATACACCACAAGGAATAGAGACGGTGTCCATGAGAATGTCATTTCTTAAAATGAAGCTGGCGGAGTGGTGCTATCTAGCGAAACTCCAAAAGAATTACAAGAAGCTAAGAGGAATCAACAAAACAACTCTGTACAGAGAATGATATCCCTAATATCATTGAAAACTACCCCCAGAGGCTGAAGATGAAAAAACACAGAAGTCATCCGTATGCTCACGGAAGTAGTTCAAGAATGGTATAAGGACATCATGGAGACCTAGAAAGTTCTGGTCAAAATAGAAAGCCCAAAGCTACAGATCTGGACAAAGATCAGGACCAACCAGGAGTAGAACCTTGTCAACAGGTTCAATCAAGTTCTAGCAGAGCACCGACAAAGAGAACTTTCTGACGCACACATACTCGTGCGAATGAGAGTTTCAAAGATTGTAACTGCTGGACATGCGGGGCAAGAGGACATATCTCTAAAGATTGTCCAGAGAACCAAAGCCGAGGAGTGAGACAGTTCGAGCATACCAAAGAGTTCGAAGATGTTGTTTATTTCCAGGATTTGGTGCAGGTGTATGAATTTGAGGATATCCCCTCAGACGAAAGCATTTATGAAGAAGATATGTATTCTGATAATGTAGGTGAATCCAGTTCAGAATCAGAGTGAAGGAGAATTCCTTCAACACATTATCAGAGAAGAACCGTCGGGGTTTTTTTCACATACCACATTTTCTCATAAAACTCTTATGAGGATCATGAAAGAAGAGCCAAAGCTTCAGATGTATGATGGATTTACAATTGGAGCAATGGAAAAAGCCATGGATATGATTGGTCTTCGAAGCAGTAAGCATCAGATTATCCATAGGGTTACACGGGTGAATTTGCGATCCCGATGGAATTCACGGGAGACCAAATTAAGATGCAGTTAATCCCCTACAGATAAATCCAGGAGATTAAGAACAAGGTGAAAAGAGAAGTTGCTAACACGGTCTCATGGATTCATAGCGATCTTTGACAAAAGAATCCCGAACCTCAAATATTCTTGTTTGGGAGCAGTGACAGAAAATATGTATGCAGGAAAGATGGTCTTTAACATCTATCCAAGAATTACATACAATTTAGGAGATCGAGACTTCAACAAAGTGCTTACTCTTCATCAAGATTTTAAAAGATGTGATTTGATGAAAGAAGATAACAGACCTTACTCGATCATCTACAAGGTGTCATACGGCTCTCGAATACTCATCATTCAGAAGTATTCTTGATAAAAGAATTCATCGAAGTCCCTAGAATCTTTGAATATTTGGCCAAAGCAGTATTGCCGGACATTATTGATACTCCGACAATAGGAAAGATCAACATAAGGATACAAGACCAACCTGTTTTAAACAGAAGTCGGAGCCTGATTAACGAGCCAAGAAGAATGTCTTTCCAACAAGATAAGTTGATCAGTAACTATCCCGGGGAAAAACAAAAGGTTGTATCGAGTAGGATTCAGAAGATCACTGATGTCTTCAAAACAACAGGTATTCTGAAGTGTCCAGAAGGATGGCGCGAAGTGCAGATAATCTTTGACATTGCGGAAAAGAGCAACATATTTCCTTGTGATGTCTTATATTATCTCCAACAACCTACGGTAGGCCGATATCAAGGAAACCTAAAAATTGGTAAAATTGATCTAACCATTGAAGGAGCAGCAGGCATGGTCCCAGAAAAACTTATTCTTGGGATTGAATTTCTCGAGGAACACAAATCTTGGGAAAGATTACAAGACGGAATAGAATTCACGGTGGAAGGAAAGAGATATCGGATCAGATGACCACCAGTTCATTCTCTATATACATCTCGGGATGTTATATGCCAAGTATCAAGCAGAATATTTTGCAGCTTACATCGATTCAGGAGCTAGAATATGTACTGTTAGGCGCGATATCTTCCCCAAAGAAGTTGGTGAAACATTACCAACTATTGTCGGAAGATACTTTTCCAAGCGGATCCTTATCCTTAATGAATGAGTCCATGGAGCGAAAATAATAATCGGAGGAGCAGGCGGTACCCCATGGTACAAAGTCAAGACTCCACCCATTTATTTCCATGATACAGGAGCTGATATACTGCTAGGAAACAATTTCCTACAGACATTCAAGCGGTTCAACCAAGAGTACGAGACACGACGACTTATTTTCACAACCCTTGGCGATCATAAGATTATTGTGCAGAGACTATGGGAGGCATTTCACAGGAAGTTCCCCATTAGTTTTGACAGCAAGCGTGGTGATGAAGGAAAACTTCGACACCCAAAGATGAAGGATAACGGAAATTTGGTGAAGCAATCCTTCAGTTTCGACAACAAGGTCTTAGGGAAAAGGATTCCCAAACTTTTGACTGGTTTAATATTATGTCTTTCAGAGAACATGATGAGTAGGAAGATACTACAGAAACCCTGTTATTATTAAAAAAAGACATTGTAGAACGAGGTTCCACAACCTGAAGCTACCCTCGAAGAGCAAATTACTCTAGAGGATGTTAAAAGGAAGATTCAGAGGAACTATAAAGAGGATCCACTGGCCCATGGTGGAATAAGAATGTGCTCAAAGTTACTTTGAAGATAAAAGCCGAAAAAATGAGTTTGTTAGATTCAGACCAATCCCCATGAATATGGAAGATCGGATGGACATGCAGATAATACTTAAAGAACATCTTGACCTTAAGTTATTCTCAGCACGTGTTTCTCCATTGCAGTCCAGGATTTCTTGTTCGGAATCATGAATAAATCAAAAGAGTAAAGCCAATATTAGTAATCAACTACAAAGGAATCAACGACATCTTGACTTTCTATGGATGCTTTATCCCAAGCAGAGAAAACTTGGTAAATAGCATCAAGAATGCCAAAGTGTTTTCCAAATTCGATTCTAAGTCTGTATTTTACCAAATTAAGATAGAGGAAACAAGCATAAATTATACAACATTCTCCACACCACAATGACATTTTATCTGGAATGTCATGTCATTGGGATTGGCAAACGCTCCCCAGATATTCCAAAGGAATATGGATAATCTTTTCAAAGATTACTTCAGCTTTATGTTCGTGTATATTGACGACATCCTCATTGCGTCAAGAAACATGAAAAAACATCTCACACATCTGGAAATCTTTTCAAATGTTTGTTATAAAGAAGGATTAATGTTGTCTGAAAGGAAGGCAATGATTGCTACGAGACAAATTGAGTTTCTTGAGACCGAGATTGATGAATCTGGTGTTATAAACGGATGCTAGTGATCATTGGTGGGCAGCGGTCCTCATGAAAGCCATACCAGATGGAGAAATGTCATGCATATATTGTAGTGGTCTCTTCACAGACAGTGAAGCTATTCGATGGCATATCAACGAAAAAGAATTCTTTGCAGTCAGAAAGGCTTTTAAAAAATGGCCATTATTTTTACTTACGAAGAAATTTATCTTGAAAATAGATAATACAAAGTTTTTTCTAAAAAATAAAATTGAGTCAAAACCAGAAAAGCCTAGACTTTTAAGATGACAAGCTGGATGCCAATATTATGATTATTGTATTGTTATTGAGAAATCTGATAAAAATGTTTTTGCAGATTTCTTAACACGAGATGGAGGGACATATTGCTAGCTGATAAGTGTATATTTGCACTTATATTTTATTCTCTTTTCTTATACTTGTATTTTGGTATTCGAGCTGAATTACGTCTTTTGATGTCGTTTTTGATATTTTGTAGGAATCCAAGGAATTAAGCATTTTATTCCCAAAAGTTGATGAGAAGGCATTAATGTGACAATAATTCAAATTGGGTCTCAAGAGTTGAAAAATTGTGCTCCTCCGAAAGAATAATCCGATGAGATTGGGAAACAAAATATGATGAGATTATTAAAGATATCATTCAATTTGATTGGAGGAATAAAGTGCACCTAGATACGAGAATGAGACGTAAAAAGAGAAGGAGATTTCACGAAAATAACCTACGCGCATATGCTGATTGGAAATAAGAGATTTAGAAGAGGAATTTTGGGAATATGTGTGATGGATATTATTATTTTATTAGAGATAAGGGAGGCAAGATAAGTTTTAAAAGAAGGGAAGATATTATCGAAAGGGGACTGTAGGATCTAGCGCTTATCGCTTTACCAATAACTATAGTTAAGGGTAATGGCGCAACTTCAATCTTTTCAACCATACATTGACACAAGCGCCACGGGTTCGACCGATCACAAAGCAGAGGCAATTGTTGAACCCCAACAATCCCTCCCCCAATAATTGCACTCTCTGCAACTCATGGGAATCGAACACGCGACCTTGGCTCTGATACCAATTGTAGGATCTATCGCTTACCGCTTTACCAATAACTATAGTTAAGGGTAATGGCGCAACTTCAATCTTTTCAACCATACACTAACACAAGCGTCACGTGTTCGACCGATCACAAAGCAGATGCAATTGTTGAACCGCAACAGGGACTTCATACACGGGAAAAGGGTTGACAAAAATAACAAAAAGGAAGAGAACCGTGGGAAGAGGAATTGACATACAGAAAGGGAGATGACGTGAACAGCCGAGAGATATAAAAAGGGAAGTCACGTACATATTGAAAAAAAGGAGAGTTGGTAACGTGAAGGAGCAATTCACGTACAAAAGAGAGGGAATAAAAGATTGAGAGGAGATTCGGATTTGAGGGATAACCAAGGACGTGGAGGAGACGCACGACGGGAATAATATTTACGTAGAAGATTCACGCACGTGAACAGACGAGAGCGAGGGAGTAGACGTCCGTAAAAGAGGAGGAGATCAATTCGAGGCGGCACGCTTATATCGAAGGGCATAGATTTTGCACGACGGAGAAGACGACGGCGACTACCGGAGACGGAGGGCGACCTTCATATTCGTTTGATTATCTCTTCCTTTATTTTTATGATGATTAGGAACATGTCTATGTGTTTATTTAATTTCATGAACTAATTTATTATTCTAGAGTTAGACGTATCTTGATTTGAAACTATGTCGTTGATTATTGATTGAATATATTTTGGTTTTTCGTTTGATTTTTTTGTGATTCCTGATTTGAATGCGTTTCAATTAACTGATCATTAGTTGAATCGTCATATTTATTTAGAATCTATCACTCGAGCGATAGGGTTTTGAATAGGACCGTAGAAATTTACATCGTTGGAAGTTTATAAAGTCGAGAGACATATAACTCCAACGAAGCCATAGAACGAATCTTGCACTACTGAAATTGTTTAATAATTTATCTTAGGTGGACACATCAAAATGATTGTTGAATGATTATTTCTATTTAACACTCGAGAGAGGTAATCGAATAACATAGATTTGTTGTTAATAAATTAGAAGAACACGACATAGTGGATAGTTGAGTGAAGTCGAACCTCTAGAATCCGTTCTCATTGATTTTCTCCACTTAAATTCTTCATATTGCTAATTTATTTTATTTTAGTAGATTAGTTTAATAATTATGCTATCGATTGTCTAAATAAAGTCGAGATTATTCTAATTACAGTACTTAGTATAACTTAATTTTCAATCCTTGTGGGTTCGACATCCGTACTTTCAAATTCCTATACTAAAACTTGACACCGTACACTTGCGATACATTTTTATACACATCAAGTTTTTGGCGCCGTTGCCGGGGATTGATTTAATTTTATTTACTGATACTGTTACCAAGTAGTCTTGATTTTAATTTAGAATTTTATTTTTTGTTTTATTTTATTTTTTTGATGTTTGTCTTGTGAGGTACTTGGAGATGTTTCATCAGCAAGTTTTCACAAGCTTTGCCCAACAACCGTATGAACCATTCTATGCAGCTTGGGAGAGATTCAACCACGACTTTTGAAACTAAGCTCCTCTTCAATCTTTCTACAGTGGATTGGATGCAGACACACAAGAATGGGTATTTAATGGAGCTTTGGCAACTGGTAGTCCCATATATTGTAGAGATGATGACATGGTGCACCTGTATAACGATATGACCAATTTCGGCTACCAGTGGCATTGTGATCCTTCACTGCAGGGTTGGAGTCACCAATATCCACCAGAACATCATTACCCTCATTTTACACACCAACCATTCGAGCATCAAGGAGATGATGAGTATAGTTCTGATAAATTCTCTCAGTTGGAGGATATTGTGCGCAAATTCGAGGTGTCATCTGAACCAAGGATTGAAAATCACACCAACTCCAGAAGTCGTATAGAGCAGCAGATAAAGACATTTTTAGCGAGCTGCAAAGAGGTGGAGATGAGATATACTAATCAAGGGGTGACAAATCAGGTGTGGTCACATGATGATGATCACTCAACCAACCAAGTTTGGGAGAGTGATCATACTCATGCGGAAAATTCAAGGGAATACGAGCTTATTCAAGTGGTTGAGCCTACTGTAGAAAAGTTATCTAAGGAATTCCCGTGTCAAGATGACCCGAGCGTGATGTTGGAGATTGAGGAAATTCTCGAGAAAATTGATGAGCGTCCATCGATGGTGATGTTCTATATGACATATGTTGATCCATTCTTTCCATCGATGCCAACTTCACCATATTATGACCTCCACGAGATGAAGCCAATCTTAGAATCTTCCTCCCATGCTTATCAATTTTCGAAGGACGTTGTTGGAGCGACGAGTGTTAATTGCCACTATCTCGCCAAGCTTGAGGGCATGCACAACCAAGACCCATATATAGTGTCATATGATACTTATTATGGGCGGAAGCCGCTATTTGATGGTTGCTTCGCATGGTCTGGCTGAAGACTTGAAACAAAGCGCTTCTTGGGAGGCAACCCAAGCCTTATATCCTTTTTATTTTATTTCAGTTTTTAATTTTAGTATTTCATTTTATATTAGCATGTCTTAGTCAGAGCCGCTGGTCATTATTTTTCCCATTGCAGGTCTATACTGATGCGGAGGTCCTTATCATCATCTTCTCACCATACCCATGAGCATGAGATGGACGACGATTACTGACGATCGACGTCGCAGGTAGGTGTGTTGTCCCTTATTTTATACATTGTATGGCACATTGAGGACAATGCACGAATTTAAGTTTGGGAGGGTGTTTAAACATTGAAGATGTTTTGTTTCCTGGATTCCTATGTGTGTTGTGTTTTGTTTTTTTTCTTTTCTTTTTCGTTTTGTTTCATAAGTCGTGATTTGAAGTAATTGTGAAGGCCGATGATGAAGAATTGAGCTTATTTGTGAATTGATACTTCCTAGTCCTCCATACGGTGCACGGTAAAATATTACATTTGATTTGAGTTTTTTTACATGCATATCCTAATATATTACACTACACTACAAAATTAGCAGATGGAATGCCACCATGAGTTATATTCAGACGACTCGCTATTTAATTCAAATATTCCGTGAGATACTTGATCTCATGATGCTGCATCAGTTTATATAGCAGTCATATGTCACTACAACACCGTATTACGAGGACTTACTGGAGGACTGTGCGCCTTATTTATGGACGGCCATATGTCCACTTATATTCTATGCATTTGTTGAGTGACACTATACTGATAGGGCGTTACAACAATTTGGGATGATATAGCAGATAAGGCCCCAACTTCTAATCTCGTAATTAATGTATTTATTACGTTTAATTGTGTATACATTATTCACATTATGAGATTCTCATTACATGCTTCTTAAATGTGCATGAGTTCCATAAAAATTTCGACATAATCCCTTGTAAACACGATTCCCAACACAACTCATTTCGCATATGTATACACTTTGTAATGCACTAATTATATTCTCAATTCATCATGCACTTTTACTCTTAAATCAACTGCATGCAATGTCCAATTGAAAAGAGAAATACCAAGGACATTTATACAACTCATATACACATATCTCTATGCTTACTGCGAGCAATAAATAAAGAAGAGTGTATCTACGTGTATAAATTACGTTACCAATACTGGTACCATGCTCCTGGGGCATCCTTGTTCAATGGCTAGAACTCATTTCCAATGCTAAAGTCGTACTTGTTGTACTTGTTTCAACAGAAACAGGCCACACACGGGGTGAGCATACTAACAACATAATCACAATGACAACGAATACACAATTCATAAATCACAGAATATAATGTTGTAATTTAAGGAAATACTCCTTTAATATACCATAAGTATATGTGATCTCCCACACTGTTCATGTTCTCACGATGTTCAAGATCATCAACTCTAACATCAATTAAGTCATTACTACAATGATTTACTATATTCATATTCATAAATCTTCAGTTCCATAATCAATAATAATGAAACATATTAACAGTATAATGTACCAATTTATACCAAGTACCCTTATGTCAACCTGTGATATCATAATATCCTCGTCAACCCGTGACGGTACATGTCAACATCCATAATATCATCGTCAACCTGTGACGGTACATGTCAACTCGTGATCATAATATCATCGTTAACCCGTGAAGGTACATGTCAACACGAACATCATAATATCCACGTCAACCCGTGACTGTATATGTCAACCCGTGACATCATAATATCATCGTCAACCCATGACGGTACATGTCAACCCATGACATTCATAATATCCTCGTCAACCCGTGACGGTACATGTCAACCTGTGATGGTACACGTCGACCCGTGACATTCATAATATCACCGCCAACCCGTGACGGTACATTCAACCCATAACATCATAATATCCTGCAATTCGCAACGTTTATTATCTTTTAATTAACAAATATCAATGAAATAGACGTCTATTGTTTGTACGTAATCACGTACTAATCCAATTGCAATAACAATATATTATTCGTTAAACGTAGCAATGATAAGCATACTTATGCTCGTACGTTATCACGTATCTTGAGGTCAACAACGTGATTTAGGCATACTCGACAAGCGGAGGCTTGCACAGTATCTATTGAATATCAATTCAATATTATTATCACAATCATAACCCGCAACAATATCATCATTAATCTTATAGATTCGACATGTCTCCTATCATAATTATCACATTTCCAGTACTCCGTATATAACTTAAACCATTCCATTTTATCCTTTATTAATTTGAGTTATCAACTAATTGATCAAGTAGTATTCATTTATAAGGTTCTTTTTTAGCACCTTAATTCACTGTGCAAGATTTCTTTAGAATATCATAAACACCATAACTATCATCAATAAAATACCACATTTCAAAATCCCACAACTCAACAAATTTTTCAAAATTAACGACTCGCGATCGATCACGAGAAGCTAAAATTTGTTGCCCAAATTTATGCTCTCGGTGATCAAACGCGACTTAGTCCGCAATTGATCTCGGGCATTGTACATCACCCAAAAATCAATTTTTAGTTCGCGCGATCGATCGGGTAACTTTTCCCGATCGATCGTGGAACCCTGGAATGCGAAATCCACCATTTTCAAGCAAAAATCAACCCAACACCCACAACACTTACAAACCAACCCACAATCTATACCAAAATCAACTAATTCAAATTTGCACATTTTCAACTCAGTTACATAACTACAAGGCATGAATTAACTTACACAAGCTCAATTGATCTCCAAATCAAGATGTATTAGCATTTCATTCTCGATTCTTCACAAAATCAAGAATGAAAATTAAAGAGGAAGAAGAGGAGGGTTGTAGGGATTTAGTGGGTGTTTGGGCGAATTGTGTGAAGAAGAGCTGGTTATAATATTTTGATTTTGCATGTTAGTCCACCAACTTTTAATTCATCTCACAAATTTAACCCAATAGTTATTTATCCCCAAATCCAATAATCATTGTCCAACTTCAGAATTACTTCTCAAATCATATTCATTATCAATTTCATAATTCATATGATTCATTTCAACCATTTAGAAATTCAACAATTCTGCATCAATCATAAAATTCACTACACTCGATTTGTCTTAAAATCAAGTTCAATTGCAAAAGATAATTAATCATAATTATCATTAACCATCCCATTAACTTAATTAATCAAGATAATTAGATTTCGGGATTTCGGGCATCACAAGATACCTACAACTCCAGGAGGTCAACATTTACATCTCCATAGGCATGATCGTTGGGGGACGATCTAGATTTAACTGATCGTATTTTCACCATCAATATATAACTATGTGGGAAAATCAGAGTTGGGGTTATGCTAGTGGACGACATATCACTTCTTCTATCATGATCGAAGATGGATATATGGAGTAATATGATAGAATTACACGCCGGTTGATATCAAATTTTGACAATCTTCAAAGTACGGGATATCAACCTGATGACGCTTCTATTATGACTTTTGTGGTACGCAATTGAGTATGATTATATTTATTATCCACTATAATCGTAACACGTATATTATGCTAACATAATGATTATTATATATATTTCAGGCTGATCAGTTGGCATCTATGAGCATAAGTGCATGACTTAACATCTTGTAATTCATTATTAGATCGTTATACTTATGTTTGTGATAATGACATGAACATTCTCAACAACAAACTTTCAGAATGTTCAGAATCCTCAGTAAGTATCTCTTGTCCAGCCAGTCCCACAGTCTTAGAGGGTTAGCGGACCAATTGATGATACTTCTACTGGTGTTGACGTACCACCTATTACTTCGGGATTCATCGAGTGGGCGGGTAGTTCACACCATACTAGATGAGGATTTGACATTGGCGAGCCTTCTATATCTCGTTATGGTGTAAGTGCGGATGAGGCTTATCGACCATCCATGACATCAGATGATTTTACACCTTTTACTATATATGATCATGACATGTTTATTGCCTCTTACTCAGGACCCCCGAAGCATCAAGTACCAGCTCCTGCGTCACCACGTCCACATTTATATCTCATGTTCCATATGGTGATACGTGGTCAGCATATAGAAATGTACCACGGTCCACTCCATCATCAAGTCTGAATGACGAAACTGCTGAGCATATCCCTCCGCCTATCGGTACGAGGGTTAGAGGACGCAGAACTACAAATCCGTCTACATGTGGCACTGGAGAGCCTTTAGAACAACGCCCATATAGATACATAGTTTGATTCGGTGTTATTTGTTGAATATTTGTATAAGAAAAAACCGATCAGTCGGACTTATATCGTAATTATTAGAACAGATTAAATATAATTTAATATTGTTTTATTTATAAAATTATTAATTAAAAAAATAAAGGACTTGAAACCAAGAGTGATGGTTGTTCAGACTAGGAGAAAGAAAACAAGAGAGAAATAAGAAGAGAATTAAAAAAAATAAAAATAAAACAAAGAAGAAACTGGCATTTGTAACGACTGGTTCAACTTTTTTACGGGTTAAGTTGAACCCGTCATTATAAGTGATGGTTTTATGTAAACCATGTGAAACCGTCAGTTCAAGTGGCGATTTACGATATTTTTAAAAATAATTTTTTTCTTACGGTAAAAAGTAATTTTTTTTTTCGTTTACAATATTGTGATAATTGAGCCCTTAGAATTTCTTAATTTTAATCGAAATGGTGTTTTGAATCAGGACAGAAGGATAGAAGGAAAGTTATATTACTAAATTCTCGCCAAATCTCCCCACAAGGTTGGGGAGAAAGGAGTCATGTTTCGTAACTCTAATCGTCTGGCAATTTTTCTCATATCTGTAACACTTTCTGCAGAATATTCAACAGCGGCAGAGTATTATACTCAAGAATATGCTAAGCAGATCCTGAACTCAGCCAAGAAAGACAAAGATTGGTTGGTGTGTGTCAGAAGAAAAATCCATGAAAACCCAGAGCTTCGATTCCAAGAATTCAACACCAGTGCTCTCATCCGCAGTGAACTCGATGGACTTGGAATTTCTTATGAGTACCCATTTGCCAACACTGGTTTAGTTGCCCAGATCGGGTCCGGTTCTCCACCCGTTGTTGCTCTCCGTGCTGACATGGATGCTCTCCCTTTGCAGGTAGGTCAATTTATATGGGAAATTTTCTTGTCAGGGATGAAAAATAAAGTTTTTTTTTCTTGAAATTCTTTGGACCCTTATCTGTTAACCCAATGCTCGTGGAATTGTTTTGCTCTTTCTGATAAAATATTTGATTTTTTTTGTTTCAAAATTTTAGGAGCTGGTGGAGTGGGAGCATAAGAGCAAAGTTGATGGTAAAATGCATGGATGTGGGCATGATGCCCACACTACAATGCTTCTTGGTGCTGCTAAATTACTCAATGAAAGGAAGGATAAACTTAACGTGAGTTTAACTTGGATAAGTTTTGTGATGGTGATGAATTTTTCAGTAAATTTTCATTGTTAGTGATAGGTTTTTGTGCATATTTGTGGTTCTCTTTGCTTTGCGTTCAGACAATGTACATTCCAAGTTAACTAAACGTCCTTTCCATATGGATTACAATTGCTTGCAAATTATGCACCTGTAGAGTTGAAAACTTGCGGAGTTCTGCTGCATTAGGAGGGCTTAGAAATAGCATTAAAGATAATCAAATGATTTGATTTAAAAAAAATTGAGACCCGTTTTATATTGTAACTTCTGAAGCAAGATATAATCAGCTATAGGTGCTTTTAATTTGTTTCTACCAGAAGATTGTTCGCCCTTTGAATCTTGATATGCTATTGTTAGTTCAAAGCGGTGCCATGGTTTTGAGGGGGCACATTTATGATACCTGCGAAGACTTTTGAAGAAACTTATTTGATCATTTCTAATCTTTTTTTTTTCTTTTATCAATTATAAGAAAACACTTATCTATACAGCTTGATCTGTTATCTGTTTGTCCTTATTTGTGTTGTATGATGCTTAAGGGGACTGTGAGACTTCTATTTCAACCTGCGGAGGAAGGAGGTGCCGGTGCGTCTCATATGATAAACGAAGGTGCCCTTGGTGCGGCAGAAGCAATATTTGGAATGCATGTTGATTTTGAATCTCCGACGGGAAGTATAGCTAGTATTGCCGGACCAATTTTAGCTGCTGTCTCATTTTTTGAAGTGAAAATAGTGGGAAAAGGAGGGCATGGTGCAGCACCCCACAACAGCATTGACCCAATACTCGCGGCATCTTTCGCAATCTTGGCATTGCAACAGCTCATTTCTAGAGAAACAGATCCACTTCATAGTCAAGTATGTCACCCCTGTTTGCTTCTTGACTGCAACATTTAGCTTAACCGATGTTATTTTCTTCAAAAACATATATTCATCTAAAATCCGAAACTCATCACTTGCTTTATGCTATTACTTTAACAAGTTTGATTCAGAATCTTTGGAAGCCTCTAGATTTAATTTTGTTTGCACTTGGGATCCTTGAAAACATGACAAATTATTTTCTCTACAATAATGATGTTGAGAACTCAACAGTTGCGTTGTTATCCTATGTGGCATAGCATTCTAAACATTCTGCTTGAGTTCGTTGTATAATTTAAAAAAAAAATATGAGTTGCACTAATATAATTAGTTATAGCTTTTTCTATTGCAATAAGTTCTTGACTTTGAATGTTTAACATTGAGTTCTTGCTGAAGGTTCTTTCTGTTACATTTGTCCGTGGCGGGACAGCATTAAATGTAATCCCACAATATGTCGAGTTTGGGGGTACTCTCAGGAGCCTTACTACTGAAGGCTTGCGTCAACTCCAGCAAAGGGTGAAAGAGGTGATTTGAATATTAACCTTCCAGTTTTCATTATTTGAAAGTTAGAAATTTGCAAAATAACGGCCCTTTCATATATTCTGTTATTCAAAGGTCGTTGAAGGGCAGGCTACTGTACACAGGTGTAAGGCTCATGTCAATATGAAAGAAGCAGAATTCCCTTCTTATCCAGCTTGTGTGAACAATGAAAGATTACATCAACATGTTGAGAGAGTTGGGAAACTCTTACTTGGTAGAGAGAATGTGAAGAAGGCTGCAAAAGTCATGGCAGGTGAGGACTTTGCGTTCTATCAAGAGGTGATTCCTGGAGCCATCTTCAGTATAGGAATTCGAAACGAGAAAGTGGGTTCGGTTCACTCGCCGCACTCGCCATATTTCTTTCTTGATGAGGATGTGCTTCCAATTGGAGCAGCTCTACACACTGCTATTGCGGAGATTTATCTGAGAGATGGGGACCAGTCTGATCTTTGAGTTGTGCTATTTGAAAGAGGCTTCAATGGTTATCGTGGCTCAAAGGTGAAGTTGATGTCAGATTTTGTACTACATTCGAGAAACATGAACTTTTTTGTCTTAGAATTTGTTCATAGTCCACATTTACAATCAAAAGTCACGCGCACTTACGTATGTGCACGAGAAAATAGATTCTAAGACATTATACGTAAGGTTGCAAGAAAAGGGCGAATGAAAATACTATAATAAAAACTCATGTTGTCAAAAATATAAACGAATATCTTCTTCTTTTGTTAACTTGGTGCAAAAATGAACATGTGTTTAATATTAGAGAGCTGCTTAATATGTCTGGAAGGGGTAATAATCATAATTTTTATATTATATATACTATTTTCCGTAGGCCAACAATGTGTATATATACAATAAATTGTTTTGTATTTTCATTGTGTAAAAAATTGAAATATTATATTAATAATTAAAATTATATTTATGTGGAATTATCAAAATTGAACCAATATGAATTTGTTCTCCAAATAGTAGTCAAATTTTTTTTCAACAACAAAGGTCGTGTTTTTATTTTTGGAAATTATTATTCACACCGAGACAAAATAATTACTAAAACTTATTTTTTACTTTTTCTCGATTTTTTTTGGAAAAATTTATTTCATCTTTTATATATACCACTATGTAATTTTGATACATTATGTTATCAAACTGAGTCTTTTTCCGACGTCATGTCAACAATATATCAGTTTTACGTGGAAAAAATAATTAAAATTGTCAAAAAAATAAAGACGATGGCTAATACTAAAATTTGACAACATAAATAACCAAAATCCAAGTATAAAATTGAAGCAGTGTGAGTACGAAATATGAAATGGTCAAAAGTAGGTATATTCATGGAAATTGAACCAACCAAACATTTCAACCGTGGATATCCAAAATCATATTCGCGTACGTTGATTTATCTACCAACAATAGTTGGTCGCATGTGGGCAGGGGCGTAACCAGGATTTGGTATTTAGGGGGACTGGATTTATGTTAAAAAATGCATTGATAAAAAAATCGACACGTTAATGTGTGTGTATGTATATATAAAAGCAGCTACACATACACTATTGCAGAGGGCACTTAGCGTTATATGCATAACAACGCCAAAGAAGGAAAACTGTTACATGTCTTCTTAATCTTGACAACCAAACATCGCAAGATCATAATAGCTAAAGCCACACAGAATTTAAATACATAGATGAGAAGTTTCTTCAATGCAAATACAACAATCAACTAACAAAAAATAACAATAAGTTAAATCTAATCGGAATTCGTGCTACAACATTTGAAGGAAAAAAGTAACTAGTTAACTATAAAACTAGTGAAATATAAAAGAAACAACTAAATAAACAAGAAAATAATAAATAAAAAAAACATAAAACTAGCACAAAATATCACATGAGCAATCAAAATTATTGAGAATATAAATAGATGAGACTGAAAAAGCATTTTTCCCGGGATAAAAAGTTACAATTTTGGAGATTCCAAAAATTTGGAGACCCAAATGAGAATCAAATACATACCAATTGTATCGTACCTTTTAAGTTTGGTTTTTTTTTCTTCTATCTTACCCGTCTTCCATCACTTCCAAAATAAATAAATATCAGCCTTTTTTTTACAAAAGGTTTAATTTATGCTTACAATAAATTAACCAATAATTCATAAACTAAGTTTCCGTATGCTAAAAAGATCAAACAAGACAGGCCCATTTTTTATGACTGGTTGAGTCCTTTGTCAAAAACCATATTATATATATATATATATATATATATATATATATATATATATATATATATATATATATATATATATATATATATATAGTGGGGCTGGGGAGGGGGGCTGGAGCCCCTACATACCATCCGCCTCTGCATCTGGGCAAGAACAATAATTAAGTTTTTAATTTTTATGATTGGGTAGACTACATGAGTCATATAAGAAATTAAGTCGGATTATGCACATGCATCAGTCTTCTCCAAGTGCTTATTGCGATCAGAATATCCTCATTGATCTCGTTGGACTCCAAATTTTTTTACATAACTTCGAGCCATGTCTTTTTTAGTCGCCCCCTGTTCTTATGAAAAGGGCCGATATCCATAGGCTCTACTCAACGAATATGTGTATTATTGGGCATACATCGTGCATGACCAAATCAGCGTAAACGACTTTCTTACATCTTATCTTCTATAATCTATACAGTCACACATACTTCTTCATTCCTTACTTAACATAATAATTCATTCAAAGTTACACAAACATTTTTTTCCCGGTCTAAAACTCCTATTCTTGGACTCATATTAAACTGAAAATGGTTTAATTGAGTGAAACAAAAAGCAACAAGTAATAAGCTTTTTCAACATCTACATCAGGCACACAATTACATTTAGTTACGCTTGACGCATATACAGTATGTGGATGTATACTTATAAATTCTGCGCCAAACTTTCCAAATTCCAAACCCCTTCCAAATTTCTTACTTATTTATACACCCGATCCTCTCTCTCTCTGTCTGTGTGTGTGTTTAGCAAGAAAGATATAAATACAACTGAAGAGATGATAAATATACAGAAAATGGTGGAATTAATGGAAGAATACAGCTTGATAATGGGGAGAATGAGGGAACGGTTGGTTTGTTATTTAGTATTTCCAAGAAGAAGGTTGCTGACGAGTCCTCCTTCTGATTCTTCTTCATTTCTTGTCTTTTTTTAAACACAAGTCCCTTCTCTCCTATTCTGTCCTGTTTTTCATTTTCCTCTGGTTTTTTTTTTTTTTTGGGTTCGTGATCTGTGCATGCATATCATATATATTCAACCTCTGTATATATGCTGAAATTTCCCAGGTTTTATTTGTATTTCTAAGAACAAATAAGTTGATGATTCTTAAATTTATTTATTTGATTTGATTTTTGTGAACTGATGTTGGATACATAGTCCTGGAGTTTTACCCTTTCACAATACACATATTTTTAAATTTATTTTTTAAAAAAATGAATACTAGTTTAAATTTAATTTTATTATGTATATTGTTATGCCAAATCCTTTTGGTATATGTGCGTTAAGATTGAATTAATCGAATTGATCAAACATAAGAAATTGATATAGAAAGTAAATAATGAACCCAATATCCTACTCCACTCTGACCTTCATACATTCCTTTATAACCAAGAAATAGAGATTACAATACAATGCTCTCCTTCGCAATCACCTCACCAAGCTTCAACAAGAAAGAAATAATTCCAGAAAATGATACAACTCAATTCACGAGCCAAAAATATTAGGGAAGCTCGACTTCTTTGCACCCATAAGCAAGGGCGGAGCCACCTTGGGCAAGTGCCCGGTTTGCAAAAAAAAAAAAATTTATTGCCTACTTTTTTTAAATCCATTTGTTCCCAAAAAATTGAGTTTGCCCCTCAAAACTACATTTTGTCCTCTCCTAAATGTTTTGTCTTCATTTTGTTTTAACATTTTTATCCCCTACCAAATTTTCTTCGTCCGCCCCTGTCCCTGTGTATTAAGATAAGATCCTGACATCTCGTTTCAACATCTTGTTTGTTGTTATGTGCTGAAAAAGTAGGAAGAGTAGAAATGGAGAACACGACATTTCAATATAAAAGGCATGGAAAGTCTGATATTTGTTGCTTATGATGATAAACGGTCCAAGAGAATCGGTTCAAATGTCTCAATCTCGTCACTTAATCAAATGGGGTTGCACATTAGTTATACTTTAAAATTGGACAATGATCATATTTAATGGGGGATTGTCGCTCTATAAAACAGACAAGGGATTTGCTAATACATGATAATTGATTCAATATTCCATTTATAATCCCTATGGTTTCTTTCACCCAATGTGTCAAATGGACTGACTCACCTTAAAATCTGATAAAATTTTGCCAGAAATACCATAGAACAACTTTACAATAGTCTCAAACTTTTAGAAAAGAAAATGGCCATACTAAATAGTGCACTTTACAATAGTACTCTCAAACTTTTAGGACTAACCAATATAATCTCGTAACAAAGAAGCTTATTTTTGTTAAACAATAATTTTTTCTGCAGGGTACTGATCAATTATAAGCATGGGCATGCACAGGACGATGAGAGAGCTGAGAAATAGCCTGTTTTTTCTTTCTTGAGGGATGATACAGACGTAACAAGAGATGATGGTATGGCCAAGGTACGAGACAAGCATTGCTGTAAATTGAGGGTAGTATCATATCTAAATCCCATGTATTTGCCAATGTCGTAAACATCTATTTGTTCATCTTATATGGAGTGCTGTATTGTATCTAAATCACATGTATTTGCCCAATCTCGAGAGGACAGCTTAAAAATATTAATAGATATGAAAAACGAGCAGCAATCCAAGGCAGTCGTTGGAGATCAATCAGATGGTGAAGCCTTAAATATGCTGGCTCTGAAACGTGACTTTGTGCATCAAGCTATGCCTCTCGATTAAGAAAACAACTGTAATTTGTGGATATGAACCAGTTCATTCGTGCTTTAACACCGTATCGTAAGGCATTCTGATCAAAGTAGATGTGGTTATTGTGATACTCTTTCAGCTGGGAAGAGGGTTTCGATGGCAGGACTCGATAAAGTAGCAGGAGCCCAACCTGCCATCTTAGGTTACATTTGGATTGAATGATTTCATTTCAATAATGGATTTGAAAATTTGGATTTGAAATGACTTCAATAATTAGGAATTTGAAATACCTTGTTATTGTTAAAAAATTATTTTAAAATTGAAGAAAAAATATTTTAAAATTGAAGATGATAGATTTGAAATCCATGGATTTCAAAATTAGCCAAACAATTTGAATGTATTTGTGTTAGGGATATGAAATCCAACCAATAAAAGTCTAGATTGAATACACCGCCTTAAAGTTTCCCAAGGCATCTTGTGGTGTCCCGTCCACACGTGGGACGGGATTGGTGAACAAGGTGGAGAGGGAAATAGAAAAAAAATTTAATATCAAGCCTCTGCATATTTATACCACAAGAAAAGATTATCCAACCCTAATTTCATTATTTCAATAACAGAGCCCAAAATTTTTACATGAAGATATCGCTCGAGGAAGCATTGACTATTGAGCAAAGGAAGACACGGACCATCCCTCTGATCCCCATCCCTACCACTACAACATTCATCCATCCATGTTATCATCTTCGTCTTCTGCATCACTTAAATCAAGATCCGCTAGTAGTTCGTCGATTGAAATGGAAGGAACATATTCACCATCGGTCACAGAAGCCATTTCAGAAGGCTGGTATTCTCTATTCCGGTATAGGGAGATATTAAATCTCAACTCGGGATTCTCCTCCAGATCTCTTAAAAATTGTTCGTGCTCTAAGTTAATCTTTTCCTCGTTATCTCTACCTTTAGAAGTGATATCAACCTCCATGTTGAGAGACTTGAGCTTCCATGACCGAGGCTTACTTTACTTCTTCTGACGTTTATCATCATAGCTCTTTTTTATCAATATTACATCTGGAAGAACAAGGCCCTTGTACTTGTCTAGTTCAATATCATTACTGTTGGCACCATATAAATCATATCCGAGGGCGTAGTCCCCAGGATTTAGAAGATGGCCCAGATGTGTTCTCACGCTGAAAATCATGTCATTTTTTCCAAAATCAAATACTCTGGCGACTTGAGCATCCGCTAGAACATACTTTGAGCCACAAATGTTGACCTCAGAAGAAACAACATCCACATCTAACACTATATATTCCACGAGCTGCTTAGAGGAGAGTAAGGGCTTGAAAGATGATCTCCAGTACTGCTCAGCATCCATGAAGCTGCTTCTCAGAGTTAATGGATCTAATAATGCAAATATGCAATGCTGTTGCTCACTTTGGTGCATACTACAAGTGGCCCGAGATTTCCCAAACTGACAGCCACTTTAGCCGGAAGACAGATTAAATCCTCACGGCAGATCGGACATATTTCAACAGAAAACGTGTACTTATAGTTGTAATTATTGCTCTTTGGGTCATGGGACACAAGTTGTTTGTCATGACGGCTCCTGATCGGAGCTACTTTACCCAAGAACTCCACAAATTTCACACCATGACTCCTATTACCAAAGAAAAAATCAATCCCCTGGTCCAACTGCTTGATTCTTATTGCGCAGACAGCAGCATCATGCTTAAGAATAAGCCGCTCGAGATAGAAGAAGGTGCGCCTATGAGAAACATGCTGCACAGTTGCACTGCAGCCACCCACTGATCAGGGTTAGCCTGCACTCGTGAACAAGATTCACACATCTGGTCTTGAACAACATATTCAACCGTGTAAGCTTGCTCAAGAATTGCCCCATTGAGAATCTCCTTCTGGACCCTTAACTTCACTTTAATCCTCTTTGAGTGAGGTTCAGTCCAAATGAATTCAGCATGCACTAAACGAACTTTATTCAAGTTCTTCAATCTCTTCACACAGAAGGTCAGCAACTCTTTGGATTCCAGCTGTGCTTTAATCCAAGTCCGAGGCGGCTGCAAATAATTGTCACACTCAGGGCAATGGATGATAATGACATGCTTTTGTAGGCCTTCGGTGATGTCAACTTCAGTCCGCAGGCATTGAGGACACATATTTGCGGCATTTGGTTGCATCAAAATGCCACACTTGCAGCATAGAACACTGCCAATTGTCTGGGGCACCGTAAACATACCCACGTCTTGTGCCATGCCTATGTCAAAAAATAAAAGAGACAAATTACTTCATCAATGATTTAGAATACCTTGTTCAATTAACAACATAAAACCAAGAACTGCATATTCATTCCTTAATTTTCTAGCAATTCAGGAAAGAAAACCAGCAACACGAATTTATAGTTTCCATGTTACAAGAAGTTTGTAAAACTCAGTCAATCAGAGTAACATTATAATTAGCATTACAAATTCACGCCATTCTCCATAGGTGGCTAGGCATATGATACAACAATAACAATAGCTCGGCAACTGGTTATGCATAGAGTGAAGTCAAAAACAAACTAGATGTGCGAAGAAATAAACCTCTACAGCTAAATTTACCACTGGAATATGAAACATGGACCTGAATCACCATGAAATCCATAAAGGATCACGTGTATATTTTGCACATGTAGCATATATTCAACCGTAAAAATACAAGAGAAAACTTTACTTCATCTTAAAATGGAAAATACAAGAAAATCTTAAAATAGATATCAGATCTGTCCCACAAATACGGAAACTTCATGCAACAAATTCAACCCAGACCCCCATCTCCGAAATATTCTATAAACACAAAAAATCTCATTGTTGCCTACATATAAAACAAAAACCAAATAACTCAATTCAGAGCCAGCATATATAAAATAATGCAACCACATTAAAAGGTTTCTTCCCGAGAAACGTATACCAAGTTCTAAGCTAACGAAATGTCAGCAAAACTTCTAAACTTATACACATACATCACAGATCAACTACGAGAAATTTAAAGAAAAATAAATAAACTAACCTCAAATGAGAGAAAATCTTATCGCCAACTAATGATGGAAGAACCGGTAAAATTGGGAAGAAAACAAAATGGCAAAATATAGGTCTGCGGGGCCAAACCGACTTTCCCTTCAGTTATACAGGCTTAGATTTGAAAATGGGCTTCGGCCGAGACAAGTTTAGACCCATTACAGTGCTTTGTTTGAGTTTGAGCTCAAAATATCACGATATCGATTTGATTCAATTCAAGTTACTTTTTACTAAAATTTGGCAGTGTTCTTTATTTTAATTTTGTATATGCATTTTATTGCAAGTTTTGAAATTTTATTTGTTGATAAGAGAAGATAAAAATGTAATGATTAATGGTCTCTAGTGTTATAAATTAATAGTATTATATTATATAGATAATAATTTAGAGTGAGAACTTTATTCATTTTTCGTTTTTTTATTTCATTTAACATTAAGCCTTTGTTTATAGGTTTAAGGTTATATGTTACGTGAGGTAGAATGTGAAAGATAAATGAACATCCAATATATTTAAAGCATGTGTTTTGAAACGTGTGTTTCATAACACATGCATTAATTTTGTTGTGAAACGTACGTTTCATTACATTTAGCAATTTTTGGCTCTTTTCTCTAAACTTTTTGACATTGTTTGCCGCAAATGATAAGATATTTATTATTTATACATCTTTCTTTGATCCAATATTTGACTCGAGTTTTACAATAATTAGACTGATGAATCATATTGTTATCAATATATTTGAATTTATTACACACATTATATACATTCTTTATTATTATATCAAATACTTTTACACACAATTTTACGTAACACTATTCAATTTTTTAAAAGTGTTTGTGGACTATGGCCTTACTCATTTGTCTATCATAATTTCAGAAAAGGTTTTCATTCGATTTTTCGTAACGAAATTGTTTTCAGTTTAAATACTTTTATGTTCAATTCGATTTTATCACTTCAAAAAAGTAATATATTGGCTTATTGAAATGGTAACTCATATTGATCTGATAACTTATAACACTCCAAAAATATCAATTGCAAAATTGGACAAAAATAATTTGAAGCTATCTTCAATACTACTAAAATAATCATCCTAATAATAATAATAATAATAATTTATGAATTTATGTTTAATTATATTTCATAATGTTAACTAATAAAAGAAAATATTTAAATAGTATTAGGCATACACTTGTCAATAAAATTGCCCCAACATATGCCAACTCCTTAAAGCCTCAATCCATGCAAAACCCCTATAAATATCCCTATTTCATCAGATTGAACTCACAAATTCAAGAGCAAGTGTGAGATAAGAGTGTGTAGGGAATATGAAGAAAATAGGCTAGAAATATGTCAAAATTCAGAAAAATGTCCTAACCTTGTTCAGAAATTCCAAAAATTTTATACAACACTCCTTATACACCCAGATAGAGTTCTACAATAGAGGTGTTTTAAAATCAAAAGGAGAACTTGCCCAGAAAATTCAAAACGCGAAGAACAGTGAGCTGTTCAAAGCTCAAGAAAACTCAATTCAAGGTATGAGTTTTAAGCTTCGATTTCGTGCATTTATCAAATGATTTTAAACTTGGAATCTAAACGAAAGTTGTTCAAAATGTGTTAAAGTTTGTGGGTATGTCGGCCGACCGCCCAAAAGGCCACCGTACGTACGTATTTCCGGAGACCAATATACACAGTTAATCATTTCGAAACATCAGATTCTGGGCAAAATCGGTTGGGAATTTCAAAATGGTTTCTGAACAAAAGTTGTGGATCACGACGAGACGATCAAGCCCTAAAAATTTCAGTCGCGCGTGGCTACTGGAGCTCGGCCACGCACCGGCGCGTGTGATGCACGTGCCTCCCCGATGTCCATTTTTACGACGGTCGAACGTTGGTGGAATGATTTTAGGCATTTCTGGAAAATTTCGTGATTTTTCGACTTATGGTTGAATTATCATGAATTTTTAAATTCTTATACAAAATTACCCAGACAAGTTTTGTACAAAAATGATTTGCAGAAGATTCAACATATCTGGGTTTCTCCATAAATTACTTATATTATGTTTATATGAATTTATTTGACATCTGGGTTCAAAATCGAGTCAATCCAGTAAGACATCAAATAGTGAGGTGATGTGTACCACCAAATTCTTGTTATATAGCCCTTTTGACATTTGGCCTGAAATTTACAGTATCTTGTTATTCCTTATCTCACATTTTATATATTGTCATCATATTGTACATTATCTCGTTCCATTGGTCATCTTGATCTGCATGTTTAATTATCTTGAATGTTATCGATTACTAATCGATCCTTTGATTGAACGAATCCTTTGACTGAATGAATGGAGCCGTGGATATTTATCCACTGGACAACGTGGCTTCGGCCCGGAAAGTGAGTCCAATGAACAACGGATGACAGTCCAGGTATATGGTTCATCTGAACAACGCGCACCGTTTTATCCGGAGAATGGTTCGCCTTGGCTCGTAAATGACTGAATGTACAGATCTCATCTGAATATGTAGGGGAAAGTGCTACACCGAACTGTCCGGTGGGAGCCACCTCTTTAGCCCACAATATTCACTCTAAAATCCTATAACGTCGCCGTACATTATTGACAATTACTTGATTGCAAGATTTTTGTTACATGACATATCATATTGATACATTATATCGTTTGATCATTACAGATATTAAAGCTAATGTTATTCCCTCACTAAGTCCCCAAAGACTTAATCTCTATTTTCCTTGTTATTTATTGTGAGTTCCAGATACAGGAGTACCGGAGCCATAACTGGAGGGAAATTAGGAAAAATGGAATTGTTGGCTTACCGGGACTGTTTAAGTATTTTCTCTTTATTAAGTGTCGGACCGTTGTGAGGAGTTTGTACTGGGTTGTATTTTGTTATTATCTAGTTTGTAAAAAAAAAAAAAAGCTTCCGCTACCGTAAAATGAATGATTGACTAAACGCTTCCGCTATTTTCGAAAAGGTTTAAAACACTCGTAAATAATATTCAGAGGGAATGTGGTACCAGATAAAAAGATAAAGTAATATGTCCCGAGTCGGATCCCACATAACTTGACATATTTAAATAAGTGGCAGTTGTACCATATATCAGAGACAGAACAAAGTTTGCTCCGACCGTAAACGAAACAATGAGTTCTTACAACTTGTAGAACCGTCTCAACCATATGTCCAATAGCAGTTTCTCTCTGCCAGAAGCAAAATAGTTCTTAGCTAAATAATGATGCTATTAAACTGATTGTTTATTCATAAGTAGTTAGTAATATAATTTGATCATTTAAAAAACAAAGCAAATATTATATATATATTACAAATTGTTGGTAAAATGACAAAATATTATTTGATAGTGTGAGTACAATTCAGATTATATCTCCTTTCTATACAATATTTAATATAAATTGAATCAACTAACTAAAAATCATCCTTTTACTTTTTCTCATTCAAGAAACTCCAAAACCCACGACAAATTAACAGATGAAAGTATCTTACACAGTTAAAATATGTCTGTTAATCGCACAAGGAAGTTATATAGAGAATCCCAAATATAAACATACCATTACCACGAACCTAAAGAATACAAGATCTCCGACATCTAACGGATAACTCTTGAGAAAATTTCTGTATGGTGTTTAACCAGTCGAGGAGTCTCCACACTGCATGTCATCGGTGGGCACTTGACGAACAAATTGTCCCTTCACTCGTGGTCGTTGTTCAGCCAGCTTTTTTCTGCTTTCGTATCTTACCTGTGTAAAAAGTTCAAATTTGTGATCAATAACAGAATTTTAATGGCAATTTTAACAGAACATGTTCGGTTTTGGTATTATCCAAAGTTTTCTTTCTGTGACGATGATTATAGTGATTATGTTCCATTATCACCTCTGAAAGATGGGAAATTTGTGATACTCCTGCAAAATTCCATGCTCCAATAAAGTTTAAATTTTAATTTGCTAATGGAACTATCAGTTTACCTTCTTTTCAAAGCACCTTTCTTTCCTCTTCAACCGAAATTTTTTAAGAGCCGCTTCTCGCTGCACTGATCGATGAGATGCTCCCTCGTAAACATTTAAGGCCTCGTCGTAGCCATGTTCTGATGTGACTTTAACAGCTGAACCTTCGTTGATTGGATGATGGCTCATATTGTCAATATGAAGACTGCTATTTGCACTCTGGTCATTTTCAGGACATAAATTCTCTATATCACCCAAGATTTCCAATTTCTGAGCCTGTTTAGTATCTGTCTGATCAACGGCATTTTCGATTCTTTGATTATTAATTTGTTGCGAACCCGAGGAAGGACTGTTTGATGGTAGTTGATTCATTCTTCGGAAAGATTCCGAGTGGTTTGACGTACCTGGGCTCAGCATAACAATATCACACGCACTGATTACATTTTCAAATCTTACACCTTTAACCTGGATTGGAAGAGATTTTTCATTCTTCTGAGGGATATGATTAGATAGTTTATTATCAGACTCAGGTTGTTGGTCTTTCTGCTGATCACGAGTATGAGGCGCTGGATGCAACTGTTTTCCGATATACCTGCAAGAAAGCTAGTCTGATGAAATCCCTTCTGGAATTTTTCTCTCTTTTGATGACTTGAGATGAAATAATACCATTACAAAGCCAGTTTAAGATCAAAATATATAGTGCGACAACTCACCGGTAAAAAGCTGATGCATCAGAATGATTCAATCTATGATCCTCATTTACTTGATTCATAAGGCCAATAGAACTACCTCTTCTCAAGGACAAATCCAAATGAGGCAAATTGCCAAACTTGTTCGTACTAACATTCGAAGCAGAGCTTCCAAAAATGGATTTTCCGTAATTATCAAATGCTCCAATTAAGTCAATGGCTTCTCTAGAAAAATTCTCAAGGACAAGATTATTCTCAGAGTTTTGAACATTAACATTAGCTTGTTCCATGCCGGTAAGAACGTAACCTCCACCCTCATTGTTGTGTCTTTGAATTTTTTTACTTTGTTGATGACATTCTTCATGCTTTGGGGTATTAAGGTCATTTGAAAGCTGTAAATTTATTGTCTGTCGGGGGCAACGTTCATGCTCAATATCCATTTTTCCAGCATCTGAGTCGGGTTTTGTGCATGAGCTCTGCGGATATATACGGAGGGTTACTAAATTTGTACAAAACCCCATGTCCTTGTCGTAGCTTGTTTTAGGAAGGATGGGAAAAACTTTATACATGTTACCTGAGCATCGCTTCCTTTATCAATACATTCCCTATTTCTCTGAATGCATGCTAAGAAACCGCTTGAATGGTTACTACATGCCTTATTCTCAGCTGTGGCTTCAACCTTTTGTTGAGCTACACTCTCATCCGGCACTTCATTGCCAGCACTGCTAGACTAAAAGCATTGCAGAAAACAAGAAAAAATTACATGGAATAATGGAAACTAAGAACAAAATGAACTTACAATTTCAACAGATTTATATGTTCGAGATTGAATATCAATCTTACAGCTTGTTTCCTCCAAAAATGCTGCCATAAGTTCTTCAACTCATTTTTCCTGACGGGCTTTACAAGAAAATCAGCTGCGCCTCTCAACATGCATTTGTAAACAGTACTGATCGAGTCTTGTGACGACATCACTACGTTGTGAAAAAATACGATGCTTAAGCCTACTCTACCACGAAACTAAATAAAATTATCTCAAATTTGAGTTTTGCTTGATGTCATACTTATAACCGGAATATTTTTGCAGACATCATGCTCCATTATCAAGGTTAGGAGAGCATATCCAGAGATTGATGGCAGCTCAACTTCTGTCAAAATAAGGTCTATGCTTTCGGGGCTCCCTTTCAACACCTCCCATGCTTTTAAGCCATCAGAAACAGCAGCGACTAGACAAGAGCAAAGGGAATTAAAATCATTAAAAATAGCAGAAAAGGCCAATTGCAATACACTCAAGTGGCAGTAAAACAACATCCTTCGAATAACACCCATAGACTTACTTGGGCTTAACAAAACATATATTCTAAACATACAGAATCATGGCTTCTTTTCTTTAAACCGTCAACTGAGAATTTTTGTGCAGTACACACAAAAACATAAACATTTATACTACACATTTGATGCACAACTCAGTGTCGACTTGTTGAAATTGCCTATAGAAACTACTCTTTCGATGTTGGAGAGAAAATTAAGGACTTTAGAAAGAGAACCATAGCTGTTTCCATGTCTAAAACCAATGTCCAATTCAAAAGGGGTGATCATTATATTGAACTCGGTCAACCCCAATGTAACACAAGAAACTATTCAAATGAAAATATGATTCCGTACTAACATCTGAAGCTGAATTTTGACCATCATAAGAGAAAATATTCATTTCATGTGTAGCAGGCAGCCATAAAACACAAGACTTTCCAAACAGAAATCTAATGGGAGGAAAAGCAAGAAAAAATAGTAAACCATCCTTTAACCCCAACACGCATCAACATTTAAAGTCCAAAATCTCCACGAAATTAAAATTTTGATCTCTAAAACGTAATATTTCACAAATCCCACAAAATCATATGAATTAGAAAACCAACCTCTGTAGCTGCATTTCCTAAGAAGAGCAGCAATAATCTGCCTGGTGGAATCATCAGCTTCCACCAAAAGCACCCTCAGCACCATTCTTGGAAGAAATCTCGCCCACTCCACAACTGAAGAAGAAGATGTACCAGCCGCCGCCGCCGGAGCTCCTCCTCCACCACCACCATCCCCTTTATTCTTCTTGTGCCTGTTTCCTGCTTGTTTCGCCTCTATTTCTTGCATTCCCTCCTCCATTTCATCTTCACTGCTCAACACAATTTTTCCCATTTTCAAGATCTCCGCTACGAGCAAATGGAAAACCAGTAGTCGCAGTTAGAAAGATAAAGATTCTTGCCAATAGTTTTGCAGCAGCGTCAACGACAAATATCTGAGTTTAGGGAGACCCAATTTTCCTTGAATTTGTGTCCAATGGTTATTGGCTGCCCTTTTCACTGGTTCATCTTTAACCACCTCACATCTAATGGCTCAGATTTGTTTAAAATAATTCCGCATGTTCGGTGCTGCGATATTTTCACTAGGATGAAAACTTCCAATATTTGCACTTTAATGCACCTAATATTCTCAATTTATGTTTTACACCCCAATGTTGATAATTACTGTAAGTTTGCCCCCTCCACAACCAATAAACATGGCTTCTATCTCATTATCATAAAAACAAAGACAGTAAAAATAAATACAGTATTTGGGTAAGTTTTGAAAGTAGCATAACTTCAGGGGGTAAAGGGCTAATAATCCTAGATCTGAAATATATAGATTCAGATGGAAAATATCTTTGGAACGAGTGGCTTGAATGGGCCACGTCCTCAAAGTCTTCCCACTTAATTTAGCCTAAATTGGTGGCCCAAATTTATGAAATTGACAGCTAATGTTTCCACCAGTAGACAGTATTCGCCTCAGATTTTTTAAAATCGAGTGGGGTCCAATATGAAGATATTTTTCATCTCATGGATATCCTGTTGACACGTGGACATTCTTTAGATCTTTTCTCTTACTCGTCTAAATAAAATGGGATTCTCTTTAAAATATTACAATTTTAATTTTTTAATATATACGCTCGTAAGCATAAAATAAGTGGATGGATTGGGTATATTTTTACCTAAAAATCGGGTGTATGAATCCTGGGTAGTGGACACCAAGTTGGAGATCTCATAAATTTTAGGCCACACGATATGTTTGAAATATATTAGAATATAAAGTTTTAAAAGTATATGGACGTAATTATTTCGAATAATAGAATTATATAAATAAATTATTAGTATGTCATTAGACATGATAATGAATGGCGATGAATAAATAATTATATGTTTACTTTGAATTATTAGGATTGTGATTGTAATTTTAAGTAATCTCTTTATTTAACCTTCAAATTTTCATCAAAATCTCACCATTTTCATATTTTTTATTTATTTATTCTTCTTATTTACTAATTATATTACATAATTTTATTGTTTTAGGTATCTATAATATCAAAATTATTTTATGTTAATATAGTTAATAAAATATAAATTGTACAACATTTTCTACAAATATTATTCATGGATAATTTTTACTTAATTTTTTTCATATATTAATATAAACTTTAAAATTCAAATTATTAAATATATTCTTATATAATTTTAGATAATAGCATAAATAGAAAATAAAGGAAATTCTCGAGACCTCCTATGAATTCGTCATAACCTAGGACTTCTACAGAATATAAAAACCGTCTATCTTTGAACTATAACGGTACAAAATAAATTTGTTTATCAGGATAACCATCCAAATTCCATTCATAAATATGTTTACCACTATAACTGTTATTAACAATATACTATGACTCTTCATGTAGAGTATCCATAGGAGAAGGTCTCCTGTAATAAAATAATCTTTGTATGGGTCGATCAGCCCATTTATTTTTTAATTTATTTATTTGATCATGAAAAACTTGTTTATGATCTTGAGTAGTCTCTAGTTGTTCTTGTAAATCATTATCAAGAACTGACACTGAAAGATTTAAATCTTTAAATTTATTATTTAAAAATATTTATAATTCAATCATTGATTTTAATTTAAAATCTTTGATTTTAGGTGGAGGTTGTATACTAGGGGTTGCAAGTATAATTTTTTATGGTGGTGTTATAGACACTGATGATTGTATCAGAGTAAAATTTTTATTAATACTTTCAATACGATTGTGTAACAAATTAATTTATTTTCCTAATATTATAAGGAAAAATATTTGTATAATTTTGTTGTTTTAATAATTTATTAATATGTTGACAAGTAATCTGCAAAGTTTCATTTTCCATTAATTTTGAAAATGATGAAAAATTAAGAATCGTTCATTCCTTTTCAATTTCAAAGGGGTTGTTGAGGAGGATATAAATTTCTCAACATATTACCATTCGAAAGTTTATATGTCCTTTCTAATACTTGAATATAAGGTTCAACACATGTAGATATAAACCATGGTATAAATGGTATATAAGAATTTTGACCAGGACAGAATTTATAAAATTCATTTTATAACAAAGTTTGTTTTTCTTTTGAAATAGTATCAATAAACCATTTTCTAAATTGTTCCCATTTAGGTTGATTAAATTCATTTTTTATTTTCTGTCTGGCACTAGATCCAGGGCTAAAATCTATTTTGGGTGTATTATTCATAAAGAAAATTCATTTCTGATTCAGTTATTTCTGATTCTTTTAATCCTCTGACTATGTTGTCTGGATTAATATATAATTTACTTATTCTTTCATGTTGTAAATTATCAATTGGATTTGGTATAGCAGATGTGGAAGCTCTATGAAGAGAATTATTTTCCTCTGTTGGAGATATGTGAGAAAAAAATGAATATGACTTAGATGATTTAGATCTTAAAGATCTAGGTATAGATTGTAATATTTTTTGTTGATTATTTGGTTCAAATTGTAGTTGAATTGAACCATCATTTGTTTGTATAACATCAACTAAATTGTTTTGAATTCTGGTTTGAACAGGAATTGCATGTTCAATTGTACAGTTATCAGGGAAAACAATTTCATCCCATTTAATAGCTCTACGTGTTGTAATATTTGAACGACTAAAATTAGTTTCAATTAACACTGTTTCATTAATTGGTTTATCCATACTCCTACATTCAGGATTTAATGTTTGCAAAAGGTTTATAAAAAATAAGATAACAGATACAAATTATTTCTGTTCCTGGAGCATAATTATAACCATGAGTTTTAACATTTAATGTTAAATCATCTAATATATTAATATCAGATAATGATAATTGTAAATTTGGATAAACATCAAAATAAACAGGGCCATGAGCCAAACTAGATTGAATAATTACAATCAAAGATTGTTTCCAATTTAAATTTCTACCATCTCTTACAGCTGCTATAAAGCTTTCTGGTAATCTTTCTAAAGTTAAAGGTTTAAAAGCAATTTGCACTAACCCGATGTGAAGAAATTTATGAGTTTCAATGTAAGGTAAAATATCTTTTTCACTAAGTAATTTTAAAACCATTTCATCATTAAAAATATAGTTAATAAAATATAAATTGTACAACATTTTCTACAAATATTATTCATGGATAATTTTTACTTAATTTTTTATATATATTAATATAAACTTTAAAATTCAAATTATTAAATATATTCTTATATAATTTTAGATAATAGCATAAATAGAAAATAAAGGAAAGGGAATGATTGTACTTTTCAATTGTCAGATCAGTTACCCCTAGTGAAAATAGTGGATAAACAATTAAGGTCCAATAATTTAAAAAAGGGGCTCACACGGGAAAATGTAATTTTCGGTAAGTAAACATTGGATTGACCTAACCACTCAATTATCAAAGCAAGTAAACACTGCCTATAAATCTCTATTTTAAAATACATGAAATAGCCGAGAGCTTCTAAATTAATTGATATTCCCACAACTGGGAGAGATCTTAGATTCGAGACTCCAAATCCCCTCATCATTTGCCTAATTTACATGAAATAGGATCTCCATTTATCAATAATCCACGATATTTTTGTATCTTTTTCTAAAAAAATAAAAATTATCACGCTTCATATAGAAGTAGGGGTGTTTATTTGCTCAACCCAGTCCGGACCGATCCGAAATCGGCCGATTCTGGGTCCAATAATCTCGAAACCGATCCGATCCGTTAAGGGACCGGATCGGATCCGGTTCCAACCCGGAACCGATTTTGTTGAAGTTTTCTTTTTTTCAAAAAAATCAAATATATATCAGAATAAATAATAAAAAATAATTAAAAAAATAATGGATTCGGTCCGGTTCAGCCCGGAACCTGATTCGTTTGATCCTGAACTGATAAGATATTGGATCCGGATCGGTAGAACCTATCCGGCCCAGTATCTTTCCGGGTCCGGACCGGTTCGAAATTGGTTAGCCTGGTTTCGGTTTCGAACCGGGCTAATCGGTCCGATTTTGAGCCGGGTCCAGATTGAACCGACCCGTTAAACAATCCTATATAGAAGTAACAGATGTTAAAAGGTAAAATTCCATGGTAACCTATAAGTTCTAGATTTATACTCCGCTATGTGTCATCTCAGTTCTAGTTGTTACCAACTTAAAAGATAAATCCAAATCTAATTTAATAATGCTTAATAGATGGAATCTTGCAAAAATTGATCTGTCCACAAAATTATTGTCCCATCACAATATTTTTCTGAAAACATACAAAATGAAATCAAGCGTCAAGAAAATATCCGAGAGTATGAATGGCACACAGTCTTCATGCAAAATCTAGTGGTCTATTTGTCTGCCTTTTCCAATTTGCCACAACCATTACACTTTGATTTCCATGCAACACGGGAGTTTAATGTGAGGGGACAAACAATTCATTCAATCACACACATATACTCCATTTGTTGAATAAGGGGCTCGATCGATCGAGCACAGGTGCCGATCGATCGAGCTATTTGTTTGTTGCTCGGAATGGTGTGTCCATTCATGCGGGTGTGATTTTTCGCGATGTGGTGCCTCCAAATTATGTCCATTTGAACATATCTTTTGGGTTTACTATAAATATAACAATTCCCTCACTTGTTTAACATGTAATTAAGAAATTCACATCAGATTGAAGATCAAAATTTGAGTAATTTTGTGGATCTTCATCCTTGTTTAATATTGAACGGTTTTAAACCTTTGTGGTTTAAAGGATTTGTGATTTGAAGTCCATATCACAAATCATAGTCGTTGTATCTTAGGAGACAAATTGTCAAATGAATCGTTAGCACCGTAACGGGACAATATTGTCTTAAGGACGGATATTCCAAATCTCGCCTCGACATTTCTAATACAAAGTCATTTGTTTTTTTTTTTTTTTTTTGCTTGCTACTTTCCTAAGATACACACCCATAAATTTAGTACAACATACATCACATGTGTCTCGTTTCGTTTAATTTGATGACGCCTCTAAGACCACTATCTTACAAGTATCACACCATTGAAATGCCATATTACTTTTGGTATATGTCATTTTCAGTAACTGATGCACCTCCGGGCACCACAACCTGGGATATCATCGTGTTAATTTCTTATTCAGCATGAGAAATATAAAAGATGCTATCATTTGATCTTTTAGTCCCATCTTTCGTGGTTATCAATATAGTTTCAAATTTTATGTTTTTAAAATATTTAATTTAGCACGCACGTAATAAAAATTTCTACATATAAAATATTTTTTGGGTAGATGAAGCATCTAATAAAATCTGTTGGGGGACGAGAATGAAAATAGGATTCTTGATTTGTTTATTGGTGATGCTCAAATTCAACCCTTTGGTTGCTTAGATGGAGTTTTTCTGAGTGATTGTATTTCTCAGTTTCTACTGCTAAGGTGTTACTTAACCGGCTTGGCATGAAACCTTGTAGTAAATTTTGTTTAGGTCACACCGTTTAACCTCGGTATTTATTTTGTTTCATGAAGCTGAAGCAGCGGTTGGTGGTGTATGGTGTGTTGAATGTATATTTGAGAGAAGTATATGATATGAAAAATATAAACGCGGCTTGGAACCAAAATAAAGGATGTAAACTTCGTTTCCAGTCTGGAAATAGGAAAATAGAACGGAGAGGGTAGGGATGTCAACGGGCAGGTATGAGACGAGGTTGGCCAAACTCGTCCCACTATAAAAAAATGTTGTCTCATACCTGACCGGCTCACCCACCTGCCATGCCAAGCTTGAATATTTTTAAAAAAATAAAATAATTATTAGCTAAAAATCAATTTTGAAGTTTTGAAGCACGAAAATTCAGTTTCGTCATTGAATTTCATGTTTTCTCTATTAAATACTTATAATAAGTCATGTAAAATTATCTTTAAGCTACTAGATATTTATAAGTTTGCTCTTATTCCCTTCAAATGTTCAACTTCTTTAATATGAGCACGTGAGTTTTGATATAAAATTAAATAATTACACTCTATGATGCAACAATTTAAGTAAAATGTATATTCAATATTAAATTAAAATAAAATTAATATGTATTGCGAGGAGAGTCCGGTCCCCACCCAGCTTCAAAAAGAGGGGCAAGTTTAATACGGGTCCGAATAAGATACAGACACATTGCCATCCCAAGGAGAGTGGCTGAATCATGAAAATTCTTAAATTAGGGACTGAATTGAAAATAAACGAGACAAAATTAGCACATAAAATTATAACAATTTCCCAAATAGATCCATCTCCGTTTTTTTCTCATTGTCGACTTAACGTCGAGAACCGAACGAGGAATTTTTTTAAAATTTTAAGGACTAAACAGTTCACTGAAAACTTAAGAACTGAACTGGGAAAGGACCGAAACTGCAGGGATGTTTTAATGATTATCTCTTAAATTTTAAAATTAATGATATTTTAATTTATTATATTACTCAAATTATTTGATTTATATCATTAAATTTAGATTCTTAAATAGAGAATCAAATATTGAATAACATCTCTGATTTAAATTTTTGTTCGCTATCTTTCTTGAGAAGCTTTTTTTTTTCTTTCTCGACGATTAAAGATTAATTTTTTTATTTGAATTGATTAGAACGAACTATAATCTAAACGACTGTATCCAATAGAACTGCTGACTCGTTTTGTTTTTATTGCACTTTTTGTGGAATCATGGTTAAGCTTTAAGACAAAAGATCAGTTAAATACATGGATTTTTATAACTGAATTTTAGATACGAAAGGAAATTAGATACGCAACCACAAACAAAAGAAAGGGGGGGAATGAAAGATGAAAATTCAAGTTTTTTTCCATTAAACAGAATATAATGTTGTAAATAAGTCAATATTCAGAATCAAATTTCTATCCAAATGAGTAAAACTGGAGATTTAAAAACGAAACTTTACAGTTTCCCTCCCGTCACCATCTCCAACTGCCGCCCATATGATCCAAACATATCCTGCAAATACAAACGCCAAAATTTATATTATAGTAAATAATAAGAATAGCAATGATTACTTATAAATTATAATTATAGATAACTCATTGAAGTGACAACGTGATAACAACCAAAATATTATTATTGAAATTATTAAAGCTGCAATTGGATTAGAAAATTTGATTTAAACTGTAAACTTGGGTCAATATATTTCAGAAAAATCTATCAAGTTTTGTTTCCATGATTTGATGTCCTTTCCTCCCAAATATCTCTATCCAAATGCAATCCAAGGTTGCATTTTAAAGAAGATATTGGACTAGAAGAATGATTCGAATAATGGATTTCAAATGACACCAATATTGGGGGTATTTAAAATCGTCTATGCTATCAAATTGAAAATAGATGAATTTGAAATTTTCTCTCGGTTAAATTCCACACAACTACAATGTTTTTGAAATCATGTTGGGTTCCGAGGATGATATTACTTACTATCTTCTAGGATTGGAGGCATCCCCAATTGCCCTGTCCAAAATATAAATAAATTCCTTAAGGTTTTGTTCAGAAGCAACAGAAATTACATAAAAGTGGTATAGCATTCCAGTTAATACCTGCTTGTGCCAAGTCTTGCTTGAGACACACCCTTACTTCGAAAAAGGTCGTTCTTGTAAGAGTTTGTACCATTTTCAACTGGTACAGATCGACCGGGCTTAGATTCAGAGTCATTTCTTTCCACACGATCCTTCGGTCTGCTCAAAATTTTGACATTCGAAACTCCTCCACTAATGCTAAAGGAGGTCCCATTCAAGTTTTGACTTGGTGATATTTGGGAAGAATTTAAACTGCTCTTATCAACATTGGCAGATGAGGAATCCAGAGAAGATATCTTTTTCAAACGGTGAGACTGTGCCATGGGAGTCACTGTCACAGAAGGCAAAAATGACGAGTATGATGATGGCGCAGCTGCTGCTGCTGCAGCCACTTTAGCGACAGCAGCTGTAGCAGCTATGATTTCTTGTGCACCTTCTCGAAGCTGAATGTAGTCCCCCTCTATCACGAATAACTGAAGCAACAAAATAACACTTGATAAAGTAAAATATAAATGACAAACAAGAAATTCGATTAGAGCAAAGCATGTCATACTTCAGGATGGCTAGCCACAAAATCATCAACCTTCCCATAATTCTTCTTATAATCGTGCCAGTGTAGAGGGGTAAGCATTTTTCCAAGTCTGTTAGGAAGCTGTTTACATAAATCACACCAGAATAATTATACTTCTGCGAAAATCAGGATGAACAAATACATGCAAACGAAGGCCAGGTCGATTTAACTCACCGTTGAACTAATCCTAATTCTGCCACCAGATCCAATTGTGCGGACTATGCAAGCAAGCAATGATCTCTCATCGAGTAGAGAGTTTTCCCCGGTCTTCACAACCACATTAGTTTTCTGTGCAGTGGAAACAATGTCATCAGTCGAAACAGAAAACAAAGGAGTATTTGTTGTTTCACTGAAATTTACAGGAGTTGATGCTTCAGATGAGGAAGCACTGATGGAAGGATTCAAAAGTTCCGTCCCCGGGTTTTTGTTCTCTACTCCATTATCAATAGCAGAGTTTATACTCTTTTCCTGTATCAACAATGATACATGGCAAACTCTCAATCTAACATCATAGTAAGCACATTTTCATGTCTATAAGACCAAAAATACGGTTGAAAAACACAATAGCGAGACATCAACACAAAAAAGTGGGAGGGGAGTAAAAGGAAATTATTTAACCTTATTGTCATTATTGGTCTCAATAGGATCCAGTCTTAGAGAATCATGAAACTTGGAAGAAACTTGCAGCAAATTTTGTTGAGATTGAACACTATCATAGCTTTTATCTACAGAGTTGACCACCTGAACATAGTTCAACAGCTGAAGGGAGTTGAATATTTGAAACGTGAGGAGTAAGGCAAGTTGTATTCGATAATTTCATTGAGTTACCTGTGCCTCTTCTTTAGGTGAAGGAACCACTGAACCAGGAAGTAACTCTTGATTGATATTGTTATCCAAATAGCTCGAATTCAGAATTTGCCGATTCTGTTCACAGTAACTATTGGAATCTGTTCCCACAGAGTTGTTTTGGGTTTGCTGGTGCATGAGCATATGTTGGTCACCTGGCTGAGCCTTAAACAAAAAGATGAAAAGGCCACAAAATTATGAACCATAAAACTAGTAATATAATCAAGAAAGTTAGATAATAATGAGTTGTAACGGTTATATACCTGGTGCTGCCATTGTTGAATTGTGGTGATTGCAGGCACAGAATGAAAAGGGGATTGTGTTACTTGTGATTGCACAGAATGGGGTAATCCTTGTTGATGAACTACAAATGGATGCAATGCAGTCATCTGTCCGGGTGGAAGGAAGGTTGGCATCCCAATCAGTGACGAAGGAGAAAATGGAACACCATGAACATGGTCGGTCTAGCAAAAGCAATGAAAGGTTAAAGTAACAACTTGATGGGTTCCACACGCATGCGGGAACTGACATTGATCTTTTGAACTCCCTAGACCTTTTCCCATGTGCGAGGAGGAAGTAAAATCAAAATTGCAGATGATAGACATAAGAAAGCAAGAGACTAAAAAACATTATGTTGCATGGTTACCCTCGATTTAAAAGAGTGAAGAAACAGGCCTAAGAAATACAAAGTAACAGGCATATTGACATGTATACAAACTCCAATATGGGCCAATATATGATCCAAAGATGACCAAACAAGAAAAATATATGGATCACAAAGACATTTCACCTAATGATTGATCCAGTGACTCACATTCACCAGAAGATACAAAGTCATTTAGCACACAGGTAGGAGAGATACGAATTCAACAAGAGCATCATCTACCTGGGTTGATGAATGTCCTCCAGAAGCCACAGACGAAGCATTTTCAGAATTTCCATTCGGTAGGGTACCAGAATTTTCATTTGGCAAGCCGTTTCCCTCCAGCTGTCCATCATTGTTCTGCCCGATAGGAACACCCTTTGAATTTGTTTGTGATACTTGTGATCTATCTGAGTAACTTCCACTTCTTTCTCTCGCATCAGCTAATTCAAGCTGCAGCTGTTGAATATACAGATGAAGCCTTTCCATCTCACCGAACTGCTTGACCAAAAAAAACATTATCTAGTTGAAAACAAACATAACAATCAACCTCAACACATGCTTTTCTATTTTAAGAAAATGAAACATTAACCACCTGTCTTTGACAACCTAGCCACAACTGATTACACTGCTCTGTACGTTCATGCAGTTCAGCTTGTAAAGTATGGTTGGTAGTAGATTGCAAGGCATCCACTTCCCGAGCACGAGTCATCCAAGCTTGTGCCTCACGTAACTGTTCGTCTTTGAAAATAATGGCATCTTGAGCAATTCTATGCTGGATGGAGAAAGCTAATTGTCAACATACATCTAACGATATAGTAGAATATATCCTTCGAAAAATATTTACATCACAAACATGATACAGAGCACAGTATCAAATGTTTTCTTAGGACAAAATTTCAATTCAAAAACAAATTAAATGTTCCATTAAAAGTTTAAGATGACCATGACAACAATATAGCACTATATGACTAATAATGCAGCAGTGTGATGCAAACACATGAATACAATAAATATTTCCGAGTTGACAAAATTTAGCAACGCATTCTGATTTGTCAGATAAATATGAACAGGCATACGACATAAAATTGCAAAACAAACCTGATCCTGCAGTTCCATAAATTGCCGCTCTTTTTCTTGAAAATGTTCCTGAAGATCATGTATTTGTTTAATATGTTGCACTCTTTCAGCGTCAGAATTATCTCTCTCCCTCCTGCAAGAGGATGCAGGTTATTGTATTATAATCACGAACATATAAAGACACAAGGCTTGGAAATTCAGGAGAAAGAAATAGGAAAAAAGCAAAATTATAAAAAAAACATCTTTGACTAGTTTAATTACATTGAAGTAAATACATCCTCAAAAGAACATAAAAAATAACAATTCAAGAATGTGGTAAAATTGCAAAAAACAAATAATGCAGAAACTGAATCAGAAGTACCAATGATTAGCAACAAACATCTTAAATAAACTAATTCAACAGATATACAGAGGCATGCCTGTAGCTCTGGAGCTCTTTACTTTGTTCCCTAATAAGGTCCTCTTTGGCCCAGGCCTGCAAGAAGATATAGAAAACTTAAATCTAAACAAAACAAACATCAGGCATCAGCAGCATTAAATAGCATCAAAGTTTAGAAATATAAATAAAATTATCAAACTAACCGCTTCGTTATCCAATCTAATAGCATGCAGCTCTTTCTCCTTTTCTTCTATCTTTCGCTCCAGCTCATGTATACTCTGTTCCATCTCATGCAATTGTTCCTAAACACGCATAATACCAAAGTTCAGCAACAAAGAAAATAGCGAATCGATATATCTATCTAACATGCATCAAAACATTACGAAAACACACGCGCTCAAAAATGAAAAGAAAACCTGTAGTTTGATATTTGCGTTCACATGCTCGTGTATCTGAGCATCATAAGTATTCTGCAAATCCAAGATTTTGGAACTTGCGACTAGCTGCCCCCGAAGTTCAATCTCAATGTGCTGCAATTCTTCTCTTTGTTTTGCCACTGTCTGAAGTCTCTGCTGCAAAACGTCGTTGTCCAAACCTCTATCAATAGTTATTGAGCAGAAATCCAAATTTGTTGGCTCTCTCCCATGCTGCACCTTAATACAAAACATCAAATCAGCTTCACTCTTACTCACATTGGCGTGAATTAAAGAATAAGAAAAACACATGGAATTAAATCCCAACTTCAATGAAGCACGATTATTACCTCGTATATCAACCTCTCATCAGAATGGCCCATTTTTGAACGCTCTACCTCCTGTATATAAAGGAGACATCATTTTAAACCCTAAAATCATGATGAAACAAATGCAAGTTAAATTTTTCACTGAAATCTACCTCGCTAGCTGAGTTTCGAACCATTTGCTCAGAAACAACGCGCCACTCCTTCCGAGAAGTCTGAGAAGACGATGAAAGGGGAAGCGAAACCCCTCCCCGAGTGGCGGCAGCACCGGCCGCCGTCGTATCCATTAATTCCAAAAACAAAACACTTCTCAACTTTCCCAACTCTCAAATTGTGTTTCAAAAAGGACAAAGAACCAATCCCCAATCAAAACCCTAGAAAAAAAGAGATCGGAAATGGAGAAATGCAAAACCTAGAGTGAGTAATAGTGAAAATTGGGGAAAGAGGTCAACGAACAGGTGAATCGATGATGGATTTTTGTACCTTTCCGGGTGAGCGAGTGGGGAAATTGGGGCTTTGTGAACATGGGGTTTTGAAAGGATTTGAACTGTAAACCCGTGGGCAGCAGGTCCAGGAGAGAGCTACGAAGGGAAACCGCGTGCATCATCGACCCTCCGCTATTTATTATTTATGAAGGGATTACATGGGCAGTTATCAACTACATGCGCCTATTTAAAAAGTTGTGTATCGAGTTGGCTCGCGAGCTTTTTCGAGTGGGCTCGAATAATGTTCGATTCGAATTCAAAATTATCGAACTCCAGCCGAACTCAAACATGTTTTAACTTTTTTTGAGCCGAACTCTAACACAATTTATTTTGTTCGATAGTTCACGAGCCGCTCGCAAACTTTAATAATTATATTAATATAAAATAATTATATATTAAATAAATAAATTTCGAGCCTTTCGAGTATTTGTTTCGAGCAATAGTTCGAATAACTCACGAATATGTTCGATTTTTTCGAGCCGAACTCGAACTCGAACTTGAGCTCGAGCTCGAATTCGAGCGGAACTCGAGAAATTTTTTTTATACTATTCGAACTTTGAATATACATATTTCGAGCCGAATCCGAGCCTTAAAATTTTTTACATATTCCACTCGATTCGATTCGTTTACACCCCCTAACTTAAACTAGTATATCGACTTATGTATCCGTTCCGTTATGTACTACATCGATTTTGGAACAATAAAAATAAGTAAAAAAAATGGTTAGCAATACGAATCAACCGAACCTAATAAAAATTGATTAATTCGAAAGTATCAAATTAATCAATATTTTTAAAAAATTAAAAAAATAAGATAAACAAAAAAAAAGAACGAAATAATTTTATTTTTAATTTTTATAAAACTAAACATTCGGTTAACAGATGTTTTAAAATTAATAACAAAATCGAATCAAACTAAACTGAATTTTAAAAAAATTAAAATCGAATTTTTGAATCAACTTTTATTATCAAATTCGGTTCGATCGATTAATTCGTTTTGATCGAAATTTTACTCGCCTTAATGTTGTATTTATAATATAAATATTCATTGGGAACATGGTAAATGCTTATGTATGTACCTCGGAAGATCCTAAATATTCATAATAAAGAAAAATATTATCTAACATGTTTAATTTAAAAAAATCAATAAAATAGAATTTTTTTTTTACTTTGTGTTGAGAGTTTTTTATGCTTAGAAATGAGCATCCAACATCCCACATCGTTTAGGTTAGTATATGGACACACCTCGAATACTACACATCAATAAATGGGCATTACCTTTTATTTTTTAATTTTTATTTTGTTAGTACAAGAGGTGAGGATTGCATAGAGACAATGTGGATGGTCTTGAGTTTGATTGCTATATATAATAGGGGTGGGGATCGAGTCGGATTTGTGGATCCCAACTTGATCCGATCGAGTATTTCACGCTCGGGTCAGATTATTTGGGTTTGGAAACCCAATTGGGTATTGTGTATTGGCCATTTCAGTTCGGGATTCGGGGTGGGAAATTTTCTAAAACATTTCAGGTAGGGTATCCGAAAACACGATTTCCTTTTAGTAAAAAAAAAACATTCTCGGGACTAGGGTTGGAGATGGTTTGAGGATTACGATATATTTTATTTTCCTTCATCCACAACCCGATCGACCAAAAAACTGGTAAATGAGGTACACTAACATCAACCTTCGAGCTAATCTTGATCTGCAACGACCTGGAAAGGAACAATATTATGGTGGGGAATCGTGGAATGACCGACTTCATAGAAAACAAAAGCGCCGCGGAGAGGGAAAAGGCGGAGAGAATGTCAATAGTGAAGGAACTTCAAGGATGGGAAACCAGGAAATAAAAGAAGGGAAGGCTGAGGAGGAGGATTAAGCCGAGGTGAAGGCTGAGGCGGCGGCGCAGCATGAGGATGTGACGGTGGAAATGGATCAAGAATTTCCGAGACATGGTACATAAAAGATTCAATCTTCTTGGTGGGTTCTGTGCAGAAACCCCAATGAGGGGGTGAGAATCGACAAAGTCGGATTTTGTTGAGGGAAGCAGAGAATTAGTGCTGAAGATGGGGTCTCTTCAAAGGAGCGGATCCATATGGCCGCAGAACGAGAACGCGCTGTAACGATGATTTTAAGGCTGACGATTCATGCTAATTTTTTTAAAAAAGGTCAATTTTTTTATTTTTCCCCTAAATTATCTATTTGTTTTTTATTTAAAAAAACTCCGCGTCAAATTGGAATGGCAGCTATATTGACACCTTCATGATAGTATTGAAGCACCATGGATGGATCGGCGGTTGAGATGGTTTTGACTTTTGTGGATTGCCATATTTGTTTCTTGCGAAAAGCCAACGGGTTCCGGGTGCCCGAAAACCAAAATACGGGTACTCAACTTACTGGAGTTCAGATATAATTTTAAACACCCAAACCTGAATATCCATATTACCCGAAACCCGACTCGATCCCGCCCCTACTCTATCGACTTAACTGGATAGTTTGGCATTACGCCATTACGTACGATTTTAGCTATGTGTTGGTATAAGAATTTCATATCTATTTTTTGGGAGCCCATAACTATTTGAATACAAACAAGTTTGGGAATATCGTCAAAAAATCAAGCAAAGTCCATGTGGACCTCTGAGATATAAGAAGATTTTATCATATCAGAAAGTTTTTACTGGTCTTTAACTGCTAGAATGAAAAAAATACGTGATGATTTCTTGAACTAAAACCTTTCTTGTATCAAAGTAACTATATACTTCATGTCACGCTTCGAAACCAGGGTCGATAACAGCGACATTGATTCTAAATACAATTCAAAATCAACAAGCCTCGTAATACAGAATTCTACGAAAACCAGTTTATTATTCCAAAAAAAATAAATAATTCTTACAAATATCAGCGGAAGCTTCCTAAATTAATGGCAACAGCATCTGATCACCATCTTCAAAACTGGTTTTGATCTTCCTCTTGATTTTGATTCGCTTATATCTGGGGAGTGGATGTAAGGGGTGAGCGTTTTGAAAAACACTCAGTAAACGGGGGTCAATCGATGTGACAATATAATATATAATATTAATTTTTCCAAACCATATATCATAATCGGATCATAAACTGATATGAATACATCTTAATATAATTGTTCCCATCGAGCCATAACTTATCATAATTGCTCACATCGAGCCATAACATAACATATCATATCATAACATTTTTTATATATATTAAGCACAATAAATCCTCTAATTTTCTCTTGGTACTGATATCAGTCTCTAGACTTAACCCTCCTAGAGATAATGTCATAACATTGGATCACCCACGAATAAAGGGTCTGGACATCCCAGAACAACGGTTAACCACCGTATCAGGTCAGAAAAATGGTTATAATCCCACCGCATCAGGGCCATAAAAAATTCCTTCCAATCGGATTTTGAAACTTAGAGTGCTTAAAAAAATTATAATTTTCATCGGAACTGCGTAATTTCACATACTCGATTGAAGTTTCAAAACATACATATGATTTTTCAAAACCGAAACAAATATATAACAAAAGCCCGCTTACATCGATGATTAGGAACGTGTTTAATTGAATTTAGAGCGCGAAAAAGACGACGAAACCAATCCTTCATTGTCCTTGAATGGATCAAAAATCCTACTGTGTGTGTTTGTGTGTTTTTCGAATTTATGGTGCTACAACTTTGAAATATACGCGGGAACAAAGGCGGGAATTTTCAAGGTGCTGCACTTTTTATTAAGTTAACAAAGTGGTGCTGAAGCTTGAGTCAGTTTGATATTGAAAAGATAAGGGTTTTGTCATGCTTCTATTCTTCTAGTTCCCAAGCAGCTTCTCTTTCCATATGGTTGGACTATTGAACTTTGACGTTGGGGACATTCCTTCGTTTCAACACTTGATCCTTTCAATCTACGATTCGAGTCAAGATTTATTCATTCAGCTTTGAGCAAATGATTTGGCCGACAATGTACTTATTAATTGCGATACGTTGAAGATCACATGAATCCACGATAGTCTGGTATGTAGCGTTAACTTTCTTACTTTCTCTAAAATCTCGAGCAGTCCTTTCTATCTTGAACTCAGTTTTCCTATCTTGTCGATTCCAATAATATCCTTCATCAACTTTGTCACCGACTTCAAATTATGTCCGCATTTGTATCAAGTCAGTCCAGCTTCTTTTTTACTGCTTTATCTGGAGTCGCTCTCTAACGATTGCAACATTGTTCATGGAGGCTTGCACGAGTTCAGGCTCGTTGATTATTTTCTCCTCTACTTTGTCCGAGCATAGGGGTGATCAATATTTTCGTTAGTAAAAGGCTTCATTCAGCGCCATCTTGATTCTATATGATAGTTGGTGTTGAAAGCTATTCGTTTATGGACAAAAGTTTGCTCCAATTTGTATGGATTCAAAAGCGCGCACTCCTAGTATATCTCCGAGAGTCTGAATTGTCATCTCAATCTGACCATTAGCTTTGTAGGTAATATGTGGACTTGCCATTGATCGCAATCTGATCCAAAGTCGTGATACAAATCTTTGGTCGCTATTAAAAGTTGTCAAGACCAAAGTTGTTGAGACCGACTTTCTACATCTATTGGTTTATAGTCTTGACCGAGCTATTACCTAATTCAACCAAAATTACAGATATTGCTTCTATCGTGCTTTCGCCACATACTCTAATGAAAGTGCCTTAACTTTTAAGAAAACGAGTAAATAGGGTTTGGAATGTGAATAGATTTCTTTGTCAGAGAATCAATAATAGGTAAAAGATTGTTTCAACACAATTCAAGAATTTCACAAGAGAACGTGAAGTGATAAAAAAGAATGATAACTACATCAATCAAAAGTATAATGAGTTATTATGAAGTGAATGCTTAATATGAAGATCCAAACATAAGAAACGATTGGAGGATTGCTTCACAAATAAGATATGTTTCCAACGAATCCAAAATATTTTAAGGTATGAGTGTTTGAAAAATGAGACTATATCAAAGTTGAAGAAGAAACACCATAATTAATAGATTGCAGTAATCCTTTGGGCAAAAGGGTATGATTCAAGTACCCTAGAAGAACTAAAAGTGAATTTTCACTTTGAATGCGAGATTATATCAAAAGGAACAAAATAGAGTGCAAAAGACATAATGAGATGTCTAGGGATGAAATAAATAAACGGGAAATATCAATTAAGACTTGATGTCTTACCAACTCATCCGTTTCCAGAATAACGTCGTAGTTTTGTCAATGAAATATGAGTTCAAAAAAATATGATAAACACATTTGAAGAAAGATCGATGATTGAAACGAATTTTATCGAATTTTTCAAAGGGATTATTGAAATGATAAAAATGAAGTTCTAATTTCCTTAATAAATTCTAAGAATTTAGTTTGTTCTCGTTTGAACTAAAAATAGTCTAAGTCTGGGTACGAACTATCATACTATACACCCAATTTAAGAAAATAAATTTTTATTATCTTATGTATCCCAAAATATAAGTTGTAATACTCTAACGATGATAGGCAAAAATATAGGAAGTGCATTTTCGGTAGTTTGGTCCTATTTGGACGGCGTGGCAGTCGCTTCTCCGGAAATCATTTTTTGAAATTGACAGTGAAATTGAGTTCCCATGAGATATAATATCTGGGGTTAAAAGGAATTGAATTTCACAGCTTTGGTGACGGATAAATCGAGATTAGAAATTTCGCATTCTTAGAGATCTTAATGTCGCGATTTCAATATGAAATTGACTATCATACACTGACAGGAACTTCAAATTGGTCGAGGGGTTTTTGTCTACAGTGGATGGGCAAGGAGATTCATGGCCATATTGGTGAAAAATAGCGAAATAGACTGAATCGGTGATGGGATTTTCCAGGTTTTGGGCCATGCAAAAGGCGCGATTCGAGCTAAAAATATGACATCATCTAATTACTGAAATCCAAAATTGATAGAGGTCATTTGTTTGGCATAGGATAAGGAGCCATAACCTACGTTTGATTGAAAAACCAAGTTATGGTGTATGAGATATCGATGATCGAAATTTCGTGTTTTTAGGGTTTACGTAGCGCAGATTTCAATCTGGTATTTTATCGTCGTCGGCTGACTGTGAGTGGTAAATATGAGAGGACTTTTAGTGAGCACCCTACGAGGATCTATATCCCAAGTTTGATTGACGAACGGTGTTCCCGTGGCCTGGACATAAGAGGGTGGATTTTCGTGCTTAAGGTTCAGGAAGGGTGCATTGGATTTGAAAATTATCCATTTGCCATTCAGTGAAAGTTGAACTTTATTAACGCATTATGTTTGTCTTGACCTGGATGTTACTGTAGTATGCCAAATTGGCCATGGAAGTTCGGGCGGTCAGCGGAATTGGAGCACACAATTTTCGAACGGGTTTTGGGATTTCGGCGCGAAATCTGATCGACAAATGAATTCCCATTGGCTTGAAACTCGGACAGTGTGGTCGCCGGATGAGCTTGATCGGTGTTGGGTCGATAGGCGGTGTTTAGAATGCAGCGCTGCTGTCGGTCGCTGGCAGTGGCGGCGGCTAGCTAGGGTCGAAGGTTATATACAAATTTTTTTCCTGATTTTTGATTTCGGATTTTTTTGATTATTATTATTTTTTAATTTAATTTAATTTATTTTCTAAGGATTCTGTTTCGATTGTTTTATTTTAATCTAAGTTGAGATTTATCAAAATTATGAACACATCAATATTTTACCCAACTGAATCTCCTTTTTAGTTGGCCTGTTTTAACTGGGTTTTATAATTTGGTATTATATTTAACCAGAAGTTTTTTACCCAATAGGACTGTAATATTTCATTCTCAACGGGATTATGGAACTTGGTTCACTCTGATACCACTTAAATGTCAAGCTCGAAACCAGTGTCGATAACACCGGCATTGATTCTAAATACAATTCAAAATCAACAAGCTTCGTAATACATAATTCTATGAAAACCAGTCTATTGTTCCAAAAAAATAAAAAATTCTTACAAATATCAGCGAAAACTTCATAAATTAATGGCAGTTGCATCTTGAACAATAGCATCTAATTCAACATCTCCAAAACTGGTTTTGATCTTCCTCTTGATTTTGATTCGCTTATATCTGGAGAGTGAATGTAAGGGGTGAGCATTTTGAAAAAACTCACCAAGCGGGGCCAATTTATGTGACAATATAATACATAATATTAATTTTCGAAAACATATATCATAATCGAATCATAAACTGATATGAATATATCTTAACATAATTGCTCTCATCAAGCCATAACTTATCATAATTGCTCACATCGAGTCATAATATAACATATCATACCAAAAACATTTTTCATATATGTCAAGCACAATAAGTCCTCCAATTTCTCTTGGTACTGATATCTAGACTTAACCCTCATAGAGATAAGGTCATAACATCGGATTACCCATGAATAAATGGTCTGGACTTCCCCCAACATCGGTTAACCACCGTATCAGGTCAGTAAAAATGTTGTAATCTCACCGCATCAGGGCCATAAAGAATTTCTTCCAATCGGATTTTGAAATTTAGAGTGCTTAAAATAATATAATTTTCATTGGAACTGCGTAATTTCACATAATCGATTGAAGTTCAAAACATACATATGATTTTTCAAAAAACGAAATGAATATATAACAAAGGCTCACTTACAGCAATGATTAGGAACATGTGTGATTGAATTTAGAGCACGAAAAGATGACGAAACCAATCCTTCCTTGTCCTTGAATAGATCAAAAAATACTACTGTGTGTTTGTGTGTTTTTTGAATTTATGGTGCTAAAACTTTGACATATACGCTGGAACAAAGGCTGGAATCTTCAAGGTGCTGCACTTTTTATTAAGTTAACAAAGTGGTGCTAAAATATTGAAAATAAAGGCTAGAGTCTCGAAAATTTAAGGGCTAGATTCTCAAAATTGAAGAGGCTGAAGTTCTTTGGAATTTGGTGGCTGGAGCTTTTCGAAAAGCTTTACAGGTTGAATTTATTGAGATCTTGAACTGCACCCTTAATTATTTATTAATGATTTTGTTAATCCATGCTTATCTATTAATTATTTTGAAACTGAAAGATTATTTCTCATGTGTTTTGCTATCCACAAGATTGAGATAATGTGGCTCATTGTTATTTTTAATATTATTTAATATTATCTTTTAATTTATAATATTATCTTGATGTCAAGTAGTTATGTTTGGTTAAATTTTGGATAGTTGAGCAGACCAAAACACTGTGTAGTTGAGTTGACCAAAACTCTAGTTATTGACTTGGTTGAAAAAATCGGGTTCTCACACTTCACCTTATGCGCATCATTCGATTAGAATTAATTCTTGAATGCGTATGATTGATATAGCAAGAAAACTTGAAAATAAAACCAACCAATGTCAAGAATCATCCGTGCATTGATCTTGCACATAGTTAACCCAGCAAACACTTGAATCAATCAAGCACACGGAACAATTAACCAAGAAGAACATAATAGATAACAATTCAGAAACAAAAATGAAATAAGAAGACAGATTGTCAGGATCGATCGGGGTGGGTGGCTAGTCCACATTCGAGTTCAACTAACTTGAGCTTCAATAACTCGTGTTCTTGAAATGATGCACCGAGAGTTTATATTGAGTTCGGTTACAAAACCGAGCGGAAGACACTCGAAATAACCTGCTCTATAACCAGTTAACCATTTGAAAAGACATTTTAAAGATATGCAAGTAAAATACATAAACAAGCATTTGTTTATGGAAGTTCGAAGGTGGTGTAATCCTTCCACGTCTCCCCTTCTTCCATATCATGGAAGGATCCATTAGAAGACTTTGATTTATACAACTCTTTGTACAAACCCGATCCAGTTGGACATTCCACATCCAATAGAACTCCTAGCAACTCAACTATGTGTGTTCTTTAATGTCTCGCATACAAAGACCTCTCAATCGGTTGTGATGAATCATCAACCGTTACAATGATATTCACTCATCTATTAAGCTCTCAAATACAATTAATAGAGTGAATATATATGGCTCAAACGATCTCTCAATGGATCTGATATAGAAAGGTAAGTTGTGCCTAATATCTGGGCTTGCTCTCTTTCAAGTTGTTCTCTTCTTGTAAGCTGCCCATTTGAATCCAAAGTGGGTTTGAGCTTGCTTTGATCTTGCTTGGATTGATCTCCAGTCACTTTATTTGAGCTTCCAAGACTTGTATATATAGCCCCAAACAATGATATATACGTTAGACACAAGAATATGCCTGTTGGAAAAGGTTATGCATCATTCCAGAGCTTGCAACGGTCATATTCTTGTTTCTTGGCTCTTTGTATTTCGGACGGGATCAGTCTTATACTTGTATTCGGACTGGACTGGCCGGATCAATCTTGTACAAGTCAGACTGGCCGGATCAATCTTCTAGACAGATCAGTCTGGGTCTAGATCAGTCTTCTGGACAGATCAGTCTGGCCGGATCAGTCTTTTGGACAGATCAGTCTGGCCGGAGCAGTCTAGATCAGTCTTCTGGACAGATCGAAGTTGGTGTAATCCTTCTACGTCTCTTATTCTTCCACATCATGGAATGATCCACTAGAATACTTTGATTTATACAACTCTTTGTACAAACCCGATCCAGTTGGATATTCTCAATCCAACTAGAACTCATAGCAGCTCAACTATGTATATGCTTTAATGTCTCACATACAAAGACCTCTCAATCGATTGTGATGATCATCAACCTTTACAATAATATTCACTCATCTATACTTATATTTTCAGAGATGAAAGAGTAGAATAATTTTTCATTATGTCATATTATGATCGCAAAATATATTATAAGAATACCATAAAAATATTAAAACAAATAAAAATTTCTTTCTTAATAAATATTCTTGTCAATCATAAAATATCTTATAAATATCATATTTAAATTTTTTTAGTTTTAATATAATATCTAAACTTTTAGATAAAATTATTTCATATAAAAAATATTACACTAAAAAAACTAATTTATACATGTAATATGTGAATAATCTTATTATATTTCTTAAATAATAAAATTACATTTTGTGCTTGCTTTTGTAAAGGATAAACTTGGAAACAAAAAGTAATTGCTTTGACACAAAAATTTTGTGCTTTGTCATTAACACTGGGTGTTGATTTTCAAGATTGTGACATAATTGGCTACCATTTTCTAATTTGACTTTTTTATGCCCATGCCATACGAAGAATGGGCGAGATAACATCATAAGGGTGACTAGTAAATTTTTTTTTTATTAAAGAAAACTAGTATTTTTTGTTAAAAAAGATGATGTAATAAAAGGGAAAGGGTAATTATAAATTTATAAGAAGAATGAATCAGGTTATCTTACTATATTATAATGCATAAGCCCCTTATAATAACTACCTTGGTATGACAAATTTGAATTTACCAAACTACCCCCTCTAATGGTTTGTTGTGGTTTTTTATTGCATCTTTTGAATTGTAATATTAATCAATGTATATGTCTCATTTATTCATTACACGAATCAATTCATATGCATTATACACGCAACGCGTGTGCGTCGTCTACTAGTCTACACTATCTACAATTACCATTTTTCAAATTATATTACTACCTCTATCCCACTAAACAAATTAACTTTCAAATAATTATATTCTTCTATCAGACAAAACACAATATGCGTATATTTGATATAAATGCTAAAATATTTATATAAATCTATACAAATTACAAACATGTTTAGTATAATTAAAAAGCCACAACAACTATAAACTCAACAAAATAATTATAAATAAATTTATATAAAAATGAAGTTAAATCCGAAAATAAATATCCATGAAAAATCAATTATATAAGCACACGCAAGACGTTCATACGACTGCTATCTAACGAGCATGCGTCTCCGAACAATAATCAATAGAAAATATCTGCCGAAATTGAAACACAAGCGATAATGTCTAAAAGTTTGACTTTATGGATAAAAAACCTTAAATCTATTTCAACGATTTTGCTGGAGATAACACGCAACCCAAACGTGTGATATTGACCAGTTACATAATAATATAAGCCATGACTAGCATTAATATTTTATCTTCCGTGTACTGACTTATTTCTGTTTGGAATATTGTGCATAGGCAAATGCCAATATGAATAGAGGCACCAATATCTGCAAAATCTTGGCCACAAACTTGGATTTGCTTGATTCGGATTCAGACAATGGAGGAAGATAAGGGCGTTTCAAAGGGACAGTGGACATATCTATTCCTCCGATAATATACTTTTTCATTAAATCCTTGGCATACTCACTGTGCCCAATGTCTTCATAGTCACTGGTGGCATCTTTTCCTGTGAACAAACAACAAAATTGGATTATTATGAGTATGAGTCTGCATTTTCAATTTAATTTTTGAAAACTGTTGTCTTTTTCCAATCAATATTTTCTTTGATATGTTGATCCATATAATATGTGGTCTTATAAAATTATACTGAAATAGGATATTGGATTATGACAACAATACCAGTAGATGATAGCAAAACTTCTTCGCCTCCAGGATGTTCTTCCATGAATGAGCTCACATCATACACCTGAACAAATGTTTCATTATTTACTTGAAAGAAAATTGAGATTGTAGAACATTTGAAGCCTGGAAGAAAATTTGTATCAAGAAAACTAAAGAAATTTAGGCTTATTATATATATTGCCCAGCAATTACTCTGAAAGTCTTTTCTTTTCTGTTTTCTTAAATCAAAATCGCATAGTCAATTTAAGCAATTTGAAGTCCAACCAATTTCCTCATCACAGAAAAACGAGAATAATACGAACAGTTAAGTAACTACATGAGGATGAACCTGAAATAACATATAAACAAAATTTGCATATAATTCATTTCAATTTGAAAATCTGCACCAAATGTTTGAGGCGTGCAACGCAGATTAAATTAGAAATAATAACAAAAGCTTCAAATTCAACAGGCGAAACGCAAAAATTCAAAGTGAACCAGACAAACGCAAAACGGAACGAGCATCACTTGTTAACATAGTTTACAGAAACGGTATCGTAATGGCCGTTCAAGGGAACCGAATCGCCCCCAACTTGTCCGACGTTCCGGCATGTAAAGGTGCATGCCTTGTAAATGCGTTTTTCACCCCAAAATCGGTACTCGGAACGGTTTTTTTAGCTAGAGAACGGCGGAACGGAACGTTTTGCTTGCTCTGGAATGGCGGAGCGACCATTTTTTGGTGCATCCAATAAATATTTTTTTCTTAAGATATTCAATTTTTTTAATTTTTTTGATAATTTTTAAAAAATCCGTTCCGTTACCGTTCCGTGAAATGTTATTGGAACTGGAATGGAGGCCTCGGCAACGATGGCGAACCATGCTTGTTAAACTTTCTGATCCTCATCGTGTAGGTCTAGAGAGCATCAGTCAAAAGAGGAATTCAAGAAAATAAACGGGGAAAGGAGAAGAGATTCAGACCTTTCCATGGACAATAAGCCAGCAATCCTTGAACTTGTTGTGCTTCTCTACCTCCTCGAACTTGTAACTTTTCAAATTCGCCGCCATTTTTTCACGCACCTAGCTGCGCAAAAAATTCAACAATCGCCAAATATACGTAAAAGATCACAAATTCTTGGTCCTATAGACTATAAATGATATACGTATTAACATTTGAGGCGATTATATTTTACAGAGATTAGTGAAGAGATTAGTGATAAGAAAAATCTTACAGAGAGAGAGAGGCACACAAAATGGCGTGCAAAAAGGCTTTAACTTGTTTTTCTAAATTAAATATGAATATATACTAAGAAGAACAGGTCTTACGGTGCAACTAAATTTGATATATGATTTAATTTTTGCATAATTAAACGGTTACCTGTTATTTCACTATTTTATTTTCTTAAATATAGAAAGTAATGGTAAAGTAGGTCAAATTTTGATAATTATTTTAACAAAAAACAGTTGTCGGTGTATTCATTTTAAAGATTTTGATTTTCTTTTGAAATTACAAAGTTGTAAAAGTTGTTTTATAGACTCTTGTAGGATTATGTAAAATTTTATTAAAAAAAGTTTTATAGACTCTTGTAGATTTTTTTCATAGGATTATGTGAAATTTTAGTATAAAATTTTAGACATTTGTAAATATGACATTTGAACAAACTGATTCCGTGGATAATGGATTTTTTAATACACACTATAAAACATACTTCTATACAAAATGCCCAAAAAAAAAAAAAATTCATGTAATATGGTACGGATGATATACATTTAACTAGGATCAGAGGAATAACAAAGTAATCTGCAGGAATTTTGAACTCTATTATGAGTTGTGTAACCATAATATACAAGCTACCATAAATACTTCATCAAGAAAGAAAATGGGCGTCAAAATTACATACAGCAGTCCTGAATGACAACTTGGCCTTGCGGCCATTGAGCATAAATGCAGAATGGTCCCGGACATGAACGTGTTTGTCGCATGCCTGCCAGAGAGCGCATTAAGAAGAGTAGATTTTGCAGGATCCAGAAGGCCCATGAGCGCAGTGAAGGACCCAGGCTACGCATAACCAGAAACCTTCTCCAGAACATTCTGTGTGTATCCATTGATAAGAGTCATAAAAACAGTCGCAAAAAAAAATTATTTGAAATCGTTTGTCCATTTTAAGTTAAAATTACTAAAATACCTAGCACATAAACGACGTGTACAAGGGTTTCTTCTTCCTCCAAAGAAACTTCAATTCATTAAGAAATCTCCGGCCATCACCGGCGGTTCTTCTTAGCGTTTTCTTCCTCCATTCACCGTGGCGACAGCTAGGGTTATGGCCCTCTATTCTTCGCTCGATCAGGCTTCAACCATGACGACACTGCATGGGTTTTGGAATCTAACCACAACCTCCAAATTGTAAAGAAATCTTAATTGTGCCCTAGGATAGCCGGAGGGGGGCAGCGCCCCTAAACGCCATGATCATACAAATTTTCCAGAACCTGCCATATCATGTATAAAGTGGCGGTGCACGTGCACCGCTTGAGTCTAGCGGTGCACGCGGGATACGTGCACCGCTAGACTCAATCGGTGCATGCATTCAGCGGGCATTGGTGAACGCAACCCACGTGCACTGGTAGGCTCAACAAGTTGGTATACGTAGTTTAAAACAAATGTGGTGATTTTAAACAAGTTGATGCACTTAATTGTAACAAATTGAAGCTCTTAAGTCTACCGGTGCATGCAACTCATACTTGCATCGGTAGACTGAACACGATGGTGCACGTAATTTGAAACAGAGGTGGTGATTTTAAAAAAGTTGGTGCAATTAATTCTAACAATTGCACATCTTCAGTCTACCGGTGCGCTCAACCCATAAGTGCACTGTGCACTGATAGATTGAATAAGGTGGTGCACGCAATTTGTAACAAATGTAGTGATGTTAAACAAGTTAATGCACTTAATTCTTACAATTACTCCTTTGAGGCTACTGGTGTATGCAACTCATACGTGCACCAGTTGACTGAACAAGGTGGTGCACGTAATTTGAAATAAGGTGGTGATTTTAAACAAGTTGGTGCACTTAATTTTTGAAATTTCTACCTCTTGAGTGTACCGGTGCAAACAATTCATATGTGCGCCGATAGACTGAACAAAGTGGTGCACGTAATTTGAAACAAATGTGGTGATTTTAAACAATTTAGTGCACTTTCTAGCAATTGAACGTTCTTGAGTCCACCGGTGCACCGGTGCATGCAACCCACTCATGCACCGGTATACTCCACAAGTTGATGCATATAATTTGAAATAAAGTGTTTATTTAAACAAGTTGTTGCACATAATTTTAAAAATTGCACCTCTTGACTCTACCACTACATACAACACATATTTGTAGTAATAGACTCAAGCAGTGCACTTATGAAAAAACATACTTTTTAACATAACTTTAACAAAAATTAAAAGCATCCCTATCTGTATGGCCGTTGAGTCCATGTCTCTTCACGTAATCTAAGTTGGAATTTCTTGAAAGGATTTCAAGAATTTTTTTTAACCTCATCAGCATTTGAAACAAGTTGTTGTACTTAATTTTAGTAATTGCACATCTTGAGTCCATCGGTGCACACAAGTCATATGTGAACCGGTAGACTCAACAAGTTGCATCTGCTCATTTATATTATGAGTCATATGTTTAATACAAGTGCAACAAAAAAATATTTATTCAGACAATTCATTGAACATCTCAAATGAAATGTATTTTGGGTTTCACATTCAAAATCTACAAAATGGTCATTAACAAAAATGAAATTCATAATAAATTTAAAACCAAATCAACATAATCGAGAAGCAGAAGAAGAAAACGGGTTTTGATTCCTAGATTCAATGTGGCAGCTGTTTCTGGCCTTTTCTTCTTCCGCGCCAAGCTTCAACCACGATCGGTAGTGATGGTGGCCTTAGGCATTGAAGTTTTGGGAGAAGATGATTAACTTAATTGTTTGAGAAAAAAATGATAGCAAAGAACATTCGAAGAAATGGAAGACGAAGCCTAGTTTGTTTATATTCAGGGAGAAAAAAAATGAGTTGTTAGATAAATAGGGAATAAAATGTACTTATTTGAATAATGTTTCTTGCAAAGGTTATTTTATTTGAAATGGGGACTTTTTACATGATTAGTTGAATTTTTTTTTTGGAGGCTGATTATATAAACTTATAAGAAGAGTGAATCAGGTTAACCATAATAATCATTTTTCAAACGACGATACTATCTAATATCTATATCGCACTATGTAAATTAATTTTCAAATAATTATATTACTTCTATCCCACAAAACAAATTGCATTATATTGGATATAACTACTAAACTACTAACATAAAAATTCACACAATATCCATACAAATTATAGACATGTTTAATATAGTTGCATACACTGTTTATTTAAAAAATAATAATATATTATCCAAACAATATATATAAACTACCGCATCACAGATAATTTCAATACATTGTTCATAATTTTATATAAAAATTAACTTAAATCTAGTAACAATTGTACACAAGTAGTTTTTATTTATTTTTAGAACTATTACAAATACTCGGGTTGGAGAACCGAGACTCAAACATAAAACATTAATCGTAATTGCAATCGATATCAGATGAGCTCAAAGCCATCGATCATATTGATGGAAGTTAAATGAGTACGTGCCTCCCAACAATCAATAAAAATATCTGCCGACTTACTAGCGACAATCTCTAAAGGTTGACTACGATAAAGTATATATATTTTTAAAAAAAAAAATACATGAAGTATAATTTTTATTTCAACTATTTTACTGGAGATAACACGCAGCCCAAATGTGTGGCATTGACCAGTTACATTACATGCTAGAATGGAAATAAGCCACCACCACAATTGAAATTATACCCATTAATGTTTTCTCTTCCGTGTATTGACTTATCTCTGTTTGGAATATTGTGCATAGGCAAATGCCAATATGAATAGAGGCACCAATACCTGCAAAATCTTGGCCACAAAATTGGAATTCTTGCTTGATTCGTGTACAGTCAATGGAGGAAGATAAAGGCGTTTCACAGGTACAGTGGACATGTCTATTTCCCCGATAATATAGTTTTTCATCAAATCCTTGGCATAATCACTGTGACCAATGTCTTCATAGTCACTTGTTGCATCTTTTCCTGCGAACAAACAACAAAATTGGATGACGAGTATGAATCTGCATTTTGGGGAAGCGGAAGGGGTAATTGTGTGTGACATGCTTTGGGTATAAAATTGGGCTAAAAACGAGTCACTCATGCCATTTTGAAATGAATTTGATAGGAATTTTCAACTTAATTTTTGAAAACTCTGCTTTTTTTAATTGATATTTTCTTTGTAGAGGGTGTTCTGCCCTAGTTTAGTTTCCAAGCAACGCAAAATCAAAGATTCTATTTCATGATTTTAATATGTTGATCAATATAATACTTGGTCCTATAAAATTATACATTACCAGTAGATGATAGCAAAACATCTTCGCCTCCAGGATGTTCTTCCATGAATGAGCTCACGTCATACACCTGAACAAATGATTCATTATTTACTTGCAGAAAATTGAGATTGCAGAACATTTGAAGCCTGAAGGAAAATTTGTATCAAGTAACCGAAATTTAGGGCTATTATATACATTTCCGAGCAATTACTCTGAAAGTCTTTTATTTTTCTGTTTCTTAATCAAAAAAATTATTATATTGCATAGTCAATTTAAGCAATTTGAAGGTCCAACCAATTTATTCATCAAAGAAAAACGAGAATAATACGAACAGTTAAGTAGTTAACATGAGGATGAACCTGAAATAACATATGATCGAATTTTGCGTATAATTCATTTCAATTTTAAAATCTGCACCAAGTGTTTGAGGCGTGAAACGCAGATTACAAAGCTTCAAATTCAAAAGGCGGAACGCAAAATTTAAATCATATCGAGCAATTGGGTATATATTGAACTAGAAAAGCTCAAAACGGAGCGAGCATGACTTGTTAAATTTTCTAGAGAGCACCAATTAAGAGAGAAATTCAAGCAAATAAACGGTGAAAGGAGAAGAGACTCAGACCTTTCCATGGACAATAAGCCAGCTATCCTTGAACTTCTTGTGCTTATCTACCTCCTCGAACGCGTAAGTTTTCAAATTCGCTGCCATTTTTTCTCGCACGTATCTGCGCAAAAAATTCACCAATCGCGAAGAAATTAATACGTATTAACATTTGAGGCGATTATAATTACAGAGATTAGTGATAACTGACAAGAAAAAGCTTACGGGGAGAGAGAGAGAGGAGAGAGAGAGGAGAGAGCTCAAAGGGATTTTGCCGCCGGCACCTTTTAGACTGGATACTTCAATGTTCAAATCAATCGAAGTCATTTATAATTTGTTGGAACCGCAAATGACCCTAAAGTTGGTTGAAATTACCAAGTCAATTACCATTTATTTAGAAAAACACAATTCTCTATCCAAATATATTCTATTTTGTTTATTGTTTAAAATAAAATAGACGCCTTGATTTGGGTTATTTAATTAAATAACCTTAATAAAATCAACAATTACAAAAATAACCTTAAAATTTTGTTAATTTAAAAAGTAAACTTACCCGCCAACTCAGTTGGCGGGTCCAATAGGTGACGCCAACTGAGTTGGCATGACCATATAAAATATTGGTCACGACAACTCAGTTGGCGTGACCAACGTTGAATAGTAGTCACGCCAACTCAGTTGGCGTGACCTTTGTTTTATAGGGTCACGCCAACTGAGTTGGCGTGACATTATTATAATAGTTCCGCCAACTCAGTTGGCGGAACTATTTGTGCTATAAATAAAACCCTCCGCCTTCAGTTTCTCCCACCAATTCACAAGTCTCTTTTAATATTTTTATTATATGATAAAATTCTGATTATGCTCTGTAGTTGCAGCTTTAGCTGATCTTCTACATCAGAAAAGATTTTATTAGCTACTAGTAATAGTTATCTATAGTTATCAAAATATGTCTTCAAGTTTTATTTTATTGGGGGGGTAATATTATACAAGATTCTGAGTTCGTCCGATATGATCGTGGTCCATCAAGAGGTAGAACTATACGGCGTACAAGTAATTTTCTACAATTATTAGATAAAATATATGATATCACTGGGTTCGATCGCAACAAGTTTCTTTTGAAATTATATGCTAGGCATATGTTCAAAGATTTTTCGGGGTTACGTCAGACTATTTTACCCATAGATGATGATTACAATTTAGCATGGCTACTTGATTCAGAACAGGGTCATAGTTGCTTGGAATTTTATATACAAGCAAAACCAAGGAATTATGATTATATTCCAGAAATGCCAATGAGTGGCAGTTTTTCAGAAGGATTGACGACCTCTGTTATTCAAGAGACGTTTGTTGCTCGACATCAAGCTGAGGGTTCATATAGTGGTAGAGACCGAGATGATCATCAAGTAGATGTTGATAATGTTGCCGATGAGCCACGAGCAGACAGTTTTGCTGATTTTGGTGATCAAATTAATTCTGAACCAGAGGGGATTCCATCTGATGATGAGACCGATGCTGATGATGATGAAGTTGATATTGGTGTGATGGCAGAAGCAGTTGAAAACCAAGAGGAGGGGGCACCAATGAGACGAGAAGTGTCAGTTACAACCATGACAAATGATCATAATCTTTATCCAACAATCCAATTCTTTTCCATGACACATCCAGAAGTTTTTGGAGATTCGATTGACAATCCAACAGGCCGTTGGGGGAGTTTTTATGATTACTCCAAAGGTGAAATCCATCGCAACATGGCCTTCAAAGATAAATCTCATCTGTATGCAGCTGTGAAGGATTATTCAGTACGTGTTGCAAAACGTGAGTACCACGTTGTTAAGAGTACAAAAATATTGTGGAAAGTAATATGCAAACACGGTACAGATGATATACCTTGCAGATGGTACCTGCGTGCATGTTTGGATAAAAAAGTTGGGTTATTCAAAATAACCAAATATGGTGGTCCTCACACTTATCTGCTGAGTGAGCTGTCGCTTGATCATTCGAACTTGGATAAGAATATGATTGCTAGCTTGTTATTGGGAATCATTCGTCGTGATCCAGCTTATGAAATCAAGTATGTGATTCAAACAGTGAAAGATAAGCATGGATTTGAAATATCATATGCAAAAGGCTGGCATAGTTTGAAACGTGCAGTACGGAACGTGTATGGAACCTGGGAGAGCTCGGTCAATAAATTACCTTTCTATATGGGAGCTTTGCAAAAATGGAATCCAGGCACAGTCGTGGAGTGGGATCATCTTGATAATGCAAGACCAAGAGAAAAAACTTTGAGTTATGTTTTCTGGGCCTTCCGACCCTGTATAGATGGTTTCCGGCACTGTCGTCAAGTTATAACAGTGGATGGCACACATCTGTATATAAAATATCAGCATAAGATGTTGTTGCTGTCTCCATGGACGCGAATAATCAAGTGTTACCGCTGGCATTTTCAATTGTCGATGAAGAGAACTTTTTGTCATGGAAATGGTTCTTGGAGATGGTTAGCAAACACATTATTGGAGAATCTGGCGGCGTGTGTTTGATATCTGATCGACATCCGGGCCTGATTGCAGCAGCCGAATGTATCCCCGACTTCAAACCCCCCCGTGGAGTGCATCGATTTTGTTTCAGACATCTTTGCTCAAACTTTAATAGTCGTTTCAAAAACGTGCACTTGAAAGACTTGTGTTGGAAAGCTGGATCAGAAAACCAGCTGATAAAATTTGAGCGTACGATGGAAGAGATCAAAACCATTGAACCAAGGGCTTTTGATTACCTGAATCGGATTGATAAGTCTCAGTGGACACTTGCTCATGATGAAGGATGACGTTGTGGTATCCTAACAACAAATATATCGCGGGCTATCCACGGTATGAGCATGTGCATTAACCCATATAGCCATGTACCTCCTATGGTGTGCAGACCAGTCATTATTTGTTTTACCCCTGCGGTTAACTGCATGTAATATATCATCCCCTAACCGTGGATCTGTTGGGATGTTTTGTACCATGCCGAATTGACGAAAAACCCGCTCAGGACGATGCATCTCAACTATGTCATACAAAATCAGTGGGCCGCTGTATGTCCATAACTCAGTATGCAGTCCTTCAATATAATCATCGGGGTACGGCTGCCAATTAAACTACAAATATTTACATTAAAATAATGTTCAAAGACTATTATGTTTTATACATGAATATAAAAAATAAAATTACTTGGCTTAATGGCTGCTGGTCAAGGATGTCCCTAATAATTCGTAATGAATGTGTGCCAGTTTCTGTAAATCTTACTTTACATGTCCACCTGTGTACTCATAATCATCATAAAAAACATAAATTATATAACAAAATATTAAATATAATATTATACATTGCAAAATAATTTGTAATACATCACCTTGCACCATATGGAGCAACAGGTAAGTAATTGTCCTCGTCGATTGGTATTGGCCCAATATCAATTCTCAGCCGTCCTAGTTGAGGAGCTAAACTTTCGAGCCGGGACCATGCCCAAATCTAAAACATTAACATGAAGAATATAAATTAAATATGCAAGATATATTTTTTCAGTATTTTAAAATAAAGGTAACGATTACCTGTAGGAGTTGTAATGCACCACATATTACTTTTTTCTTTCTCTCCGCTGAAGTGCACAACTCACGACATAAGAATGCCAGCACAGCACTACCCCAGCTAAAATTACCAACAGAACTGATATCTTCTAATTTCTGTATGTACAATAATTTTGCAGTATTGCCGGAGCTATCGGGGCACATAATCCCACCTATCATTAATAATGCACAACCTCGTGCATATTTAGCAACCTCATCCGCCGTACTATGCAAATGGATGCGATTACTATTAAATGATGACTCAACGCAGACATTAACAAACATGCACCTTTAAAGTGACCCGGATCTGGTGTAAATCCAAATGACGATCACAATATTCTTGCCACTTGGGTATTGTCTTATAAAAATTGGTACCTGACACTGCAAGACCATTTATTGGCAGACCCCAAATAACTGCAATTTCTTACAGTGTAATTGTTGCCTCTCCAGATCTCAGATGGAATGTATGCGTTTCACGACGCCATCTCTCTACTAACGCCGTGATTAGATGAGGGTCAATGGTAATCTTATTACACCTATATACACCATAAAACCCAAACTCATTTAACATACTTACAACACGTGTGTCTAATGGGCAAAGATCCCAAAAATAGCTGCTCGGATTTCTCACACGCAAGGGCCGATCAATATCACCTGCCCATACATCTTCAGAACGATGACATGACTGCAATGACAACAGATGATCATCGATCGGGCCTGGTACGGTCATCGGATCCATCCTATTATATGAAACAAAAAATATATTAGTACATATAGACAACATAAAGTAAACAAAATAAATTAAAACTGATAAAACATGACAAGGCATATATGCTACCGCCGACAACCACCAGCCATCAGCAACCGGCGACGGCGGCGGACGGCGGCAGCTGACGGCGGGGGGTGCGGCGGACGGCAGCGAAAAAGTGTGATAGAAATTAATACACGGCGACATGATTTTTATCTCTAAATTCTGAAACTATGAAGTGACTGGAAGCAAAATGAGAAAAAAACGATTGTAACTTGGAGGTTGGCGAGGAAGAAAATTTAGACTGTAAGGTTGCCGAAGAGGTTGCCGAAGAAGAAGGGTGCGCGAAAATTTTATAACACCAAGTCACGCCAACTCAGTTGGCGTGACCATTAATTGGTCACGCCAACTGAGTTGGCGTGACACGTTATATTTATTGGTCACGCCAACTCAATTGGCGTGACCAATAATTATTCACGCCAACTTGCAGCTCCAGTTGGCGTGAAATAATGGTCACGCCAACTGGGTTGGCGTGACCGTAAAAAACAAAGGTCACGCCAACTGAGTTGGCGTGACTATATATTTTAAATTGGTCACGCCAACTGAGTTGGCGTGACCAATATTTTATTCGATGACGCCAACTGAGTTGGCGTGACCAACTGGACACGCCAACCCAGTTGGCTGTTTAGGTTACTTTTTAAATGTTTTTATTTTTTAGGTTATTTTTTTAATTATTTATTTTATAGAGGTTATTTAATTAAATAACCCCCTTTATTTTGTGTACTATTTATGTTCTAAAATATTTTCTAAAATATTTTAAGAGTCAATTACCTTTTAGACGTAACTAGTCGACGACGCCTACATATTGCATGAATATAAATATAAAAATATTTATAAATATTAAGTATTAAATAATTTAGTTAATAAAAAATTATATATATATTTATATATATATATGAAATGAGAAGTTAATTTAGTAGGAATAAATGATAATTTAATTGGGTGAGAAGACTGGGAAGTTTATAGATAATAAATGAGAAATTAATAGATAATTGTAAGTGTTATAAATGTAAATTCTATTTAGTGAAGCCAAGTCTTACCAAATGCAGTTTTTTCATATATTATAATACTAGCGGTCGATCATGCGTAATGAAATTTTAAATTCTATATATTTTATATGTATAAATTTTTATATTTGAAATATCTGATTTAAATATGATGTTTTATGGGGAAGATAAAAAGCTGTCGTAAATTTTTGGAAGAAAAAAAAACTGGTGAAAAATTGAGAACTAAGTTGGGAATTTAATAGGTGGTCTTCCGATATTATCCGTTTATCTCATGATCTCATGGCTATTACTAAAACAAATAGATTGTATTTTTAAAATTTTATAATGATCATACTAAAATGGTTACTCTAAGATCTAAGGTGCACACGAATTATAATATAGGAGAGATAGTTAGTATAGCATGAAGCACACTCATAATGGCGTGCAAAAGGCTTTTTCCTACGTTAATACGAATATATAATAAATTAAAAAAGAACATGTCGAACGGTGCAACTAAAATTCGTATATGATTTAATTTTTGCATAATTAATGGATATTTGTTATTACATGTTATTCCACTATTTAGTTTTCTTAAATATAGAAAAAAAAAAAGTAAAGACAAAGTAGGTCAAATCTTGATAATTATTAAACAAAAACATATTAGGAGTCGTATTCTGTGTGCCGTAAGCAAGCGAAATAGCCTCCAAAGAAAGGGGGTGTTTAAATCCAATTTGTCAACTTTTAACACATTTAATTAATTTTGTTTTGAACCTTTAGATTGCTTAATGGGCTGGGTCAAACATGAACTGCATCGATTTAGCCCGGTTCGGAAGCGAAACCAGAACCAGTCCTGATCGATTCTTGAACCTGTAGTTTACCGGTTCCGGGGTTGAATTTTAAAAATAAATTAAAGAAAAATTTAAATATGGTAAAATCGTTTCCCACAAATTTTAATTTTTTTTAAAAAAAATAATTGCCTGTTCCGGTCCAACCCGGTACCGGATTGGACGAGTTAAAAAACTATAACCGGGACTGGTCCAATTTGACCCGATAACAGCCCTTACAGTTTTTAAACTATGGAAGTCGTGATTTGACCATAAATTTCTAATTTCATATTTGGTGTGCATATGTGGAAAAGAAACCCTAAAACAGAAGCGCCAATTTGGACTTTGGTTCATTTTCAATCAAATATGGATAAAAAATTCCAAAAGTTTGAACACATATTATTTGGGTTGGAGCACACCTCATTAGCCAAGTTGCTAGTGAATGTAATGTCGTGGCAAATATTGATTTTGTTTTTAATTTTTGTTTTTCCTAAAGTAATTGTTTCCATTCTCTCACTAATTTATAATTTCTTTTAAAAAATTTTCTCTATCAATATCTATATTATTCATAGGTTTTTTTCTGTTTTAAATTGAATTTTAATAGATCAAGATAGAGTTTTATTTTGATTAATACTATATATACAGAACATATATATTTTGTCTATTAGTATATGCCACCAATGGCACAAAATATTCTTAATCGAGACATCTTTTGCACTATATATGATACTATATGCCACCAACTATTTAAAGATAGAATTTTTTATTGATAATTCGCGTGAACAACATAGGCTGTACAAGAGAGGGTTTTTTAACTAAATATTCGAAAAAATTAAATTATTTAACAAAATAATCGTTTTTTTTTCTATTATTAAAGTAACCTAAGTCGCCATGTGAGATGGCGACTTCATTTGAAGTCGCCATCTCACATGGCGACTTCTACAAAAAATATTAAAAAAACTATTATTTTTCGATGTCGCCATGTCAGATGGCGACTTCATTTGAAGTCGCCATCTGACATGGCGACTTCAACAAAAATTATTAAAAAAAAGTATTATTTTTCCGATGACGCCATGTCAGATGGCGACTTCAATTGAAGTCGCCATCTGACATGGCGACATCCATAAAAATCTTAAAAAAAATATTATTTTCGGAAGTCGCCATCTGACATGTTAGATGGCGACATTATATTAAAAAATAATTGTTTTGCCGATGTTGGTATATAAAGACAGAATTTTTTTTTGTTTTTAAATATTGTCGCCATCTGAGATGGCGACAAAAAAAAAATATTTTTTTATTTAATGTCGCCATTTTGGATGGCGACAATAATCAAAAACTTTGTCTATAAAACTGAAATGTTACTCCTTTTGAAATATAACAAATTCTCTTCAGCTTTCGAACAAATTCTCTTCAGAATTCGTGAAAATTCAAATTCTCTTCAGAATCCGTGAATATTTTCTCTGCAGGTATGTTGTTATACAAATAATTAAATTTCATAATATTATATATACTGTACTAATTTATTAAATTTGTGTTTATTTTAAGGTATGTCAATTAAAGTTTTGTTGTATTGGGGAGGCAATATATTACAAGATTCAGAATCTGTTAGATATGATCGTGGTCCGTCGAAAGGCATGACAATATCTCGCACTATTAATTATTTGCAGTTAGTGAACGACGTATATGATATTACTGGCATCGACCGTAACCAGTTCATTCTGAAAATATATTGTAAATATATATTTAGTGATTTTTCTGGGATAAAACAAACAATTTTTCCCGTTGACAGTGATTACAATTTAGCATGGGTATTGGATTCTGAACAAAATTATAGTTGTTTGGAGATGTATATACAAACAGAACGGATAGATTATGATTTTATTACAGAAATGCCAACAAGTGGTAGTGGTCCATTTGTAGTAGATACAGAAAGACCAACTACCTCTAGGATTCAAGATGATGCTCCTATAGTTGCTGACAATATTGTTCCCGAGCCATTAGCAGACAGTTTTGTGGATTTTGGAGATGATTTTCAGACTGAACCGGAGGGATTCCATCTGAGGATGAGTCTGATGACGATGAGGTTGATATTGAAGAAGTGCCAGATAATGTACCAGACACAACCACAACAAATACTCATGCCCTTTATCCAACAATTCCATTCTTCTCAATGACACATCCCGAAGTATTTGGAGACTCATTAGACATTCCAACAGGTAGATGGGGGAGTTACTACGACTACTCGAAAGGGGATATCCATCTAGATATGGTTTTCAAAAATAAAGCTCATTTGCAGGCAGCTGTAAAGGATTACTATGTACGTGTTGCGAAACGGGAGTACCGCGTTGTCAAGAGTACAAAAACATTGTGGAAAGTGGTGTGCAAACACAGTACAGAAGATATGTTTTGTAGATGGTACCTGCGGGCCTCGTTGAAGAAAAAAGTTGGTTTATTCAAAATAAACAAGTATGGAGGTTCTCACACTTGCCTTTTGAGTGAGCTGTCGGTCGATCATGCAAATTTGGACAAAAACATGATTGCTAGCTTGTTAGTGGGAATTGTTCGGCGTGATCCAGCTTACGAAATAAAGTATGTAATTCAAACAGTGAAAGATAAATATGGATTTGAGATCTCCTATGCAAAAGGATGGTTTAGTTTACGACGTGCTGTTGAGAATGTGTACGGAACATGGGAGAGCTCCGTGAGGAAATTGCCTTACTATATGGGAGCTTTGCAAAAATGGAATCCCGGCACAGTCGTTGAGTGGGTTCACCTTGAAAATGCCAGACCAATAGAAAAGACTTTGAATTACGTGTTCTGGGCCTTCCATCCATGTGTACAAGGATTTCAGCATTGCCGCCGGGTAATAAGTGTGGATGGAACACATCTGTATACGAAATATCAACATAAGATGTTGATTGCCGTGGCAATGGATGCTGTGATGACCTGGGATTGGAGATGTTAATCCCAGAGTGTTAATAACCCCTAAAGATGTTTTACATAGCGATTTGGAGTTTAATCGCGGTGTTGGGCCTTCTGGGCTCGTCTATTTGAGTAATTGGGATCGTTGGATCTCGAGGTTGAGATTGTATTCTCATTTCGGTGAAAACCTGTAAGTTGGGTTTTTAATGCGTCTCGGGATCTCGGGTGCTTGGTGTGGGCACCGGTAGGGGGTTTTTGAGTTAGAGAGAGAGTTTTTGAAAACAGATGATTTTTAATGAATCATGATGTATTTGTGGGGCTATTAGTATTTCGGGGTATTTTGCTATAAATACAAGTTGAACCCGAGATTTTTATTAAAATTGCATTTCAGCCCCACCTTCCCTCCTTCTCTCTCTCCCCGCCGAAACCCGCCTGCTACAGTTCCCCCGCGCACGAAAACGCCGCACTCGCCGCCGTCCGGCCGCCGTTCGGCGCGTGCAACCTATCACCGGCTTCGTCTCGACGAGACGCACCTTTCCCCTCCGTCAATTCGAAGTTTCATCGCAGTTTGAGTTCGGATTTTACAGAAGAGCGGCGATCCCCAAATTCTAGGGTTTGTCGATTTTGGTCGATTTTCCTTCCGATTTTCGATTGGGTAACGTTCTTTACCTCTTTTTCGTCCCTCTCATGTAATTCCCTGCTTTATTTGGTGGATTTATGTTCGAATTTAAAGAACTTTAAGGGTTCGAATTTTAAAGGCTTGTTTGGTTCGAATTTATGCATTTTTCGTGGGTTAAGGTTCGAAAATTGTGATTTATTGGCTCGAATGATTTCGATTTTCGTTGGCTTGGGTTCGATTTTTTTGGATGGGTGCATGAAGTGGGTTCGACTTTGGGGGTTTTTGGCAAGGGTGATGATTCTTGCTATTAATTGATTAAGTCATATTTTAGATGAATTATGGTGTTTAATTTGGGTTCGATTTGTGAGATAAGGGTTCGAAAATTTGTAGGGTATCCTTGAACAATTTTCGTTGTTGTCTCATTCGTTCCCCTCCCTGCATGTACCCTGCCCCGGGTTTTTTAAATGATTTATTGTCGTGTGTTGACGATATGTTGAGGGTTATGGGTGTGCTTGAGCATTGGTTGCATGTTCGTAAATAATCGTGAATTATTTATCGTGTTAGCACATCGTTCCTCGGGGCATGGAACTCGAGCAAGGTTTGGCTCGGACTTCGAGGATTTAAGGTACGTTTAGCGTACGAGCATAGCTTAAATGATGTTTTACAAGTATGATGCATGATTTAAAATGCATGAAATGTTTTACTATGATGGCACCGTGACTTGATTACGTTATGTTGATTCACATGGTGAAATGCTTGGTGCCGCTATGAAGCGAGCAAATGATGGGTGTGGTCGCTACGGAGCGAACACCAGTAGTATGACGCTACTTTGAAGTAAGAAATGAAAATGTGGTATCACCAGTAGTATGACGCTACTTTGAAGTAAGAAATGAAAATGTGGTATTGATTAGATATCTAGGATATCTGTATTTTATTCCCTATTGGTAATGAATAGGAACAGAGACGTAGTTAATCAAAGAAGTGATTAACGAGTATCGGAAGTTAAGGAAATCTCAATATGATATCTAGAATTATGATAATTGATAGATAAAGAAAGATGTTATGAAATGTTGTTAATTCGAAACTGGTTAGGGTTAACCAATATGATGATTAACTGCATATTCAGGATTTGATGATTTATCTGTTTTGAGAACAGGGTTATTACAGGGGTACGCTAGGATGAGGATGATACCATCCAGGCAGTGTCACATATGTTCCACAATATTTACATTTTTTGTAAATTATATATTATGTCATTATGATTATGAAATTGTGGAATTGGTATGCTCACCCCGTTGGGGGCTGTCTCTGTTGGGACAGGTGAACAGGTACATCGATGGCTTTGGAGATGAGCTCGAGCTGTTGATTGGATGTACTCCCAGGATTGTGGTACCAGGGCTTGACGGAGCACGGTATCGTATAGAGTACCTATATATATATATACCCATGATGGTTATACACATATTTATGATGCTCGCATGTGAGCACGATTATACTTGTACATGGGTTGTATATAAAGGCATGAGCCTTTCTCTCTTCCATTTGAGGTTGCATGCAATTAGAGGTAGAATTGCTAAAAGTTAAGAGAGTCATTAGTGTATGTGGGTGTTGAAACCCACTTTTGTTGCCATATGTGTGGTGTCTTCCCTGGCTGGGAATTTACTTGGTATTGCTGTATTCTGATGAGTATTATGTTTTCCCTGGCCGGGAATTATGTTATGTGTTGTACTTTTATTTCGGGATAGCTCTATTTATGGGGAGACTCTGCCCAAATTTTTATAAAAGTCCACAATGTAAAAAGTGGTGTAATGGGCGAACTCTATGAGTCTCTTGTTGTTAGGATGATGAACTTATAACATTGAATGTTAAAGAAAACTTTGTAATTGCCATTCAATGGTAAAGTATCATCGGAGTTCCCGAATGATTTTATGGAAAGTATGTGCCACACATAATGATTAATACACTAATCAAGGGTTAAGTATAAGGGGTCCTTACATTAGTGGTATCAGAGCAGTGGTTGCTCATTGGGGCTGTTGAGGGCCTAGGAAGTTATTGATAGCACATATTTATGCATGATGGCATTAATGTTATACGACATGACTAATTGTTTATGTGCTTTTATGATATGAAAAGTGGTATTGCTAACCATTGTGGTTGCAGGAATCGTGTGAAACACGATAGGATGGCATTAATAACGATGTCTAACACTCTATATGCTACGTGCCAAGGAACCTGATTTTTGGAAGAAAATCAGGAGAAGAAAGATATGATGTATTGTCTGAGGACAGACTGGGTAGACAACCGACAGTGGAATACTTCGGTATGGTCTCAATTATTATTGAATATACTAATGCGTTTGTTCATGTAATGCTCAAGCAAGGAAGGTACGTAAGAAACGTACGAGCATCAAACGGTAACATATTCCTAAACTATGACCTTGCATTAATTGCATGAGTATATGTGATGATGATTATGATGATGTTTATGACGATGATGTTTACGATGATGTTTACGATGATGATGATTATGATGATGTTTATGACGATGATGTTTACGATGATGTTTACGATGATAATGATCATGATGATGTTTATGATGACGTATATGATTGGGTAAGATGCCCCTGTGGTAAGATGCCACACAATGGTTATGATATGGTAAGACGCCATATGATTGGGTAAGATGCCCATGTGGTAAGATGCCACACGATGATTATATTATGGTAAGATACCATATAACAGGGTAAGATGCCCATATGGTAAGAGACCATACGATGTTATTATGTGGTAAGACGCCACAGGGTAAGATACCCATATGGTAAGAGACCATACGATGTTATTATGTGGTAAGACGCCACAGGGTAAGATACCCATATGGTAAGAGACCATACGATGTTATTATGTGGTAAGACGCCACAGGGTAAGATGCCCATATGGTAAGAGACCATACGATGTTATTATGTGGTAAGACGCCACAGGGTAAGATGCCCATATGGTAAGAGACCATACGATGTTATTATGTGGTAAGACGCCACAGGGTAAGATGCCCATATGGTAAGAGACCATACAATGTTATTATGTGGTAAGACGCCACAGGGTAAGATGCCCATATGGCAAGAGACCATACAATGTTATTATGCGTGGTAAGACGCCACGGGGTAAGATGCCCATATGGTAAGATGCCATGCAATGTTAGTACGTGGTAAGACGCCACGGGGTAAGATGCCCATATGGTAAGATGCCATACAATGTTACTACGTGGTAAGACGCCACGAGGTAAGATGCCCATATGGTAAGAGGCCATACAATGTTATTACATGGTAAGACGCCACGGGGTAAGATGCCCATATGGTAAGATGCCACACGATGTTATGATATGGTAAGATGACATACGATGGGGTATGATGCCCATATGTACGAATGTGAATCAGGGTCAACAAAAAGAAGCTGACGAATACCCAGCATGTTTACTTAACTATGAATTCGTACATTTACCGTTATACTTATAAGATGATGATGTATAAGATGATGATGCTATAAGATGATGATGTATAAGATGATGATGCTATAAGATGATGATGTATAAGATGACGATGCTTATATGATGATGATGTATAGGATGATGATGCTATAAGATGATGATGTATAAGATGATGATGCTATAAGATGATGATGTATAAGATGATGATGCTATAAGATGATGATGTATAAGAAGACAATGCTTATATGATGATGATGTATAAGATGATGATGCTATAAGATGATGATGTATAAGATGATGATACTATAAGATGATGATGTATAAGATGATGATGCTATAAGATGACGATGCTTATATGATGATGATGTATAAGATGATGATGCTATAAGATGATGATGTATAAGATGACGATGCTTATATGATGATGATGTATAAGATGATGATGCTATAAGATGATGATGTATAAGATGATGATGCTTATATGATGATGATGTATAAGATGATGATGCTATAAGATGATGATGTATAAGATGATGATGCTATAAGATGATGATGTAAGATGATGATGCTATAAGATGATGATGTATAAGATGACGATGCTTATATGATGATGATGTATAAGATGATGATGCTATAAGATGATGATGTATAAGATGATGATACTATAAGATGATGATGTATAAGATGATGATGCTTATATGATGATGATGTATAAGATGATGATGCTATAAGATGACGATGCTTATATGATGATGATGTATAAGATGATGATGCTATAAGATGATGATGCTATAAGATGATGATGTATAAGATGATGATGCTTATATGATGATGATGTTATAAGATGATGATATTTATGAAATGATGATGCTCATATGATGAAGATGTTATAAGATGGTGATAATTATAAGATGATGATTTTAATCATTCATGTCAAGAATTAATGACTATATGCATGGCTATGAAACAGGGACATTGGAGTGTCCAGGGTGTATAGGCATTAGAGGAATGTTGGGTAAAGACCCACTACTCTATTGATTTTCTTCCCACAGTATGGTATGCCGTGCGGAAACGTCCATCTTATTGGTAGGTTTGAGGTGAACCTAGAGAGGCAGCGACTAGTTTGTCTGCCGTGTGTATGCAGCACCAAGAGGGGCTTGTTAGAGCCGTTATACTGCTCGTAGGAACCAAGTGGCAAATCGTAAGGTGATACGATGTGGATTGTGGTGGACTCTAGTGGTCACCATGTCATCGAGGTTGAGGTTGTGCATGCCTCACTGAACGTGTATACGTTAGGTTTAGTCTTGGTGAGACTTGTCTGTGACAGCTCATGATGTTGGAGTACCAACAAGAGAGTCATCAAGTCGTCGTTGATTCGATCTGGGAATCCATGTATTTGGGATGCAATGGGTTTATTGCATGTCCTTTCAAGTTTGAAACTCTGAGGAGTCTCGATTGTTTGTTTATGACCAGGATGTGGTTCTTGGGATATCCAGAGGTGGACATCTTATGAGATATCTTTTTGTGTGAATCTGTGGCCGTGAGTTGCCCAATTTGAGTTGCAATGATGCGACTGCTCCTTCGACAGAGGAGGTTTGAAAGTGGAAACCAGGTTTGGTGTGTGTACACCGTGGAATACTAGTGTTTCCCTCGTAACGATGTATGTTAGACATCGTGAGTCATGATAAGAGATGTCATTGAATGATATTACGATGGAATCGGGAGCGATTCGGATCCTCGCAATTTCAGTTGACTAACTGCTTTTGGATTGTTAGCGTGGGTTGCGCTGACGCTTTTTGACGTTATGATGGATTTAGAAGTCTATTCCACTTCAGGGTTGACACGAGGTCAACGTCCCCACGGTTGAGGTGTCATTCAGGATGCGTCCTTACTGGTTGTATTAGAACGAAGGATGATTGTCCGATCTACAGTCGTAAGTATCGGTTGTTTTGCAGTCATGAGGGACTGACTTTTGGGATGACCCGCATCGAGGTACGTTGCCTCTTGGGTGATATATTGGTTTTGGGTAAGTCGCCCTGTTTCAGAGTTGACGTGAGGTAAGTATCCTCGCGATTATTAAGACGATTCTGATATGGTCAAGAATCGAGGTTATGGCTTCATGTTGTTGTGTAGTCTGGGTGTTATGTGATACACCGGTACTAATTTCGAGGACGAAATTCTTTTAGTGGGGGATATTGTGATGACCTGGGATTGGAGATGTTAATCCCAGAGTGTTAATAACCCCTAAAGATGTTTTACGTAGCGATTTGGAGTTTAATCGCGGTGTTGGGCCTTCTGGGCTCGTCTATTTGAGTAATTGGGATCGTTGGATCTCGAGGTTGAGATTGTATTCTCATTTCGGTGAAAACCTGTAAGTTGGGTTTTTAATGCGTCTCGGGATCTCGGGTGCTTGGTGTGGGCACCGGTAGGGGGTTTTTGAGTTAGAGAGAGAGTTTTTGAAAACAGATGATTTTTAATGAATCATGATGTATTTGTGGGGCTATTAGTATTTCGGGGTATTTTGCTATAAATACAAGTTGAACCCGAGATTTTTATTAAAATTGCATTTCAGCCCCACCTTCCCTCCTTCTCTCTCTCCCCGCCGAAACCCGCCTGCTACAGTTCCCCCGCGCACGAAAACGCCGCGCTCGCCGCCGTCCGGCCGCCGTTCGGCGCGTGCAACCTATCACCGGCTTCGTCTCGACGAGACGCACCTTTCCCCTCCGTCAATTCGAAGTTTCATCGCAGTTTGAGTTCGGATTTTACAGAAGAGCGGCGATCCCCAAATTCTAGGGTTTGTCGATTTTGGTCGATTTTCCTTCCGATTTTCGATTGGGTAACGTTCTTTACCTCTTTTTCGTCCCTCTCATGTAATTCCCTGCTTTATTTGGTGGATTTATGTTCGAATTTAAAGAACTTTAAGGGTTCGAATTTTAAAGGCTTGTTTGGTTCGAATTTATGCATTTTTCGTGGGTTAAGGTTCGAAAATTGTGATTTATTGGCTCGAATGATTTCGATTTTCGTTGGCTTGGGTTCGATTTTTTTTGGATGGGTGCATGAAGTGGGTTCGACTTTGGGGGTTTTTGGCAAGGGTGATGATTCTTGCTATTAATTGATTAATTCATATTTTAGATGAATTATGGTGTTTAATTTGGGTTCGATTTGTGAGATAAGGGTTCGAAAATTTGTAGGGTATCCTTGAACAATTTTCGTTGTTGTCTCATTCGTTCCCCTCCCTGCATGTACCCTGCCCCGGGTTTTTTAAATGATTTATTGTCGTGTGTTGACGATATGTTGAGGGTTATGGGTGTGCTTGAGCATTGGTTGCATGTTCGTAAATAATCGTGAATTATTTATCGTGTTAGCACATCGTTCCTCGGGGCATGGAACTCGAGCAAGGTTTGGCTCGGACTTCGAGGATTTAAGGTACGTTTAGCGTACGAGCATAGCTTAAATGATGTTTTACAAGTATGATGCATGATTTAAAATGCATGAAATGTTTTACTATGATGGCACCGTGACTTGATTACGTTATGTTGATTCACATGGTGAAATGCTTGGTGCCGCTATGAAGCGAGCAAATGATGGGTGTGGTCGCTACGGAGCGAACACCAGTAGTATGACGCTACTTTGAAGTAAGAAATGAAAATGTGGTATCACCAGTAGTATGACGCTACTTTGAAGTAAGAAATGAAAATGTGGTATTGATTAGATATCTAGGATATCTGTATTTTATTCCCTATTGGTAATGAATAGGAACAGAGACGTAGTTAATCAAAGAAGTGATTAACGAGTATCGGAAGTTAAGGAAATCTCAATATGATATCTAGAATTATGATAATTGATAGATAAAGAAAGATGTTATGAAATGTTGTTAATTCGAAACTGGTTAGGGTTAACCAATATGATGATTAACTGCATATTCAGGATTTGATGATTTATCTGTTTTGAGAACAGGGTTATTACAGGGGTACGCTAGGATGAGGATGATACCATCCAGGCAGTGTCACATATGTTCCACAATATTTACATTTTTTGTAAATTATATATTATGTCATTATGATTATGAAATTGTGGAATTGGTATGCTCACCCCGTTGGGGGCTGTCTCTGTTGGGACAGGTGAACAGGTACATCGATGGCTTTGGAGATGAGCTCGAGCTGTTGATTGGATGTACTCCCAGGATTGTGGTACCAGGGCTTGACGGAGCACGGTATCGTATAGAGTACCTATATATATATATACCCATGATGGTTATACACATATTTATGATGCTCGCATGTGAGCACGATTATACTTGTACATGGGTTGTATATAAAGGCATGAGCCTTTCTCTCTTCCATTTGAGGTTGCATGCAATTAGAGGTAGAATTGCTAAAAGTTAAGAGAGTCATTAGTGTATGTGGGTGTTGAAACCCACTTTTGTTGCCATATGTGTGGTGTCTTCCCTGGCTGGGAATTTACTTGGTATTGCTGTATTCTGATGAGTATTATGTTTTCCCTGGCCGGGAATTATGTTATGTGTTGTACTTTTATTTCGGGATAGCTCTATTTATGGGGAGACTCTGCCCAAATTTTTATAAAAGTCCACAATGTAAAAAGTGGTGTAATGGGCGAACTCTATGAGTCTCTTGTTGTTAGGATGATGAACTTATAACATTGAATGTTAAAGAAAACTTTGTAATTGCCATTCAATGGTAAAGTATCATCGGAGTTCCCGAATGATTTTATGGAAAGTATGTGCCACACATAATGATTAATACACTAATCAAGGGTTAAGTATAAGGGGTCCTTACAGATGCGAATAATCAAATCTTACCTTTGGCATTTGCAATTGTTGATGAAGAAAACTTTGTGTCATGGAGATGGTTTTTGGAGATGATTAGCAAGCATATTGTGAGAAGATCTGAGGATGGTGTATGTTTGATTTCTGACCGTCATCCAGGCCTCATTGCTGCAGCCGATTGTATTCCTGACTTCAAATCACCCCTTGGAGTACATCGATTTTGTTTGAGACATGTTTGTTCAAACTTTAATAGTCGCTTCAAATCCATTCATTTGAAAGACTTGTGTTGGAGAGCGGGATCAGATCAGGTCAGAAAATTTGATCGCACAATGGAAGAGATTAAACTTATAGAACCAAGGGCTTTTGATTACTTGAGTCGTATTGATAAGTGTCAATGGTTGCTTGCTCATGACGGAGGCTGGCGTTGTGGTATCATGACCACAAATATGTCAGAATGCATAAATGGAGTTATGAAAGGTGCTCGTCGACTTCCAATCACCGCCATTGTGCAATTAACTTTTGATCGTTGTGTGCTCTATTTTTTCGAACGGCTTAAGAAGACGGAGCGAATGATTCAAAATAATCAAGAATGGCCAGATTATGTGTTCGAAAGATATGGTCGTGCTGACTATCATTCCATCCATCATGATGTCCAGATGTTCGATCGTAGACATCTAACCGCTTCTGTTATCACAAGAGTACAAGCAGGACGTGGGGGGTAATACGCATGTTGTGTATTTAAAATCCGGGGAATGCTCTTGTGGAAAATGGAAAGAGTTCGGAATACCTTGCTCGCATGTGATCCAAGTGTGTCGAAAGTATGGCTTAAACGCTAAAACTTTTGTGAAGCCATATTACAATATGAATGAATATTGGAGCACATATCAAGGAGAATTCGAACCAATGTGGGGGGGAGGAGCATTGGGACACCCCATGTTTTGAGTTATACCACAACTCCACTCTGCGAAAAATAGAAGAGTAGGTCGAGATCGAACAACACGCATTCCGAATGAGATGGACTGGCCAGAAGCCCGTGCAAGACGACAAAGTGCTTCAACTTCTCGAAATCAATAAATTTTTGAACGTGTAATTGATTGTATGTTTATTGTGTAAATGATTTTACGTTATTGTGACATTATTGTACGTTTAATTACGAAATTATTGTATGTCGAATGTATGCTCAAAGAAACAAACATTTTCTCAAATTTAATCTATAAAAAATGGTTACTATTTACAACATAATGATGACTTCACCGACGACGACGAGGAGCTAGATTTCCTCCCGTACCACAAGGAGGAGGATTTGTCTGTCTTCTAACTCTTCGTTGTTGAACGACTTCTTCGCCCCTTTCCCTTGCCACAGGTGTGTTGGCAGGCTCCTGTATTGGCGTCAACTGAGGGAATAGAACGGGCAAGACATCGAAAGGTGAAGTCCTAGCTGCATATGTCGCAAACCCAAGACTGACATCTGTACCCATGCTGCTGAACTGGGGTTGAGTGGACATGGGGGGATATGGCGTGAAGGGAGATAAATCATATGATTGTACAGGAACAGGAATATAATAGTCCGTACTCATATCTGGCTCTGTCCACGTGGATGGACCTGCAATATCTGTCTGCATATGTGCAGATGGACCTGCAATATCTGTCCACGTAGATGGACCTGCAATATCTGTCCACGTAGATGGACCTGCAATATCTGTCTGCATATGTGTAGATGGAGTGCCTGCATGGAACTGTCGTGTATCAACAGGCTGGACTTCATTGTATGGCGGGAAGTTTCTGTCTCGTCGGTCACGAGCCACTCGCACCACATTGTCGAACATAGTCCTGTGTTGCCTCATCGACTCTGTCGTAATAGGCACTCCATCAGCCAGATGTCGGTCATAGCTTGTAGATAACTGTTCCATCTGCTCAATCTGCAAAGTACAAATGTCCATATAAAATTTATACATCGAAACACAAATATAAAATTAAAATTTCACGTAATTAACGTACCACATGCTGCCATGCCGGGCCATCACCATGTTGATATCCTGTCTGTACAAAGTATTCTTGACGCCCAATGTATCTACGTGTCACTTGTTCATACCACTCACTGTATCCGCCAACAACGTAGTAACCACCGTCAGTAAATCGTGGTCTGTCGACACGTAGATCATTTGCCCTCTCCCAGCAAAGTATGTGAGCTATATGCCTAGTGCTCCAGTTTTTGTTGACATTTCCCCTTCTACCAACATTATGCAATGCCTCATCCCCCGATGGTGGATCTTTTGGGATATCTTGTAGCATCCCAAATTGTCGCAGTACTCAAATCAGACCGTTGCATTTCAACTATGTCGAAGAAAATCAACGGTCCCTTATATGTCCCCAACTCAGTGATTCCTTCAGTGTACTCATCAGGGTACGGCTGCCAATTAAACTGCAAAACAACATTGCTTTTACATACTATGAAAAGAGTATATTTTTGTACAAATTAATTTAACAGCATGCTTACTTGAGTTACTGGCTGGTCATCGAGGATGTCCCTTATGATGCGTATGGAATGACTCCCAGTTTCTGTAAAGATTAAATGACACGACCACCTGTATATATTCAAATAAATTATTAAATGCATTCACACATAAGATCAATTATAAAACAATGCATATTTGTACTACCTTACATCATATGGAGCAGAAGGTAACACATTGTTTGGGCCGACAATTATTGGTCCAATATCAGATCTATCGCTACCCAATTGCGGAGTCAAACTTGGGATTCGTGACCATGCCCAAATCTCATTTATTGTAGTGACATCAATAACACAAGTTAGATTGACCAGAAACATATTTTAAATATTAAAAAAAACAAACATATTATTTACCTGTAAGAGTTGCACTGCACCACCTATAACTTTTTTCCCTTTCTCTGATGACGTGCACAACTCACGATATAAGTATGCCAATACAGCACTGCCCCAACTATATGTACTGGCAGAGTCGATATCCTCCAACTTTTGTAAATATAATAATCTAACAAAATTGTCTGAGGAATCAGGGCACATAATCCACCCTAACATCAATAACGCACAACCCCTTGTGAACTTAACAGCATCATCTGCTGTACTATTTTCATCCAATGGATTGAGCAGCAAATGATTATGCAAAGCAACTAATTTCAAACGTGCGCCCTTAAGGTCTGTGATGGCTGGTAAGAAACCTAAATATGTATGGCAATATTCTTGCCAATCGGGTAGAGCCCTATCAATATCAATCCCCGACACTACGATGCCATCTACTGGCAACGCCCATATTACTGCAATGTCTTGTAGTGTGATGGACGCTTCTCCTGATCTAAAATGAAACGTGTGTGTTTCACGGCGCCATCTCTCAACTAAAGCCGTGATCAGGTGCATGTCAAGTTCAATCTTACCACACCTATAGATACCATAAAATCCAATAACGTGCAATAAATTAACAACACGTATATCTAATGGACACATATCCCAAAAATAGCTATCTGGGTTTCTCACACGAAGTATACTATCCATATCACCTGCCCATACATCCTCAGATCGATGTGTAGACTGCAACGACAAAAGATGTGTGTCAACCGGGCCTGGTTGTCTCATTTGATCCATCCTGAAATATAATACAAAAATTAACAACATTAAACTCAACATTACAAAAACAACCCGTCCGTCGCCCACCGCCGCCGCCCACCACCTGCCACCCGCCGCCGCCGGCCGACGCCGCCGGCCGCCGCCTCCATCTTCGTCAACTTAAATTTTAATATTTCACATCACAAAAATATACTCCAACAAGTAATATACTCCCACTACATATATTAAAATCATAATTTATCTACGATACACAAATAACAAAATTAAAAAGCTTACCTTAAATATTTTGGAAATAGCTTGATTTTTGCAGAAATGTTAGGAAGAAAATTTGAGAGCGAACGGACGAAAGAATTTGCGGCGGAGAATTTTGCTGAAGAACGAAGAAGAAACGAAGAAGAAGAAAATGAGAATGGTGCGGCGGCGTGTTGTTTTAAGGTTAAAATTCATTGGTGTCGCCATCTGAGATGGCGACACCAATAAATATTATTGATGTCGCCAACTGAGTTGGCGACATCAATATAATTTAATGGTGTCGCCATCTCAGATGGCGACATCCATATAAATTAAATAGATGTCGCCAACTGAGATGGCGACATCAATAAATTATATTGATGTCGCCAACTCAGATGGCGATATCATAAAAAAAAAACATTTTTTGTTAAAGTCGTCATGTCAGATGGCGACTTCAATTGAAGTCGCCATCTAACATGGCGACTTAGGTTAGTTTGATAATATAAAAAAAAATCGGCTAAATTGTTAAATTATTTTCGAAAATCGAATATTTAGTTAAAAAACCCGTACAAGAGAAGTATTTAAACATAATTACAAGATAGGAATTTAAATAAAGTTATCCCAAGAAATCTGGAATTATAAGAGATCCTATGTGAAGCAATCCCATGTGATCTTTTGGTTGTTGAAATTTGTTGGGTCAGCATGGATTTTCTTTCTCAGAAGATTTGAGTGGATTATCATTTTGGTTTGAATTTGTTGTCGTTAGATCTTCGAGATCACTCAACTTATCTTCATTAATTAAGGATATATTGTGAGAGTCGTCACCCATTTTCCTCCAAGGATATCGATCATCCTTATCTCTCCATAGACTCTCCTTGGTTGTAGCTAAGTGAAGCTGTGGTAAGTTGCTAATATCTTCCCTCAAACTTTGTCGGGGTTGGAGACAAAGTTTGTTACGAAAATAGTGAAGGGCTGCTTTTGCCGTTGGTTTTGTGAAGATGTCAGTAAATTGATTAGCAGAGAAAATATGTTGAGTAACAAGCAGTCCACATGCAACGCGTTCGCGCACAAAATGATAATTCAACTCGGTATGTTTACTGCATGCATGGAATACATGATTCACTGTCATATAAAGAGCACTAAGGTTGTCGCAAAAGAGTGTGGGATGAGCCAATAGTGGCATTCGAAGGTCCTTGAGAATGAAGGACATCCAAGTGAGTTCGAATGTTGTGTGTGCCATTGCATGGTATTCTGCTTCCGTGCTTCAGTGAGAGATAGTATTTTGCTTTTTTGCACACCAAGAGATAAGATTTTTGTGGAGAAATTTACAATATCCAGTAGTTGAGCACCTTGTTGCAGTACAACTGGTCCAATCTGCATCTGAAAAAGCAAATAGATCAAGTGTAGTGTGGGAAGAAAGATGCAAACCACTTTCAATTGTTCCTTTGACATATCTTAAAATACGTCGAATCATTTTAAAATGTGTCATTGTGGGTGCATGCATGAATTGAGAGACATAATTGACACTATATGATAGATCAGGGCGAGTGAGTGTAAGGTATTGTAAAGCACCAACAATGCCACGATAGTAACTCGGGTCTTCCAATGGAAGCACACTGGAAGATGTTTCTGGTATAACACCCAGATGGAGATTTAAATGGAGAATGGGCTTGTGGTCATCTGATCCTACATCTGTTTCAGTCTACCGTAAATTACATTCCGTCTTGTAATCTTTTTCAAGGTTTATGGTCATCGAGAAAGTCATTCCTAAGAATTAGCTGTTCTGGAACCATGCATGTTGTTCCTTAAATGGTTAGATCAATTTCACCATTTTTTAGGTTTCCCCTGATATCTACCCACTGTAGGTTGTTGGAGATAATATAAGACATCACAAGGAAAGAGATTGTTCTTTTCAGCAATGTCAGAGATTATCTGCACCTCAATCCTGACAGCACTTCTCTAATCATGTGTTGAACGAATTCGTTTTCACTCTGATTCTGAAATGGAATAACCTCCATTATCAGAATAGATCTATTCCTCATAGATGCTTTCATCTGAGGGGATATCCTCAAATTGATACACCTTCACCAAATCCTGGAAATAAACAGCATGCTCGAATTCTTTGGTATGCTTGAACTGTCTTACTCCTCGGCTTTGGTTTTCTGGACAATCTGTAGAGATATGTCCTCTTGCTCCGCATGTCCAACAGTTACAATCTTTGAAACTCTCATTCGCACGAGTATGTGTGAGTCTGAAAGTTCTTTTCGCCGGTGCTGTGCTAGAACTTGCTTGATTAGAACCTGTTGACAATGTTCTACTCCTGGTTGGTCCTGATCTTTGCCCAGATCTGTAGCTTCAGGTTTTCTGTTTTGACCAGAACTTTCTAGGTCGCCATGAAGACCTATTTCTTCTTGAACTACTTCCACGGGCATAAGGACGACTTCTGTGTTTATTTTATCTTCCGCCTCTGGGGGTAGTTTCCAATGATAGTAGGTATATCATTCCATATACAACAAAGATGAGATGTTATGTTGATTCCTCTTAGCTTCTTGTAATTCTTTTGGATTTTCGCTTGATAGCACCACTCCGCAAGCTTCATTTTAAGAAATGACATTCTCCTGGCCAGCGTCTCTATTTCTTGTGGTGTATATTCCTGGATAAACATTTCTTTCCATGGACTCGGTATTTTGGCAAAGAACAATTCTGATGCATCCTTTTCTGCCATCTTTGCCTGCCATCTATAATGTTAAAGAGTTTGATGTACTCGTCTACATAATAGATATCATGTAGTTCTAGGCTAATTAGAGCTTGTCTATATTTTTTAGCCTTTTCGTCCTCCATTCCTTCGAATTAGCTCACTCAAATGAATCAGATTTTGAAGAATTTTGCCATCTTGTCAACGATTTCTTTCAAGAACTTTCCGGCTACAACTTCTTCCTTGGTTCCTGGGTCTCCGAGATCCCAGACGATTTTGACTGAACCTTCTAGACTCATTTGAAAGAGCAATATGAATCCTTCTTTACTTAGATGCAGCGTTCTTGCAGCTATTCTCATTGCTGAAGGTCATTCATCAATAATAAATTCTCGATTTTAAAATCCAAGATATCCATATTGAGCATAAGTCCATATGGATGTATCTGATCTAAATGAGGTTTCCCGTAAGACGTTTGGTGTATGTCTGGCCTGCGGGGATGACTCCTTACTCCAACTGGGGGTCTAAAGGTGCTGAGGAAAAATTTCCCTGATGTGGCATTCTTTGATCTTCTTCAGGTGGAATTTGTGACCCAAAGCTTTCTTGTGGTAGAGTTCTGGTTACAACTTCACATGTCTTCAAGTCTAAATCCCGCAAACGAATCAGCAAGATCACGTAGATATTCCAGGTTGATTCTTTTCATTACTTTTGAGGGTAGTACTGGCTCTCCTCGGATGACAGCGATCACTTTTTATGTTTCTATCATGGGTCTTTGGACCTCCTTGGCTTTCCATTTTTCATGTAAAAGGGGTTCTGTTCCAAAGATGGTGGTAACCATCATCCGATCCTTCTTCCCAAAGAACTTTGTCTTGATTCCAACTCCTTAACTCGGATTTGAACATCTCGAAGGTTTTCAAGAATTTCCGCATGATGTTTAATCATAATTTCCATCTGACTTTGAATCTGATGGACCTGTGGAGGGACATGGTATTGCAGATAACCACAACGTTGCACTGTTTTCTGGATTTCTCTAAGATTTAGGATATCTTAGAAGTATCCGGTTCGGTTTCTCGAAAGGTTGGTTCTCCATCCTATTCGTCTGTTCCGGATCCTGCTGGTTTGTTTGGATCTGGAATCATGGGGTTATGCTCATGATGATCTCTCTCCTAGGCCTCGCTAATCGTGAATTGTAGCTTGATGTTCATCCTGTAGAAGTTCATCGGTACATTCTCATGTTATTGATACTGGTATATGCTAGCAAGGCTAGCACAAATTTCCAATAGAGTATTCCATTTCTTGTTGAAGTGTTTAACTTCAGCCATATATTCTTGATTTAGTTCTTCAAACTTCTTGAAGTATCACCTGTATGACTTGCACCACGAACAATATTCAAGATATTATTATAGTATTTTCAGAATAAACCTAAAGTATGATAACCATTTTACGAAAACGGATCGCAAAGAAAAAGATTATTGGAAAAAATGGTAAAACTTTGGGTAAAGTTTGAAAAGTATTTAAAACTCCAGAGGGTATCGTGCAATTAATCCCTTTTAACTTTGGAAGGGTAATTTAGTAAAGTGTTGTGTGGTATGGAGTTAGGATGAAGTTGAAAGTATTGTTGGAGAGTTATAATATAGAATAGTGGATAAATGAGTAAAGTTAAAGAAAGTTTGAGTTTGGAGTTTTATGAGTTTACCTTTTTTCTAACTAAAGTAATTAATTAATTAAATGAAAAGGTTAAGCGTAAACAGAATAATTGTGCTGGGCCAACATCTGGAGGATTTACTGAGTGGGCTGGCGCTTGCAGGGTTCAGTAGGCCCCTGTCAATTTTAGAAAAGCGAACCCGGGACATTGGCTAAGTTACTTAAATATTCTTTTATAATTTTATTTTCATCGCGCCTTAAATGAACAAAAAATATTTTTCATACAAAACTACATTGCTTAAAAAATTATTTTATCAGTATAATTATAAGCATGTTCTTTACGAAAAATAGAATAAACTTTATATTTGGATAGACTAAAATTCTAATTTTTTTAAAAAATATTAATTAAATTGGAGACATATAAATACCATATCTTCTATATTTTCTATTGGCTTATTTAGGTGATTTTAAAAAATAAAAATACAATAAAAAACACCACTTTTAATAGAAGTATTTTTCTTTTCTTTTTTATATTGGATAATTTATTATTCTTATATTCTTATAATATAGTATAAAACCATATTTTTCTTCATTATATGTTAAGGTGTTGTTAATTATTAGGTCTCTACCATGTGATGTGGGGAATTAGGGGGCCAAATAATAATTGATGTGCTTTAAGGGTGCATTTGTATTAAGATATTTGAAGTCATGGATTTCAAATCAATATAATTGTTTCGATGAAATTCTATTGAGTGTATTTCAAATCCATCTCTTTACTAATTTATGTAAATATAACAGTAACCGTGATGGATTTGAAATGCACATAATATATGTGCCATTTCAAATTCAAGTTTCAAATCATTCTCAAATCAAATCCTCTATTCAAATGAAGTTCATTTATCCAAACACAACCTAGTTGTAAGAATCATAATTACGAAATAAACACGAAGTTAAGCAGGTCTTTAAGTTGGACGGGAAAGATTTACAAAAATGTTAATGGGAAAGACATTGATCTTCTTCGTTTATTTAATTAAACAGAAAGGGAAAAAAACTGGTTCTATATTGCGACAAAAATTATCACTGTATTTCATAAAAAATATACTGCCCTTTGTGATTTTGTGATAAATCTATATACTTAGCCACAAATTTCATGCCAATATATGGTACGCCTATCGACATCTCACTTGCTTCCTTAATTTAGATGAATCCCCATTTAAAGAAACTGGTAAAAAGATAAATAATTCATGAACTTGCAAGTTCCAGAATAGGTCAAAATCCACATCTACAAACCTGAAACCAGGTATACAAGCACCATTTACAATTGATAAAAGAACAAATTTGATGAATATTATATTTTTAAAACTATAAATCTTAATTCATGCACACATGGCAAACAGAGTGATTCTTCTATATACCGGGTGTGTCTGTAACACCAACACACATATAAATTTATATGTGTTGGTGTTTACAAATACCCAGTGCTCGACCAGAAGTAAGATAATTATGAACATCAAACATGAAAAGAAGAATAACTAAACACATGCCAAAACCTGTCTATGATCAGTGCTATTTTTTATATTTTCAAAACAAATTCGAACCAATCCCCTCACATGAAATTTTTATTTAGAGAAAAAAAAAAACATCGGCAAATCACCAAAGTAAAACAACATATAAATCTAAATTTCATCATATAATGATTATTAAATATATATTGATTTCACCATGGAGCTCCTCCAGCAAGCATTCCATTCCAAATATATCCATTCTCTTCTCCTTCATCTCTTTCTTGATCCAGTTCTTCATTTGCCTTCAAACCCTCAAAAGGGGTAGTAATTTTCGACGAGCTTGTATTATCATGATCTCGAACTCCTTGCAAATTCCCATATCTATTTTCAACCCAATCCGATGAAGAATTCAAGAATGGCTTAAATTCTTGCATAGAAATTAAACCAGATGAGCAAATTACCGAGTTGGTATCATGAGCCATAGGCATCGGATCATTAACAAGAGAACTAATTAATCCCCCTGAGTGAGAGTTATTAGGGTTTTGGGGAATATTAAGATAAACTGGGAGACCAACAAACGGAGACACCCCATTAAAGCTGTTAAAAGATGTTGACGGATTAAAGCCCAAATTTAGGGTTTGGCCTTCTTGAATATTGGGATTTTGAGGTGAAACTTTTGGTGGGCTGTGATTTTGAGCTGCTTTTTTCGGCGAAGATGATGATATTCGATTCTTTCTTGAACCTCCCCCCGCAGGAACATTTCTCAAAGAACCTCCATTAGTCCAATACCTTCTACAGGTCTTGCAGAAGTATCTTGGCTGAGATAAACTGTAGTTATTGTAGTAACAGAATTTTGTGTTGATTGAGTTGCATCTTGGACAGTTTAAAACATCGTCTTTTGGTGGCCTTTGCTTCTTTTCTATGCCTAAAGGCCTTGAATTTTCAAAAAATTCAATACCCTAATTGAGTTCAGGGAAAAAAGAAGAATAATATAATAATTTGGCTATCGAATTATAAACATATACAAGCGCAAGGCTCTGATGAATAAACTGAATAGTAGGTTAAGAAAAAAAGCTCAAAACCACGGTTTTAGGTTACAATATCATGATTACTAAAACCTTGATTAATGTCTGAGAGGAAAAAGAACAAATCAGTGCATGATGTTGATCAAAAATCAAGAAAGACTGAACCTTTTGCTTGAAAATTCATAGAAGATAAGAAAACAAACGACAATATAAGCATAAAAAAAGATGATAACATGTTAGCTAGCTTTTCCACAAAAGCAATATGAACACACTCAATCCACTTTCTTTTTTTCTGACAAAAGTAAATTTTTTCAGAATGTTATATATGATAAACGATTAACTATAAAATAAGGAAGTGCGTACTATTTTCCAATTCCAACATACAATAAAAAAGATTGTCATATACAAATAATACAATTCAAAGCAAAAAAAGATTAGTGGGGTTCGATAATCTCAACAACTAAACTAGGGTAAAGCGATCAACTTTAAAACGGTCATCAAGAAAAATATACAAATTGCAAAAACAAGATATAGAATGAACTCTAGAAATCCCAATCGCAGAAAGAAGTTTCTTTTTTCTTTTTTAATTTACCTGTGTCCACTGAGAAGCATCCATAGCAAAAGGTAAGTAGAAAAGAAATGAAGGAAGAGAGGAAAAGAGAGAAGTTAGGGCGTTGAAAGAAAGGAAAGTGAACCACTTTTGTTAAAGCAAGAAAGCCACATTCACGAAGGGTTACTATTTGGCGTTTCTGTGTGTTTTCTTCCTATAACAGGGCCCCGCTCATAGTGGGGGATGATAAATGCAAGTAGAAGAGGTGGGTTTACGTGGACCGGATCCAGGGGCGAATCCAGATGTAATTGATAAGGTAGTTGCCCGACCTCACAAGATTTTGTTTTATATATTTTGTTCTGGAAGGTTAGGCAAACATGATCACATTGTATAATGGTGAGCACATTACTGAACCCAGTGACCCAAGTTCGAAACCCCAGGGCTACTGTTCTTCTTTTGTATCATAAACCGTACATTTCTTGATGTTACCTCTCTTTTTGGTTCGCTTCGATAACAAATGAATTTATAGGGGAAGGGATGAGCTGTTTCGTGAAATCACAGTTTTATCCGGAGTCCGGGAGGATCATTTTCCCGTTAGGATCTCCGGTGATCAATATTGGTTTCTTTTTTCAGATGAGGGCCTAGAATCCATGTTCTTGTCAACCATTCTCCTTTTTATAGGGGGAGGGATACCAATGGTCTGGCCTTGCCAGGGATTCTGGGGACAATATCTGGAACTGAAAGGGGGGGGGACCACAGACGGGGGACCATCTACATCTGTTACCTACCTCGTACGATCCTTTTGCTCTGGTGATTCTCTACGTCCGGGAATATGCTTTTCTTACCCACAGTACTTGACCACCCTTTGATTGGTTAGTAGGCCTAGCCTTTACTTTAATAGGTGTTCGATTCCTGCAACCCTAGTCCCGGTATACAGGACCACCATAGGTGGCCTCAGCTCGGCTGTCCTGTCCAATGACTGCCCGTCCTTACCTATTGAGAAAACCTCACCTCAGTCCGGCTATCTTGGTAAATACAGCCCGTCCCGACCTGTTGAGGAAACCTCGCCTCAGTCCGGCTATCTTGTCCAATGATTGCCCGTCCTGACCTCTTGATGTACTTTCTCGCCGCCACGGCTCGGAGGTCGCTCCGAGGATTGCGGCCCAGGAACACTAAATAGGGCCCTGCTCGGACACGGTAGTGGCAGCTAACCAGAGGTGATCGTGCCCGCAATAAACTCGGGTCGGGCGGATGAGGACAGCACGGTATCGGCCCTAACGACTTCCCTTGTTGGTCCAATGGGCCCCCCACTGACCGGGCCCAAATAAAGTTCGGACCCTCAAGACCTACTGGGCCTCCAGAACTAGGGATATCACTTGAGAAGTTCTTTGCAAACATTAAACTTTATATATTATGCTCAAAAATATTATATGAAATTTTGACTCTCCTCCCTTTCAGATTATGGTTCTACCTATATATAATTTTTAATTTTTTTTACTTTTTTTTAGAGGAGGGGGAGGAGTTGGACTAAAACTCTATACCAATTCTAGCAACACTTGTTTATTCTAGAAATATATTTAATAAATATTCATATCATAGAATTATGCAACAAAAGCTCAATTTCACAAATTTGACAACTGTTATGAAACTGCATGACGACTTTCAAATATTTTAAAATTATTCAATGACTTTATTATGAGCATATAACCCGTACCCATGCACGAATCTAGTATTTTTATTCAAAAACATTTCTTCTCTCACATAAAAGAATGAGCATCTTAAACATGTAAAGAACATGATTTATCCTTTCTTGAAATCGAGCAAATCTCTTAATTGAATATCAATTAACCGAGCATTGTAATAATTGTATTATTACAGTTAAACTCTGTAAACGTATTATTTCTTGAAATCAGCAAGTTTCTTTCTAGAAATAATCGAGTTGTAATTTTTTATCTAAAGATTTTTACCTTAGTCTTTATAATCGAACGTTTTTCATAAACTTTCGGCATAATTTTATGTAATTAACTTTTGCCCTCTCCCCTCCCCTCAATAAAATTCCTACCAGATCTAACATTTCTCTCTCTACTTAAAATAAAATAAAATTTGTACATATATTTATATATAAGGGGCGAATGCACGTGTTACTGAGGGGACGGCTGCCCCCTCAATGTTTTTTATTATATATATAAAGATTGTTCCTCCTTAAATTATTTATTTGCCCTCCATCTTTTATATCATTATATTTTGCCCCCTCAATAAAAATCTTACATTTATAGGACCTCAAAAAAGCTTTATCTTATTATCATATCAGATATTTGATTGCTTTAACAATATTACTTGTATGTTATATTTTTGAAGATTGAATATGTCATTTCTGATAATGGATAGCATAGGGGTTTTTTATCTTTTTAATCGAAAACAATAAGTTATTTAACAAAATAATCGAAATTTTAAAAAGTTTTTAAACTAACCCAAAACGCCATTTGAGATGGCGTCTTCATTTGAAGACGCCATCTCAAATGGCGTCTTCAGTCCTGGTTAAAAAATAATAATTGAAGGCGCTATCTAGGCGCCTTCAATAAAAAAAAAAATTTCTTATGAAGGCGCCATCTGAGATTTTCGGCAGGCGATAGCGGTAGGAGGCGGCCGACGACGGCTGCCAGCGGCTGGCGGGCGGCAGCGGGTGGTGATGGGTGTGTTTATATTTTTGTTATGTTGATATTTGTTGTGTAATATTTCAGGATGGATTTACAAAGAGCACCAGGCCCGATTGACATCCATCTTCTATCATCGCAGTCAGGTTATCAATCTGAGACTGTTTGGGCAGGTGATATTGATTCTACACTTCGAGGCAGAAACCCTGATAAATATTTTTGGGATCTTTGCCCCCTCGATACTCGTGTTATGAGTTTGTTGGATAATATTGGTTTTTATGGTGTTTATAGGTCTGGTAAAATTGCACTTGACTTTCACCTCATCACGGCTTTAGCTGAGCGATGCCGCCGTGAAACACATACTTTCCACTTTAGTTTCGGAGAGGAAACCATTACACTGCAAGACATTGCAGTGATATGGGCATTGCCAGTAGATGGTATCGTATTATCCGGTGTTGATTATGATATAAGTATACCTGATTGGCAAGAATATTGTCATATGCTTTTGGGATTCACACCGGATACTACACACTTTAAAGGTGCAAAGTTGTAACTATCTGCAATAAAGAATCATTTGGTGAATAATGCTCTTACTGAGCACAGTATGGCAGAAGATGTAGTCCGATCTACTCGGGCTTGTGAGCTATTGATGTTAGGCGGAATTTTGTTCCCTGATTCGTCCGGCAATACTGTATTGTTATTATTTTTACAGAAAATTAGAGAATATTGATTCAGTTGGCAATTATAGTTGGGGGATTGCCGTATTGGCATATTTGTACCGTGAGTTATGAACTTCCTCGATGAGAGGAAAAAAAAAGTGATATGTGGTGCATTACAGGTCGTACAGGTAAACTTTACGTTAGCACTTTTCAAATGTTTGAAATATTTTTTATCGTCATAATAACTAATATTATTCCTGACAATATTTTAGATTTGGGCATGGTCAAGAGTACCTGGTTTAACTCCTCAACTGGGTGACGCTAGATTCGACATTGGCCCAATCATTATCGATTAGAAGAATATGTTACCTGCTGCTCCATATGGTGCAAGGTAATAATGTAATTATGTTTTGTGCTATTTTATATGTTTTAATATATTTATAGATTTTGTAATTGTGGTTCTTTTCAGATGGGCATGTCATTTAAGGTTTACGAAAACAGGGAGGCATTCTGTACGTATCATTAGGGACATTCTTGATGAGCAGTCATCAACTCAAGTAAGCAATATATTAGTTGTATTTGTTATGAAAAGTAAATACCGTTGTTTATATTATTTTAATCCAATTTTGTATTTGTAGTTTAATTGGCAGCCATACCCTGCTGAGTGCACTGAGCATCTGAGCCACCAGTTATAGACATATGACGGCCCATTAATTTGTTATGATATTGTTGAAATGCACCGTCCTGATAGGGTTCTTCGTCAATTTGGAATGCTACAAGACATCCCCACAGATCCACGATCAAGGGATGATAAATTACATTCAGTTGACCGAAGGGGAAGTGTCAATAAGGATTGGAGTGCACACCATGTTGCATTATACAAAAATGGGAGATGGTAAGTGATTTATGTGTGGACAGACCACTATATTGTACAGTAGTGGTTGGATATAGCGAGTGGTATGAACGAATCACACGTAGATATATTGGCCATCAAAGACAATTTGTACAGACTGGATACCAACATGGTGGCGGCCTAGCGTGGCATCATGTGGTAAGTGAATAGATTTAAACATTGTTTTTTTTAGAATATGTCATATGGATTTATAAATTAAAAATGTAATTACTGGTTTTCACTTTCCAGATTGATCAGATGCATCAGTTGAGTGTTAGCTGCGATCGCTATCCTGCTGAGGGAGAATCTGTTATAACGTTTATGGAGTCAATGAGAGAGCATCATAAGGCAATAGCGCAAAATGTGATGCAAGTGGCTCGTGAACGACGAGACAGAAACTTCCCACCAGACAAAGAAGCTCATGAGGCTGATGAAGAACCAGTACAGTCGGTCCATGCACGCAGCGAGAGTGATATCGCAGGTCCTTCTATGTATACACCTATCTCGACAGATGCGGCAGGTCCTTCTATGTATACACCTATACCGACAGATGGGGCATGTCCATCTACAGCGTTTACTGGTTATTATGTCCCCGAGCCACCTATGTATGATCATTCATCATTCACTCCATCTGCTCCGATCTACACACAACAGGGTACAGATGTCGGGATTGAATTTGCACAATCATATACCACATCTACGGGTCTCAATTTTGATGTATCACCTGTTGTATTTCCACAGTTCACACCATATCGTCCACCTACTGATGTACATGTGGTACAACAGATGAATGACCAAGTGGATAGGAGATAGAGAGTTCGAAGAGAGATCATTCCTCCTCGTTGTGATACCGGAGGACATTTACAAACGAGGCCTTGTGGTCGTTGATAACATTTGATACCACAACGCCAGCCTCCGTCATGAGCAAGAGACCATTGACACTTATCAATACGACTCAAGTAATCAAAAGCCCTTAGTTCTATAAGTTTTATCTCTTCCATTGTGCGATCAAATTTTCTGAGCTGATTTTCTGATACCGCTCTCTAACATAAGTCTTTCAAATGAACGGATTTGAAGCAAATATTAAAGTTTGAACAAACATGTCTCAAACAAAATTGATGTACTCCACGCGGTGATTTGAAGTCAGGAATACAATCGGCTGCTGCAATGAGGCCCGGATGACGGTCATAAATCAAACATACACCACCCTCAGATCTTCTCACAATATGCTTGCTAATCATCTCCAAAAATCATCTCCATGACACAAAGTTTTCTTCGTCAACAATTGCAAATACCAAAGGTAACACTTGATGATTAGGGTCCATTGCCACGGCAATCAACATCTTATGTTGATATTTCGTATACAGATGTGTTCCATCCACACTTATTACCCGGCGGCAATGTTGAAATCCTTCTACACATGGATGGAAGGCCCAGAACACGTAATTCAAGGTCTTTTCTCTTGGTCTGGCATTGTCAAGGTGAACCCACTCAACGACTGTGCCGGGATTCCATTTTTGCAAAGCTTTCATATAGTAAGGCAATTTCTGAACGGAGCTCTCTCGTGTTCCACACACATTCTCAACAGCGCGTCACAAACTAAACCATCCTTTTGCATACGAGATCTCAAATCCATATTGATCTTTAACTGTTTGCATTACATACTTTATTTCGAAAGCTGGATCACGACGAACAATCCCCACTAACAAGCTAGCAATAATGTTTTTGTCCAAATTTGCATGATCGATAGACAGTTCACTCAAATGGCAAGTGTGAGAACCTCCATGCTTGTTTATTTTGAATAATCGTACTTTTTTCTTCAAAGAGACATGCATGTACCATCTACAAGATGTATCTTATGTACTGTGTTTGCACACCACTTTCCACAATGTTTTTTTACTCTTGACAATGCGGTACTCCCATTTTGCAACACGTACATAGTAATCCTTTACAGCTGCCTGCAGATGAGCTTTATTTTTGAAGACCATATCTACATGGATATCCCCTTTGGAATAATCGTAATAACTCCCCCATTTACCAGTTGGAATGTCTACTGAGTCTGCAAATTCTTCGGGATGTGTCATTGAGAAGAATGGAATTGTTGGATAAAGGACATGAGTATTTGTCGTGGTTGTCACCGGTACAGTAACTGACACTTCTTGGGTGATTGGAATATCCTTATCTTGATCTGCAATTGTTTCTGACATGACACAAATGTCAACCTCATCGTCATCAGCATCATCCTCAGACGGAAGATCATCTGGTTCAGACTGAATATCATTTCCCAATTCAGCAAAACTGTCTGCTAGTGGCTCAGGAGCAATACATCAGCATCTATGGGATCGTCATCTGGATCTCTACCAGAGATAGTCATTCATACTGCAACTACAAGCAAACAATCTACATTTTCTGGAATACAATCATAGTTTCTTGGTTCTGTTTCTATGTAAATTTCCAAACAACTATGGCCCTGTTCTGAATCCAATAGCCATGCTAAATTATAATCGTTATCTATTGGCAAAATTGTCTGCCGTAGCCCGGCAAAATCTATGAACATATGTCTTGCATATATTTTCAGAAGAAACTGGTTGCGGTCGATGCCAATGATATTATATATTTCATTCAACAACTGCATAAAATTAATAGTGCGAGATATTATTGTACCTCTTAATGGACCACGATCATATCTAATGGTATCTGAATCTTGTAATATATTACCTCCACAATATAATAATATTTGAATCGACATCTCTGAAAAAAATATTAAATATTATAAGTAATTAATACATTTCTATAATCAGGATGATAAAATCAATAATTAACAAGATTTTTACCTGAAAAATAAAACAAGATGACAAACTATAAATGGTATGTGATTTTCGTTTCTGTGTAGAAAAAGAAGGGTTCGGGCAGGCATTTAAAAAAAAAAAAATTTATTGAAGGCGTCATCTGAGATGTTACCTTCAATAAAAATATCTGAAGGCGCCGAGATGGTGCCTTCAATTAATGTTTTTTAACCAGGACTGAAGACGCCATCTCAAGTGACGTTTTGGGTTAGTTTAAAAACTTTTTAAAATTTTGATTATTTTGTTAAATTACTTTTTTTTTCGATTAAAAAGTTAAAAAACCATAGCATAGACATGATGACATTTTTAATGATCTAATTTTTTTTATAGGGATTCAAATTTTTTGCTGGTATTAAATATTATCTTATAATATTTTCTTTGATTCATTCGATATACAATGTTATTATTGTTGATTGATGTTTAGTGTTATGAAAAAATTTCTCCAAAAAAAAAGTTTCTATTTTTTTTAAAAATTTTCTTTCCCCATTGTTAAAATTACTAGATTCGCCCTTTATAACGTTAACTAAGCACCCATGTTTTAATTAATAAGGAAAACATCACCTAATAAAGATAAGAAAACTAAATGTACAGGTCACATTGAAAATAAGAACAAGAATTTAATCCCAAAAGAAAAAAAAATCTCATTTCAAACTTGTTTCTACTTTCTTGATTAGCTGATATATATCCAACGATTTTTTTTCAATTACTTAAAGTTCTTTACAAGATTTCAGATTGTTCACCTATACCATGTTGCCGTACTATTGCTAATATACATCCAAATGAAATAATAAAACATACATGACACAATGCTCACGATCATATTTGGGGAAAAAGGGAATTAAATAAAAAAAAAAAACCCTAATATAATATTGCAAAATATTTTAAAAAAATACCTTATATTGGAGTATGAAGTGGATAGATGGTAAAATATTTTATATACAAACAGAAGTTGCAGTATTTAAAAGTGTGAAGAAAGAAGGACAAATTAAAACTATTGTGGGGATTGAGGAAGAACCGAGTATTCAAATTTAATGGAAATTGGATTTGTGAGTAAGCCTAGCTACTATGTTGTAAAAGAGAACTATTCCAAAATGATAACTCAAACTTTTTTTAATGTTATTTTGAAGATCGATACACCTGGGGCAGTATTTTGCAACACGTGATGTGTTTTGTAAAAGAAAAAAGAAAAACACCATGTATTATTTGATGTCATCCATTATATATTGCCCTTAAAGGCGATATTAGACCAGTTGTGCTGGCATGTGGCATTTAATTCAAGTTAAAATATGCAATATTCTAATTCTATAATCAATGAAGGAAATCACATTTACAAGAATGTTGGTACGTGAGGAAATGCTCTAAAAGTTGACAATGAAAAATATATGTGAATAAAAATTAAATATCAAATATCTTAAAGTTTCGACAAATTAAATTTATATTTGCATTTTTTATTCAAAAATAATGATTATTCCCATTTCCTTTTTAGGTTCGAAAGACGTAAACATTCGTGAAAATCGTACGTTGTACCCCAATCGTTTTATTTTTTTTCAAGCTTGATTAGTTTTATTTGGAACTTTTGGTGGAACGTTAATTTTGCAGTGGGTCACGTTACTGACCCTATTAATTTGCTTTCCTAACTACAAAATAAAAATTGTGAAGTTAATTTTCTTGAGAGAACCGAAAACCAAGATTAGTTAATTTTAATGTAGGGTTAACTTGCACTATAGTCGTAAATAAATAGAAAACAAGTCTACCAAATGTGATCATGGCATGAAAATGGGGTAAATTGTTTTTTTATAGAACATATAATATTGCTCAAGTCAAAACTATATTAGATCATTCAATTATAAAAAAACCAAAGTTCATTCCTGCATTTTATCGATGGGTAAGTGATATTCTCAAAAAGAGTGATGGACTCTCAGTATCAATAAGAGATCGATACAACTCTCTTTCTATCTTCTTCCACGAACCAAATAAGAAAACTAACTCTTGTGATGATCTGCTAGGATCAGAAACAGGTATTAGAAGAGTGCCATAAGATTTTTTCGACGTTTTCCCTCCGACGCTCAAGTCAGATGATAGGAGATATGGAGAAAATATGTAAGAGAATAGCTGCTATATGTAAGTGTATATAGGAAAATGCATATCTGAAATCCTGACTTAGCTTGCTACTTATAGGTGTTATCTCACGGATGTGTGGCTTGGACAAGTAAGGTCGTGTTCTACATGATTACTGAAATCTCGGAACATGTCGGTTGACTGATAGGAGCATGATTTGCATCATTCCCTGAAATCTTGGGACGTGTCAATTCAACCTGGACTTGTTCAAAAGGCTTAGACCCGGTCAAAGTACTCCTAGATATAGGAGGTCTTGAAGTTATTCTGACCTCATTAGGCTAGGAGGTCGGTGAACATATCATATACTTGGAGTCAAGGCATGTGCTTTTACCTCATTAGGTCGGTGAAAATATCATATACTTGGAGTCAAGGCATGTGCTTTTACCTCATTAGGTCGGCAGGTCGGTGAATTTGGCTCAATGACTAATTGGATGAGCTTACCCAGAACTCAGGAGATCAGGGAAATTGGTCACATACTTAGAGCTGGGGCAGGTGCTTTGACCTCGCGAGGTCAGGTGGTCGACAATGCACCTTGCCCTTGAGGTGGATGACCAAGTGACGCCGGGAGGTCGGTAATACACCTTGCCCTTGAGGCTCATGCCTTGACCAAGGAGGTCGGGAGGTCGACCTTATGAGGGTGAATGCCAACCTTACAATTATACCTCCAAGGCTAAGTTCAGTGGATAGTTGAATACGACCATATTTCTCCCGCGGAGTATCACAACCCCCCTTCAAGTCGAGTTGACAACTGTGGTTAGAAACTCGTATAAGTAGTCATAATAATATAAGCTACAAGAGGATTGTGCTTGGACACTTGTCTTTATGCTTGTAAAAAATTTCAATAACACCGGTTGATGGAGCTCAAGAGCTCGCTTTTGAACTTATAAAATTTTTATAATATAAGCTGGAGGAGCTCGGACGCTAGCCTTGTAAGTTGGCAAGAGCTCGGTCGCTCGTTTTGTAACTTATAAAATTTTCATAATATAAGCTGGTGGAGCTCTGACGCTGGCTTTGTAAAGTGATAGAAACTCGGTCGATCGCTTTTGAACTTATAAATTTTTCATGATATAAGCTGATGGAGCTCGGACGCTGGCTTTGTAAGTTTGTAGGAGCTCGAGCACTTGCTTTTGAACTTATAAAATTTCATAATATAAGCTGGTGGAGCTCGGTCGCTCGCTTTCGAACTTATAAGATTTTCATAATATAAGTTGATGGAGCTCGGACACTCGCTTTGTAAGTTGGTAAGAGCTTGGTCGCTCGCTTTTGAACTTATAAGATTTTCATAATATAAGCTGGTGGAACTCGGACGCTCGCTTTGTAAGTTGGTAGGAGCTCGGTCCCTCGCCTAATAAATATTGTAATTGGGTTGAAATACTCATTGTACTTCTATTATTAATAATGTATTTGTCTTATAAAAAATATGGAGTTTAAATCATAGTCATAAAGATATGATAATAATTTGTCTGGAAAATTAATAATGATTCCACGAAAATTATTCTTAAGCCCATCTAGAATTGCCATATGGGGTCATGAAATTTTGGTAACGAAGAGCCCAATTGTATTTAGTAGATAAAAAGGCCCAAATCGATTCCAAATATAAGTACAGCCCAAATTTTTTCAGTTACGTAAAAATTCCACACACACACACAAAAATTCGACACACAAATATATATATATATATATATATATATATATATATATATATATATATATATATATATATATATAACAACACATTTTTATTGCATAAGATTTTATAATGATTTTGATTGATTGAAACATTGAAGAAGTTTACCGGAAATTGGAAAAATAGTTGTATAATGGATATTGTTTGGCTCTACTTATGGACCAACTCGATATGATTGATCTAGAAAGATTGTATGTTAGTTTATTTATTTATTATTTAAAAGATGTTTTGGTTTATTTATTTATTATTTAAAATTTGTGATTTAATATTGAATTGATATATAAGTAAGATGCAAATCGGATATGTATAATTATTTGCGTGGAAGTTGTTCCATTTGTGCAACAACAAAAAAAAAATACCGTACTGACAGGATTCGGGTTCAATTATAGGACGATCCTAACAAAATCGACCTCTGCGAAAATCTAGAATTTCTTTAGAGTGGTCCAATTACACCATGTTACCATAATTATTACCCTTAAATGCAATGCAAATCGAATTATTCATCCCTTTTTTCGTTTTAAAATTATATTTTATGTATATTTATTATTTATATAGATATAAATAAATAATAACTGTTTTTGGAATAAATTTTGAACCTTTGATGAACATATGATCTTTGTTTTAGTTTAATTACTTCAAATATTTTATACCTTTTTTATATATATTCTAAACTCAAGTCTCATCCCTACATTATTTATCTCGAGTCTACCATTTCAACATGACATATATATATACATATATATATATATATATATATTGTGTAGATAGTACTTGTTTTAAATTTTACATGGCAACGTGTAAGTGCTCCATTGGGATGATTTGCTTCTTTTTTTTCCGACTCAAAATCAACTAGTAATGAATAGAGTAACTCATATATCATATTAAGAGCTAACATAGCTTATAAATTCTCAAAGTGTAAGAACTCTCAACAAACACCCTCGTGTGTAACATTATATAAGTCAAATACGTGGATTGATAACACGGATGATGTTGAGCATGCAGACGAAATATACAATCACATGAAAAACCTACTCTGATACCATATTAAAACTACATGAAGGTCTAACTCAAAACCAATTAGTAATGAATTGAGTAACCTATAATCTTATAAAGAACTAAAATAACTTGAAAATTCTGAATGTGACAATTCTTAACAGTATTTGTTACGTTACAAGCTTACAGCTACCTAATAGTTGATTTGGCAATAATAATATGTGCTTTGACATCATCACTGGCCAATAGCCATATATATTTACCAAAATAAATAGAAAAAAAAAACACACACACATACAACTACAAATACAGTGCCTGCAACAAAGTTCAGATTTGGGTCAGAACCCGTATCCCCAGGAACTGATCCGAATGCACAGGTCCATTTGCCCTCTAATTTTTAATATTTTTTAATTTTTTGCCTCCAGTACACAAATATTATAAATTCACCCGTGGAACTGTGTTTTATAGATAAGGGACAAGTTATTGCTCCCACTCCTAATTTTTCAAAATTCGTGGACAATGACGATTGCTCCTTCTCCTGTAAGTACTAAAAGCTTCAATTATTACAAACCACATTTGCAATAATTGCATGACAACCCAAGTTTCCAGTAATTCATTGGCGCAGATGATTGAATTTCAATCGAAAAATATTTTTCTTTTCTCTGCCTCATATATGAACGTAAACAGCGTGCAATATTCTTTAAATATATTAGCAAATTATTTAAAAAATATATTGCAAGTGCATCTCTTTCTACACGACCATATATCAAGAAGTAAAATATTAGTTTTAAGAGCTCACATGTCTAGTTTAGCCGGTAAGAAATCATCTCCATTTTAGAGAGATTCGAGTCCCACACTATGCGAAAAAATGTTTAGCCACTCTAAAAAAAACATAGTTTAAAAATCGAATTTAGAGTGTAAATTCAAAATTTTACTCTCCTTGAAAGATTTTGAAAAGCAATACTCAAATATAATAGTTGTTATCCTCTCCACCATGGGCGGAACAATCCTATGGTTTAGGATGAGCTACAGCGCTATGCAATTTTTCAAAAAGAAAAAATTGATTTAAGTGTTAATATTCATAAATGTAGTTTTTGAGGCAAATAATCTAAATCCTGATAGTTATTATATTGCATCGATACTTGAAAAAATTTTGCGGTCAAGTATCGGATACTTCTGGGATACGGATACGCGCGGATACGGCATCGATACGTATCGGATACGCCACATGGCTTATCCGAGGATAAAAAATAAGTTTTTATTTAGGATACGTTTTGGATACGGTCAAGATACGCTGTTGACCGTATCCGACACGAGTAGGATACGAGATCTTTCGAAATTTTTTAAAAAATAGGGTTGAAATTGTAATTAAAATTAAATTATTTAACTAAATCCCTATTTCCTAACTACTTTAATGTGTTTATGTCGATTATATGCTTGAAATTTTTAGATGTCCTGGATTAATATTTTACCATTTGTCGTGAAGTTGGTGAGTTTGCAACTTTATTCTGATTTCTAATGTGTTTAATGTTGATTATATGCTTGAAACTTGATTTATTACAAATATTATTAATTATATATTTATATATATATAAATAGATTAATAAAATTTGCCGTATCCAGACGTATCGTATCCTACAAATTTTGAAAATCCCGTGCAGTCGTACCCGTATCTGCGTATCCACGTATCCGTGCAACATAGTTATTTAACCATATCTAACCCAGTCAGCCTTTTTAGTGTTAATTTTTGTAAATTTAGTTTTTTTTAGCAAAATCTAGTAAATTGTGATGTTTTTTTAGCCCTATCAAGCTTGGGCAGTCACATAAAATTTTGAATGCTGGCTCCACTCATGCATTCCACTGCCTCAAGCTCGTCATATCCCAACCATGAGTCTTTCTTTGACACCATCATGATTCAAGTTGGTGATCGTTCGTGGGAAGGATGCATGGTAGGTGGTATTCGTTTTCTCTCATTTCTTTTTATCTTTATGTATATTTTTAGCTATTTTTAGAGTATTATGTGGTTCCTATTGAAATGTTTATATCCCATGGTTGTAGTCATTTAATTATATCGTTGAATAAAATATATAACCTTATATAAAAGAGAGCCAAAGGAAAAAATGAGTAATTTTCGTGCAAAGAGAGAACGATCTAGAGAAGACGTTGACAAAGGGCCACCAATGCTTGCCTAAAGACATGGTGGTTAGTGGAGTTTTTTATTTAATTAACTTGTATTTTAACATTATTTAACAAATTAACCCATTTTTTTTTTTTAGTATCAGACTAACTGAACATTATATATCATGTACTAATTTATAAATTTTGTCTTTATTTTTGAAGGTATGTCAATTAAAATTTTGTTGTATTGGGGAGGGGATATATTACAAGATTCAGAATCTGTTATATATGATCGTGGTCCGCCAAAAGGCATGACAATTTCTCGCACAATTAATTATTTGCAATTATTGAATGACATATATGATATTACTGGCATCGATCGTAACCAGTTCATTCTGAAAATATATTGTAAATATATATTCAGTGATTTTTCGGGATGAATAGTGATTACAATTTAGCATGGCTATTGGATTTTGAACAAAATTATAGTTGTTTGGAGATGTATATACAAACATAACGAAGAGCTTATGATTTTATTACAGAAATGCCAACAAGTAGTGGTGGTCCATTTGTAGTAGTTACATAAAGACCAACTACCTCTAGGATTCAAGATGATGCAACTATAGTTGCTGACAATATTGTTTCCGAGCCACTAGTGGACAGTTTTGTGGATTTTGGAGATGATATTAAGTCTGAACCGGGGGGGATTCCATTTGAGAATGAGGCTGATGACGATGAGGTTGATATTGAAGAAGTGTCAGTTAATGTAGCAGATACAACCACGACAAATGACCATGACATTTATCCAACAATTCCATTTTTCTCCACGACACATCCAGACGTATTTGGAGATTCGATCGACCTTCCAACTGGTAAGTGGGGGAGTTACTACGATTTCCAAAGGAAATATCCACTTAATATGATATTTACAGATAAAAGTCATCTTCAGGTAGTTGTGAAGGATTACTCGGTACGGATTGGAAAACATGAGTATCTTGTTGTCAAAAGTACAAAAACATTATGGAATGTGGTGTGCAAACATATTACACCAGATATGCCTTGCAGATGGTTTCTGTGCGCCTCATTGAGTAAAAAAAAATGGACTATTCAAAATAACGAAGTACGTGGGTTCTCACTCTTATTTTTGGAGTGATTTATCGTCCGATCATGCAAATCTGGACAAAAATATGATTGCTAGTTTGTTATTGAGAATCGTTCGGCGTGATCCATCATATGAGATAAAGTATGTAATGGATTTGATATCTCATATGCAAAAGGCTGGTATAGTTGAGACATGCAGTTGAAAATGTGTATGGAACATGGGAGAGCTCTGTGAAAAAGTTATTTTTATTACATGGGAGCTTTGCAAAAATGAAACTCAGGCACAGTCGTCGAATAGAATCACCTACCGAATGCTAAACCAACAGAGATGACTTTGAATTACGTATTTTGGGCCTTCCAACCATGTGCAGATGGATTCCGACACTGCCGACAAGTTATAAGTGTAGATGAAACACATCTGTATACAAAATATCAACATAAGATGTTGATTGCCGTTGCCATGGACGCTAACAATCAAGTCTTACATTTGGCATTTGCAATCGTTGACGAGGAAAGTTTTTTGTCGTGGAAATGATTTTTGGAGTTGATTAGCAAGCACATTGTTAAAGGATCTGCTTGTGTGTGCTTGATATCTGATAGGCATCCGGCCTTATTGCAGCCGCTGAATGTATTACCGACTTCAATTCCTCGCGTGGAGTGCATCGATTTTGTTTGAGACATGTGTGCTCAAACTTTAATAGTCGCGTCAAAAGTGTTCATTTGAAAGACTTATGCTGGAAGGCTGGTTCAGAAAATCAGCTCAGAAAGTTTGATTCTATAATGGAAGAAATAAAATTATTGAACCAAGAGCATTTGATTATTTGAATCGGATTGACAAGTCAAAATGGACTCTTGCTCATGATGGTGGATGGCGTTGTGGTATTCTAGGATGGCGTTGTGGTATTCTTACGACAAATATGTCTGAGCGCATTAACGGAGTTATGAAGGGTGCTTGTCGCCTTCCAATCACCGCCATTGTGCAATTAACTTTTGATCAATGTGCTATATTTTCTTGAACGACTTAAGAAAACCGAACGAATGATCCAGAATAATCAAGATTTGCCGGATTATGTCTTTGAAAAATATCCTCGTGATGATCATCATTCCATTCACCATGATGTTCAGATGTTCGATCGAAGACAATTAATCACCTCTGTAATCACTAGGGAGCAAGCATGATGTGGCGACAATACTCACGTTGTCAACCTCAAAGCAGTGGAATGCTCTTGCGGAAAATGTAAACAATTCGGCATACCATGTTCACATGTGATACAAGTATGTCAACATTATAGCTTAAATGCAAAAAAATTTGTCAACCAATATTATAATATGTCTGAATACTTGAACACATATCAAGGGCAATTCAATCCACTGTGGGCAGAGCAGTATTGGGACACCCCGTGCTTTGAATTATTCCACAACTCTACTCTGCATAAGTCTAAACGGGTAGGTCTTGATCGAACAACACGTTTCCAAAATGAGATGGATTGGCCAGAAGCCGAGCAAGACGACAGATGGGCTCAACTTCGTCGCAAAATCAGTAAATTTGTAATTTGTTCGAGTAATCTAAAAAATAATAATGTAGAATATTATGAAATATCATTGTATTATGTTATGTTACTATTTTTTACGTTGTTGATGATATGTTATTATAATGTGCTATATCGTAACATAATAGAACAAACTGATGTAACAAAACTCATAAATATTTACAACTTAAATGATGATTTCAACGGCGACGAAATAAAGTTCCTCCAGTACCACAAGGAGGAGGATTTGACTGTCTTCAAACTCTTCGTTGTTGAACGACTTCTTCACCCCTTCCCCTTGCTGCAGGTGTGTTGTCAGACTACTGACTTCGCGTCAATTGAGGGAATACAACTGGTGAGACATGAAAAGGTGAAGTATGAGACGTATTTGTTGCAAACCCAAGATTGACATTTGTATCCACGTTGCTGAAGTGGGCATGAGATGATATGACTTGAATGGAGATATATCATATGATTGTGGAGGCACAGAAAAATAATAGTCTGTAGAATGCCAATACAACACTACCCCAACTATAAGTACGGGCAGAGTCGAAAACCTCCAGCTTCTGTAAATACAACAACCTAACAAAATTGCCTGATGAATCAGGTCACATAACTCCCCCTAACATCAATACCGCACAAGCCCGTGTAAACTTAACAACATCATCTGGTGTACTATGTATATGCAAGGGATTGAGCCGCAAATGATTTTTCAAAGCAACTAATCTCAACCTCGCACCTTTAATGTCTTTGATATGTGGTGTGAATCATAAATATGTATGGTAATATTCTTGCCATCCGCGTAGAGTCCTATCATAATCTATCCCGACACTAAGATGTCATCTACTGACAATTACCATCTTATTGCAATGTCTTGCAGTGTGATAGACGCATCTGCCGATTTAAGATGAAATGTGTGTGTTTCACGGCGTCATCTCTCAACTAAAGCCGTGATCAGGTGCATGTCAAGCTCAATCTTACCACACATAAATATACCATAAAATCCAATCACATGCAACAAATTAACAACACATATATCTAGTGGACACATTTCCCAAAAATAGCTAGATAGGTTTCTCGCATGCAGTATCTATCCATATCACCTCCACATACATCCTCAGATGATGTGAAGATTGCAATGACAAAAGATATGTGTCAACCGGGCCTGGTTGTCTCATTTGATCCATCCTAAAATATAATACAAAAAATTATCAACAGTAATCTAACCATTACAACCACTACCCGTCGGCTGTCCACGGCCGCCGCCCACCGACCGTCGTCCATCGACGCCACCGACCGCCGCACCAACGGCCTCACTCACCATCCACATCGCCAAAAAATACACCAACAAAAAATATACTCCCAATATATATATATATATATATATATATATATATATATATATATATATATATATATATATATATCAACATCATAATTTATCTAACATCAAATAATAACAAAAATAAAAAACTTACCTTAAATAATTGAAAAAAAATGGAAGTTCTTTCATTGCTCTGTAATTCCGTTCGAAGCGCTTGGAATGAGTTTGAGCGGCAGGCGTGTATTAAAACAAAGGGCTAGGGTTTCAAATTTAATGGATGTTGCTATCTGAGATGGCGACAACAATAAAAAATTATTATTTTTGTTGTCGTCATCTCAGAAGGCGACATTAATATAATTTTTATTGTTGTCGCCAACTGAATTGCCGATATCGGTTAGTTTAAGAAAAAAAATTTGGATTATTTTTATAAATACTATTAAAATATAGGTTATATAGTTAAAAAACCCGTGATTAATGAGTACACATAGCATTTGTATATTTTATGATAATCGATATGTTATATTTTCATTCTATAGATTTTGATTTATTTTTTAAAATTATTTTTCATTTATATAACAACATTAACTACTAAGCATTTAATTCTGAATGGATTTGAGTATACTACATAAAATATAGAAGAAATCAAGTTTGGTGGCGCACATACATCAGTCTTCTATAGAGTTTTTTTCGATCAAAATATATTCGTTGATCCTTTGGATTCCTAGCTATATGAATAGTTTAACCATTAAAGAGACTAATTCCCACTAATTTGTTAGGTGGCAACGATTGTCCTTATTAAACAACACCTTTTATGGGCTCTAAAGAAGATGCCCATCCACACATGGTGGTTACAATGGCTCATCTAAAACATTTAAAGGAGTATCACTTTCATACTCTTTTTTTCTTATTTATTTAATGTTTTAATCTTCCAAGTTATCCTAATGTGTAAGCATTATCACCCGAAAATTAGGTATATATATTTGGATTTGCCTTCCACCTTGTTTATTTTAAGAAAATGAGACCACTTTTTAAATAGAAAAAAAAATCTGTCCCATTTTGCATCCTCTTAACATAATTATTATTTTTAATTTAGTTCTCACCTCTCGCTAAAAATATTATGTTACTATATTATATTTTTTAAACTCAAAAAACTTTATCTGAAAATTTAATAATAAGAATTAGGTAGCAATGTAGCATTAGTACTTCGATATATTCTTGCATGACATAGCATCTACACTGAAAACAATAACATTTGCAAAATAATTTTCAGATTTATGTTATAAAATCTTCCTAAAAACTGATGTAAACAAAATCCAAACATGATATTCATATGTACAGATATATATTTACATGTATTGATATATGACAAGATTTTATTCATATAAAAAAAATTAACTAATATGGAACTTTTAAATTAAATTAAAAAATTATGTTTTCTGGAAGGAGAAAAAAATCCAAGGGTCTGAGCCAACCACGATTTTCCCAATACAGAACTGAAATTCTTACAAAGAAATAAGTCCATCGACCTATTATTTTGGAAGTCGCGTTGAATTAATTTTACTTGAAACAGACAGCTCAATATACCCATTTATTGTGGCTACCATTAGATTTCAAGATTGATGACATAATATATGAAAAAGATTCAACAATTATTTATTTATTTTATTTTATTAACCCTATTGATAGACTCATAAAATTGTCAAATCCTAAGGATCCCCACCATGGATTTGGGTCACATCGCAGGCCATATATTAGTCCATTAAATGTCAGTCGCCAGAAAATTTTGATGAGACACAAATTTTTGTGTATTTTTTTTATCTGATTTACCACAGGAACTAGATTTTTATTCTATAGAATAAGACTATTTGTCTGGGCGTAAGAATTACCCATATTTAATGAGATTGAAACACATCAGGTGTTCCTCTCATTACTTGATTCTGAGAATAGTTTTCTTGATAGTGACTTTGATTTGATACAAATATATTTACTATGTTTCTTTAGTAAGAAATTACATTTTACATTCTGGCTTATATATATACTAGCGTCGACAAACATGCGTAATATATTATAACTTCATTCCGTTCATCATTATCCAAAAGAAATCTTATTTCAATTTAAAATAGTGAAGATGAAACAAAAGTGAAAAATATTTTGAGATGAAACAAATGTGATTGTGTAGAACATAAAAATTCATTGGCGGATTTCAACAAAAGCGAGAGTAGATAAGAGGGAGAAGTGGATTTGATGAGTTAAAATAGACGAAAGCGATATTCAGAAAAAATGAGGACGGTCAATAAATATGTGTAACAATAAAAAAAAAGATTCCAATAAAAATATAGGAGATGTCATTTTTGAATTTTTGAAAAAGATAAACATTAAAGTACTTTCAATAAACAATTGCAAACACCCTATAAAAATAGTTGCTTTCATGATGTTGCAACTCGAGTTGCAACATCATGAAAGTATTCACTTAAAATCGATCATGAGCGGAATTATATATAATTAATAATGTTATTACTAGACAATTCATAAGTCGTTCAAAACATGTTATAAGATATTTAGAAATTTATAAGTTACTTGTAAATATTTGTTAATTTTTTTCGTAGAAAAATCTCATATAATTAAAAACAGGTTATTAAAATCTTTGAAGATCATTGAAATGAGTATAATTGTTCAAGCTTATTTTTTTAACATTATATAAAATCAATTTAAAATAATCGAAATGTTGTCGAGAACTACTAATTTTAAATTGCACACACACATGAGACTCTAGATACAACATAAATAAATCTATATACTCACCAAAAATATATACTTTTCATTTATTCTATTTTTTAATGATAATTATTTAGTAATTGTGTATAAAATAATACCTCATGGCCAATCAACTACATGAAATCAATTCGAACCAACTTTATTAAAGTTGTATTTCTTTATTGGATGCCTTCAATTTAGACCAATAAAAACAATCGTTATGATTCTTCGAATAAATTAGGGTCTACGAAGGTGGTAAAATGGGCAGTCCGTAGGTTAGTGATTCAGGTAATGTGGCAAACCGGACGGGCAGCCCACGGTCCAACCCATTTTTCTACAGAATCGGGTCGCACCGAGACAACTATTTTGGCTCGTTGGCCATGCTAGTACGAGACAGCTCATGATCATGATATAAGCTCCTATCTAAAAAAATTTAAAAATACAGCACGACCCGTAGGTCCATAGGCCACAGGTCGTGTCCGATCCAGCCTAAAAAACAAACTAGTTGTGCCGACACGGTCGGTACGTTTTGCCATCACTAGTAGTCTATCTTCACCTATTAGTGAATTGTTGAATTAAAGTCGTGATCAAATTATAATTTTTTTAAATCAGTACTCTGATTTTGTTTAGCTTGTTAATACTTATTGATGTGATCCGTTATTTTACGTGTTTGGTAGAATTAAATGTGTATGAAAAATAAAAGGAATACACCAAGATTTTTTACGTGGAAAACCCTCGAATTGAGAGAAAAACCACGGGACCTAGTCCAGTATAAAGTTCCACTATAAATATTACTGATTTACAAGATGATCTGGACACAAGAAAAAGTTATTCAATGACTTACACGACTACTGTTGTAGAAATTATAAAAAAGACCGAACAGACTCAAGCTTGCTCTCTTCGGAGTCTTTTTGCCCAGAAAAATCCAACCCCTGCTATGAAGTTATCTGAGGGTATTTATAGGACTGCCCTTAGTAACTAACTCGCGGAAAATCAGCCACATGATGTCCTTTGATCGTGGCTGGATGGGAGCCAAGCGTGTCCAAGAAATCCGCCCCATTAAAGCACGTTCCATCTCAGCCGGTTAATTAGTTTTAATTATGATCGGGTCTTCCGCTACTCTTTGACCAAAATCCCGAAGAGGGCAAAGGATGCCCGACAATATGCTGATCAGTATCCTGTGTTCGACAAGCATCTCTTCGGTATAATTTCTGCTCGGCAATTTTAGGGTTTGTGTCTTCATAAATGGATTTTACCCGAGAAATCAATATGTCATATGACATCACCTCACCCCCCCAAAGTAAAGTAAGATGAGAGTAGTGAAATCTTGGTTTATTGTCTTCGGGTAAAATCTTGATATGCTCGGGATATTTTAACCGCCTAATTTTCCCGCCTGAAAATTTCAAAAATCTTGCGACGTTTCGTTTCCCAAGGCACATCTATAACCGTTCATGGAATTTTATTTGGACGGTGCTGATTTAACGACTGTTCCAGTGGCACCCCACTATAAATACTCGTTCATGTTGCTGATTTAACCTACTTTACTGCAGTTTGCTTCCGAGCTAGCATTAGACGTCCGACCAATCTTTTCCTCCATACTTATTTTCTTTCCATTCATCGAGTATGTCTTCTTCTGACGATATCTCGAAAACTATAGACATGTTCGAGGAAGAGGGTATCCTGGGTCCCTCTCCTCGACATTCTTCTTCCTCTGATAGTGAGGAGACTTCCAGCTCGTCGACAGCCCCCGACGTTCGTAGAGAGGAGCTTCAGGCTGCGACAGAGCAGGATCTGATAAAAGCCCGCGTTCCCTGGTTTGAGATATTTGAATCAGGGATTAAATCGCAACGGCACATATCCAGTATCCAAACTAAATGGGGGATTTCAGAGGGGACATCTATTATTGTTCCCCCTCCCGGATCTCGCCCCCACTTGCCTCCCGTGGGTTATTTTCCCTTCTACATAGACCAACTTCGAGGGGGACTTCGCTTTCCTATCCCTTCTTTCTTTGTAGATGTTGCTTCCTACTTTGCCATTTCTCTAAGTCAGTTGTTCCCCAACAGTTATCGATTGTTGGCGGGTTTCTACATAGTCCTATCCTTTTTTGGCTTTTCCCCGACTCCCGAACTCTTTCATTGTTTCTTTCAATTAAATCGAAAAGAGATCGGGCTTTTTTATTTTTCTTCTCGAACAGGGATGGGTTTTCTGAAAAATTACCCCTCTTCCATAAAAAATTGGAAAAGATTTTTCTTCTTTGCTCGCCCACTCCAACCTTGGGACTGTCCCATGGAGTGGAAAGAAAACTTACCGAAGGGCAAGTCAATCAAGGGGCTACTTGAGGGAGAAACATATCTATCGGTTCGTCGTAAGCTTGGCGATCAGTGTTTTAACCTTGGGGAGCTGATTGACGACGGACTGCTGTACTTGTTCCAGCTTAGTCCTAAGGGTGTTTCCCTAAAAATGCCCCTCGGTGAGTATTTACCGAGCATCTTGCTTTGTTTGCGTATTTTGTATTAACATGCTTGAATAATTGCTATGATGTTTCTTTCTTGCAGAAAACAAGATGCTGAAAGCCAAGATTGCTGCTAGCCTGAAGAAAATTGCCGCACCAGAGAAGGCTACCAAGCCGACCACTGGAACAAATCCTCCCCCATCCGTTACACATGCTCCCCCCGAAGAGGTAATTGAAGTACCGGAGACGGAAGCCTTGATTCCTCGATCACTGAAGAGGGCGGCCCCCGAGGGCCAATGTTCTTCCTCTAAAGTTCCTCCTGCCAAGAAAACTCCCCCCCGAATCTCCCTTACCCACCGAGCTAATCCATCTCTTCAAACTCGGGCTACTTCTCAACCTGCTCCTGGTGGTTCTAGCTCTTCTCGTCCAACCTCCAGATATCACATACCTGATTGGATTTATCCCCCCAACGTCCCGATTCTGAGAAAACCGGACCCCAAAATTTCCCATTCTATTATTTGCAATTGGGCCAATTCTCCCGATCGCAAATACCTGGGAGGATTGGCCTTCAGCAATTTGATAAATGATTTTTCCACCTCCCTCACTCAGGTACCTTATATCCATTTCCATCTGATAAACTTTTTGTCTTCGGTATATTAACTTCGTTTATTTGCTTGCAGACCAATCTAATGGCTGGCGAGATTATGACTCGCTTCCAATCCATGAGATCCTCAGATGGGGAGAATCAGAAACATCTTAAACAGCTAGAAGGTATCGGTGAGGAGATGAAGAAATCCATAAAGCTACTGGAAGAGCGATACTCTGCTGCTGTTGTTACTCGAGATAAGGCAGTGGCAGCTCTCGAGGAAGCGCATGGTAAATTAGCCGACTTTGAGGAGGCTAACACCACTTTATCCGGGCAATTCAGGTCCGTGACTGAAGAGAATAAATCCCTCTTAGAACAACTTTCACAAGAGAGATCACTGCGAGCTGAAGAGAACAAATCCCTTTCTGAACAGCTTGATCAGGAGAAACTATCTCGGGCTACTCAGATCGAGGAATCCTGGCTCATCAAGAAAGAAGGGTTTATGAAGTCTGAGGAGTATGGTGATATTCTGGGCGAACGCGCTGCTAAGTTCCTTAACTATGGCTTTGAAGCGTCTGTTCGTCAATTTAAAGCCGCTGGCTATCCTCCTGAAGGAACTTCAACAGACTTTATAAATGTTGATGAGGCCCTGAATACCGTTCCCGATGAATTCCTCCAATTGTAAATTAAAATTGTAATCTTTGGACCATGATATTATGACTTTCCCTGTCTTCTTACACTCTTGTGCAAACTAGTCTCTCCAACAAGCGAACTTTTTAGAAAATATCCCAAAGTAATGAATATAACAGAACTCGGGGAAAAGACATCCCGAGCATAATAAGGTGATACAATTTCAAGTTCAAACGTTGACCAAACATCCCGATCCAACGATTAAACCGAACATAAGCTCGCAAACCCGAGCACAATAACATGGTAATTTCAAGTTTAAACGTTGACCAAACATCCCGATCCAACGATTAACCCGAACATTGCTCGCTACCCCGAGCACAATCACTTAGTCCCATTTTAGGTTCAAATACAGACCAAACTTCCCGATCCTGTATTTAACCTGCCAACAATGGACTATAATAACATAAGCTCGCTACCCCGAGCACAATAACATGGTATTTTCAAGTTTAAACGTTGACCAAATATCCCGATCCAACGAGTAAACGATGGTGTTTTCAAGTTTAAACGTTGACCAAACATCCCGATCCAACGAGTAAACGATGGTGTTTTCAAGTTTAAACGTTGACCAAACATCCCGATCCAACGATTAAACGATGGTGTTTTCAAGTTTAAACGTTGACCAAACATCCCGATCCAACGATTAACCCGAACATTGCTCGCTAACCCGAGCACAATAACATGGTAATTTCAAGTTTAAACGTTGACCAAACATCCCGATCCAACGATTAACCCGAACATTGCTCGCTACCCCGAGCACAATCACTTAGTCCCATTTTAGGTTCAAATACAGACCAAACTTCCCGATCCTGTATTTAACCTGCCAACAATGGACTATAATAACATAAGCTCGCTACCCCGAGCACAATAACATGGTATTTTCAAGTTTAAACGTTGACCAAACATCCCGATCCAACGAGTAAACGATGGTGTTTTCAAGTTTAAACGTTGACCAAACATCCCGATCCAACGAGTAAACGATGGTGTTTTCAAGTTTAAACGTTGACCAAACATCCCGATCCAACGATTAAACGATGGTGTTTTCAAGTTTAAACGTTGACCAAACATCCCAATCCAACGATTAACCCGAACATTGCTCGCTACCCCGAGCACAATCACTTAGTCCCATTTTAGGTTCAAATACAGACCAAACTTCCCGATCCTGTATTTAACCTGCCAACAATGGACTATAATAACATAAGCTCGCTACCCCGAGCACAATAACATGGTATTTTCAAGTTTAAACGTTGACCAAACATCCCGATCCAACGAGTAAACGATGGTGTTTTCAAGTTTAAACGTTGACCAAACATCCCGATCCAACGAGTAAACGATGGTGTTTTCAAGTTTAAACGTTGACCAAACATCCCGATCCAACGATTAAACGATGGTGTTTTCAAGTTTAAACGTTGACCAAACATCCCGATCCAACGATTAACCCGAACATAAGCTCGCAAACCCGAGCACAATAACATGGTAATTTCAAGTTTAAACGTTGACCAAACATCCCGATCCAACGATTAACCCGAACATTGCTCGCTACCCCGAGCACAATCACTTAGTCCCATTTTAGGTTCAAATACAGACCAAACTTCCCGATCCTGTATTTAACCTGCCAACAATGGACTATAATAACATAAGCTCGCTACCCCGAGCACAATAACATGGTATTTTCAAGTTTAAACGTTGACCAAACATCCCGATCCAACGATTAAACGATGGTGTTTTCAAGTTTAAACGTTGACCAAACATCCCGATCCAACGATTAACCCGAACATTGCTCGCTACCCCGAGCACAATCACTTAGTCCCATTTTAGGTTCAAATACAGACCAAACTTCCCGATCCTGTATTTAACCTGCCAACAATGGACTATAGTAACATAAGCTCGCTACCCCGAGCACAATAACATGGTATTTTCAAGTTTAAACGTTGACCAAACATCCCGATCCAACGAGTAAACGATGGTGTTTTCAAGTTTAAACGTTGACCAAACATCCCGATCCAACGAGTAAACGATGGTGTTTTCAAGTTTAAACGTTGACCAAACATCCCGATCCAACGATTAAACGATGGTGTTTTCAAGTTTAAACGTTGACCAAACATCCCGATCCAACGATTAAACCGAACATTGATCGATAACAGGAAATTTATTTATTTCGGAAATACATATGGGAACAGTAACGATAACTGAAAGATTACACAAAATACTTTCTTAAATTATGAATGTTCCAAGGTCTCACCAGTTCCCGACCTTCGCGATCTTCCAGCCTGTAGGCTCCTCTTCCAATCACCCCTTTTATCTTATAAGGACCCTCCCATTTGGGGGCTAACTTCTTTACCTCCCCCGCGGGATTGATTCTTCGCAGCACCAGATCTCCCACTTGAAAAGCCCTCGGGCGAACCCTCCGATTGTAAGCATTGGTCACCCTTATTTTATACAATTCCACTTTAGCCAAGGCTTTCTCTCTCAATTCCATAATCCCGTCTAACTCTAACTTCCTTTTTTCTTCATTCTGGTCGGGGTCGTAGCTCTGTACTCGAAGAGATTCAACTCCAATTTCTACTGGAATGAGGGCCTCAGATCCATATACTAAGCTATATGGAGTCTCTCCTGTAGATACCCGAGGAGTCGTTCTATAGGCCCATAAGACCCCGGGTAATTCATTTACCCACTCCCCTCGAGCCCCTTCTAGTCTTGTTTTGATCCCGTGCAATAAAATCCGATTAATCACTTCCGCCTGCCCATTTGCTTGAGGATAAGCGACTGAAGTGAAGACTTGTTTAATTTTCATATCTTTGCACCATTCTTGTATTCTTCCTCCCTGGAATTGTCTTCCGTTATCGGAAATTATTCTTCGAGGTATTCCGAAGCGGCATACTATATTTCTCCATAAAAATCTGATGACTTCTTCCTCAGTTATTTTAGCCAATGGTTCGGCTTCCACCCACTTAGTGAAGTACTCAACGGCTACTAGGAGAAATTTTCTCTGCCCTGTAGCGGGAGGAAATGGCCCAACAATATCCATTCCCCATTGGTCAAAGGGGCAGGAAATGATGCTACTATTAAGAATTTCCGCAGGTACATGGGATAAATTTGCGTGCCTTTGGCAATTAATGCATTTCTTCACAACTTCTTCAGCATCTTCCCTCATCGTCGGCCAATAATACCCAGCTCGGATAGATTTCTGATATAACATGTTAGTTCCTACATGATTCCCGCAACATCCTTCATGAATCTCCTTTAATAAATGCTCCTCTTCTTCCTTCGAGTCACATTGTAAAAAAGGAATTGAGAATCCTTTCTTGAACAACTTGCCTTCTATCAACACAAATTGGTTCCCCATTCTTTTAACCTTAGCATCTTCCTTTGGGTCAGAAGTCATAACCTTTGTCTTCAAGAATTTAATAAGATGCTCTCGCCAATCGGATATAATACATGGCTCCATACTCATGATGCTATTGACGGATATATGAGAAATTAAAAGCTCTTGCACGAGCACATTCCTGTTCTTCCATTCGTGTACTGAACTAGCCAATTTTGCTAATTCATCGGCACGGGTATTCTCCTCCCTTGGTATTTGCATTAATTCCACTTCTTGAAATTGAGCTATCATCGCCCGCACCTTTTCTACATACTTTCGAAGTTTCTCCTCTTTCACCTTATATATCCCCTTCACTTGATGAACGACTAGCATCGAGTCCATAAAAGCTTTTATCTTCATGGCTCCAGCGTCCAATGCTATTTGGAGACCTGAAATGATAGCTTCAAATTCAGCTTCATTGTTTGAGGATAAAAATCCAAACTGGACGGCAACCCTGATTTCTTCCCCTTCAGGACTAATGAGTATGACACCTGCTCCACTTCCCAATCGAGTAGATGATCCATCCACAAACAAACTCCACTCTTTTTCTTCCGAGGTATGGGTGACTTCTACCAGAAAATCTGACAGAGCTTGTGCTTTAATCGTAGTTCGGGGTTGATAAGTGACCTCAAACTCACTCAGCTCTGTGGCCCATTTTACCATCCTCCCTGATATTTTGGATTTGGATAAAAGTCTACCCAAAGGAGTGTTTGTTATTACCATGATAGGGTGAGACAGGAAGTATGGCCGAAGTCTTCTCGCTGTGGTGACTAGAGCTAAGGCCAACTTTTCAATTTCAGGGTATCGCTGCTCGGCTCCTTGCAGGGCTCGGCTGACATAATATACAGGCTGCTGTTGTCCTGATTTTTCTTTGATTAACACGGAACTAATGACTTCTTCTGCCACCGATAAATACACGAGAAGTGTTTCTTTGGGCTCAGGCTTGTTTATCAATGGTAACTGAGCCAAATAATCCTTCAAATCCTCGAAGGCCTTTTGGCACTGGTCATTCCACTCGAACTTGACTCCCTGCCTTAATGCTTTGAAGAAAGGCAAGCTTCGATCGGCTGATCGGGATATAAATCGGCTCAATGCCGCTATTCTTCCTGCCAATCTCTGCACTTCATTCAGTGTCCTCGGAGGATTCATTTCTCGTATGGCTTGGATTTTCTCCGGGTTAGCTTCAACACCTCTTTCCGTAACCATGTATCCTAGAAATTTGCCCCTACGAATACCGAAAGTACATTTTGCGGGATTCAACTTCATGCCAAATTTTCTTAAAGTGTTGAAAACTTCTTCCATATCTTTGACCAAGTCCTTGGCTTTTCGGCTTTTGATCAGGACATCATCCACATACACTTCCACATTCCGACCAATTTGTTCTTTAAACATTTTATCCATCAACCTTTGATAGGTGGCCCCAGCATTTTTCAATCCAAAAGGCATTACTACATAACAAAAAGTTCCCCCTGCTGTTACAAAACTTACTTTTGATTGATCTTCCTGTGCCAAAGGGATCTGATGATATCCCTGATAAGCATCCATAAGACATAACAGCTCGTGTCCAGCAGTAGAATCTACAAGCTGATCGATCCTGGGCAAGGGATAACAATCCTTGGGACATGCCTTATTCACATCCCTAAAATCCACACACATTCTCCATTTATCACCAGCTTTAGGCACCAAAACTACATTCGAAAGCCATGTAGGGAAGCCGATCTCACGAATGTGGCCTGCTTTTAACAACTCTTCTACCTGCTTGGCAATGACAGCGTCTTTTTCTGGTCCAAAATGCCTTCTCTTTTGCCTTATTGCCCGAACATTAGGGTCTACATTGAGGCGGTGTTCGGCAATCTCAGGCTTAACTCCCTTTAAATCAGATATGCTCCATGCAAATACATCCACATGCTGATTCAAACAATTAACTACTTTTTCTCGTAATTCTGGATCAAGCTGGGATCCTACCCTAGTAATTCGAGTAGGGTGACCCAGCTCGATGTTGAGGAACTCCTCTTCTGGTGTTATTCGTTCTTCCTCGCCCCGTTTCCTCTTTTCATTTCCCCTTCGTTCTCTTCCTTCATTATTCTGCTCTTTTCTTGCTTTAACTCTTGCACATAACATTTCCGGGGCGATCTTTGATCACCCCTTACTTGCCCCACCTCCTCTCCTACTGGAAATTTCATGATTAGATGATAGGTGGAGGCAACGGCTTCAAAAGCAGCTAGGGCTGGTCTTCCCAATATTATATTGTAAGAAGATGGTGCATCCACAATGAGGAAATTTATCATCTTTGTTTTGATCCTTGATGCTTCACCAATTGTAACTGGTAGAGACACTTGCCCTATCGGGTTTATGACTTCCCCTGCAAATCCGTGCAAGGACGTATTCACTTTCGATATAGGTAAGCTTCCTAAGTTCATTTGGCTTAACGTACCAAGAAAAAGTACATCCGCCGAGCTTCCTGTGTCCACGAAAATCCTCTGCACATTATAATTAGCCACTGTGGCAGAGATAACCAATGCATCATCGTGAGGAAAATGAACTCCTTGCAGATCTGCAGGCCCAAAAGATATAGACGGACCCTCATGTACATGACTGGGGTCAATAGATAGCACTTGAAGCCTCCGGGCGTGATTCCTTCTTGCTCTGTTCGAATCTCCTCCTGACGTTCCTCCAGCTATCATGTGTATAGTTCCCCGACTCGGAATATTGTTCAAGGTTTCCTCTTCTCCCTCTACTCTTTCTCCTCGAGCTGACCAAGGGACTGGCTGCGGTGCTCCTCTTCCAGGATTTATATTAATTCTAGGAGTGAAATTATTGTCTTTGAACTCCTCGTTAAATCCCCGCCCTCCATCAGACTCGTTAGATCTTCCACCTCGAAACCCCCCTCCTCGATATCCTCTTCCTCGGAAGGACCCTCCTCGGATCATTGTTCCTCGGAAAGGTCCCCCCTATGAGGTCCACCCCGCCCCCTCTTCGGCATACTCTGATTCATTGCTACTTCCCGATGGGGTCTCATCGGTAGAAATTGGTCAAAACTTCTTTTGACTGGCTCCACCGGTTTATTCTTTCTGTTTACCTCTTCCCCAGTTTTGCCATCTCTTCTTTGCTTCATCCTTTGGGCTTCTTCCAGGTTAATGTATTTAGAAGCTCTTCCCAACAATTCATCATAATCAGAAGGTGACTTTTTTGCCAAAGATCGAAATAAGTCTCCTTCTTTTAATCCTTGAGTGAACGCGCTGATTAGTACTTCCGAGGTGACATGCGGAATGTCAAGACATGCATGACTAAATCTTTTCAGAAAATCTCGAAGAGATTCCTTCTCCGCTTGCTTAATCCCGAATAGACTAAGAGCTGTTCTTTTGCAACTCCGGCTGCTTGCAAACTGATGCAAAAATAGAGAACTAAACTTCGGGAAAGAGTCTATGATTCTTGCTGGCAACTGATTAAACCATGCTTGCGCTGCTCCCGATAATGTGGTCAGGAAAACCCGACATTTCACTCCATCCGTAAGTTGATGAAGAAGCGAAGCGTTTTCAAATCGAGACAGATATTCTTCGGGATCTGTACCACCATCGTAATTTCCCACATTTAAAGCCCTGAAGTTTGGGGGCAAAGGATCATCAACCACATGGGAGGCAAATGGAGTACTCCTCTGCGGAGGATACAGACGTCCTTCCATCTTATTACGCATCTGCTGCAGCTCACTTTTCAGCTCTTCCATTTGGCGATTTAAAGCTTTATCAGCTTCTTCATTCAAATGATTAGAAATATGTCTAACTTCCTTAGGCTCTTTTTCAGGTTCTTTTTCAGATTCTCTTTCAGGCTCTTTTTCAGGTTCCTGCCGGGAAGCCAATTCTTCCCCCTCTTCATCTTGTACATTTTCTTGTTTCTGGGGGGGGGGGGGCATAAATTGCCTCATAATCTCTCCAACAGTTTTGGTTATCATTTCCGTCAAATGCTCCATGGGAATTCCCCCAACAGGAAATGACTGAGGAACATGTTGAGATGATCCTGCATCTTCTGGCCCTTCTCCGGGTTCAGTGAACATGTATGGGTGAGAATTGGATCTGTTTCCCCTAGAAGCTTGCCCCCTGCCTTTACCTCTGGCCATCTTGCCCTTTGATTTATTTTTCGTTAGAAAATTCGTCCTACTTCAACGCCTTAGATCAAATTTTCCCACAGACGGCGCCAATGATGTGATCCGTTATTTTACGTGTTTGGTAGAATTAAATGTGTACGAAAAATAAAAGGAATACACCAAGATTTTTTACGTGAAAAACCCTCGAATTGAGAGAAAAACCACGGGACCTAGTCCAGTATAAAGTTCCACTATAAATATTACTGATTTACAAGATGATCTGGACACAAGAAAAAGTTATTCAATGACTTACACGACTACTGTTGTAGAAATTATAAAAAAGACCGAACAGACTCAAGCTTGCTCTCTTCGGAGTCTTTTTGCCCAGAAAAATCCAACCCCTGCTATGAAGTTATCTGAGGGTATTTATAGGACTGCCCTTAGTAACTAACTCGCGGAAAATCAGCCACATGATGTCCTTTGATCGTGGCTTGATGGGAGCCAAGCGTGTCCGAGAAATCCGCCCCATTAAAGCACGTTCCATCTCAGCCGGTTAATTAGTTTTAATTATGACCGGGTCTTCCGCTACTCTTTGACCAAAATCCCGAAGAGGGCAAAGGATGCCCGACAATATGCTGATCAGTATCCTGTGTTCGACAAGCATCTCTTCGGTATAATTTCTGCTCGGCAATTTTAGGGTTTGTGTCTTCATAAATGGATTTTACCCGAGAAATCAATATGTCATATGACATCACTTATAAAATTACATATTTATATGTAGTAACTCACTCGAAGAGATGCAAATAAAAGGAACCCGTGAAATTTTATTGAGGAATTTGGTTAATAAAGTGAGTTCAAATTTATATGAACTCACAAATTTGGTGATGAATATGGATATCAATTTCATATGAAATTCATACTGCTATGATCAAATATATGGACTAATATTGTATATAAATATACAAAAAGATCATAAATAAATATGCACGTGTCATGATGCACCAACACACACGGTTAACCATTGACAAATCACCAGAATATATCTTAATCTGCTGTAAATGTTGCATCCTCCATTATATAATTTATTATTTATATATATTTAACCCATTTTTCTCCAAACTAAGGAAAAAAATTTGCAATATTTTAAATATTTCTATCTTTACTATTTTTCAGTGCTACTCCCCACTGCAGAGAGTCCCAAAGCTATCCTTCTTGATCTCTATACTTTAATGACTAAAAGCTAAATCAAACCCAAGTGAGAAAATCTTACATATAAAAATTTTCCGGTCATGTTATACATGTTTACGAGGCGAGTCTTTTTCCTTTTTGCTATTTTTTTCCTAATTGCAGTTGTTAAAACGCTATTGGATTGGTGTTTTGAGGCCAGAAAGTTGTTATCTTGATAATGGGTTCTCATTTCCTATGCTAAGTATAAAAGGCTTTTTTCTTAGTATTTCCGGGAAAAAGAAAATTGGGTTCCATTTTCTAGGCTAGTAGTATGAAATGAATAAAAAAAATTTACTTGTGGGAAGGTAACGAGGTATTCATGTGGAGACTAGGTTCAATGGGTGAGGATTGGGATCCATGTTGGTTCTATAGTTTTTGTCATTTGTTCTTTTTTATGTTCTTAATGTCCTCGTCAATTTTTTTAATTAATATTCAATGTTTCTGAAACCTTGATTACCGTGGCGATAGTTTGTTTGGTTGGTTATTTTTTTCTGACGTCTGCTGTGCTTTCTTTGTTGTTAAAGGTGTTATATTGGACAGTTGGACTGATATTAGCACATTTCGTTTCACAGGGTTTGAAAAAGTTGGTTTCTTTTTGTAGATTTCAGTTTATCCATGGGTTGAAGTCTAGGAATGATGGATAGCTTCAGCGACTTAGCGGAAGGTTCGCGATTTTTCGATGCATTGGAGCAAATTTCACCAGCATTTGATTTTGTTGATGATTACCCTGGTTACAAGAATTGGGAATATGATGTGTGGATTAGTAGTCCCAAAAGTATCGATGAACGTCGAAGGAAATTTATTAGATGGATGGGATTGAGTGAAGACGGGTTAGAAGGAAGTGATTCGGTTGATATATGCGACAATAGTGAAGATGGTGGTGTGTTTAGAGGAAATGTTGACAGAGTTATGCATAATAGCGGGGCTGTTCTGAGAACTTCAGGAGTTGAAGACAGGTTTTCTTCGAGCCACTCTTCTTTGTCGAGTTTGTCTACTGATGGAGTGGATTTAAATGAAGATAGAATCTGCCATGGGATTTGTGATGGTGAAAGTGAATACTGTGTGGTCAAATGGTGGGAAACTGAGAGGCTAGGACAAAGCCGGGACACAGATTCCAGAGTTCCGATATTTGGGGAGTCTAAGAATGATCTATCACCTAAATCGGTTCGGCAACTTGTACAAAGAGAGCCGGAGGGAAATGGAAATGTAACAAGAACAATGAATGGGTCGAAAGATAGTTGGTTCAGAAAATTGCGTTCCCTGGCTTGTATGTTGAGTATGAACGTGAAAAATGGTAATGTGGAGTCAAATTACTTAAGCCAAGTTCGAGAGATGGGGACTCGGAGAGTGGGCGTTCGCCATTATCGAAGAAGGTTGAAGGAACTCTCAGCCCTTTTCGTGGGACAAGATTTCCAAGCCCACGAGGGTTCAATTTTGGCTATGAAATTTAGTCCTGACGGTCAGCACCTGGCAACTGCGGGGGAGGATAAGCTTGTGCGAGTATGGCAAGTGGTGGAAGATGAAAGATCAGATACAATTGACACTGTAGACGTGGATCCGTCATGTGTGTACTTCTCAGTAAACAATTTGTCTGAATTAGGACCTCTTAAAGCACAGAATGATAAAGTTAACGAATTCAAGAATCTTAAAAAAACGCCAGATTCGGCATGCGTTATCTTCCCTCGAAAGGTTTTCAGAATCTTGGAGAAGCCACTGCATGTGTTCCAAGGACACAAAGGAGAGATCTTGGATCTTTCTTGGTCAAGTAATGATGTAATGCCTAATCATTGCAAATTTATTCGATATATTTGAAGAAACTGGTTTCTATAAATTAAGGCGTTTTTACTTGTTTTCTCGCAGCATTTGCTTTCATCATCGGTTGATAAAACTGTTCGACTGTGGCGGGTTGGACTTGATCAGTGTCTCAAGGTTTTCTCTCATAGCGACTATGGTGTGTGCATATAATCATTAATCTACTGAATGGCCCAAAAAATTTAGAATTACACGGCTTAGAAGTACTGATATCTCAAATGTTCATTCTATACAGTGACCTGCATTCAGTTTAACCCTGTGAATGATGATTACTTTATCAGTGGTTCGATCGACGGGAAGGTTCGAATTTGGAAAATAAATGGCTGTCATGTTGTGGATTGGATTGAAACAAAGGACATAATAACTGCCATTTCCTACCGCCCTGATGGTCAGGTCTGTTAGTATTTCTTCTTTTCAAGTCAACAGTTTTAGCTTATAAATCATCGAGGCATACTAACTCAGTATATATTTTCTTGTTGTACAGAGTGGTGTTATTGGCTCCGTTACCGGTACCTGTCGATATTTTAACATATCAGGTGCTTTTAAGTTAATACTCTAATCAATTTGTTATTTGCTTTTTAATAAATTTGTTCTGCTTTTTAGTCAATGCATTACTGGGAGAGCCGTGATTTTGTCACGAAATTGCCATTTACATGCTGTGACCAACAAGTGTTAAATGAAAATCTGTTGATTGTATCAGATAATCAAATTCAATTGGAAGCTCAGATATGCTTAGCTGGTAAGAAGAAATCACCCTGCAGAAGAATAACCGGCTTCCAGGTTGCTGCCATTATCTCTCAAAGATTGCTAATCTGTTTTTATTTCGTTTCAGTTTCTTTTATTGGTAAATTCTTACTAATTTTGTTATTCTGTGGAGCAGTTTTTACCACAAGACCCAAGCAAGCTATTGGTAATATGCGCTGATTCACAAGTCAGAGTTCTTAATGGGATGGATGTGATCATCAAGTACAAAGGTTCTCTCTTGATTCTTTCATGTTGGTTTATTTGATGACTTGTATGATAATTTGAAATCACGCAATCTTGTGAAAATCAGCTTATTTTCTTTATAATTCAGGTCTACGAAATGCTGGAAACCAGATTTCCGCTTCATTTACTTCAGATGGCAAGCATATTGTCTCTGCATCTGAGGATTCAAATGTATATATTTGGAACTACAACTGTCCTGGTACATCTTTTTTTTCGCAGTCGGAATCCATTAGATCCTTCGAGTGTTTCACCACAGATGCCTCCATTGTCATACCTTGGACCGGCCTGAAAATCATAATCTCTGAAAGCCAGTTGAAATCAAGAAAGCACAATAGTTCTAAAAATTCATTGCCGTTTTCACCATCCACTTACTTCTATTCAGGGCAAGAATTTTTCCTCGAATCAAACCCAAAGGGATCCGCCACTTGGCCCGAGGAAAAGCTTCCAACTACCATTCCTCGGGCGATGTCATCTCCAATGTGTAAAACTAAGTATAAACTTCTCAAGACTTCTTGCCAAAGTTCATCCACTTCTCATGCATGGGGTCGAGTACTTGTTACGGCAAGTTGGGATGGAAAAATCAAATCTTTCCACAATTACGGTTTACCAATTCCCCGTTAACACAAGGATCCATAAATATCAAGAACTTCTATACGATCTCCCGTGATGGGCAATTCTTTTGCTAGTCATTTTAATGTAGGCTGTCACATATTCGTTGACCGGCCCCAATTCGTTTATTGCTCTATATTGAAGGTCCCTTTCAATTTCTGCACACAATTGAAGTTTGTATAGGCAATGACAGTTGGATGGAGTCAAATATCCAAATTGTAAATTCGCCACTCCATTTAAAGAAACAGCTGAGGTTTGACTTGTCTGCATGCAATGTAGCTATCCAGCTTCCACTATGATTCATCCATTCATTTGTTATTGCGATATATTTTTGCCTCTGGCCCAGAAATGAGATGGAATCATGTGCTGGGAGACGTCACCTAGAAACTGATATGCTCTATGGAATTGCTCGCGGGACCTCAAAAAATTTGTGTCTATTCGTTCAGGTGGGGCTCCGAGAGCAAAGCTTGTGGCTGAGATTTGTTCGGGGAAAATTTTAGTGGGGAATCCCATCTTTATGTTTTGTTGGTTGGTCTGAGTTATTAAGTAAATTGTCTGCCACTTTTAAATCACGACGAAGGTAGCAGTCCACGGCTCGGGGAGGGGCGGGGGACGTTTTTCCAGTGGGGTGGCTTATGATTTTTTCTCCAGGGGTGACGAGTTTGTGGATTACTTCTGGTTGTAGTGTTCAGAATTCAGAAATATTGCATATTTAAGTGATTTTTGCTATTTTTTTTTAATGTTTTAGTTACATTTTTATGTGAGTAGATGTGTACAGGAGCAACTAATTCTGGTTCAATTGAATACACGTATATATTTGGAAAATTCTATCCTACACGAGATTGTTACTACCCAATCACCATGAAGTTTGAACCATTTGATGGGTAGACTTATCGTGATATTCATATCATCCAATGATTATATTCACGTGTATGATATAATTTCCCGATATCCACGAATGATTGTGGCTTGGATTCTGACTGGGTGTGAGTGGTTATTACACTGATTTTTTGTTTTCGTCTTACAATTTAAAATAAGATGAAGTTGAATACAACTCTGAAATTTTTAAACCTGACGTGGTAATTTGATGGTAATGTTAGCCTTAACAAGTATAATAATAATTTAATCTATATCTAGATGTCATTGCACCTTACCTATTACGTGCATAATTAATTATAACTTTAAAATTCATAATTTTAGATGTTCCCATCAATGTTGCACTAGTTGGTAATCTAGCATCGTACGCTCGAATCGGATCGACGTCTGTATCTAAATGAAATCTTGCCGGTGTGAGGAGAACTTATGTAGTTTTTTTTTTGAATTTTTATTACTTTTGGTTAGAAGTTCTTCATTGTTGTCTCGTGTAATATCTTAGTAGTGTACATATGCTTTGTATATGAGTTAGAGTATTCCTTTTACCATATTAATAATATTATTATGAATTAATTAAATACATTATTTTGTCTTAATTTGTGCTTCATGTTGATAACAATGTTTTTAATTATAAAACTTGACTTAAAATAATAGAAGTGAAAACCTATTCGAATGTAAAATTGTTAATTTATGATTAAAATTAATCTATATTACATATTATCAAGTAAACCAAACATATTATTATTTATAATATTTTACTAATTATACGAACCAAATATAATATAATCCGTCCTTGTTTTGTCTTATCAACACACAATCAAGTCATTATCCACTTTTTAATCTATTCATCACTTACAATATCACACCAATCAAGCACAACCTCAATGTATAATAATTAGTGATCTTGAAAATTGATTTAAGTAGTTTATGTGGGCCCAGAAGATACCCACGAGAATTGTTAGTAGAATTTTTTTTTTGGAATTGGATATATTAAATTATCATTGTACCATGTCCAAATTGACAATATTTTTCAAAAACAAGGGAACATAATCATTGAATTCCAAAGAAATCCTTTGACGAAGATCCATCTATGCTAGCAAATGTGCTACCCGATTCCCAGAACGACGACAATGTTGAATGGAAGACCCTTGATAATGTGAACAAGCTTTGCGAATATCATCAACGATCGGAGCTCCCACAACCAATGGTTCAAGTTTATGGATGACAATCACCACTGCAGATGCATCTGTCTCCACTATCCAAGGTTGGCTGACAAAATGTGCTGCTGCCAATACCCCTTCACGAAGGGCATAAAGTTCCGCCAATGAGGAGAGTATATACCGGATATACACTGACTTAACCAAACCAACACCACTCCATTCTCATCTCTACCCACAATACCCACACCAAAATAAGGTAAAGATGGAATAACTGCTGCATCAGTATTAATTTTGATGCTGCCTCTGTGGGGAGGAGACCACACATCATTGCCAATATGCAAATTATGGCCTGAAGGTCTATGTTGTCGGCATGACATGAAATCACACAGTAAGTATCCAACACGTTCAACGATATCGTGAGGTGTAGTGCATCTATTTGCAAACAAAAACTGATTTCGATCGAGCCAAATACTCCAACATAACATAGTGAAATTTTCGAGGTCAGTCAAATGGCCATGTTCTACCACCCAACATAACAACTCCAAAAAAGTATCTGCTTTGAATTGAACAAGCATGGGCCAAATTGCCGAAGATTTCGAAACAGATTGTGTTGCCTTACATTTTCATAATGCATGAAAAATGTCTTCTGGATAGGAACTATAGCGGGGACAAAGTGAATTGGTTTTAAGACCGCGACGAGTAAGAAGGGCTCTCGTTGGTAAAGCGTCGTAAATGGCCCTCCATAAGTGAATAATGACCTTGCTGGGAACTCTTAAACCCCACAACTTCTGGAGACACTTTACCATCCCAAAAGTGTTTCCACTGCTCGTTTCCACATCAGGCTCCGTAGCCAATCTGTAACCAGATTTAACGGAGTAAACACCATTATATTCATAGTGCCGTACCAAAATATCATGTCTCCCACTTGTTCCACGTGGAATACGTCTTATCTCTACTCGATCAACTGGCCATAGCACACTATTGATAACCTCTCAATCCCATTGTCCATAGAGGAAAGTAATTGGTTGACTGTCATATTAATAAGAGGTCCATGAGGAGTAATGGGACGGAAACCCCGTGATCTTAGCAACCATGGATCTTAAAATAAACGAATTAAATGTTCATCACCGACCTGCCAACGCATCCCTTTAAGTAGTAGCTCTCTGCCCCACAAAATACTATTCCAAAGAAAAGAAGGATGATGACCCTTTAGTGGCCTAGAAAAGTAGTTGTTGGATAATAATGAATCAGGATTTTGAAGCAACCGTCAACTTTGCTTAGCTAAAAGTGCATGATTGAAGGCAAATAAATTACGAAAACTCATCCCCCCTCGGAACTTAGAGCGACACAATTTGGACCATTTAATCCAATGAATATTATGCTTGTCTCGTGACACTCCCCACCAAAATTTAGCCATCATTGATTCAAGTGAGTGACACAATGTCATCGATAATTTGAATACATACATGATATATGTAGAGGTAGCTTGGGCCACAGCTTTGATAAGAACCTCACGGCCCTCAATCGAGAATATCTTACTTCTCCATCCCTGCACTTTCCGCCATACCTTCTCTTTCAAACGATCAAACACCCGTTGCTTATTTCTACCCACAAAAGCTGGGAGACCCAAGTATGATTCATAAGACTCAAAATGTGGCATTCCCAAAGTCTAGAACACTATACCTTTCATTGACCAAGTGTATTTGGACTAAACGTGATATTAGATTTATGGAGGTTGATAACTTGGCCGGACACACGAGCATAGTGAGAAAAAATGTCACGGATAACCATACCATGTCTGTATTCAAATTATGTCAAATCATAGTCCGTATTATCAGACTTGACCCAAGCTTTAAATATATCATGATTCTGGTTTCGATATATATACAAAAATCAAAATCAAATCGTTACTCCAATTCTATAACTTTATTGTTTTTGACTTTTCACACCAAATAATCGTATGTTCACTAAGAAATATTATTGGCTACTCTATACACATTATCCTATAAAAATATCATAATCCTTGGATGTGTTAGTAATGTCAAACGGCCGTGCTCATGCCGCCTGGCATTGTTCCATACTTCCATACTGGGCCGACACGGCCCGCAACAAAGATGGGTCGTACTTGGCATGGCCTGTCTTTGTTTTTGCTAGGCCCGGCACCACCCATAGGCCCATGACTTATAGGCCGTGCCAGGCACGGCCCAAATAATTTTTAATTTTTTTTTCGCTTTTTAAATTTTTTTGATTAATTTTAATTATTTAATTATAATAATATTATAATAAAATATAGATGGTTACAATATACTTGCAAAATAAAAAATTATTAACTACGAATTGAAAAACTACAAATTATATTGAACAAAACAAAATCAGAAATTACATAAGTGTTTTAAAAAAACATTATAGTTTTCTTCATTTTCATCCGAAGAATCATCATGTCCTCGCAAACCTTGTAAGCGGTTATCAGCATCCAATCAATCCTTGTTTGATTTCATTCTACTTCTTTTTTCATTAATGACTCTTCCACCTGCACTAAAACAAAACTCCGATGGAACTGTGGATATCGGAGGAGTTAGTAGATCACGTGACATCATGGAAAGTACTGGCCAAAGTCTAGCATTGTTTTTCCACCATGCCAAAACATCAAAAGTTTCTAATTCTTGTCACTGGAATTTATGACTTGGTTTAGATATAACTGAAGCTCAGTAAATGAAGATATATTAGAACTAGAACTAGAAGAAGCAGAAGTCATGTCTTGTCTTTTTCTTAACATTGTCCACACAGAACCCTTACTATTACTACTAGCATTACTACTATTTTCTCTTACTGAAATTGATCTAGACTAATGTAACGAATCATATAAAGAAACCAAAGCAAAGAAACATTTATTAATGCGCTCTTTCTCTTGATTAATATTAACATTTATTCAAAAATATTGAAGAATTTTGATAATAACAACCCGAAATAAATTGGTAGCATCATAAAAAAAGGTTCTAAAAAATTACAAATATTAGAAGCAATTTCCATTCAGTTTCTTCAAAATGAAAATGTTCAGTCATCCTTTTATTAAAAAAAATAAAGTGTTCACATTTCTATAAGGTAAACATGCTTGCAACATTAAATATGTGAAATTCACCTATTACGAACATCATAAGAAAAATCTTTATAATTCATATGTGGAATTCCACCTACTGCCACTAGGCGATCGACCGTCAATTATGTAGCGATCGATCGCCAAGCACGTCTGTAACCTATTGCCACTCGGCAATCGATCGCTAATTATGTAGCGATCGATTGCCAAATAATTTTTTTTAAAAACCACTACAGTGTCCTGTCGTGCCCGTGCTAGCCCACGGGCTGGCACCCCTTGGCCCGACACGGCCCATGTTCTGGGCTATGCCTGGCACGACACGACACGACACGACACTGTAGCAAAACGGGTGGCGTCGTGCCGCACCGTGTCGTGCCGTTCCGTGTCGTGCCGTACCTCGTGTCATCCGCTTCTCTAGATGTGTATCTACTCCCCAATTATTTGGTGAAAGATATCTATCTAAGGGTTGTTAACCCCCATGATATAGTGCCCATAGGTGTAGCATAGAAGTATTCGTTCCATAAGAACCTCAAACTAATAAAATTAAGTATTCAATTATAAAATATTATGAAATCTTTATTTAATATTAAAAAGTATAAAAAACTGGCTTAAATTTAATTATCAAGATGAATTTATATTTTCGATTATAGTTCTGATTTGAATTTCTTGTCTTAGGGACTAGAACTGAAAACTCAAACCTTGTTTCCACTTGCGGGTTTGGAAATTCAGTTCACATTTCAATTCTCGTTTCGAAAGAATCAATTGGATGAATAAACTGTAATATCTATAAATTAATAATATTGAGATCATAAAATTTTATTAATTTGTAGATGTATTAATTAATCGATAAATTAATAATTTATAATTTAAAGAGTGAAGCAACATCAAGAAACTTAAATGAACCAACTTTTGGTACCAATCACGCGAAGGTGAGAATAATTCAATACCTTTGGTACCAAACGCAAAAGGAAACACTCATAGCGGCAATAACCTTTCAAAATTTTTTACACGATACCAGAGCTTTTGAATTCAATGAGAAAAATTAGAGATCTAATCTATATAGATTCAAATTTCGAGCAAAAACAAACAACAATATATTCTTATTTTATTAAATTGTCATAGTTATGTTTGTAATTTATGAAATTAACGGGACTATTTATATAAGGGTTCTCCTAAAAATTATTATCTTATTAATTTATCAAAATTAATAATTTTTAAACTTGCACAAGACCGTGAAAAAATATTATTTATGGAGGTTATTCATATATTGAGTATTAATTTATGAAAGTTTTATTGTAATTGTATTGCCTTTCCACACGGAGATCGTGTTTAAAGCTTCAACAGCTAAGTAACCTTATACAGTAGAGTCTCGAACACGAAACGTCCTCCACAAAGAGAGGGGTACATGCCACTCAAATCAAAGACCGACGGCGAACCTTATCCAAATTTCAATAGTAATTAACAGTTATAACTCAAATTCATTATTTATAAATTCATTATTTATGTGTCTTGGCAAAAAGGAGAAAAAAAATGCTAAACATTTCAGATTCCACTTTTTCCTCAAACATGTTTTTGTAAATAATAAAAGTATTTGCAAAATCAATATATTCAAATGTTTTGATTTTAAATTCTCTTACAAATCCAAATATTCATCCAAAACACAACCTAAGCTCCATTAAATGGATGAAAGAATTGATGGATTTAGATTTCAAATCATTAATAGAAATCTTTTGAAATTGTTTAGCTGATTTTGAAATCCATAGATTTCAAATACACTATCTTCAACTATAATTCGTTTTTTAAACAATACCAAGATATATCGCATTTCAAATCCAAATTTTCAAATCCATTGTTGAAATGAATCGTGACATACAATTGCAATCTAACTAAATTTCAAATCTCACTCTGCCAATTTTAAGCCAATCTCAATGCAGATTATTTGGTTCTCCTGCAGCCGGGTAACTAGACTATGGGGATTCCATCCAATCATCTGTGTCAACAGAGATTCTTGTTTCACTTCCAAAGTAATGAAAGATTGTGACACAGAGCCTGAATCGAGCTTTATGAAGACGAAGCAATCGCGCCATATTTTCTACAGGGTTTGCCATTACAAAAGTGATTTTGTGGACGATGCTTGTCAGTTCTCCAGAAAAATTAGGCATGAAAGGAAAGTGTGAAAAAGAACGATATAAAGACTAATCAAACACAAGGTGCAGATTGGAAGGTTACTGTATGAAAAAACGTCAGCAGTTTTAACAAACACAGGAAGTAAGAGCACTTTTTGCAAGTGTAATAAACAAATTACAACAGTGAACATTGTGAAAATAGAGGTACTTGGCATCCCCACATCCAGACTCCAAACTAGTACTTGCATAACCATAGTGCCTGAAGATAAAATCGAAGTTAGCTTAAGGGAATACTAACTATATGCTCGACATGTGGACACCTAGTGCATAAACACAGACAAATTAGCGAGTTATTCATGATGATTCCATACTTTCTGCAATACCTTAAGTCCTTAACAGAATAAAATTCATCCTGATTTTCAGTTGAAGCATTAGAAAATGGATGCTTCGTGGTTGTTTTATCCTCAAGCATCATTGAATATCACCAAATTTCTTCATCATAATCATTCACTGTGAATTAATTCTAAACTTGTCCAAATTACAGGCAACTGACACATTGGAATTCACAAAAAGTTGGGTCAGTACGAGTTCATAAGAAATGGCATGGTTTCCATTAATATACATGGTTTAGTTTTATCAAATGATCCATATTCACAACGTGAATTAGCAATAAAATTCTTCAATGATTGTACGTAGATATTAAAAAATGGGACCAAACTTACGTTTAAGAGCATAAGAAGGGTTCACAGATAGGGTGTGACATTAGCATGAAGACATGCACAAACCTACTGAACATATTTCAGACGGCATAGAACACAGATTTCAGGATAACATCGGGATTCATAAACCTACTGAACAAACAAATTCAACTAAATGGTTATAGTAAAAATATTTTACTGACTCTGACTTTGAAATGGAATTAGAGTAATAATAGTCTATTACTACTGCTTGTCGAACCCTAAAATTAGTTGTCCACAAATTAGCTGGATATAATGATAGTCATTCTCTAGCAAAAGTTAGAGACAAACAATTGCTGCCGCAGACAAGTGCACATTTTCAATTCCTTTTTCATAACTTGGGTTATTCTTGGGGAGTGCATGGCAGTTATAAGAACATTGTCATATGCCAAAACGTCAAGATCCCCAAAAAATGATAAAGACTTTTTTTTCGAACTTTCAGTTTAAATGATATAATACCAGCCAACTCTAAGGAAGCATCCACAACAGAATACACAACACGTAAGAGTTCTAAACTGCTTAAAAACCATCTCAATGGAGAAAAACAATGTTCTGCTGTCACCATAAATCAACAAGATATGTGATAAATTAGCTGAGGGCGGGGGTCAACTATGATATATTTCATAATGCTTATTAACAAGTTTATCAGTTGATAAGCATAATACAGTATATTACCACACTTGTCGAACTTTTATTGTGATAGTAGTATATTCCTGTCTAAATATTTAAAAGAGGATGGCCTTAATTTGGTTTGTTCTGCGTACACAATCATACATCTCACATGCATTTAAAGACAGGAATATACTGCTAATCAACATCATATTACTGGATCAAAATTTTCAGCTTACTAAGTATCCAAGCAAGAAAATTAAAAAAAGTAACCTAAACTGATAAAGATACATAATAAATATAGAAAAACTATGGAATCTCAGTGTCACGAATTACTAATACAGGGTATAACTGAACTTTACAGACATCTTTGCGGAGAAAAACCCATTCTTGATGTCCAGTCTCATTATGTATTTTTATCAAACTCCAATCACTCCATGTTAATATAATAAGCATCAATGTTATGCGTGCTGCCAGTGAACAATCACAAAAATGTCGTTTCGTTTCCGGTCGATAAATGTCAACTTCTACTTCCTTCACTCATAAAAATCAGATTTTTAAGTTTTATTTAAATTTTTAGAGAGATTTCTGAGGTTGTCTCCATTTTATCTTAGTACTGCTAAACACGGTCATCATACAATTCCAAAGGAATAGTAAAATTAAAAGATAAAATGCATCAATATTTCTGAAGTAGCATCAAAACGGAGACTCACTAGCGCAGGTGCACAACAATGCACTGCATTAAAAATGTCCCATTTTGTACAAGTTGGCAATCCAAACAACTAGGGAAAAAACAAGCTTAATTTTCTTAATGATGACATAAAAAATAAAAATAACATTGAATAAATTTTCGCGGAAACTCTCAACACCGATTCAATGTTCCTTAAAAATTTATAGACTAATCCATAATAGCGTGCTAACAATTAAAATATCGAAAAAAAAATCAAGCTTGCAGTTCGGTTTTTCTTGCCTTGCAAAAATGCATCCATATGTGAACATTGGTCATAGAATCAAGGCAAATGAGAACCATATCATCACATCGATTGAATTAAAAATCCATAACTTCCACAACTTACGCACCCAAAAACACACACGATCATCAACAGATCACACACAATAAAAACAGTAGAAAATAAATTATATACCAATCGTCGAGGAATGCTGGATCGGGTTCAGACAGGAGAATCGTTGACATTGTGATTGGCGGAGGAGAAAGAAGACGTAGAACTGGAGCGGAGATTGGTCAACATAAGTGGGCGATCTTTCGCCTCCTCATCCTCATTGTCAGTGTCCGCGGTGGAAAGATTAACACAAGAACATCGCTCGAGTGAGGCGAAAAACGCTGCCGCGACGCTAGTACCAAACCACCGGGCAAGGCCGTCCACCTTTTCGTAATACGAAGTCGCATTCAGGCCGGAATCCTCCATCTATTGTTGTTCTATGATTATGATTTCGAACTTCTGATCGACAAAAGTTCGAAGATTTGGGGGTAATCACCAATATTAGCGCAGTACCTGTTTCAATTTCTTCACTAATTAAAATCAATTATTTTTATTTTCTGTCCTTTTTAACATTTTTTGTCCGATTCTATCTGTGATGGCTTCTCGCTAAATTTTAATGGTTAATTTTTATTATTGTATTATATTCTAAATTTAAAAGATATTATATTATAAATTAAAATATTAATTTTATTATATTTTTTAAATAAACTGACGTTTATAATGAATATTTTATTAATCCAAAATAAATAAAATCTATATTTAAATTTTTAACATATTCCTCCGTAAATATTTTTCCAAAATTCTTCTCTCAAACTCCTATAATAGAACATAATGATAATATCTTATACCTGAACCAGTGACTCATTTTGCCAATTAATGAGAAAATGACCGTAACATGCCACTAAAATACTATACAGAGACAAAGATGAATGTCAAGAACGTAGAGGAGGCAGGATGCGCAGTTGGTCATGCGCAGTTGGTCAGATCTAATATGGATCACACATCGATGGTAGTCGGAGTTGGCGGCCGTCCCAGATCCCTCATTTTAGATCCCTGAGCAAGGTGATCAAGTTGTCCCTTGGATGCATTATCTCCTTTTAACCATTTGAGCGAAATGCGGTAAAAGATAAGGAAGAAAAATCCGTGGACCGACCCCATCATCTCCACGACTCCACCCCGTAGGAACTACGAAATCGCCCAAGGGCTTTCACAATTAGACAAAGTTGCTAACATTGGCGGAGCCATGATGTAAATTTATCTGGGGCTGGTCGAGCTAAGCATGATACTAACAGACTTCGATTTAAAAGGTATGGCTAAAATATAAATTTTCCAAAATTAACACTAAAAAATTTGTTTTAAAAAAAAATGTGTCCGCAGCTTAAAATGGTTGTCACAATGATAGTTACCATTTTCAGTAGCTAAAACTATAATAGATTCAAATATCGTAAATGTATCTGAATTGGCTACGTATTATTAGAAAACTGATGTTGTAAAGCTATTTTTCTTTGCCATCGAAATTAATATTGTAATTTGCATATCTAATAAAAACCCCCAAAAAAATACTACATGGATATTTCAAATCAAACAATTAGATAATGTTAAGCAAAACGGTTATATATTACAAATCCCATAAATGCAAATTATTTGATTAATTTATAAATATAGAATTCATAAAAAAGAAAAAAGAAAAAAGAAAGACAGACAGAACGAACAAGAGAATATTGTTAGCAACGAACTGGAACACTTGGCCCGTGTTTTTATCTGCCATTCACGATCCAACTACCAAATAACGCATGTTTTTTTGGTATTTCCCAACCAACATTCCAATTTCTTGTTCTATTTCATATTTTTAATCGATCATCCACTCTGACCCATGACAATTATCATAGTTCTTGTTTTTTTAAAAAAATAGTTTAAAAACATTAATTCATAATATGTATTAAAAATTATGTACTTGGCTACGTGCCTTGGCACCAAACACTTATCGAATGAAACTCGAGAAACACTTGTGTATGAGCGGAACTAATAATCAATATTACATGTTGCTGACTGAATCAAGTAGAGCTAAATGATAGGGATGTGCTAAAAAATAATTTTTTTGAAAATTAACACTAATTTTTTTCCGCATTGGGCCTTAGCATACCCTAATTCAAGGGTGGCTCCGCCCCTGCCCCAGTCGAATACCCCACTTTATTTAATTTGTGGGCATATATATACATATCCCATCCAGAACTTTTTTTTATTCCATATGGCATGACACCTAGAGGCCAAAGAAGTGAGGTGACATTTGAATCCTTCATATAATGTTTCTTGCTCAAATGAGTATTCCAAAGGGGAACATAAACTGAATAGATTTTAACTCTTCTTATTGGTATTTTATTCTGAGTTTTCTAATCAGTTTTTGAGATGCTCATTTGGGCAAGCAATGTTAAAATGGAGGTACGATTGTGCAGTTTCTTCAGGTAAAAGATCCTCGGCACCGGTTATATATTCAATAATTTTGATGTAATACACCTTATATATTTTAATCATTTCGGTATGAGCCGACATCATATATTTTGAAGGTAATTCTACGTGTTTAGAAATAACTTTTTTCAATCTAAAAATACCCCTTGATTTTGCTTGGCTAGATATCGGATGAGCTCAATCTTCATTTTTCTCGATCTTAAGAAAAGAGAGAGAGAAGTATATATATTTTCATGTCCTTAATTATGCATTTTCTATTTGATATAAAACATGAACATTCCTAGCTTTATTGTTCTTTTACAGAATGACTATCATGAGAGATTATCTCGCTTTTGATTTGGATGTTTGAGTTTTCTCCTCATTCTAATCAAACATCTATAGTTTAAACAACAACGTCTATTTCCAATGATACATATTTATAGGTCAAATCATAGGGGAAACCATGGTTTGCAAAAACGGTCACGAAATGGTTTCATCCAAACCCTCTGATATTTTTCAGAGATATCAACAATTGTTTTGTCTGGGTTGATACCATGTCTGGCAATCATTTTCTCCCACGTGCGTTGATAATCCTGTATAGGATAATAAACTAAATCCTCGTTAATCTGAATCCTAGAAGTGCCTGTCTGTGGCCTAAGGTTCAACTCTCCCTCTTTTACCCAGAGGTACTGGGTTGACTTGAAGGTTCGGATTATGATGACACCTAACCGTCAACATTCGCTACAGCTTGTACATCCTCAATGAATGCATCATCTGCAGCACCTATAACAGGGGTATGTGAATCCCTTGTCTCCGGGTTAGATGAGCGACGTTATCTAAACCCTCATTTTTGCACCATTGGAGATGCAACCTGGAGGACAGGCCCCTTCAAGACTTTGAAAAACCGTTCTTGGGCCTGAAGGCAGACTCGTATATGACCGAAAACTAAGTCCCGATCTGCCTATTGTAGTCGTCCTGCGACCTTAGCATTGAGACAAAGAGTCCCAAAATCTTGTTCCACGATCTCCGGGTTCTCCTGAGATGCCTAACTCGTATGAGGGTACAGTTAGCAATGTGTCCCTCCATCTCGTGTTAAGAAATCTGCAAGAATATTTTTATCAGATTTCACAATGACAATATCATAATAATAATATTGGCATTCAGTTTGCCATCTTAAAAGTCTAGCCTTTTTTGGTTTTGATTCAATTTTATTTTTCAGAAAATACTTAACGTTAGTATTATCTATTTTCAATATAAATTTATTTGCAAGTAAAAATAGTGGTCTTTTTTAAAAGCCTTTTGAACTGCAAAGAATTCTTTCTCGTTGATGTGCCATCTGATAACTTCGTTGCTGTCAAATAGACCACTGCAATATCTGCATGTCACTTCTCCATCTGGTGTGGCCTTGGTGAATACTTCAGCCCACCAATGTCACTGATATATGTGTATAGTACCAGTTCATCTTTGTCGTTTGGAATTGCAAGCTTTGGTAGTTGCCTGCAAACTTCTTTAAGTTGTTTGACAGCTTGTCTGTGTTCTTCATTCCACTCGAACTTAACATCTTTTTTGAGTAGTGGACTGAATACCTTCCTGTGATTTGCTAGGCTATTGATTAACATCCCAGCAAAATTAACAACTCCCAAAAAACTCTGAAGTTGCTTCAAATCCTTGAGGTCAGCAGGATATCCTTGCACTTTTTCAACAATATGATTCTGCAACATGATTCCAGATTCGTCGATCTCAATTCCAAGGGATTCGATATGTCTCGTGGCAATTACTGACTTCCTTTCGAGAGCACTAATCCTTTCTTGTAACAAACATCTGAAAGATTTCCAAATGTTTAAGATGTTCTTTCATGTTTCGTGACGCGATGAAGATGTCGTCAATATACACCTGAAGTTGAAGTAATCTTTGAAAATATTATCCATCTTTATTTGATATATCTGGGGAGCACTAGAGAATCCCATTGGCATGACATTCCAGATATAGTTACCTTGTGGTGTAAAGAATGTTGTGAACCTTTTGCTAGCTTCCTCCATCTTAATCTAGTAGAATCCAGACTTGAAATCGAACTTAGAAAACACTTTGGCATTCTTGATGCTATTTACCAAATGTTCTGTGCTTGAGATATATTATCCATCGAATTCCAAGATCTCATTGATACCTTTGTATTTGATAATCAATCTTGGTTTTCCTATTTTAATTTCTCCATGATTTCGGACAAGAAATCGCGGACTGATGTATGGAGAAATACCTGCTGGGATTAACTTAAGGTCAAAATTTTCCTTAAGTATCATCTGTATATCTTTCCGATCTTCCTGATTCATGGGGATTGGTTTATACCTCACGAACTCATACTCTCTTCCAGCTTTCACCTTCAAAGATGCTGTAAACTCGTTTCTGTCCCACCATGCAAGAGGATTCTCGTTGTAGTTCCTCTGAATCTTCCTTTTTTACTTCCTCTAGAGTAATCTGCTCTTCGAGGGTAGCTTCAGGTTGCATGGCCTCCTCATGTAATGCTTTTTTCAGTAATAGTTGGATGTCTAGATTAACTTCATCGTCATCCTCATCAACATCTTCATTTTGTTCTCTGAATGACATTACATTTATACCATCAAAAGTCATTTTTTGCTTTTGACCAGTTCCCTGTTGTCTAAACTGAAGAATCGCTTAACCAAATCTCCGCTGATCCTTCATCTTAGCGTGTCGAAGTTTTCCTTCATCACCACTTTTGATGCGAAAACTAATGGGAAATTTCCTGTGAAAAGCCTCTCGTATTCGCTGCACAATAATCTTATGAGCATAAAAGGTTGTGAAAATAAGCCGCCTTGTCTCGTTCTCCTGTATAGACCGCTTGAATGTCTATAGGAAATTATTTCCTAGCAGCATATCAGCTCATGTATCATGGAATTAAATAGGTGGAGTCTTGACTTTGTACCAGGGGGTACCAGCTGCTCCTCCGATGATTATTTCCGCCACCTGTACTCCTTCATTAAGAATAAGAATCCGCTTGGAAAAGTCTCATCCGACAATTGCTGGTAATTTTTCACCAACATCTTTAGTAAAGATGTCTCTTTTGGCCGTGCATATTCCAGCTCCTGAATCAAGATATGCTGCGAAATATTCTGCAAGATATTTCTCGTATAACATCCCGACTGAGATATATATTGAGAATGGACTGGTGGTCATCATATTCTATATTTTTTCTCGTCCACCGTGAATTCCATTCCATCCTGTAATCTTTCCCAAGGTTTGTGTTCCTCAAGAAACTCAATCCCAAGAATAAGCTGTTCTGGGATCATACATGCAGTTCCTGCAATTGTTAGATCAATTTCACCAATTTGAAGGTTTCCTTGATACCTGCCAACTGTAGGTTGTTGCAAATAATAGAGGATATCACAAGGGAAGATATTGTTCTTCTCAGTAATGCCAAAGATTATTTATACTTCTCTCCAGCCTTCTGTTTCAGCATTCTTGTTGTTTTGAATACATCAGGAATTTTTGAAATCCTTCTCGAGACGGCTTTCTATTTTTCCCCGAGATAATTACAGATCAACCTATCATGTTGGAAAGACATTCTTCTTGGCTCGGTCATAAGGCTTCTTCTTCTGTTCAACAGGCTGGTCTTGTATCCTCATCTCGATCTCTCCAATTGTCGGAGTATCGATAATATTCGGCAACACTGCTTTTGCAAAATCTTCAAAGATTATGGGGCTTCGATGAACTCCTTTCTCATGAATACTTCTGAGTGATGTGTATTCGAAAGCGCGTAAGACACCTTGTATGTGATCGAGTAAGGCCTATTTCCTTCTTTCATCAAATCATTTCTCGTAAAATCCTGATGAAGAGTAAGAACCTTGTTGAATCTCGATCTCCCAAATTGTATGCAATTCTGGGATAGATGTTGAAGGCCATCTTTCCAGCATACAAATTTCCTGCAACTGCTCACAAACAAGAATATTTAAGGTTTATGGATTCTCTTGTCAAAGATTGCTAGATTGCGGGGCGAATCAATTACTTCATTGAAAGTTGCCTTGATTATAACTCTAATGGCTCCAATATGAATCCATGAGAGCGTGTTAACAACTTCTCTTTTAACCTTGTTCTTAATCTCCTGAATTTCTCTGCAGGGGATTAACTGCATCTCAATAAGGTGGATAAAAAATAATTTTATGGATGCAACTACAAATTTAGAGAGACATAATACAATTTTAAGATTGCAAATATAATTTTGTATGTATAAAAGAATTTTTTTTCTGAGGGGCAGTTCCATGTTTACATAAGTTTTATTTGTCGAAAATTAAAGATTAAGGACTAATTATGCCAGAAATGGAAAAAAAATTTGTAATGACGTAATGAATAGCACATGTATGCATAAAATCGTGCAAGAAACAATTGTGATGGTGAACACGACTTTGGCCAGCATTTGGAACGAACAGCATCTGCCACATTCGACAGTGGTTTAGTATATTCAAGTACTGCTCCTTTTGCCCACTGTTGCCATTCTTTTGATTGAAACATTGAATTCTCGTCATATGACATCACTCACAATTTTAAGTTTACGACCAAAAATTGATTTAAGGGGTAGTATAGATTTATATACGTAATATTTAAAATTGGGGAAAAAAAACAATTTATTGATGAATATTGAGCAATTATAACTGAAACTATAAGATTTTATTTTATTGAAGGAAGGGTGATTGATGCTCATAATATTGAAGATAAAGTATATATAGAAGATATTCTGTAACAAAAATTTATAAGACATATTCGCTTTCCCCCTACACACTTGAAGCTAAAAAAAAGAATGAAAACAGCCAGTATTTAGCTGAGATAGTGAATGATTAACTTCTTATGGTTTTGAAAATGGACAGATTATTCCATGTGTTTTGAAAATATGCATTTTACTTGATTGTAGTTTTGAAAATAAGCAGATTACCCTCACGTGGTTTGAAAATAAGAGTTTTGAATATATGCACTTATGACTTAACCCATTGTGGTTTGTGAATATGTGTAAGAACACCCCCTCCGTGGATGCGATTTTTGCAAACCACTGGGAGGTAAAATGCTTATATTCAAAATCAAATGGAGGTAAAATACATATTTTCAAAACACAATGTGATAATCTGTCTATTTCCAACATCATAATGGGGTAAAATGCATATTTTCAAACCATATAGTATTTGCATATTTTCAAAATGAGTGGAGAATAATCATCCACTAGCTCGTATTTAGCTGTTAGTTCGCAAATGGAACTTAAAACACCAGAATTCAGCACTGTGTTTGTCAACACAGCATTTGGTCGGATTTGAAAGAATTTGAAGTTACAAATACTGTTTTAATTGTTTGGCAAAACGAAACTTTATAATGGACTTGGATTTAAAAAGGGTTGATTGGATTTCATTTAATTTAGTCAAATGTTGTCAAAATCGCTAGGATTTGATAAGATTTATGGGTGTATTCAATCTAAATTATTGACTTTTAATGATTTTTTAAATGATAAATTTTATGGAGTTGATAGATTTTTATTGACTTTTATAGAATTTTACGGAGTTATAAAAAGATTGTCATAGACTTCATTCTAGACTTTTAGTGTCTTTTTTTAAAATAATTTACTTTTGTAAATATAGATTTCTATTGACTTTTATAATATTTCATATAATTATAAAAAGATTTTCATAAACTCTTGTAGACTTTTTCATAGAATTCTATTATAAGATTTTAGATATTTGTAGACTTTTGTTGAATTCTGTAAATTTTATAACTTATAATTGATTTCTTTGAACTATCAATTGAATATGAATACTTTTTTCAATTAAATAATTTTTTTGATCTTTTAATGTAAATAAATTTTACTTATTTTAAAACTACATCAGTTTGATTCATGTAAAATGATGAATAAACCACAATTTAAGTTATAAGAAATCAAAATTCAACATGCATAAGTAATAAACCAATATTTAGAAAAGACACACACTTATATCAATATTAGATAAATAAATATCAAAATATTGAGAAAATTTGATATATTTTCAGTAGTCTTTCATGAAAAAATATCTAAACTTCATCGTTAACTTATGGTCAATAACACTCCACATTCGAATGACTGTATTATCCCTCATGCATTAGTGTTTGCTCATTGTTGTTCTTGAGTAACAAAGAATGAATCAAAGTCGTCATCTTCATAAACTTTTTCTGATGAAGATGATGAAGCTTCATTATCTTATTCAACTAAAAATTCATCAGAACGACACTCATTGTTTAAAAATTGTATAATCCGGCAAAAGCCAATACAGTCCCTGCTTATGTTGTACATGGGAATGGAGAAGTAGTAATTTGAAGATTTTTTATTAAATTTTTTGACTAGCCATTGAACTTGAATAACCTCTTCAACGTAAATAATTTTTTATCTATTAATATAAATGAATTTTCAACTTAAAAATTAAATCAACTGGATCTTTGAAAAACGATGAATTAATCATTATTAAATTTATTGAAATTAAAGTTTACATTAATTGAACCAATTTTCAAAATACATAATTAAGTAATTAATATTTTTTTAAGAATATATAATAATATTTTTATCAATAGTAGATAAATAATAATTAGAATACTGAGAAAATTTATATTTTAGTATTTTTTTTGAAATAAATATCTAACGTTCATTTTGAAATATGTTCAAAGTCACTCCACGCTTTAATACTCTTTGGTGTAAGTTATAAGCTTCATCAATACAAAAATCGTGAAAATCCTCAAGATGAGAGAAATTGAAGCTATGTCGATAAAATTAAATCTTTATCTTTTATATCGGCGAAAGTTCAGATTTTGATTGACTGATACTTTGGTTTTGATTGAATTCTGACTATATGTTTTCTCTTCCCCTCCCTTGCTCGGAGTAAGGGCTGATAATTTTTTAGGATTTCTTGTGCTATTGAAAAACATTATTTGATTTTTCTTGATTTCATTAAAATAAAAAATTGCTGTGTTATTCGAAAAGTTCCGATGAGGAGGTTATGAGAAATCATAAGCCAAAGTGTAAAAAACTAATAAATTTATTGTTACTGGCGTAAAGAAATAGTTTATAGGGTTACCAGAATATTTTTCAATTAAAATTCTGTCTAAATATGGAGGAGAAATGTTTACTTTTTAGATTTGTACATAGAGCTTCAATGTTTGTATCTAAAAGAATTCCACAAGAGTCATTAAAAATCTATTGGTATTTGGATACCTCTAAACTTTTATAGAGTTTTTAAAAGTCATGTTTAAATACCACCTGACTTTTAAAAAAACTCTATGAAAGTATATGTTGAATATCAATAGACTTATATAGAGTATATAAAAATCTAGATTAAATACCATTAAACTTTTATAAAGTATATAAAAATTGATATTGAATACCTATAGACTTTTAAACTCTACAAAAATCATTAAAATTATATATCCAATATACTCCTTAGATTTGAGACAAAATTAATTTCTTAGATTTGAGATAAAATTAAATTTATTTTTGAGTTCTTTCTATTCTCTAATCTATCTTCCCAACACATTTTCACGTTTTGCTCTCTTCCTCTTATATTTTTCAATTTACATATGTGTATATTGGTATGATAATATCACGATAATGCCCCTAATAGCACTAAAAATTACAAACTCATATATATTAAGACAAAGCCCCAATAATATTAAAAATTACGAACTCATATTACGATAATGCCCCCAATAACATTCATAATTACAAACTCTAAAGGATATGACACCAAACTTAACGTAATACCCCTAATATCGTTAATAATTTCAGTATTACACTACATCAAAATATAAATCAAACTAATTAAGAAAAAAGATTAAACTAAAAAATATTGAAAATTTCTTCACTATACCCAAAAAATATTTACAACGAAAATTTAAATTAATAAGATATTGTACATACAACTAATATTGTACATGCACGCAATGCTAGTATTACATTATTATTATTATTATTTGAATCGAATGGTAGTATTACGTTATTAGTCAAATGCTAATGTTATCTTTGCACGTGTTGTTGTCGACCTTTTTAGGTAGTGCTCCCTGAGCAGTGTCTTTTTTCCAAAATTTCAACTCTAAAATAAATCACATTTATTTCAATGGTAGGTCACTCTCCATTTTTGTCATCTAACGAACTTTGATTTTTCAGAGTGACCAAAGCCAAAATAGGACGGCACGAGGCATCATAAAACTAAAGTTAGGAATAAAGTTTTGAAGGCTTAAACAATCTTAACCTCAAATTATTATGTTTGATTTTTTTTTTTTACTAATTAACTGTTAAAACATTTTTCCTCGTCAGTAAACAAATTCATAAATCAAAGACTGTATAAACATATTAGGCATACCCTACAAAACCGACAAGCACACAAAATATTACGAGGAGATACATCAGATACATGTCATGATAAATACGACTTTTAAGTATCATTTGGTATATTGATAAGGGTGCAGTGAGTCATAATTTTTAACTACTCATCCATCTTATCACATCCATTGTACGAAACGATACTCTAATCATATGGACTGTGGTCAATAAATGTTCCCACTTCAGCATACGCTCCTCAAAGTAGCTCTAGATCTATGCATTGCTAGTCAACTACAGGGGTGGAGCCACCCTTTGGTTAGGTTGGATTTCAGCCCAATGTAATTTTTCAAAATAAAAAAATTTCAGTGTTAATTTTCATAAATTTTATTTTTTAATTCAACTCTCTAAATCGTCGTAGCCCACCTAATCCAGCCAGCCTCATGTAATATTGATTATGGCTCCGTTCTTGACTACGGATGTGCTGCCAAACCTGAGCACTAAGTCAGCAGTCAAGGAACAAATGCTCAATAATTTTATCCACAATGTTGGATTGCCTATCTCTAAGGATTTGCTTGCCATGAGTCCATTACCATAATATGATAGAATGTTTCGATGTGCAGCATGAGTTCCAAACTATGGATGATCAAAGTATGCTTCGCACGTTGGAGAATGGATACCAGAACTTTGATTTAGCTAGACATGTACTCGCAACCAAGACCTAGTCCTATATAGAGATGAGAACCTGGTTTGACTGCCTAATTACTGTAATAATATTACCAAGTCATTTCATTAGAATCAAGTTTAGGCCCTTATGGTAGAAAGCTAGAAGAAAGTGAAGTAGCATATCCATCATTGCTCTAGGATTGTATTTCATTGTCATAACTCATATAGTTGTGACCACTAGAAGAAAAAAGGAGACCTGAGCATTATTTATGTTTTGAGACCTAATTTAATATGACCCATTTGTGCAGCAAAATAAATGGTAAATTACATGTACAACTTTTAAACTTATTAGTTAAACAACTGCAAGGACTATCAAGATGAGTTTTCTATTATCTGATTTAATTTTTTTTTAAGAGATCAGTACTAGAAGTTAGAATTTATCATATACATTATTCAAGTTATAAAGTGTTAGTACCATATTTTGAAGATGATAAAACAGAACAGATCAGTAATACCTGGAAAATAATAGAATATAAAGATTAGTCAAGAACGGCCGATACAAACGCTGCGAATTTAACAGAACAAAACGTTTAGTCAAGAACAGATCGACACAAACCGAAAAGTTGATGCAATCAGAATAAGGATTTAACGGTTATTTAATGATGCATTAAATGAGGAAAACGACCTGAAGTTATTAGCTGTTGACTGCCAAAAGTTATACTTAATAGAAAGTACAAGACAGAAAAGCCGTTATTAGAACAATACAACAGAAAAAGGTACAATACAGAAAAGCCTTTACACAGTAACCAAAACTGAAGAATACAGAATGAGAGTTGCACACTTTCGGAAATTGAAGTTGACAGAGCATGAAGTTGCACATTCAGAAATAATAACGTTGGCAAGACGCATATTTAAGGATGCATCATACAAGTTCAGGACTCAAACTAATGTGTGAGAAACATTTGAAAGCATTCACAAGCTAAACAGATAAGCCTTAAGCAAGAAAGATATCGAGCTGCTCACACTTCAAAGCACTAAAGATTTATTTATCTAATCTTTAGGATCAAGAATGCTTGTTCATTCACTCTATCTTTTGTAATTGGGCATAAGTAGAAGAGTGAATCTCTTTGTAGGTATCAGATAGCTTATATCTGAACAGATTGAGAAGTTAAGGTGCTACTAGGAGTTTCAGTCTGGTAGTGAAATACAGCTGAATCGAGATTGTACAACAGGATTGTATAGTTCAAAGTCTTCTAGTGGAATCCTTCTTGAATAGGGAAGAATGGGAGACATAGAATGAATTACTTTCAAACTTCCAGAAACAAATCATGTCTATTTATTTGTCGCACTTATTTATTAGCAGATTGATTCAACATTTTATAAAATACTTTCAAAAGTAGTTTGCAAAGTAATTATATTGAGAATTTGATTTCAACTGTTAATCAATCTGAAATCGAGCTCATCGTTATTTAAAATAAGAAAATCTGTAGAGTGTATATTCATCTCCCTCTAAACACTCCCAATCGATCCTAACAAGTAAATCATTGACTTGCTCAAGATGGAGAAGGTGAGAAATGAACTTAACTAAAAGTCCAACTTGAAAAATGGCACTAACTTTAGGCATGTAAAAGAAGTGTGTCCACATGCATATAAGCACTATGTTCTTCTATTTTGATGTAACAAGCACATAATATAGTTGACTTAGATTTTGGTAACGTGTCATCATTATCACCCTATTCAGTGGGTGGGAGTGGTGCACCTAGAGCCACGCCTCTCATGTGTGTGTTGCTGTGGGAACAGAGTCAGGATTTTTATTTAAAGGCAACGAAATTTCATGTATGTCACTCAAACATTAGCATTTGTTTCTAAAAGAACAAGCTGATCAGTAAACGGCTCCGTATTACCAAAACATATAGTAATAGAAGAAGCCATATTTCCCTTTCCACCCCTTCAATTTTGAAAAGTTCCCCTCTCTGATTTCAATTAAGGTTATAGGTATAATAATAGCCATGAATCCAAGAATAAAAGCATATCTCCTAATTATTTTCCTCATTGCAGGTGATTATGGCATCAAGCTAGCCCATGGTTCACAAACACGGTCGTGTAACGCTCGTTCCGAACGAGAACGACAGCTTCTGTGACAAAGTTTCATGCTAAAAGGATGTGTAACTATAACGACGATTTTACTGCCGTCGCGGAACGGAACGACGATTTCTCGGCCTGGCAACGAACGACCGTTGCGAAATATTTTTCATTTTTTTCACATTTGTCCGTTTATTTTTTTTTTCATTAATAATTTTGTCTAAATTATCCAACACTTTTTATTTTAATTAAAAATAACTCCGCGACAATAACCGCGAAATGTCAATGGAACTGGAACAGCAGCCTCCACGACCGTGTCGGCGAACCATGAGTTTAGCCCAAAAATATTTTTGTTGTCAAGTTATACATTGCTTTGCACATTTAATACAAGGTATTTTTTTTCTGTTCCCTACTCTTTGCAGGCACAGTTGTGGGTTTTGGCATTGGTGAGAACCTCAGGGATTCGCTTAACAAGGTTATAAGTTGCTTTTGCTTTTCAAATCGAGTTTACATTCAAATTTAAGAACTACTGAAGCTATGGGTAATGTATTTCATACAAACAAAGGATGGATTTAGTCAATGACACACAGATTTCGTGTAAAAGAATATGCTTAGTTTCATCAAGAATTTTTTTTATCTATCTTCAACTAACACCTTATATAACATAACATTTCTCAAATTCCCTAAATTGTTTGATGAATTTCTTCACAGGAAGAAGTCAAAATAAATTCAAGAAAGCTTCTGTCTTTCAACGGTGTGATGGATTACGACTACACAGGCCCTAATCCGAAGCACGATCCTAGAGGGAAGAAAGGTGGCAACGGTGGTGGTGCCAAGAATCCCTAGCTAGCCCAATTATTCCATCTTCCTCTATATAATTCTGACCGTATCTGATATAACATAAAAGTTTTGTCTGTGTATTATGCATAGCCTTGATAATAGTTGAGCTAATATGTTCTCTAATCTCTTATTTTATGGTTAAACGGTGAGTAATATGTGTGCTAGAATAAATTTATATTCAATTTAGTACATATATCTTTCATATATGTTCATAAAGTATGGGAAAAAAAACTCATATAAGCAATATGAAATTTAGAGTGAACATTACTTTACTTACTATAAATATCTATCTTAGGATCATCAGTATCTCTGTAATTACAAACCAATTTCAAAATTGAGTCTCATTGACACATCAATAACTTTTATAATTATTTCATTCAATAATTTAATATCATTTTATCACTGCAATTCACTTTAATTTCAATTTTTTGATACATACTCAATATTCTATTCATATTTTAATATATTCTATACTACAAAACATTTTATCGTGGCGATGTTTTTATTTATACGTTAATTGTAAATACTATATTTATATATATAGTTATATAATAATAATAATATTTATTTATGTAATATTATTTCTTCTTTAATTATAAATGCTATATTTATATATAATAATAGTATTTACAATAATTATAAATATAATATCTATAAATCAATTTAAAAATTTATTTTTTAAAAAAGAAATTGCACTTGCAATGTCACGTGACATTGTAAATGCAATTGGAACATTTGTAACATTGCCTTCTAACCACGTAATTGAGATTACAATTGTCACATTGGATTTGCAATTATCAATGTGCCAATTTGTAATCTCATTAAAGATGACCAAATGTGACATTAATATTTAGGGATAATTATTCTACACCACTTTGATTTTAGCCTAGGTTGCAGAAAACTTCACTCCACTTTGAAAAATTATAGAGACATCTCCTCTGGTATAATACCGTTAAAAATGATATTTTTGTCCTTTTGTATATATGTAATGAGTGTCGATGATAATATTATCTTTATTTGTCTGTTGAAAATAATGCAAGTGAACGCAGACTAGTTTCATTGCACTGTTAAAGTGTGGTGTCAACCACTAGCCAAATGCATTTGATATCTGATAAGGATTCAAGATAGGCACATCATTATTAGGACCGTATGATCGATGATCTTTTAAAAAAAAAAGATAAAGATCAATTATATTTTTTTGGTTAAAAAATTTCAAGATTCACATCCAAATTTATCTGGGAGGTGAACCAGAGTGAAAGATCTTCCTCTGATTAGTAGGACGAAGCTCAATACCTAGCTTATTAGAATATCAAAAATAAATCCAATTTAAAGATATTTAGGCCGGATATGTCGATCCTAAAATTTTAAGAGCATCTGATATAAATTTATGTCGTTTTTGTTAAACAAGATTCATCTGACAAGCGGTTGTAGAAAATTGTTAATTCAACAAATTTTCATGTTTATAAGTTTTATTTAAATAAAAGTTCTAGTGGCAGCCACGGCCGCCATCATTCTCTCTCTCCGGCGGTGCCCTACCCTCCTCCTTCATGGAATCTACTGCTGCCAGCCAACTCTCTCACCTATGGTGATGGTGTTAGAGGAAACGAAACTGATGTTGTGCAAACAAGGGATGTTGGAAGCATTAAAGATTCCGAGGAGGCTGTTGTGAAGAAAGTTGCAGCCATTGAAAAAGTGGAAGCTTTAGGTATAGTTGTGGCAAGTGGTGGCGATGTTGGTACCGGAATGAAGAAAAGGAGACCAAAGGGTTTGAAAATTGAGTGTGCTAAGCAAATAAAAGAATCGTTGGTGGGAGATGATTTGCCTACAATTGCTACAGGTGCACTTGTGCACTTGCTCAAGTGCACATCAAGTGCTTCAGGTGCATTTGTAGCACTTGTAGCAAGTGCACTGGTGCACGTAAGGCTATTATTTATCCTTTCATCAGAATACTTTTAAATTTCGAAGGCAAAACAAGAAAATGGGTTGCACGCAAAAATGAATATGTAAATTTCTTAAAGGTACACGTAAAAATTTCAAAGATGCATGTAAAAAATTGAGGTTCACGTAAAAATTCAAATTCACAAAACACTACACAGTAACCAGTGCACGTTCTACAGTAACCGATGCATGTGGCAAGTGTAACTCTTGTACCTGGTGCGCGTGCCACAGTAAAGGGTTATTATTATTATTTTATAAGAAATGGACCTAATTGAATCAGTGTTTTTCGATGGACTAATTCAAATTAATATTTTGGGACTAAATCAAGAATATCTGGCCGAAGCTAAACGCTTCAACCATAAATGGAAAATATTACAAGAGGTTGGTGCTAGCTAAGCTAGCATATACCAGTATCAACAACAAGAGAAGTTAGCGAGAAACCTCTACAAAATGAACCTCAAACTTCAATTCGAGTTAGTGGTGTCAAACGGGCCGTGCCAGTTTAATCGTGACGTGTCGTGCCGGCACGTTTCGAATTTGGGTCGTGCCGTCACGTTTCGAATTTGGGTTGTGTCGTGCCGGCCCATTTCCACAAGAGGCAGGGCCCGGCACGGCCCTACGTGCGTGCCATGGGACGTGTCGTGCCGGCACGGCCCATTTCAAGTTCTTTTATGTTTTTTTATTTTTTTTGGCTTAGCGAGCGATCGCCACCTAACTGGCGATTGATCGCTACACTAAAAAAAAATTTGTTTAGTGTCGTGCCGTGCCGGCCCACGGGCCGGCACCCTATGGCCCGGCACGGCCCATGCTACAATGTCGTGCCTGGCACTGCACGACACTGTAGCAAAATGTGCCGTGCCGTGCTCGTGTCGTGCCTCGTGCCGTCCGCTCCGTTTGACATCTCTAGTTCAAGTTATCAGAAGCTCGGGAAGAAGACCATCCTGAACACAACCCCATGATTTCAGTTCCAAACAACCAACATGATATGGAACAAACAAATATGATGGGAGAGCCAACCATTTTAGAATTCGAGCCGGATACTTCTACAATATCCCAAAATCTTAGAGAGATTCAGTAGACAGTGCAGTGTTATGGATACTTACAATACCATGTCCCTGCATAGATCCATCAGATCCAAAGTCAGATGGAAATCGTGATTAAACATCATGATAAAATTTTTGAAAACCTTCGAGATGTTCAAAACCGAGTCAAAGAGTTGGAGTCACGACCAAGTCCTACAGAAAGAAGAAAAGGAGGGTGGCTACCACCGTCTTATGAAACGAAACCCTTTTACATGAAAAAGGGAAAATGGAGGAGGTCTGAAGGCCTTTAACAGAGACTGAAAAATGATTGCAGTCCTACGAGAAGATTGAATACTTCCTACAAAGTAATGGAAAGAATCAACCTGGAAGATCTCTGTGATCTTGCCAATTCGTTTGCGGGATTGAATCTCGTAGACTTTAAAACAAATCAAGTTGGCGGAATTCATCTACTTCCACCACAAGGAGATCAAAGAATGTCCCACCAGGAAGATTTTACTAATGGAACAACTTTAGAACCCAGTTGGAACAAGAGGCCGTTCCCGCAGGCCAGACATACATCAAACGCCTTACGGGAGATATCGGTTAGATCCGATACATCCATACGGACTTACGCTCAACATGGACATCTTGGATTTTAAAAATCGAGAAGTTCTTATTGATGAATGGATTTCAGCAATGAGAATCGCAGCAGGGACTCTTGATCTAAGCAAATAAGGATTCATATTACTCCTTAATATGAGTCTGGAGGGATCAGCTAACATTGCCTGGGAACTCGCAGACCCAGGTACCAAAGAAGAAGTTCTAACCCGAGAGTCCCTGAAAGAAATTGTTGACAATATGGCTAAATTCTTTAAAATATGTTTTATTGGAGTTGGTTACTTGGAATGGAGCAAGAGAAGGCGAAAAAATATAGACAAGTTATATATAGCCTGGAACTACATGATATCTATTATGTAGACAAGTATATCAAACTCTTCAAAGAGTATAGATGATGTAAGGCAAAGATGACAGAAAAATGCAGCAGAGCTGTTCTTCGCTAAAATATCAAGTTCATGGAGAGAAATGCTTATCCAAAAATATTCACCGCAAGAAATAGAGACCGTGTCCAGGAGAATGTCATTTCTTAAAATGAAGCTTGCGGAGTGGTGCTATTAAGCAAAGCTCCAAAAGAACTACAAAAGCTAAGAGGAATCAACAAGACAACTCATCTTTGTTGTACGTAGAATGATATCCCTACTATCATTAGAGACTAACCCCAAAGACGAAAGATGAAAAAACACAGAAGTCATCCTTATACCCGAGGAAGTAGTTCGAGAAAAAGTAGGTCTTCATGGAGACCCATGAAGTTCTGGCCAAAGCAGAAAGCCCGAAGTTATAGATCAGGTCAAAGATCAGGACCTACCAGGAGTAGAATCTCATTAACAGGTTCTAATCAAGCAAGTTTTAGCAGGACACCAACGAAGAGGACTTCAGACGTACTCATACTCGTGCGAATGAAAGTTTTAATGATTGTAACTGTTGGACGTGCGGAGCAATATGACATATCTCTACAAATTATCCAGAAAACCAAAACCGTGGAGTAAAACAGTTCGAGCATACCAATGAGTTTGAAGATGCTCTTTATTTCCAGGATTTGGTGCAGGTGTATCAATTTGAGGATATCCCCTCGGATGAAAGCATCTACGAAAAATAGATCTATTCTGATAACGGAGGTGAATCCAGTTCAGAATCAGAGTGAAGGAGAATTTCTTCAACACATGATCAGAGAAGAGTCATCGGGGTTTTTCTCTCATACCAGTGTTTCTCATAAAACTCTTGTGAGGATCATGAAAGAAGAGCCAAAGCTTCGAATGTACGATGGATTTACAATTTGAGCAATGGAAAAGCCATGGATATGATTGATCTTCGAAGCATGAAGCCTCAGATTATCCATAAGGTGACAAACATGTGAAATTGCGATCCCGATGGAATTCACGGGAAACCAAATTGAGATGCAAATAATCCCTTACAGAAAAATTCAGGAGATTAAGAACAAAAGGTTAAAAGAGAAGTTGCTAATACATTTTCAATGGATTCATATTGGAGCCATTAGAGTTATCATCAAAGCAACTTTCAAGGAAGGAATTGATTCGCCACTTAATCTGGCGATCTTTGACAAGAGAATCCCGAACCTTAAATATTCTTGTTTGAGAGCAGTTGTAGGGAATTTGTATGCTGGAAAGATGGCCTTCAGTATCTATCACATAATAGTATACAATTTAGGAGATCGAGACTTCAACAAGGTTCTTACTCTTCATCAAGACTTTAAAAGAAGTGATTTGATTAAAGAAGGGAATATGCATTACTCGATCACCTATAAGGTGTCATACGCGCTCTAAAATACTCATCATTCAGATAGTTTTGTCCCTTGATTTGATAATTTGCATCATCTGTTTGCAGTCTGGTTGTGGGTTTAAATGCATCGACCGCTGAATAATTTTGGGAAACGATCAAAGGTTCTTTTTTTGACTTGTTTTTGTGTTACGCAGAAGTGATGCATTGGCAAGTTTTCGATGCAATCTACCGCAAAATGTGGTTTTTTGGGGTTTGCTGGTATAGTTGATTTTCGTTTACTAATGACAGTCAAATCTGTGTAATAGTACAGGACAAGTTGATTTATGCTGTTGTACACTATTGTGTTGGATGCTTCTTCAGTGTGTATAGGTGTTAGAATTCATATGCAAAGTTATTACTTTAGAGAGGCTTCTTTGTTGCAGTTGATTCTGTATATTTTAATGAAACTTCGCTGGTGTGCAATGGATTGGTTCTTATACGGTTTTATAGTTGTCTGAGTCTATCCTATTACCTTTTAGAGGTTTCATTGTTGGAGTGGGACTCATCAATTCGTCTTGAAATCCAAGTCACTTGTCTCTTAGGATTTTCGATGTTTATTTGAACAATATCACTGTTGCACATAGCTTCCATTGATGCTTTGTTACCATGTTTGTGTGATTAATTGTCTTATTTTGTGATACCTTCGCTATATTGAGACAATCAAACTTCTGTTTTTGGTTTTGTGAATTTCTTGGATAGCATAATGCTTGGATCACTTCATGTTAATCTGAGGAGATCAATGTCAATTTTTTGCCCTAAACTTAGTATATAGAACGTCAAGCCAACAAATGTTATCATATAAACAATTGTATTATAAATGTTTCTAATATCATGCAACAGTAGTAAGATATGCATCAAATTATAGAAACATTCAAAATTAGTCTCATAGGATATGAATTTAATCAATAGTAATTCTAAACATTTATGATTAATCAAAATTAGTCTAATAGAATATGAGTTCAATCAATAGTAATCTTAAACGTTTAAGACCAATCAAAATTGGTTCCATAAGATATATGTTTAATCAAAAGTGGTCACAAATCCCATTTTAATTGTGGGACCACTTTTAATAAAACACAATTTCTGTTGAATCAATTTTGATTAGTCATATATGTTGGGACTACTATTGATTAAACTCATATTCTATGAGACCAATTTTGATAATTGTTAAATATTTGAGATTATTATTGATTAAAAGTATATTCTCCGTGACTACTTTTGAATTTACCCATCTAATTATATCACGATAGTAATTTAATTAAGGGTTATTTAAAGTGATTCACAATGCCGTCAAATATTTTGTGAACAAAGAGTTGGTTTTTTTTTTTTTTTGATAGAACAAAAACTTGTTCTAAAATATCATAATCAAGCTAAAAATTCCCTGGCCAAAAACGTTCACGCCAAATTTTTAATAATATATATTTGTATTTATAAGATTTTTATTATTATAATAAAAAGCGACGAAAACAATGGAATAATTGATTTTGGATATATTGTTTTGTATAAAGATACCCATATAGAATTTCATCATAAAAATTAGAAACAGTTATTTATAACATTAATATGATAATTAAAATAAAACGATAATACCAAGAATTCAAATTATTATAAAAGTGAAGTCAAATGGGATGAAATAATCTGTATATATATCTACATGACATTTTATAAAATAAAGCCTTATTGATTATTAAAATGGAGGAATATATTTGAGATATAGTGAAATTTATGAAAATAATTAATTTGTATAATATCAAAATAACATCTTAATAAAAAAAGGATGATATAATATTTTTTTTTAAACTCTTATTATTTTGGAATTCTCACAAGTCTCGAACAATTTAAGCATTTAATAATAATTGAAGAATTGGAGAAATGAAGAAATATGATCGAACACTGATATGAAAAATAATAATTGAAGAAATTTGAATCCTTGAAAGTGGGCAAATCAGATTTCTGCCAGAATTTTTTTTTGGGGCGGGAAGAAGATACTAAGATGGTGTACTAAATTATTAAATTTATGGATATGGGTTTCGGATATTTGTGTTAAATATTGAATTTTCGCTTGGAGCATCTCGAATTTCTACAAAAAAATTACAATTTTGAAGTGGGCATTTCATATATTTGGAAAAGTTCGAGTCTGGGGGATTTGGAGTCATATTTCTGTGTCGAAATGGCAACAATTGAAACTGAAAGCGTTGAACGCGCCTCGGCATCGTACGACATTGCAGATGAAGAGATACAATCTTTAGTGTCTTCTCACCCCAATTTGATGTCAGCTCTTGATTCGGGTAAATTCGATATGCTTGCAGTTCGCCAATGTTAAATATGTGAGGTTTCAGCCTTTTGTTTCCTAAATTCTTGTATTGTTGTTGTTTGGTGATTTATAAATTCCTTTGCTACTACAGATATAGCACTGCCGCGGGATAAATTAACCTTGAAATCCATGAACCAAGATGGTTTATCTTGTTCTGAGACCCAGTAAGTTTGTCGCTCGGCTTTTTCGTGACTTGTTTTTATTTTGTTTCTTATGATGCAAAATGGTGTAGAATACTTCAATCAGAAAATGATAAACATGAGTAAGAGTCGCAATTTTTGGGGGTCTTTTCTTTTAAGAGAGATGGTTCTTGTTTTATACTTTTATATTTTTCTGCTTCTGAATCAAGAATTTACTTCAACTAAATTAGTTAAATTACTTGCATAACAATTTTGATTTTTTCTTTCTTTCTTCTTTTTTTTTTTCATATCAAAGTTTGATAATTTAGTTTTGAAGATTGGCATATCAATCCTGGCTCCCTCTGGTTGTTTTTCCCCTGGTTATGTATTATTAAAAAAATTGACTTTTTGTCTCAGGAGAAATGTTTATGTGGTACTGGTAGCAACTGGAAGTTTCAATCCTCCTACATACATGCACTTGCGTTGTTTTGGTAAGACATCTCGTTATCGATGATAATATCTTTTTTGTTCATACCCACTTTTATCCAATGAAGATAATTCTTGTGTTTTTCCAATCCCACTTTTATCTAATGTTTTCTTGCCTTTATTTATTTTCTTCTACTAGTTGAAGTGCTCCAATAGTTTTTGGTTTGTTGTGGTGGAATGCATACTCATGCACGTTATTCTTGTGAAATTGATGGTCGTGCTAATTGTTATTGCCCTTTGTTGCATATTTCTATGAAGTTTTGCTAATAATTCTTGTTCTTTTGGTCAGAGCTTGCAAGAGACGCATTAAATTTGCAAGGTTTTTGTGTCATCGGTGGTTATATCTCACCTGTAAATGATGCATACAAAAAGAAGGTATGGATCGAGAATGCGGCATGAGGTATATGCATACCCATTCCCTGACATGTGTCAAAGAAAGTAAAGCTTGGGCGACTTACCGTTCTTAAGATAATTTTCAACATTAGTGAAGATGTTAGGATGAAGAACTACTTGAGAAATAACATGTATAAATGGCACCTGGCCAGTTCCCTGAGAATTACTGTGAATATGGTTTTTACTTGTTTGATCAGTAAATCCATGCCCCTTCTATTTTTTCTTTATCAACCTTTTGGCTTTTTAAGCCCTTCAAATACTTCATCAACTCTCTGCTTCATAATATTTCAGTGTAATGTAACTGCAACTTAGGGTTTTTCTTTTCTTTTGAACAAACCAGTTGCTTATGTTCTAACCTAATTTGCAGGGTCTTGTACATGCTCAACATCGTGTTACCATGTGTGATCTCGCTTGTAGAAGCTCTAATTTTGTTATGGTGGATTCATGGGAGGTCTATCTCTCACTCTCTCACAAACGCATATTGCACTTTAACAGACTAAGAATAACTATCACACAAACATTGAATCTCAGAAGTTTTGAATTACGTAGTCATGCTTCTGCTACTGCAATTAAATTTGTACTCTTTTCTGTCTTTAACCGAGATTTTGACTATTTCTATCTGTCAACAGGCAAGTCAGGATACCTACCAACGCACATTGACAGTTTTGTCTAGAGTTAGGACTTCTCTATGGGAGAGCGGATGTGTATCCCATGGTAAACTCATTTCCTTTTATGTTATTGCTTACTGTTTGACTGTAAGTTACCTATAGATCCCATTTTTTAAAGAGGCTAAAACCCCAAGTGAAATATCAGTGAGATATAAACCCATGTTTTGAAATTGATAGTTGAAACCCCATTTGTGATACACGTGTCTTGATCTGTCGATCCACGTAACTATCCCAAGATTAAAGTTTTCAATGTCGAAAATATTATTCTGAATGTAAAACAAAGATATGTTTTTTTTTTTCCCTTGCATTCAGAAAGCATTTTCCTAGTATTTTCTCCAATGGATTTGTTTGTGCTTTCTCATAAAGTTTGAAGTACATTACTGTTCTCCAAGTTTGCTTTCTGATGGTAAAAACTAAAACATAAACAAAATCTTCCGTTCAGACATTATAAAGTTATCATTTTTATCTCTTTTACATGTCAAATTAATGAAACTGTCTTCTGTTCGTAGAGTCTCTCAAAGTCATGCTTCTCTGTGGTTCTGATCTATTAGGATCATTCACCGTACCTGGCGTTTGGATTCGTGAACAGGTAAAATTGTGCGCTTGAGTAGAGGAAGAAGACTAATACAGAAATGTGCATGTCTAAAATAATTTGTCAAAGCAAATTATTATAACTTTATTTGCTCAGTTTTATTATTCATGCACATTGTTTTGTTTTCAGGTAAAAATTATATGTAGAGACTTTGGGTTGGTTTGCATTCGTAGAGATGGTCAAGACATCGAGAATATCGTATTAAATGATGATATTTTGAATGAATTCAAGGTAATCCTTTTTCTTGTATCTTCTCGTCGTTCCAAAATTGTTGTGGAACAAAGGAGGCTGTATCAATTTTTAAATTCCATGCCGCATTTACTGTTTATGCTACCCATTACCTGAATAGTGTGCCGGAATACTGTTCTCTCTGTATCTTCAACGGAATTTTTTAACATTATTCATCGCAGGATAATGTCAAGATCGTCGATGAAGTAGTGCCGAATGGGATCAGTTCGACAGGATTGAGGTAAACACGCCCACTCTGGACATGTATTGATCTTCTTACTTATGAATGTAGCATAAAAAGTTTGAATCTTGGTCGTTGATCCAATGAATTCGAGCTTACACTACACAAGTTTCCATTACCAGGGATTGCATTTCAAGAGGGCAGTCGGTGAAGTACTTGACAGCAGATGAAGTAATTGATTATATTAAACTAAATAATTTATACATAAGACAGAGAGAAGATTGTCCTATCAACGATTAAATGTTTACTGTTTGGGGCTCTCTTTTGCCCGGAAAACGTGTGTATGATGATGAAGAACATCGCGCTTAGTTCATTTTCTATGGTTGCTTTACGGTGATATCTTAGTATCTGTTATCTGGAAATCCGATGCTACCCCGATGGTACCCTTAAGATAGATCGAAATACCATCTTATGCATGGAGCGTCAACTGGGATTGCATGGTTAAAAGAATGTATTTTAAATTTGAAAGCTTTCATTTGTTGCATTGCACTTGCAATTTCTTTTTCTTTTTTTTGTTTTATTGTTTTTTACTAAATTTTAAATTGATTTAAAACATAATAGTTATATTATTATATATAAATATAATATATATAATGAAAGTATAAAAATATTAAATAAATAATATTAATATTAATAGTATATAAATATTATATATATAATTATTATATATAAAGAATGTATTTTAAATTTGAAAGGCTTTCATTTGTTGCATTGCACTTGCAATTTCTGTTTTTTTTTTGTTTTATTGTTTTTTACTAAATTTTAAATTGATTTAAAACATAATAGTTATAATTATTATATATAAATATAATATATAATGAAAGTATAAAAATATTAAATAATAATATTAATATTAATAGTATATAAATATTATATATATAATTATTATAAATATTATTATTATTAACTATTATATATAAATTAATATTTATAAATTCAAATTATATAATATTATAATTAAATAATAGTATTTTTATTTTCATAGTTATATAATTATTATATTTTTAATTAAATATAAATATGAAGAATACTATAAATAATGCACATAAATTTATAAAATTTCATAGGAAATTTTTAAATGCGAAATAGAGTTAGGAAAAAAATAATTTACAGTATACTTAAGTATACGAAAATATAATTTTTAATTTTTATATTTTATAATTTTTAGATAACTTAAATTAATTTTATAAATAATAAAATCAAGTAACATAAGCTATATTATAAATAAGCCTAAAATATTTAAAGGTTTATTATAAATATGAATAGTATATTAAAATATGAATATAATATAATATAAAATTGAGTGTGTATCATTAATTGAAATTGAAGTGAATTGCAGTGATAAAGATGTTTTGAAATTATTGAATCGAGTAATTTTAAAAGTTATTGATGTGTCAGTAAGACCAACTTTTCAAATTATTTTGTAATTATATGAATAAATATTGTCTAACAATCATTTCTCGAGGTATCTTAAGAATGTCAACTCTCCAATAATGCAATATTTGGTCGTTTTAAATGAGAATCATATTATTTTGATAAATCACTCCGTACATATTATTTGTTATATCATTTCATTTATAAAATTTAATTAAAAAATGACCGTTATCGCTACTTTATTATTATGAACGAAATAATAATATTATATAATACAATTTTTTTTCCACATAAAATTTATAATTTGACCGTTTACTTTTATCTATCGTCGACAAACCATGCCCACGTGTTACTTCAGTAACTTTATATTTATAGAAATTGTCTCCACGTGAAACAGAAGGAAGCAATTTTTTTCTTTATCGTACAGATAAAATAAGATGGGCCCCACCTCACATTAAATTTTAACCAGCCGCCTGGATTTAAGGAAGCATATAAAAAATACTTATATGAATCCGACATGAACCTTTTGTGTATCAATCATGATTGATCTGTGTGTTCGTTTATGTATTTTTTTTTTACCTGTAGCATCAGTCGCTGCAATTTCATACAATCGCAACTATTGTCGCGCTTACTCTGCAAGTGTCAGCAGAAGCCGCTTCAATGAATCGGACACTTCGGTCACAAAACCCAGAAAAAATAAATAAAAATTAAAATAAGGTCAGCTGGTAAGTGGCAACGGACTGCGCTTTTGAATTTCCGAAATCAGAATAAAATACTCCAACGAAGATTACTCTTGAATCACACGAGAAAGGTACTGATAGGCTGGTAGATTACAATTGGCAACTCAATTATTCTTCATTGTGTAGGCAAGCGGCACTAAATCTTGAGCTGATATTAATGAAGTAGGCTTTTTTGCCGAAGTATGGGATATATATGCCCGGTTTTGAGGTTTTCAAGACGAGGGTTTATTAGGGTTGTTTCAATTATCGTTGAAAGAGTTGGAAATTATGGAAGCGGCTGCAGGTGGTGGTGATGAGAAGTTAATATGCCGGAGGAATGGTGCAAGCGGTTTGCCGGGATGCAATTTACAGGCTTTGAGTGGAAAGTCCCTGTGTGAAAAGCATTGGTTGGAGTATGAATGCGGGGTGCAAAGGAAGAAGACCGACATGCTTAAAGGATTGATAAACGAAGAAAATGAAGGGGAAGGCAAGGCTGGTGATACTGTTGGGGATGGAGAGGGAACTAAGATGGATAAATACATGATTATTTGCGGCAGTGGAACTAGTGGAGGCCAAGGGGCGGAGATTGCTGGGGAGAATGTAGGTGAAGGTGGTGGTGTTAGTGGAAACGAAATTGATGTGGTGCAAATGGGGGATGTTGAAGGCATTAAAGGTGGCGAGGAGGCTGTTGTGGAGAAAGTTGGAGACATTGAAAGAGGGGAAGCTTTAGGTTTAGTTGGGGCAAGTGGTGGTGAAGGTGGCGATGCTGGTGCCGGAAAGAAGAAAAGGAAGTCAAATGGTTTGAAATATAGGGAAAAAATCTCTGTTCATGGTGTAGTTGAGGCTTTGCAGGAGGAAGTTATTGTCAGCGGCCAAGTAGGTGGTGTTGTCAAGGTGAAGAAGTTGGGGAGACCCAAGGGTTCAAAAAACAAGCCGAAAAGTGTTGTTGGAAATGAAATTGTTGCGGTGCAGGTGGGGAAATATGTCAGCGATGAAGGCGGTGTTGTAAAGGAAAGGAAGAGGGGAAGACCAAAGGGTTCAAAAAATAGGGAAAAAATTGTCATTAAGGAAGATGCTGGAACAGTCGGAGTTAGCGGAAGTGGGCAAGTGTTGGGTACTTCTGGGGTGATGCAGGCAGTTGGGAATTGGGTTAAATGTCGAGGATGTGGATTATTGAATGAGAATGTCATTAGAAATATTAGCTATGATGGGAGTCTTAGAATCCCTGAGTTTAGTGGTCTAGGTAGTGAAGGTTGGGATATGATTGTGAATAAGTGTGGGATTGGATGTTCGATTGGGTCAGTTGTTAATGTTAATCAGGAAAAGTTGGTAGAACTGGACACCAGAGTTACTGGAATTGAATATCAAATTGTAAAGTGGAAGGGAGGCCAAGGAAGGGCAAAGGGATCCAAGAATAAGAAGAAAACTTTACACAGGACTGATGTTGAGGAGAATCATGGAATGATCTACACTACCTCTCAGAACAGTAAGAGTAAAGATTCCAAAGGAGGGACGAAAGATTTAAAAAATATGAAAAAGAGCATTGCAGTTGAAAGTGATAGTGAAACAACAGTTGATGTTGCTCCTAGTATCGAGCCTAGGGCTGAACTTATTAAAAAGGATAGACGAGGCCAACCTAAGGGTTTGAAGAATGAGAAAACACTTGCTGCAGAGACAGATCGGGTGAATCTCGGTAGTGAGAGTATATATAAAAGCGTCATGGAGATGGATGGGTGTATGCCGAATGGTTTAAAAAGAAGACGATGGATGAATAGTTCTGGTGAATATACTAGGGCTCAAAAAAGACGCAATGGAAAGCCTTTGACAAACATCAATGAGGGCTATGAATCTATATTAGTGAGAGAGGAAATACCCAATGGTTTTGTTATAACAAATGTGCCATCAAGTTTGGGAAAGTCGGTGAGTTTCTCCTCCGCATTTTGTCCCAATTTAGTTATCACGAGACTGAAGCATTCAGTATGTAAAAGTCAACTCTGCATGAAGATCAGAGGCATTGAATAACTAACATTATAATCAAGTTTGTTCTTTTTAGCAAATTCGGATTAGGATGGTGGTTCCCAAGTATATAATCATTATTATTGAGTCTGTCGAAGGAAATTTTTAATGATAGCTTTTTTTCGTGAGAAACTACCTGGCCCTTCTGCATTGCTGACATCATAAGGTTTGGCTAAGCGTGGGATCAAGTTTAAGTAGGAATTCTCATGAAATTTTGGTGATGTAAGTGAAGCAATAGTTAGTCCATGTCAAAAATCTTTCTATGTCGAGGTTACGACCTTTGTTGTTCAAACGTCAATTATGAGAAATCCGATTAGTCATTTACTTTTATTTTGATAAAGTGACCGTCTCAAAAGACAGAATTAGATCTAACCGTCAAAAGAGCCATAAATTCGCAGTGACATAATGGAATGCATGTATTTCAGTTTATAAATGATTCCTTATCTTTCGCATGTAGGCCTACTGTACCACCACGTGGAACTCGTTGAAATTGATATTGTTTTTGGTTGCAATCAAATGTCTGGCATAAATGCTGCAAGACGTGACTGCTTTTTGGGTAAATATGGAAGGAAAGTTGATTTAAATGAAAAACATCAGTTCATAAATTTACAATGCTAAATCCTTCATTGGAGCTCTTTTTTTAATCGATTTTTTTGTTGCATGTATGTGATTTTCTTATCTCTGTTTCATGGAATATATGTTGGTGTTTACCATTCACTGCATCATGTCACTATGGCATTTTTGTATTGTAACCAGTTTGTAACTTTCAAATTCTTGAATATGTCTTTGATTCCGATTATTTGTTAATTAGATGAAAAGGCATTTTATATTTTGCTGAATGGTTGAGGATTATCAAAATTAATTTGGGTTGCGCCAGCTTCAGCTTTCCCTTTTTGGACCTGAATTGAACTATTGTTGTTTGATAACAATTTATTCCAGGGAGCGACCACAAGGAAGAAGCAGCGGAGGTCAATGTGTCACCAATGTTTGAAAAGTGATAAAAACGGTGTTGTCATCTGCTCAAATTGCAACAAGAAACGTTACTGTTTTGAATGCATCGCAAAGTGGTAAATGGAGCTCCTAGTTTCTTTCATTTTCCAAATTGGCTGAATAAAAATGCAGTTTCAGAGTGGTAACTATATGACCTGCTAGTGTAAAAATAGATTGTTCTTGCATGATAAGTGTCGTCATAAATATTATCCAACTCTTGGGAATTTGAAAATAAAATTCTGATGGTACATTTCTGCTGATGTACATTGTTCATACAGTCATCATTACGGTGTTGCTAGGAGAATAGTTGTTAAAATTTGAATTCTCAACAACATAGGTATCCTAAGCGCAAGAAGAAAGAAGTGAAGGAATCATGCCCATTTTGCTGTGGAAATTGCAATTGCAAAGCTTGCCTTCAAGCAGATGTGCTCAAAAAGGTATGATGGCTTTGTGTATGATGTAATTATTGTATTTTTTAGCACATCGTGTCAATGTTCCAAGTAATCTGAGAAAATATGGTTCATTTAGGACGTTAAAAACGAAGTAAGTGAGAATATCAGATTGCAAAGATCACTATATTTGCTCGTCAACATTCTGCCTCTCCTACGGCATATACAAGAAGAGCAGAAATCCGAACTAAATGTTGAAGCCATGATACGAGGTACCACAAAATGTATCTGGAGCTTATTATTCTAATTCTTGATTGCACTTTAAAAGGCTTCCTCATTTTTCTGCTATATAGGCGTTCCAATGAATGAAGAAGATGTGACTATAGGAGTATTTGAAGAAGATGATCGAGTATATTGGTACGCTTCCCTGCAAATAAGACTCGATTATTGCTTCTCTCTACTCTTAAAGAGGATTTAATTTGAGTGAAAACCAAGACGAATTTAGTATTTTTGTTCTCACACACTTTCCCTGTTGAAGGAGAGTTAGCTGTCTTCACTGTGCACTATGGTTTTGAGTCTTTGACCCTCCTGTAATACTCTTATTTTGATATTATGTATTTGATGGAATCTATAAGCATTCTATCTGAGATTTCTTTCGAGCTATACTTCTGTTCTATATTTAGCTTTATCTCAAACCTTGTGACGTAATCTTTTTGGACAACGTAGTAACGTCACTTTTTCACTAACCATTTAAAGAGAGTTTCTAGAATTGTTGGTGTTATGTCTATTAACTAAACGTACTGCATGATGCCACAAAATCTGAAAAGGAAAACCTCTTTATTTCGACAGTAACAACTGCGAAACATCCATTGTGAATATCCACAGAAGCTGTCCCAACACTGACTGTTGTTATGATATCTGTCTCGATTGTTGTTTCGAGCTCAGAAAAGGTCTTCGCCCTGGAGCTATTCAGGAAATCACTATTCCCAAGTCTTCAGATTGTACAAACCTTGAGATTCCTCCAGCCAATGGGACTAAAGAAAATGTGTTTTATGGCTCCCCTAAGTGGAAAGCCAAAATTGATGGCAATATACCATGTCCTCCCAAAGAGCATGGTGGTTGTGGAACTGAGAATTTAAAGTTGAGACGAATTCTCGATGCTAATTGGGTGGAGAAATTAATTAGGATCTCTGAGTGGCTCATTACCAATTACCAGTTATCAGATGTAGACTTCTTGCAAAAATGTTTATTGTGTGTTTCAGCCTCTTCTGCTCAAGAGGACCATGTTTCTTGTCATATAAGACAAGCAGCATTTCGGGAATACAGTCAAGATAACTTTTTGTACTGTCCTAATGTTCTTGATCTTGGAGATGCTGAGTTTGAACATTTTCAAATGCATTGGAGGAAAGGTGAACCTGTGATCGTTAGGAATGCATTGGCAAAGGCCTCTGGCCTTAGTTGGGAGCCCATGGTCATGCTGAGGGCCTTCAGGAATGTGAGCAAAAAACTAAAAGAAGAGACTTTCTGTGTGAAGGCTATTGATTGCTTGGATTGGTGTGAGGTATTTCTTATTTAAGTGTATTTGATGTATGTGTCATGCATTGCACGCTTTTCATCTTACTGTGCATACTTCTATTTACTTCTTGGATTGCTACTTCTACTCCTTTAATCTGTTACAGCAGTAATTTATGAGGATAGAAAGTGCTATTTAAAAATGTTCCACGCCAGTTCTGTTCTATGCTATGATGCATGGACACTGACACGGCGACACAAACACGACATGACACGGACACGGCAACACGGAGTTTCAAAATTGACAGGATACGACAAGGTTAAGACACGCATGTATATTTTTATAGATATTATACATATAATATATTACAAAATATTAAAATTCACATTTTTAAATTCTAAAACCATGTAAAAACAACAAAAATATTCTTACCAAGAAGACATATAAATAAATGCATGTCACTGGAATCATCACAATATCACACGTACTAATATCAAATGCATATTACTTCAATTAACATAAAGTTTAGTAAGCACATCCAAATAAAATATAAAATCAAATATATTGTTACCAAATTCAAGAAGCGCATAAATAAATGAATGCCACTAAAATCATTATAGTATCACCGATACCAACACCAAATGCATATTACTTCAATTACGATAGAGTTTAACAAACACATCCAAATTTTATTTAGTCAAAATTTTTAAAATTGCACAATTAACCCCCAAAATTATCATTTCGACACGCCTATTGGAAGTGTCAGACACGGGTGCCCGAATTAATTTTTATTTTTAAATTAAGGACACGCTACGTGGCATGTCCGATACGTGGCCGAGGGGTGTCGGTATCCTAGAAGTGCACCCTGCAACAAGTGATTTTCAAGAGTGTTTTTTGCATCATAGGTTCTATGCCAAATTGCATTATGATAAATGCCATCAGACACCGGCGATTGCAGTTAACATCTCTATGTTCTAAGCAGAAATCTTTTAACAATTTGGTTTCCATTGTTACAGGTTGAGATTAATATTCATCAGTTCTTTAGAGGCTACTTAGAGGGACGCAGTCATCAAAATGGATGGCCTGAAATGCTGAAGTTAAAGGACTGGCCACCTGCAAATTCTTTTAAAGAATGTTTACCCAGGCATGACGCTGAATTTATGGCCATGCTTCCCTTCAGCGAGTATACACATCCTCGATCCGGTTTCTTGAATCTTGCTACAAAACTTCCTGAAGGCGCCCTAAAACCGGACTTGGGACCCAAAACCTACATCGCATATGGATATCAGAAAGAACTTGGAAAAGGCGATTCCGTTGCAAAACTGCACTGTGACATTTCTGATGCGGTATGCTGTTGTGAAAAATTCTGCTAGTATTCACATGTTACAGTTGGTGGATGCTCTTTTTCATTTTTGGGACGTACATTCTCAGTATGTTCATGGTTGTTTCTTTCCTATGAAAACTAGAATCTGGAGTGTGTGTGAACGTGAACTCTATTGGTTAACTTATTCATTCTATGCAATGGCTGTCATTTTAAGATCATTAACTGATAACTAATTTCTTGAATATGGATGAGATTACACTTTGTCTAGCACCCATCGGGCCTTGCTTTTAAGAGTGAAATCAATTATAAAATCTTCTTTAACAACGTCAAATGGTCTGCATTTTTTCTTTCCAGTCTGCATCCGCTTCTTTGAATCCCTGTTCTGAACATTTACTGAATTTGAAGTTCAAAACACCTTCTTTGTTTCTCAAGGTAGTTTCATTACAGGTCTTGTCTGTGTAGATAATACGATCGTTAAGTTTTCTATGAGACAATTGAATTGCATGCATTGCAATAATACGTATAACGTCGAAACAACTAAACTACTGCTTCAGTATCTTTAGCCACTTCTTATTGTTCTATAAGTTGGGAAACAAACCTTGGTGCTTTTTGATACATTGGCTTGAATTTTTAGTCATGGTATTTGCCAGCTTTTATGATATACAAAGTTGTTATATTTTACTGATTATTGTAAGATTTGTTCAGGTAAATATATTGACACACACAGCTGAAGTGAGAACCACCTCGTTTCAGAGCCAAATGATTGCTAAGTTGAGGATAGAATTTGAAAAGAATTTAAAGACTTCTCAAGGCACACCAGCCATTAACACTGATATGCAAACCACTGAATTTGCTACCGTGGCACACCAGATTTGTGAAAATGCTACCTTTGAGACTCACTCTCCATTTCAGTTTCTGAATTTCGAGAAAAGAGAAGATAATACACATAAAATAAATGAAGCCTGTGGTCTGAACAGTACTTTGGATGGTGATCTTGATTCATTCAGCTACATTGATGCTTATCAAGTACAGCTTCCCAATTGCTTGAATAATAAATCCGATGCCAATAATGAAGGTTCTGTTGAGTCTTATGTGATGGATTCTACTCCAAGTGGGATGAACCGTCCTGAAATAGCTAGAGCTGGTGCTGTTTGGGACATCTTTCGTCGGCAGGATGTGCCCAAATTGATCGAATACTTGGTTAAACATCAGCAAGAATTTTTTGATCTTGACCATTCTCCAGTGGATTCCGTAAGTTTTTATCTTGGAAATTCCTTGGGTATTCCGAAATCCCATTTTTCACTTGGCCTATTGCTTTTGCTTTTAGGTTGCACATCCTATCCATGACCAGACCTTTTTCCTTGATGAAAAGCACAAAAAACAGTTGAAAGAGGAGTTCCGTAAGTTTTTCTTTTTCTCTATGAGAATGACTTAATTAAGTTCACACCAAGCAGCTCGAATATAATTTGTACATCCATTTTTTAGATATTGAACCATGGACGTTCGACCAGTACCTCGGTGAGGCTATATTCATTCCTGCAGGGTGCCCCCACCAAGTGAGGAATAGACAGGTGTACCACTGTACCTCTTATAGTATTTTCTTAGAGGAGTATGGGTGATAAATATGTTGAAGTCTATGTTCTGCACTTTCTGTGAGTCTAGATTCTCATTTTACTTATACAACTTATAATCGCTTGAGTTTGATTTCTTAATTTCATTTTCTAAACTCTTGTAAGTTTAATCTCGGTTCTGATCTTAAACTCTTGTAAGTTTAATCTCGGTTCTGATCTTAAACTCTTGTTCCGATGTTGCTTTGATGGTTAATATACTCTTACTGATATCTTGTTCTTTATGTTTAATAGTCCTCCATGAAGGTCGCTTTAGACTTTGTATCCCCTGAGAATATCCAAGAATGCATGCGTTTGACTCAAGAATTTCGGCTACTTCCAAAATCTCACAGATCCAAGCAAGATATATTGGAGGTGGTACCCACTAGAGTCTTTCTTTGAGGAAAATGTTACGAATCTTTTCTTTTGAATGTTGCATTTCCTATTGTATAAGAATGAATTCCCCTACATTCCCTGCTCATCCTATTTCCTACTTTTTTAGTGAACTGTACTGCTGCCTATCATTAATGTCTAGTAAATTAAGCCTATTTTATGAAATTGACGTGGATTCTGGAAATGAATACTCGATCTTGCATGGGAAAAGTGTTTTTATTTGTGATCAACTTCTGACTTTTTGACAGGTGAAAAAGTTGGCCATATATGCTGCAAGAGCTGCAATTGAAGAAGCAAGAGAACTTATGTCTAAACTCGAGTAAGATTTCTTAAAAATTATTGCACGAATACGCCAAAACGAATAGATTAATGTGCCTTGACCCCTGCTTTCGTTCATCTTTCATACTGATTTTCGACTATCTTTTGAGCAGTTCTGATCCGTCAAACTCACAGAAAGGTGCTGCAGCTGAGACCGTTGGTTGAAAAAGGCTGGGACCGTGTAAAGAATGGTTGTATACGGTCATATTTATTGCTCTCAACTTCTGTGGCCTTGTATCTTTTGCACACCAAATGCCTACGTAATAAGATAGACATTATCCTATGTAATAAGATAGTCAATATAAATAAATATGTATATATGTAAACATCTTTATTGTGTTTTATTAAAATCAAATTTTATAATATTTTGGTTCCAATACAAAGGAATGTCAACAATTTTGTGTTGTGAGACTTCTGTAAGGATCTTGTATCCTTAATCCGCTATTAGTGTATTATCATAATTAATGGTGCATGTTTTCATAATATTAGGGAAACACCCCGTATATACCATCTATAAAAAAATTCAACATTAATCCACTTAATGTTCAATTTCCAATACCGTCCCACTAGCATGAACATATACATTATAATACACTAATATGTTCTCAATTCATCATGCATTACTCCATAATTAATTGCATGCAACCATATATGAAAAGAGAACTCTAACAACATTTATACAAACCATATACACATATACTAGTGTTCACATGCGAGCATCGAATGCGTGAATGTGTATCTAATGTATAAAGCGTCCTACTCAATACCGGTACTGATATCTCGGCCCTGAAAGCACCTCCAATCAACAGCTCGAACTCAACTCCGGAGCCACTGCTGTACCTGTTCCACCTGCCCCAACAGAGACAGCCCCACACGGGGTGAGCATACCAATACCACCATCTCAATAACAGTAATATCATAATTCATAATTTACAGAATATAAAGCTGTAAACTTAAAAGATACTCCATGTATAGTATCATCACTATATGGGATCCCCCATGTTGTTCATGTTCTCACAATAACCGAAATTATCAAACCCCAAAGTCAATCATTTCATTGATTAACTTTACTCATGCTCAAACCGATAATGAAATCAAATGTAATTAAACCATTACTCTAATGATTTACAAATAAAACATATACCTCTACCATGATTTCACAGTTCCACTACCTTGCAAGCTCAACAGCAGTGGCATCATAACTGATGTTCGCTCCATAACGACAACATCCAACCATTGCTCGCTCCACAGCGGCACCGTATAATTCGCAATACATACCAATTCATTGCACCCTAATATATTATTCATTCTACAATGACAATAATATATAACACTATGCTCATACGTTATACGTACCTCATAATCCAGTAGCAAGAGTCAATCTTTGCCTTTGCCCCAAAATCCAGTGAATTATATGCAAATTATCTTCGAGAAACCTTGCTCCGAGATCGAGCCTTGCTCGATTTTGCTCCAAGAAGAAAAAAGGGAAAAGGGTTGGGGTGGAGATATGAAACGTGAGTGAGAGAGAGAATGAAACGCCAACTGATTGAACATCGAATCCACTTGGTATATATAGTACCAAGGCTCCAAAAATTCGAGTCTCAAATACTCGCACCCTGACTCATTAAAAATCTTCTATGTTCAATAATTATATCACACTCAATATTTTCATTACCAACCTCAATCCAAAGCTAATCAGACTCCAGATCCCACTAAAACACAATTCCAAGGTTTATCACCACAATGAGAATAAAATATCAACCCTTGGATCCAGCAACCTCGATACCGGATTAAAATCCTCAGGAATCTCAACACCGTAATTATCTCATAATAACTCCAATTAAAATCCATTAAGGATTATAATCACTCCGGGATCAATAACATAATTTCCGGATATCACAACTTCGGCCTTAGCTGGGTGTTAAAGTTATATGTTCTCTTTAGAATTGACTCAGTTTCGAGTCTGAGCAGTGGCCTATAATTTCTTTATTAAAATTCCGCTTCCCCATATAAAAAACATAAAAAAACAATTTTGTGTTCTACTGATTTACCTAGATTCGATATCAAAATTTTCCAACCCATGCATGCATTTTATATATGGATAACTATAACTAATAAATAAATAAATATGTATATATAAACATCTTTATTGTATTTTATTAAAGTCAAATTTTATAATATTTTGGTTTCAATACGAAGGAACATCAACATTTTTGTGTTGTGAGACTTTGGTCTTAGCTGGGTGTCAAAGTCTCATATTCCTTTAGGATTGACTCGGTTTCGACTCTAGACAGTGGCTCAAAACTTCTTTATTAAAATTCTGGTTTCCAATTAGGGGTGCTTATTGGCTTGACCCGGTCCGGACCGGAACTGGCCGGTTCCGGGTCCGTTAAGGACGGAACCGGTCCGATCCGGTTCCGGTTCCACGGGTTCCGGGTTGGACCGGTTCCAACCCGGAACCGGATTTTTCTTCTTTTTTTTTTTTAAAAAAGGGAAAAACGAAGGGATTTATCGGAAAAAAATTTTTTCCTTTTTTTTTATAAAAAAAACGGATTCGGTTCCGGTTCAATCCGGAACCGGATCCGTTTGGTCCGAAACCGGTAAGATACCGGATCCGGAACGGTAGAACCGATCCGGTCCGGTCCGGTATCAAATCGGTTCCGGACCGGTTCGGGACAGGTTAGTCCGGTTCCGATTTCGGAGCGAACTAACCGGTCCGGTTTTGGGTCGAGTCCGGATTGACCCGGCCCGTTAAGCACCCCTATTCCCAATATAAAAAAAAAAAAAAAAAAAACAATTTTGTGCTCTACTGATTTACCTAGATTCGATATCAAAATTTTCCAACCCATGCATGCATTTTGTATATGGATAACTATAACTAATATTATCTTATCCACAAGTACATATACTGGAAAATAAGAGGGAAAATTTCGTCAAAAAAAATAATTGAAATATTGGTGGACAATAACAGCAAACGGAAGCCAATCTTTTTAGGACAAGCATAACTTTCTTTTTCTCCAAAATCACATCCAACATTGTTAATCAAAGAGAACAATCAAACCCATTTTCTTTTACTCAAATCTCAACGAATAAAGGACCAATCTTTTATAAAAAAAATAAGTGAACATATTATCCAGTTGATTTTATCCAGTTGATTTTATCCGTTGGATTTGCATCCTGATTTCAAGACCAACGGCGATCTTCATCTCTCTCCTCCCGAAAACCAGGAAAAGAGAGAGAGAAGAAAAGAACCTCTTCTGAAGGAGATGATACTTGCTGGGTTCTTTTGAATCGAACCTTATCGATCTCTTTCGGTTTTCTTCATAATTGTTAAATTTCTTTGTTTGATAAATTACTCAGAAAGAGAAGATTCTGAAGGGAGGAAATTGGAAAGCATTACCCTCAAAATCGAAGAAAATTTGAGTTTTTGAAAATGGGCAATTTAGATTTCTGTCAAAGGTCGATTTTTTCGGGATGGGAAGAAGATATTGCACTCGATCGTTAGACTAATAGATAAGGGATTTGAGATTTCTGCAAAATATTGGATTTTCCCTCGTTAGCATCTCATTTTTCTGCCAAGAATTCCAATATCCGAAGTGTGCTTTTCATATATTTGGAGAAGATTGGATCTGGTGTCATACTTCAGTTTGGGCTTAAATGGAAACAGCTGAAATCGAAAGCATCGAGTGCTCTTCTTCATCAGATGGCATTGAAGACGAAGAGATGCAACCATTAGTGTCTTCTCACCCCCATTTGTTTTCTTCAAAGAATCATAATGTGATGCCCTCTGGAATTGCTCCAAAAAGTGTCCATGAATTGCTTGAATGCCCTGTTTGTACTAATTCTATGTACCCGCCCATTCATCAGGTGTGCTCTTTCTCTCGGTTCTCTTACTTTAGCTTTATGGGGATATTCGTTCTTTGGTATATTGTTATATAATCTTGTGATTCGATATGCATACTGTTACATGTTGATTGTAATGTGATGCTTTGGTTTTACTTGTTTAAAACTGAATTAATTTAAGTCGATTTTTTTTCTTTCGAATTTCTTAGATTTATGTATAGCATCTATGCAGTCATGAGAATCTTGGTTGCATTATTCTTCTGTGAAATATTTTAATTTTCTTGGTTTTAAGAGTGGCGATGTGTGGAGAATTTTCTGGTTCAGTTGATGAGTATGTAGAAAATGTAAATAGCACGCACCCGCATGCATAGATGCTTTTCTTCATTCAGCAAATGGAATTTTAATTTCAAGAATTTGATTGGCTTGTGCTGTAGTTTTCGTGAATGTGAGTTAGGTACTGAAACGGAATTTCATTTCAAGATTTTGATTGGCTTGTGCTGTAGTTTTTGTGAATATACAGGCTACGGCAGTATTATCTATGCTTGCATCCGTTTTCGTCCAATTTCAGGAGCTTTGCTTATGAGATACCTGGAAAATGAGGAGTTATGCTTCCGTAATAAATTAAAATGTGTGTGAAACAAGACACAACAAATTTAGTTGCTTATTCTAGTACCAAATTAAATGGCTTGAGAGGGATGTTTTTGCATTTGGGATTCTAATAATGCCATTATCATTTTTCTTTTTGTCCAAAATATGTAAACTATTGCCATGATCTATTGTTCCCGAGTTTTGACTAATAGAGAGCTTTAAAGCTAAGCTAGCTAGAAAACAACTTCTAGTTCTAGTTTATTTGTGTAGATGAAGCATGGTTGCTTGATAATGTGCTCTTTACAGTGTCACAACGGGCACACTCTCTGTTCAACTTGCAAGACTAGAGTGCATAATCGATGTCCTACATGTAGACAAGAGCTTGGTGATATCCGGTGCTTGGCACTGGAGAAGGTTGCAGAATCACTAGACCTGCCTTGCAGATATTATTCTTCGGGATGCCCGGAAATTTTTCCATATTATAGTAAACTCAAACACGAAGCAGTTTGTATCTTCAGACCATACAGTTGTCCATATACTGGATCGGAGTGCTCGGTTACTGGGGACATTCCCTACCTCATTTCCCATTTGAAAGATGACCACAAAGTGGACATGCACACGGACTGTACTTTTAATCATCGCTATGTGAAGTCAAATCCTCGTGAAGTAGAAAATGCCACTTGGATGTTAACAGTGAGTTCACAGTTCCTATTAGGTACTTTGCATTTGTTTTGGGCGACTGTAGCAAGAATCTATGATGTTCTTGATTTGCTCCAGTCTTCAGATCACGTCTAAATTATTTATTTCTTCCGTGATCTAGATGACTTCTTGTGCATATACTCTAGTGTTTAATTATCTTCTACATGCAGAATAGATAAACTCTCTGCTTAATTCTTTTTTGGGTGTATCCAAAAATGATATTCTAAGCTACGGGCGCTGATTTTTATTTTGCATAATTGTTATTGTTAGATCATGTGAGTCACCTTTTGGTTCTACACGAATGTATGTGGATCTTTTTATGTTTAGCATGATCCAATATATCAACACTTGCGGTATATTTCACCTGATAATAGTATAGAAGACTATCCAGTTTGGCATACTACTGGTGCTCTTCTAAACTTTTTTTTTATCGGCAAACAATTTTATTCAAAAGGAGTACAAGGATACTCATACCCAGACTACATTGGATTAACAAAATCAAAGATAAAAGACAACAAAACTAAAAAGAAAATGACCACCCGGAAGCTTCTTATATGCATTCTAAATGTTGGTCCATTTTACATGCTTTCATTAGGTATTCCATTGTTTCGGGCAATATTTCTGCCTTCACTTTGGAGCATTTCAACTCGGAATGGCCCCTGTTTACATGGCATTTCTTCGTTTCATGGGCGATGAGAATGAATCCCGCAACTTCAGCTACAGTTTAGAGGTTGGAGCGAATGGCAGGAAGCTCATATGGGAAGGTACGCCACGAAGCATTCGGGATAGCCATCGTAAAGTAAGAGATAGCCACGACGGGCTTATTATTCAAAGAAATGTGGCACTCTTCTTCTCTGGAGGTGACAGGAAAGAGCTTAAGCTTCGAGTCACTGGAAGAATATGGAAAGAACAGCAAAATCCAGATGCTGGCGCCTGCATAACGAATCTTTGTATTTGATCAAGCACGATGATTTTCGAGTAAGATTTTACATGTTTTCTGGCTTTTGTGTGTCTGCTTAAGGGATGTGACATATCAAGTATAAGCTTGTTGACTGTACTTGGAAATCTTTCATTGTTAAAGGTTCGTTTCAAGCATTTATTTGCATGATAGGAGATAATCATCCTATTTGGGTCCTAGAAACAAGCTTCTTCTAAGTTCCTTCCCCAAGAAAAGGGAAACAAAGCTACTTCTGAAAAAGGACCCGTAAGCTTAAATCCAAAAAATATTCCTATACTTCATTTTTAACAAAAAATTACCTTTTGTATGGACTATTTATTTCCAAAAATATCATTCAATTATGAAAAAAAAATTACTTTTGTTGAGATGTGAAATCAGAAGATTGCCATATGATATTCTTGAAAAGAGTGAAACTTTAAAATTTTTCTTTAAAAAAAAAAGGTTTCATATGAGGACATCACCATCACCTTCATATGAAAAAGGTTTTTATTAGATCCCAGTTAATCACAGTTTCTTGCAGCGTGAATCAACATTGATGAAATCAAATAACTTGCGGTTCAGTTTTGGTTCTTAAAAAATAACCTGTAATTTAGACCAAAAAATCAGAATGCTGTGAAACGATAAATCAGTTTCCAATTATTAGATTTTTTTTTAATGAATATTTATTAGATTTTGGATTGTCTATATATGGATGACATTTTAATAACATGAATGACATACATCAGTACAGATTATTATTATTATTAAATTTTTTTTTTTTTAGATCATCTAAAGGAGACGATAGTGACGATACCAAGCTCTCAGGATGAAAATATCATGGTACGTGATTAATTGAATGAGGCGGGAGACAGGAATTGGCAAATGGTAGATCGTATTTTCTGGCCTATTGATCAGGTTAAAATCCGCAGTGCAGTTCTTGTCTGGCAATGATAAGACTGATTTGGCATTACGCTCCTTCAGGGGACTACACAGTTAGATCAGGGTATAATCTTGCTTCGCAGTAATTAATGGAGTGCAGAGGTACCGGGTCTTCTAATTCTGTTCAAATCTTCTCCAAATTTTGGTCTTTGAAAAGGCCTAGTAAGGTAAAAATCCATGCTTGAGGCTCTTCCAACTCGTTTTCAAATTAGCAGCAAGAGGTGTTTTAGATGATTATTCCTGTCCGAGATGTGGTGTTTTCCCTGAAAATGGATTTCATGTATTTTGGCACTGTAAACGCACATGTACAGTTGGAAGCTCTCTTCAATTTGGCCACTTTTGGTTTGTTTTTTTCTGGATCATCTGTACTGGATCTGTAGAATTGGGTGGATAGTCACGGGCAGACATCAGATCTAGCTGTGCTTGCTATGGTTTTGTGGCTTGATCGTAATCAACTTTTCAAAATCTATAAATTGAACCACTATATTCTGCATTTTAACATATTCAGATCAAAATCTTTCTAATTTCTCTCTGTTTCATTTGTACCCTGCATTCCTAAGTAATAAACTCCCATATTAATTTAATTTTTTAAGATTGAGAATGTTTAAATCTGAGAACTAAATATACCCGAAGATTTTTTTGTATGAAATAACCAGACAGAGCTTAAATTTTTTAAAGTTTGTAAATCTTGGGATTCATTATACAACTGATAAGAACTTAGAGGTGTCAATCGGGTCGTGCCGACACTGTTTGGAAAATGGTCCATGCCGGGGATTTATTATACATATATCTTGAAAAGTAGCTGATAAGAACTTAGAGGTGTCAAATGACGGCCCGGCGTGCCCGCATTGCATTTTTAATTTTTTTTAAAAAAAATTTTGAACGTGCCGATCGATCGGTATGCTCAAAAAAATCAATATATTGCTTCGAATGCTACCGATCGATTGGCACGTTTGTTGCCGATAGTCTGGTAGCAGCTAAAAAAAGAGTTCGTGCACACGAGCCGTGCTGGCATGGGCCGAAATCCTTGGCCAAGCAAGGCCCGTGAGTGGCACGACACAATACTGTAACAATTTGTGCCATTTCCTGCCGATCTCGTGCCGCACGACTCGTTTGACACCTCTATAGAAGGGTAAGTAACATAGTGAGATAATATTATCGTAAAAATATAGAATTCAATCTTGAGCAAATAAATTATACTATTGTTTTTTTTTGTTTTTAACGATAATTTATACTATTGTTGGATCAAAATTTATTTAGCCACTTCCTTGTTCCCAAAATTAAATGAATATATTAATTTTTCAAAAAAAAGAAAATAAACACTTTATTTTTCCAACAAAAACTATATATAATAATTTTTTTTCAACATATAATTTGACTTTCTTAAATAAAATGCAGTGGGGGTCTACTCTTTCTTACTAAACTGGTGAATTTGGACACGTAGTTGGAAGTGTAACAAGCCATGTTATATATTGTCCATGGAAGCAAGTTTTTGAGTTCCCCACCTCGACAGAATTATTTCATTGTTGGACCACATACAAATACTTGGCACCTTTTCATTACTTCATAGCTCTCTGTGGAATCAACTTGTACACTATACCGTTGGTGGCATACATCATACTAGATGAGATGAGAATAAAAGTAACTAGTTTTTGAACTTATACATATTTTTTTGGGATGATACAATAAAATGTTCATGCAGTTTGGGGATAATACATGATATGGTCCCTCTTGTTTGCATTCGTTCTCGATTTAGTCTCTATTGTTTACACTGACCCGATTTAATCCCTTTAGTTTTCTAATTTCTCACAAATCAGTCTTAAACGTTAAATACACTTTTAAAAAAAAACAGAAATTGACTTAATCATGTCATTTAAAACTTCAAGGACTGAATCGGGAATTGACGCAAACATTGTGAGTGAATCGGGTCACATTAAAAAATTGGGTGACTTAATTCTTTATAATTTTAATTATTATGGTAATTAATATGAATACTTTATTTCTAAGTTTTATAAAATTATTTTATTTAAATAACGACATAATATAGTAAATTCTACGTAAAAATAATTTTTCACAAGATAAATTAAATAATTATAAAATAATATCATCAATTTATTTAATTTATCAAAAATAAAATAATTTTTTTTGATAAATTGATGACATATATATGTAATTTAATGAAATCAAAAAATATATTATTTAATAAGTAAATTAGACATCGAAATGTATTTGGTATATCAAGGTGTTATTGATTTTGTTTTTTATTTTGTTTGAGTGAAAAATTAGATTTATATAGTTTTAATTAATTATATCATTATTTAAATAAAATAATTTTATAAAAAATTGTCAATTAGAAATAAAGTATTCATATTAATGATCATTATAATTAAAATTTTAAAGAATTAAGTCACTCAATCTTTTTAAATGACTTGATTCAGTTCCTAATGTTTGCGTCAATTCTCGATTCAGTCATTGGAGTTTTAAGTGACTCTTATTCAGTCCCTCTCCGTTTGTTTTAACGGTGCATTTAACATTTAGAACTGATTTTGGACAAATTACAAAAGTAAATGGACTAAATCGGGAATGAGTACAAACAAGAGGGATCATATCATGTATTATCCCTGTAGTTGGGTACATTCTCGGTTCAATTCTTAAAGTTTTCAGTGACCCGATTGAGTCCTAAAGTTTTAAAAACTTTCCCGATTCAGTCCCTACGTTAAGACGTACGTGAAAGACAAACGAGGATGGATTGATTCGAGAATATTTTTAAAAAAAATAGGGATTAACTGGCATGGTTTGTCTCAATTAAGTCCCTAAATTTTTTTTAAAAAAAATCTCTAATTTAGTACCTATCCGTTTGTTTCTTACGCCCAACTTAACGTTGTGGACTGAATTGAGAACTTTTTTTAAAAAAAATTAAAGATTAAATCGGGTCATTGAAAATTTTAGGGACTGAATGTGGAATTGACACAAACTTCTGGGATGCTTTAGAATATTATACTTATTTTTTGTTTATATAAAATTTTGAGTTCTACTGCATATACAATAATTTATCAATTTCAATTAATATTTTGCTTGTGTTACTACGAGTGAAGAAGTAAGAGATGCTCAACCTTTTGTGAGTGTAGTAAAGTAAAGATATAATGGTGCTCTAAATGTAACTTTAAATCTTCAATATAAAAAGTTCATCTAAAGTTTCAAAAGCATCTGCTTCTGTTTCCTTCCCTTAATTGAAATTATTTTTTTGAATGACTTAATATAATTTTTCAAAATTATTGATTTCCCATGAAATCTAATGCAATACTTTTTTGGAATTCTTGTTCATTAAATTAATTTTGTCCTATTGTTTTTTACCAACACGAGCTTATGATTCCCTTTCATGTGCTTTTTACTACTTTCTGAAATGGAATATATACTGATCTCAATTAATACTTTCATCATGGTTATTATCCAAAAGTGAGGTGGTGGCCATAATTGTATTCCATGGTTAATTTTTTTAAAAAGTTTTCATAATGGCTTTCTTTCGTATGCACTTAAAAAGTGGTTTCCAATATATTCTTAAATAGGTATATTTATGCCCAAATGAGGCAGTACTAGCAGATCTCACCTTTTTTTAGTGTGGGGGAGGGGCTAAATCAAACTGCCCAAAATATGAATGTGTTTTTATCCATTCTGGCAAGATCGTAATCATTTTCCTTTCTGGTTTTTGTCAACGAACTCTCTGTGATTTTCCAAGTAAGCAATTTATATTCATGCTAAATATGAAGTTTAAAATAGACAATATATCCCATTATGGTTTAAAATAGGTAGTAACATGTACAAAACACCCCTCTGTGTATAATGCAGTATGCTATGAATTGTAAACCTAATGATGATAAAATGTTTATTTACAAACCACATTGGATAAACTATATATTAGCGATATCACATTGGGTAAAATGCTTATTTACAAACCACATGAGATAATAACAACCTGTTATAGTTACTGAAGTAAGCATAATTGGACATTTCGGTCTCAAGTTCATCACGGCAACCACTAAATCTCAAACCCCATAATTAACTAATTAACTTTCAATCCGAAAATTTAAGGTAACCTTTAGGTCAGATGTGAGTTGGATGAAGTTTCTCTAAATTCCATATATAAATTGTATCTCTTGCATATTGAAAATTTTTAGTTTCCTACGAAGGGTTTGGCAGCCACAATTTCTGCAGTCCACTGTCCCTAATAGAGTTTGTTTGATGATGCCCTTAAGGGTAGTGCCCTTAGGGGCATCATCACCATTCATTTGGAATTTTTTTTTAAAAAAGGTAAAGAAAGATTCCATTTGGATGGTGGATGTTGTTCCTGAGGGCAGCGTTATTAAGGGTAGCAACAAAGTTTCCCCTAATAGCCAGTGCCCATTAAGCACAATGTGGTTGGTCATATATGTCATTCACATCATAATTTGATGAAAGATCCATATATGAGCATGAAATGATATTTGGTCCTTATTTCAAACAATTTCTTTAGAGACAATACAATTATTGAGGAGCTAGAAGGCCAAAAACATACATGTGGTTGATTCCCAGAGTCCAAGACAAACAACAATGGCAAAAGATATATTTCATATTTAATTCCGTAATTTTTATAATTTATTCCTCTAATTAAATTATGAGTACATAAAACGCTTTAAAAACTTTAGTACTACATATATATCCTTGATCAAAATGATTGAGTAAAAACAATAAAATGTGGTGTCGAACTGAATAATTACACAATGCCTTTAAAATCAATATTTTCAAATACATGATTGTCATGATGTTTTAGTAAGCAGCAAGAGGCTTCTGCCTTCTTGAAAAATGACATGGATCAAGGGTTTGCTCCCGCGGTAAATCAGGTACCTCTTGAGGTTTTTTAAAAAATAATTCAAAACTCCACTCACTGTCAATTTGTTTTATGTTAGAACCTCATGTATTCTTTATTGGGTTGGGTTTTTTCATGTGAAGATGAAACAGATTGGCACATATGGTGCAAACTCATATGGAGTATATAATGATGTCTAAAACCCTAACACACCATTAGATTCTACATTACAAACACACCAAAAGAGAGATAGAAAGAAATTAGATTTTCGGATCTGAAAATCTGTACAGAACAGCCTTCTTGAAAAATTGTTTTCGCAAAACTCACCTATCGGATCGAGCTGTAATTTGGACTGCGCGTTCACAAGTGAGTCTACTAAATAGTGAACAGTGGAGGTCGGATTTAGTTGGCTTTTGAGTTGGTTTTCGAAAGATTGAACGGAGGCTACTGGTTTCTTACGCGAATCTGGAGCAGCCTGGTTGCAAAGACCATTGACAGAAATTGAACAGTTGGATTGGGCTCAAATTTGGATCGTGTGTTCATAACGTCTTGGGGTATGTTTTGAACGGTGAAGATCGAATTTTGATATCTTTATCGACGGGAACAGATTCTTGTTTTGAGGATTTGGGTGAAATCTTTCTATTATTTTGTTATTTCAAGAATTTGTTATCTTGAAAGTGATTAATAGTTGTGTATTGTCGATTTCTGATTGTGGACAGTTTGTAATCTCATTATTCATTATAGTAGAGATTATTTTGATGGATTACGGTCCCGTGGTTTTTACTCCTCACACCGGCGAGTTTTTCATTTTAAAAATTGCTCGTGTAGTTTTATATTTATTTGATCGTGCTTGCCGAAATTATTGGTTATCTATTTGATATTGTTTTCTGCTAGTTTTAATTATTTGTTCCCGCGCTATTGATTAGTATATTTATCCCAATATTGTTAATAGTACTTCAAAACTCCAGTAGCTATGGCGGACAATCTGCAGGTTTTTTTTTCTTCAAATTTTTTTTTTTTTTTTTTGCACAGCAGGAGGACGCTCCAGGTGTTTTTTTTTTTTTTGCAAGTACCGTGGACCCGTCCGCCGCGATTGCACTCCATTATAGGTATTGTTTTGAATAAACTTTTTTATGATAATAATAAAAAAAGAAACATGCAGAGCTTCCGCCACAGCTGTTGGAGTTTTGAAGTACTTTTGCAAAAGTTTAAATTTTGGGGTATTTTTGGGAAAGAACATTTGAATTATTTTTTTTAAAAAAAAACCACTTCTTGAAATGTTTGAAAAATATAATTATATTTAAAATAAATAAATAAAAATGATATTTGTATCTAATTATCCTTTGGCTCCATTTGGATAGAAGCATTTGATGTATATGAATTTCAAATCCTTAATACAAATCCATTCAAATTCTTTGGCTAATTTTGAAATCCATGGATTTCAAATCCATCATCTTCAATTTTAGGTTGTGTTAGATGGATGTATTTCATTTGAACGAGAGAATTTGATTTGAGATGTATTTGAAACTTGGATTTGAAATGACACATATCTTAGGTGCATTTCAAATCTATCATAATTACCATTACATTTACATAAATTATTGAAGTCATTTCAATTTCGAATTTTTAAATCCATTGTTAAAATGAAGGCTGCATTTTGATTGAATGATTTGAAGCGATGGCTTTCAAATCCATGATTTTAAATCCATTTGATTGTTTGGTTGAATTTATGTTTGGTGGATTCATTTCTTAATGTATGTAGATGTAATGACAATTATAATGGACTTAAACTCAAGATGGATGTCATTTCAAATCCATTATTAAAATCTCTCTCCAAATTCAATTTTCTTCCTCCAAATCAAATATCTCAATCCAAACCCAACCTTATTGAATTTGCCAATGACAAGATACTTGGATCAAATTCAAAAACAAATAATTACAAAGAATCGGGTCCTTCTCAATGCTAGCCAGAGAGAATTTCTCCTAATAGAGGGAAAGCTAATCCCCAGACATCGACCTCACGCCAAACCTCCTCCGTTTCTAAGAAAATGGAACTCAATATTAAATAAAATATAGGACGTGACTCGTCCATGTGCATTTGTTATTATGATAATATATAATTGTAATTATTAATGTAAATTGTGTTTTTTTTAAAAAAAAAATATTTGAATAAAATTCGAGTTTATGGGGTTGAGAATCGAGTAGTTGTCTTAGATTGAATGATATATGGACGGTCTCATTTCTGTACACCCGATCTAACAAACCAACATACATATAAATATATACATACATATACATATATATTTATATCCCTTGATATTTATAAACATCCGATCTATATAAGTATTTTATGATACACGAAGCATGACGTGGTTCATTGACACCACTCATTGTGTAGGACTAAGACCTGAATCATAAATTTCTAAGAAATAAACTCATATATTCAATTTCTAAGATAAAAAAAATATAAATTCAGATTTTTTAAAATTTCAACACTTGAATTCGACAACGAAATAAATCGAAAGATTTTTTTTAATTAACCCGAGACGATATTAAATATTTTATATTCGTAGATGATGTCATAGGATGAGTCAGTTTATTCGGTAAAATTATATGCAAGCGCCGAGCAAGAGATATCCCGAACACAAGTTGCCCGAAGAATATCAAAACCTGCTCGGCATACTGGTCAAAGGGCAGCGGAAGACCCGGACGTAACTGACAAATCAATCGGCGCAAACAAACATGTGGGAATGGAACGCGGATTTCTCGGACATCTTTTGATCCAATAATGCCACGATCAGAGGATATCGTGTTCCGGGTTTTCACGTGCCAATCACCGGGATCAACACTATAAATACACACTGATAGTCTCATTGTAAAGGGTTGAACTTTCTAGGCAAGAAAAGACTCCGAAGATAGCACATCATAGTATGTTAGGTCTTTCACTCTTATGCTGTTTTTGAAAGTTATTATTTTATGTCTAAGTCCTGTAAATCAAAATAAAGTAATAGTGAATATTTATACTGGAGTAGGTCCCAGGGTTTTTCTTTCGATTTGAAGGGTTTTCACGTAAAAATTGTGGTGTCATTCATTTATTTTCTGCAGCACCTAATTCCGAACACGGAAAATATTGAATCGCATCATTGGCGCAGTCTGTGGGAAAAATCAAGCTAAGACGTTGAAGAAAAAGAATTTTGCATAGATTAAGAAAGGAGAGACATGGCCATAAGTAAAGGTCGCGGACAAAGTTTAAGGGGGTATATCCCAAACCTCCCTTCATATTCATCCCCATCACGTGAAAGAGAAGAGGATGGTGTGGAATCGTCTCAAAATGTTCCTCTAGCTAATCCTAAAGCATTTCCTACTATGGGATGCCAATGGAACAATTGACATGGGTGATTGCAAAAACTGTAGAGGAGGTCATGAAGCAAATTATGACCCCGCCTCAGAAAGAAAAACAAGCAAGGAAGAAGATCTGGCTTCACCAGAAGGGCAGGAAGATGATAGAAAGAAGGTTGCCGATCTCTCTAGCCAAATAGGAGAGAAAGATAACAAGACTCTGCATCATCAAGTAGAATATCTAAAAGATGAGTTACATCAGATGCACAATAAGATGGAGGGGCGCATCTACTCAGTACAGAGGAAACACCGTTCGCTCCTGGGGTTATTGATGATCCCTTGCTATCTAATTTCCAAACTTTAAATGCGGGAAACTATGATGGCAGCGCAGATCCTGAGGAGTATTTTTCATGGTTTGAGAACGCTTCGCTCCTTCACCAACTTATAGATATGGTAAAGTGTAGGGTTTTTCTGACTACTCTAGCAGGAGCCGCTCAATCTTGGTTCAATCAATTGCCACCGGGGATCATAGATACATTCTCGAAGTTCATCTCGTTGTTCTTACATCAATTCGCGAGTAACAGAAGTTGCAAGAGAACAGTCCTCAGCCTGTTCGGGCTTTAAACAGATGGAAAAAGAGTCTCTTCGGGACTTCCTGAAAAGATTCAATCAAACATGCCTCGATGTTCCTCATGTCATATCGGATATACTCATCAGCGCCTTTACTCAAGGGCTACGAGAAGGAGACCTGTTCAGATCACTAGCCAAAACACCACCCTCTGATTACGACGAGTTGCTGGGAAGAGTTTCGAAATATATCAACTTAGAAGAAGCGTAGAAGATGAAACAAAGAAAATATGTGAAACCTGGAAATGAGCCAAATAGGAAAGATAAATACCTGGAACAACCGAAAAAGAGTTGCGAGTAATACCTCCCGTTGAGACCTCCCCGAGAGGTGGTCATGAACCAAAGATGGCCGAAGAGAGGTCGAGGAGGACATTTTCGAGGAGGATATTTTCGATGAAGATGAGTAAACAGATCTTGGGGAAGACAAGAACCCCATAATGGACCAATTTTCAATAATCCCCCCCTCTTTGAATAATGCAAATCTTGGAAGGGGAGCGCCCAAGCCGGTACCATGGGCCAACAAAGGAGAAAGGCAAGAAGAAAATGATATCCAAGCAGTATGCGGACCTGCCCCAGTTAACATTCCAAACCAAGGGACCATACATATGATCTCTGGGGGAGTGTCAGGATGAGATTCTAACTGAGCAAAAAAGGTCGTGCTCGGAAATTGCAGGTCATGTCAATCACACCGGAGAATGCCCCAGCAGGGCCGTCCATTGCCTTTGGACCTGAGGATCTACAGGGGATGTAATTTCCCCTTGATGCACTAGTTATATAAGACACATTAGCTATTTATAATGTGCAGAGAATTTTTTACCGATACTGGAAGTTCAGCATACGTGCTTTTCTTAAACACGTTGGCCCAAATGGAGCTGGGGGGCGTACCTATGCAAAGGATAAATACTTCTTTGCATGGGTTTACTGGAGAAGCCATAAGCCCGGTGGGGCAAGTTTATTGCCAGTTACACTGGGAGAAGAACCGATGACGAAGATAAAGATTATTAATTTTCCTGTGGTGTACGCCCCTTCTTCATATAACATAATTTTGGGTCGACCAGCACTGGGTGTGTAATGCCTAAATATGAATTATGCATGTGTTCTTGAATTATTGTGTAATTATGTGATAATTACGGTATGATTTGGACTCGGGTTCGGGTTGAACCGATTATGAGAAATTATCTAAAGTATTTTATATGGCAAGGGAATGATGTTCATATTTGATATGAGAAAGTATGTGATTTAATGACATGTCATAAGTTGGGAACAACTATATGGAGTTGTTGTAATACATGTCATATTATGTAATTGGTATAGTAGTAAGTCTACATGGAATGCATATATTTGATGAATGAGAGCCTACATGGAATAAACTTGGCATGAAATGAAATTGACATGATTTTGTTGACAAATATATATATATATATATATATATATATATATATATATATATATATATGCAAGATCAGATTGAAAACACTTACAAACACCATAACACACCTACAACATCTCTACACACTCTCTCCCACTGCTCTTGTTGAGTTTTTGACTTGTTCTTGAAATTGTGCCTAGGAGTCACACTACACACTACACCCTTGTGGTGAAGTAACGTCAAAGTACTTTGGTAAGGATTTCGGGTTATATGAATTCGTTTTCATGATTTATGAAGGATAACCATATATGTGTTTGGAATTGCTTATTTGAATTGATATAAGATGGAAGTTAATGAAACAAGTTGTGTTATAATGAAAACATGGTCATATGATGATGTAGTTATGTTGTAGGAAGTGGTGGTGTTGAAACATGATGTGTAGAGAAGAAACCATGGGAATAAGTTTGAAAATCGTCATGCCCTGCATTTTTCAGAGTCTGGTGATCGATCTCTACATACGCGGTGATCGATCGCTAGAAGCTCAGAACAAGTAAGGCGGTGTGTTTAGCGATCGATCATTGTCTTGTACCGATCGATCGCTAGGCGGTGATCGATCGCGTGTGGGTAGAGATCGATCGCGTATGAGGCAGAAAGTTTGTATTGAAATTTAACTTGTTGAGTGATCGATAGCTGGTTGACACCGATCGATCGCTAGGGTTATTAAATTGAAGCGATCGATCGTTGGAACTGACCGATCGATCGCTAGGTTGAATTGATGAAATGTTATATTTTCTTGATATTTTTATAACGATGTTGATTATAACATTGAATTATTGATATTCATGTAGCACAATCACAAGGGACATGTCAGATATGAGGTTAAACATTGACTCATTATTTTCTCTATCTTTTGAATAGAACGACAGGTACGTGTTGGCATACGAGTATCGATATTACATTTATGATAAATGTATGTAATGATGGCATATCTTGCTGAGATATGATATAGTTGTGAATATCATATATGATGATGGTATACATTGTAGATACATGAGATGGTTGTGAGTGATGCTTTTGAGGCATGTGATTGGTGCTATGAGGCACGATGTTGTTGATGCATGTGATTGATGCTGTGAGACACGATGCTATTGAGGCATGGGATTGGACTGTTATAACGCATGAGCTGGGTATATGATATGTGTTGCTAGTATGAAGATGTGAGAAGGTTCCACTGGCATATTGAGAGGAAAAGCAATATCATATGTGCTTCGTTATAACATGGCGATGAATGAGATTCATCGGATGTGTCATGACATATTGTATTATACTGTGATTTGATGTTTATACAGGAACAACCAAAGAGGAGTATTTCAATGCATGAAATATAGAACGTTTTGAATACAGTATTTACGCATTTTTATATAATGCTGGATTACGGATATCATCAACATACTTATTGTGTGGTTGTTTTGTAGGAACTCATAGGAAGGGAAATCCAGGATTGTGACTCTACTGTCCGCACCTAGGAAGAACAGGAACAGCATGAGATATCCCATAGGATGATGATACTATACATGGAGTATCTTTTAAATTTACAGCTTTATATTCTGTAAATACTGAATTGTGATATTGATGTTATGGAGATTGTGTTATTGGTGTGCTCACCCCGTATGGGGGCTGTTTCTGTTGGGACGGATGGAACAGGTACAACATTGGCTCTAGAGTTGAGTTCGAGCTGTTGATTGGAAATGCTCCCACGGGTTAGGTACCAGTGTTGGTTTTGGGTAGTACTTATATACAATAGATACACATCTATTTATTCAATGCTCGCATGTGAGCATTCTTATGTGTATATGGGTTGTAAAGTTTTTTGAGATTCTCTTTTCAGTTATGATTAGCATGCAATTAATTGAGGGGCATTGCATAATGAATTGAGAATATGTTAGTGTATTATGAGGTATATGATTATGCTAGAGGAGCGGTATTGAGAATTGAACATTAAGTGGATTAATATCAAAAAATTTGTAGATGACATGTTAATTTTATTGAATTGTGTATCAGAATTCCCTAATGGCATGAATATATGCAATAATATACGTGATAATGCACTAATAACGGATTAAGGTAGCGAGGGCCTTACAGCCGGCTTTCCTCTTCAACCAGATTTCTTCTACCCGAGCTTCGAAGGAAGCTTTTTCTTGAGCATATTGCTCGGATAGAGTCTTGTTGAATTCTTCAAGGTCAGCCGCCTTTTTCTCCAGTTTCTCGGACCTTCTTCGCTCTTCTTCAAGAGCCTTCTGTATCACCTCCTGAGCCTTCTTATCAGATTTGTGCTGCTCTTAGAGAAGAGCCATATTCTTCAGTAAGTCCTCGCACATGTTTTGAAACGAATCCCACTCCTTGTGCCGAGCAGTGCTCTCTGCTCAGGTGGAGTGGAATCGGTTTACTAGTCCGCCCGCCATCATGTTGGTCTGCACAATAATACAACGAAGTAAAGAGCAAGAACAAAAATACTTAGAAAATTCTGGGGAAAAAATCTGACCACCTTCACCAAAGAGGTCTCCCCAAGAAGCTTTCTATCTGAACTATTGGGAGATAAGGAAATGATGGATTGAGAGGTTCAAGGATCAGGTTTTTTTAAGGAAAGAGACTTGAGGAGAGTAGTCTCAGTGGGGGGCATGTTTTCGTGGGGGAGGACGAAGATTGTTGGTAGCAGAAGAAGGGTCGGTTGGGAAGCAGCTCGGGGTTCAGGAGGGGGAGTTGCAGGCACGGTTTTTTTGGAGGGAGGGGTTATGGATGAGGAACCTTGGCCTTCGGATGCTGCCATCTTGTGAGGACAAGCAACCAAGGGTTCCTCCTTGTTTTGATCGATAATGTCCACGATTGGGGAAGTGGGGGGGGGGGGGGGGGGGGGGGGGCACTGGCAGGGTCTCCACAACTGAAGGTGCTGGACCCTTTGATCCCTAGGCTTGCCTCGAAGCTTGACTCTTTAGGACTTACCCTTCAGGTTGGCCAACATCATTGATCTGTTCATTTTCTCCTCTGCATAAATAAAAAACAAGATTAGTCCGAGCGATAATTATTATTTGCGGAAGGAAGAATGTGCTCTAGTCACTCACTGAGGGGGATGCGTGGTGATGCGCCCTTCGGGCTCAGCAAGAACAAGTACAAGAATCCGTCGTCAATAAGCTCTGCCAGGTCATAACACTGGTCACCAAGTTTCCGACAAACGGGCAGATACGATTCTTTCTCGATGAGACCCTTGATGGATTTGGCCCTCGTGATATTTTCCCTCCAAAGCATGGGACAATCCCAAGGCTGAGACGGACGAGCAAAAATGTAACCTTCCACTCCTTTATTGAAGAGGAGTAATTCTTAAGGAAACCTACCCCCCATTCGGGAAGAGAAATAAAAAAGACCTGCTTTCTTTTTATTTAATTGAAAGATACAGTGAAATAATTCAGGAGTGGGGGTGAAACCTAAATAAGAAAGAACAATAAAAAACCAGCGAAAAGCCAATAACTGTTGGGGAACAGTTGGCTGAGCGAAACAGCAAAAAATTTGCAACAGCGAGAAAAAAGGCAGGAATGGAAAACGTAAGCCCCCTCAAAATTGGTCTAGATAAAAAGGATAATAACCCTCAGTGGGTAAATGGGGGCGTGATCAGGAAGAGGGAGTAATAAGGGAGGTGCTTTCAGGGCTCACTTATTTCTCTCGGATGCGGGAGAGTTGTTGACTGGTATGAATCATCGACTCGAAGATTTCATACCAAGGGACTTTGGCCGCAACCAAGCCTGTTCAACATCATTGAATAGCCGAGGAACCAAAAGAACTCAAAGTCTCATCGCTATCTGAAGATGTAGGTTGGAAGATTTTCCCCCATGAAAGTTCCATATTCGTTGACTGTTCTCAGGGAGGGGGAATCTGACGAGGAAGACATACTTATTAATTGAGTGCTGGAAATTCTGAAAGAAAGAAGTGCTCGTTCGTCTGATACTAGCTCGGACGTAGAATCAAGTAGGGGGATGATGGAGTATTTATAGAGTGGACCAGTTGAACATTCATTTGATCTACACCGTCCAAAATAAATCGAATGAACAATCATAGATGATCCTCGGGAAACTAAACGTCAGGCAATGTTTTGAAAACTTTGGGCGGGAAAAAACCCAGAGCGGGTCAGAATTCAGATTTTATCTCGAGACGATAAACCGAGACTTCAATACTCTCGTCTCACTTTACTTCGGGGGGGGGGGGTGATGTGAAGTCATAGGATGAGTCAGTTTCTTCGGTATAATCCCGTGCAAGCACCGAGCAAGAGATATCCCGAACAAAAAGCCCCACACACAAGTTGCCCAAAGAACATCAAAACCTGCTCGACATACTGGTCAAACAGTAACAGAAGACCCGGACATAACTGACAAATCAATCGGCGCAAATAAACGTGTAATAATGGAACGCGGATTTCTCGAACACGTTTTGATCCAATAATGCCACGATAAGATGAGATCGTGTTCCGAACTTCCCGCGTGCCAACTACCGGGATCAACACTATAAATACACACCGATAGTCTCATTGTAAATGGTTGAACTTTCTAGGCAAGAAAAGACTCCGAAGAGAGCACATCATAGAATGTCCGGTCTTTCACTCTTATGTTGTTTTTCGAAAGTTCTTATTTTGTATCTAAGTTCTGTAAATCAAAATAAAGTTATAGTGTTACTGGACTAGGTCCCGTGGTTTTTCCTTCAATTTGGAGGTTTTTCCACGTAAAAATTATGGTGTCATTCATTTATTTTTCGCATCACCTAATTCTACCGAAAATGAAAAATATTGAATCACATCAGTAGATTTCAAGATTTGTGATATTATTATCTTGAAATAGTTTTCTTTTCTCTTGGGAGAGGAATCCTCAAAACCAAAAAATAACGTGGTGCGGTGTTTTCATATTGTCGACCAATTAAATTGTATTATCATTCTAAAAAAAATGTTGGAAAAATATTCTTACGAATTGAAATTAAGCATAGAAAAGTCAGAGAAAACAAATGTAGAAAAAAATAAGCAAAAACTAACAAGAAAACACTGCCCTTTCAAAATCCGGGCAGCGTTGGGGCGCTGCCTGTTGCCTGGGATGCCCAGGCAGTAGGGCATGCCTAGCAGGCGCCTATCGCCTTGGTTTTTGTCCAATGGCCAAAATTTGGTTTTTCCTGAAGGGTTGTGAACTCTTTCATTTATAGTTACTATTTTTCATGGAAAACACTTTCAAAAGGTGCCTTTTGATGATGTTTTCTGGCTTAATATAAAATGAACAACCTATGATTGAATTAAACACAATTTTGCAAGGCCAAATTCAAGTTTTGAGAGCAAAATTTCTATATTAATATTGTTCATCTTGTGTGTTCTTGGGTGAGTGTCTTTAAACATTTGAGTTTTATTCATAAATTTTTGTATATAAATTTTTTATTGTCGGCCTTTCTACTTGAATTTTATAGTCTCTACTCATAAAGGGCACTACTGAAAAATGTGTTCGATAGCATTATAAAGGCCACGGCTTCGACTTGCATATCTAAGCCTTTTTCTTATACCTAGATTGCCTCTCTAAATCACTCAGCTTAATCCAATGGAGCATGGCAGGCTCCAACCCGCCGAGCCTAAATGCTCCTCTGCCCCGAGCCTTAACAACGAACCCAGCTTGAAACCAAAAAAATCCAAACTCAAGCTTCTGCTAATCCTTGCCGCCATTCTCATGGTGGCGTCCGCTTTCTGCGTTGCGGTGGTGGTGACTCTCCGAAACACAGCAATAGCCACAAAGCTCCATCGGCGGCACCCCTCCCAAGCAATGTCCAGAACCTGCAGCAAAACTCTGTACCCATCTCTTTGTTTGGATTCCCTCCTAGATTTCCCCGGCGCAGTCGCCGCCTCCGATAAAGACTTGGTTCACATTTCCGTTAACATGACTCTACAGCGAGTGGGACGCGCTCTGTATCACGCGTCCGAATTTACCAACCTCCCCATGGGTTCTTACGAGAGATCGGCCTACGAGGACTGCCTCGAACTCCTGGACGATTCCGTGGACCTCCTCACTCGTTCACTTGTATCCATCGCCCCTGTCGGGGGAGACGCCGCCTCCGGGTCGACTCAGAACGTCTTAACCTGGCTCAGCGCCTCGCTAACAAATCAGGACACTTGCAATGAAGGATTCGAGGAACTGACGGGAGATGTTAAGAATGAAATGTCGGATCGGTTAAAGGATTTATCCGAACTCGTGAGTAATTCTCTCGCGATTTACGCCGCCAATGGAGGTAATGATGATTTCTACGGAATCCCAATACAGAATCGCCGGCGGCGATTACTGGGCAGCCAGGAGAAACACGGGTATTTTCCGGCGTGGTTGTCTCGGAAAGATCGAATGCTGTTAGACATGCCGGTGGCGGCGATTAATGCCGATGTAATCGTCTCGCAAGATGGGACGGGAACGTGCAAGACGATCATGGAGGCTATCAAGAAGGTGCCGGAGCACAGTACTCGTCGAACTATAATCTACGTGAAGGCAGGAAAGTAAGTTCAGAGATGTCAATGAGTCGTAGTTTCATTTTATATATTATTGAAATGTTGACTCTTAAGCTTAAATTTTTAATTATGAAGTAAACACAGGGAAATGATAGGTGGGAAGATGTTGTGTCTCAATAAAGTTTTCTCTCGTGCACATCCTTTGATTTACCCAATGATAATTTTTTAGAGATCAAGATTGTCAACTCGAGGATTAATCAGGTGTAAGCATGAAACCTTAGTTATAAAAAAATGTTCTCCCAATCCTCTCTCCACCATTGGATAGAGTGGAGATATTTTGAGGTGGGAAAAAATATTTTTTTTTAACAAAGGAAAAAATATTCTTTGTTGTTTTTTGAAAGTTGGGAAAATATGCTTGATACAACATAGAAAGCTGATATTGCGTGTTTGTAAAGTCTTTTTTTATTTAATTTGTTTTTCTGAGTTTAATAGATTTTTTATAATTAGTTTGATTTATTTTGTAAAATAGGATGATATTGTAATTTGTAAGATCGTCGGGGCATTATAGTCATTTAAGTACATATGGGGCATTTCATTCATTTAACATATTTTCATAATTTTTTTTTTTGATTATTTTGTAAAATAGTGAAATATTATAAAATCATTGGAGGCATTTCGATCATTTAACATATTGGCATACCAAACATTGGTGTGATACTAAATGTAGTTTACCATTAGTTTATATATATAGTAATAGATACTTTGATTTGTTAGGTACGAAGAGATCAACTTGAAAGTGGGGAGGAAGAAGACGAATGTGATGTTAATCGGAGATGGGAAGGGCAAGACTGTCATTTCGGGTGGGAGAAATATATTCGATAACGTCACTACATTCCATACCGCATCTTTCGGTAAATTTCGTTTTTGCCCTTTTATCTATCTTTTCTCTTCTCCACGATGGACAGTTTTAGCCTTTCCTGGACATAACTTTCATACCGTCTCTACTCTAATGAGTTCAAAAAGCAGATCGTTATATAATATATTTAAAAATAATTTAGTTTATATACATATAATATGAAATTAAATATAATTATTATAGAATAAAACACACAACAAGAGTATATGAGCGATGACATGGACCTATAAATTGATAACTATAGTTAAAGGATATATTGCATTATTGCTGGACCATGGTTAAATATATATATATATATTGATTTGTATACAGCGGCAACTGGAGCTGGTTTCGTTGCGAGGGATGTATCATTTGAAAACTGGGCAGGACCAAGCAAGCACCAAGCCGTGGCGCTTCGAATCGGAGCCGATCATGCAGTGATTTTCCGATGCAACATTATTGGATATCAAGACACCCTATACATTCACTCCCAGAGACAATTTTACCGTGAATGCGACATATACGGCACCGTAGACTTCATATTCGGTAACGCTGCAGCCGTTATCCAAAGTTGTACCATTCATGCCCGTAAGCCGATGTCACTTCAAAAGAACACAATCACCGCACAGAATCGGAAGGATCCTAACCAGAACACTGGCATATCAATCCATGCCTGCAAACTCGTGGCCGAACCCGATCTTGAGAAAGAAAAGGATGAATATCCGACATATTTAGGGCGACCCTGGAAGTTATATTCGAGAACGGTGTACATGCTTTCGAACATGGGGGGTCACATTCACCCTAGGGGTTGGTTAGAGTGGAATGCAACATCTGCTCTAGACACATTGTACTATGGCGAGTATATGAATTATGGTCCAGGTAGCGCGTTAGGGCAGCGCGTAAAATGGCCCGGTTATCGTGTCATAACGTCCACAGAGGAGGCCAGTAGGTTCACGGTGGCACAGTTCATTTATGGATCATCTTGGTTGCCATCGACAGGGGTCGCGTTCTTGTCGGGCCTTTCAACTTGAATTATTTTACTTGTACACACATGAAATAAGGAAATGTGTTGAATCAATTCTTGATATGATTTTCTTGATTTAGTACGTATATAATAATAAATCTACTTTGTGTATGTGTTGAAGGGAATTTTGTAAAAATGTATTACTAGCTTTCACGAGTTTTGGACTCGTCGGCGGACTACTAGTTTCACATACAAATAGAAGTCGTAAGTTTTAGTGGGACATAATTAAATTGTAAAATATAATCGAATTTTAATCTAAAAATTAGTGGAAAATTGGTTTAAGAGCAAAGAAGTTCTCATTCTGTCGGTGGGTTTAATTGATTAAAATAAAGGAAATTTTCCAATGGCTTCAAATTCTTAGAACAGTGATTGACTCACAATTTTCCGACCCAAATAATTAATATTGTGAATTAAAGGCAATGCTCCATTAATGAAGTTTGACTTTAAATTCGTACATTCTCATATACTAGTCAAACACGAAGTGGAAGTGGGTTTAATATTTTAGTTCTTAAATATCAAATTGATAGTGCAATCGAGAGCAAGAATATGCTTCTTGCGAGTAAAACCTGTTAAAAATGAAATTCATGATCATCTAAATATATGTTTAAAAGTTCGGGCAATAATTTAGAAATATTTCAGGATATATTACATATTTTTTTATCACATAAACTTGAATTTATGTCAATCTTAATTTCTAAGCAACCAAAGAAACCTTCAAACAAGGTTCAACGTCCAGATTGGTCAAGGCAACAAGATTTTCGAACATCAAACTTATTCGGCAAGCATTTACTTGTATTGGTATAGTTTGTACTTGAACTCCAAATCTGGCCTCCACCATTGATGAATCCCATGGGCCTAGTTGAAACTCCTACAAGGGCTGCAACTGACAGCCATAGCAAACTCTGCTGTGAGGGCACTGTTTGCTAACCTCAACCAGAGCTTCAACTTGTCGTTTTTATCCCTTCGATCGGAGGGGACATGAATGGAGGATTGAAAAGATAAGTTTCTACATGATCACCATCATGGATCAATATAAAAGAAAGGATAGTCATCGTAAACATTCAATCAAAAAAAAAAAATTATATAAAAAGCATTCAATCAATTTGTCAATTAAGAATTTCTTCTTTGCTCTCAGTTTCTCTCATTCTCAATCCCCAATTCTTACAAGAGGTTGGCTTTTCTGGAAAAAGCTCTATCTTGATCCTATCAAAGAGCCGGTTGTGGACCGGTGCCGATTGCGTTCGAGTTGGTATACTCCTTGAACCAAGCTTGCAACAATGGATCTCCTATGGTATGAGTTATTCCTGTTTAAAAAGTTGACAAATATTGGTGTGAAAGTGAACTCATATTTGTGAAAACCCAAAAAGCATCTCCAAAGGAAGTACCAAAAGAAGTCATCTTACCAAAGGAAAATAAAATCTTCTACCAATGGAAAGTGCACCAATTGGGTCAAATCATCTATCAAAAGGAAGATGATCATTATTTATGGAAACAAACATAGGATCATATCATATGATCATTAAGATCCTCTTACATCATAAACATTCAGAATATCTCTCACCAAGAATGAAGAAACCTTGAAATCTATCCCAAAGTCAAACAAAATTTTCAAGCAATATTCTCAAAAATTACTCTCCAAATTCAGCCATATATTTCGAAAATATTCACACATATTAAGACATCCAAATCTGATCTTCACCGTTCAGAATATACTCTAAGATGTTTTAAACATGCTCTCCAAATTTGAGCTCAATCCAACCGGTAGATTTATGTCAATGCCCCCCACAAGAAAACTGTGCAGATTCTATGCGGGAAAACATCAGTTTTTGTTTGTCCTCTATAAACCAATTCAAACGGTCACATTACTCGATCTCCACTGTTCACAAGTTAGCTAACTGCCTTGTAAAGGTGCTATCAAAGTTAAGCTTGATCCAACGGTTTGTCGCAAACGTTCCTCATACTGATTTGCAACCTATGTGAAATTCAAAAATCTCAAGGGAAGAGGAAGGAGTTCGCACCGTCTTCGCAACCCAGAATCCATTCAAACGCGCTTAGAATGGATTCTTAAATATCAAGAAGCCATCATCTTTTCACGTTTTCTTGACAAAACATTTTGATCAACTACATGACAAGACATTCGCTAATTTGGAGGTACATATCCAGTTTGAAAATTGGTTATCTAGTAACTTTTTCTTGATATGTTTTGCAACTTGGTGCATGTTCGAAAAAATGTTAGTATTATTTGTGTTACACAATATATTCTTGCACTCCATTATTATATTGCAAAGTTGTTTCAATTTCTTATGCTATATATGCTAGCACTAAATAGAGATTCTAACTTAAGAACATTTGAATACGAAACCAACTTTCCAGAGGATGAAAATCGAACCCATCCAACAAGGGAAAAAAGCAAAACGATAGTTGCAAGACGGGTGCAAAATACAAAAGCTATGAACTTTGAGTACATAACACACGTGGGCAATAAAATTTTCTGATAAAAATTAATCACACGTACAGTTATGTTACATATACAAAATAGACTATTGAACATAATAGTGAAAGAAAGGAAAAAATTATTTGCTGACCGATGTGGAAAAAAAATTCAACAAAATCCCCTCTCAATTAAGGAGCTCGAGTGATAGCCAACAAGTTAACAAAGTAGGATCAAAAAATAAATGAGGAGAGAAATTATTCCTTGCCACTCAGGCAATGCTACCATTAACATATCAAAACTGTGTGATCTAACCTATCCATCGATGCCGGTATTTCAGCTCTAACTGTCAGTTGATGTTGGTTTTAACAAAGAATAGAAGGAAGTTTTGTGATAGATTACGCAGCAGCATACTGGTTCTGCAGAATGTGCTTGACAACTTCGTAAAACGAAACCACAATCCCTACCGAAGGACCAGCACGGCCAATACGGGGACCAACTCCAGTAAACATTCCCTTCATCCCTCCATCCCTGTGAAACTTGCAGGTACAATGTCAAAAATCGTTCCGTAAAAAATGTCATATACAACACCTAAAATGTGGTGAGAAATCGTATTAAGCATCAATACCGTCTTTCGAGCATTTTGAAAGTTTTAACAAGTTTCGAGAAAGAATATGCTGTGAAAAAATTGCATGAAATGAAAAGGGCCAAGATGATGTAAGGGTTTTGGTTCTGTAGGAAGAAACCCATTAAAGCACGAACAGGTTTTCTGCTTTTAAGTCTCAGAAGCGCAAGCGGCTTAGAGCTTCTCTCATTTTTCAAATCTATCCAAGCATGCAGCCAACAACCAAGTTAATGGGAAACCAACTAGTGCAACGAACTAAAATTGCTTGTTCATGAATTTGATTCCAGATGAAAAATGCTATTGAAGAACATAATGGATTTTAGTACATCAGAAATTTGAACGGCAGTCGTTATGGATAGACCTACCTCCATATCTCCAATAGTGTCTGTCTTGTGGTCATCTTCAATGCCCTCATGGGATCCTTCTGCAAAATGCAACATATATATTATTATATTAGTTAGAATGCCACTCATTTTCACATAAAATAAACCATTCACTTCGGTTCAAAAACTCCAACATTGTTTTATACAGCTGAACGATTAATTCTTTTACTAGGAAATAACACAAAAAATGGCAAATGTCATTTGAAATAATACGTTGCATCAGATGGACAAGTTTATGAATCCATACATTATCTGCTATCAGCTTGACTGCTTGAACTTATGCAGGTCCTCGTATCACTTTACAGACAAATTCTCTTACCATTCATCCTCCCAAATCATTCGCTCCAAATTAGAATTACTCATCAGTAGACAAATTTGAAGTTCCATTGTATGACACAAATGAAGGATCCCAAGATTTCAAAAATTAACAATTTAAAGCATTTATTGGGGCCGTTGCAAAACAAGAATATAGAATTTAAGTAGAAACTGGACATACAGCCTGTTGATGCCACTAGTAAAGCTCACATATGAGTGGAAAGGGCTAAAATATTGTATGATCATATGGATATTGCTGATGGTAAAAGATGAACTATGTTCTTCTTGACCTAAAGACAACCTCAATTTGCCTGCGGGTCTTTGCAACATCAAGTGGACATGTAGCAGCAGCAGCAAGACTCCCAGCAACAAAACCAGCGGAAAAATTTGCCCCAAGGATACTGGCTGCATTTGCTTCATCTCCAACAAGACCTACAAGCCGCCTCCTTACCTGGAACATATTTTTACAAAAAGGAATATCATACAAGATATTTGCCCAATTCCATATAAAAAAGGAATGAGGAATGAGGTCTCACCAGCTCAAGGGTTGGCCAGCAGATTGCAGAGAAAGGAACATCACGAGCAAGTTGAGCACCAAGGCCTGTCCACAAGACACGGTAGCTTTGCACTGCATCAGAAAATGCTATATATAGGTATCGGCTAAGATATAAAGAATTAAATAAAACTATACAATTATTCGGAACAGGGAAATTCATTAACGGACTAAACAAAGCTAAGCATTCACCTAGATCCCTACAAACATGGTAAAGGGATTTGCCTTTGCCAAGAGTGGAGAAAAAATATCATTTATTTGAGACCAAAAAAACGACTGCCAGAAAAGGAAAAGAACTATAGTCCCCTACTAGAACATGAATATAGTCTAGAAATGTCCACAGAAGCTAATCGTTCTTTTAAGGATTATTAGAAAGGCAATCAACCAAAAATTACGAAGCTCCAGTTTCTGTTGGATGTGTGGCGCTGTGATATGGTAAGTGCAGAAGATCAACCTTCAACTAAATAAAGCAATCGACTTACAGCTGTTTTTAAAGTTGTTTTTACTCTTGACCCGTGGAATATCGTCAATTAATGTTTTAAAGACTCCAGGAGGTCTTTTATCACCATTGACATGTTTAAACGCCTGCACAGTGAGAGATAACAGTTATACAGGTATAAAAAAGTGAAGAACAAGAGAAGAAGAAAATCTGTCCACAACAAATATATCAAATACCTGCATACGTGTTTTGGCAAGCTCAATAGGATAGCAACTTGTGCAAGCTAGTGAACGTGCCAATGAACCAGCCACCAAAGGTGTGAATGGCTCTAAGATAGGAGCATTCTGTATAGCAAATTCCTCTAACATGTTGCGGAAAATGTCATAGCAGGGCAAGTATATGCCAACCTGTTTGTCAAACATTAGAGTGCCTTACTTGGATTGAAACAGACAGATTCAATAAAAAAAACAAGGAGACACAGTAACTGATGGTTTTTTTCCTATAGAAATTTTTGCGGAAGTTAATAAATAACTCACAGTGGGCACAGCAAGCGCTAAGCCGGCATTTGTGCCTCTCCAAAGTCTCGAAAATCCTTCCTGTTAAACACATACAAGTAAATACATAAGCCACTGCGCACAATATTTATCTGCAAAATACATGCTGTATAAACATAATAAGTTGGGATACTGCATCCAGAGGATACAAATTATCACTAAAACACACGAATGACATGGAACTCATTTACGTCACCACATACTTAATTGTAGGCTATAGCAACAGAATACGGAGCAGAAATCATATTAGCTTCATAACGACATCTGTCTAAAGTTGAATAAATATCACTAACCTGGCGTATGATTTTGTAAAACACATCCAGTGTCCCTTTGTAATGAAAACAATCAGGTGGGCAAATTGCCACTGTACCATGAACCCCAGCACGCGTGCATGAGGGAGAACACCTTAGATCAGCAAACATCTAGCAAACACTTTGCAGTACACAAATCAATTTTCATTTCCAGAGACAAGAAACTAGACATATTCAACCAGCGTAAGAATCAACCATGGTGAATATACTAGTGGTTTCAAAAAATACAAATTTTATGAAAACATATGTATCATAGCTATAGAAACTAAAAATTTATCAATACTATATTGAGTGTGTATCGTGAATATACAAATAATGACAGTGAGAGAAGAAAATCATAGTATCTTCTATTTGATAGTCCAATTTAAATCCCTTGGGTAGTCAAAAATAAGAGATGATGAGGGACAAGTAATAGGAGTCTAAGGTTAGTCTACTCGGTTCACAAACTAGCCCAGCCAGCTGGCTTGATTTGAGCTAAGGATTTTCAGAACTCTTGCAAGCTCAAAAGTTGTTGCTATCGCAACCTCAAAACTAATTTTTAAATATTTTTATTTTTGACAATATAAAATAAAATTGATATTTTTGGCATTATACACATAATATTTTTGTTACTATATAAATTTTAATATTGATTTTATACATATAGTTTATGAACTCAAGCTCGCAGGCAAAACTCATGGTTTAAACTGTAAACAGAATCTGATCTCACAAATCAAACTCAAACTCAAGCACCATCATTTTGAGCTTGAGCTTAATTTTCTATAGTCGAGATCAACTCGTTTGCATCCCTACAAGATAAGCTTGAATAATATCGATACACCAAGTACATTTTTCCAAAACAATGAATGACTGTCACTGTAAAATTCAACTGAAGGCTTCAACAAAAGCTCAAATTCTTATTTAGCATAACTAGCATCTGAAATGCATCAATGTCAAATTAAAATTCATTTATGTGTTCAAATTTTGTGCATTATTAAAAAAACAGTGCTACAATTTCTTCTGACATTATGAAATGTTGAATACCGTCAATGATGAGATTTGAACAGAGCATAAATAAAAGATTTGAGAACAAATATCAAAGTAAAAAGCTGTAAATTTCTACCATTGCCAATATGATGTCATCTAGATCTTACGTAGTTATCTCCCAAAAATCAATATTGATCAATGTTTTATGGAGAACAACTGCGGAATTTATCAGGATAAAAAATACCAATCCACAGAAATCTGGTTAACAAATAATAACCTAGGGTCAAATCATTCTGAACCATTAGCAACTGATAAATGCAAAAAAAAAAAAAAAAAAATCAATTAGTCACGTATGGAAATGAGCTAGTGAAGAACTAATGAACAGGAAATAAAGGAAAACAAAAAAAGCACACCAACCATGTTGGGTCCAAAAAATGCCATGCGACTTATAACATTACTTAATGGGTGTGAGTAAGGGACCCCTGCAGCCTGAGCCTGCAATCTCGTCTGCAATGTCCAAAAGGTAAATAATCAGAATGAAGGTTATAGTATAAAACTTCACTTTAGAACCAAAAAGACCCAAATGAGAAAGGGTGAAAAGGAGTCAATTCCAAATCATACTGTTTACACCATATAAAAGTTGCACTAGTAAATTTCAAGTCGACAAAAGGAAGATACAATTGTCTACAAATGTAAAGGATCCAAGATCATTGACACTCGTTTCTCATTAACTATGAAGTTCATCAGTCCCACACAAAAATTTGCAAGAAATCTCATTTGGAAAGCAATATAAGGAGAATGTAAAATGACACCATCAGACAACTGCAGCCAACAGAAAGCATACAATCACAAGCAGAATATCCAAGAATAAACCCAAATATACGACCTGGGAGACATAAAAAGAACAGGAGAAGGATTGTTGAATTGCAGATTTATCAATCGACATAGATCAATCTAGCTGTTTAAAAACTAAGCAAACAAAAGGATATAAGTAAAGCATTAATGTACCTTTGCAACATCAAGTGGATTAACCAAAATGGCTGATAGAAATGCAGCTCCAGCAGCAGAAAATACCCGCAGACCCAACTGGTCATTCAAAGCGGTGTTTTGGTGAGCCTGTAGCTGTGAAGTTCCAGTAACTTCAGTTCCATCCCCAATCATCAACATTGAATCAGACATCAAGGATACACCATTATCAACTTCCAAAATTCTGGAGGTCTGCTGGGCTGTGCTCATCCTTGAAGTTTTTGGGTGCTATGATTCTTTTAGCATCCTCTGTAACAATCACACCTTGTTTCAGATTAAATTTTAAACATGAATAAAATATGGATCAACCTGAAATCCAAAATTCCATAATGTCAATTTTCCGCATGTCCAGTTTCACATGGATTAAGTAACTCTTACACAAACCTCGAGAGTTTCTTTTTATATTCAACTATCCAACAGACAAAATCAACAAAAAAGAAGGTTAAAGGCGAGAAAGCGATGACAACAATTTCATTGATAAAGTAAACCTAAATTACAAAAAAAAGAAAAAGAAAAAAAGAAATCACATTCCGAAGCACATAAAACTGCATAGATATGAATTCACTTTTAAACAAATGGGACAGGCATGAAAACATTGTTCTAGGTTTTTGCCTCTTCACTCATTTCCACGTAAGGCTGTAAATCTCAGCGTTTTCCCCTTCCTTATTCGTCTTCCTCCTCCCCCTTTTTCCTATGGTTTGTAGGAGTTTGCACTAACTCGAAGAGTGTGGTCATATCAAAATTCCAAAACAAAACAAAAATAAAAATCGACGACGTAAGAAGAAATAACAACATTTCACTACCATCTTTGCAACGCTCTGCCAACAAAATATGATTGAATATCAATCATTCCGGAAAGAAAAGCATCAGAACCAAACATTATATATCCCACAAAACGCATAAAATCTGAAACTAAAATACCAAAACAATAAAATAACAACTAAACTGGCCTTCTACGATCTCAAGTTAAATCCGGTGCCGTTGAGTTTTTGAAAGTGAAGAGCACATACCACTGATTATTAGTTTTTTGCTAGCCTTTTCATAATTAAGGTAATTACAGAGTCACAGCTAATTTCTCCGTGTTCTTGGGAAAGAAGTAATAATCGCCACAGAGAGAGAGAGAGAGAGAGAGAGAGAGAGAGCTAGCTGATAGAAGTCCCTCGATTTTTAGGTTCCAGTCTGGTCCGCGGCTGAAATTAGAATTTAACAAAAAAATTCTGTTAGGGACGCCATTGTGCGTCGCAATTAGACATGACCACGGTATTTTACGGCCGGCCGGCCCAGAATTGTAATAGGGTCAACGGATCGATTAACCGTTGACCCAGTTCACGGTTTCGAACCGTAACCGGCACGTCACTGTACGGGCCGGTTACAGTTCATGCCTTTGCAAAATAAAATATTTGAAGCAAATTATTACAAAATAAATATATTATATACATTTTATAGTTATTCTACAAGTATTTTATGCTCATTATTTGATTTACATTATATATATAATAATTAAATAAGTATAACTTAATTTATCACAATATAACTTACAATAGAAACTCAATAATGTAATATTTGATTAATTAATAAACTATTTTAATAATTTACCTATACTGATTTGGGAACAACGTATTGAATTGATAATTCACTAACTTAATATTATATAAATTAATAACTCCTAACTTAATATATTTATGATTAATCAATGAAATCATCATAAAAATAACTTTACTGGCATTTGTTTGTAAATTGATAGTGACAAATCTTGTTACTGACTTTTTTTAACATAACAAGAACTTTTGTGTTGTTTTGTCTATAGATAAATAATAATTCAATGTTATACTCGTCAATTTCATATGTAATTAATATCATAATTGTAAATGTTCCATGCCAATATCATAAGTAATTAGTACCAAAGTTGTATAAATTTCATACCAATTTCATAAGTAATTAGTATCAAAATTGTAAATATTTCATACCAATTTCTTTTGCAATTAGTATCAAAATTGTATAGATTTCATACCAATTTCATATGTAATTAGTATCATAATTGTAAATGCTTCATACTACCAAAGTTGTATATTTTTCATACCAATTTCATATGTAATTAGTATCATAATTGTAAATGTTTCATACCAAACTCTTTTGTAATTAGTACCAAAGTTGTATATGTTTCATACGAATTTCATATGTAATTAGTATTATAATTGTAAATGTGTCATACCAATATCATTTGTAATTAGTATTAAAATTATATATGTTTAATACCAATTTCATATGTAATTAATATCGTTAGATAATCAGATTCAATCAATTAAAATTGCACTGGTGCACTAAAATTTTTAAAGTAACTGGTGCACGACAAGATTGAAAATCAGTAATTGATGCACGAAAAATCAGTAACTGATGCACGAAAATTAAAATCAGCTACTGATGCACGAAAATTTACACAAAGTTAGTGCACCGGTGTTGTATTTTCGTGCATCAGTGAACTGATGCACTAAAATTAAAATCAGCTACTGATGCACGAAAATTTACACAAAGTTAGTGCACCAGTGTTGTATTTTCGTGCATCAGTGTTATATTTTAGTGCACCAAGGTTATATTTTCGTGCACCAGTGTTATATTTTCGTGCACCAAGGTTATATTTTCGTGCACCAGTGTTGTATTTTCGTGCATCAGTGTTATATTTTAGTGCACCAAGGTTATATTTTCGTGCACCAGTGTTATATTTTCGTGAAAGGAAATCTTAGCTTGCCACGTGTCAACTGTTGCTGTGGAACAAGCTTTTAGCGCAGGGGGAAATATTTTGGATGTAAGACGATCAAAAATGAGTCCAGATTCTTTAGAGGCACAAGCACTAATGGACGATTGGGCGAGGGCGGCAAAACGAAAACAAGGAATGGAATCAAGCTCGGACCAAGATGAATTTGATACCGAAGGAACTACTACTACGGGGACAGGTAACGAAAGTGATTGAGCTACGCCACTTCCAAAGGTAAGAAGGGTTAAAAGGTATGAGAACTACGTGGGCTTTGATTCCTCTACACCCTAAGAGGATACGTAGGCAACTTAAAAAGTTCAAGCCCTCCCCTCCCCTTACATTTCCTTTGTTTTTTTTTATAGTAATTTTTAAATCATTTTAAATAAAATTTTAATTTTTTTAATTTAAAAATATAAGGGTCGAACCGTAACCGTAACCGGTGGTTAACCGTAACCGTAACCGAAACCGTAACCGGCGGTTCACGAACCGTAACCGGAACCGTCTACGAAGGTTAAGGTTAAGGGTCGAGCTCTTATGAACCGTCGAACCGGCGGTTCCGAACCGTCAACCGGCGGTTCACGAACCGTGGTCATGTCTAGTCGCAATTAGATAACCGAATTGTGGGTTCCTGAGATGTTGTGGTGGTCTGGTCTATAAGGTGAACGATTATATATTGTTTTCTAAATTATCTACATTCTATATATATTTTAATGTTAGTATGTACGTGTTGCGTGCATGTTTTTCGGGTTTTTTTATAAAAGAATATGGTAATTATAATTTATTTTTATTTGGAATTTAATCAATTTATTAAATTGTTTATTTGTCTTTTTTAAAAACTTTTTTTTAATTTAGAATTTAGTATGTTTTTTTGATTTTGTTACGTAGTAGGGTAATATTGTAAAAAATAAGGTTGTTAGGGGCATTTTAGTAAATTTGGTGTCACACCTAGAGACAAAGATATTGTTTAAGATTGTATGTATGCAATAGTTAAGAGTAAATATTATTTAATGTGTAATATGTATGCATCTGAGCTTAAACTCATATTTGTCATTGTTTAAGATTGTATGTATGCAATAGTTAAGAGTAAATATTATTTAATGTGTAATATGTATGCATCTGAGCTTAAACTCATATTTGTCTCATTTTCCAGGAATCTCATTCAATCCGGAAGGCACGGAAAAAGCACTGAAAAAACGCTCTGCCTTTTTAAAAACGTTTTCATTTTGTGATTGTTAATCATTTTTTTGTTGAAATTACACTACTGCCCTTGTTTGAATAAAGAAGCCTACTTCTTCTCATCCTTATTCAGATCCAGACGCCACATTTTCTAGTTGGAAATTTTTTTTGTGCGGCTGGAGGCTATTGAGAAAGGGAAAGCAAGATTTCTTGTTCAGATAAGCAACACATCAAAACCAAAACTCCAAGTAACAAGAACTTCAGTTGCAAGTAAAGCTGCTGATATCTAATATGCAACGGAAAAGAAGCGTTAAGTTAATTATTTTTGTAAATTAAATTTTCATTCCAGCAAGTGATCAAACTCAATTGCTTGTTATGGTGCCTTTTCTTTCATTTAATAGGCTATGTTCGGGACTCGGACTTCACTTTAGAAACAATAATCATATTTATGTGGTAAATAAAAAAAAACATGAAGAATATGTTTGTAGAACACTTTATAGAAAATCTTCTGACCAGAAACCCAGCCACTTCGACTCCGCGAACAGGAAGTACGCATCGAAGGACCAGAGGAAAAACACAGATGTGGAAACGCTCCTGAGACGGCGGCGATCTAAGTATAAGGTGAGATGCATGGTATTGAATCAACAGAGTTTGCAAGGATCATTGGGGAGAGAAATGACAGGGGATAATGAAATCGCGGCGCTTTGCATATTTCCAGATCAAGGGAGAAATTGGTAGAGAAAGGAGTGATAAATTTAATGGGCAAATGATATTACACATCATCAAATATGAGAAAATGAAGTACTACCCGAGTTGATCTGCATCGATGAACCCTGGTTTTCCCGTGAGGAGTTGAGATCTGTTGGAAAATATGTGAATCACGTTAACGGAGCAAATATAAATTGAAACAAAACATGACAACAAAACCTGAATTCACCCAAGGGTATTTTGGGCATTTCAACGATGATTTTATCTAGTTGCAGAATAGTGTATATTATGTATTTAGTTACCATCCAACAGAATTTTCATATCACCCAAAGCAGTGGGGAACAATAGTGCGTGATTTAGTATGTGACTTAGTGCAACTTAGTGCACGACTTAGTGAAACTTAATGCAAGACTTAGTGAGACATAGTACGCAACTTAGTGAAACTTATGGCGCCTTAAAGCGCTGCACGCGTACTCAATACGTAGAGTACCAGTATGTTTATGTGGGTATAAGGATTATATGACTTAGATTTCTGTAGGTATAAGGATATATGATTTAGATTTCTGTTTAGTAGCTGGTCACTTGAGTTTCGATAATAATTGTATTAATTAATTTAGATAACCTAGGTGTCTTAAATCCATAAATCAATCATTATATTGGAATATAAGGTAGGTCAGTTTGCCTATTTGCAGTTGCTGCTAACAACTATTAATTTAATAATAATAATTAGAGCTGTCAGAACGGGCTAACCCGACCCAAACGGACTGACCAGCCCAACCCGCGGCCCAAACGGGCCCAACCCGTTTGGGCCCGCCTCCAGGCGGGTTGGGAAAACCCCAACCCGACCCGAAGCGGGCCGCGGGTTGGGGCGGGCTGTCCCGCCGAAATATATTTTTTTTAATTTTAATTTTTTTTAAAAAAAAATAAATTTTTAACATTTTTTTTTAAAAAAAAAACTTCAAAAAAAAAATTTTCCATCTAAACTTGCCGAACCTGGAACTGATGCTAGAAGAATACTGAAACTTGTTTCAAGTTTTATCTATAGATATTAACACTACTACTAAAAAAACTTGATTAGTGAATCAGTATTTTACTCAATTTTGAAATACTTGTTGCAACTTTCAAGTAAGATCAAGTGAAAATTATATAGTAGATCGAATGCTTCAATGTGATATTGAGTTTTTATAGCCTAAAAAAAGAAATAACAAAAAATTTTTTTTAAAAAAAAATGGGGCCAACCCGCGGGCCAGCCAGCCAACCCGCGGCCCGTTTGGCTAGCCCGTATAGGCCCGCCTGCTTGCGGGCCTTAAAAATGCTGACCCAACCTACCTATTTGGCGGGTCGCGGGCCTGACCCATTTTGACAGTGCTAATAATAATGTATTGGAGTAAGTAAGATACATGAATTATAGAACCAATTAAATTGGGTCGCATAGATACAATAGTCATCTCCAACAATTTCTTTAAATTCTTAATTTCCTCATAATCTACCTGGATTATATATCTTTGTATTATATATCTTTGTATATAACTTCGAACAATGTCTTATTCAGTTGTTTCATTGCTCTTTTGAAATGGCGAAAACCCATGAACTTCACTCGACGTGTTTGTGCATCGTTGTGCCTATATTGTATATGATCAAATCAACGTAATTGAATTTTTTGCATATTTTTCTTCTATACAAGGCACATCTATTTTTATCTCTAATGGATGCATTGTTTATTTCATATATTATTGTCAAACTTAAATATGTTTAATAAATTGATAAATCTAATGATGGACTAAAATATATGGATTGAACATTGATAAAAGATGTGATAATTGTAGCGTATTTGTTTTTATTTTAGTTTTTATTTTTTTAATTTATATATAAAATGATTAAATAATATTTTATATTTCAATTTTTTTTTTTGGATTTTAATAAATATTTTAAGATAATATGTATAGTATGCGTGATTGTAATTTGTAAAATTATTAAGGACATAATGTAAATTGGTTGACAAATAAGTGATGTGTGTGATATAATATTTTATACTGGCAGTGTCATGCGTGTAATTAGATATTGATCTGAAATTGTTCAGGCTACTAAGGTCCTCACACATTATATATATATATATATATATATATATATATATATTAGGAAACAATGTACAAAAATATATAGTTTCAAGATTAAAATGAACTTCAATAATTAATTATTGAATTAAAAAATTCGAATTTTTCTATAATACATGGGTTTCACTGTCGACGAACCTAAAATAGCAAATTTACATTTATTAATAGAGAAAAATATTTGTATTCATCATGTTTGAGGATATATATTCATCAACTTAATATGATTGATGTGTTAGTTATGGTTTTTATATAAATATATTATGTTTTAATATTAGTTTATGTATAAATGATGTTCAAACCAAACACATACAAAAGTTTCTATTAATAGACTCCAATCACACGTTAAAAACTCTTCCTCAACGAATACTCTTAATTTCCTTTTTAAAAAAAGAGACTTAATTTTCGTTATAAACATAGAAACACAATAAGTGAAAATTATAACTTCAGAATAAAAATCATTAAATAAAATAAAACCAGGATCCTTGAATCCTAGAGTTTTCCCTTTTCGAAATTGATACAGATCCAGTTCCCAACTTTAACCCCACGAAAAACCCCTTTATAAATCTCACGCTCTCGTTGCAACCTTTTTGAAGACACTTCTTTCTAGCCATTGGTTCGTTCACTTTTACCATGAAAAGGGTCTCTCCCCTCCTCTCTTGTTTGGTTTCGTTCGTGTAATCCCATCTCTTAATGATGTTTTCTTTTCTTTTCTTTTTTCTGCGTCAGAGTCTGGTGGGTTTTTAATTCCTTGTGTTTCTTTAGGCTTCTACTTGAAGGTTTGTAATCATTCTTTTATTGGTTTCTTCTTGTTTTTTATTGGGCTTGAGAGATAGCGAGGATGGAACAGCGTAGGATGTGGCCTGTTAAATATACAGAGCACACAAATATTACCCAGAAAAACATTAAACCCCTCAAACAGAACCAAAAAAATTCGATTATTCAATCACAAGATTTTCTCAAACAGCAAATTTTCAATGTTCCGAGAAATTTAAGAATTTATGTTACCGATCCTGATGCCACAGATTCTTCAGGAGATGAAGAGGATGAGCCTTTCCGAAGGAGACGTGTCAAGAAATACATTAGCGAAATCAGAATGGAGAGGTGTGTTAGAATTAAAAGTACTAATTCTACGAAGAAAAATGCAGAGACCGGTCTCCTGCCTAAGCCGAAGCCCAAGAAAGTCAAGGAGGCTCCGGCTTCGGTGGTGGCGTCTGGCGGAGTTAGGAAGTTCCGGGGTGTCCGGCAACGGCCGTGGGGCAAGTGGGCTGCTGAAATAAGAGACCCCGCTAAAAAAGTTAGGCTTTGGTTGGGTACTTATGATACGGCGGAGGAGGCGGCGATGGTTTACGACAATGCCGCCATAAAGCTCCGTGGATCGGATGCTTTGACCAACTTTGGCACTATTCCCGTTAAGGAGGAGTCTCCAGAGTTCAATATGACGTCAATTTCCAGCTATGATTCGAGTGAAGAGTCGCACCGGCACAGCCTTCCTTCTCCAATTTCTGTTCTTCAGTTCAGAAGCAGCAATACGGGTCAAAATGCTGAACCGGTTGTATTTCTAAATGGTTTAATGAATGATGTCCATCTCGGTATGGAGCAAGTTCATGCAGAGAAGGACAGTCGAGGGAAAATTAGTACGACATCGGAGTATTCTATGAATAGGATAGGTCTGGAAAATGAACCGTTTCCTGAAATCGAGTGCAAAGGTGAAACAGGTGTAGAATCTGACGTCGCACGCGACAGCTTGTCCATGGACATTCCATTCTTGAATGAATTGTTCAATTTTCATCCAGACGAACAAACATTATTCCAAGATACACAAATTTTTGGTAATGATTCTACACTATCTAGTGATTATTCAAACTTCTGGCCATTGGATACCAATTTGCAAGAAGGCTATATGGGAGAGTTTAACAGTTCATTTCAAGATTTAAATTCGCTGGAGTCAGATGATTGTTTCAAAGATTTTAACGATTCTAACGATTTTGCTTTTGCTGATTCATTGCTCGTTCTATAAGGTGCAAAACATCAAGTATTATGTAGCCAGTTTGCTAGTCAACACCAACTTTGTTTATCGGATCTCGGGTTCTTTTAATGAGTTTGAGACGTGTTATTTGTTGGTGCTAACATATTGGTCATTTTTTTGCTAATTTGATTGAAAATAATATTTCAAATGATTGACTTTAATAAACGTTTTAAAAAACGACATTGCTACGGTAATTGAATGTGAAAAATAACAAAATGATTGATAAACTGAAAAAAAACAAAAAAACAAAATTTGAAGTTGCGCGCATCAACAAATGATTAAGATATATTTTTCCTATTCGTTTCAGGCCAAACGCACATCAACAAAAAAAAAATTTTGTTTATAAAAAAAAAAGTTAGTTAACAAACAAAATAAAAAGTTTAAAAAAAATTAATGAATAATAATTACTATTCCTAATATTATGTTTATATTAGTTTCTTGTTCAGACACAATTTGGAGACAATTTTTTTGAATTAGGAGTAAAAGGAAAGAAAAAATATATTTTTAATCGAATTCCAGTTCATGTTACTAAACCATAAATAAAATATATTTTCACCTTAACAGTCATATATTCATCCCGTTTAGGATATTTGTTGGGACGATGTAATTTGGTTACTTTGAAAAACAAAGATAAAAAAGAATGAGTGATCTAGCCTAACGAACATACATCAGTTGCTTGACTCTTAATTTAAGAATATATTTCATCACATTCAATTCCACGAACGTTAACAATGTAAAAATTAATATTAATTACATAATTAATTTGCATTCTCACAATATGTTGATTTTATCCTTAGATCAAACTATTGAATGTAAATATTTTTATTCAATATTATTGAGAATATTCGTATTCTTGTTATCCTTTAAAAATGATGTCCACGAAAGAGCAAATAAACCGGCCGATCCGAAGTCGACTATTACGCCAGGCCCAACGGAAAACATAAGTACTAAAAGTAAGTCAAATGATGGTGTCTGAAATCCTTTTTGCTTGTAGGAAAGCCTTGTTTTGTCTAATAAATGCTTCTACTAAGAGAGTCTAGCATGTGGCATGTGGGCGTCAACAATGTTGAACCTGCGTTCTTCATAGGCTTTATTTGGAATGGAATCTGCTAATATACATTGCCTTCACGATAAATATACAGTTGGTTTAGTTATTTAAATATACATTGTAAATAACTATATTTTTACCTATTAAACAAAATTAATAATGGGCAATTTGGGGGAAAGATCATAAAAGTTTTATTAATTGAATTATTTAGTATTAGAACATGAGTTTTAGATACAAATTAAATGTAGTATTTAGACATTAAACTATTGAGATGGATATAAAATGTAGAACATGTGTATAATACAACATAATTACTCACGTGGTTCAAATAAGTACTTGCTCCGGCCATGTTGCGTTGGGCCCATTTGTGTTTTGATAAACCAACCGACGACAGGATTATGACCCACCGGTATTAAAAATGTGAAAATTTCAGGCCGATATCAAATGATAAAAGTTTTTTCGATCCAGTCTATCAAAATATTTTACTTTCAACTAGATCCATTTAATATCAAAATGACCAAAATATCTCTAAAATACCGTCTCCTCATCGCGTCTTCTTCCTCATCGCGTGAACTTCATTTTTTCCCAGCACAGAAATCTTCAGAGCACGAAAACACCATCTGCCGTCATGGATCAACTCGCAAGTCACAAGCTCATTTATCTCCGATGGATTGTACATGTAAACAATATTTTCCGATGATAAAAAAGCTTGATCCGATTTCAGATGGTGATTTGAAATTCTATTAAATAAAAATCAATAAATTAATTTAATCAACAAACAGTGCATAAATTCGACGCAAAAAACCTAATCATTCATGTACAGGGTATCAAAAAACTGTTATTTCAATTAAGATTATCACGATACATAAAAATAGAATGCGGTTACCTTCAATCAATCTCAAAGCTCTTGTTTTTCTAAGGAAAGAGTGAAGTGTAGATTTTGAGTGAGACGGGCTACTGTTAAAATTTTGGTCAATTGTGTTAAAAGCTTACATAAAATGATGTCATTATTTTCTCCCTGTAATTCATTTAAGTATCATCTTTGACAAAAAGCAAAGATCAGCAGTATATGTAATTTACATGCATCGATAGACTATGTTTTGGTTAAAGATAATACTTGTATCTATCGGTGCATGTAATTCACATGCACCAATAGACTCAGCGTTGCATGTAATTTTACATGCACCGTTAGACTATTTTTTTGGTTAAAGAGTCTATCGGTGCATGTAATTTACATGCACTGATAGACTCAGCGATGCATGTAATTTACATGCACCGTTAGACTATAATTTTGGTTAAAAAGTCTATCGATGCATGTAATTTACATGCACCTATCAATTGTAAATGACATTTGGACGAATATTGTAATTGTAGTGCACAAGACAATACCTGAGTCTATCGGTGCATTTAATTTAAATGCACTGACTCAAGTGGTGCATGTAATTTACATGCACCAATAGACTCGCGTACTATATTTAACAAAATAACAGTGGTAATGAGGTTTCAGTTTGAGTAAATTTTTACATGCACCACATGAGTAAGTTTACATGCACAACATCAATAATTTTTACATGCACCACATAAGTCAATTTTACATGCACCGCATGATTAACTTTTACATGCACCGCATGAGTTAATTTTTATATGCATCGCATGTGCCAATTTTACATGCACCTCATGAGTAAATTTTTACATGCACCACATGAATTAAATATGCAATGCAAGGCTAAGAGTTCTACGTTTTGTAGTTAATTAGTTATGATGAATTAGTCAAATACAAGATTTGATAAATCGGTCGTACACTTGGCTGGAGTTATTGAGTTGGCATATAAACTCGTTCATCTATGGGTTTTCACACCTACATGTATTGCTGTATTAGTTTGTTAACGGTAACTAATGTAACGACGACGAAACATGTCTTATATATTTTTTTCTATATAAATGAAATTTTATACATTCATCTATTACTGTCAAAATACATGTACGTACTCATGCTGTCAATTTACAAGAAGAAGAGTTGTGCTTCGCTTGATTAATGCGTAAGCAGACGAAGGAGGTGGAGGAGGACAACGCGAGAATTGCTGTTGTTGGAGGGAGGGAGGCGGAGGAGGGTGGCGCAATGGTGGAAAGTTGGCAAATTTTTGAGATGAAGGTGTATATAAAGGGTATTTTGGTCATATTTAATGGACTAATTAGATTAGGGTTTGATAAAATAGACTTAATTGAAATAAGTTATCTAAAAGATGTATTTAGTTGAAAGAAGATTTTTATGAAAGATTTAATTGAAAGATGTTTTGGAAAGTGGTACCTTCTTATAATTTCCTCATTAAAAGTTCTATAAAAGCCTCTACAATTAAAACTAAAAGCCTAATTTATGTAAAAAAAAATTCTAAATTTCCTCTTAATGAACTTTGTATTTTTTCATTTTCTTAAAAAAAAAAATTAACAAAAATATAGTTTTTATTGCCATGTTTAAAAATAATTTTTTCTTTTATATCTTCATAAAAAATATATGAATACTTAAATACAATGTATTTAAAAAATAAGTAATATAATTTTTTTAATATCACATAATATTATTTTTTATTATCAAATCTAATTTTTAAATAATATTTTGAATATTTACCAAACTCCAAATAAAATTCTAGAATCTGATTTCCAAATCAAATACCAAATTACATTTTATTCAATCAAATACCAAATTCAATCCCACATTCCCTTTTTTATTCAATCAAATACATTATTATACTGAGCCTCCAGTCTTAGTCGGATGGGAAAAAAACTCATGTCCTTCTTTAAAACGATTTGTGTTCGAGTTCGGTCATTTACCCAATAACTATTTACAAAATCCATTCCACAATAAGGGAAAAAAACCTTGTTATGCTGACACGTTCACATGTTGTGTGATTTGTATTAATCAGAAATTATGTATTTTTTTTTAAAAAAAAGTGAGATTTCCCCGCCTACTTTAATTTTCCCGCTCGAACAACCAGACCTTGGTGCATGTTAGCATTTAGCCTGTCCTCCGTCGCATCCCATTCAACCTCCACGCCCACGAATTAACCACCAACTCGCCGGCCCTCACGTCAGCTTTCGCCGCCAGGAGCTGGAACTCCACGAATGGCAGTGAGTCAACCACAACTACTAGATTTTTCCAAAACACAACGCCTGGTTTTCCTCATAGACCTCCAACCCCTCCTCACTTTCCAAAACCCCACGGCCTATATCGCCACTCTCACCTCCGATGCCTCTCGTCTGCTCCGCTTCCCGCCACTCTCCACCTCGCTCTTTGCCTACAAATTTTTCTTCTCATCATTGTCTCCTCTCAGATCCGCCGACGTGCTCCCTCACCACCTCAGCTCTCCCTCTATCTCTTTCAACTTCCCTCTGGAAACCCTAGCGTCCCTGTCGACCAACCTAAACTCAATTCCTACCCTTTTTGATTTACCAAATCCTCCTCGAACGCCACTTATTTCGCACATTGAAAGCTCGGTGCATCAGCTCATTCACGACTACGGTTGGGAAAATGAGCACGAAAATTCTGTAGGTAGTGATAGTTCAATGTTAAGCGATTTTTTCAAAATTCCTTCAAATTTGGTTCTGTTGTTTTCTCCGTTAAAGTGTTTGCTAGATTCTATTAGTTTTCATGATTCTGAAGGACTACAGGTGAAGTTCGATGGTATATTTTGTGCTGTGAAGGAGGCTTTTTTGTGCAGGGATCTGCATTTATGTTGGATTGATGTTAATAGTGACGAATTACAGCTTAAAAACATCAATGAGAAGAAATTAAACGATAAATTCGTGTCCAAAGCACAAATTCTTGTGAATTGTATCAAGAAAATGGGGTGGGGATTTTGTTCGACCAATTGGATTGTTTTGGGCTCAGCTCTGTTGCCTGTTGGGTTGATCTATCCGACAATTGGTCTACCATTTGATTTCGTGAATTTTGGTGGTTTAGATGAGAGTAAATGTGGTGGACAATTGAATCTTGAGATATTGGATGTGAAGGGGATGCCTTTAGAATTCAAGTGCTGTGATCTTGAGTTTGTGAAATTGAAGAGTTTGCCTAGTGGTATTAGAAACAATGATGCATTTGGTAACTTCGAATCCAGGGATTCACAGGGTGAAGACTCGTTTTGTAGTCAATTTGGTGATGGTGGTATAAAGTTGTATGTTAAGGCTGTGCTTGGATATAGTGAGCTTGAGAAGATTGGATGCTTTTCACAGCATGTTTTTGTGCAGGAGTACCTTGAAGAGATGGGCAAAAGCAGAAAGAAATGCAGTGGGGATTTTTTTGCAGACAGGGTTCTTGAGTCACTACGTGAAGACATGTGTAAAGTGACTTATAGAAGTCAGATTCCTACCTGGCAAATTCTTTTGAGCTTTCTCCATACAAACAGTTACTGGGCTGTTGTCTCCCTCTTGAATAGCAATGGGCATACATGCATAGGTAGTCTAAAACCTTTCACAGCTCATTTGGCGATTCTCTCCATCATGGACTGTGGTAATGTTTTGTCTAATTGTATCGGTCAGTCTAAATTGCGGAAGATAGATGATGATCCGGTCTGTGATACTTGTGCTGAAGACTTACCTGACTCAAATCCATGTTTTGATTCCCAAACTGAGTCTTCAACATCTGGGAGTTACAAACAACATGCAGTTGGAAAGAGGAAAAAGAAACGAATTCAACTGTATCAGCAGATGGCATGGAGTTCCTTCTGCAAGGCAGCATTTGAAGGATCTCAAATGGACTTGTTTGAGGTTTACATTGCCGGACAGAACATTCGAAAAAGCTAAAATTCTTGAAATGCTGGATGAAACAAATTGGTAAGATTGATCCATATGGCTTAACATCTCACGGATCCAAGTCCACGGAAGAACTTTCTGCCTCCTGTGTTCCATCTGCAACGGAAGAGGCTTTGCTTACTTCAAGCTCAGAGACCTCCGAATCCTTTTTTAACAATCTTCCGAAGAGAATCCAGCAGGGTCTGGAATCTGGAATAGACTTGCAGATTCTGGCACAGCGAGTAGTCAAATCATCCATTCATTGGTTGTATCAGAAGCATGAGAACAAAAATAATTCTGTCGATCGATCACAATTGCAAATTCAGAATGGCTCTTGCAGTGATGCCTTTAACATCATACTGATAGAACTTCTCCTAAGGGAACCTAAGGAAATGAAAGAGATGCATCAGGATCAAGATTTGCCCTCGTTTCAACCCCCTTCTTCATCAGAAAATATAGTCAGAGAGTATCCTCTGTTTTGTCTTTATATATTGCTAATTCTAAGAGCATCTAAAGTTGCAATTTAGCCTTACTTTCATGAGCTTCCTCAACTGCGCAACAGTTATGAATTACAAATTTTTCTTCGAATGGAGATTATGCGATCAGATGTTTCCGCAAGGATAGAGGAATCTGGAAAACAAATATTGCTGAAACAAATTTGTTCTCTCTTAGAAATCATTCAATATCTTGTGGCAGGAGGTATTCATGGTCATATTAGCTTATATGATTATGTAGAGAGGACTATAAAAGCAAGGTAATCGCTTCAATTCAAACCAAGATTTCTATATTTTCTTCCTTTTTTCAATGTGAATTTCATTTTCCCCAAAATGGTCCAAGCATTTACATGTCATTGAGACGGTCATCGGGATTTTGACACTACAGTTTAATCCAGGTACTCTGAAGAGCTTGAAGACGTCGTGAGAAAGATATACACAAAAATGGATTTACTGCCATTTGGTGATGACTATGAAACACCAATCCTTTTATTCAACAGCGAGGATAGCAATCAATCGTGGAAAGATAAGCATGAGAAGGCTGAGGCGATCAGCATTAGCCAATCAGACTCAGCAGAAGACGAGTACTCAAATTGTGAAGAGAATAAAAAAGGAACGGGTGAACATGACCATTCCCAAATGCTAAATAAAGCTCGTGAACGGAGGGAAAGGGCTAGAAGATTTGTGTCCTTCACTAGCCGGGTCCAAGATTTGCAAAGAGTTTGGGCACCAAAGCAGCAGCAGAAAACAAAAGATAAATTTGATTCTCTTCCAAAAAAATCAAAAAGAAATGATTGGCACGAGCCTTGTTATAGTGTAGTACATGAGACACCATTAACTGGAAATACTCGTTCATGCGCCGAACGAGACAAAGAACAAGAAGATTTTGGAAACTCTTATTCTGTTTGTAAGGCCTTGTTTCAAGATATCTGTCACGAGGACAAATCAACAGGTTGAAGTATAGGTCTATTGAATGTATTTAAGTAAGAAACATAGTTACAGTTGTATTACTAAGCCTCTGTGTAACTATTTTATTCCTTGTGCTGAGAAATAATTTTTGTTATCATGGTTTTTGTGTTACGTGATATATTATACGAAGGAGAAAGGCAACATATCTTTATGAGTATACATACAGAAAGCCTGTGTTTATCGAACTTACAAACACAGTTACCGTTGTACCGTTAAGGCCTCTGTGCAACAGTTTTGTTCTTTGAGCCGATAAATTATCTTTACTGCCATGGTTTGTTGGATTTAGATGATTTAAATTATATTATTATCATCGATTATAATTTTTAATAAAACAATAATCACTCATTTATATAATATTTACATTCGGACACTGGTGCAAGTAGATTTCATTTTTCATAACAAAACACAATTGTGGGGGCAGACCACATTAGCTAATTTGCAAATTAATCTCCACTTTTTTAACCTCCAAAATGATTTTCGTTTCTTTAAAGATTAACAACCGATTTGCCACAATAATTTCCTCAACAATAGATCTTGTTATAAACTAAAGATATGCAGAAAAAATTGGATCGATATTAGTGCTCGTCTTTTTCCGTTTCAAGTAATGATAATTGATATCTAATAATCTAAAGTTGGATAATTAAGAGATTGAAACCCACACAACAAAATTAGAACTACTTCATTTTTCAGCAAAAAAATGAGAAAAACAATGAAAATATGGTATTTACCCAAAGTACGATGTTTCGCCACTTCATTATGTTTTGTGGCATTTTACCCCAACATTTTTGGAATTTACGTAAACATCCTACTCATTTATGTTTGCTTGTATCCAAATGGTCCCTCAATAAATTTTGCCCAAAAACATCAAGAATTCCAAGTTTTTGCTACAATATTCAGTGGGCTTGATGATATATCTAGATAAATTAGTACTCTTTATAATCTATGCGAGAAGATTATGATAATTTACGCTATTCAGACAATAGTTATAGAATTTTACCAAATTTCAAAATCTTATTTCCCTCTCTTTTTAACTTTTATGTTGGCAATCCTATATGTTATACATTTGATTTGTTGGGAATTTGACCCTCCAAATTCGCCCCCCCCTGGATGCACCTTTTAATGGGAAAGCAAGCAAAAGGAGAAATAATAACAACACAAGGATTTAACGTGGAAAACTTCCAAATCATGAGAAAAACCACCAGGACCAGAGAAGAAAATACATTATATGAAAATTATTACAACCACATAATTAATCTTCTCACCCCAAACACACCCACAAAGCTTTTCCCACTAGCCACACTTTATCACTCACACCCCTCCCTTTACAACAAAGACATATAGTAAAATCCTTTTTGATGTGGAAGCTCAGACACAGCTGCAACCACAGAGCATACTAAGACTTTTACTAGATTCTAAAACAAGAGAGAAATATATCTAAAGCCAAAAGTTGCTAGACAAGCTATTGACTGGTGCACTGAAACCAAAGGCCCCAAGCCTTCTTTTATATCCAAAGATTTGCCCCAAAAAGTCATATCCCACCAATGTGGGATATTTGACAAAGCCCAAAACCCATCAATCTCCACCTTGGGCTTTGTCGTCCCACAACGCTCCACCTCGATGAAGATCTTCATAGCTTCCGCTACTAACACTGCAAAGGCAGTCATAATTCTCAATGTAGAGAATTATCATGCTCCACCATAAAAGCATACCCCACTCAGAATAAACCATTCCAAGCATTTCAATTCGGCCCATGTCGAAAAAATAACCTTGCTGAAAATTATGGTGCAACTCCCACTTTTTGGCTCTCCTAGAAGTTAATCAGCCATCGACATGAATTTCCACCACACACCCTGCATCAATGCCAAACCAATGCCCGTGTGCAAAATTGTGGACCCGCTAACATTTTACATCCTTTATCATGGCAACTTGGGGACAGCGGCATGCCATAAGGATGTACTTGTCCTTTTTCAGAGGACATCAAAAGAGGAGACAATGTTAGCTTCATTATCAGCATCTACACTTGCTGATACAGAGCATCTTGCCGAACCCGCTCCAGCTCTTGGACAATTTTTCTTGATATGACCAGGTTGTCCACACCCCCAACAGGATTTCTTCATGGAGTTCTTCTTCTTCCAATTATGAGCCACCATTGCAAAACTTTCATGTGAACCGTTACTCCCACCAAGTCTCCTTTCTTCAGAATCTTCAGAAAGAAGCTTACCAGTAACCTCTGAGAAAATAATTTTCTCCTTTCCATGAATCAGTATCGGCTTCATGTGCTCATATGAACGTGGAAGAGACCAGATGAGTCTCAAGGCCTGATCCTCATCATCAATTCTAACTCCAATGGATTCCAGCTCTAAAACAATGCCATTGAGAACGCTTAAATGATCTGAAATAGTAGTACCTTCATTCATTCGCAATGTATGAAACTGCTCTTTCAGATACACCCGATTTGAGACGCCCTTTGTCTGATACAACTCTTCCAATTTTTCCCAGAGTTCCTTCGCCGTAGACATTCCATGCACATTTGCAAGAACATTTTTGGCTAGGCACAGACGGATAGCACTTGCTGCTCTCAAATCCAGATCCTCCCAATCTTCATTGCTCATTCCAGCTTTACCTGTCGTTCCACCAGTCGAACTAGTATCACTGATGCTTTCAGGGAATACTCTGTCCTTCAACACCTTGTGTAAACCAGACTGGATCAACACATCCCTGACTTGCACTTGCCACAAGCCAAAGTTGATTTTCCCATCAAATTTCTCCACATCAAATCTGACTGCATTTGAAACTCTGCTTCCCGACATCTTTTGATACCCTGATGAATTTTACCGTAGACCTGAATAGTACACACTAAGTAAGCTCCCAGGAAAGAGAGGATCTCGATCTTTCCTAGACAGAACTTCAAGGTTCCCAGGTAAATTGGTGGGGTCACAATGGTCCCACTTAAATACCAATTTTCCTAGACAGAACCTCCTTAGTCACTACGTATTCGCCTACCACACCAAAGCTCCACCGCCGCAAAAGGACCCAGGCTCTGATACCACTTGTTGGGAATTTGACCCTCCAAATTCGCCCCCCCTGGATGCACCTTTTAATGGGAAAGCAAGCAAAATGAGAAATAATAACAACACAAGGATTTAACGTGGAAAACTCCCAAATCAGGAGAAAACCCACCAGGACCAGAGAAGAAAATACACTATATGAAAATTATTACAACCACATAATTAATCTTCTCACCCCAAACACACCCACAAAGCTTTTCCCACTAGCCACACTTTATCACTCACACCCCTCCCTTTACAACAAAGACATCTAGTAAAATCCTTTTTGATGTGGAAGCTCAGACACAGCTGCAACCACAGAGCATACTAAGGGGGGTGTATTCAATCTAGACTTTTATTGACTTTTAATGACTTTTTTAAATGATTGACTTTTATGGAGTTGATAGATTTCTATTGACTTTTGTAGAATTCCATGGAGTTATAAAAAGATTTCTATAGAGTCTCGTAGACTTTTTCAATAGATTTCTATGGACTTTTATCGACTTTTAGTGATTTTTTTAAATGATGGACTTTTATGAAATTGATAGATTTATAATAAATTTTATAGAATTATATGAAATTATCAAAAGAATTTTATAGACTCTATAGATTTTATAACTTATAAGTGATTTCTTTGAACTAACGATTGAATATAAATAACTTCTTCAACATATAATTTTTTTTTACTATTAATGTAAACACATTTTACTTATTTAACAGTAAAAAAATGTGAAAAATACATATTTAATTCTTTTGCATAGCAAATATTGAACAACTTTTTTACATCTTCAAGATGACGACAGTTAATGTTGCTATATAATTGTAATCTATCATTTTGTGTAATAAAACAAAAGTTTTCTATTAAATAACTGTTAGGATCGGTCCGGAGTGTTTAGAGGGGGGGTGAATGAACACTCCTATTAAAAATAATCCTTTGTGATTTCTTTTGGATTAGTGAAAGAAATCTGTTTCTTAATCAACTTTTCTGCAGAACAGACCACTGAATAATTTAGTGCGGAACGGTATGTTCTTAGGCTAGTAAGAACGGCTCGATGGCTTGAAAAGTATAACATGTGCAGAATGATAAAAGACAGAATATGTTTCTGAAAGTTCGAAGGTGGTGTAATCCTTCTACGTCTCCCCTTCTTCCAATTAAGGAAGGATTCCACTAGAAGACTTTGATTTATACAATCCTGTTGTACAAACCCAATTCAGCTGGATTTACCTCACTACCAGACTGAAACTCCTAGTCTCTCGATCTGTTCAGACACACTCTGTCTGACAGTTACAATTGATTCTCACTTCTCTATCTTAGTACATAATACAAAAGATAGACTTTAGTCTATGCACACAATGATCCTAAGATGATCAAATATTACAATATGATTAAATATTACAATATGCTTTCGGCGACTGTCAGGTAAGCTCGTCTTTGTCTTCTTACCTTTTATGGTAATCTTCAGTCCTTGGTCTTTTTCAGCATTAATTGCAACAATAAATGCTTCAATAAATAGCCGTTAATGATTCGGACTGAAGAACAAATCTAATTCAGGCTTGTCTGCTCTGATCTGATAATAATTGAGCTGTTCTGAAGCTTCGATCTGGTCAGGCTGATGTTCATCGATCTGTTCTGATTTGCGATATACCATTTCAGCTTGATCTGCTTTGAGCGATCGATCTGGTCAGTCTGAGTTCTATCGATCCATTCTGATTTGTTTTGTCATCTTTAAAATCCGGAACTAACAATAACATTTTATAAACTTAAAATTTTTTTTGATGATAGTTGACTATTAAAAATTCTTAAAAAATACTTTTTACATTAAGCATGATTATCGTTATAAATATCTTTTGTTTTAGAAAAAATATTTATTATAATTGTCTATAGATATAGATCCATACAATCGTTTTAAAAATCTATCATCTAATATAAAATTGAGCACATTAACTTGCTATTTTATCAAAATACTTGTGTAAATATTAGTATTATATTGGATACAAAATAAGATGTGAAAAAAACAATAATTGAAGAAAGAGCCACACATTAGGAATTAAAGAAATGGTACATGTAGAAAACAGTGGAGGAAAAGCCAATTTGGGATATGGTCGTGTCGAAAATGAAAATAACAAAGAGTAAAGAGAGATGATGGTAAATAGGAATTAAAAGTCATTCCAAATCTTTACTATGAGTGGTGGAGAATTTTTAACTTTTTTGGGATGTACATTGGGCATCAAAGTTTGTACCTAAAGATTTCAACAGGAGTCATTAAAAGTCTATGAGATTTTGGATACCTATAGACTTTTATGGAGTTTTAAAAATTCAAGTTTGAATACCACCTGACTTTTTAAAACTCTACAAAAGTCTGTCTTGAATACCATTAGACTTTTGTAGAGTATATAAAAGTCTGGATTGAATACCTCTAGACTTTTAAACTCCATAAAAGTCATTAAAAGTCAATAAAAATCTATAACCAATACACCCCCCTAAGACTTTTACTAGATTCTAAAACAAGAGAGAAATATATCTAAAGCCAAAAGTTGTTAGACAAGCTATTGACTGGTGCACTGAAACCAAAGGCCCCAAGCCTTCTTTTATATCCAAAGATTTGCCCCAAAAAGTCATATCCCACCAATGTGGGATATTTGACAAAGCCCAAAACCCATCATGATTCAGACTTTAAAATTTTCAAAATACAAACAAAATTCTTATCATATTTTATTCAAATTTCATAAACTATGAATGTTTTAGTAATCACGCATTATCACGCAATCTTGAAAAACTAATTTTTTATTTTTAAAAAAAAAAACATTCCCAATTATCCAAATAATGAGCTAGTGGCACCATGTGATATCGATAATATGTATTTTATTCACTTTTGCTTTGTAAAAATGTTTTTTTTATCCCATATGATATCCCTAATAGACACCTACCCCAAATAATACATGAATTGAATGCGAAACAATAGTAAGATAATTGAGTCTACAACATTGACCAGTGAGGACCCATCGGAAGTAACCTGTGCCCGCACGCGGAAGATCGACGTTGCCCTCCCCCAAACTAACACACGCTCCTCCACGTCACATATTATATGAAAATGATTATATTCTCGATTTTCTCAATTTAATTAAGTTAATATAAATATTGTTCATTTAAAATAATAGGTCTATATAAAATTGTATTGTATTTCCTGTTCTCCACCAGTCATTTCTTTATTCCACCAGTCATTTCTTTATTCCCACCTCTTTTTTCTTGATTTTTTTTAAATAATTCAAAAAAAATTAAATTTAAAAAATACGATGATTTTAAAAAGTTTACAAAACTACCGCAAAACTCCAATTGAGACATCTAGGGCTGAGGAAAAATTCGGTTAACGGAACAAACCGAATTATAGGAAAATCGGTTCGGTTATTTCAGAAATTCAGTTTTGATTTTTTAAAAAATCGATTATTTCAGTTTGGTTTCAGTTTTAATTTTAAAAATATTTGTTAACCGAATAAACTGAAATGTTTAATTTTTTAATATTTTTTAAAAAAAATTTAAAAGTTACATTTTTTTTATTTTTTTACAAATCAATTATTATCATTCTTTATTTATATTTAACTTTTTTAAATTCTAAAATCAAAATATCTAATTTTTTTAATTTTAAAATCAAATTATCTATTTTTAATATTTTTTTTAAATAAATATTGGTTAATTCAGTTACCGACCGAAATAACCGATTTTTAATCGATTTGGTTAGACGAAAAAAATTCGATTGGTTCGATTTTTCAAAAATTCGATTCGGACGGTTTTAATCGATTACACATCCCTAGAGACACCGACCCATCATTCATGAGTGGTCGCTTGAAGGGATGGCGGCCGCTAAATATTAAGGGGATGGCGGCCGCTCTAACTTTTTAAATTTCTTCGGTTTTTAAATAAAAAAGAAAGGGGCCGCCTGTTGTATTGCCGGCCTCTCTTTTTTTTTTTTTATATTATTAAAATAATATATAATATATTAATTAATTATATTATTTTTAATTTACTAAATAAATAGGTATACAATATTATTTATAATTTATATAATATAATCATTACTTTATTATAATAATTTTATATAATTAATATTATATTATTATTATTATTATAGGATTTTTGGGAATTTTAGAAAATTTATCTTCCGAGATTTTATTGAAGAATATAATATAAATATGGTTTTATTTAGTAAATTAGATATCTATACTATACTAAATTATAAATAGATGGGAATCTAGAAAAAAAACAGAAGGGGGCCGTCTGTCTATTTTTAATTTAAAAAATTAATAATTTTTCTCTAATTTTTTTTAAAAAACTAGAGGGGCCGCCAAGAGCTATGACGGCCCCTCAATATTTAGTGGCAGCTTACTCTTCAGGCGGTCACTCATGAATAATGTGTCATTGTCTCAATTGGCGTTTTGTGGTATTTTTGTAAACTTTTTAAAAATATCGTATTTAATTTGTATTTTGAATTATTTTTAAAAAAAACCTTCCCTTGCTTCGAGATTTGCCGGCACCCAGAACCCTAGTTCCCTTTGCGCCTGACTTAGGCGCTTTTGCAGAGCTACTTCTTCCTTAGGAGGTAATTCGTTCTTCTTTTTGGAATAGTATGATATGATTCGGTGTATCTCGCGTCGATGTATTCAATTTTTTGTGATTTTCCCGTGATTGAAGTTGTTTATTCATTGATAGACAATTAGATCGTGTTGAATTGACGTGTTTAATTTTAAGCGTGTTCTGCCGTTTATTTCTGATTTGTGCATGCGATGACAATAAATCCTGAAGAAATTGTAGAACGATGATTTTATACGATGATCTATGCATAAACGTGGTTGATTTTATGTCAGACAGTAGTCTTCGAGTTTGATTTAGTTTACCTTAGAAACTTATTTATTGGCGGAGCTGTGATTTGATTTTTTATTATCCATGCTCTCTTCCAGATTTTCTGGTTCAGGTCCTGAACCACTACCTTCAGTGGTTTTTGTTCGGAACAATTAGGTTTCTCTTTTCAAATTTTATATTGAGAAAAAAAATTGGAAACATAATTATTGGGAGTGGACCGTGGAGTCTAAAACACAGAGCTATTGAATGCATTTCTTTTGATTGTGTAAATGAATTTTTTTCCTTTGGATGACTAAGCTTATGCGATCAACTCTTCTTTATGTTGCCGGCTTTTATTTCATGCCCATCTTCATGTACAAGGTGGTGCTTATTATGGTTCGATTCATGCCGCATATCTAATAACCACTAGATGACCGTTAAATGGATAGAATTCTTTGATTGTAAATGAGCTGATTGAAGCAAAAGATGATTGATTCTGAAAGTTTTGTACCCTTCTCTTACTGACTCTTTGTGTCTACACGTCTCACTCTCCCAATTGTACTCATACATAAACACACTTCATTCTGTCAAGTGTCTTTCTTGAGCTGTCTTAAGATCTTACATGTACTATTGGCCTTGGGACATTGTCGTTTAGGTTCGTGACCCTTGAGAAATAAGCCAAAAATACTTGGTTCAGTCATGTCATTTCAACTTGTACACTGTAGTATGTTGAGTTAATTTTTTTTAGAAATCTATGAATTCATACATTCACATTTGAGTATTTCAATGTTTGGCAGACATGGCATGGTGTTGATGTTCTTGTTTCGAAGCTACTTTACCCTTTTCACTAGATTGATTTTCTGTCAAATTGTGTCAGTTTTTGTATGGAAAAGCTCTTTATTTGTAATGGATTCGAATGTCTTGAAACAGGATAACAGTTGGGCTGGGTCCGCAACAAATTAAAATAATTCTCAATTAATGTTTTCTTGCCTCTTGTGACTTACTCAAATCGTATTCTTCGCTCTTCAAATGGATCGCCAGGACACTTCAGGTTTTGTAAGTGGTGGTTGCTTCCTCATGAGGAATTATATAGTTTGATATTTAACTTTTAGATTTTTCCCATCCCTTTCTTATCACAACTCCTCCTCCTCCTATCACTTATAATTCAGAAGTCCAGTAAATCTTTTTTTTTTCATTTTTATTGAATTTAAGTTGGGTTGGCCAAGTTGTAAGTTCAGTGCATGGATGGTATCCCTGGCTATACCACTCTTCCTTCTACATCAAAAGATTTGGAACGAAGTTCACCTTGCGTAGTTGTCTCTGCTGCACATGTTGATTCACCTGGTGTATCAAGTTCTTTATTTTTGGGCGGATGCAAGAGAAAATGTAATTATGTTAATGGGCATATAAAATCGAGAGATGGGTCTCCTCTGGCTCTTGGGTTGGGGCTCTCATCAATTTCCTGCACTACCACGTGCTCGGGGAAGAAGTCGGAAGAGGAGTATTCCATAGATCTTGGTCTAAGCATTAGCCTCAACACAGGAGATGAAAGGCTACACAATTCAAAGGGGGTTTCCACTGGCACTTGGAATTCATTTACAACAAGAAATCCCACTTTAGACCTGCAGTTGAGCCTATCCACCAGACCTGCTGAATCTGATGTCACCACTCTCGATCATGGATTAATTTCTTATCCGAGTAATTTTGAGCCACCTGCGTTAGCTTCAACAGTCCAGTTAGTGGATGAAGGATCAACTTCATCCCGGTGGAAAATTGGTCCTCTTGTTCCCCCACTGCAAAATATCGAGAGTTCTACCCGTTTTAACTTAGACCATGGCTGTGTCAATCCTAATTCTGTGACCCCGAAGTTTTCATCATCCACAGTGCTAGAAAGTTTAGTTGGCACTGCTTCTGATCTACCTAATCAACAACACAAAAAGAGCGTGAAAATCTGCAGGTTTGAAGGATGCACTAGAGGTGCAAGAGGTGCTTCTGGCCTCTGTATCGCCCATGGAGGTGGCAGTAGGTGTCAGAGGGTCGGGTGTCAAAAGGGAGCTGAAGGCAAGACTGTTTTTTGCAAGGCACATGGAGGTGGTCGTCGTTGCCAGCATCTTGGATGTACTAAAAGTGCTGAAGGCCACACTGAGTACTGTATAGGTCACGGTGGTGGTAGGCGGTGCAGTCATGAGAACTGCGGTCGTGCAGCGAGAGGGAAGTCAGGCTTGTGCATTCGCCATGGGGGCGGCAAAAGGTGCAAGATGGAAAATTGCTCGAAGAGTGCTGAAGGTATCTCTGGACTCTGCATATCCCATGGAGGCGGCCGTCGCTGCCAATACACAGCCTGTAAAAAGGGTGCTCAAGGAAGCACCATGTTTTGTAAAGCTCACGGCGGTGGCAGAAGATGTACATCTTTCGGGTGCACAAAAGGTGCAGAAGGCAGCACTCCATACTGTAAAGGCCATGGTGGTGGGAAAAGATGTACGTCTCAAGGATGCACCAAGAGTGTGCATGGGGGAACTTTCTTTTGTGTTCGACATGGTGGGGGCAAGAGATGTGCTGTTCCTGAATGTACCAAGAGTGCCAGAGGGCGCACAAAATATTGTGTCCGCCATGGTGGCGGAAAAAGGTGCCAGTTTGAAGGTTGCCAAAAGAGTGCCCAAGGTAGCACAGATTTTTGCAAGGCTCATGGTGGAGGAAGACGATGTTCTTGGGGACAACTGGGTTCAGAGTTTGGTGGTCCATATATGATTTCATGCGATAAATTTGCTAGGGGAAAATTTGGCCTATGTACTGCCCACGGTGCTCAATTTCCTAATAAACCAATTCAAGGGAGCTTTGAAACGGTTTTCAACAACTAATGACGCACATTCCACATCATCTACACAAATGGAAGGCATTCCTGCAGCTGGAGACGTTCTTTCTTACCCTTTCACCGTCCTCAACCATGGACAATTGATCCCTCTACTGAATATGCCGAACCAGAGTTTCGCCTTTGGAAATGCTTGCTTGAATCATCTCTCTCTTCCTGAGGGCAGGGTGCATGGAGGTAGCCTGATGGCAATGCTTACGGGTGGTACAAGCAACAATAATCAAGAAGTCGGTGGTGGAGCTGATTCAGGAGAGCCGCCCTATCCTATAACTAAAGTTTGATTCTAAGCAAATTTTCTTGGTTTCTATCGACTAGTTTGCTTTGTATTTGTATTAAGGTCTGGCCATGGTGGATAAAAAATTATTATTTTAGGTAGTGTCACAAAATGTATAAGTGTTTGCGTACGGCTTGAGTGTGGAGTTATAATATGTGGTAATGTGATTTCTACAGTGTCACATTTAGTCAGGTTTGATTGCGTTATTGTAAATATTATTTTTTATTTGAAGTGTAGGTTCGCTTGATTTGCTGCTAGTAATTTCCTCTCGTTTTCGACTTTTTTATTTAAGGTTTGTGCGAGATGCACTCGTGGGTTAATTACTTGCGTGTCTATGTGCATGACACCCACATGAGTTTACATTATTCAACTGTACTACCCAATGTTTCTCATTGCATTAGGCATACAAAACAAACTTGTTATTCCTGATTTATTTGATTATGCATCTTCCATTGTATCGTCAAATTGTAAATAGTTTAGGTAAAGAACAACAAAAAATTGGCAATTTGGCATGATTACTCCAAGTTTTCTAATTATTAGATGTACATCATTTACCAGCTACCCTAGAAGATAAGTATGGCCGAAAGGCCGATTTACCCAGAGTGATTGGACATGGCCTTTCATGTTGAAGACGGAACTTTGTTGTTACCTTTAAGGGCGTTGCCCTCAGGAGCAACATCCACCATCCAAATGGAACCTTTTTTTTCTCTTAAAAAAGATTCCAAATGAATGGTGATGATGCTCCTAAGGACACTGTCCTTAAGGGCATCATCAAACAAACCGTTGAAGACAGTGGTTCGACGGGTTATTTATTTAAATAACCCAAATTGTAAAAATATTTAACAAATAACAAAGACACGCGTGTCCAACTTTCAAAGTTGACCACGCCAACTTCAACCTCTTCTTTTCTTTTTTAAATAAAAATAATAATGCATAAATAATTATAAAATTGATAATAGACAAATAAAATAAATTTAATATTTTTTATAGTATGTAATGGCAAATAAAGTTAATTTATTTATTAAACAATCAAATTAAATATTTTAATATTTAATTCAATTATTATAATAAATAGTTAATAAAACAAACAAGGGTTATACCAAAGTTTTGGAGTTGATGCATGAGTAGAAATTTTTTCGGAGTCACCCAGTGGGCTTAGTGCAGTGAAATACTTGTATGGACTTGGTTTGCGCACAACTCATAAATCAGCCTAATATGATTAATCTAAATTGGCTGATGTATTATATTATAATAATCTTATGTTAAACAAACTATTTTAACTGGGTCAGTGTCTTCAAACAGATGTCATCCCCTGCAGCCGAAAATACTTTTATACCTGGTTTGCGTTCAATTTATACACCAACTCAAAACAAACTTATTTTAAAGAAAAAAAATATAAAATAATAGAACAATCAATTTAGATTAATCATATTGAGTTGATTTATGAGTTGTGAGCAAACCAAGTATTTCCCACACTAGGGCCGCTGGGGTGACTCCAAAAGATTGTTACTCATGCCTCAACTCCATAACATTGGCATAATCATTGTTTGTTTTATTAATTATTTATTATAATAAATTGAGTTAAATATTAAAATAATTAATTTGATTATTTAACAAATAAATTAACTTTATTTGCCATTACATACTTATAAAAAAATATTAAATTTATTTTATTTGTATATTATCAATTTTATAATTATTTATGCATTGTATTTTAATTTAATTTTTTATTTAAAAAAAAGAAGAGTTGGCGTGACCAACTTTCAAGTTGATCCCACCAATCCGGTTGATGTTTTGAATCACTTTATTAAGTGTTTATATTTTACGTTATTTTGTTAAATATTTTTGAAATTTGGGTTATTTAAATAAATAACCTGTGGTTCGACTCCTGTAAGGAGGATTTTTTGATGTTCTGTTTTTGGGGTAACCCAACCCTTCATGTGGAGAGTTGGATTGTCTAGCATCAATGTAACGATGTAATGGATATGCGGCTTTCGGTTGGTGTTCATTGCTGAGTTCAGTGATAGCCGGCTTGAAAGGCAATCCCCAAGCTTCCTCTCTCCCGATAAGAGACGAAATCACCATTTGTTTCAGGAATCTTTTCTGCCTTAAAGGTCCTGTCATATCGAATATCATCTAATAAAGGTCAGTATTATGCCCAGGTACGAGCTGTTTTTACTTCGACCCCAACTTAAGGAATTGTATTTATTTAATTAAATGTTAGTTGAGCAAACACACGCTGCGCGCGTGATATAAATATTTAAGCTGAATCATTATCGTTTTGTGTTAATTCAATCTTTATAAAATATAGACGTAAATGGATGAAAGCTTTTTTCATAAATCTGCTATTAAAAAAATTAATGGCTCGTTCCTCTTGGATGACCGAATGAATAAAGTTTCCAAATTTAATGGCTCGTGAGATCCCATGGTATCGAAGCTTCTCTTTTATTACTATTTTTTTTTCGATGACAAATTTGACAATAGTTTTTTGATTATCCCTAATAAAAACTTGTTTCTTCAAATTCTACGGAAATCATTGGTAAAAAGTTTGAACTTGTCCATTTTGATCTCAGTTTTTATCCATCACTGAATGTGTATTTAGATAATACAAAGTACAAACTAAGGGTGTCTTCAATCTAGATTTTTATTGATTTCTATTGACGTTTATAGAGTTTCATGTAATTATAAAAAGATTTGTATAGAGCTTCGTAAACTTTTTCAATAGATTTCTATGGAATTTATTGACTTTCATAGACTTGCACAGAATTATAAAACAAATTTGATAAATTTCTAATAACTTTTATAGACTTAAACGGAATTATAAAAAAAAAATTTATAGACTCTAGATTTTATAACTTATAATTGATTTATTTGAACTAACAATTGAACATAATAACTTCTTCAACTTATAATATATTTTTTTACTATTTATGTAAACAAATTTTACTTATTTAACAAAAAAAAATGTGAAAAATCGTTATTCAATTCTTTTGAATGGCAAATGTTGAACAACCTTTTCGCATATTCAAGATGACATTGAGGATTCAGTCAATATTACTATATAATTGTAATCTATAATTATAATTTTGTGTAATAAACAAAAGTTTCATATTAAATAAAATTTTATAAACTTAAAATTTTTTTTTATGATATTTAACTACTATAAAAATTCTTAAAAGATATTTTTTTAAATTAAACATGATAATTTATATTGTTTTAAATGCCTTTTGTTTTAGAAAATATTTATTATAATTGTTTGTAGATACAAACACATACAATCATTTTAAAAATATATTATCTAATATAAAATTGAGCACATTAACTTACTATTTTACCAAAATACTTGTGCAAATATTAGTATTATATTGGATAGAAAATAAGATGTGAAAAACAATAATTGAATATTCTTTCGGTATTCATCACAATTTCATGTTTCTGTGTTGCATCTTCTATATATTACATATAGATATACAGAAACATACTCACAGTCGCACGTTAGGAATTAAAGAAATGGTACATGCAGAAAACAGGGGAGGAAAAACCATTGTGGAGGTGATCGTCTCGAAAATGAAAAATAAATGTAAAGAGAGAATACGGTAATTAGGAATTGAAAGTCATTCCAAATCTTTATTAGAAGTGGTGGAGAATTTTAACTTTTTTAGGATGTACATGGGACATCAAAGTTTGTATCTAAAGATTTCAACAGAAGGCATTAAAAGTCTATGAGATTTTGGATACCTATAAACTTTTATAGAGTTTAAAAAGGCAAGTTTGAATATCATCTGACTTTTAAGAACTACACGAAAATCTTTTTTGAATACCACTAGACTTTTGTGGAGTATATAAAATTCTATATCGAATACCTCTATAAAAGTCAATAAAAATCTATAACCAATATCCCCGTAACTTCATATCGCACGGATTTCGACCAATTTCTAAAACCGCTACTTGCTTCGAGTGTATAACACCATTCTGAATTAGGTCAACCAAATTTCACAAATTTTGCTTTCTCATCTTATCATTTACATGAAGTTTATTTCAATAAGATAAATTGAATACCAATTGGTTATCTTCAAGTAAATACAAATCATAAAAAAACAATAATAATAATGTTAAAAAATCTGTCAGTTATGATACCAACTAGCAACCAAGTACCCACAACAAAGCAATTTGATTCAAACATTGAGTGGCAAAACCCAACAGCCTCAGAAAACTACTGAATCCATTATAAATCATATGAAACCATAGACTTGGTCAAATAAACAAACCAGTAAGAACTTGGGTTCTTCTATTAGACACCCGAGTCTTGCAGAAAAAAACTCATAAAGCACCATTTTGCAAGATCTATGGAAGCTTGTCTTTGATGCCTTTAGGAACTTTACTCAATACCTTCGCATCGAACACAGCATATTGTTTCTTGAACTCTGTCTCAACTCTCTCGGAAAAAGCATCAATCTGATCATCATATTTTTCATAGATTACAGGCACTGTGTGCAGCAAAATGAAACCTACATTTGAAGGGTGAAATGGGAGATCGTGAGAATCTCAATCTGTTAACGAAAAGAATATTGCTTTTAATACCAGAATTAAGCTACTACATACCTATGTAAAACAAAGTGAGGAAGTTGCACCAATTTCCCAGAACAGATAATACCCATAGGCCAGCAATCACCTAAAATCAGAAAGTAAAATATTTTGATGATTAATGAACAAGCCATGTAAGATTGTAATAAGCAAATTATGCTTTATCTAGTTACTTTCTAGATAATTTGCTCGGCCACCAAGAAATCTACTGTCTACGAATATTTGTTTGTATGGAAGGCAAAATGTTATTAAACCAGAAATACATTCAACAATCAACTAAGAGCAACAATGGTAACACATACAGCGAGGAATTTCTTCAGATCCCTCCCACATGCAATATCTCGAATGATAGCAAAAGCTCTGTTAAATTGGACCCGAAAGGCAGAGGCCACACCCAAGATGATATCCTCCGGGATAATGACTTCTGGGATCTTAGGTGGAGACCTGAGATATACAAGTAAATTAAAAAAAAGGAAGAAGATTGTAAAAAAAAATGGCCAAAAAGGATATCTTATGGACCACTTGAGTAGTATACTTGTTGATGAAGGTGGATGCATTTGACCACAGGAAAAGAACTGCCAGGGCAAGAATCAGGATATGGCACACTAGTGACAGCAAATGATATTCAAGCAGTTCAAAAAGCACCCAAATTGTGGTGGCAACACCAAGTAAGCCGCAAGAAAATTTCTTGTCCCTCCATAGGAAAATATCAGCAGCTGACGGAATATATCAGTGTGAGAATATAAATTTAAAAGACTCACTATTATTGGGTTCATGAAAAATACCAGAGATACGCATATTCAATTACGTAATAACATAAAGCCAGTTCTTATGACTGACATTTCTGCAGAACTTCAACGGTATGCATACAAGCACCAGTAGCGTGCGAACCGATTGTGAACATCAAACATCATACTTTGGACCGGTGACAAACTCATCAACAACCAGATCACAATTTAACTTTAGAACCAATAAAATTGTATGTCAGATAACCAAAATATAATGCATTCACATTAGATTCTTCATGTTTAGAGGGAGCATAAATGATTCATAAGTATATAAAACCAAAAATAACAATCCAGTAGTTCCTTAGTAGAATAAAACTGAATGAATTTGACTCACATTCATTCACATCAGACTCATCATGTCTCGGGAGAACATAAATATCTCATATAAAAAATAACATTTCACTTCAAAATCATGGGATTCACAACATAAAACTTAAATGTTAATGACTGTTCATTCATCTGCAGAACTCGAGTATTAAGAGGGTGAAACAAAGAAAGAAAAGTAGAACAAATGAAAACTAGATCGCTGCTTAACATATTGTCAATGAGAACTCCATCGGTCTTGCACAACAGGAGGGGATTGAGTTTTAAAAATTCCTAGATATTATAGAAACATCACGTTAAATGATTGTTAACTGTATAATTGGTTTTGAAGGGGTAAAGTACAAAGGCCACTCAAAAGGTGATTTATCCTTTCATATTTATAAGCTTAAACTCACTAAACATTTATGTCTTTGCAGCAAAGGAAATCATTTAGAAAAGCGACATCTCAAACATTGTCTCACACAAAATATAAACCTAGTCCATTACGGCACCAAAAAGAAAAGCATACTGTTAATAACTTCGTGAATTTTCTCTTTATTTGTAACACAGTTCATCTGCGAGTCTAGAAGAGAATCAGAACAGATCTAGTGCACAAACAAACTATAGAATAAACACCTGCAACACTTAAAATCGACCAAAACATCAGGTGACTAAACTGTCAAGGAATCCGAAGTTACTAGAATCAGAACAGATCTAGTGCATAAACAAACTACATATATCAATTTTCATTGACAGTGCACTTCCTCACAATCGAATCTGGACACAACTAAATAATCAAATAACAAAGCAATAGTACTATGAATGTGTACGTGCAAGGGATTCAATCAACACATCCAAATTCATAAATCCGCTGTCAAAACACGGCAATATTTTGCATTCTCGCTCTATCATAACTATAAATTCTAAGTACCTTACAAAAACAAGATACTTATCATTGCTTAAATTAATATATATAATTCATAGCACGAAAATCGTACGTTTTCCACCGCCTAGGACCTCGTGCACTGGCTTTTCGCGGCCGAAGAGACGGTAGACCTTGGCGGGAGGCTTGTAGTCTCTATCGATCTTTGCGGGCGGTTTGTCGTCTCTATCGTTGTCGGAATCTGACGACGACGATGAATCGTGACTGATCAATGATTCAGAGGTTTGCTCGTGTTTCTCGTGCTCGTCGGCCATGTATCCCGATTAACTATTTCACGATCTGCCGTACTTTGTCTTTCCAGAAAGTTAATTATTCGGCGCTTTTGTGAGTTTTTAAGCCTGCTAACTTGAGCGAGGGAGTGGAAGCAAAGGTGGAAAGCCTAGAAGGTTATAAATCCAGGTCAGAGGCTTGGTGTTGCAGAACCTAAGGTTCGAAAGAACCGAGGCGGGCCGGGTGACTGGTGACTGGTTTGATAGTATCGAATATTCGGCCATCACCTTCCATTCTGCAGTTCTAACCAATTGAACAAATTAGCCTTTGTATTTGTAAACTAACCTTCAATATATTTACTTTAATCAAAATTTTCTAAAAAATTTCGGATATGGTTCCGATCATCCTGGAACCAGATCCGTTTATTTCGGAACCGGTAAGATACCGATTCCGAAACCTTAGAACCAACCCGGATCGGTAACTTACCCGTTCGGATTGGTTAGCCCGGTTTCGATTTCGAACCAGGCTAACAAGTTTGATTGTGGCCGGGTACGGATTGACCCAACCCATTAAACAACCTTAGGTTGGCCCAACCCGACCCGCCAAATAGGCGGATTGGGCCAGGCTTTCGGCGGGCCAACCCGTTTGGGACACGGATTTTGGCTGGTTGGCCCGTGGGTTGGCGGTTGGTCCTTTAAAAAAATTGTTATTCCTTTTTTTATCATCAATTCATAAATAGTAACTTAATATCACTTTGAAGAATACGACCCACGCTATATTTTTTACTTGGTCTTGCTTGAAAGTTACAACATGTGTTTCAAAATTGAGTAAAATAATGATTATCTAGTCAAGTATTTTTAGTAGCATGGTTAATGTCTAGATAAAACCAGAAGTAATTTTTAGTATTCCTAGCATCAGTTTCAGACTCGATAAGTTCAGTTGAAATTCTTTTTAAAAGTTTTTTTAAAAAATTTTAATTTTCGGCGGGTTGGTCCGCCCCAACCCCTGGCCCTCCTCGGGTTGCGTTGGGTTGGGTTGTGATTTTCCAAACCAGCCTGTAGGGGGTCCAAACGAGCTAGACCCATTTTGATAGCTCTAAGAGGGTGCATTGGTCATGGCTTTTAATGACTTTAATGCCTCTTGTGGAGTTTAAAAGTACTGGGACATTCAATCTATACTTTTATTACACAATAAAAGTCCATCAGTACTCAATATAGACTCAAGGTGCTTAACGGATCGGGTTCACCGGATCCGGTTCGAAGACGAACCGGTTAACCCGATTTCGAACCGGACTCCGATCATGGCTAATCCCTAATCGTGGTGGTTTCGTTGGATCGGAACCACCGAACCGACGGTTCCGATTCTAACAAAACTGGACTGGATCATAACCAGTTTCGATTCCAACCAGACAGGAACTGTTACTTTTTAAATTTTTTTTATTAACGGATGAATAGCCGTTGGCCATTCACCTGCTGCCCAACGATTTTTAATTAAAATTTTTTATATAAAATAAAATTAAAATTCCTATAAATAACACATTATTCAACACCGTTTACATTATATGTGTAATCTTGTTTTGTTCATTAATCGTTTCTTTCCCCTTGCAATTATTCGGTTTTTGACTCGATTTATCCCCTTGCAATTATTCGGTTTTTGACTCGATTTATCCTCTACTATATTTTGGCTCGATTTCTTGTTTGTTGTCGAAAGTTTGTGCTATATTTTGGCTCGGTTGATTCTTGTTTTAGAGTCCAAATATGCATTTGTGTTGGGTCGAAATCTGATGTTGTTGGCTGTTTGTGTACAATTTATTCATACCAACTAAGATTCATTAGCATTTGATCCGCGGTCTGGCAATTACTTTAACAACCCTGTCCGGGCCAAAGAGTCTTTCAAAGAATTTTATCATGCAGGTAACGACAAAGTAGGCACCATTCGACCAAATTTTTAGAAAAAACTTATCTTCTAGATTTAACCAAATTATATTTACACACACAAACAAACAGCCTTGGACGCTCACATAACAACTGTGACACGACATTACAACAAAAAACTTAGACAACCAGCCTATGAGACACCCATAACATTACCTAGAAACTTATATGAAACCAACATCCAAGAGCCAAAAGATCCGTTTGTCCTTGCCACAAAGATGTCATTTAACTATTTAATCGACCTCTTCCATTTTGCTCTCCTCAGTTCCCTCTTCCTCCAAAGCTGGCATGTCAGTATCCTCACTGCCTTCCTCTTCATCAATGCTCAATCCCAATTTCAGCATCCTATGAATTCTCGATGCAAATGTGTGTGGTTCATCCAAACTAAATCCGGAAGTTAAAAGAGCTGTCTCGAATAACAGAAGAACAAGATCCTTCACAGATTTATCGTTCTTATCAACCTCAGCTCTCTTCCTCAGTTCCTCCATAATCCCATTGTCGGGGTTTATCTCCATAGTTTTCTTGCTCGACATGTAGGAACCCATGCTGCTGTCCCTCAAAGCCTGAGCTTTCATTATCCTTTCCATGTTAGCAGTCCAACCGTACTCCCCGGTAACCAACACACAAGGGGAATCGACAATCCTATCAGAGATGACAACTTTCTCTACTCTATCACCAAGAACATCTTTGAACACTTTGCACAAGCTCTCAAAAGACTGCTTCTTCTCTTCCTTCTTCTTTTTCTCTTCCTCGGACTCATCATCAAGCTTTAATCCCTCTTTTGTAGCCGAAACCAGTTTTTTACCTTCATATTCTTTTAGTTGCCCGACTGCATATTCATCAATCGCATCAACCATGTAGATTACTTCGTAACCTTTCTTCTTCAGGCGCTCAAGGAAAGGAGAATTCTCTACAGCCTTTTTGCTTTCGCCAGTGATATAATATATATCCTTTTGACCTTCTTTCATCCTAGTTACATAGTCTTTCAGGCTGGTTAGTTCATCACCGCTTTTGGTAGAGTGATATCTTAGCAGATCAGCTAATTTGGATCTGTTTGGGCTGTCTTCATGGATACCCAGCTTCAAATTCTTTGAAAATGCCTCGTAGAATTTGTTGTAATCGTCCTTGTTCTCTGCTATCTCACTGAACATTTCGATGCACTTCTTCACAAGATTCTTCCTAATGACTTTCAAAATCTTGTTTTGCTGCAGCATCTCACGGGAAATGTTCAGAGGCAAATCATCAGAATCCACAACACCCTTGACAAAACCGAGGTACTCGGGGATAAGTTCCTCACAATTATCCATAATAAAAACCCTCCTGACATAGAGCTTGATATTATTCATTTTCTTCCTGGTGTCGAAGAGATCAAATGGTGCCCTCTTTGGAACAAAGAGGATAGCCTTGAACTCAAGCTGCCCTTCCACAGAGAAGTGTTTGACAGCAAGGTGATCCTCCCAGTCATTTGTCAGGCTCTTGTAGAAAGATGCATACTCATCTTTCGTTATTTCTTCTGGCTTGCGTAGCCAAATGGGCTTCTGCTTGTTGACGAGCTGCCATTCGTGAGATATTTCTTTAATCTTCTTCTTCTTACCCTTGTCCTTCTCTTTCTCCTCATCAACCTCCTCCACGTCACCTTCCTGTTCCTTCTTGGGTTCCTCATCTTCATCATCACTAATTTCTTTTTCAGTTGTCTTCTCAATCCAGAGATAAATAGGATAACTAATGAACTCAGAGTGCTTCTTCACGAGATCTATAATTTTCCTCTCTTCAAGGTATTCCAACTGCACATCGCACAAGAATACAGAATCAACATAGACAACTTTACACAAACATAACAATTGCACAAGAACACAATATCAGCATCGACAACTTTACACAATATAATTGTCTTCCAGGTAATCATAACATCAATTTCACACTCAATCACATTACCCATGCTTCAATACAATCCATATTTCTACATCGAACTACAAGTATCTACATGGTAATAGTCATAGAGAAGATAACTTCCGTAGAGAAGATAACTTCCACAAAGCTTATCCTGTCGCATATTCTCAGCTTAAAGAGGTATTAATCAACGTAATATACAACTCCATGGATCATGGGCACATTACCTGATCTTCCTTCAAGAAGAGGGTAATCTTGGTTCCCCTGCCAAGTTGCTCACCATCAACGTCCCTAGTCACTGTAAATGACCCACCAGCTTGTGATTCCCAAACATACTGCTCATCGTCATTGTGTTTGGTGGTAACAATGACCTTCTCCGCTACAAGGTAAGCAGAGTAGAAGCCAACACCAAATTGCCCAATCATACTTACATCAGCACCAGCCTGCAGAGCTCCATGAACTCTTTAGTTCCAGATCTTGCGATAGTACCCAGGTTATTTACCAAATCTGCAAGGTTGTATAACCAAATCATCATCAGTACCTAACTCATAAGTTCCCCCATATTTAGAATTCAATGCAATAACCATTGATCTTAAACTCTATCCCCCCATATCTCAACCTCGACTGACAGGAAACTGAATAAGCGAATTATCACTCCTACCAAGACACATTGACAATTTGGACAGTTTAAAAAACACAAACCATCAATAAAAAATTTCTTACAATCTAGCATTCTAACTCCCTCATGTAAAATTAGGATATTAGTTTCATTGTTCATGCTTACGTGGACACACTTAAGCTTAGTTGGATGCTTAGTTGTCACATTCAGTTATCTCACATATATGATATATAAGTTCATGTTCTGTTTTTTTCTGCAAATGTAATTGTTATTCGGTTTTGCTCTGTAAAAACATTTTTTGCTTTTCAATGGAAGACTTTGATTCTTCTCACATATAGCACACCAACTCACCGGGCCGCTCACTGATAATATGTTACTTCCGATAATTTTCAAGTTTTAAGACAAAGTATGGGCCTACGTAAACGTAATAACACATATTTTGATTATTGTTTATCGAGTAGCAACACACATAGTCACAACCCTTCCTGGGAAAAATCATTGGCACGAGTCCAAAAATTCGTATCAATAGAAAAGAAGAAGATGCAAACGCACACACATACCTTCTTTAGTCATTCCGATGCCGCTATCTGTGATTGAAAGCGTCTTATTAACCTTGTCCGGTACGATACGGATAAACAACTCCGGTTGTGCATCGAGCTTGCTTTTATCAGTCAGACTTTCGAACCTGATTTTGTCCAATGCATCGGATGAGTTGCTGATCAACTCTCGAAGGAAAATTTCCTTGTTGCTGTAGAAAGTGTTGATAATCAGACTCAAAAGCTGGTTGATCTCCGCCTGGAAAGCGAAAGTTTCTGCCTCGGCCATCTGTGCATCCGCCATTGATGATCAAGAATGATAATCGCAAGAATAATAGACGTCTGAGAACGCAAACAACAAAATTGAACGATCTTGTATTTTTTCCACCGGCTATTGGGGTGAAGGTTATATTGGTTTATATAACTGGTGAGGTTTCTAGCAGGTTCCATTGAGAGGCATTTGCAGGAGAGAGAGGAGGAGGAGGAGGAGGAAAGACTCGGGGTTCTCGACTCTTCTACTCGTATTTAGAACTCTCGCCTTTGGTCTCGTAATTTACCATTTATGAGAATTTAGCGCTTATTAGCACGTTTAATATTGGAGAGGTTTTGAGCTCTTGTGCTTTACTCTAGCGGTAAAAGACTCATTGTGTATTATGAATAGGCTCAAATTCAAATAGCATTTATCAAAAAATATTTAGCGCCTCTCCAATAAAAAAAATTTAATTCTTGAATAATTTAATTTTACCATGTTGGAATCGAAGAGGGGGGTGAATGAGATTCATTGGATACTTTAGCTTTTTAAAATGAGTTTGCAAAATAAAAAAGTAATAAATAAAATAAAATAAGAAGTAAATGCGTAATGAAATTAAAGCGGTAAATAACAAGAAGATTTGTTATAGAAGTTCGGCGATGAATCACCTACGTCTCCTCTTCCCGGTTAGATAACCTCCAACGAGGTTCCACTAGAACGAAAAAGATCTTGGCCTTGAGGGCTCCAAGTTAGCCACAACACACTCTTCCCGAGTACACAAAGCTCTTCCCGATCACAACACTCTTCACGAGTATACAAAGCTCTTCACGAGCTACCAACACTCCACGAGTTTTCTTGGCCTTAAGGGCTCCAATGATAGCCACAACACATGCACCAACTATACTTGTTGATGACTTTACAATTTTCAACTTGCTTTGGTGTTGGAGGACCTTACAATAACACAACAAACACCTTCACGGCGTACCAACACGAAGAACACAATACTCTAACAAAAAGAATGAATTACAAACTCCAATACAACAACAATGTATGGAAATTGCAATGCTATTTGAAATTTGAATGATCAAAGCTTTGTAGAAGTTTGTAGGCTTGTTTCTTGTCTTCAAAATGCTCCAAAGCATCAATATTTATAGTGTAGGAGGCCCTCTAGGCTCCTACTAGCCGTTGCTACACAAAAGGCTGAAATCACTCGTCGATCGCCTCAGCCATCGCCTCAGGCGATCACCATCGCCGCGCCCCAACGGTCAGCAGAAATCACGCATCGCCTCAGGCGATCCAACCATAAATCAATGCCGTAGCCTCAGCTCCTTAACATCCTTCATCGCCTCAAACGAAGTAGACATCGCCTCAGGCGTTCAGGCCATCGCCTCAGGCGTTCAGCGCACCGCCTCGGGCGAACTCCCCCTGCGCGCCATCCTCGGCATCGCCTCTGTCGATGTGCGTGGCGATGCCCCGCCTGGCTGCCATCGCCATCACCATCGCCTGGGGCGATCCATGCCAGATTGTGCACACTCGGTTTCCTTCATTTAATCCACTTTTTAATCACTTAATCTGCATACTAAGTAGACACATTAGTATAACAAACACAAGTTTTATTGATCATCAAAATTCAAAAATAAACCGAAGATAAATTAAAGCATTAAATACAACCATGCGTTTAAGGCTCAACATACCCCATCTGATTTATTTATGTCTCAATTCTATGCTTCAAATTACAAATCAATTTTTTTTCAAGTTTTAGCATTACTTATTCAACACAATTATTTTGTTATAATCCTTTTTTTAGTTTTATACTAAAGTACGATTATAAAAATTAATTAATTAATTAATTGCATGCACAATTATACTTATTTATTTTTATTTAAGGAGTATATTTATTCCTTACAATATCCCAGCCAATTTTCAAACTCAAATTTTGAGAACATTTCTCGTCTAATGTGCCAGTCAAAGAGAGGGCCATGTTGTGTAATCTTATGAACAATTTAAATCTCTGGTGTCCTATTTTGATTTTTTTTTAAGCTAAACAATCATTATATTAATAAAATGACATGTACAACGAAGATTCGACCGAATTCCACAAAATACGACCTATATATTTTGATTTACAAAGGTAGATTCATCACTGCCAAATCCTTCTTTTTTACTAAAGTATAATCATCTAGGGAAATATTTTTGGTTACCCCATGTGCATTACCCTATGAGAATACCACAACCCTTGGATCGGTATCTACCCCCAAATATTGGGTTAAAGATACACATCTAAGGGTTGCTATCTCATGATGTATAGTGCCCATTGAGGTATCATAGAAGCATTCTCGCTTGGAGGCGGGACGACATCAGACTCAAGTATTACTCTCCTTTCAATCATTCAGATTTATCTGGATAAAATTAAGTGCAAATAACATCAACCATGATTTAGTGGCAAACACTTAAAAACTCAAGATATTCAATTAACTTTGAATGTCTATTCACCAGCATTTATCACCTGAAACTTGCTATGATGGGGATAATTGGAGTGAAAAGTTCGCCACCTGAATATCAAATCCCTGAAGAGACTCGATCTTGTGACAGAAACACTCACTAACACAAACAAACCAGGAAGCAAAAAATAAAGATTCAACCCTGCCATCAATATCAGGCAGCACAAATGCAAAGAAAATGAACCATAAATTTGCCAAGAAATTTTATCACATTCAAAAGAACTATCTAAAACCATTTTCATCCAAACATGAAAGAATAATAGAGTTTGTGAAGAGAATCATCTTCCTTTTCTCATCCCCAATGGGGTCAATATATATTTGTATCAATACATGGCTATCACAAGCCTTTATTCACTAAGAAATCTTCTACCTTCCTAAACTCAAGGAATTACCTATTATTCTGCCATCTAGAAAAGGAATGAACCAAAATTACAATTTACCATATGAACAGATTGAGATTCCTAATTAGCACATGTATACCATATTGACAGATATACATGTCAGTACCCCCCTCAAGGTGGAGCATGAAGATTTGAAATGCCCAACTTGCGAAGAATGTCGACAAACGGCTGCTGGCCAAGTGCTTTGGTTAGAATATCAGCCAATTGTTGGGACGTATGAACATAACTGGGTTTAATAACACCCCGAAGAATCTCATCGCGAATGAAATGACAATCTAGTTCAATATGTTTGGTGCGTTCATAGAACACCGGATTATGAGCGATATGTAGAGCAGATTGACTATCACAAAAAAGACGTATTGGAGTAGAATGAGACACACCAAGATCCAATAGAAGACCTTTAAGCCACTTTAATTCACAAGTGGTGGCGGCCATGGAACGATATTCAGCTTTAACCGAGGAACGAGACACAGTGGACTGTTTCATGGTTTTCCACGAGACGGGAGAGCCACCAAGAAAAATAAAGTAAGCAGTGAGAGATCGTCGAGTCAAAGGGCAACTAGCCCAGTCGGCATCACAGTAAGCAAGCAACTGCAAATCTGAAGAAGCGTGCAATAAAATGCCTTGGCCAGGATTAGACTTTAAGTAATGCACAACCCGCAAGGCAGCGTCCCAATGTGCTGCTTTTGGTTGTTGCATAAATTGTGCAAGAATATGAACACAATATGAGAGTTCAGGACGCGTGATTGTCAAATAGATAAGTCGTCCGACAAGCCGTCGATAGCTAGCTGGATGAGCCAATTCAACGCTATCAGTGAGAGCCAAATGATGATTTGGCTCAATAGGGGTGCCAACAGGCTTGGTACCGAGCAATCCTGTCTCAGAAATAATATCCAATGCGTATTTGCTTTGGCATAAGAAAAGACCAGTCGAGTTCCGAGCGACTTCAATGCCCAAGAAATATTTCAGCTTACCAAGATCCTTCATATGAAAACATGCACTTAAGTAGGCCTTGAAACACTGGATAGCCAAACGATCAGTGCCTCCAATCACCAAATCATCGACATAAACCAAAACATGCATTCGGACATCTGCCTGTGTCAAAGTGAACAAAGAGTAATTGGAGGCAGATTGCCGAAATCCATAGGTCCGCAGGGCGGAAGCAAGTTTGGCGAACCAACACCGCGGGGCTTGACGCAAACTATAAAGAGATTTGCGCAACCGACAAACTTTGCCCGGATCAGGCGTAGCAAAGCCAGGAGGAAGCTTCATATAGACTTCATCAGCAAGATCGCCATGTAGGAAAGCATTATGAACATCCATCTGATGTAATTCCCAATTTTCGGCGGCAGCAACAATGAGAAAAATTCGAACGTAACCATCTTCGCAGTGGGAGCAAAGGTCTCATTATAGTCAAGTCCTTCGATCTGATGATTGCCAAGAATAACCAGACGCACCTTGTAGCGTTCAATCGTGCCATCAGCATGATACTTAATCGTGTATACCCATTTGCTCCCAATGGCTTTCTTTCCAGGCGGCAAAGTTGCAACGGTCCAGGTGCCATTCTCCTCTAAGGCATGCACCTCCTTTTGCATTGCATCGCGCCAACAAGCAGATTTAATAGCTTCAGCAAAGCTAGATGGCTCAGTACCTGTAGTGACAGCAGCCAAAAAACGACGATGCGGCAAAGAAAAATTATCACAAGTCACATAATGTGCTATCGGATAGGGCGTACCGGAATATACTGAAGGAGAGGAATGGCTTTGCGAGGGACTGACACGCGCTGTATGAGTGACATGATCCTTCAAGCGCACAGACACAAATTTATCACGCTTCCCTCTACCGAGCACCTCCTCCGCCGTCCCATTATCACTATCGGATGCACCATGTTCCAATCCATTAAGAGGTGCCGCAAGCCCATCACTAGAAGATGCATTCATGTCAGAGTCGGATAATGCCGGCGACAAATATGGTGAAGACACAGCCTCCTCCTGTTGCTGAGGCAAAATCCAGTGGGCAACGGCGCTAGTGTCGGACGCCACACTGGGCAAGGAACCATCAGCGACAGTCTGAGTACCCTCCGTAGTAACAAAAGGAAACTCAGTTTCTACAAATACAACATCACGAGACTCAAAAAATTCACCAATCTCCAGATCATACAAACGCCACCCTTTCTTACCGTATGGATAACCCACAAAAACACACCTCCGACTGCGGCTAGCAAATTTGTCCCTATCGCGATTCAAACTTTTGGCATAACAAAGACATCCAAAAATTCGAAGAAGATTAAGAGTGGGGGGACGGCCAAAAAGCATTTCAAACGGTGTCTTCCCCCCTAGAACTTTTGTGGGAGTTCTATTGATTAAATATCCAGCCGTAAGAATACATTCACCCCAAAAATCAATGGGTAGGTTAGTTTGAAAGAGAAGAGCTCGCCCTATATTTAAAATATGTCGGTGTTTTCGTTCAACACGCCCATTTTGCTGAGGTGTACCTACCATAGAAGTTTGATGCAATATACCATGTGTTTTGAAATACTCGGTTAAACAGGTAAACTCTGTACCATTGTCACTACGAACAATTTTCACCTGTTTATTAAATTGACGTGCTATTAAAGCAAAAAAATTCTTGAGAATCTTCGGGACTTCAGATTTCTCTCTCAACAAATAGACCCAAACAGCACGAGAATAATCATCCACAATAGTTAAAAAATAAGTCGCACCACAAAAAGATACTTTTCGATAAGCACCCCATAAATCACAATGAATCATTTCACAAATGTCGTTGGCTTTATTCTCACTAAGGACAAACGATTCCCTAGTTTGTTTTGCACGGAAGCAAATATCACAATGGTTATTATCTATATTTCGAATCTTGATATCATTACTAGCCTGCGAGAGCATCTCTATTGTCTGCATAGACGGATGTCCTAACCTTCTATGCCACAACTCGGCATTCCCAACAATATTCGCCTTATGCGCACGAGTTGGAAGCGTCGTCTTCAGAAAATACAGTCCCTCGCGTTGCTCACCCGCACCAATCAGCATCCTCGATGTGTGGCCCCGAATAATACAAAGATAATCAGTGAATTGTAAAGAATATTTCTTTTCACGAGACAACTGTGAAACAGATATTAAGTTGCAATTGAGTTGCGACACAAATAAGACATCAGTTAAACGCAATCCTCCCAAATTTGTTGTTCCCTCTTTGGTTGCAACAGCCTGTTCATTATTTGGCATCCATACTGGGCATGGACTAATATCCCTCAATTCAGTGAAGCACTCGGCCACACCGGTCATATGATGCGTAGCACCGCTGTCAATAATCCATTCCATATTTGCCTTACCCGATAATCTAGAAGTTGAAGTAGTTTTATGAACATTCCAAAGCGACTTTAAAGTCGCCCAGTCCTCGTTGCTAAGATCATCCAGGCCTGCTTTATCGGCATCATTAAGTGAGGTCGAAGTTGAGGAGTTCCCTGATGCTTGTGTGACATTCACTCTGGCCGTCCCTCCTTTGCCACGACCTTGCTGTCCTCCACGTCCTTTACCACGACCATCATTACGAGATTTATCTCCCCACCACTCAGGGAAACCATGAACACGATAACATGTATCAATCTCGTGTCCGGGCCGCTTGCAATGAGAACAAATAACCTCATCATCTCTTCGATTTCCTCCTGAAGTTCGCACACCCGAGCCCACTGTTTTGACAGCAAAACTGACCGGATCGGGACGCTCCATCCTGCTTTGGGTCATATTTTTGACCTGTTCCTGTTGTGTTACTTGCGAGTAAACACGATTCAGATTTGGGAGTGGCTCAGTGGCGATGATATTCGAGCGCACGTTACTATATGGTGTTTCATCAAGCCCCATCAAGAATTGATGAACTCATTCCTCTTCCCTTCGTTTCTCAAGCTGTGCATTCAAATTGCATTTTCACCCATTACAGGTACACATAGCCAACTGCTCATAGTCATTCAACTCATCCCAAATCTTTTTAATTCGGCCATAGTAACCCATCAAAGTGTCTCCATTCTGCTTGCAGTGCGATACTTCAGTTTTCAACTGATACAAACGCGCACCATTCCCGACCGAGAATCGTTGTTGTATGTCATCCACAATTCCTTGGCAGTTTCTTTATAGGAAATTGTCGATCTCAAGCTTGGTTCAATGGTGTTGAATATCCATGAAATCACCATTGAATTAACGGTCCACCAATCCTCGATCTCTTCGGAGCTGTCATCAGGTTGTTTGATGCTTCCAACAAGAAAGCCCATCTTCTTCTTTGCCCTCAGAGATGTTCTCACGGCTTTCGCCCATTCTTCATAATTCGTACCCTTCAACTGGGTTTGAGTAATCACATTCCCAGGGTTGTCATTCGATGTTAAGGCAAAAGGAGAGATGGTTTTCTTGTCGTCGGCCCCTCTATTATTCTATGTCATATTGTCTGGTTTTTTTTTTTTAGAGTCAATAGGATCGAGAGCTCTGATACCATGAAAGAATAATAGAGTTTGTGAAGAGAATCATCTTCCTTTTCTCATCCCCAATGGGGTCAATATATATCTGTATCAATACATGGCTATCACAAGCCTTTATTCACTAAGAAATCTTCTACCTTCCTAAACTCAAGGAATTACCTATTATTCTGCCATCTAGAAAAGGAATGAACCAAAATTACAATTTACCATATGAACAGATTGAGATTCATAATTAGCACATGTATACCATATTGACAGATATACATGTCATTAAAACACGATTGTTTCTAAGCTCGTAGTACACTTAGCTCACGTCAACCACTAAACCGTGAAATAATCATGAACCAGCTAACATACTTCCTACTATACATGCTTCTTGTCCAAAAACCAAGCACAAAGATCATCCAAAAATGGTGTCATTAAGTCCTAGCCTCCAAAGAAAGAGAAGAAACCGCGTTTCTTTTGCTCCTCCACCATCACAACCTTCATACTATCCTGCTCCACCAACCTCCACGCCTCCTGCTCAAAGGCCAATCCTGGTAGCGCAGGCGGTTTATTCAATGCCAATGGATTCATCGATTTGTGCTCCTGATAACCTCTGATTCCTCGGGAATCACACCCAGCAATGGCAACCCTAGCATTTCCTAGACATCCAAAACTGACATCATATCATCCCCATTTATCATATCCGTTCGAACCCGATTCACAATCGTCTCAATATCCCGAATCCCATCGCATTCAAACAATCCCGTAACCCTATCCGCATCCCGGAGGCTTGTGAAGTTGTGATATCTGGTGTGGTAAACAGAACCGCCTCGTTAGCAGGAGTTATGGCAGTAATAAAGAAGATGGGAAATGGGGAACTGAGATTCTGAAATGAAATAGTTCTAAAAACCCCACACCAGGAAGAACTAAAACCTGACGATATGATTACAATTCTCAAAAATCAAATTATAGTTTCTGAAATTAATTATACATTGAAGAAAGAACTTGAAAGTTAAAGGAAGGCAAAGCCGGTGCACGAACGACAACCATTACGCATTAGTAATTTATCATCTACAAACCGTTAATTTCATTGAATGATTATCTATATTTGGTGTTAGGTGTTTTTCACGGTCATTGGCGCAACTGGGAGCACCGGGAATGTTACAAGCACATCATCAAGTATATTCTTATTTTGTAATATTCCTTTTTTTTAAACACAAATTATATTAAAACGAGTCTAGTATGCATTACACTCGTCCCAAACAGAACAACCACTAGTAGTCCACAATTTAGAGTAAAAAAGGCCAAAATCGTTAAAGATTTGAAGAACAGTGCTTCGAATGGACTCAACGATTTTGATCTTTTGTAAGCAATGGGAAAGCTTTTATCCTCAATCCCATCTTTTAGTTGATTTCTTTTAAGTCACAATTTAAAGTAAAAAATAAGAGTATTAAGGATTTTTAAAGTTGACTTTTAACGACGTTAATTAATAAGGATAAAATTGAAAGTTTATAAGTATTGCTTTGGCATTAACAAAAATTGCTTTGGCAATTTCACCACCTAAAATGATATATTAATTGTTTAATTGGGTTTAAGAATAACTAGGGAGGGTGTCGTGGGAAATTAAAAAATTGATTCTGGAAGACTTAAACTAATAAGGACAAAATGGTAAATTTCTGAAAAATGCACTACATTAACACAAAATGCCCTGGCAATATCAGTGGCCGAAGGAAAATGGTGCTCATACTTAACTAGTTAACACGTTCATCTTCGAATGATTTCTTGATGAAAAGAAACAAGGAAACTCCAGAAAGTGTTAAGCATTGACATTTGAAGTCTGGTCTTGTCATTCTTTTTCTCTGCAGATATTGTGTAATACTTGGTGTTATGGATGTTGCTATACTCAACAACCAATTGGAAGGTGATCCAAAGAATATATGTAGAAGATTATGTTGTTTATTGGGTGAGGGGAACGACATGGATGATAAAAATGGATATCATTCAACAAAAATTCAGAAGCAATCAAGAAGTTCAATAAATATTTAAGTTCAGATCACAGTTTAATCACCACAAGAAAAAAGAAAACCAAAACACAGAATAAAAGACATAAGGCCTTATCTATAACAAAAATACACAACCAGCTCTGCTTATTTCAGACTACTGTACAAGTGATGCCCACATTTAGCAAGAGTCTTAGACTTACAAAGGAGGACTGAGCATTGCAACTTCCGATTCAATGCTTATGTAACCTTTCCTCAATCTAAGGCTTAAACTGAATGAGAGCACTACTTGTATGAGTAATTAAGAACGTACCTGTTCTGAATAAACTAGCCGTTCACCCCTATCATGATAGTTTCTCATTGTCCGAATAGATTATGAACACTATGACTGTACAACTTTATTTTGCTCGACACAGGCTGGTGCCTTGAAAGCTTGGCACTTCCACACTGATGTTCTCTCCACAGGAAGCAAACTACCAGGAAAAGAGGGATGATTGCCTGCTGCAGCTCTGCTCGAATTGTCTTCTGACTGTGGCAAGTCATTGGGTCTCTGCTTCTCTTTATGGCCAGTTTTATCCCTGAAACTACAAATGCTCAAAGGCAGTTTTTTCTGCTTAATCCTTCCTCTCTTTTTACCAAGACCATCAAATGAATCAGCAACTTTATCCTTGGAATTAAGTACCTCTACCTCCTCATGTTCCAACTTCGTTCGATCAGTTGTACTGGGGTGTGATTCTTCCCGATAAAATAACGTTGATTCGCCAACTTTGTCAGATTTTGACGTGTTCAAATCTACCCTCGTCATCTCTATTCCTTTAACAGGACCTTCAGTGCTTACCTCTTCTAGTATACCATTTCCATCGCTTGTGGCTATGGAAGGTCGAATTCCTTCCACGACAAGACGTCCCCCATGGATGTAAGTTTTCACATATGAGGCCGAACTCTTAAGCCTCTTACTCTTGTGAGTTTTTGCATCAGAACTCGGTAAGCTCTTTGATATTCTCGGAGAACTGTTAATGGACCGGTGCAGATTCCTGGCTAACTCTTCATCAGTTCTACAATTATTTTTCCCTTTATTCTTACTGTAAAATGATTCAACACGCATCTGCTTCTTCAACTTGTTCTTTTTCAGACGGTTTTCTCTTTTTGAAGCCTCCTCCGAAAGAGTAGCAACAAGTTCCAAGGCACTCTTGGCAGCTGCCACTGCCTTAGCTGCTTTTGCAGCCTTATCTTCCGCATTAGCTCTTGCTATCCCCGCAATTTTCGCAGCTTCTGTAGCGGCACGCCTAGAGGCTTCAACAATCTCCTCATTTGTTGTCTTAGGGTTACTCAACTGGGAGCTCAGGAGATTATTAAGATGGGCACTGAATTCATTCCCAGCACTGCTAGAAGTAGACGTTATTGAGAAATTAACATCAGAACTCTGCCTCTTTAATCCTGCGAGGAGGCGTTTCCGAGGAGGCAAAAGGGCATCCATATTCCAATCGGTAACATCACATGCATTCATCTTCGTATTCCTCAACATCAATACAAGGAAAAAATGCTAGAGAAACCTTTGCACAACAACAAAGATAGAAAGTAAAAAACCTTCAGCACAAAATTCTCTCCTACTCCAACCCCAGTAGCACATTGATGAAATTCTCACAACCTGCATCAGACTTGGCATATTTTGTCCTAAAACACACATAGTTAAACTGTCGAAAACAGCTCAGTTCTAATCAAGCAGCTAATTTGAAGTTGAATCCAAATCCTAAGATTTAAAAAGGGAAAAAAACAAAGAGTCCCAAACAAATTCAAAGGCATGAAATTTCCAATTTCAATGATAAACGTCATGATCAAGATTTACATTAATCACCAACTAAAACTAGTCAAGTTTGAGAAACCAAACAAATTGAGCGTTGAACTTGCCACCATTCGATCATAATATAATAAGTGATGAATTAATTGTGGATTTAAATGCCATAAAATTCTAAAGTTTTTATTAACTACCGATCTTATCAACTTAGGTGAAATCAATAGGGTGAAAGAAAATAATCTGATGCAGTAACATCCGGGTAAGGCAGTGAAATAAAATTTCTGTTTGATAAAATCCAGAGTAAATTGCATCTTCCGAAACGATGATTAATTGATGCCTTGATGGCAAGTTGGCAACACCAAAAAAAAACAACCAGCATGAAACTTAAACGTTCAAGTATGGAAATAAATTTCAGGATTTCAATCCATGTACCTGCAACTATGAAAGAATAAAAATTCTTTCCGCAAAATGTACGATTTCAGATTACTTGTCTTAGACCATGATGTTCAATTCTGGCAAAAATCTTAGAATTAACGACAAAATCATATATTTTCTTCGATTCAATCGACTCCTTCAGATGCAATCCTCATTCCTGCAAACAAACGGAGAAGTTCATAAAAAGAGCCCGGGAAAAAGCGCGGCCGCGTGTGCGTTGATGGATTCAATGAATAGAAAATGATGGCCGTCGAATGATGAACCTTAAAATGGAGAACGACCGTCCGCTGAAATAGAATAGAAGAATCTTGGGTCGTTTGTTGTTCTCTTCCTCGTGTGAAGGAGCTGTTAAAATGTTTTAGGTTTTTGGGAGATATCAGCTTTGAACTGGATTTCATTTCATTTGACATTACATTTCACAAAGTATTTCTGTTGGCCATTTGACGAATATACCCTTAATGTGATTTAGGTTGCTACTCCAGTTTGAAACAAATGTGCTTAATGAATTCAAATAAAGCATGAAAAAATCGGAATATACTAATGAAGGAAAAAACAAGCGAAACCGAAAGAAAAAACACTGTCCGGACAAAACCTGGGCAGTGTGCCTAAGCAGCCCCATCGATGCCTGCTGCCTGGGCATTGCCCAACAGGTATGGGGTGCCTGCTTTTAGGCGCCCAGCGCTTTGTACTTCTGTCCAAGTCACAATTTTCGGTTTTTTCTGAAGGATTGTGCATGTTTTCGTGTATATATGTGATTTTCCATGGGAAAACATTTCCAAAAGGTGACTTTGATGATGCTTTCTGATTTACTATAAAAGGAACATCCAATTAAGGTGTGCAACAGGTTTGGGTATTCGGGTCCAAACCCGACCCGTCCCGATAAGTTCGGGATAGGGTATTACCCGATCGGGCACTGACTGGTTTGGGTAAGGGATTTGGAAAAAATTTGTTCCCATCGGGTCCCCGAGAAACCCGTTGGATAAAAAGGTTGCTGCTGGGTTTGCACTTTACACTGCACGTCTGCGCTTCCATGAGCATCATAACGGGGCAATATCGTTTCAAGGACAAAGAGTAGAACTCGCCTCGACATCCCACAAAGTTATTGTTAAATTGATTGCTATTATTCCTAAGATACACATCCATACTAAGATTCCTACAACTCCGTGACAGGGAATGGAGGGATAACAACTATTTGATGGAATATACTCTTCTAAATTGGATAAGAATATGTACATACAAATGATTTGATATTCTCTTAAGAGCAGCATCAAGCACACCCCTATTGATGATCATTATAAAGTGCATAACGTAGTTATATTGAAAATTTATGATTATTTTTTTATAATTTATAATTATTACAAATAATGATTCAGTTATATTAAACATATTTGTAAATTGTGTTGACAACGTGTAATTTTTTTAATTTCGGAAGTTGAGGAGATATGGTAGTTATAGATAAGTTATAGTGCAGAATTTGGTGCAGCACTCTGCATGTGCTCCAATTTAACGCCAGAGTTGGCATTGCGTTTGAGCAGGTGGATTCTTCATTTCGGTGTTAAATGATAAAATGAAGCATCCACTGGAGAGGCTCTCAGTGTGGTCACCTAGCTTGAACACTATTGAGTTCGAGTAATATCGATTTTATAAAAATTTATTGGTGCATGTGCTAATCATAGTCGAAATTAAGCTCGAATCACTCAAAATTACTTGGCATTTGTTGGATTATCGAGTAATAACATCATTTTAAAAATTTGTTTTCCCTTCAACATTGGTGGTCTCAGAAGAAGCAGCATGAAGTTTTTTTATCGATGGAAATGGGATTTGTCGGTGTTGCGTTTTGATCACACCAGTTCAATATATATGTATAGAACTTTGGTTTTTTGATGCAAAAATAATCTTCGGTCGCACAGTAAGTAAAATGGTCCAATGCATGCATCATTTTGGATTCAAGAAATCTCACAGATACAAGAAACCAACTCAAACCAATGTGATCAGTATACACTATTGATTAATTCTCATATAACTTTGAATTCAAGAAATCACATAAGAAAGGATATAAATGTATGCTGCAGAACTTTTTTTTTTGTCTGTCACAGCAATGATTCCAGAATCTATGCAGTATACAATTGTATTTTCTGATGCAGCAACGATCTCAAATCATGAGTCAAGTATGATTCAACTCCATAATTCAAGCACACATGACAGAATATATATGCAAGATTATCAAAGCAATAACAATGAAAGAAAATGAGACGAGATTTTCGTGCCTTCGACTTGTCCTACATCTATGGGAAGGGGAGTGTCTTTATTCAAGCACTTGCAAATATACATCAACAGGTGACAAAGAAATCTTTTCTTTCACAAATCCTCTCATTCTCACCCGATGATACAAGAGAATCTCCCCAAGAAAAATAATCCAGCCACTTTCCCTTGTTTTCACTCTCAAGAACTGATCTCTCTTTTCTTCTCTCTTCTGCAGGTTGCTATCGTGTGCAAATGTGCTTCTGAATCATGTCCCTTTTCACTGGCCTTCATCTCTTATTTATACCACTGCACAAGGAAGTGGACAGAATCTTGAACTTCAACTGCTTCCAGAATATAGCTGTTGGATACTTCGGTAGTTATAGCTGTAACTGTAAATCTGCTAATATTCAAGTGCTATTTCCAAATCCTTTTAGCAGTTAGATTATCCATCTTAGTCAACTGATTCGAGGAACACTTTCTTGAATTTGATTATCCATCATATCTAAAACTTTTATTTAGGAAAAATACTAAATAAGTTCTGGTATTGGATCAGGCAGTGAGCTGGGGTTGCCAGTTCCAACCTCCGGGGAAGACTAATAACTCAGGCAATTGAAACACTCAAATGAAATGAACAGTCAAATCAATAATAACTAAAAATTACAATGTTAATCTAAAGAAAATAATTTTCTAAAAAATAAGTTATGGTATTTCCAAGATCATTTTATGTTAATGAAAATTGCTCTGATAGGCAATAACATTTCCAAAAAAAAATTATGATGCCAATTCAATTAGTTATTATAAAAGTGTATTTAAGGAATAAAAAGAAGAATGATGACCAAATTAGTTATTATCCGAATATTTCATTGGATTTTTCACATTTAAGATATTTGATTTACATCTAAATAACTTTCTTTATGTTTTAGTTAGGTTTTTCGAAAACTTATTTTTAAATATTTCAAATTAAAATTTATGACATATCTCAAAAACAGCTATGGTATACTGATGTGAGTTTATCATATTCTAAATGATCACTTAAAAGCAATTAATACCAATGTCTCAATGCCAACATCGTATCAATCGCCGTCGTTGGCTAATGATACGATGTCAAAATTAAATAAGATGGTGTAAAGATTTAATATATTTTTAAGAAAAATAAATTAAAAATATTGAAATATCAAGATTCGCTCAATCTACTGAACTGAAGTAGTTGTCAACTTATTTTTTCAAAACTTATGGTGTGAGGAAATGCAACAATACATTTCTCAATAAATATCCAACAAAGTTTCGGACTTGGGAGGCTGGATTGCGCTCTGCATTCATCATCTCCTTACAATCGTTCAATTTTCATTTATTGCCAATTAATACCACCCAATCTTCTCTATTCCCCACAACTACCACACGCTTTATATATGATAATTTACATATTATTATATTGTTAATATACATTTTACACAACGTGTGGTTTTCAAAATATAGGCCACAATAATTACAATCATCCCACTATAAATATCTACACAGTTATACCAAACATTAAATATTTTATCCTCTCATTTATAATTCCTTTGATCATACATCATCAATCATCTAGAAGAGGAATGGTGCCCCAAGGGATGTGTCCGAGTTGATGAAGTATGGCAAGTTCGGAATCGTAAGATCATGAGTTCTCCATACCAATACTTTCTTGTTTGAGCCTGTTGCATCAGGCTTGCCTGGTGCGGTTCATCTAACTAGCTTGGTTTGCAGGCTACTGCGTCAGCCCAGTGGCTTCCATAGTACGCACATCAAGGATAGCAATTGCATATTCACTCGTAATGAAAGAAAAAATAGAAAGAGGAATGGTGAGAGAAATGACTTTTTTTAACGAAATATAACATGGTAGCTAAAGAACTGCCAACAAATACAACATAGTTCACGAATATAGACCCTAACTCCAACACCACACAAAGGAGTAACACTTGTCCACCTACTTGGACTGAGTACCAACAACATGGTGGACAAAAAGGCCATCTAGAACGGAGAAGATCCACAACATATACCCTAGGCTGCCGAGCAATGGGATCGTCTGCTGTGATAGAAGAAGACACAAACAAAGAGACAAGCAAGACAATAACTGATAAATAAACATCAAAGGAACAAAACTCGTTTGCCAATAATCATCCCCACATCCCAATGGCCGAAGAACACCACGTGATTGTGAGTTAGCCAATAAGACCAGATCCAAATCCAAAGAACCAAAATGGTGTCGCGACCAAAAAGAAGATGCATAATTATCCCTTTATCCACCAGATCACACAACTTCAGCAACAACCATAGGAGAACTAGAGGCTCCACTCTCCTAAGATGGACACCAAAACAAAAGCAATCGGCGATAATAGAGGAGAAACAGAAGAGTTGTCAGGCCGGCGCTTTACGGACAGACCGTCCATTGCCAATCAAATCTTGGAGGAGAATGAAAACCCCCCCCCAACCACCAAAGTGAGAAGAAAAAAACAGCATGACCCAGGAACAAGTGCGTTGAGAAGGAAGAAACAGGGTAGATAACAAAGATGTGCGGACAAACAGATCATCCGATGTTAAGCAGAATATGGGGAAGAGCTGAAGCCCCCCCAGCCTCCGAAGAGAAGATACACAACCACAAGAGACACAATAACACAGCCACAAGCAAGTAAGTGAAAGTAAGAAATAAAAAACGTAATCGAGTAACATGACATTGTTTTCCTAATTAAGCTTCAATCCTAACAAACAAGGCTCACATTTCTTGAATAGTAATTATTCTATTTGTGAAATGACAATACCTAAAAGGACATTTAATTTAACATAAAAAAAATTTATCCCAATTTATTACTCAAAGTAACATTAAGAGTGGTATTTTTGTAAACTTTTCGTATTTAAACCCCAAATGGCATACCATTAACGTTTCATCGGCCTTTCTAATCGATTTAATTTCATAATTCATGTAAGAAGGAAGATTTAAATAGACAGAATTAGCCCTTGAAAGTTGATGCTTGCTTATAAAAATTTTATTTTTTAAATATAAGGATAATAGCCAATGGAGGCATGATAGTTGGTTTGGACCAAATTTGAGCACAAGTAGGATTAAACAATTGCAAAGAACATGACCACATATATGATATGATCTCCTCAAAATCCAACCAAAACCATGACCCAACATACCAGAAAAATATAGTATTTATTATACGTAAAGTAATGTGTTATCTTTCTTTCATTAAAAGTTATAATACAATAAAAAAATATTCAAGAAAGTTATTTTAAGTGCAAAAACAAGAAAATTAAACTGGGGATGTGAACTAGACATAGGCAACCAGCAGAATGAAAAAACACAACATTTATTAATTGTTGTTCTTTTTGTGGTCTCACAAACATTTCGTTTTCCTAATACAAATCTTACCACAAACCTTAATACAACAATTATATGTTAATAATAATAATAACAACAATATTTTAGAATTAATTAATTATTTAAATAAAGAAAAAAAGATAATAATAATGAAATTAACTCCAAGCAGATGCGACGGTAAGTGTTCGTCCCATCCAACCGAAGCAGATGCCTCCAAATTGCTCGTTGACGGTGAATCCTGGGTTGCAACGTGTACCCGAATTCAACTTGGATCGGAGCGATTCGGCGACGAGCTGACTCATGGGTCGAATCTTAAACCCGGCCATGCCAACCCGAGCCCTCCATTTGCCGAACACTTCGCATCTCTCAACACGATCCCTACCTTCACAAGCAACTGAATTTTTCATTTTCCGGCTCAGTCCTTCCTCGATTCGAACCCGGTCCGAGTTATCTCTTGAAACGGTGGCATCCAGCGAGTCGAACAAAGCGCCGTAGTGTTCGCAGACTTCCCTCACACGAACCACCAGAGGAGCGGTGTTCGCATTCATTTCTTGTTCGACGATTGTCATCACGGTGGGGAATAAACCTTTTACGCGGCGGAGCATCTCGTCTCTTGGATTCTCTGTTGTGACGCTTTCGTCTGGGAGTTTGTACAGCTGGAATGCAAAATTCACGGCTAAAGCTTCGTCCGGATTTATTTCCAATTTTTCTCTGCTCAATTCCGTTATGTTTGCGTTTTTTACGCATATTTCTAAGCAAACGCCAAGCTTATTTGCCAGAGATTTGAGCCCTTCCCCGACAATTCTCGGCTTTCCTACGCTGCAACAGCCACGCGCCGCAGCGGCTGAATCTGTCAAAGTTGTGATCTTTAACATGAAGGTGGGTTTTCTTTCACACTTCTTCGCTGCCAGCGCGTGGAGCAAATGCACATACTGTCCGCCATGCCCGATATCCAAGTCCACGACATGAATCTTGTTGAGACCCTGTTCTGAGGTGGCTTCAAGAATCGCTAGATTTGCGGCCATGAATCCGAGCTTGAAACATGGAGAAACCTCGTATAGCATTTGGGCTGCCACTGATTGTTCTTTACTGTAAAGCTCGGACACCGGAGGAGGATTTACGACGGGGTTAATGCGCGATTTCAGAGACGATATCATGTGGGCTGCGAGTCTCTGTTCTGAGTTCCCTTTCGAGCTGGCCATATGTTGGAGGTGCGTGAATATATCAGCGGCGGTTTCTGGCTTTCCTTCGGAGATGGCCAAAGAGGCGTCAATTAATGATTGTTTTGGGCAAGGCATAGGAGGTGAAGCGGAGGTAGACGAACACGAAGAAGAAGAAGAAGTTGGCGATTGGGAAATGGGTTTTTGGGACGGGTTAATGAGATTCTGTATGGTTTCAGACCATTCGCTGCTGGTAACAACAGAAGCTGCTTCTCCATCTTCATCTTCATCGCCTAAGAGCTGTTTTTCCAGCTCCTGTAACTTGTGATTCAGCATCTTTTTCTCGATTTCTTGCGCAGAGAGATCTTGACTCGGACCCAAATTCACAGATGCCTGGTTTAACGTCAACTTTGGGAAAGAAATACTTGTCGAAACGTTATTAACGTTGGTTGTTGTTGAAAGAATCAAAGGTTGTAGCCTCTGTTGCTGGAGCATTGGAGAACCGTACCGCGGGTTTGTGTTGTTCATGAGAGAATTGGATATCGAAGAAACGTCAGGCGAAGGGGTAGTAACCGGGGGGAAATCAACGGGAGAGAGAGTGGATATCGGTGATGCATGCTGGTAATTAGGCCTCGGCTTCACGTTCCTGAGATAAAACCCTAACCCCTGCTGCAGCAAGATACTCTGTTGATGCTGGAATTCAGCGAGAGACCTTTTCCCGACCAAATCCGGTCTCCGGTGGGCGGCGATCTGTGCATTTGGATCGTTCTGAATCCCAGAAAGCGGCGACCTATAAGAAACCTGCTGCTGTGAGTTGAGATTGTTGCTGTCCATATTCAATGGTACGTTAACGGACATCCGGCCGGCGGTGAAGAAGTCCGGCATGCCACTGGAAAATCCAGAAGACATTTTTATCCAGAGGAATCGAAATCTGGTTCTTCAATCAGAACTGTGATTTGAACTAGAGGAACGCTGGATTTAGGAAAGTTCTGCGTGCGTAAGAGGGGAAGGAACTTTAGGGGAGAGAATAGAGGGGCCGTGCAGAAGAAGAGTTTCTTTTCTTCAATTTAATAAGCTGTTGGAATGATTCTTGTGTTGTAAAGCAAACACCTCCATTCACCTCTAGAGAGAGAGACGGAAATGTCGTAGAGAGAGAGAACGTAAAACTCTAAAACACAGCCCTTCACACATTCAATCCTAAAATTGAAATTGGGTATCAAATTTCATCCGACAATGACTATCCAGATTAAATTTTTATTCTGGTGTATTAAAATTATAGGAAAAGGTCTTCATCCAAACTTCCATTTTATAAAGCTACAAAGGACTAATTGGAAAGCGATGGACCAAATAAAGCCACCTTCCGTACGAACAACACTAGTTTTCCCGCTCACAGAATACTACATCACCACCAGACGAGCATGGAGATTATGGGTCTGTCTCACTGAGATGGACAAAGTCAAGTATCCGTTCAAAATTTTTCAAAAAATAGCGAACGGATCATTCATGGTTAACTCTATGAGAAGCCATACTACGAAATTTACCGATGAGATCTTTGCAAAGAAGAGGCAAATATTGTTGGACAACAAAATTACAGCGACCAAAGAAACTTACCGGAAGTTCTGCAACATGGCTCATGTTGGAAGATGGTAGGACTTCATCTGCCCGAGCTGCCCAGAACATAAAGAAACACCGTTCGGGAAAGGATTCCCTGTCAAGAGGGACCAGGAAAAATACAACAAAGCAGGACCATGCAAACGTGGAAGATTCCCACGCGGACTGCAAATGCCAAATTTCTAGGGACCACATGGAGACAAGAGTCATGTGACTCTGACGAGAACCACTATTGATAGGACAACCTCTTCGACCGAAAGTCGAAGGGACCACAAGATATCAAACAAGAAAGAAGATGCATGCAATAACGTCTGATTATAAACAAGATTCGAAGTTCGGATTTCAGATCCACCTCCAGACTTCTATAAATACCAAGGCATTCATGAAGCCAAGGACATCGAAAGTTCTCCATATTTTCTGAAAAATAAAAAATGTAGTCTCCAAACTTCGTAATACTTCAACTTTCATAGCTTGGTAATATTTTCTTTATTTCTTTCTTTGGTAATCGTTTGTAATATTGTTCTGTTTGGTTTTAAGTTTATGTGTTCTTAAGTCAAGGCTCATCTTTATGAGAGGCTAAACAAGTACGTCTCCTCCCAAAAGGAGGCGTTTTAATGTAATAGATGTTATAAATATTTCCATAATAAAAATAAGGTTGTTGCCCATCTATCTCCGAGATTTCTTTAAATCTTTTATATATCTGGTTTTACTTTACGTCCTACGTAGGAAACGAAATAGGGTTGTGCTGGCTATTGCTGAAGGGCTCTCTAACAGAACCATCGGTTGCGATCGTGTGTGGTTGGTGGTGAGGAGCCATCATAAAAACTGATCGACTGCCCGGCAGTAGTTCGGTCAAAACGGTATTAAATTGGTTTGTTAAAAGTTTATCGTAATACAGAATCATGATGGATCGATTCTTTATTTTCTTCGAATCATGATTTGTGAGTCATTTGCAATAGTATAATAGTATGCTCTTGGGTTCATCCCAAGATAATAGAAACCGAAGGATTTCATGTTCAATAGCTACTTGTATTATAATTGAAGTATGAAGGGGTATAATGAGAATTTTCCTAAAATTGTTTTGGCAAAAACAAATATTACTTTGGCATTAACATTAGCCATTTAATAATAGCAAATGTATATATTTTTGTCATCCATACATTTTTCACCTGAAAATTATGATAAATTTTCGAAATTTATGAGGAAAATTGAAAATTAATAAATTATATATCTTATTAATAGATTAAGTAATTGTATTAGATATATAAATATACACTATATGTAGCTTTTCTATATAATTTTAATTTATTATTCTTTAATTATTCATTTTTATACAATACTTTTTTTATTAAGTTAAAATTGCTAACTATTTGATATTTCAAGATAACAAAATTTCCAAATCAAAATAAACGATTAATATTTAGTTTATTCATATTATTTTATCAAAATATGAACATCGTATATTATTTGATTTTATCATGGAACATGTGGACAAGGACAACTTTTGTTTCAATTGTATTATGCCTTTATATCTGAATTTGTAAACTGCGCTGTACTTCTAGACCGTCCGATGCGATGACTTTGTTTGTCAGTTTCACGAATTGCAGTTTGAATGAACGGTGAGGATTTGAAGCATGCCTTTTGGGTAAGCCCGCCACATCTCCGTTGCTTATTCCCTCATTAATCACGCGTTACGATCTCGGTGACTCACACGCGGAGTAAACGAACTTTGTAAGTTGTAACCAATTTTTTGAAAATCGGATCGGATCGAACGGTTCAACCGATTTATTTTATAATCGTGCTTGATCCGATTCGATTGACCCTCTAAAATCGCCCTGCTAAAAATTCGGTGGAAACCGGTAAAAAATCGATTCAACTAGTGAACCTGATCGACAATTAAACCGGTCGATTCCTACAATTTCTTTTTTTTTCAAAAAAAATTTATTCTTAAAATTATAATCAAATTTTTAGATCAAAAATATATTATATATAATTTATTGTCATTAAAATAATTATAAAATTCATATAATTTCATAAAGGTGTCTTGTATATTATATCTAAACATGCTTAGTTTCTCGTAAATTATATGAATCATTTCATAGTTTTTTATTTTTTAAATAAGTTTGGAACGTTGTTTTTTTTGGCATTGTTTGTTGTCTTTTGAGATGTTTTATTTTTTTGTTATGTTGTACATTTGATTTGATCTGATTTTTTAAGTTTGACATGTTATGTTGATGTAATGATATTTTTTTTATCGTGAACAACTTGAAATTATAGTAAATATATGGTATATATATTTTACAAAAATTAAAATATATATTATATAATGATGATCTAATCACTGATTGAACCAGTGGTTCACGGATTGTAAACACCCAATTCCTAATAATTATTGTTCCAACGTATAATAAGTTAATTTGAAAACGCCAACCACTATCACAAATTTTTAGGATTAAATTTATTATACTGTTTTAAAACATAGGATATTCTAATTGATATAAGATTATGTTGCAATAACTTATGTATCTGATAAAATTTATGCATGTATCTTAGAACAGGTTATTTGCGAGTAAAAAAAATTATTATCAACTACATTTTGTGTAATATTATGTTAGATTGTGTTTGAATAGATGGATGTCATTTGAATATAGTGATTTAGGGATGTGCATCGGTTCGGTTAGTCGGACCGAATCAAAAAATTTCGGTTCGATTTTCGTTTTTTTTCCCTCAAAAAAACGTTTTTGGTTACAGTGTTCGGTTACAGGTTTCGATGAAATTTATGAAACCGAACCCTAGAGGGATTCGATTTTGAGAAATGATTTGAAACTTGAATTTGAAATGACATCTATTTTATATATATTTCAAATCCATCACAATTACTATTATATTTTCATAAATTAGTAAATTATATTTGAAATACACCCAAAAATAAATTCATCCAAATAATTAAATGAATTTGAAATACATAGCTTCAAATCTCTCGATCCAAATGCAACTTTATCAAATATTAAACTGTAAGATGCATACCTATACTCTATTTCTGTGGTATAATACTTATCTTAACTTGCATGTCGTGCAAATATATTTAATTTTTAATTATTTAATATATTTTTGTATGAAAAATCTAGAGATTGTATTGAAATAAATACTTTAGAAATCATTTTTATATAATTTTTAAAAATAACTATTTAAATAGGTAGTTTTTGGTTAGTTTTAGATTTACGATTTTCTAAATAATCTCTATATTAGGAGTAATATGAGCATCTAAAAAGTTAAAAATATAGCTAAATATTAAAAGAATTAGTAATTTTAAAAGTTTTGGAAACTGTATGAAGTATGGTAGTTATTGGTGAGCTATAAAATTTACTTGTTGAATAAAACTGGTATATTTTTGTAATCGAGAATGGTAATTTTTTGGTACTTTAAAAAATATGTCATGACACAAAAAATATTTACTATAAGCTATGATACATGGACACTGACACGACACGAACAAGACGACACGAATTTTCAAAATTTTCAAGATACAGCACGGTTGAGACACACATGTATATCTATATATATTATACATATATTATATACAAAACACTAAAATTTATATTTTTTAAATTCTAAAACCTTGTAAAAAAAACAAAAATAATCTTACCAAATTCAAGAAGCATATAAGTAAATGCATGTCACTGAAATCATCATAGTATTACTTATATTAACATCAAATACATATTACTTCAGTTAACATAAAGTTTTACAAACACGTTTGAATAAAATATAATATCAAAAATATTCTTACCAAATTCAAAAGAATATAAAAAAAATGGATGTCACTGAAATCATCATAATATCATTCATATTAACATCAAATGTACTACTTCATTTAACATAAAGTTTAACTGACATGTACAAATTTTATTTTAGCCAAAAAAATTTTAAATTATACAATTAATCCCCAAAAGTATCATTTTTGTGTTCAACACACGCTCATCGACCGTGCCCTACACGGGTGTTCGATTTTATTTTTTTAAAAAAAAACTAAGGACACGCCATGTGGCATGTCCAACACGTGTCCGAGAAGTGTCCGACACTACACCGATAGTTTTTTAAGAACATCATAGATTATAAGTCTATCATGCTTAATAATATCATAATATAGTATATAATGTGATTGATTATAAAATTTGGGAATACATGAAAAATTTATACTTATATGATTTTCATTTCTTTTTGGCATTGCCTTTAATGATAGACCGCTTTCTAAAGATCATTGGTGCTTCTATTTTTTAGTATAATTCTAGTAAGGATGGCAACGGGGCGAACTTGGGACCGGTTTGGCCAATCCCAGGACCCGCCCCGCCCTGCCTAGACCCGCGAACCCGACGGGATTACCCGCCCAGCCCCAGGTTCTATTTTTTTTATTATTTTTTAAATTTTAGCTTGAAACGAATTTTGAAACACAAAAATCGAGTTTTGTTATTAGATTTCATGTTTTTCTATAGTAAATATTTATAATAAGCATTGCAAAACTATCTTTAAGCAACTAAATATTTATTAATTTGCTCTCATTATCTTCAAAATGTCCAACTTCTTTGACATGAACACATGAATTTTGATATAAAATTAAATAATGACACTCTATTGTTCAATCAAAGAAGTAAATGTATATTCAATATTAATTTTAAAAAAAAAATAAAAATGTATAGCGGGGCACGTCCGGGAGGGTTCTGCCAATCCCAGGACCCGCCCCGCTTCGCTTTCAAACCCGGTTGAAGCGGGTCCAGACCCGGCCCGGTGGCGCGGGTTCACTGCGGTTCCGAGTCTAGACCCGCCCCATTGACATCCCTAAATTCTAGACTATTTTGGGCAAGGGAAGAGTGAGAGGTCTCCAATCCGAAAGGCTAATGTTAATGCCAAAACAATATTTGTTTTTGCCAAAGCAATTTTAGGAAAATTCTCATTTTACCCATCCATACTTCAATTCTAATACAAGTAGCATTGAACATGAAATCCCTCAGTTTCTGTCATCTTTGGATGAACCCAAGAGCATACTTTTGCAAATAACTCACAGTCCATGATTCGAAGAAAATAAAGAATCGGCACATCATGCTTCCATATTACCATAAATTTTAACAAACTAATTAATACTGTTTTGACCGAACTACTGCTGGGTACTCAATCAGGTTTTACGATGGCTCCTCACCACCAACCACACGATTGGAACCGATGGTTCTATTAGAGAGCCCTTCAGCAATAGCCAGCACAACCCTGTTTCGTTTCCTACGCAGGGCGTAAAGTAAAACCAGATATATGAATATTTAAAGAAATCTGGTAGATATATGGGCAACAACCTTATTTTTAGTCTGGAAATACTTATAACATCTATTACATTAAAACGCCCCCTTTTGGAAGGAAACAGACTTGTTTAGCCTCTTATAAAGATGAGGCTTGACTCAAGAACACATAAACTTAAAACCAAACAGAACAATATTACAAACGATTACAAAATAAAGAAAGAAAGAAAATATTACCAAGCTATGAAAGTTGAAGAATTACAAAGCTTGGAGTCTACAATTTTTATTTTGAGAAAACTATAGATAATTTTCGATGTCCTTAGCTTCATGAATGCCTTGATATTTATAGAAGTCTGGAGGTGGATCTGAAATCCGGACTTCAAATCTTGTTTATAATCAGACGTCATTGCATGCGTCTTCTTTCTTGTTTGGTATCTTGTGGTCCCTTCGACTTTCGGCCGAAGAGGCTGTTCTACCATTTTGTTTTCTTTTGATAATGACAGTGGTCATCGTAAGAGTCACATGATTCTTGTCTCCCTGTGGTCCCTAGAAATTTGGCATTTGCAGTCCGTGTTGGAATCTTTCACGTTTGTCTGGTCCTGCTTTGTTGTCTTTTTTCTGGTCCCTCTTGACAGGGAATCCTTTCCCGAACAATGTTTCTTTCTGTTCTAAGCAGCTCGGGCAGATGTAGTCCTGACATCTTCTAACATGAGCCATGTTGCAGAACTTCCGGCAGGTTTCTTTGGTCGCAGGAATCTTGTTGTCCCACAATATTTGCCTTTTCTTTTCAAAGATCTCCTCGGCAAATTTCGTAGTATGACTTGTCATAGAGTTAACCATGAATGATCTGTTCGCTGTTTTTTGAAAATTTTCTAATGGATACTTGACTTTGTTCATCTCAGTGAGACAGATAATCCCCATGCTCGTCTGGTGGTGATGTCGTCTTCTGTGAGCGGGTAAACTTGTGTTGTTCCTTTGGGCGGCGGTTTTATTTGGTCCATCGCCTTCCAGTTAGACATTTGTAGCTTTATGAAATGGAAGCTGGGATGAAGGCATTTTCCTATTATTTCTGGGGCTGCAGTTCAGTGCTTCATATTTTTGAAAGTACCACATGTATGAATGACACTTCGAACATTCGTTCGGGTCCATAATTTCTTGAATCGTCTCCTCTGTACAGGTTACAAATTAATATTCAAGATATTATTATAGTATTTCCAGAATAAACATAGGCTCTGATACCAATTTTAAACGGATCGCTTGAATCGCTTTGAAGTAAACAAGCTTAGCAAATTGCTTTTAGGGTATTCATGAAATTTTAAAAAATTTGCTTTGGAAGCAACACTTCATGATTTGACATTAATACTTACCCAATCGGAAACCTTTCAATACTTAAATGTGTACGGTGTCCGTTTGAATCCTAGAATATTGTCCTTCGGTGATTGGTGCCCTTTTAATTTTAATTAAATTATATGTATATGGGGTTCATTCCGTGCTGATTTTAGAGTTAAAGATGTTAATATAAAAACTGAAATTTGTTTTCTGGTTGTAAGAATCTGAAAGTATATTAATTATTGAAATGACTGAATAATATATTAGTAAGTAATTTTATTTACAATACATTGCCTCCGAATATTTTATAAAAATGGATGATAAGACATCTAATAATCAGATAAAAAAAATTATCTTATTGTATACGAATCAGAAATATAAAAAAAAATATTTAAGAAAATAATTGTTTGGTAATTTTATCAATAAATAAATAGATTTGAAAAATATAAATAGATGTTATAATGGAGGTATAACTTCCATGACTATCATTGACCGAAACATATGTGATTCATGCCTTATCTCATATCGAAAACATAGTGTTTGGTCGTTGTTATTCTGTGTTCGTGTTGTCATGTATGGCGGTGTTTGGTTGACTTTGTTATAGTATTTCTGGTTAATCTAATATATTAGAGTTAGGTAAATGATGGTTATTGGATATGTAGAGGGTAATTCCCTCGAGGTATATTTAGCTAAACCTGATAATTGGTTGAAATTTTCGATCAAGTAACATTTTTTTAGTACATAAAGATGGAATGGCCACAAAATTCTAAAAGTACTTAATATATCATATATGTTAAAAGTCAATGTTTTTCAATAAACAACACAATAGTGTATTCTTATGGTGGATACTTCTCTAAACCACTATGGTTGGCTCCACATCCCAATATGAACCAAGTTGTGTCGATAATTTATTGCACCAAACATGTATAAAAGATGCTAACTGATTAAAGAATAAATTTCTTTCAAAATAAATAAATAATAAATAAATGCCTGACTTTAATTGGATCGGAGCGGGTGTGCCACCAATGGCTGAGATTTGATGAATTTGCACGCAGCAGTTGCAAAGAATTTCACAAAAAAATAGATAAGCATCCACAAAAAAATTTTATTGTCTGTAAATCAAACGATTTCTCAGTATGAAAAAAAAACTTCCTTTCTATCTGGAATAACACTTAACAATGTAATAATTAACAATTCACCAGTGGACAAATATAAAATATCAATAAATTACCAAAAATATATCATCACAAATTATTATTTTGCCATATTTATACTATTATAACTCTCTGAAAGAGAGTCTCTTAAACATGTGAAGAACATGCTCTCGTCATTCTTGAAGTTGAGAAAGTCTCTTCCTTGAATATCAATTAACCGAGCATTATAATAATTTATTACTACAATAAACTAGGCAAGTGTATTATTTATTGAAATCAAGCAAGTCCATTTCTTGAAATAATCGCATTGTAATTATTTACCTATTTTTTTTTACTTACAGTCTTTAAACTCGGATTTTTTGTCATGAATTGGTTTAATTTTTATGTAATTAACTTTTGCCCCCCGATCAAATTCCTATATTCGCCCTTAGACGAATGCACCCTCATGATAATACAATAGTGTTCTTGGGGATATCTACGATACAAGCCTACTCGACCCCCCTACATTAAATCTAACTGTTTATTATGATATATTCCATTTTTTTTCTAAAGAAAATATAAGGTTCAAAATTGCTAGCCATTTTAAAGTAATTATAGGTTCTAACAATATTTTGATTTTTGCACAAATTGATTTATTTTAAGATTATTCTAGTTATGTGTACTTGAGCCATGTACAAAAGGCAAATTCGTTAATTTACGTTTTTCAAGCAAGGTTTTCCAAAATGTCGAGATTTCATGCACCGAACCGGTTTAGTTGGACCGGGTAGACATAATATCCCCACGAAATTCGTTTGAATTTATGGAAATTTATTTCGTGATCTTATCCCATCATGTCATTTTACATAATAATTTTAAATTCTAATTAGTCATTGAGATTTTTAATCCTGTCGATCTTTCACAGTAAAATGACTCAGCCAAATCTCGATTCAAGCTGTCTGTACTGTGCTCAATATGGTTAGCTCGAGTTGTATGTGAGTATATTACACCCATTATTACAACCTTACTCATGTTTGATCTTTTTATTTATAAATTAGAGTTTTTAATAATTTATACATTTTAACTAGGGATGGTTAACGGATTGATCCGGTCTGATCCGAAACATGTCCGATTCGTTAAGAAATCGGATCGGATCCGAAACATGTTCGCAAAAAGCGAGGTTATATTTAACTAAATTAAAAAAATTAAATTATTTTTTAAAAATAACGGACTAGTTTCGGTTCAGCCCGGATCAGGATCCCTTTGGTTCGGAACCGGTAAGATAACGGATCCGGAACGGTAGATCGATCCGGACCAATATCTTATCAGTTCCGGACCGGTTCGAATCGGGATAACCGGTTCGAATCGGGATAACCGGTCCGATTTTGGGCCTGGTCCGGATTGACCCAGCCCGTTAAGTAGTCATAATTTTAACCACAACAATCTAAAATTCAAGTTAAGGTAATTAAAAATAGGGTAAACTTTAAAAAAATAGTATTATAGAATATGTGTATTTTCAATATTAGTCCCAAATTTTTATGACTAATTAAATATATAAATTATTCTTAATAAAAAATAGTCTCTTAGAAATACTTTTAACAAATTTAATTTCACAACAATTATTTTTTAAGAAAAGTGGACACATAATATAATATAGGGCTTTGAGAATTGAGACTACTTTTGACTAAAAACAAAAGTTTGGGACTAATATTGATTATTAACCTTAAGTTTGAGACTATTTTTTTTTATAAATAATTTCTATGAGACTATATTTTATTAATCTTAAAAGTCTGAGACTATTATTGCAAAGACCAATATTTCATGAGACCATTTTTTTTTAATTTACTCTTAAAAATAAGACATCAGTCAACTAGAATCTCGCAATTCGAATGAATTTTTGTTTGAATTGAGCTCGAATGAGTTTGACTAATTATAAAAACAAAATCTCGAGAGCCGAACTTCTTCCTATGTTCTTCTACAATTGATATAGCCACTTCTTCAAAATTTGGGTAAATGAAAGATAAATAAAGCATTGTAATTACATATATACCACAGTTGTCGTTCTCAGCTGGATGTCATTGTTAAATGGGTAATCACGGATCTTTCAATACAAAAATCACAAAAAGATGATGATCATGCCTGCCATATGATGGAATTTTGAATAAATGTTCAACTTGGCCACCACAGTTTCCCTACTTTTTCTAAATTATTTTTTTCTTCATATATATATTAGACATTATACCCACGTGGCGGCCTGTGAATTCAGTCATTTAGCTAAATATTTGATGAATAATTTAACTTTTGAAAGGAAAAAAATTGATTTACATACTGAAATTTCTTTATTGGATGAGAAGAAAATTCTCCGTCTTCCATTCTCGATTGATCTATCCCTCGTATAATCGGAAAATTTCATACTCATATATAATCTGCGCAATTGAATGGTGTTACTTGTGAGCTCATGTGAGGTCCACAACATCCAATAATTATATCATACCATAAGTAACACTTCCGATTTAGAATATAAATTTCCCATATATTAGTTGATTTGGTTCATGAAATAGTATCTGGATAAAATTAATTGTACGTGGTAAATATCATTTTAGTAATTATTTTATAAATACTGATTTCAATTTTCAAGTAAACATATAAACAGTCAGAATATGGAAACTCCGGTCCCCCATATTTAATGAAAAACAATAATAATACCAATATCCATAAAGTTGAGTTGACACACACACACTGAAAGCTTGATAAAACCTTATCCGTAATCCTTTAACTACATGGATGTGCTTTTTTTCTTTTTTATTTTATTTTATTTTCGCTTAATGTCATATAATTATTTTATTTATTTAATCTACACTAATTGTTAATATTAACTATTGCGTTTCTAAACAATTTTCTTTTTCAATTTTTTTCCCCTTTTAAATAAACTTATCAAACGATATATTTAAATTGAAAAAAACCACAATAATATTTGTTGTTGGGTTGACCCACTTTCGATAAAGCGGCCGGGAAAAAAGGGGTGATTGGGAGCAGTTAAGGCCGTAATGGGCAACGAATGGGAGGAGAAATTTTAGGAGAGGATTTCCTTATTTATGGAGTAATCTTCTCATGACAAGAGCTCTCTCCCAATTTTTCGCTCGGCTAGCTTTTTTCTCATTTTTTCTCTCAATTTCTCTTCATTTTTTCTGGTTCAAAGATTGTAAATCATCAACGTTTATAGTGGGATTTTATAATGAATTTGGTCACGTGGTTTTTCCCTTCAATGATTTTTCACATAAAAAATTTATCGTGTTTTATTTATTTTCTACTATACTTATTTTACCGAGTAGCAAAAATATAAAATCACATTAATTTTATTCAATGTTATATAGTTAAAATGATTTTTTACGTGATATAATGTTCTTAATAAAAGAAAATTTACTTTTGGCAGTCGGTTAACGCCAGATAAAAAACACCGCTTCCTTTTTTCACCGAACTTTGTCTACGATCCAACGGTGAAGATTTTGTTTCGGTACGACTGTTGGAAAAGCAACGGTGGGGGTTTGACAATGCCAGTCTCTTTACGACTGGAGTAAAAAGCACTTTGCCATACTTTCAAAATAAAGTAAATAACAAACAAATTAAATGCACTTTGCCAATTCAAATACAAATTTATTTATTGGATAAATTTTGTTTTTTATTTTTGATTGAATGCATTTATTTGTTTATTTTTGTGTAATTATTATTTTTATAAGGAGCAATAAGTTTTTAGGAAATGCAGGAAATAATTGTATTTTTGGAAAATATTTTCATTTCCTAAAACACATAAACTAAACAAAACTACATTATGCCACACTTTTTTTTTCCAAACAAAACACATTTTCACCTCAGTCTAATCATTATTTTAAAATATTTTGGAAAAAACATTTTCGATAAATAACAAAAATATTATAAATATGTAATTTGTCTTCTTTTTTTATAATATATATTTTACCTGGCGACTCTGCACTAGAATCCCAACAGCAGCAAATATATTTGTTAATTGGCTATGAATGCTACAAAATTTCATCTTTATTTTGACATTGCAAAGATGTACATGGTACCTGACCTTTTGAATGTGCTGTGGCTCCCTTAAATTAATTATTTGGTATTTTGTCCGCTATCATAAATTGCAGTGTTTTGAAAATTGGATCGGATCGATCGCTTTAACCCATGATCGATACTTGGTCAGATGTTTTCCCTCTAAAACCACAATGCTAAAAAATCGGTGGAAAATTGATTAAACCAATAAAAAATAATTTCAACCAGTGAACCAGTCCGAAACTAAAAATTTATTTCCAAATCGATGGTACTGGACTAGAGGCATTGACATGTAAGGTACACTTAGGGCCTTAACAAAGTTATTGAAAGTTACTCCACGAAACCACAATCAACCAAATCCCAACCCCACCATTGCCAATTATTTATAGCTTCGTTGAGTTTAGTAAAATCAACTTTATTTATATTGGTGCAGAAAAAATATACAGGCCCACAATGATCCAAATCAGCTTTTAACAGCCGTCACACTTCCATGCGTCAAATCGGTAAGTTGTATAGGTGAAATTAATTAATTATTTAATGGTCAAAAGGGATTTTGTCTTGGCTACATCATGGGTCACTACCTCACGGGGTACATCTCACCACACATTGGGAATATTCCTATGAAAATATTCCCAATGTGTGGTGAGATGTACCCCATGGGGTGGTGCCCCATGGGGTAGCCAAGAAGGTTCCGTCAAAAGGACTGCACTCACTCAGTTTACTATTTTCTGAAAATTGAGATACAATTATTACAATTAGAAAGTTTAAATTCATAGTTAATTCCCCGAATTTGTTATCATGATACAGAATGAGGGTTTGGATTGGAACGCATTGAGAAGCTTTTTATGAAAGCAAATACAGTAGTAGTATGTATAAATCAAAAGTTTGTATTATAAGAAAGAAAGTACCAAATCATAATGGGTTAGCTTATACTGCTGATGGGTACAAAAATATCATTTTTAGGGGATCATCTTCGCTATCTCATGAGATATCACCACCCTATGGGATAGATTCTATCACACATTGGGAATATTCTTAATTTGTGGTGGGATCGATAGGTAAGACAAAAGCTATTTTTAGATTGAAAATTAAAGTAGACCCAAAAAATTATATTGAAAACAAAGTCGCCCTTTACCTTACACCATTGAGTCATTGCCTATCTCCACAAAAGAATGTGTGAATTTCGGCATAAATTATTGCTGATGTTGGGGCTCGTATTTAAACCAATTTATTTGTGTATTCATGGGAGGATCTATGTGCTAGAGTGGACTCCAGCCTATACAAATTTTCAAAAAAATACTTTTTTTTTTGTTCATTTTCGGAAATTTAGTTTGTTAGCCTTTTAAATTGTTATAACTATTTAGTCTTGTCTAGCTCGATCAGTCCTATGTAATTTTGAATCTTGGGTCCGCACCTGATTCTAATGGACGTTGATATACAGGGAAAAACAAAATAGAAGAAGGTGGTGCATGAATAGAAACAAGTTGATATTCAAAAGGCATGAGAACAAAGCTACCTAATTCTATCACCAAACACATACCCACCTTTACAATTTTGGACAAAAATGCTCCAAAAAAATAAGGTAAGTTTGAAATATCAATGTGTTTTGATTTCTATAATAAATAGTTCGATTCTAAATGAGATATCGATTTTGAATCTTGTAGATTGAGCTTTGGATCGAGAGATTTGAAAAACCATTAATTCAAATTGATTTAATTGTTTAGATGAATTTAATTGAGTGTATTTTAATTTTAACTTAGATGTAATGTTGATTGCAATGGATTTGAAATGCACATATCTTAAGTGTCGTTTAAAATTCATTCTCAAATCCAATCTATCTGTTTAAAAGAAATAAAATCTAAATTTGAAAAAAAAATCTTAAGTGTCGTTTAAAATTCATTCTCAAATCCAATCTATCTGTTTAAAAGAAATAAAATCTAAATTTGAAAAAAAAAACCCATATCGTTGAAATTTTTTTATAAACTTATAAGTTATTTTTTGGATAAAAAAAGTATATATTTTTATTTTATTATCTCCACTTATATATTTAGTGAGAGCCCTATACAAAATTATATTACAAAAATTAACATCACCATCTTAGAAAGATATAATATTTTTGTCTTTTTATAGAAATTTGAATATTGGTGAGAAAAAAAAAAAAGAATTGAAATTTTGGAATTAAAAAAAAAACCTCGTCACCTCGATATAAATACGCATGGGCATCATATATCGCTCACTCCAAGTCCTCACAATATTTTTCCCACCATACAAATGGAGGCGCCTCTGCTTGATCGCAGCTCCGGCGAGCTCCATTTGATTGGAGATGATGGGGACTACCTTCCACCCAAAGGAATCAAAGATTGGTGGATAGTCTTTTGGATTGAAACAGTGAAACTATGGAGAATTGGAGGCCCCATTGCGTTTCAAATTTTGTGTCAGTTCGGAACGAATTCTGTCACTAACATGTTCGTAGGTCATCTTGGAGATGTTGAGCTCTCTTCGTTTTCGATTGCACTCTCCGTCGTTGGGACCTTCTCTTTTGGATTCATGGTCAGTAATTACTAATTTGTTGTTTCTGGAGTTAACTAATTTGTTTCGTGATAAATCCTCGTATTGTTGGGTTATTATTTGGTATTTTGTTTTTTTAGTGTTAAATTTTATAGCATTGATCATTTCGAATTTGAATACTATTTCTCGAGAGTTTTGCCACGTATATGTGATTTCTTATTCCGTAAGCATGCTCGACATCACCGTGTTGTCGATCCACGCGTCACCGTCGGGTCCACGTATTTGACTTAATTGTAAATTTGGGATACCAGTTCATGTGGAACTATTAAAGATTTGAAGGTGTTCCTGTATGATGATTGCTTGGATTTAAATATTAGACTTTTCATTTAAAAATCTGATTTTCATTAAAAAATCTGTAAAGAAGTAACAAAATCTGATCCAATGTTCTGCTAAACCAGCTTGGCATGGGGAGTGCCCTTGAAACTCTATGTGGGCAGGCATATGGGGCGGGTCAAGTTTATATGCTAGGAATCTACATGCAACGGTCGATTCTGATACTATTCTGCACCTGCATCGTACTTTCGCCGCTCTATATATTTGCTGCACCAATCCTCAAGCTACTTGGTCAGCAGGATGATATTGCAGATCTGGCTGGAGTTTACACCTTACTGGTTGTCCCTCAAATGTTTTCACTTGCTATCACCTTCCCCACCCAAAAGTTCCTTCAAGCCCAGAGCAAAGTCTCCGTGCTCGCGTGGATTGGGCTACTTATACTAGTGTTACAGGTCATTCTCTGTTGGTTATTTGTCAATGTGTTTGATTGGGGTGCATGTGGTGCCGCAGTGGCATTTGATCTCACTAGTTGGGCTGGTGCGGCTGCACAATTTGTTTATGTTGTGGGGTGGTGTAAGGATGGTTGGAAGGGATTTTCGTGGGCTTCGTTTACGGAGATATGGGCCTTTGTCAGATTGTCACTTGCTTCTGCTGTCATGCTGTGCCTGGAGATTTGGTACTTCATGAGCATTATTATACTTACTGGGCATCTAAGCAATGCAGTAACAGCTGTTGGTTCCCTTTCTATTTGGTGAGTACATTTTTTTAATGGTCTCTGAAAGTAGTGGTTCTGCTGTTTGAAATATCATTATTAGCAAATCTACAAGATTCATTTGGCTCGTGTTTTTATTATCGGGGTTTTAATTTCATGACTTCCAATTCATATATGGTAATTTTTCTGCCTTTTGCAAATGATGATAATCCTGAGCTAAAACATTATAATTACATACCTCCGTTTTCTTACCTGATAGTAATGCATTTCAGATTCTTAAAATTGCACTTTATTTGATCTTTCAGTATGAATGTCAATGGGTGGGAAGCCATGCTGTTCATTGGGATCAATGCTGCTATAAGGTATAAAATCAATAGTGCAGCATCTTTTTTTCTCATTTTTAAATTTCCCCATCTTTCTGTTTCAGTGTTCGGGTCTCGAATGAGCTTGGATTAGGACATCCAAGAGCTACCAAATACTCTGTCTACGCCGTAGTCTTTCAGTCACTCCTGATTGGGATTTTGTGCATGATCATCATACTTCTGACTCGAAATCATTTCAGTATACTTTTTACCAGTAGCAAAGAAATGCAACGAGCCGTTGCTCACCTCTCGGGCCTTCTTGCAATCACAATGGTTCTTAACAGTGTCCAACCAGTGATATCAGGTCCATAGGCAATTCCAAATTTTCAATGCATTGCATGACTACTCGTCAATATCAAGTTTTGATCTAAAGAGAAGAAATTGTCCCTTTTCAGGTGTTGCTATAGGAGGTGGATGGCAAGCTCTAGTTGCTTACATCAACTTGGCTTGTTATTACATTTTTGGTCTGCCTCTAGGGTATTTTCTTGGTTATATGGCTAACATGGGGGTGAAGGTAAACCATGTTGTGGATTACAGTCCTTGTTATAATATACCCAAAATGACAACGCTGAGGTCTGATATTTGATACACTGTATATCCCCGCGCTTAAGATTTCTATGATTTCAGGGACTCTGGGGAGGGATGATAGCCGGAACAGGTTTACAAACTTTACTTCTCTTACTTGTGCTTTACAAAACCAACTGGAACAAGGAGGTTAGTGTTGAATCTTCAAGACCTTTTCTTTCTAGAAACAAGTAACTGTCGTTAAAAAGGAAATAAATTTTATGTTGTCTCGAGTCCCATTGTCTTGCTTCATCTGTCTCTTGGAACATATATGGTACATGTCAGAAAATGAGATTCCCTACCTAGTGTAGTTTGGTTGCTGTTGAATTTTTCCATTTTTGGTAAAGAGTATGATTTCTTGCAGGTCCAACAGACCATGGAACGCATGCGGAAGTGGGGAGGGCAAGACATTTTAACTGAGAAACCATACAATGAAGGGCTTCCAACCGAGAACAGAAGGCATTAAAATAACCGTCTTCGTCTGTTGCAGGCTGCCGTTTATTATTGTTCGATCACCGGTCATAATTTAGGTTTATACAACGTGTAAGAGAACTTGAAGCCCGAATTCTGTTAAGTTAACGACAGTTTCAACAAAGAATTGTCACATCGTATCTTCTCTAATCTAATATAACGTATTATATAAAACTCTAGAAGTGGATTTTGATTAGTTTACTTCTTTTATTGCCACAATTTTATGACATTATATATCTTAGATTAGTCGATACTTTAAATAAGTGCAAAACATTCATTGGCGACTAAAGAGTGCTGTTTTTCCTAAGACGCTTCTACCTTTTAAATTAATAAAATTCTAAAAACACCAATAATTCCTCCTTCAAGTATCAGCAAATGAGATACATAATATATAAGGTCCGATGAAAAAAATTCTTAAATAACCGGAATTCACCATAATACAACTCCCACAAGCAGGAACAAAGTCAAAATGAAAGATTGATAATCCTAGGCCGCAGTCTGTTTCTTAGGCATACGGTAGCCACCAACAACACAAGCATGGTCTCGCTCGAAAGGTTCAAGAGTAACCTGCTCAGCAGGCTTGAATTGGTCCGCCTGCAACTTCTTTACTTCCTGGGCAAATACGGCCTCAGCAGGTACCGTTGAGTCGATGCAGTTTGCCTATGCAAGCAAAAATATAAGTTTAAAACAGCAGCAGTTTGATTCATATATATTGTATATTTACATGCCATTCAATCTGTTGATTCTGTTTGGAAGCATTAGAAAGAATAAAAAGAGATTCATCTCCATTTTTGTTTCAAGTGTTTCAACATATTTTAAATCATCTTACAACATAGCAAATTATATACCACATAAAGTAATGCTAACGAATATATCATACTAAAAAAAACATAATAAAAAACTCAAACCTTAATTGAGATCACAAAGTGGCCTCCAGCTTTTAAGAAATACGATGCATTTAGAGCTAAAATTCTTGCCTGAAAAAGGAAAAGGAGTTCTATTATCTCTTGGCACAGCTTAATCTCAATGCTTACCCTATACAACCAATAATATGCTAAAAATCAAACAAAATGAAAACACGCACATTGTTTTGCTCAAATTCCACTATCATCCGTATCAGGTAGCTCGAGAGGAAACTCACATTTTACGAAAAACAAATTAGTTTTTACAAGGTCCTCATAAAATTAGTCATAATATATAATCTTATTAAAGAACTAAGAATATATTAGTGGTTTAATGACATGAACATAAATAACAAAAATCAACTAACTCAAGTAATTCGACTCAGTACAAACTTTAAATGAGCTATGGTGAGCTCCATACAAGCAGCTCAACCTTCAAAGCACACATAAGCTAAAAGATAATGATAGAAAAATAAATATTAAAGGAATCAAGTAATTAGTAGATAAATTCAAGAATACATCAGAGACTCGGTTTTTGCATCACTCATAACGTCTTGAAGGGGAATCCGAGTAGCTCATCATTTGCTTGCTCATAGATGTAAATTAAGGGGAAAAATTCCAGAAGTCAATTTTAGAAATAAGTATTCCCATCAAGAATAACTAAGGCAAACAGAAAATGAAAGAGAGTCTACAACTTTAGACATTGACTAACGCGTAAGTACTGTGTTTTGGCAAGACTTGAAAACAAACAAGAAGAAATTTAATAAATGCTAAAAGCACAAAAAGTAAGGGACGATTCTACTAGTGACAATTATACAATTATAATTCAATCCCTAAGACAGGAGGAAACAATTAATTCTCAGCATAAGACAACACACTTGACTTCTGAGGTATGAACTTTTCGGAAACATAATCTACACAAAAACAAAACCTGGTCAGGCTGAGCAACATCAGAGAATATGACATCCACCATTCCGACAAGCATTCTATACTTAGCGGGATGTCTAGCATCTTCAATAATGGGGATGACGTTAGTCCTCTTCTTCGCCATGTTCACCAAGTCTCTACCACTCCTATGAGAAAATTCCACGGCATAAACAACACCGCCCTGCCAATAGTAAGAAAAGAGGTGTATTTATAAACGCAAATTCATTAGCTTATTTTAAGAATAACATAGCTCCACTTAAGAGATACTTACAGGACCAACAAGATCAGAAACATGAGAAACAGTGGTTCCTGAAGCAGCTCCAAGGTAAAGAACACGAGCACCAGGTTTCTAATTCATATGGACAATAAATATATAAAGACCAAATTAATACTAATTTCAGACTGAAGATCGCTTAGAGTTTGCATTTTATCAAGTAATAATATATTAGTGCTATCAGACTAAAAAGTGCGAAGACTTGTAGTCTCACAATCCAAATATTATCAACTCCACCAAGAATTGCTGCAGCCAACTTAGAACGAAAAGGGTTCCACACTCTGTACTCAATTTTTGTTCCATCTTCATTCTAAGCAACCAAAAAAATAAAAAAAAATCAAACATCAATTATTCAACAACCCATCTTCAGTCACATAATTAAAGGGAATGTCCAAGACCAACAAAACATGAACTAATCAAATGTAATTCCAGACCTGGACAGAGATTCTCTTCTCATTGTAAACAGCTTCGCCAGGAACCATATTCTTGGTGCAAAGAGCATCTTCTTTCCCCTTAGCAATGAATACACCCTCATGCCTATGCGGCTCCACAACCACTCTGCTTCCTCCCTTCATCCCGCCTCTTCCGCCTCCTCTTCCCCCGCCTCTGCCTCCACCTCTTCCTCCGCCTCTTCCGCCACCTCTCTTCATGTCACTTCCACCGCCGCCTCCCCTTCCACCGAAACCTCCTCTACCACCTCTTCCTCCCCTTCCTCCATCTCCCCTTCCCCCTCTAAACCCGCCGCCGCCGCCACCGCCACGGCCTGAAAACAAAACAAACAAGCCAGCCAACTAGTCAACTTTACCCATCACTCCAATTATTAAAGGAAAATTAACAACGGTAGAGTACCTCTGTATGGGGTTGTCGCGACCATGACTGCTGTGTGGGAAATGAAAATAATAAAGTAGTGGCTGAGTGAGGAGTTGCGAGGGTTGAATGCGGGGAGTGCAATTTATATAAAAGGATTGTTCTACTAGGGTTTAGGGTTTTCAGAAGTTGGGTATTTGCAAACAGCCCCATGAATTTCAAGTCTGACGCTTCAGTATATCTCAAATCACCCCTAAATTTAAGCAAATGTGTCGGTTTTGGCACTAAATATTTTGGTAGCAATGCGTGTGAGTAAACCACTGTCGCAAATCAATTCAAAACCACAATTAACAAGATTGAAAAACTTTCGAGTACTGTTTCTCCTTTTAGCAAACTATTGTCGAATGTGGTCCATGTATAACCCATATTCTGCAACAATATTTCACGACGTCTATTTATAATCAAATAATAAGTATATTAATACTTTTTTGAAAGGAATTTCCATCCTTATATAGTAATGATCTTTTTTTGGTCTAATACCAATAATAATTACACTTCATATGGACCGAAATGAAAAATACACATATATATTATGTTTGACACGAACCACAAACACAATATATGTCCAAAAACTGAAAAACCCAGAAGGGCTATTCCGGGAAACACTTATATACACACACTTATATATCAACTTAATATTAAAACACAACACTTTAAATGAATAAAAAAAGTATAAACTAACAAACCAGGCATTTTAGATTAATTACATTGAGTTGAGATATATTGAGCTCATACGGATTAATACAAGCATTTTCCCAATACTCCTAACATTCAAGTTTCACAGAAACAGATTGCGCATCACCTACAAAAAACTGGAGACATAAAGGTGCGAGAAAGGTGATTGTAACAGCTATATCTACTCATCAGAAATATTAATCAAGAGGGGGGAGATGATAGAACAACCCGATACAGTGTTGAGTAGCTTCCAGGATCAAGATGTGCTACCACAGATCAAAAATGCTATGAAGGAAGGGGAAGCTCTGTTATGGTTTTTGGCAACATGCATATCCCATAAAATCTTAAACTAGGAATGAATAAAATTTCAATACACAACCGGCAAAAATAAAGAAATGCTATCTGGTCTCGGAAGTCGAACCTTCTTACAGAGGGGGGTGGAATCCAGGTTCCCAATTTTGCAATGCTGATCGCTCCAAATTGACCTGTCAGATTGAGGTTTCACAATGAGCTGTTCACTGTTTTTATTTGGATGGAATTGGAAATCTTCAAATATTCTGAGAGAAAGAGCAGCAAATTAACTCAATTTAGAAGTGAATGAGAGATAATTGTAGCTCATCAAAGTGGAAATGAAAATGAAATATATAAAATTAATAAGTATCAGTTCTCCTAATAATATTTTTAAGGTTTAAACTGTAAGCAAACAAATAACACAGATTTGTTTAAAAAAAAATTATTCAAACTGTCCATAAAGCCAAACAAGGCAATGCACAGAGTCAAATCCAGATCTCGGTGCAATATCAAAACTTTTGATTTAAGCCCGAACCTTCAAAGTACATCACAAACTGAAAAACCACATCATAAATGTGCATAACTCCTATTTTCACAATTTTTTCATGCTAATAATAGCTATCAGGTTTACTTCCATATTTGTGGTCAATTTTTTCTGTCACTCAAGTTCAAACAAAAAAAGTCATGTTTAATGTAAAGACACCTGACACCTTTGTCCCATTTGGAACACACTCATATCAAGTCATGTTTAAAACATTTGTACCTAAAAAAAAATCTTATATTTAAAACGAAATCGATGGTGTGTATGATTTCAGTTCTGGGTTTTGGAACCAAGCAAGAAACATATTATTTTTAAATAGCGAGTCTGGTTCTTTTTGTTTCCTGTTTGAGCATAAACATGTTCGAGGCTACAAATAAGATGACCAAAAATTAAATCATGGTGTCATTGACACTTTGCACTCTCTTTGATGTTTGTAATGGTAGATTCATCTTTCGATGGAATTTTTAATATGTTACCCCCCAATTAGTCTGACTTTGTATATTATACCTCGATCTTTTATTTTTGACATGATGTTGCTTGCCGGCAAGACTCGTTTCCACGAAATATGGCCCAGCCTACTCGGAATAAAAAAATTAAAATATTTTTGTCTTTGTCGATCGAACGGTAAAGCCAAAATTTTCAGTGAATTGTTTAGGCCGTTGCCGATCGATCTGCACGTTTGTTGCCGATCAATCGGTAGCATTTAAAAAAGTGATCGTGCCCAGCGGCACGGCATGAGACTCTATCAATTTGTGTTGTGCTGCCCGGCACAGTTGACACCTCTGCTTTTACTCAGATGAGAACACTGACCTTTCAGATGAAAACAACATGTTGCGTGTCCGATATTGCAGGCAACAAATTGAAGAATGCCAAAAATGGCAATTATCTCGTTCTTCAGTTCTCTGATTTATATTATTTAGCTCTATAATAATTTGTGAGGAGGTTTTCTTATACTACTGTTCTCTTTAAAAATAGCCATATACGTAATAAATGTTCATACAACTGCACCTGATGAAGCTCATCAATGCCCCCAACTGCTTCCATATGGCTCCACACTATAAATCTGTGCACTTCTCCAGAAACCCAAATATCAACGGATTTAAATATACAATTTTCTCTACAGTTTTCCCATTTTAAATTTCTAGAAAAATGGCAGGTGAATTTGCAGAGGACAAGGAATTTGGCAGTATTAAAATCCTCAGCACCGGAAATGTGAAGCCCAAGAAACTGATAGGAAAAAAAGAATGCCAACTGGTCACATTCGATCTTCCTTACTTGGCGTTTTACTATAATCAGAAACTGATAATTTACAAAAGCGGCGATGATTTTGAGGGAATTGTGGAGAAATTAAAAGATGGGCTTGCTGTTGTTTTGGAGGAATTTTATCAGTTGGCTGGGAAATTGGATAAAGATGAGGACGGTGTGTTTAAAGTGGTGTATGATGATGATATGGAAGGAGTGGAGGTGGTGGCCGCGGCTTCGGGGGAGGTGGAGGTGGCGGAGCTGACTGCGGAGGAGGGGACGTCGAAGTTTAAGGAGCTGCTGCCTTACAAAGGGATATAGTTAATTGCGGTGCTTCAGTATTTATTGCATGCATAAATATTCACCAACTTTCTACATATTATTGATTTTAATCTATATTATTCAATCAATTTTTTAAGCAATAAATTTTAGTTTTGCTTTTTTATTTTATTTTATTGCAGACTTTGATTTAAATATGTCACAATTTTAATGTATTTATGTTCAAATTAATTTGCTATCAGAATTTTGAATTAATGATTGGTTATAAGCGTGCAAATGATGATGGGATATAGTTAATTATACGTACTTACATAAAACATAATCGGAAAATGAGACATTAGCATTTCATGTTGAACTCCAATAAATATTACGATTTGGTTCAATCTTTCAATTAAATGCCCCGAGGTGGTCCGCACAGAAGATGTTATAAGGAAACGAAGGGTTTTTGGCAGATTACCCTCATGATTTTCAAATACATGGATTCTCCCTATGGTTTGAAAATAGACATTTTACCCTCATAAGTTTACAAAATAGGCAGTTTACCTTATATGATTTGAAAATATGCATTTTACCTCATTGTGATTCGTAAAAATAGGCATTTTACCCCCTGGTTTACAAAATAGGCAGTTTACCCACTATGTGTAGAGTGAATTTTACACATATTCACAAACTATAAGGGGATAAAATGTCTATTTTCACAAACCACATGTGTAAAATACTTATTTTCAAATAAGGGATATAAACTGTCTATTTAATAAATCACATGAGTGTAAAATACTTATTTTGAATTCATAAGAAAATAATTTGCCTATTTGACAAACCATCGTTATATGCTACTGGCTCGAAAACGAAGGATGTAGTTGTACAAAATTTATTATGTCTTTATTGCATTACAATAATTCACAGGTCACAAAGCTAAAGGATGGAGTAGCAATCGGCTGTGCCTTCAATCATGCTATCCTGGATGGTATGTCCACGTGGCACTTCATGAGCGAATGGGCCAAAATCTGCACTGGGTCTACCACCGTCGCAACCCCGCCATTCCTCGACCGCACCAAAGCACGAAACACCAGAGTAAAGCTCAACCTCTCACAACCATCAGACGCACCACAGCATGCCAAGTCAGCTTCATCCGATGGTGAAGCCACCGCCAAGCCCCTCCGCGAAAAAGTCTTCAAATTCTCCGAATCAGCCATTGACCAAATCAAGTCCAAAGTCAACGCCAATGGATCTAAGCCCTTCTCCACATTCCAGTCCCTCTCCGCCCACGTCTGGTCCGCTGTCACAAGAGCGCGGGAGCTGAAGCCAGAGGAGTACACAGTGTTCACGGTGTTTGCCGACTGTCGTAAGCGGGTGCACCCGCAGATGCCAGAGAGTTACTTCGGGAATTTGATCCAGGCGATCTTCACCGTCACGGCGGCAGGGTTGATCCTATCAAACCCAATAGATTTCGGGGCTGATCTGATCAGAACCGCGATTGAATCTCACGATGCGAAGGCGATTGACGTGCGAAACACGGAGTGGGAATCCAACCCGACAATCTTTCAGTTCAAGGATGCTGGGGTGAACTGCGTGGCAGTGGGAAGCTCACCCCGCTTCAAGGTTTACGAAGTGGATTTCGGATGGGGCAAACCCGAAAGCGTTCGAAGCGGGTTGAATAACAGGTTCGATGGGATGATGTATTTGTATCAGGGTAAAGATGGGGGAAGGAGCATTGACGTGGAGATCAGTTTGCAGGATGATTCCATGAAGAGGTTGGAGAAGGATAAGGAATTTCTCATGGAGATTTAAATCACTTAATTTTAAATAAAATGGTTGTTTCATGTTTGGATTAAATAATTTTATAACTTATGGAAAATATTTGTTTTTGAGGTTTTCTTTTCTTGCTAGGTGTCGGTAGTTTGAGGGGAAATTATTCTATATATTTCATAGATCCATATATCAACATATATCCAAACACACACATATATATATATATACTAGTTTATTTAGCACCACAAAGCTCAGTTACAGTGGATTTATAATCTTGTATATGTAAAAGAATGCAAATGCAGGTACATTAAACATTAATCGTTTCAACAAGTAGGAACCTCAAACATAAGAAATCAATTTAATTTATTTCAGCCTATGCCATAATTAGGACATTTTCTTGGAACTACGGGTTGAAAGGGCTAAAATTGTCGACTTCATAACAAATTGTGGCACTGAATTTGATAATTGCATAAATAAGAGACTAAGTGTTGCAAATTGAATGAAACAATATTAAAAAATAGCTTGCCTTTCTCCATCTTTGATGACGTCCTGATCTCGATCCCAGAGTAGATGTGAACAAGCATATAGGGCTGGGAAACGGGTTCGGGAATTTGGGTATTTCCCGATTGGGTTGGGATAATCGGGTATTTCCCGATCGGGTAGTGGCGGGTTCGGGTAGGGGTTTGGGAGAAAAATTGTTCAGGTTCGGGTACCCGAACACGATTTCCCTTTTAAAAATATATATATATATATTTAGGTTAAATATGTGTAGCATTTCTTTTTAAAAACTAAAAAAAAATAAAAAATCAAGGTTCGGGTACCCGACATATTCGGGTTCGGGTTCGAGTATGCTTTTAATATTCCGATACCCGAACCCGAATATACCGATTCCTCGAAACCCGTCCCGATTCCCACCCCTACAAGCATAGGGTTCTACACTTATTAGGTTTCTTTAAAAGGTTGGCATAATATTTCAAAAAATGCAAATCAGGAGAAGATGTTGAAGAAAAAGGTTATAGTTAACAAACTGTACAAAAAACAATGGTAAAGTACCTCAGTAGTCTAATGTGTCAATGTGTCTCTGCTCTTAACACCAAATACATTCATTATCTGTAGTGTCTCAATTATTAGGTGTATAGCTGACTTAGAAGTTCATAGAAGTTTGTTTGCTTCAGGACATGGCACACTTAAACACGACTGACTTAGAAGTTCATAATGAAACCCCCTAGAAATTTTCAGGAAAAAAGTAAATGTAATGAAGATATTCATATTTAATAAGTTTGAGATAGACCTGAAAAGTTCCTTTTGACGCTGATACTATCGAGAACCTCCAAACTTAGTTGTCCCTTGGAGATGTCCATACCATACATTGCGACCTTTTAATAAGTTGATGTATGTGTCTGCCAGCAAAGGACCTGCAAGCTTCTCAAGTTCTTCAGCCAACAAATGTGTTACGAATATCATTTCTGGTGTATAATGTGCAAAGACGATTTGTTAGTTGCACTTTCGTTAGTTAGAGTTGGCAACGGATTAATTGAGCAGATATAGTTGAGGAAACATCATTTTAGACTTTCTTGGAATCTTCCTACAAATTTGAACTCGGGATCAATGATAAACCAAAGCGTTTCCCATAAATTATTTTTCCACTGGATTTCATCGACCTCATAGATCATCCAATATACAGAAGGCTATGATTGTGAAGAATTCATGGTCTTCAATTCTGTAAAAAGATAAAATTACAACCTTTCAGGCCTACCAACAACCTGGGCAGGACTAAAATTTATAGTAGGAGCAATAGGTGGGTGAAAGTCAATAACTTTCAGGAAAATTAAGCAAATTTTTATTCACATTTGATTCTTATGTTTGCTCGCCCCTGCTCCAGCCCACAACGCAATTCATAATTATGGAATCAATTCATCCAATCAGAAAGTAATCCCTCAAAATAATTAACATTTGTGTCGAACACAAATAAAATGGAGGAAATTTTACAAGTGTTTGATGACATTTTTTTATCGGATTACTTTTGATTAATCATTTTTTATTAGGAAAAAAATTCAAATTTTCATTCTAATTTATGAGCATGAAAAATGAATATTTTCTTTTTTTCATTTTTGAAATTAAAGAGTAAAACTCCATGATCAAGTTTAAATGATTCATATATTGTTGGAATCGAAGAGGGGGTGAATGAGATTCCTTGGTTACTTTAGCTTTTTAAAATGAGTTTGCAAAAACAAAATAGTTTGCGCTTGCGGAAGCCTTACGTCAATCGATAAATAAAAGAAAAGAAGAAGTAAATAAATAAATAAATGCGTAATGAAATAAAGCTGTAAATGAGACAAGAATTTGTTATAGAAGTTCGGCGGTGAATCGCCTACGTCTCCTCTTCCCTGTTAGATAACCTTCAACCGAGGTTCCACTAGAACAAAAGATCTTGGCCTTGAGGGCTCCAAGTTAGCCACTACACAATACTCTTCCCGAGTACACAAAGCTCTTCCCGAGCACAATACTCTTCACGAGTACAGAAAGCTCTTCTCGAGCTACCAACACTCTTCACGAGTCTTCTTGGCCTTAAGGGCTCCAAGGATAGCCACAACACATGCACCAACTTTACTTGTTGGCGACTTTACAATTTCCAACTTGTTTTGGTGTTGGAGGACCTTTATAATAAACCAACAAACACCTTCATGGTGTACTCACACGAAGACAACAAGACTCTATCAAAATAAAAAAATTACAAGCTCCAATACAACAACAATGTATGGAGATTGCAAAGCTATTTGAGATTTGAATTGGCAAAGCTTTGATGAAGTTTGTAGGCTTGTTTCTTGTCTTCAAAATGCTCCAAAGCATCAATATTTATAGTGTAGGAGACCCCCTATGCTCCTACTAGCCGTTGCTACACATAAGGCTTGAATCACTCGTCGATCGCCTCAACCATCGCCTCAAACGATCTCCATCGCCGCGCCTCAACGGTCACCAAAAATCACGTATCGCCTCAGGCGATCAAAAGCTAAAATCAAGGCCGTAGCCTCAGCAGCTCAAATCCTTCCATCGCCTCAAACGATCCGTCCATCGCCTCAGGCGTTCGAGCCATCGCTTCAGGCGTTCATGACATCGCCTCGGGCGTACTCCCCCGCGCGCCAGCCTCGGCATCGCCTCTGTCGATGTGCGTGGCGATGATGCTCCTGGCTACCATCGCCTGGGGCGATCCAGCCCAGAACATGCACAATCGATTTTCTTCATTTCAATCCACTTTTAATAACTTAATCTGCACACTAAGTACACACATTAGTATAACAAACACAAGTTTTGTTGATCATCGAAACTCAAAAATAAACCGGAGATAAATTAAAGCATTAAACACAACCATTCGTTTAAGGCTCAACATATATCAATCACAAGATTTACATCATTCAAATTCCTAAACAAAGATATACAATTCAGGTAAAATATTTAAATCATTCAAATTCAAATTTTTTTAAAACACAAAAAACAAACCATGACAAAAAATAATGGTAAGAAACTTATCGTTCAAAAGCAGACGAAGAAATAAATAAATCTTGAAAAACAACAATCGTTTTATAATTGCATAAATGATGAGATATTCGTGTTTGTTCACCTCTCGATACATTCGTATATGATCCCAAGGTGATTTGGTAGTTTGGTATCACATGTGAAAGCTCTGACAATCAATGCCATTGCTGCAAAATAAGGATGCATTTGAGAGATTTGACCCAAAAATATCTTATTTATATCGAAAGATTAAGATAATTTCTGTAAACTATTCTTTATTAATAATACATTAACAAAAAGATAATCATACACAGAATATGTTTATGTCAACATTACTAAAATTGAATAATTAGCAAAATTAGTAACATAAGTAGATAAATTGATGCAATCAATAAAATAAAGGGGTTAAATATTTTTGGGAATGGTTTAGTGAGATAAATTGATACGATTATTAAATTATAAATAAACTAAATTTAAAGTCAACTAATTTACAGGACTTATTGTGGCCGCGACAAAATCACCAAGACCCCATACAGATTTACTCGCTGTCAAATTAATAGAAGTGTCATTTCACTTGAATCATTCCAAATATTTACCCTTTATCATCAAACAATGAAAGCCTTTGGCCCGAAGGATCTGTGCTTCCGTGTCCTTCATGCCCGTGAGCTATAACCATTGAATCATAGATTGCACCTGTTGAAATCCCTGAAAGAAATATTAAAAACAACTGATCAGAACCAAAATCAAGAATATAAAAATCGGTTCTTTCAGAAATCAGAGTTTTATGCAACAAAATTACCAGATGAAGCATACCTCCGACTGACCCACGAGCTCCGACTCGTCACGCCAAGCATGGCTCAACAGTAGATTAATGAAATGCATTCATACGGTATGACCATGTCAGCAACGAGAAGGATCGGGAGAAACCCTAAAACACGGAATGAGAGAGGCTATAACAAGACCGGTAGTATTTTATCAAACACTTCACCCAATGCACTCATACAAACAATTTGTCGAAAAGATGATGAGCATCACTCAAGAACACATCCCCAAAAAGAATTCTGAGTCTATCCTAAATTTATGTAGACATCGTACCTGACATGACCTCCGTGTCCTTCGCGTTTGCGTTCTGGAAATCGGATCCAGATCGGGTAGTCGGGTTTTTCGCCATATATATTGTACTATATATATATATGAATTTAATAATTTCCCATAGTTTGAGCGTGTTTATTATAGTTTTTTGTGTGTTTGTGGGACAAAATTACAACGATTTCAATTTCATCATGATGTTTAACCCAATCGCCTTTGAAACTTTTTCCTGGTTTTTTTTTTTATGGATGACTATTATACAAAATATTATTAAATTTATCAATATATAGAATATATATCATTAGATTTATCAATATTATGGGTCGATCGAAATAGGTTTTAGTGAAGCAAAGCTTCTCTGTTTCATATTTGATAAACTAAAGTTTCATACTGATAGGAAATCGATTACATCTGCTCATCTCCAAGAAGTTTACCTCTTTAACTTATGTTGGTTTGGTTTATCTTTCAAAATTGAAAGGATTTAATATTTTAATGACATTTGACAAAACAAAATTATTTAAAATATTAAATTTGTATAACTTACTCATATTTTTTCGTATACTTTTCAAATTTATTATCATTTTTTACAAAAATATGCACTATTAACTCTCACACATTTTATTACATATTTTTAAAACGAATTATAAATATTTTTATACTTAAAAAATTCTATAAACTGCAGAAGAAGATCTAGAAGACACAGATGAAGGGACTTCTTGGAGATCATTGGCCTCCGAGTTTTTGAGCGGGAATCGTCTCTGAAGAAGCTTTTTCTTGTGGCGCTGGTTTAGGAAAATATACATCAACTGTATCTGAAGAACCATCTTGAGTAGCGTCCAATGCTTGGGATTCGGGTTGACTACGGGATCTCTCTGCTTCTTCTGCCTGCTCTTTCTGCAGTTGAGCAAGAACTCCTTTCAGCTTTTCTGCTGTGATCCTCGACGAGTCCTCTTTTGACTCATCCACACTGTCAGATGGAATACCTTCTGCAATTTTTTATTATTAGTCCACCTTTTTGAATTCAGCCAATGACAAATAGGTCATCGATTCAAAATCTTCGCTTTGGTAAGATGCTCATTCAAAATGATGTGGGGAGTAATAATGGTTCGAAACACGTATGGAAATCCTTCAATCTAAACACAGCCTTAGAAAACGAACTTGTTATGGATATGAAAAAAATAATGGTTGAATCAATCAAGCTACATTTCTGAACTGACGCGCATAAAATATACTTCAGGAAAGCCTCATATTCTCAAAGAAGTTGCAAGAACATCAAGGCAACCCCGGTACATAATGTTGGCCGGTACAGAAAACACACATTTTCCTATCAATTTCAGTATTTTTATGTTATACACAAAATATCATTTTCCCACTACTCAGGTTTTTGAATTTTAGTTTTGCTAACTTCTGTCTCCGGAACTACAGAATATAGTTCTGATGCATTGACCATCAATGAGTAAAATTGCAAATAGTTAACCAGATTCTTGATGAAGATGAGTCACCAGAGTTGTCAAAGAATATTTGATGTGTATTACACTTTCAGGACCTGAAGACCATCCATCAATATACTTATACTTTCCAATCTAAAATGAAATAGTCTTTATCATTTTAACATTTTTGCAAGTAAATACTGTTTCAATGTGAACCCCATGAATGTGTAAATTCTATGTAATTTAGCAAAAAAGATTAGAATAGTTAAAAAGATAGGTGAAACTCACGGGATTCGATATTCGCCCCTGAATCCTCTGTGCTATCCTCTGTCAAAGGCTTAGTAGTATTGGACATAGAAGGTCTTGGAACTTGATTGTCAGTTTCATCGAGACCAATTTCTCGTTCGAGGGTGCTCTTGAATTCCCTTGAAACTTCCTTCAAGAAAAAAAAAAATTTGACAGTGAAAAAGGCAACAAAACCAGTTTCACTCGAACAGTAAATAAAAACATGTAGACTTGCCTGAAGTTCTCTAATTGTAGGTTGGAATGCACGTAGTGTTTTACCCAGATTACGAGCAACCTGTCATAAAAAAAAAAGAGAGTTACTCGCATAGAATTCCTATCTCAATTTTCTGCCAATTTTAATCTATACCAAATCAAGAATGGTTTGCAAAACAAAACAATTATACCAAGAGTGTGGTGGGGGTGCAATTTGTTTGAAAAATATGCTTAATGGATTGAAATCAAGCATGGAAAAGTCGGAAAAATACGAATGGAGGAAAAACGGGCAAAGACAGACGAGAAAATGCTGGCCGGGTAAACCCTGGCAGCGTGGGCAGCTCGAGCGCAGCTGCCGCTGCCCCTGCCTGGGCAATACCCAGGCAGTAGGCATGTGTTCTGTACAAAAAGTGACAAGCGGTTTTTCCTGAAGGGTCTTTGAATGAATTTAACACACTTTTTTGAAGAGATTAAAACACAAAATCAAAGCAAATTTTTGCATATTCATATTGTTCATCCATTGTTCTTAAATCTTAATTGAGCGTCTTTAAACCTTTGTGGTTTAAGGATTCGTGATTTGAAATGTTTTTATCACGAATCATAGTCGTTGTATCTTGTGAAACGATTGCCGATAAACCATGGGCCAATATCGTTTCAAGGAAGGAGATTAGAAATCTCGTCTCGAAATTCATCCTACAAAGCCATTTTGTTACTTTGCCCAAAAGATAAATCCTGAGATATATTAATTCCTACACAATTAACGGGCTCATCTACAACAAAAGGGTGTGCACTAGGTATAGGAAGTTTGAATTTGTAAATACAGACAATATTGACCGCAAACTTAAATTCGAGTTAATGGTACAGACCATAAACTGTATTTGACATGGAAAATTATACACTCAGAACAGAATGGTGCTCATGGGTGACAATATTGAAATAGACACAGGCCAGAATCTTGAGCAAGGAAAATAAATGTGACTAGTATCTATACAAATCTCCAACTTTGCACATCATTTTCTTTCAGAAACAATAATAATACCCAAAGACAGCGCCGCTTTTGTGAAGAGGAACTATTATTCTTGAAGCACTTCATTTAGGACCAGAGTTTCCGAACATTCCCACGAGAAATTGATTACTACCGCATGAATAATAAGAACAAAATCACGGTCTGCCATTCGTAAGAGTAAATAGCCAAATCCAATCCAACGTCTAGAGTAGATGATTAAAGATTTATTCATGGAAACTAAAACTTCTCATTGTTCACAAGCATGACAGGCTCAACATGAAAGACTATCCCATAAACTTTTTCTTAAAGAATTTACAGGAAACGACGAAGGTAGCAATGCGGTAGTTAACCTCAGCGAGACCTTTGGGCCCAAATACCAACAAAGCCACCACTCCAATAACCAGAGCCTCTGGAGCCCCAACCCCAAACAGAGAAGCATACACTCCTTTGGCTTTAACTTTCACCTTCCTTTCTGCAAAACACGTGACATCACCAGATAAAAAATATGAAAGGATAAATCTTGGTTATAAATCCACGAATTTCACACCACCGCCATAAATTGTCCCTCGTAGAAAGCCTGCGATTTTAACTTCACAAATCCAACAAAAAACACCACAACATAACACAAGAAAAATACCTATTTTCACAGAATACTGTGAGATCGAAATGCCAAGATGCTTAAGCCCATTCCACTGTGAAAAAGGAGTAAAACCCAGTTGATAAATGGATTTAGCCGGATGAAAGATTGCATTTCTAGGTATCGAAGTTGCAGAATACGACGAGGCACAAAGAAAGGGTTTCGCACCAGTAACGGATAATGAAGAAGAGTGCGACAAAGATGACGGCGTAGTCGAAATTGCAAACGCCATAGTCGTGGTCATTTGGGGATTGGCCTGATTCAAGAAATTAGTCCATCAGAAGTTACAGCTACCACATAATTGGTGATCAACTGATTATGTATATTTTATATATAATATAATGAGTATCATATATAGATCTATATTGAAAAAATTATATTGATAAGTTAAACCCCATTTTTATGAGATTACTTATCAATTTGGAACAATATTTTATTGAGAAAATTGCATGTAAATATGTAATGTAACTACCACTTTTCAAAACATAATTCATTCCAACTAAATTCATGTTTCAAAAAACTTTATTCAAATTTAGTTACAAGTCTTTTTCATTACTTAATTATCCTTATTACATCATTTTTATTATTTACATAAAATCAAAGAAATGTTATGTTTTCATCTAAACCCTAATTTCTGTTGTTGTTGTCATCATCGTCCGAACATAGTAGCATAACATTGCATTGAGTATGTTTCACCCACAAACCCTAGGACCTAGACCCCCATTGTTGTAATCATATTTTGCTGGCAAAATCTACGTATGTTAATACATAGAGGGTAAGTAATACATGGTTTGTTTGATGATGCCTTTAAGGGCAGTGTTCTTAGGAGCATCATCATCATTCATTTGAAATCTTTTTTTTAAAAGGAAAAAAAAATTCCATTTAGATGGTGGATATTGCCCCTGAGGGCAGCGCTCTTAAGGGTAGTAACAAAGTTTCCGTAATACATTATGAGTGTCCAATCAGATTCTGTTTACAAAATCAATTTTTTAATGTTTTAAATCTTGCCTTTCACGAATTAATATGACCAATTTTGTTTATAAATTTACAAAAAAAATATATTTGGTTCCATTTCTCTCAAACACAGCTTTTTCCTTAAAATATTATATTTCATTAAAGTCAGATGGAGTTGTAAATCTTATATGAATGCCGTTTTTTGTCTCAAATTTATAGTTTCAAAAGCATTTATCTAAAACAGTACACATCGGAGTAAAATCATCTTATCGATATTTAAATTTTACACAAATAAATCACTTTGTTAAAATCAAACGATGCACTTGCTAAAATTATGTTATATCATTTTGTTTAAAGTTAAGTGTATCACATTATTAAATTTAAGTGCGCAACTTTAATATAAGCAAGTGCACCATAATAGTAATATAAAAAGAATTTTTTGTGCATTGATAATGCACCGTTTGAGTCTAGCTATACATGCATCCCGCGTGTATTGCTAGAACCAAGCAATGCACTTGTTAAAATTAATTACACCACATTGTTTAAAATTAAGTGCATCGCCTTGTTAATTTTAAGGGCACAATCTTAATATAAGCAAATGCACCACTATATTTTTATAGTATAAAAAAGCATGTGATTTGATAAGTGCACACCTTGTTAAATTTAAATATATCACATAAATATAAGCAAGTGCACAACAATATTAATATAAAATGGAACATCTAAATAAGTTATAATTTACTTTTTTACAACAAAATTGAACATCTTCAAAGTATAAATAGATTTTGTCCCAAAAATAAAAATGTTTCAGATGAAACCACATATAGCTGCAATATTTGACCTTTTTTATTCCAAGTGATATTCAAAATCATCTAAAAACCCCTCGAAAAAAATCACAATTAAATGCACCGTCTCAGTCGAGCGGTACACTTATATCATGTGTATCGCTAGACCCAAGTGGTGGACACAATTACAAGTAGTCAGCACAATATTTCTCATTCTTGCATCTTTCCTCCCTCTCTTTCATGCACAACACACATATTCAACGGAGAAATAAACCAACCCTCCATTACATATACCTAGGTGCCCAAATTCGAGCAGAATCCTCCCTAAAAAAACGAATAGCATCAAAACAATGGAGTAATAAGTACATGGACACATGAAAGCCAAGAAATGAGTCAGAATCCCTATAGTCGCCGCATGTGAAGAGGGGTGGAAGAAAAACATAGTCACTGTCGCGTGAAGAAACCCAGTTGATTCCATCCACCATCGCACGAAGAAGAACCAAAGAAGGCTGGATACCAAGACCCAATGGTCGCACTGATGATTGTTGTTGGCCGTAGATTTCTTGAACGGGCCTTCCGTCGGTGGAAGTGAAGATGGTGTTGGGGTTTCACAAAGATTTCTTGAAGAAAGAATGTGCATGTATTGTGTTATATGACTATTTTGGTCATTTTAATCGAAAATGGACTTAAATGATTTTAAATTTTTTTGATGGACTAGGTCGAAAATGTTTCATTATATAAGTACCGCCTGAAGTTCGCCCTATTTTATTCTATGAATAGTGGGCCGTTAATATTAATAATTTTCCAAAATTGTTAATGAAAATAAATAGTTACTCAAGGCCTAAAAGAATATTACATACAAAATTCAAAGGTGTATGTTTATGGGCCGAAAGTACCTACTCCATTGGCTCAGGTCCCATTTAGCACATGAATCTCATTGGCACTAATGACATGAGTGCCAAGATTGATGAGCTCAAGAAACTTTGGAAGCTCTCTTCTTTTTGAGTCAGGCTCATTTATAAAGTTTCAGTGGGCCTTGATTCTTGATACAAGTTACAGACTTGGCATCATTTGATTCCAGCAAATAAAAATACATTATTCAATACAGACATTATAAAAGTTATCCTTTTGGTCAATGAAGATATATACTATTTATTCTTGCAGTTAGATTTCAAACCACTAATCAGAATGTTTTATCAATCTTGATTCTTCAGACTTCAAAATTTTGCTGATCTTGTGTACTTGGATCCTTGTTCAATCGTTCCGAATGCGTGCATTATTTTACTTGCAACCACTTGAAACCAAATGGAAAGTAGTTAACAGAACGTAGTTTGCCCTCTAGAAAATGAAGATCGGGAGATATTAGGAACTATCGTTAAGCAATTTTGACTTTAGATCATGAACATATTCAATTTAAGAATTTCGCTCTATGGTAAGATTTGATTGAGTTTGCATTATTGAAAATGGGATGAGGATAATAATATTTTAAAATGTTAAATATATGTTATATTATCAAGAAGTTTAATTGCTGGTATGAACCACCACCACCTACTTGAGCATGTGATATGCTGGGTAAGGTGTGGTGAAGTAGGACCACAACCATATTGAGACACCCACTTATGATGGTGAGTTTGTCACAAATCCATGGGAAAGCAAGTCTTGGTAGGACCCAATTTTCAAAACTTAATACAAAAGCTAATCTAATCCCACTTCCCACTTTTCCTCATCTTTTACTATCTATTTGGACCGTTGAATGATTTTTTTTGAAAAAAATCTAATGGTACCATCACTACCAACTACAGTATTTGACAAAACGATAAGGGTCGGTCCTATAATTAATATCAGAATCAAGATCAAGTACTCTATTTCATAAATTATAAGGCGGTGTATTATTATGAAGGTTATTTGTGGGGAGCAATAATTGCTTCAATATGATATTTGAGTTGTTATACGATAAAATATTTGAATTGCATTTGTTGCCCTAATATAAAATTTGATAAAATAATGAAAATTTATCTATACTATGTCATATCATCATCATCATAATATTATAAAGGATGAGTATGTACAATAATTATATTGGTGTTATGGTTGTATCCAATTTTTAATCACCCAAAATGTATTGTGTAAGATCAAACGCTTACCGTTTTACCAAAATTTATTTGATTGTAACATTGCAACTCTAATCTTTAAACAATATAACATATCAAGCGTCACGCTTCGATCGCTTTCCAAGTAGGAATAATTATTGTACTTCAAAAATATACAATCCAATAATTGTACTATATTGCAACTAATGAGAATCGAACATGTGACCTTAGCTCTGACACCGATTATAAAATCAATAACTTGCCGTTTTACCAAAAAATATAGCTGGTGGTAACAATGCAAACCTAAACTTTAAAAATCATATAGCAGTTCAAGCGTCATACTTCGATCGCTCTCCAAACAGTAACAATTATTGTACTTAACATTTTTCTACAAATTCTTCTACATAAATTATAATCCACAAAATAGACCAAATCAAAATTTTATAATATGCAACACATCCCTAATTCCTAATTCGATAATTATTTTAACTAATATTCATCCACAAAATAATAATTACATAATAGAATACCCAAAATAGCCCTACTCAAAAAGTCATTCTTTTTTAAGAGAAAGTCATGCTAACATATTAATTAACCCTAAAAATACGCGCGCGCGCGTGAATGTGAGACATTACGTTATTGAAACCTGGAGTCTAAAAGGGTTAATCATTGAGAAAGATTTTAGGCATATGAGTCAACATGTAAGTTATTTAGAAAGTTTCTAAAAAGGTGGAAGATAAAAATTAGAGATGCTTTCTTTCTTTAGTTTTTAGTTGTTTGAGAAATGTTTGAAGAAGACTGATGTATATGTCTGACCAACTTGATTCACTCTATTGTTTATATAATCTACCATAATTTATTGGGATTAAAAATTTAGTTGTTTTGGTCAATTTTTAATTATTATCATCATATCTTTATAGAGGATAAATTGATAAAAATGATCATTATGTTATCTTTTTTTATAAGATTTTTAAATCTATTGAAACATTTCCTTTTGAAGGGGCCAAAAAAATGTCTCCACCTGCTGCCAACAGTAACAGTCTTTCTTCGGAATTCTATTGAACGGGTCGATCCTCCCCTCCCCCGTTTGTTTTAGCAACTTATCCTAGGGTCTCCTAACCAAGAGCTCGCCGGCGACGACAGAGGAAGCAACCCACCTGCTGCGGCGGGGCGGCTTTTTTCTTTCACAATAAGACCTGGACGATTATCCCTACCCTCTTTCATTCACTATGCGGCTGAATTGGACTCGGCCTAAGCCCAGTCACAAGATCATATGAGAACGTTATGCAGATGCTCAGGTGCCGTAGGCTGGCTGGGAAAAGAAGCGGTAAGTAGAATGACCGACTCTGCCGTTACTGACTTTTTTTTCTCTTAGACTGTGTGAGTCTGTCTTCCTTGTTAAGAAGTCCCGAAGACGACATGGGCGAATAAGCTTAGCCGTCTTCTTACTGGGTAGCAAATGAGTTGCCCGTGAAACTAATGCAAAATTATACCTTGACTTTATTTGATACATAGATTTCTATTATAAAATTTTTAATAATAAAGTTGAGCATCACGGTTTTGATATTTACTTATTTGTGATCAAACTTTGTGAATAATATCTATAATACATATAACAATTCCAGTGGTTGGTATCTAAAAGTTTTACTAAATTTATGTTGGAAAAATTTTGCTTATTAAATTAAAATTAAGCATCGGAGACCAAATGAAAGAAATCCACGTGACGGAAGTTATGGAGGCCGTGATCGATCGCCATATGTTGACATTATATATTGCCGCAAAGTGGGCATCAAAAATCTATCGGGTGCGATCGATCGTGCTTGTCTGATTGTTGAAAAATAGGGTGTGATCGATTGCGCACTGTGCAGACTTTCCGAATGGTGTGTCCCTACGTTTGAAAGTGCGGTTATTCATGAAATGATGCCTCCAATTGATGTCTTCTGATGACATGTCTTGGTCTGTTAAAAATAGAATGAACCCCTCTTGGACTAAACACACAATTTCAAATCATAAGATTAAGAAGCAAAATCTGTGCATCTTGTTCATCTTATTTCTTGTTCAAAGTTTGAGTGTCTTAAAACCTTTGTGGTTTGTGGATTCGTAATTTTAATTGCTTCTTTCAAATCACGAAATGTAGTTGTTGCATCATGGAAAACGAATTACGCTGAATCGTGAGCACTATAACGGGACAATATCTTTTCAAGGACAAATGCAAAACCATTTGTTATTGCACTACATACCCACAATTTAAAGCTATCAATTTTTTTTTATGTAAAAACACAAGTTAAAAGGAAGGGGTAGTGCGATTTAGATGTGGGGGTGGGCGTGGTAGTGGGGTTGAGATATCATTGTCAAAGAATGGAAAGGATAATGTTTTAGAGGGAACCACCCGTGCAAAAGCATGTAGTTTATTACAAGGGGAAAGAATTTAGAACGAGTGTCATTTTCTATCACACGAGGGGTAAAAGTGACTCTACGCACGTGTACGACCTCACTAATTCAAATGACCCCAAATAATTATCAAAAGTTGAAAGGTTATCCCATTATCATACAATGATTATTTCCGCAACCAGAGTTCCATGCCTAATATGCCCCCCGTGATCACCTAGTTCTTGTGTGTATTGTATATATGATTGACTTGTCAAATTTACTGAAGGCATTTCAGCATACATAAAGTTAGGATAATTAGTACAATTATATTGTACCATTATATAAATATTTCGTTTGCATTATTAGTAACCTAAGTCGACCCGATGATTGAACCAATAGATTTAAAATATTGACAATTTGGGTCTTCTAAGTAAAAGTTATGTCAATTTTACCTTCAGTGTTCAATTTCGTCTTTGCATGTCCATGCATGTTGCATGTGGACTGTAATTCGGCTTTCTGGGCAAATTTTATTCCGAATTTGGTGTCGATTTTCAACCAAAATTGTAGGTATTTGAATTTTATTGAATTTTTTAAAAAAGAGAGCTTAATTTGGACTTAATTTGAATAGGTTATGAATTTTATACCAGTAGTGCTCATTCTGAGCCCTACATGTTGGCGAAATTACACATGCAGTGTGTTCTTCGAATTCCTGGGCAGTTTTGGCTAGGAATTCCGAAAAATGTCTAGAAATAAGAATTGTAAGTTGGCTGTAATTTGCCACTGGAATCACTCAATTTGGATTTGAAACGAAAACGTTATAGCATTTTTACTAACACTGCTCAAGCTGGAAAACACATTTTTAAATGCTACGGTTTTAGTGTTCAAACCCCACTTAGATGGTCGAACCAGCTTGACACCATAATAGATGAAATGTAATATTTTTGAGTTTCTGAACTTTGAGCACTGTAATCGAGTCGTTTTGATATCGTATGGAATTATAGCGATTTTTCTACGAAAACGGGTCAGGCTGAAATTGTAGGAAAATCGATAAGGGTCATATTTTGAAGTTAGGTTTGATTCAATGCATTATTTGAACACTTAGTGTCATTTTGGAATTTATATGACCAGGTTTAATAATTCCGGGGTTGTTGAGGAGCACTCGATAAAGTTAGTTCTGGTCCGAGGTACGTAGAAATGAGTTTTATCATGACGTCTGACGAAGACGTATAATGATATTATTGTATGATTTTACATGTCATTAATTGATTTATTGATTTAATTGTCACTATATGATTCTCATGTGAGTATATGACATGTTGAGATACATTGTAGTACATGATATGTGAATTATATCATATGTATTGATTTTCACATGAGATTGCATGACATAATGAGTTGCATATGCCATGTGATGCATATATGAATTAATGAGCATATCATATTGATCTATCCACTCCTTTGATATCCATGATGATGACTGAGTTGATTTACTCTGAGTGTCGTGGACGACGGGCACGACGATGACAGGCAGTGTAGGTAGCGACTGTAGTCACGCACGTTGCTACCGGACCGAGACACGAGGGATGGCTAGCGCAACACAGGATGATTCTCCTAGCGCAAAGTGTGTGTGATGTCACCCTATGCTCGACCTGATATTTATTGTTGATACATTCCTTTGGACTCCGATATTGGTATCTTGAGATTCGATTCTTTATATCCATTCATACATCGCATTCATACATGGTATGCATTGCATGATACTTTGTCACTCTTGACATGATTTATTTATTTCTCGTAGTGGGTTATGACCCCCTTCGCGGGGAGCTGTCATGTCTTTGTTGTATGGGCATGACAAGTGGTACATGTGGACGTACTGTGCTCGAGGTGAAGCATCAATGAATACCAGAGCTCCGTGAGAACGAGCTCATGTTTATGCTTTAAGTTTTGAGTCCCAGTAATTGGTAGATTACTTTTAATTATATTTTAAATTACTGAGTATGGTCTGAGTATCTGTATTTTAAGTATTCTATTACTGGTTGGTATGGTCCGAATATCAAAAAATAAATTCTAAAACAAAAATTTATATACAAAAAGTTTTATGTAAAAAGTGGCAGTAGGTGACTTAGTCAGTTAGTTGGGTCACATTATTAAATGAGTTGGCCTTTGGCCCTAACCCAACCAAAAATCACGTAGGTCACGTGACATGGAGTAAAATATTTTGGGGTGTGGGCGCACACAACAACAAACGTACGCCACATTAAATGCGCACTACTCCACCTGGCGACAGTTTGCCATTATTAGCCGAGCTACTCTTGCGCGGCGCCGTAATTTGCCGATCAAGTAAATTCTCAAAAGGAAAAAGGAGGGGGTAATTATGTCCAGTAATTTAGTTTTTTGCAAGTTAACCCCAACATTATCAATAAAACACATAAATCCCCTTCCCGCGACTATTCGTAATTAATAATACAAAGCCTGTTTCCGTTGTGGTTGCGACCCCACCATATAATTACAAAACAACAGCTTTAGAGAAGCTATCCACATCGGGTTTTTTAATAAAATATTCAAAATATTCAATATATATATAAATAACCGATTTTGAGTTACTTTAATAAAATAACCAAAATCGTCATCTCCATTGGAGACTTCATTTGAAGTTGCCATCGAAAATGGCTTCTTTAAGTTTTTTTAAAAAAATATGATTGAAGTCGTCATTTGAGATGACGCATTCAATATAAATTTTTTTATATAGAAGGCACCATCTCTTCTATATAAATTTTTTTTATATACAGATGACGTCTTTTATATTATTTTTTTATTCATAGAAGGCGTCATCTTAGCCACCTAAGATGACACATTCTATATAAATAGTGGCCACCAAGTCAATTTTAAGTATGAATCATGTGATTGATTTATACAAATTATAATTCCGTAAAATTAAACATTACTATGATTAATCAAAATATGAAATTTCTATTTTAATTAATCAAAGATAACGCCTTACATATAAAAAAATTTATATAGAATGCGACATCTAAAATGACGTATTCCATATAAATTTTTTTTATATATAGAAGGCGTGATCTCATATATATATTATATATATGTTAATTATGTGCTAATTAATTAGTTGATAAAATATAAAGTAACCAATTATGTATTAAGAAAGTGGTACAGTTTGAGGGCATCGAAATTGCGAATACAACTTTGTTCAAAATATAAATAAATAAAAATTATAATGTCTTTTTTTAATAACAATAAATTGAAAATTTGAAGTCGTCATCTTCTTCGATGACGACTTATTACTTTAATAAAATAACCCAAAATCGATTATTTTGTTAAACAAATTTTTTTTCTAAATAATTTATTAAAAAACCCATCCCCATCTCTAATTATTCTAAACAAAATCAATTACTTAATAATTTAGAGAATACTATATTTATTTATTCAATCCACTTGCTCGTTTGTAACGTGGAATGCTAATGTCGCTAGTCTAAATCACCTATTAAATAACAATATCCATGAAAATAATTGAAGTTATATATAATTTAAAAAATTTTGAAGCCAGGATTTCAATTTGAGGGTGAAATTTGTATTTTTAAAAAAGAAAAAGGTAAAACATAAATTTTCAAAAAATATTCTACAAAAATAAATAAATAAATATATATATATATTAGGGGGCGGCCACACCGGACCTGCCCCTACCACCTCTGCCCGGCACCTCTGCCCGGCTTGGATCCACATATAAAACATATATATCACAATTTATATAAATAAATAAATATATATATATATATATAAAATACGTATATATATATAATATGTATTACAATTATAAACAATTTGAGGGGTTCATTTATAAAGACACCATTTCTTGATTTGTTTGTGTTTGTGTCTCTCCCTCTTGAAATATGCCATGTGCTCTTCCGTGTGGTTTTATTGATTGACTTCTCTCCAAAGCCACCGGGAAATACATCAAATTCCGACGTGAAACAGCTGGAATCTGACGTAAGATCGCCATGAGCAGCGTTCAGAACACCGTTGAAACAGTGAATGCTGCCGCAACCGCCATAGTTACAGCTGAAAGCAGAGTTCAACCTTCTACAGTTCAGGTGTTTTGATTAATTTGGTTAGAAAAAGTTTCCTGATGTAGACGGGTGTTGGGATTTTCCTCTCAAGAATTGTACGTATGTTCTGTTCGAATTTTTGTTGATTGATTGGGAATGGGTTTGGATCAAAGAGGAATACAAATTGAATTAATGTTATTTTATCATGCTTCAGGAAAGTGGGTTATGATTGATTTTGACTTCCTGAAGCTGTGTTGTCAAGTCTAGATAAATAATTGATTGGGTTATTATTCAATAAAGTTCAACTTGAGAAAGAAATAAAATTCACATTTCAACCTTAAAATTTTAAATGATGCAACTTTTGAACTTCAATGATTTTTTTTTAGTATAGTACATGCAAATAATACAAATTTATGAATAATCACAATTTTGTCAAAAAGATTATATTCAAAATTTTCCTGGGATCCCGTTCGAAAAATCTTCTTCAGGCGGTGATCTGAGGTATACTTCGACACTTAAAATGTTTATTTGTGAGATTTTGAATCAAGGACACACCCCGTTTTCTGTCTGATCTTGATTTGGCCTGGTGCTGAATTTGCGTCCATTTCTTGAAAAAAGTCGGGTTAAACCTTTTGTAATCAGCTTGCTTTTGGTTGGATTCTTCATTTATTGTTGTCAGATTCTTTGAAATGAGCGGCCTTTTTGTGTCATATTCCATGTTCGGAGCTTTCACCATTTAAGATCTGAGTGAGAAATGCAGATCATGTAAATATAGGACCGAAAGGCGTTGGCAATACTAAATATTTGAAACTTTAACAGCAGTGCTAATACTTCGTTTTATCTTTACGCCAACAGGGCAGTTTTTGTTGCTAAACAAATTAAGAAGAAAAAAATCAAAGAACATGTAAATAAGATTGTAATGGATTAGGCGGTTTGAAGAAAGCGGCTATTTTACATTTCAATTGGACCCATTTTACGCCCTAGATATCAGAGCCCACAGTGGATGAAAAATTGGCCTGAAGGACAACTATTAAAAGATATTTTTTGCCAATCAACTGTCTGTTGGAATGGATGAATCCTTGTATAGTCCACTTAAAAAGAGTTTGTAAGGTAGGTTTGATCGCTACCAGTGTCTAAAAGTTTTGGAATAACGTAATTCTGGAGGACTAAGGTTCGGTGGATCTTGGAAGGCTTTATCCTTGTTGTATGGCTTGTTTATTTTTCCATAGGGTTGCTATTAGGTGGAGGAAATTAACATTATAGATTTGAGTAATTTGTTCATTTATTTATCCTGCTTCGTATTTGGAGCATAATTTTTGCCTTGTTTTTGTTCGCTCGCAGAAGAAAAGATGGGGAGGTTGGTGGAGTCTCTACTGGTGTTTTGGTTCTCACAAGAACAGCAAACGAATTGGCCATGCTGTCATTTTGTCGGAACCAACTTCACAGAGGATTGTAGCTCCGGTCACTGAAAATTCAAATCATCCTGCCACCGTTATGCTTCCATTCATTGCCCCTCCCTCGTCTCCCGCATATTTTCTTCAATCCGATCCTTCCTCTGCCACTCAATCACCTGTAGAAATACTTTCTCTTCATGCCTATTCACCAGGTGGGACGGCGCCCATTTTCACAATCGGTCCTTACGCTCACGAGACTGGATTAGTTTCGCCTCCCGTGTTTTCTACCTTCACAACTGAGCCTTCTACAGCTTCATTTACCCCACCTCCAGAATCTGTGCAAATGACGACACCGTCCTCACCAGAAGTCCCATTTGCTCAGCTTTTGTTGTCATCACTTGCTCGGAACAAGAGAGGTATTGGGATGAATCTAAAATATCCGTTGTCCCAGTACGAGTATATACCCTACCCATACCCTGGAAGCCCTGGTGGTCATATCAAATCACCAGGCTCGGCTATTTCTAATTCTGGAACCTCTTCGCCTTTACCTGATAAACGTGCAACCATTGAATGGCGAATGGGGGAAGCTCCTAAGTTTATAGGCTACGAACACTTTTCTAACCGTAAATGGGGTTCAAGATTTGGTTCTGGATCAATAACTCCCAATGGCTGGGGGTCAAGGCTAGGCTCTGGAACTTTGACACCAAACAGCGGGCTATCAAGGCTCGGTTCTGGAACCCTGACACCTAATGGTGGAGAACCCCCGTCTCGGGACAGTAACCTTTTAGAGAACCAAATTTCTGAAGTTGTTTCATTGGCTAACTCTGACCGGGGTTCACAAAATGATGGAACTGTTGATCACAGAGTGTCTTTTGAACTAAATGGTGAAGATATACCTACTTGTATTGTGAAGGAACCAGTCCTTAATTCATGTATAATCACATCAAGAATCCCACCTGAGGCAATATCTTCAACAAAGAATGAAAGTAGCTCTATGGCTATTGATATGGAAGGAGATGAATGCCATCAAAAGCATCGTACAATCTCTCTTGGTTCAAGCAAAGATTTCAACTTCAGCAATGCAAAGGGACAAGTCTCGGAGAAATCCATTATCGACTGTGAGTGGTGGACAAATGATAAAGCTGTGAAGAAGGAATCCGGCCATCAAAACAACTGGACTTTCTTTCCAATGCTGCAATCGGGAGTCAGTTAACGCTAAACACGTAAGTATATCTAGACATAAAGATTGAAACTTTAGAAATCGGGATGCAAAACTTGTTTATCGGTGAAGTGCACATGGATTTGTACAGGGGAAAGATTTGTCTAAGCTCAGAGTCATACCGGATAATAGTGTTTTGATTGAGTTTTTTCTGTCATTATTCAGCTTTTGATGTGTATACTACAAAATATAGATGCCATTAGTTGTATTGTGGAAGGGGTTCTATTCTGTTAACAAACATTCATGTAATAAAAAACATATTGTGTTATGCTCATTCTTATCATGTGCCAACAGCCCAACAGTTTAGTCCTCCCGTTAAAGCGTGCGGAACCAGACCGAGTACAACTTGCTCTGTATGTGTGTTACTAATTTAACGAACTTTCCAGAATAACTTGGATAATTATGAGAAATTATTATAGGGATTGTTGTGGGAAACTACAAGCTCTGTGAACTTATCATAAGATACATTAGCTACTCCATCATTGCCAATTGATTTTGAGTTGGAACCTCATGTCTTCTTAATATGGTATTAGTCCCAGGTTTCAATAATGTATAAAAGCTGGCTCGCTCACCGTCACCCGCATTATCAGTCCATGCGTTTGACTTATATAATGTCACACGTGATGTACGTGTTGAGACTTGTCTCACATTGGGAAACTATAAGTTTTGTGAGCTTCTTATAAGATATATGAACTACTTCATTTACTGCTAATTAGTTTTGAGTTGGAATCTATTAGGGATGAGTCATTCCAATCCTTCCTATACCCGGAGAGCTGGCTTGATTTCTGCAAATCCTTCGTCTCGAAGATAACAAGAAGCACCGCCTCTTGTTTCCTTTCTCCCTGAAACCAGATTAAAAATATTTCCCTCAAAAAGATCTGCTTATAAAAATCTTAAGCAAAGGTCGTACGTGTGGTTCCCTTTCGATTTTGCTCGTATTTCCCACTTTCCTGCAAGCCAGTTTCCCTTCCGCCCACATACAGTTAGCATGAAGATACTGTCGGTTTTTATTCCTTCGATTTCTCTTAGTTGTTGTCAATTTATATTCGTGAACATATGGTATGTACGATCGATTGGGGCTGTTTTGGGGATGAGGTTGTGTTTGTTGTCGTAACTATGTCCAAAACTAACTAATTTCATGGGAACCTCGGTTCTAATTAGGTCCCAATCTCATGCTAACCGATAAACATCAACATTGTTCCAGCACACGCAAATTCCAGGATTCAATAATGTTGACAATTGGTAAAAATGTAGGAAAATTACCAGAGAACATTGAAAATATTCACATATCCAAGAAACCCTTATTCTTTTTGCATACCGATTTATACATTTGTTGGGTATGAATGACAGTTTTAAGGCGATCAGGATGGTTACAGGATCATTTATATGCCTTCTATTTAATCACCATTAACGTGGGATGAATAACTATTGAATTTGATTAATTCTTCATTTTCTTTGTTTCTAACTATATATAGGAAAGGTTGAGACACCTTTCACCTACCTAACTGGTCCATAACCATGTGGATGTGGTGGCATGCAAAAAGTCGGTTAGCTCGTAGATGTATAATATTCCATTTACCCAATGCACTGCCTATGTGATAGCATCAAATTTTTCCGAAAAGTCATGTTAGGTTGTATAAGTAGGGCAAGAGATTTTAGTTGCACCGTTTTCATCAGCTACAATTTTTGGTAAAGCGGCAAGTGGCTTGATCCTACAATTGGTATCAGAGCCAAAATCACGTGTTCGATTTCCATTAGTTTGCAAGGAGTGCAATTATTGGGAGGGGGACTGTTGGTGTACAACAATTGTCCTTGCTGTGTGATCGGTTATAACTTGGTGCTTGTGTTACTGTATAGTTTAAAAGATTTGAGTTGCATCGGTATCATCAGCTATAGCTTTTCATCAAGCGGCAATCTTTTGATCCTACGGATTGAATTGCACAATTTGAATTAGACAATGATTAATTAGGAACTAATTTATTAGATATTGGTTCGTTCCATTTTTTGTTTGACTTGGTTGTTTATGTTAAGTTGAACGCGTGTAAAAATAATCTTTGATATTCATGCGCATCCATAAAAAATCGATACTTGTATTATATTTATTTTCGTCAATTCTATATGTTTTAGTTAGAAAAATGATTTGAGTTGTTTAATTTAAATTAGGAAAAATATAAACTAACATGTAAAATTTGTTTTATTTGTGGAATATAAGAAGTTTTAATTTTTATGTTAAAAAAAAAGTTTTAATTCTTACAAAAAAAGTCTAAGGGGGTGTATTGGTTATAGACTTTTATTGAGTTTAAAAGTCTAGAGGTATTCAATCCAGACTTTTATATACTCTACAAAAGTCTAATGGTATTCAAGATAGACTTTCGTAGACTTTTAAAAAGTCAGGTGGTATTCAAACTTAAATTTTTAGAACTCCATAGAAGTCTAAAGGTATCCAAAATCTCATAGACTTTTAATGACTTCTGTTGAAATCTTTAGGTACAAACTTTGATGCCCCATGTACATCCCAAAAAAGTTAAAAATTCTCCACCACTCCTAGTAAAGATTTGGAATGACTTTTAATTCCTAATTACTATCATCTCTCTTTACTCTTTGCTATTTTAATTTCCGACACGACCATATCCCCATTGGCTTTTCCTCCCCTATTTTCTACATGTACCATTTCTTTAATTCATAATGCGCCGCTCTTTCTTCAATTATTATTTTTTTCACATCTTATTTTTTATCCAATATAATACTAATATTTACACACGTATTTTGATAAAATAGCAAGTTAATATGCTCAATTTTATATTAGATGATAGATTTTTAAAACGATTGTATGGGTCTATATCTATAGACAATTATATAAATATTTTTCTAATACAAAAGATATTTATAACGATATAAATTATCATGTTTAATGTAAAAAGTATGTTTTAAGAATTTTTATAGTAGTCAACTACCATCAAAAAATATTTTAAGTTTATAAATGTTATTTAATAGAAAAATTTTGTTTTATTACACAAAATTATAGATTACAATTATATAGCAACATTAACTGAATCTTCAAAGTCGTCATCTTGAAGATGCAAAAAAGTTGTTCAATATTTGTTATGCAAAAGAATTGAATAGGTATTTTTCACATTTTTGACTGTTAAATAAGTAAAATGTGTTTACATTAATAGTAAAAAAAATTATATGTTGAAGATGTTATTTATGTTCAATTGTTAGTTCAAAGAAATCAATTATAAGTTATAAAATCTATAGAGTCTATAAAATTCTTTTGATAATTCCGTATAATTCTATAAAAATTATTAGAAATCTATCAATTTCATAAAAGTCCATCATTTAAAAAAGTCATTAAAAGTCGATAAAGTCCATAGAAATCTATTGAAAAAGTCTACGAGACTCTATACAAATCTTTTTATAACTCCATGGAATTATATAAAAGTCAATAGAAATCTATCAACTCCATAAAAGTCAATCATTTAAAAAAATCATTAAAAGTCAATAAAAGTCTAGATTGAATACACCCCCCTAAAATTTTAAAAAGGATTTCATCGAAATATTTACGATTTTTTTATTTTAACAATTCGAAAGACAATCCATTTAATTGCTAGTTTGTGAGATGTTTCACTGTAGTATTCCTAATAAGCAGTTTACCAAAGCGATTTTTAAAATATGTATTTTACCCCATATGAATTACAAAACATAGCATACAATAAGTAAGTGTTTTTGTAAATATTCACAAGCTACAGTGTTTTAAACTGCATATTTCCACAACTACAAGATGATAAACTGTTTATTTTCAAATCACAGCCTATTTAGAAAAATACGGAAGAGTTGGTTGCCAATAATCCGGAAAAATGTCCATTAGAAGTTAATTAGATGGTAGATTCAACTCAAGATTTTAGAAGATTACGATGACTCTTTAATTTGTGGTAAAGACACATTTATATTTGGAAAGATAAATTTGACAATATCCATAATGTCTGCGCAGAATTTTATGGAAAAAAATAAATGCTTCATTAACATATGATATTTTTATCTAAAATCTCACTACATATTTTCCATATCAGATAATTATCAGCTTCAATTCCCTTTCGAATCTTGTTTCTCTCCTAATAATGATCTTAATTTCCACAAATGAAACCAAATAATATGTGCTATTTATAATTCACATTGTACGTTGGAGAACAATAAATAAATGACTTGGACTTTGGGCGACTGAGGTATATTAAACACTTCATAATTATACGTTAAGTAATAATCATTAAAGAATTGTCCTGTACTACATATTATACTACTTATAGGTTTTTCTTATACTATTAAATTTATTTACAAAAGTCTTTTAAATTTAATAAAATATATATCTCCTAGAAGGATAAACCCGGTATACAAAACATAGAGTATGCACGGGTCCTGAAAACACTCTGCACTGCATGAGTAATTTTTAAACTAAGTCTATTTTTTAATACAATGACCGAACTAATCTCGCTTATCAAAACACTCTACACATCATGGGTAATTTTTAAATGCACCTTATGAGTCAATTATACATGCACCGCATGAATAATTTTTACATGTATCGCATGCGTCAATTTTACATGCACCACATGCGTCAATTTTTACATGCACTGAATGGGTCAATTTTACACGCACATGAGTCAATTTTACATGCACCATATGAGTAATTTTTACATACATCGTATGATTAATTTTTACATGCACCGCATGAGTCAATTTTACATGCACTGCATGAGTCAATTTTTACATGCATCGCATGAGTCAATTTTGACATTTAATTTATATGCACCGATATTCCTTGTTTTTCATTCTTTTTACATGCATCAAGTGAGTCAATTTAATTCACATGTTATTTTTCATTCTTTTTCTTTGGTATGAGAAAACAGAATTTTGGGGATTAACTATGGTAGGTTGGGTGTATCTCTTAAACAGAATACTCTGATAAAGAATCATGTATATTAGTATTTTGATTTGAACTGTAGAATTCCAATACCAAGCACATCATTTTAATCAAGGAAACTCTTGTTGGCCACAACTTCCTCTTCATTTTCAAGTAGTTTAAATAATGATTGTTCTCGCCGGGAATCATTGAAGCAACAGGAAAATGGAGATTCATGCCAGTTTTTTCTTCTGGGTTCGCTGTGTCATTAGCTAGACTTTATCGATGATCGGATTAGATGAAACACTAAAAACATTGCTCTCAGATTCAGTTTCTCCAATAATGTTGTCTGTTTTTGAATTCTTTATCATTGTCTGCTCGATCTGTTTATTATTGTACCTTATTGTGCTTCATCCTCACTGTGGCTTAATCGCAGTTGATTCAGGTACTTAAAATTTTGCTTTAAGATTTTATTCTTCTTTTTCGAATCCAATTTGACCATTAATCGATGCAGTTACCATGATTTAGCTCATCATTTAACCATTATCATCTCCCACAACAAGAATATTTTTTAAGTACATTAATGGCATACATATACTGCTAGTATGGAGCTGATGATTCTTTTTTTGTTGATTTAAGTTCTCCAATAGTTTCACTCTTTCAAACAATAGTTTCACTCTTTCAAATATGTTAAATTATCTATGTTACCTTGTTTTTTGGTTGATTCTGTAACAATGAATGAATATGCGAAAAATAAATAGACATCAAGATTTTTTACGTGGAAACCCCGAGGGAAAAAACCACGAGACCTAGTCCAGTCTGAATCTTCACTATAATATCAAGAATTTATACTAGTTGTTTCATACAAAGCTTGGGCTAATTTAAATTAATATAATAAAAAATTTCAAAAAATAACATTAATTGAAAAAAATTTAACATTCTATTGTAATTCGCGATCTCGATATGCGAATTCAACTGTTCTAAAGTTGCGATGTTGGTATGCGAATTTAACTATTTTAAAGTTGCGATCTCGGTATGCGAATTTAACTATTTTAAAGTTGCAATCCGGGATTGCGAATTTAACTATTTTAAATTTTAAACAAATAATTTTTTATAAAGTTTCAATGCAATATACAATTTCTAATTAGAATGCATCAAATACATTTGTGTTTAAAACATTAGGGACTGGACCGGGTCCTGAAAATATTAAGGAATAAAAAAATAATTTTTTTGTAAAGTTGCATTTCTATGTAAAATTTTTAATTAGAATGTATCAAATATATTTGTATTTAATTACAATTTTTTTATCCCTAATATTTTCAGGATTGGTTCAGTCCATAATGTTTTAAACCACATAAATAGTTGAAATATGAATTGATGATCTGAAATAGTACACATAAAAATAAATATATTATTATTTATATTGAACTCTAAATATTTCATCCGGTCCCACAAGCACGTCTATGTATCTCTCGTTATCTTCTAGATGGCTCAGCTTCCTCTACATTCCGTGTTTGTTATTGAGGATGTCTAATCCTAGCGCTGGACTCACCAATATCATGATATTGTGGAGTCAAGTCGGAGAATATAACAGGTGAGAGATCAAAATGTGGACGTGGATATGTAGAACCGGGTACCTCATTTACGGATCTTCTGCTTCGTGTACCCGGTCCTACACAATCACGCCCACATTTTGATATTTCACCTGTTACATTCTCCGACTTGACTCCATAATATCATGATATTGGTGAGTCCAGCGCTAGGATTAGACCTCTTCAATCACAAACGCGGAATGTAGATGAAGTTGAGCTATATAGAAGACCACAACGAGAGATATATAGACGTGCTTGTGGGACCGGAAGAAATATTTAGAGTTCAATGTAAAGAGTCATATTTTTTTTTTTGTGTACTATTTGAGATCATCTATTCATATTTCAACTATTTATGTGGTTTAAAACATTATGGACTGAACCGACCTGAAAATATTATGGATTAAAAAAATTATAATTAAATACAAATATATTTGACACGTTCTAACTAAAAATTATATATCGAAATGCAACTTTACAAAAAATTATTTTTTTATTCCTTAATATTTCCAAGACCCAATCCAGTCCATAATGTTTTAAACACAAATATATTTGATACATTCTAATTAGAGATTGTATAAAAAATTATTTATTTAAAATTTAAAATAGTTAAATTCGCAATTCCAGATTGCAACTTTAAAATAGTTAAATTCGCATATCGAGATTGTAACTTTAAAACAGTTAAATTCGTATACCGAGATCGCAACTTTAGAACAGTTGAATTCGCTTACCGAGATCGCGAACTACAATAAAATGTTAATTTTTTTCAATTAACTGAATTTTTTGAATTTTTTTTCTTTTTTATTATATTAAATTAAATTAGCCCAAAGCTTGAGGAAAGAAACAATAAAAATTTGGAAAAATGGGCAAGAGAGGTGGCCGCCCTGGCGATGAATCCCCCCTTTTTACCTACTGTTCCCTCCATATTGTTATCTGTTATTGGGCTTTTTATTAGTTAATTAAGGTTAAAGGAAATGGGCCCAAAAGCGGGCCATGGTAATGGGCCATAGAAAATGGGCCAAGATAAATGGGCCAGTCTCTAGTGATACTCAGGTCGAGGCCATAGAGTTCGGGTCCAAATCGCACCGGTATCTTTACCCTGGTATCACTAGTATCCCCATTTAGTCGAGCTAGAGTAGCGCTGTATCGACTCCAACTGGTTAGGTGAGGACCCGGATCGGTAGTCCTTCAAATGCCAAATCATGATGTGACCTTGCGCCGTGCCGAGTTCCCAAGTCATGCTGCCGGTAGAGCCATGACAATTCGAATGTCAATCCTTGAAAAACTAGGCGGCTCGTATAACCCATGCGAGGAACCGGCCTAATTGTAGTACTGAGAGCTCATGTCAATAATAGCAGATCCGACTAGGCATGAGGTGATCAGGAATCCAAGCTGAAGCTGTGATAATCGAGAATTCCGAGCTGATAAAGGTGATCGAGAGACCCGATGTGATAAAATTGAGCTGAGAAGCAAATAAACATATCTTCGAACTCCATGAATAAGAAATACTCCGAGCAGATAAAACAAATACGGACTTTTATCTTGGTTGGGCCGACTTGAGCAAATAAAGCTCGCCCGACCTGAGCTCCTGAGATAATGTATGAGCTAATAATAATGGTCCGACCTGAGCTGAACTCCACATGATAAATATAAGCAAATAGTACTTGGCGGACCTGTTCTGAGCTCCAAAATAAGTAAGAGCAAATAATACTCGCCTGAACTCCAGAGCTAATAAACACTGGACATCCGGAGCTTAGTAAATATGACGTGCTGAGCAAACAAAATGCATATAAGCTCAAAAAATGATCCATGTACAAAGCAAAAAAATTCGGACTAATCTGAGTTCCATAAGTAATACCGAGAAGAGAAGTAAATAAGTTGATGCGAGCTCCAGAGACGAGATATGTCGAGCAAATGACACCTATCTGAACTCACAAAATAGTAAAGTCATTCGTTGAGTAAATAGATACAGCCGAGCTCCAGACAATCAACATGGAGCAAATAAGACTCCAGAGTGTCGAAACTGAGTTGGCATGTTGTCTTGTAAGGATGTCCTGTTGTCTCGGCCGGGATGACCTGTTACCTGTGTAGGAGTGGCCTGCAATAAAAACTAGAAATAATTCTTAGGATTAAATCTTAAACATGTCTGACCTATTATCTGTGCATGGCTGACCTGCAATGAAAACTAGAAATAATTCTAAGTATAGAATTAAGACTAAAACAGGGTTGACCTGTTATCTGTGTAGGGCTGACTTGCAATAAAAACTAGAAATAATTTTAAGTATAGAATTAAGTCTAAAACATGGCTGACATGTTATCTGTCCAGGGCTGACCTGCAATGAAAACTAGAAATAATTTTAAGTATAGAAATAAGTCTAAAACATGGCTGGCATGTTATCTGTGCAGGGCTGACTTGCAATGAAAACTAAAATAATTATAAGTATAGAATTAAATCTTAAACATGGCTGACATGTTTAAACTCCAAAGATAATAAACCGAGCATATGCAGCTCATCTGTTCGAACTCCAGAAATAATAAACTGATGACATACGGTCGCCTGACCTGAACTCCTGAAATAATCAATACGAGCCGATAATGCTCTCGCGGCCTGAGCTCTATAAATGATAACTATGAGCAGATAATGCTCTCCCAACCTGAGCTCCAGAACTAAAGCGCATCCGAACTCCCAAAATAATAAATGCGCGTTGGAGATAGAGCTCATCTGAATTCGCAAAGTGACAGATGTCCTGAGCCATTGAGCTGATAAAATGCTGAGCAAATAAAGCTCGTCTCATCGATCCCAGAGTAAATATAAGCATATAAGACATGTCCATTCTGAACTCCAGATAATAAATATAAGTGAATGATTCTTGTCTGATTTGAACTCCCGGGCAGACTATGCCATAAAACTGTGCCCAGGCGGATCATTACAATATATCTTTGTCTGGGTGGACCATGACAATAAATTTGTGCTTGGGCGGACCATGGCAACACATGTCTGGGACCATAGTATCATCTCCTCATCTAGTGTGCCTGGGATGACCATAGTCACACATGCCTTGGCGGACCATAACATCATCTCCTCATCTAGTGTGCATGGGCTGACCATAGCCACACATGCATGGGCGGACCATAGCATCATCTCCTCATGTAGTGTGTCTGAGCTGACCATAGTCACAGATGCAAGGGCTGACCACATCATATCTCCTCATCTAGTGTGACTGGGCTGACCATAGCAACACATGCCTGGGCGGAGCATAGCATATCTCCTCATCTAGTATGCATGGGCTAACCATAGCAACACATGGGCAGACCATAACAACATCTCCTCATCTAGTATGCCTCGGCTGACCATAGACACAGATACCTAGGCGGACCATATCATCGTCTCCTCATCTAGTGTTCCTTGGCTGACCATAGCAACACATGACTGGGCGAACCATATCATCATCTCCTCATCTAGTGTGCCTGGGTTGACCGTAGCCACACATGAACTCCCCAAATATCAACGTCTTACCTCGATTTTCCCACATATGGCGCCAATTATTACCTTGTTTTTTGGTTCGATTTTGTAACAATGAATGAATATGCAAAAAATAAATAGACATCAAGATTTTTTACGTGGAAGTTCCGAGGGGAAAAACCACGGGACCTAGTCCAGTATGAATCTTCATTATAATACCAAGAATTTAAAATAGTTGTTTCATACAAAGCTTGAGGAAAGAAACAATAAAAATCTGTAAAAATGGGCAAGAGAGTTGGCCGCCCCTTGCGATGAATCCCCCCTCCTTTTTTACCTAGTGCTCCTTCCATATTATTATCTGTTAATGAGCTTTTTATTAGTTAATTAAGGTTAAAGGTAATGGACCCAAAAGCGAGACATGGTAATGGACCATAGGAAATTGGCCAAGATAAATGGGCCAGTCTCTAGTGATACTCAGATCGAGTTCATAGAGTTCGGGTCTAAATCACACCGATATTTTTACCCGGGTATCAATCTACATGAAATACGGGAGAAGAATTTTCTGGAACTTATCGCTTTGGAGTGAGTGAAGGTGGTGGCGATGCTTGGGTTGGCTTTGGCTCTCTGCGATGCAAACCGCGTCTGTCATGTAGGTGACAATAGGATTTTTTAGAAATAACAAAGTACTAATTAGATTAGGGTTTCATAAAGTTTGACTTAGTTGAAAGAATATTTTCAAAAGATGTATTTAATCGAAAAAGAAGATTTTTTGATAGATTTAGTACAAAGATGTTTTAAAAATTGTTACATATGTGTATATATATATATATATATATATATATATATATATATATATATATATATATAAAAACGTATTTCCCCCCTTAGAAGCCGAAAACCCCCAACTTTTAACACTCCATGTCAGTTTTCACGTACCTGTGTTGCCCCTAATTAAGAAAAATAAATGGTTTCCATTAATGAAAATTGAAAAATTAAAAAAACATCAAATTAATGAAGTAAGTAAAGAAATGCCTAAAAACTAAAAAGTAACCAAAGGGTACGAAAAGTTTGTGAGATATAATTTGAAATTACAATGAATCAAGATTCCTATTATTACGATAATAATATTATATATTAATAACTACAATAATTGCATTTAAAATTCATCCCTTGTACGATTCTATCTCAGACTCGAACTCGAACCAGTTTCTCTCAACGCGCTTAAATTTTCTGGGCGTAGTCTTAAAGCATGTGGGATTTTGGGGGGTTTCTAAACACCCAAGGCACAACTTTGATGGAATATGAAGAGAGAGTTAGTGTATCTTGTTCTTGGGATGTGAAAAGCTGAGATTTTGAGTAAGTTTATTTAGTTTCAGCTTGATTGATGACAGTTAATTAGTTATTACTTTTTGTAGAAATTTTGTTTTGTATTCGTGGATCTGTAGGAATTTAAGCTGTGATTTTGGGTAGCAGAGATCCATTTTTTGTTGATACCGTTGATTATGGAGAGATCATAAATGTTTGTTGATTAATAGTTGAAAACTAAGTAGAAATGGTAAGGATTTTTTGCTATATTTGTGTAGCTGTGTTAAAGATTATCGCTTATTGTGTTTAGCTATATATCATTGTTCATTTTGCTGATATTTATGGTGAAAATATTGAAATGGGAAACGAAAGGACATACATGGCCGGAAAAAAATACTCCTTTTGTCTACTGATTTTTATTACAAGTGGGGGATGAAAAAATAGCAAGAAGAAAGATCTTGTAAATTAACTAGTTGTGGTTGTTCAATCTATTGACTTGTTCAGTTCTTCAGGTTGTAATTTTGGATATATGTTTTCCCTAATTTGTTTTTTTGACGTTTAGATTGAAGTTTTTCACTTAATTTACCTTTATTAAGAGTCCAACTCTTGACGAAGGTTGACTATGGAAGATGTTCGGGGCAGCATGCACCTGTGTGATATTTGAATCAGGTTTTTTAGTCATGAGCTGTTTTGTTATTGAAAATATAGTCTTGCTTTGTGATCTTATGTTTCAGAAAACATGCATTCTTGGTGGGGGAAGTCATCGTTGAAAGAACCGAAAAAGAAAGAAACCAAAGAAAGATTTATCGACACATTACAAAGGAAATTTAGGAGTCCTGATAGTAAATCATCCGGCATATCGGAAGGATCTAGAAGACGGTCAAGTGATACAGTTTTTGAGAGAGGATCTCACTCACGAGCCCATTTAAGGTCTCCATCACCTTCCAAACATGTAGCAAGTTGTCAAAGTTTTGCTGAAAGGCCTCTAGCCCAAACACTTCCATTGCCTGGCCCTGCAAATGTGAATCATAATGATGCTAGAACAAGCGAAACGGAAAAGCAAAAATTAGAAAAGAGCTCTAAACCATTATCATTTCTGCCTCTCTCGATTCATGGATGCTCCCGGCATAGGCTGGACCCATCAGAATTCAACGGTGAACTGGTTGTTGCTTCACTCTCTAGTGAATGCTCCCTCGAGAGTGATGAACCAGATGTTTCACATCAGCGTAGCCCTATGGCATCTGACCATGATTTTAGTGGTAGAACTGCTGCTATTGGTCCTTCAAGGTGAGTGGTCCTCTAAAGTAATGCGGGGAAGGATTCTATATTTTATTTTTTGAAAATTTGCTCTTATATTATGGATTTTTATGTGGAAGGTTTCGTTCCCGACCTACTAACATCAGGCCTTCTTTCTCCTATTTTTTTAATGAAGCATTGTTGTCAAGGATCAGTCCCCTGTTCCAGTAATTTCAAGAGAGACACCATTTCCAGTGAATGTCTCCAACAACAAAAACTCCTCCCCACCTTCTAGAAGACGACCTTCGAACAGTCAAGTGCTGAAATTGCAGGTTCCACGTCATGGTGCTTTTTCCAGTGCTCCAGACAGCTCGATGTCTAGTCCCTCCAGAAGCCCAATGAGAGCTTTTGGCCATGAGCAGGTTACAAGCTCTGCTTTCCCTGCTGGAAAGCTTTATCCGGATATCTCCTTTCTGGGATCTGGTCAATGCTCAAGTCCAGGTTCAGGTCAGACCTCTGGGCATAATTCAATGGGAGGAGATATGTCGGGGCTATTATTTTGGCAGCCCAGTAGAGGAAGCCCTGAATATTCACCTAATCCTAGTCCTAGAAGGACAAGTCCTGGCCCTAGTTCAAGAATTCATAGTGCCGCTGTAACACCGCTCCATCATAGAGCTGGAGGAGGAAACTCTGAGTCACACAATAATTGGCTCGATGATGCAAAACAACAAAGTCACCCCCTCCCCCTTCCTCCCCTATCAATTTCCAATTCCTCACCTTTCTCTCATCCACATTCAGCTGTAACATCACCATCAGTACCACGTAGTCCGGGAAGAGCAGAGAATCTTGCAACTGCTGGTTCACGATGGAAAAAAGGTAAGTTGCTTGGCCGAGGAACCTTTGGACATGTTTACATTGGTTTTAATAGGTGAGAAACTATTATTATCACATGTCCTTCTGTTTTTCATTTATCCCCTTTATTGTGGGTTTGTATCCTTTGCCTCCCCTCTTTGTTCATTTGTTTTCAAAATTGTTTCGGGGTGTGTGTGTGTATTTGACTCATTTTTCTTGAAGTCCTTTTAGTATGAGTTCTGTTCTCTGGGTGTTAGTGAAACTGGTGGAATGTGTGCCATGAAGGAAGTAACATTATTTGCTGATGATGCAAAATCAAAGGAAAGTGCCAAGCAGTTAGGACAGGTGAGTCTTTCGGCCATTAGAATGATTGGAGGCTAATTTTTTCATTTCTGAAGCAAGTCTTCAGCCGATTTCCCTCTATCATGTGTTTAAGGAAATTCATACAAAAATTACCGTCTCTTGCAGGAGATAATGCTGCTGAGCCGCTTAAATCATCCTAATATTGTGCAATATTATGGATCCGAATCGGTTGGTCACTTTCTTACCCTGCTTTTTCGGATACCATCTATAATCGGTCTCTTGTTGTGTAAACTTTCTAAATATCCATTTGTGAACTTAGTCTAGTCAAATGCTTTGCACTTTAGTCTGCAATTAAAGCTGACAATTACTTTGTAAGAACAGTTTGTTATGTTTTATACACACTGTCACGAAAAAGAAAAAAGAACAGTTATAAAAATTCTAATGCAAATCATAAAATTTGTGGATAAATTGTTGCCAACATGTATCTCTTATCGAAAGAAACTTGCATATGCTCACACAATTCATGGTAAATTGTACGGATCACTCGTAATTATTACATCGTGCTGTTTTTCTTCAACTTCACGTTGATGTTTTAATTCTTTATCCTTGATCAGGTGGATGATAAATTATATATATATTTGGAATATGTATCTGGGGGTTCTATACGTAAAATTCTGCAAGAATATGGGAAATTAGGAGAATCAGCCATTCGCAGTTATACTCGACAAATTCTGTCAGGGCTTGCCTATTTACATGCCAAAAATACCTTGCACAGGTAAATCTGATCAACCTTCTCTGAGTTGGTTTGTGCTTGCGACGTTGGGGTAGATATGAATTCTTATAGAAGTATCTCTATTAGGGATATTAAAGGAGCGAATATACTTGTGGACCCAAGTGGCCGAGTTAAGTTGGCAGACTTTGGCATGGCAAAGCATGTAAGTTTTAACATCTTTTTTCAAGGGTCGTCAAATTTTTACATTTCAAATACATTTTGTACATGGGAAATGAAGGGTGTGGATTATTCGCTTGCCTTCATGTTGTAAGATTTTTACAGATTGCAGGGTCATCCTGTCCATTATCTTTTAAAGGTAGTCCTTATTGGATGGCACCCGAGGTTAGTATTTTTTATCATCATCACGTCTCACCTTATCTAAAGTTTCTGTGCATGCTTTCGAGCCGCATAACCATATTCTTCTTTTTTCTGTGCTTAGGTTATAAGGAATTCTAATGCATGTAGCTTAGCTGTTGATATATGGAGTCTTGGATGCACAGTCTTGGAAATGGCTACTTCAAAACCACCTTGGAGCCAGTACGAAGGGGTGTGTGAAATTATATGGATTCTTATCCATTTTCTTTCTTTTTTATTTGGTATATATCGGGTCTTTTGTAATTAAAGGTGGCAGCCATGTTCAAGATTGGAAATAGTAAAGAACTTCCTACAATTCCTGATCACCTCTCAGAAGAAGGCAAAGATTTTGTGAGGCTCTGTTTGCAGCGGAATCCCCTGCATCGTCCCACAGCTTCTCAGCTTTTGAAGCACGCTTTTGTGGTAAGTGCTGCTGCAGCAAAAGAAAGAACTACTGCTTCTGAGCATCCTGCCGGGACAAATGTAAAATCCACGGTACACTACTTTATCTGGGGAATATATATATATGTCTATGTGTGTGTGTGTGTGTTTTTTTTTTTTTTTTTGAAATGCTGTTTTTCAGGTAAGTAGATTTAGTTATAGTTTTGCTATTTTTTTCTTCGAAGAGCTTTCCAAAATCGAAACAGTAATTCATGCTTGTCATTTGAAGTCACTTGCTCTCCATGTATGTATCAGTGATAAAACGTGTTCAACGATTCTTCTGTAGGGCATTATTGTTCATGTGAGAAGTCTTCTGCATTCGGATATGGAGAGACTTGCCACCCACTCCTCCAGAATATCAAAATCCAATTTTCATTCGTGCCCTGTGTCTCCAGTTGGGAGTCCTCTTCTACATCCAAGATCGCCTCAGAACATGAATGGAAGAATGTCCCCTTCGCCCTTATCCAGCCCCTTTACATCTGGTTCCTCCACTCCTCTAACTGGAGGTATCGGTGCCATCCCGAATCATCATCTTAACCAATCGATGTTCCTGCAAGAGGGTTTTGACAATGACCCGAAGCTCCCCTCATACTGGGATCCGGATATTCTTAGAGGGGTATATGCAGAATCTAATGCATTTCAAGAGCTGGCAGCATGTGATAATGATGTCTTTAAAAAGCAGTTTGGGAGGGAAGCCAGTGGAGAATTCTATAACGGGCAAGCGGTAATGGCCGATCGTGTGGCTCAGCAGCTTCCGAGGGAACCCATTAAGCTGATTCCACCTCTTGATTTCAATTCTTCCTCTTCACCAGCATGCCACCGTACCACTGGAATATAACTCTGTTCAATTCTGCACGAAACCGGTTCATAACAGGCCTAATTCGCCGAGGATCGATTTTGTTTACACATTTTTGACATTGCCGGGCCGTCTCAACTTCTCAATGGAAGACCTCCCGGCTCTTACAAATTTAATTTGTCTAGGTTTGATATGACATGAATACAAATGAAAAGGATTCATTTTCATGTGGTTGATAGCTTTGATTGTACAGCCGATCCTTTGCCAAATCTTTGGTATTAAAATTGTAGACCAAAATACCACTGAATATTATTTCTCATGAATTCTTTCACATCTCACTTCCGTACCGCGACAGATTTTAGAAAGACGAAATCGAATAAAGGAGGAAAAAAAAGAAGAGAACCCACAATATTTAAAAATAATTATAACTCGAGGCCGACACACATGCATAAATTTTAAATTTTATATATTGTGTATATATATTAAATTTTTACTTTTGAAATGTCTGATTTAAATATGATATTTTATGAGAAAAAGAAAAAAAAAATTGTCGAACATATTTTCTGAAGGAAAAAAATTGGAACTAAGTTGGGAAATTAGTAGGTGATCTTCCGATATTATCCCTTTATCTCATGGTCTAATTACTATTATTAAAGCAAATAGAGGGTAGTTTTGGAATTTCACAATGGTCATACCAAAGTGGTTACTCTAAGGTGCTCATACATTATAATATAGTATAGATAATGTTCATGTCTAAAATCCACAAGTTTTTTTTTTTTGAAAAGTTTAGTTAGCTCGGTTGGTTGTCATATGCGTCCACTTTGGATGAAACTCAAGTTCAAGTACGTAAATCCACAAATTTTTCTTAATGTTCATGCCTAAAATCCACAAGTTTTTTTTTTGGGCACTTACAAGTCGGTACCACTTGGTTAACAATAATTCAATTTAATCTAACAAAAAAACAACAACTCACTTAGGTCTATTTCCTGTCGAAATGACATTAAAAACCCTCACGAGGTTACTGTAGCACGTGCACACACAGACCAAAAAAAGCGTGCATCACAAGCTAAAATAATCGTGCACTCATAGGCAAAAAATGATCATGCACCCACAGGCCAAAAAAATCGTGCATCATTATAGAAAAAAATAGTGCATCAATGTTCAAAAATCGTGCATCAATGCCCAAACATCATGCACAAAAAACATGCCAAATGCACAAAATCATGCATCAATGTCCAATTTTAGTACACCAATGTCCAATTTAGTCGACCCATGTCCAATTTTAGTGCATTCAATGTCCAATTTTTATGCAGTCATGTCCAATTTTTGTGCATTCAATGTCCAATTTTATGTTGATGCACGCACATGGTTAAAAAAACCGTGCACCAAATGTATGAAATTTTTAGAATTTCACGTGCACCAATGTCCAAAAATCGTGCATCAATGTCCAAAAATCATGCACTAATGCACAAAAATCATGCCCAATGCACAAAAAATCGTGCATCAATGTCCAATTTTAGTGCAGCAATGTCCAATTTTAGTCCATCCATGTCCAATTTTAGTGCATCAAATGTCCAATTTTAGGTTGATGCAAGCATATGTTAAAAAAATCGTGCACCAAATGTATGAAAATTTCAGAATTTCACGTGCATTAATGTCCAAAAATCATGCATCAATGTCCAAAAACCATCAAAGCCATGAATTTCAATGAGAGTTTATCAAACGAAGACATCATTTTCAAAAGCCATTGATTTACTGTGGTGATAATATCAATTTCAACATCACTTTCATTCTAAACATGAGCAAAATCTTTCGATGGGGTTTATGGCTTCACTGTGCTGAACAATTTCATTAATCGTCATTCCACCAGTAAGCTGTTTTAAAAAAGAAAATAAAAGACAAGAGTTTTTTTAAGGAGATACACATGCGGCGCGGGTGAATGAGATGCACAGGCGACGAAGGGCGAAGGAGGTGCACATGCGGCGGCGACTCATGGGTTTGAAATCCTAATTTGGTTGAAAATTATGCATTGTTAGGGTTTGAACAAACAATTGGTATTTTAGTAAACAAATGGGTTGCCCTAACTATTTTGAATTTAAGAGTATTTTGGTAAAGATAAAACACATTTCTGAAAAGAAGCTCATAAAATTGGACGTATTTGAATAAAGTTTCTGAAAAATAGATTGTTAAGAATTGTTGTTTTAGCCTAGATTTAATTGAACAAAAGTTTTTTTAAGTGGTACTTTTCTTAGCCACCAACCCCAAGCCCAAGCCCAAGCCCAAGGAAGGAAATCTTAAGATTCAGATATATCAATGTTCCTTTAGTTAATAATTATTTACCCTAAAATTCTCACATTTCAAAAAAGATTATGTGGTCAACATAATTTATTAGAGAAACACAATAAGAAATAATTTAATTAACTTAATTTAAAAAATCAGAATTTCCAAAGAACTAATATGTACTTAATATGAGTCTATATTTTACTTGTCATTGTGAATAATAATGAAAGGAAAGAAACAGTTTCAAAGCTAATTGCAAGATTAGGAATTAAAGTATTTTAAATATAATCCTTTTAATTTTTGACATTTGTTTTTCGTAAAATGTGTAGATAAAATATCCTTCCAGTTTTCAAATAAATAGTTATGACAACTATATAATGGTAAAATTTCATATTAATTTATATTTTTTCTTTTATTTAAATTTTATCTCACGTTTTTAGTCTCATATATTTTTAATTAGCTATACTGTAAGTTATACAAAATTGAACTGAGATCAACACCCGATGCATGCAAGAATTTCTCTTCCTTTATGTCGATGGTTGGATTGTCATTGATACCCCTCGATGGGGGATTGATCTACATAATGAGTTTTAACCGACCAAATCTGATTAAGCAAGATATAGCCCAAATACCAATTGGGCTCATTTTTATAAACAAAAAAGAGTTTTAGAGCTTTGGAAGATATATCTCAATATTCTAGGGATAGACATGGATCAAGTTGCCATATACAATACAATTTCATGTTGATTAGAACTCTTCTTCCAGATTGACTAGAACTCTACAATTATAGATTGACTAGAACTCTTATTCTATATTGATTGAGACTCTATCACTACATTTATAAATATAGGGCACCTAACCCTCATTCAGGTACGTCTTTCATAATACGTCTTTCAAAATACGTCTTTCATATTAAGCAAAGCCTGCAATTTCAATACTTTTTTATTGAAGCATATACTGACTTGAGCGTCGGAGTGGCTTCGCCTATGGGCGGAGCCATCTTATCCTTTTTCTTTGATACACTGACATATTTTGGAGCGGTTCAATTCAGTTTATAGAAGATAAATCGTTTGTTGCATCATCGCACGATATTTATTAAAGATCGTAATTTTTGGTGATATCATTCATAAAAGAAAATATTATTAGAGACAACATCAATGTAACATACTGATAGACACCTCACCAAATTGCTCTATAATTGAATATATTGGGGTTCAATAATTGTCTCTATTTTGTGATAGGTCGAACACGATGCGCTTGTGCTAGTGTATGGTTGAAAAGATTGATGATGTTCTAAAAAAACAGTGTTTAAAGTGATAGATCAATTCATTAACGTTGATATGAAGTATTCCAGTTCATTGCTTAATGTACCTCATAACACTATATCTGAAAGTAGCATAAAAATTCTTGTAAATAATCTTCTTTTTTGCTTCTTTAGGAGTACAAATTCGACCCCTTTCTGCATTTATAGGCATGCAAATAAGTAGTTTTGGAGTAGAACAATTATCATAATTATTATTTTATGGAATTTTACCATGACTGATTTTTATAAAGATTAATTTCTTTGTTGTCTAAATATAATATAAATTCATTTTTTGCTCATTGCATAAGATATATTGAAAATAAAAAAAGGAAAGGCCAAATTTGTACAATCCCATTTAATATAGTCAATGCTTAAACGAACTCTTGAGATCCTTCTTCCTTGCCATATTTTCTATGCAATTCAATCTATATTTTATTTTAAGTCATCTTATATTTTATACGTGGATTGGTCTTGTTCAAGTGAATATAAAATAATAGAATATATTCATGTTATTTTGAATAATATAGTATAAGATATTATATTAAAGTGAATCTAAAATAATAGATTATATTCATGTTATTTGAATAATATAATATATAATATAAAAATCAAATCAAATTGAAATAATTGGGATGGTAGAGGTGCCCAATATCAACAAATTAAAGAGTCACTGGTGACATGTTTCCACGTTATTTAATTAGAAAATTTAGGTTTTGACATTTTTGGCTAAGTGTCATTTATAATTTTTTTTTAAAAAAAGAAAGTGTCATTTATATTTTCTTGAGGTTTGATTTTAACACATCTATGTCTGACGTGGAGCCTATATTTTAACATGATTTTTGATAGTTTTCTCTAGGTATTATAAATAGAGATATATGATAAAAAATAATATATATATATATATATATAAATTTAGGGTCTATATAGTGTGGAATGTGTTATCTCGTAATATTTAGCATTCAATTATCTAATAGGCATGAGTTTCATAATAATTTATTCGTGAGATTCATATCTAAAATAATTAAACTTTATTTTTAATAACTTTTATATAGTTTAAAGTTTAAATATATTCAATCAAAATTTTTATATATTTCATAAAAGTATATTGATATCCAATATAGACTTTCGTGAGTTTTAAAAGGTCCGATAATATTTAAACTTGACATTCCAAAACTCTATAGGTATCCAAAATTTTAACAGATGCCCAATACCTCTTATAATTTTTTTTTAATTACAAATTTTTGTATGGGATGGTCTATCGGAGAAGACATGTAAAGGAGAATAGTTTAAATTCAAAAATCATTTATAATATTTTTCATTTTTGATAATAAAAATCTTAATTAAATGTATTCATCTGTACCATATTATATTATTAATAAATAGTCTAGATCAAAAAACAAAATAGGAACAAAGGGTTTTTTAATAAAATAATCGAAAAAATCAAATTTAACAAAATAACCGATGTCCAAAAGAATCACTAAAATGACATAAATTGTCATTGTAAATGACGTCTTCATTTCAATGCGCCATCTGTAATGACGTCTTCATTATTTAAAATAAAAAAATTATCGAAGACGCCATCATAGATAGCGCCTTCAAAAAAATATAATTTTTTGAAGGTGTCATATGAAATGACTCTTTCAATAATAATAAATACAGATTCTTTGAAGTATAAAATTCTCCAAATCCATGTCATTAATGCAGAGATATTGATAAATATGTTAGTGTTTTAATGATAATAATAATATTATTAATACAAGATTAATAGTAAATACATGATAACATAAAGTAAAAATACTAATATTAATAATAAGAACAATGAGAAATAAATTAATATATATAGTAAATTATATATTAATAAGAAGAACACTGATATTGATGTTAATAATTTATTTCTTACTATTTAATGTAACTTTTTTGTTGGGGTTCAATAATTGTCTCTGTTTTGTGATCGATCGAACACGTTGCGCTTGTGTCAGTGTATGATTGAAAATATTGAAGTTGCGTTATTACCCTTAACTATAGTTGAACCCCAACAAAATTATAGTTAAGGGTAATGACGCAACTTCAATCTTTTCAAATATACACTGACACAAGCGTCACGTATTCGATCGATTACAAAGTAAAGAGAATTGTTGAACCCCAACAAAAAGTTACATTAAATATTAAGAAATAAATTATTAACATTAATATCAATGTTCTTATTATTAATATTAGTAGTTTACTATATATATATAAGTTATTTCTTATTGTTCTTATTATTAATATTAGTATTTTTGCTTTATATTATCATATATTTAATATTAATTTATTATTAATCTTGTATTAATGATATTATTATTATCATTAAAACACTAACATATTTGTTCAATATCTATGCATTAATGGTCTGACATGGATTTGGAGAATTTTATACTTCACAGAATATGTATTTATTATTATTGAAGGTGTCATTTTATATGACCCCTTCAATAAAAAAATAAGGCTCCACCTGCAATTTTTTTTAAATTTTAAATAATGAAAACGTCATTGCGCCTTCAATTGAAGGCGCCATCTACATTGGCGACTTGGGTCATTTTAGTGATTCTTTTGGACATCGGTTATTCTGTAAAATTTGATTTTTTTTTGGTTATTTTATTAAAAACCCAACTTTCGTTTTGTTTTGTTTTTTTTCCACGTTTTGTACAAAAGAATGTTTTTAGTCTATATTAAAAGATTTACATGATAAAAAAGTTATCCACGAAATAAGTTGGTTCAAATGTCATATTTATGAATGTCTAAAATCTTATAATAAAATTCCACAGAATTCTATGAAAAAATCTACAAAAGTATATAAAACTCTTTTTATAACTATTTGAATTTTTTAAAACTTAATATAAATCTTTCGAACTCCATAAATCATTACATCTTTAGGATGATACGTCCTTAAAACATATTTAATTATAAAATATCATATCGGATGATACGTCCTTAAAAAATATTCATATTAAATTTTTTGTCAAATTAATTAAACTTATATGGGGCATATAATAGCACAGCATAGTGTGCCAAGTTGCCAGCACGAAGTCGGGACGACGTTATCTGTACCAATCATCCAGCTCTTGTTCATTTTCAAGCAACAATTACCTTCTGACAACTAACCTATTTAATCCCTCTCTCCATATCCATTCTTCTCCCTACGTTTTCTTCCAAAACAAAGGAGATCACCGAAGTTTCCATCAGGGATGCCAGTAGAAGAAGCCCAGAAGGTGAAGCCGCCTCCTCCTACGCCGGTCAAGCCAGTTGAAGGTCCGAAAGATGTAGCGGAAGAGAAGGCTGTGGTTCCAACTCCATCCGAAGAGAGAAAGGATGATTCTAAGGCTCTTGCCGTCGTCGAAAGTAAATAGTTTAGCCCACTATTTTAATCTGTTTTTTTTTTTTAATTTCTTGTATTATTATGTGTATCCTAGAGTTTGAACATTTACTAAATTTCAGGAATGATTTTGTTATCTGCATGTAATGGGCAAAGGGGTTTCTATCTGTTTGCCTCAAAAATTGTTTCTTCATTCGTAAATTTGATATCTGATTTAAGGGTGCTTCAAGTGGTCCTGAATATGGGTTGGCTTCAAGGATAGTAAAACTAACCAAAGGATAACATATAGCGCTCACAAGGGAAAGAGACGAAATTTTGAGAAGGTATAATGTAAACTTGAGTGTCCGCATAAGCGAATATATCCAGTGGATCGATTTATTTTGTGGTTTGAAGTTTTACCTGACTGCTACTGATCCATTTCTTCCATGTTGATGTTCAAATTACACGGTATTCTTAAATTTACACTTGTGCAGCCTGATAGTTACCTGATTATCTATTAATTAAGCAGATATGTCTTAATATTAATGTTGTTTTGGTGTATTGCTGAAGAACCAGCTGAGGTGAAAGAACCTGGGGGATCTATCGACAGAGGTAATCGAGAATGAAATAATTTGTCTTTCTTCTTTAAGTTCTTGTGGGTTTTGAGAAGTGGATGAATCAAGAGAATGCTTAATTCTTTCATTATACTTTAGACGCAGTACTATCCCGGGTAGCAACAGAGAAGAGGTTGTCCTTTGTCAGAGCTTGGGAGGATAGTGAGAAGTCAAAAGCTGAAAACAAGTGCGTGCCTTTATACACATAATTTTACTTAGCTTCTCAAAAGCATATACACAGCATATACTTAATAAACAAGACGATGTCTGGAAGCGGTAACACATAATATGAATTAGGATGAATGTAGATGAGGAGGATATTGATGTGGTTCATATTTACCGTATTATTCATCTACAGAGCTCAGAAGAAATTATCTGCCATTGGGGCATGGGAGAACTGCAAGAAAGCTAATCTAGAAGCCGAGCTTAAGCGGATTGAGGTAATTAGTTATATGACTTCTTTTATTTTTCTCTTTTCATTCAACCGATCTGAATTCGTATCGTTTCTTTCCATCCATTTTTCGCCAAGAAAATGCAAAAAATGGCCTCTTTTAGTTTTCTTTGGTGTGAATCACTCGAATGTATGGATGGTCTGCAGGAACAACTGGAGAAAGAGAAAGCAACATACTTGGAGAAGGTGAAAAACAAAGTTGCTTTAATCCACAAGGCAGCAGAAGAAAAACGGGCGACAACTGAAGCCAAACGAGGGGAAGATCTTCTCAAGGCAGAGGAGACTGCGGCCAAATACCGTGCCACTGGTACTGGTCCAAAAAAATTTCTCGGATGTTTTTGAAGAGAAATTATAATTTGGATCCAAGGTTCTTGTTCTACATTCTGTTTATGTATTAATTGTTCATACGTTTGTTTGTGTGGTAAGTTGTGGATTCATACCCGTTGACCATTATGTGTGAATAGTTAAATCGTGTATTTGATATATTCTTTGTGAAAAACAGTAGTTCCTCTGTATTGTGAAAATTTAAAGTTTTTTTTTTTGAATGATGAAAGGAATTATATAAAAAAGATTTGTATTTACATGCATGGAAATCCAGTATCGTGTATAAAGATTTAAGAAGAAATGATAGCACTCATCCGGCGAGATCCTATAAGTTTAATGTGTGACTTCAAATAATACGAAAATATTTATCAAAATTAAATTTGGATCATTAAATATATAGTTATTTTCTAAGTTTTATAATGCAGGTGCGACTTTGAATTACTTTTGGTAAGTTCTTATAATTATGTCTAATACGTTCACAGGTGTTAACAATGTATGGCTCCGCGCAAAATGACATCAACAGGTGTCCATCAAGTTAACTTAAAAAAAAAAAATAATACAATGAATGCGGACTATATTCTAATTATTTCCTTAAATTTTCCATCTCCAATATTATATACAATATAAATAACGTGTTATTATATTAATCGTCGTATTTAATATAATATACATATATAAAGAATGATCGGTCAAATGAAATTAATTTATACGTGGCCGGCATAATGTATGTGAATGACTTGAAGACCATATATGGATTTACTGATAAAAGTGGTAGTTCTTTGATATAATTTGAGAAAACAGGAATGAAAACTGTTAATAATTCCAACGTAGTGTAGTTCACACACACAGGAAGAATATGCACCAAGTACATAATAACAACGACAAAACCTGTAGGAAATAGAAAATCATATGAAAAAGGTTTAAAAAATGGAAGCTCTACATGGAGCGTGAGTTTGTAACAAAGAAATGTTCAGAAGATGTAGGTACTTGGTCAAATTATATATAAGACGCAATTTGGATAGTGATTTACGTACAAAGTGGGGTTCTATACATGACGTTTAAACGCCATTAGAGCCTGCACGAACCCTCAATGTTTCACTTCTCTTGCTTCTCTCCATAGCATCTACCAGCCAGTTCACACTTTCTTTTATGCCCAACCTGCGGTAAGGCAAGAGAAACTTTTTAACAGGGAGAGAAAATTGAACTCCAAGTGTGGAGTAGAATTATGTATTACATACATAATCAAAAGCTTTGCGCTTACCCATCAAATGCAGAAACAGATTGAAATGTATAAACTCTCTCGTCCAATTTCTTGAGGTCCAGATATCGAGCAAGTTCATCAGATGATACAGCTTCTTCAAGATCCTGAAAATACACAAGTTAATAAACGTGTAGTTCACTAGTAATTATGTCTTCCTTTTCTTCTTTCAATCTTGGCCTTTTGGCGCTTTGAACATTTTAGAAGAGACTAAACATACTGGTTATATGGACTTATCGACTTTATCCATCCGGCCTCAGATGTTTCAATATTTACTACCTGTTACAGTGTTATGTGGGACGGAAAGAATAGCTTTACCTGTTTGTTGGCTAATATCAGTAGTGGAGCTCCTTGTAGATCCTCATGCCGAAGAACCTTTTCTGAAAATCAGATACAAATTTATTGTAAGATCAGAGTGCAGTTGAAGAAAGTACATAAAAGAGGCTCATGCCAGTAACAGATCTGTTCGTTTTTTAAGTTCACGGGTGTCTTCACCATGAAATATTTACCAAGTGCAGATTTCGAATCTTCAAAACGTGATGGGCAAGAAGCATCAACTACGAAAATTACAGCATGTGCCTCTTCATAGTATTTTTCCCAAATAGAGCGAAGACCAGGCTGGTGAAACAGAAGTCTTGCATCAGTGACATTTTTCATAATGAAATGTAGGATATTGAAAATATGTTGATGCACAATAAATCAGAAGTCCGGGTCGCATTTCAAACCTGACCTCCCAGGTCCCAGAATACGAGTTTTGTGTTTGACACTTCTACACGACCGATATTTAGTCCAACAGTTGGAACAATTCGATCTGGAGGAAGACCTTCCAAGTTCGAGTACTGTGATTTTAATCTCTCCAGTAATGTCTGTGGAGTCGTAAGACAGAAAGAGCTAAAAACAAAGATTTTCTAAAAATAATACAGCTGCTGAATTTTAAAATAAATGCTGCAAATATTCGTATGACTATAAACTAGAAGCCACTAAAAATATCTGATGAAAACATAGATGTCACAAGGACAAAACATATACAAAATGATTTAAGAAACGATGACCCAGGCTAAAAATATTCGACATGGAACTCTTGTTTGGACATGTCAAATGACTTTTGAACTAGTAACTGAATACTTTTATTTACAAATGTAGGAGTGTTGACCACTTTGCCTAATTTCACAAGATAAGAATCAGCTTAAATCATCTGTAGCTTAGCTTGCTTTTGAATACCAAAGGCAGAATCAAAACATTGTCAGGGGGCAACTGACATTATCATCTTATTCATACTGTACGGAAAATATACACGCCCACATTAAACACAAGTTCAATTCTCGTATAAGTAACATGTTTTTCATTATAAATTATCTGATTCACATACTTGAAATTCAGCAGATGTCAAAAGTGACAAGATTAATAGAATTATAAATGATATTTGTTTGACCAAGATTTTGAAATATAACATTTTCAATTTCGAAGTAGGGATGACCTTTGTTTTTTTGTACATGTTTTAAGGTTATTTTGCAAAAAAAAAAAAAATTAAGAAATGTCGCAAATAAAAAATGGTTGACCAATGTCATTTTTCAAACTATCCCCATGATAATTTGAATTACCGAACCACATAGAAATATATTATAATTAGAGCACAGTGAATAGACAACATGGTTACACCAGATTATCTGACAAGCAGACAGTTCCATCAAATTATGAGGCTACAATAAAAAGTCAGAAAGAAACAACTAAGGTCTATACAAGAACAAAAGTTGAGCATATTACCGTTTTCCCAGCTTTGTCAATTCCAAGGATAAGAACATGAAACTCCATCTTACTGAAAGTATACTTCCACAATCCATAAAAAAGTGAAAACATCTCTGTCTATCTATGAATATTCTGTTTCTTCTTTTTATGAATCCTTGGGTCAGAAGAATAAGAATTCAAAATCCGCAATACAAACTGCAGAATAAAGAGAAGCCATAAGTCAACAGTTAATACAAAGATTTATTAGAGAGAGATTATTCTTAAAGTTGGATTAGAATGAAACAATTCATGAGAGGATTTCTTCCGTATCAACTCAGAATTAGCTTAGATCACCAAAGAAAGGCATTTTCAGTATGCACCACACAATCAACACAATTCCCATCAAGATATCAAATAACCTGGTTCCTTATCATGTGTGCTAATTTGCTGAACCAACATTTTACCCATATAACCATCAAACCAACATTTACCGACATCCAAGAAAAAACCGATACTTGGAAGAATATCACACGATTTCAACAACTGTAAATTGCTAAGTCTCCTACATGCAAAGCTGGTCGTTTTTTTCTAATTTCAGCATGTAGTTTGTACTAATTATAAACAAAATTACACTGTCGGATCAAGCTTCTCTCCTCTCCCTTGCAGAAATGGCAAGTCGCCCAAGGTTTTTTCTCCAAGTAGTTATATTGTGCGCTAATGCCACAAGAAATATTCAAAATCAAGGGATGAATCCTCTTAAAATTTCCAAAATGCACCTTACTCCTTAAATCGCGAAATCCAATAATCACACCTTAACACAGTGCTATAGACCCATGATACCTAAAGATCCAATAACCATAAAATGAAACGAAACAAGTAAATCAAAAAATCCACTTCCTGAACAATAAGCAAATTCAATCAAATATTTTAATTTGGAAACAAGAAAAATCGAAATCCTGATCAAGATAAGGCAGTCAACTCCAAAAATTAAGAAAATTACGCATACGATTGAGAAAATAAAACATAAAAATGGAAGATTGACTAGAAAATAGAAAAGAATGGCGTACCTTTTGTGGGTCTAGGTGAGTGATCGTGAAGCTCCCTGAGTTTTTCCCGATTGAATAAAATTCGGACTATGCTGCCCAATATTTCTCCATTTTATTTAGCGGGTTTCTCACTGCCCTCGGGGTCGACCCAGATTCCCAACGAACCCACCCGGAAAAATTAATTGCGTCCCATCTCGTCGGTCAATTCTAATTTGGCATCGCATTAGAATCTAAATCACAGAAAGCTGGTGTACAGCGGATAATAATAAATTCTTAACAAATTTGGCATTTGCAAATTTACCATGCTTAAAAACCATTAAAATTAGATCACACATTTGCAAAAAGTTATAATCAATGTAACAATACAATTCAAAAGTTATTGTTCTCCGAAAAAAAAATTTAGAGAATAAAAATAAAAAATGAAGTATTAATATTTGGGTTTATTTGAAGATAATAAATTCAAAAACTGAAACTAAATATTACCTTTGTGTTTCAGTATTGTTTGATAATAGTATGAATTTATTAACAATATTTATATAAGCAATTAAATTAACTCAATAAAAATAGAACTTTTATCTATAAAAATTCATTCTTTTAATTTTCATACAAAAAAAACTCATGACGCATAATAAGTTTTCATACAAAAAAAACTCATGACGCCAAACTTATTATGATCTTCTCATTAAAAAATATTACAAAATCAAAGATTTTGTCATACTTTCTTTAATCAAATGTTTGAATATTTTATATATTATTATGTCTTTTCATGAAGTAATTACATAATAGTATGTACTATACATTGAGTTACCGTCTAATAGATTTTTCATACCAACCCTAAGCGATTGGGAACCATAAAAATCATCTGAGCCCAAAGTCTCCTAAAATATAAAGAAAAAAAGAAAAATAAAAAATGAATTAAGTCAGAGAATTAATAAGGTTTAATAATAATGCGGGACTTATTGTTCAAGATTTAGTAAAATTTAGTGTGTTACGCACATACTCAATACGTCAAACCACGATCGGAGAGCAAATGCGTGTATGTATAGGATTGTAGGATGGTGGTTATGTGACTTAAATTGGAATTTGATTTTTAAAATATCTTTATTAAATTACTTTTTATTGAAGCAGCCATATATCACTTAAAATCTTTTGAAGAAAATTTAAAACATAACTTTGTTTCACGAATATTTAGATATATAATAGTTTCAATATTAACTTTTATTGCATGTTTTAACATCATTTTGCAATTTTTTTTTGAAAGATATCATTAAACGAAAAGAATTGTTGACCAACCTTATTTCGTCAATATAAGACAATTGAAACATACAATTTAAAAATATTTTAATTAAGTTAGTAAATTATTTATATAGTTTTTTTTAAAAAAAACATAAAACATATGGATTATATTAAGAGAACATACTCCCAATGAAATTCCAACCAACAAAGATCTAAAGCACGACAATATAACCGATAGCAACGGAAAATACAGAAGCCTAATATATATACTAATACACATCTAATAAGTGGCGGACGAAAAGATGAGACGGGAAAGCGTGACCGTAGCAGCACAAGACCTTGACAATGAGAGTGCAGACACCTCCTGGGCCAATACAAGTCCTCAAACCATGCAGTCCAGGGTATAGGCAAGGAAACTGCCTACCAACATAGTTGTAAGAACAAATAAGGAAATACGAGAAATATAAACTGATAAATGACAAACAACCGAGCAAGCCCTCGTCCCCAAGTCTCGCACTGAAACCCAACAATCCCGGAATATCACTGAATGATGCACGAAACCAAAATGACCAGTAACATGAGCCAAGTAATGAAACTGAACCAAATACCCACCACAAAATAAACAAAACAGGGCCACAAAGGAAACCAAATACACATACCAGTAGGGATGTGCAATCGGTCGGTTCGGTTAATAACCGAACCGAACTTTGCTATAACCGAGAAACCGAACTTCTGTTTCGTATAACCGAACCGAACTTTTTTTCATAATAACCGATGTAACCGAAACCGATAAAAATATCGGTTATATCGGTTGATGACCGATATAACCGAATTTTTCTCTAAAAAAAATTCAAAACCACTTGGAGAGGGGTTGAGAGATAATCTGAGTCCAAAGCAAAAGGGTGATTGGAAGGATATTATTATTCCCCAAGTATAATAATATAGATGATTCAACCAATGGGGAAAAACAAGACAGAAAATCACACCATAAGTTAGAAATATTACATCTTGGACATTAATTCTTCGCGGATAATGCTGGAAGTTTCGTTTAGGGATTTTAATTAGTGATATAGGATTTCTAGAGATGATTAACTGATGACATATAATGATGAAGAAGAAGGAAAAAATTGATATTTAGTATTGGCTCCTGAGAGGGACTGGATCGAGTAGATGGCTTCACCTATTCTGCTCTTCATTCCAACGATCCTTCATTACATTTTCAAGTTTCAATTATGAGTTAGGGTTGAATGGGTTATGAACTTATGGACCCATAGAGTATAACTTTTGGAAGGCTAATCAGTAACCATTATCAAGCATTTCAATAAGGTTAATCCAAATTTTATAAACAGGCCCAGTAGCATGGAAGGTGACCTAAATCCAATTTTTTAATTTAAACAATTTTAGTCGGTTTATTCGATTAACCGAACTTTTAAAAACTAAAACCGTAACCGAAACCGATTTAACCGATCTTTTTTTAAAAAATAACCGAACTACCGAACTAACCGAACCGAACTTTCGAAATTATTCGGTTCGGTCGAAAAGTTTGGTTTAACCGAACGTTTGCTCACTCCTACATACCAGAGAGTAACTATGAACAATATTATATTGACAAGACAACACGGAAACGATATATTTATAAAGCAGAGATGTATATAAAAAGCAACAAAAGGAGAGAAATCGCAGGCAAAATAATGCTCAAAATTCTCCGAGATCCCGCACAATTCTACAAAGTCGATTCATGCCGAGCAGTGGAGTTGCCGTGCAACCACCACTAAGAGAATGGAAAACCGGACGAAGGCCGAGAACCCAATAACAGCCAAGAACCTGCCAAGAACCAGCCAAGAGGGATAAGGAGCAACCTGAAAACAGGAATCAAGATGGTTCCACGAGATACAGCCGTGCACAACACCACGAGCAAATCCCGGCGCTGGCACCCTTACCCAACAGAATCCCGGAGTCGGAACCACCTCCAGAAGAGGAGCCAAAGATAGACTGACAATCATCTGCCCAAAACCCGATAGGCGGCCACTGCTACTCAGAAACAGCCACAATAAGCACATAAACACCATTACGAGAAACCACAGTAGATGACCAACTAGGACTACCAGAGGACCTTCGAAAATGAACTTGATGTCCCGCCGGAGGGATGAGAGACAAAACCCAGATGCACAGTATCAATGCTACAAGCGAGCAATAACCAAAACCACAACCATAAAACACTAGTGCTGAGAGGAAACAAGCACTATCAAAGCCAAAGAGACCCAATAAGACGGAAAGGGGAGAAAACTTCTCCATGAAGGAAATAAGAACCGAGAACTCTCATGGTAGAGAGAGAAATTTTTTAATCAAATTATTTATATACTTGTTTGCAAAAAAAATTTGGTCAAAGGTAGAACCCAACATGAAATCAAGAAATTAGTTGGACAAATTAAGGTGGGTTTAGGACTAATTCACTCAAGTTAGCAATTGAAATTTTGACCCAGTAATTGGTCTGATCATTAATTAACGTACCGAAATCATGCATACTGGAGAAGTTCTCAACTGCTTGGAACCCTAAATATGAAGAAATATGATGACAACATGGAGAAAGACTAGTCATCGAAAAAAAACTATGAAAAAGAGCAGAGAAAATTCTAGTCACATCAAATATTTTAGTCTTTAATTTCCAGTTTACTTTGAGAATTATGTTCAAGTCCAATTTTGTTTCTAGCTTTTAAGAAAATGTTGCTTTTAATTCTTCGACATTGTAAATATACATGTCACGTGTAAGATTTTTCGGTTTAATTTCATTTTGTGTGTTTTTTGTTTTTTTAATCACATTATACTCTAAATGTGTATTTGCAATTGTTTATTCAAAAAACTTATATATTGCTTTTGTTAAAATTGAAAAAAACTGTTTTTGAACAAAAATATTTATTATTAAAATAAAAAACAGCTTAATAAACTTTAATTAATTATCAAATTATTACCAAACAACTTAAAACAGTAAAAAACATGTCATGATCTTCTACTCTTTTTCTGCTTATTTTTATAGAAGCAATAACAAAAGAAGGAAATAAAACACTCAAAATATGTCTTTTTTGTCTGAAAAGCTGATAAACAGTTTACAAAAACATTTACAGATACTCACTAAGAATAAGAAAAATCGGAACTAGAGATAAAATTAAGTTATCAAATCGCTTGACGATCAAATTTTGGTGAAATTAATTACATTTATTGGTATTTTATACTTGGTTACACCCGTGAATCAATTTTAGTTGTCAAACAATCTTTAAAAAACATGATTGCGTAGGAAATTTATTCGTGCATACCAGATACGAAATGTATCAAATAAAATGCAATTGTGGAAAATGAAAACCTAATACTTGTAAAAAAAATGAAAAATCCAACTCCTAAAATTCAAACGTCGTGAATTTCCGATTCGGTAGTTAATTCTAACCTTTTCGGTTGGATGCGAAGAAAGTAAAACATTCGAAAATCAAATCCCTAAATGACATGAATATGAAATTATGCCATCAAGAATTACCCTAATTGGTTAAAAAAATTTATAAATCAAACAAACAAATAATTAATGGCCACCTTTTTATCTTCCTAGTCAACAAGCAAACATAATTTAATTCAAGTAACAACTTGGTCTTGCAGGAGATTTAAGTCAATACCCGAACCGCAAAAAATAGCAGCCAGGTACACCAAAAGGGTTCGTTCTTGACTTGAATCCGTGCCCAAAAAACATGATCCTCGACTTCCATATCAACCAGAGCTGGTTTTTGTCAATAACCCGTGCATCAGTTGCAATGGAGTCCAGTTTTGATACCGTGAAGTGTACGGGCAATGAGGGATTTGACAGTGTCGACGGATTCCATTGTTAGCTTGGCTGCTGGCAGGTTGTTCACCAGTATTTGGAACCCTATAGTCAGAAAAGAACCACCACCGTCATTGGCATTTGAGAGCTTGCCGGAATCCGGGACACAATCGGGTAAAATTGCGAATCCAGATGGCAAGAAAGATAAGTTGGAAGAATCACCCCCACTCAACACCATATTCATTCCGGTAATTTCAACAGCTGCGTGAACTATGAGTGATCCTGAAGAATCAATGTAAGTGTCTTGCAAAATCAGCACACCGTTTCGGTTGGTTGCAGGAGCCTACAAGTCAAGATCAAATCAAATTTCAAATGAAGGAAAGATTCCATGATGTTTCCAAACTAAATTCAATGCAAGACGTCTCACATTGCCTCGGAGGATAGCAATACTATTGCCAGGGTCCTGGCTTTTAGGGATGTACAAAATTTGCTGCATCTGCCCATCTTGGGATAAGACGTCCCAGTGGACTCGGGCCTTTTCATCCTGTAAGAAGTCAAATAAACGTATTGGTGACACCGGCATCCAAACAGTCGCAGTGGCACTCAGTATAACACCAGATGGCTCCCCCAAGTCACCATAGCTCTTACGCATTGCCAACTTCATATCATTGGTATTAATTTCAGATTGCACTATCTCCCACTTGTGAACCGTGGCACAAACTCCAGTACAGAAGTTTCGGGTCATTCGTTGCGCCAATTTCGCTAAGCTCTTCTTACCACTAAGAGTAAGTCCTGGTATGCATCAAACGTGTTAGTACACTGCACTATTGTTATTAAGCAAGGAGATACAAAAGGTGTACAGATAGTACCCAAATTACTTTCTGTGGGGACAGTAGAAGACGTGATAGTAGCTGCAAGCTCACATTGCTTTTGTAGTATTGAAATCCATTTCTGAGCGCCAAAACCTGATCTAAGTAATGGCTTGTAGATTTCGTGGATAGCACTCTCATCATATTCCGTGTGCTCAATCCAAGTAACCTGAAATTTTCTTTTCAAAGTCAATAGCCTTTTAATGTCTAATAAACGATAAATTTGTTATATCTAACAAAATGAAACATTGTATAGGGTGGTGATATTCGAGCTTGCACAGATATTTGTTGCCAGTAGTTACATGAGAGATGATCAAGTTTTGACATTTGTAAGTAAATTTAATAAACGTAAAATTGCAGAAAAAAGATCTTACCGTCACATTCAATACATGAAGTGCTTGTCAATATTCAAACACAATGTTTGAAAAGAAAAAGGCACAAATTAATATAATTTTTAATTTCAGAAGGTGATAAACCAAATATCAAGAGAGAGATTCCATCACCACATTCAACCAAGTGTGAGAATGAAAATGTTTGAACTAATTGGCGTTGTGGGAAGGAATGAGAATCGAAACATCATCTGTTAAGCTTAAACAATAATATTATCTTTCCCAGAGTGGTTTTTTAATGAAAAAGTAGTAATCTTTAATCCTTCCGAAATGAAAATATACAATTACTAAAAATTTCTGCATTACAGACACTAAAGAGAACAATGTGAAATTAAGTATACATAGCATAGGCTGACGAAAATTGGTCAGGCGTTGCATTTAAAAATATGAAATCCAGAGGAAAATATTTCTTGGTTTCAAATACCTTTGAACTACCATTTGACATATCTTGAACAACTATACCAGAAGGGAGCCTCCTGCAATTGACAGATGCATTTACGCTTTGAATTTGGAAGATGGTGTCAAGGGACACATCAACGACAGCCCAAATTTCTTCCTTATGCTGCTTGCAGAAACGAAGAAACTTTGCTCGCCGAACAGGTACCAGAGGTGATAACACTTGGAATTCAGCTTCCATCTGAACACCAAATACCATTAGAGTTACTATTTTGTTTTCATTTTTATCTTTTCCTTTTGTTTTAAATGGCGTGGGGGAGAAAGTGGAGTACCATACCAGTAGCAATACACCATTTCTTTTTCCACCAGAGCCACTAAAAATCACATCAAGAGTTGAGGCGCTACCGATGATCCATGGAAACATTTCTGTCCAACGATTCTGCACAAAGGAAAGTAAATCATGTCAGTGAGATGGAGCAATAAAGCCATGCAGGGTATAAATTGAACCAACTGGTATACTACAAAACTAGCCGCAACAACTTACTACGTCCAATAAAGTTTCCATGATGGTCTCGCAGTCTAGAATTATTGTACAAGTAGATCTTGTTGCTTCGGTTGTAAAATTATTGGAATGCCCACCTATGCAAGGGGAAAATGTCTTTCTGTATTCCTCAAGGTTCAATGTTTCTCCACCTCCTTCCAAGCTTCGGAACCATAGAGGGCTATCTAGCTGGGATAGCTTTATCAGCTCATTCATTGCAGCCAATGCAAGATCAAGCAACACGGATTTGTTGAAGGGAACATCAGTACTACTCATGCCCATCGTCAGTCCACTTGGGGGCCCCAGAGGAAAAGGACTTGAAACTCGCTCGCCAAAATCAAGTCCCAAGGGCAATGCAGATTCCATATAATTTAAAGCACAGAATCCATCCCTAACGACACCAAAATCCAATCTTGAGTTTCCCATTACAGGGTGCATTGAACCAGTAGGCGTACCCAGGAATTTGTTTGCCAAGACTCCAAGTCGATTAAGCTCATCTTTCAGCCGTGCATTTTCGATCATTAGATGGTGATGCTCAATAGGCACTTCACCAAGAATAGCGGGGCTACCACAGTTGTTGCACATTGGGCTTCTCATTGCTTCCTTCATAGTAATGTTCTCAATGCGGAGCTTATCATTTTCATGTTTTAGGATTGAATTTTCATGACGCTCTAATTGGGTCTGAATCACAATATTTAAATCAGTTTACTTGTTCATGAACAGTTTTATAGATGGAAATACCACGAATTAAATTAAATTGAAGCTGTTAGGTAAATTACCTTGATTTGAGTTCTTCTATTCTGAAACCAAAATTTAACCTGCCTAACATCCAATCCCAGTCTTCTTCCTAGTTCTAATCTTGATTTCTCATCAGGATGTGGGTTCTCCTTGAAACAACTAAAGCAACCAATTAAATTCAGCAAGCACTACCACTTGATAATGAATCCAAAAATATTGAAACCATATCAATATTGAACCAGAAAGAGTAGAACTTACGCCTCGAGTTCTTGAATTTGAAAAGGAGTATGCCTATGATATTTTTTCCTTTTCGACGACTTATTTTCAAGGGTTTCTTGATCATCCCCTGATGCAGCATCAAAGTTATCACTTGCAGGGCTCCCAAACTCATCCTCCCTCGTCGTTCCCATTAAATTATTGTCAAAACTTTTCCCCATTTCCCCAGTATTCTCCCTCTTTGGCTGCTGCACAAGAATCTCACAACATATTACCAAATCACAAAACCAAACAAAAGGTATTACACAAACATCTTCCAAAATATGAACCCAAGAAAGAAGTAAAAGACAGAAAGAATTCAGAACCCAAAAAACATATATTATCATGCATATACAAGTGGGGAAAGAAGAGGAGAAATGAGACATACCAGGGCAAGAGAAAGGGGCGAAGAGTTAAACATGAGTTGAGGAGAAGATGAATGAGCCATCTGCAGAGGATAAGACATAGAGTTATTAGGCTTTGGATTGAATAAACCATCAGCCACCATTGTTGCAATACCACAGTCGTCGCTTAGAGCTCTGCTGTTTTTGAAAGTGAGATCTCCAAAACTAATCAAATAAAGTGGACAAATATAAATATATAGAAATAAATGAAAGATAACCCCTTTTGTTCTTCTACCAAGAAAAAGGTTAAAGACTCGAACTTGTATAGTCCTACAATTTCTCTACATAAATAGCCAAGGAGGCTCTATTTCTCAAGGCTTCATCTAATCACCTTCCACCTAAAGATAGCAAGTTCTTTCTCAATTAAATTCACATAAATGATCATGTGGCAACATTTATACCACGCGCTAAAGCTTAACAGACCATATCACAAGCATTCAGTGTTCTTTTTGCCTTCTGGAAATTTGCAACCTCAATGTAAGGGGATGAATGTATTTCACCAACCCAACTCTTACAAAATTTAAGAATAAACAAACGGGGTTGGTAAAAGACAACGCTGCTCCCTTATTACCGTCTCGTACTAGCTCCACTGCTCCAGGCCCCCCTCCAAAAACCCTAGTTTTTTTTATATTTTCTTTTAACCAAAGTTATAGGTTTCGACTATTTTAGCTGTCATACTCCTAATCCCCAGTAAATTAATAAAGAAGGAAAAGAAAGGGCATTCGATTTCAACGGCAACAATTAATGGAAAAAGGGACTTCTGGAGAAACAAGAAAATCATACAAAATACAAACCATACACGCCAAATTTGGACTTTTCAAAATTTTAGTCATACACATAAAGCCAGAAAATTCATCGTTTGCAACAAAAGAAAACCTTTCGATTCTTTAGCCTTACTCTCCATTTTTAATTACCTATTGCGGTTCCGATTTCCGAAATCATGGAATAGAAGATACCAGAATCATGAAAGTACAGAGTTTAAAAGCAAGTCTTACTAATTTTATCTTTTACGCACAGCAGAAAAGAAAAAAAAAGGAAAAAATTTCGAATTCCCCAGATTTGTGGGCCCCTTTTTCTCGAAACAATTATTTAATGAGCAAAAAAGCAGGTTGAGAGCTGACTTACGGTGGACTTCGATGGCGCATATATAAGTCAATGAATTCTCTGGTTCTTTTTTTCCCGACTTCTTTCGTTTTTCTGTTTCTTTCCGATTCTAGCCTTCTAGGGATCCTTTCAATTCTCGAGATCGATGACGAAATCGAAATCACGGTTGGAAGAACACATGCAAATGTTTAGTTTTTATTATTACAGAAGAAAAATAGTGTAAGAAAGTACGAAGAGGAAATGGGATCATTATACAATGTGAGAGGTGGGATACACGGTGGGTCCCACTTCGGAAAATTGCGTGTCCAGTGTCTGTTATGTCGCCCACACGCTCATCCCATAGCGACTGGATTTTACGCGCCCAATTCAAAATATGATAATGAAAAAGAAAATAAGGAGGATTATTTATTTATTTTTTTGAAATCAAATATATACAAAAATGTAGTTATTTCTAAAATTGTACAATTTAAGGTTTTTATTAAAAATTATAAGGGAATATTTCTGTAACGAGCATTTATTTTACTAAGGAATTTCGACTTGTATATAATGTTTAACCTAATGATGATTCTACAATTTTTCAAATCATATTATTATGATCCGTTCGTGTGAGTCGGGAATAATAAACTGTGGGAAGTCTGATTGATTTGAAAAATAATGACATTTTCCAGAATATAAATACATTGACAACAGCACATACCATTTAAGACTTATTTATTTAATAATAATTTAATTCATTAATGCATGCAATTCAAGAAATCTTCCTTGAAGGAAACACGAAATTTACGTCAAGTTTCCCATTTTTGGGGAAATTGATTTATTAACCTATTTTTTAAAAAAAACATTATATTTAGCGAACACTCGAAACGATTATTTTCTCTAAGAAACGTATTCTTAGATCATCAACGCTCGAGGGAGAAACTCTCTTCGCTTATATTTGCGAATCAAACATCTTCAATAAAGAGGTTGTTCCTAAAGACCACATCGGATTCTTAATTGGGAATTAGATGATCTTTTGTCGTTGTGATTGATTCTTTTATCACATTGAGTTGATTTCTAATCAGGGACAAAACCGAGTTCATAACAAGCATTTTTCCGGATGTAGCTGTTGGGATTAATAAGTTAAAAGCCCAATAATTTTATTTAATTTTGTTAATGAGAACAAAATTTGGTAAGTTAATTTTGAATAGTCAATTGGCTAAATAAGGCCCATATTGAAATTTTGAGACACTTATGGTTTGTTTTTATTGAGAAACAAATCAATAGAGTGTAGTTAAGTAGAAAATATGGGTGCCCCTCGTGCGTCGTCTGCTCGTCTCGTCTCGACTAGCACGCCGCGTCGCACGTGTCGTTGCCGCGAAGACAGCTCTATCTTTTTTTTTACTACTCGGATGTCTAAAATGACTTCTCACCTACCTGACTTTTCACATTCTGCTGAGTATTAAGTTTGAGATTTTTCATCTCCTGCAGAATTGATATCAAATTTAAGTGTGAGATTTAAATCATATTAAGTGTGAGACTTAATTACTGATGTTAAGTGTTGAGATCTTTCATCTACCCCACTAAGCATTACACTTAATTTCTGAGACCTTTGGGAGGTCTGCAAACCAGCTATATAAACTGCTCCAACTCTATTGTTTCATCAATCCGAAATCATTATTCATTCATATATATCATATTGTTTGAGAGTATTGCACGCTACAAGTGTTCGAAAGAGTCTGTTCGAAATTCTTCTTTAATCCGAGCAGAGGTGATTAGGTGGTGTACCTTGAAACTCACTTGTCCAGGAGGCCTCTAAAGCTGTAAATTATGAATTGTGATATTGTTGTTATTGAGATTGTGTTATTGGTAAGATCACCCCGTGTGGGGGCTGTTTCTGTTGGGACAGGTAAAACAGGTACATCATTCGTTCTAGAGTTGAGTTCGAGCAGTTGATTGGAAATGCTCACAGGGCTAAGGTACCAATGACGGTATTGGGTTGTACGTTTATACAATAGATACACATTATTCATTCAATGCTCGCATGTGAGCATTCTTATATATGTATGTGGATTGTATAAAGGTTTTGATTTCTCTGTTCATTTATGGTTTGCATGCAATTAGTTAAAGGGAATTGCATAATGAATTGAGAGCATGTTAGTGTGTTATGAGGTGTATACTTATGCTAGCTGAGCTGTGTTGAGAATTGTACATTAAGTGGAATAATGCCAATTTTTTTTATAAATGGCATGTTAAGGTCATTGGGGCATGTACAAGAATTTTTAATTGATTAAAGTATGCACCATTATATGTTGATAACGCACTAATAGCGGGTTAAGGTAGTGAGGGCCTTATAATGCCAGAAGATTAGGCGAACAAATTTGAGATTATGGGCACACGGCTTGCTGTGGCCTCGTCCGAAACCATTTCCAGTTTCTTGCTATGCTTTTACAGTTTAAGGGTTTGGGGAAGTCTAGCAAAGTTTCCAATTCCTCCTTCTAAACGGACTAGGATAGAACCTAAGGCAGTGGATTGTATATTTATAGGATATGCGCAAGACAGTGGGGTGCCTATCGATTTCTGGTACACAAGTAACATAATGCAGAAATGCACGTAAATACTATAATTGAGGCTGGGGTTGCGCAATGTAGTAGTGACTGAAACCAATGTTGAGAGATATGTGGGGGATAGAGAATCTAAAATCACCCAAATGAAGCAAAAGAGCGAGAACAAAGAAGTCTTTTCTCAAATTTCCTAACATATATGTTGGAAAATGATCCTGCTACTTTCAAGGAAGCAATGCTCTCTCAAGACTCTGATATTTGGAAAGAAGCAGTGAAAAGTGAGATATAATATATCTTACATAATCATACTTGGAAACTAGTGGATCTTTCTGTTTGTTGTAAACCACTAGGCCACAAGTGGATCTTCAAGAGAAAGATGAAAGCTGATGGTAAGGTAGATAAGTATATGGCTAGACTTGTAGTCAAATGCTACAGAAAAACTGAGGCTGTTGATTATTTCGACACATAGGCTCATGTATCCAGGAAAACGTTGATAAGGTTAATAATTGCATTTGTTGCATTATATAACCTAGAGATCCATCAAATGGATGTAAAAACGGCTTTTCTAAATAGAGAGTTGGAATATGAGGTTTAAATGGACCAACACGAAGGGTTTGTAGTTCCAGGTAAAGAAACAAAGGTGTGTAGAGTTGTGAAATCATTGTATGGATTAAAACAAGCACCTAACAATGGCACGAAAAGTTAGTGTCATGCTTTTAAATGGGTTTAAAACAAACAAATGTGCTGAATGTGTCTACGTTAAAGGAGACAATACAAACTATCTGATTGTATGTCTCTACGTGGATGACATGATAATTGTTCGTAATAACAATAACATCAAAATTACCAAGAAAATGTTATCGTAACATTTCGAGATGAAAAACCTAGGTTTTGCAGATGTGATTATTGGGATGAAGATCACCAAACATGCAGATAGATATTCTCTCTCCCAGAGTAATTATGTCAAGAATATACTTGACAAGTTTGACAAGGGAAATAATACCATCGCGAGAACACCTATGGAGGTTGTGTCAAATCTTTGCAAGAATCCCGGAGAAGGTGCGCAACAACATGAGTACTCTAGGGTCATAGACAGTCTAATATACCTCATGGATTGCACTGGACCTGATATAGCTAACTTAGTCAACAGATTAAGCAGATATACGAGAATCCCAGATATGAGCACTGGAAGACAGTAGTTCGAGTTCTTAGATATCTAAGATACACTCTAACTACAGACTACATTATACGAGATATCCATCAGTAATTGAAGGGTACTCAAATGCGAATTTGATATCGGACTCCAAGAATATGAAGTCCACGAGTGGATTTATCTTCATAATTGGATGTGCAGCAGTTTCATGAAAATAATGCAAACAGACGTGCATTGCTAGATCAACTATGAAATCTGAATTCATAGCTTTAGATCTTGCAGCATAAGAAACTGATTGGCTTTGGAGTTTCTTGGAAGACATTCCAATGTGGTCAAAACATGTAGCGTGCACTATGATAGTCAATCAGCTATGAGAAGAGCACAAAACAATGTGTATAAAGGGAAATCTCGACACATACGTCGGATACATAAATCCATGAAAAATCTACTGAAAACCGGTGTTATTTCTTTTGATTAAGTGAAGTCTAAAGAAAACATTGTAGACCCATTTACGAAAGGTCTAACGAGATATCGAGTAGAGATTTCATCGAATGGAATGGGGTTTAAGCCCACAAAGTTAATTTCTAACCATGATGGCAACCTAACCTGAATTATAAAATCGAATTTGCATGTTCAATGGGAAAACCGAATTGGGGGGGGGGGGGGGGGGGTCGAACAAAGCACTCGAGAAATTGAGTTACTTACCTATTTCCTGTGATGAAAGAGTGATAGACATGTTTTGGGAAGGCTGAGTTCATGCTCTTAATGATTCTTCTATCTCGAGATGATAAAGTGGGGTATGACATGATACTTTTTAGGAGAAATCATATATATCGAATGTGAAGGGGCCGCTTCTATGAGATGACCCGAGGGCTAAATCTCTAGAGCATCCGATGAAACAACCAATGTAGTCCAGGGCCAAAATGGACAACAACGAAAGAACCAATACTAGTGTGGAGATGAAGTTGTGTGAGTATTGTTGTTTTGGTATACATAAAACGTTGAACAATTCAAGGCATCGAGTCCACTGGTTGACAAGTATATCCGATGATACGTCACTAAGGAAGGTTCAAGGTTAACCACCACCTATCCCGATGCAGTGAACTCTCAAAGTACTCTCAATCTTCATCTAGGTGCATTGTGTAATTTTTTCGCCATATTGCATTCATGTGGGGGATTGTTGGGATTAATAAGTTAAAAGCCCAATAATTTTGTTTAATTTGTTAATGAGAAGAAAATTTGGTAAATTAATTTTGAATAATCAATTCGCTGAAGAAATCCCACATTGGAATTTTGAGACACTTATGGTTTGTTTATATTGAGAAACAAATCAATAGAGTGTAGTTAAGTAGAAAAATTGGGTGCCCATCGTACGTCGTCCATCCATCCGCTCAGCTCAGCTCGTCTATTCGCGTCGCTGCCGCGAAGGCAGCCCTATCCTTTTACTACTCGAATTTCTGAAATGACTTTTCATCTTCCCCACTAAGCATTACACTTAATTTCCGAGACTTTGAGATATCTGCTGATCAGCATATAAGCTGCTCCAGCTCTATTATTTCATCAATCTGAAATCATTCTTCATTCATACATTTCATACTGCTTGAGAGTATTGTACACCACTAGTGTTCGAAAGAGTCTGCTCGGAATTCTTCTTCAATCCGACAAATTTGAGTTTACGGGCACACGGCTTGCTGTGGCCTCGTCCAGAACCATTTCGAGTTTCTTGTTGTGTTTTTACAGCTTATAAACTGTTACTGTAAGTTCTACTGTTTTTGTATTTCACAGTAATTTATATATTCATTCAGTGATTGTTTAAATTGATTCAATCCGTAAATTTGCATAAACAGTTCCAACAATAGCATCATAAAAAAGGAAGTTGATGGACAACCTAAGAGTATATATGTACGGATAAATAAATAAAAGAAGCAATGGAGAAGATACTAAAACCATCTATTATTGTGCCTGTTAGACCGATGATACAACCTTTGAATCGAAGAGATTGATGATTGAATACAATGAGAAATAGAAGGAAGTAGTTGTGACCGTCCTATGGAAAACAAGTTTATATCAAAAGCCGTCCGAAATACAAAGATAGGAAATTGGGATATTGTTGGGACATAAAATCATATATGAAGAAGAAATGAATACTTGAAGTGAGAGGAGTTAACATTTGCACCAGCAAACCAATTGGAGGATTACCCAACCGATTAATGTTGCTGCAACCACTTGCCATTAATGAGTTTATGGTTATTAACAAAATAATATATTGATTAAAAAATCTTAGGCAAACACAACACTAAAGGACATATAATTTTGTAAACCACATAGCTCTTGTAATCGTGAAGTTTCACGAGATATCAAATGGCGGGTTCTAACTAATTTCAAATTAAGATTTGTATGAGGACAATATACATGTAACTCATAAAAATTAAACAATTAAAACACTTCGTTTGAATGAAATTGTTTTGCGTGTACCGACACTACCATGATTAGAACTTGGTTCTTGCGGATTTTGTCTATTGGTGAACCTTCTAATGAAATTTATCGAAGAATCAAATCTAATGTGTGTTTGGATTGAAGGATTGACACTCAAATCCATCATTTATGTTTCGATAAAAATTGAAGTGAATATTTCAAATTCCTCCTTTCTTGCAATGCATTTTCTTTTGCATTTGGGATTTGAAATAACATGTTATTTAAAATCCATCAATTTCAAATGATTAGATCCTTTAGTTCAATACAAATGCTACCTAAAGGAATTCAGGCTTAATGCAAATCCACACATGGAAATTTAAGAGTAAAAGCAAGAATCCCAGTTTATATAGGTATATGTTTGATGATAAAAGAAGAATATATGACACTCGTCATTCGGGAACCAACTATATTTCCAACGATGTCATTCTCCAAGGTATTGAGAAGATATGTAAATCTCCTTTCGAAGAGAGATGAATTGTAGACGTTGATGGAAATTCATCGCCGGAGTTGGTTGTTATATGTGGAGCTCAGTTTAAGATCGAACCCTTTTTCCAAACTAACATCATTTTCCCGAACCAAATTCCTCGAGCTGCATTCTCTGCTTGGGTACGCTGTGAGACCTGAGTTTTGCTAGGGATGATTCTGTATTTGCCATGTAGTTAGGATGACCAAAGTAGTCATCCACCAAACTTCTCGAGCACTTATTCCTCGTGGGAGTAAAAGATAGTCTTCTATGTCTTGTAGGACTAGACAAAGCATAGCGAACAATTGGACTGTTTTCAGCTGTCCATGATGCGGCTCGGTTTGTTTCTTGAACAAACACTGGAGATCGTATGTACGAGACTTCCTGTGAATATATACTGAGATTCGGGTTTTGATGTTTTGATGAAAGTCTAGACATGAAGTTGCTTTTGTTATATTCTCGTTCTGTGTCGTTCCATGCTGAGAAGTATTCAGACACCGGTGACATTCTGTCGATTTGTCTGATGTTTTTGCGAGGATTCCATATATCTATTTCGAGAATCTTGTCATCACTTGCGTTATCATTGTGCGAAACATCAAGAGACCTATTCTTGTGATTGTTCCACCTAGACCGTTCCATCCATTGATCTAACCAAATGGAAGCTAGATTCGAACTTCCTTTGTTGACAGTAGAGTACAATCTTGAACTACGTGGCTGCTTGAACAGGGGTCCAGAGGACACGTTAATTAATTATCTTTATATTATGAGTATGAATGTGAAACTTGAATAGATACCTTCCGCGGAGATGGACTTTGTTTGACACCACTAGACAGAATTTCTTTGTCCGTGAGATTAACGATGTTATTGCCCTGCGAGGAAATTAACAGCGGGGAAGAACATAGTTAAGACTGGATTCGAGTAGCAATAAATGTTTTATCGATTCATGTAAGAGAGAAGTAGACTCACCGGATGGCAGTTGTTGGAGAACTTGGTGTTAGGAACAGAAGATTCAGACATGTAACTTCGATTTGCAGAGGCCCGAGCTTGGATTCGAGCCATAGCTTGCATGCGACTGAGCATTTCTATGCTACGGTTTCTAACAATGCGGCCTCTCACCAGGGCTTGAAGCTTGACCAGACCCTTGAGTGCCAGGAACGCCCTCCTAGCCTAGATCATATAGAGAAAAAGAAAAATATTGTTAATTTAGTTTATGATACTTAGGGAACCAATCTTTGGATAGGTAGACAACGTAGCATTGGTTGAATTTAAAACTAGTGGCCGCTGAAAGTAGTATCAAGTAGCTAAGTTGGCAGACAAGTGCTTTACCGAAAACTTGGCAACTAATTTCATTAACCCCACCACTGAAAATGGAACATGACTAATTAGAGCATGATATAAAGGGAAACCTTTTGTTGTATCCAGCTAATGAAACTAATCCTAGAGTACTAGATTGTTTTTTTCTAAAACACAGACTTTTTTGGATCAGTTACAAAATGTGTAAATATTAAATCAAGCCATGGTGTGTAGTTGGGTTAACTAGTTCTATCGACTTAACATCTGGGTCAAGTCCACCATATGCCCAACCATTGTTTCTGTTATGAAGGTGAGTCCAATGGCTCATGATGATCAGGGGCAGATCCAGTAGCATCATGCACTCAAATATGCCCAACCATTGCATAATCAAAAAATTTTTTGGCGAGGGTTACTTGTTAATTTCATAAATTTTATAGAATTATATGCCTACTTCCCAATTTTGCTAAAAATGTAAGAAATTTACAAAAAAGGGATAGACCTTAGATTGCAATATGCAAAGAACGACATGAAAATTTGATAATACAAGTTGAATTACACATGATATCATTAATAGGTATTTAACCTCATATGATATCATTAATTGATAAAACTAATAGATATTTTATACATATGTTTTGCAAATAATTATTTATCTCATCTTGTATCGTTCATAGACACTTTAGTTCATGTGATTTGTAAATATGTATCTTACCATTTTGGTTTATAAATCAACGCATTGCCCCTCATATGTATGCAGATATTTTGTACTGTCTATTTTCAAACCATAAAAATATAAATTGCGAAATTTGGAAAACCACATATGGTTGTTGCCAAAAAAAAAAAACCAAAAAAGGCATAAATGTTTCGATTTGTTTGGTAGGTGAATGTTTCAATATTCAACCAAAAGACAACGTCAACTAAAACAAAACATGAGCCAATAGAAACAGATGATTTTTTTTATGTAAGTAAATAATTTTAGATAAGATTTCCGTTTGACATGGATAAAGAAAAACGTCGTACCTTTTTTTTGTATTAGAATTATTACAAACCAAGAAATTTAGATTACTAACCAAGTACACGGAATGCTGACTGAATCTTAACAGCAGCGACCATTCGCCGTCGGTCAATGTTAACGTATTCCCACACACTTCTGACAGCCAAATCGCCATTGGTCAGCCTGACCACCTCAGACGCGGCGTGAGCAGCAGCCAGAGCAGCCTCCGCAACTGCGGCCGTGGCGGCGGCCACGGTTATTGCATGTTTGTTAGCTTCCATCGTCTCAGCATAAGGACTGGCGGAAGGGTCGTGAACCACATTCTTAAAATGCACCTGCTTGACGCTCCTCTCAGTAGAAACATTGGCGAGACTCCACATTCTCGTCGTTTTCTTCTCCTTCACCACCGCCGGAGATGATTGTGGCTGAAAGTTCTTATGCTCAAATAGTGAACGTAACCACCGAGTGACCTTACCCATGGTGCATTATAGCAAGTGGAGTTAGCTTGAATTCTTGAAGTTTTAGCATTTTCTTCAATGGTGCATTTGATTATGTTGCAGAAGTGGGTGAAAAAAAGTTATATTTATTGTAGTTTAGATAGGTTTAAAAGACGCCCGATAGAGTGGAGCGTGTGTGAGGATCACTTGGTTTTGGTGGTTGTTGGGACCGTTGGATGAGGTTTTAAAACTCATACCTGTTCGAAAATATTTATATGCACTTTGTTTGAGCCCTATTTATACAAATTTAATAATAGAACACACATATTTTTAAATAAATATATATAAAATAACATATCAATCATTTTAGACCAATCATATTGAATTTATCCATAAATAGAATATACACGAGCCTCTACAAACATTTTCAATTGCATCATTTAAATCATTGAGTTCACAATATAGACTTGTATCAGCCCACTATTACTTAAGTGCATTCATCTTAATATTTTAACAATAGCTATGATTGAATTATTTGCTTGCTTGATCGATTCGGTAAGTATGTAAGGTCCAAACCTAGCTACTATGGCCGGAACTCAACTACTCTTTATTAAGAGACATGAACAGCCGAATGTCTTGTGACAGGGAGCTCGAGGTCTCGAGTTCGAGTCTCATACTCTCCCTTTTTCCCTGTAGTTATAATAGTTGCTCAAAAAAAAAAAAACAAAGACATAATTTCAAATGATTTCAATACCAAACTAATAATAATTGCTTATAATAAGGTGTCATGGCTACGAAATACTTATTATTGTTATGATTTCATGAAATGAATAACCATTCTTATGTATCTTGAATAACCAGAAACTACACCTCGAGAATATGTTAATTATGTATTTTTTATTCAAAAATAGTGTTTAAATTCATATGTACATTATTTTGTTGATTTTGCACCTAACTTTTGTGTCTTATTTTACTATTAATTAGTCAATGTAGAAAAATCATCAATAGTTATTATTAATTTTTTTCAAAAAAATAAATAAATTTAATCGATCTCTACCTTTGAAGATTTTTAGTTCTAGAGTGCAAACTCAATAAAATATGAGTAATGATAATACAATACCTGATATTAATTTTTTTTAAATATATACAATTAATTATACACGAAATATCTTTTCTGAAACCGTCGGCAGAGCAACGTTACTCTCATGATGTTAAGTGATTGTGAAAACTGACCCATTCCCAAACTTTTAAAAATTAAAGCAGAGAGCCATTCTAACCTCTTAGGTTTGTAAGGGTTTGTTCGATGATGTTCTTAAGGGTAATGCCCTTAGGGACATCATCACCATTTATTTGGAATCTTTTTTTAAAAGGAAAAACAAAAGATTCCATTTGGATGGTGGATGTTGCTCCTGAGGACAGCGCCCTTAAGGGCAGCAACAAAGTTTTCGTTTGTAAGCCACTTGAGTATGTTTGTTGAGGTGATACTAGGGGCGATTCTATTAACCGTTGAGGGGGCAGTTTTTTTTTTTTTAGTGTTAAATTTTTTCTTTTGCAAAAAAATTGTATTTTACCACAAAAAAAAGTACATTTTGCCTCCCAAATATTATATATTGCCCCTTAAAATTATATTTTGACCCTGTTAAAAGAAATTTACTGTTTATTTTTTATGTTATTATTTTTGCTTCCTCAACTTTTAGACTAGATTCGTCCAGGGTGATACATTATACTTTTCTTTCCTTTCTTACAAAATTCGGCATATATCGTATGATGTTGCTCCAATCGAACTGCATTCAATACGGCATCAAGAAAGTGTATTAGTTAACAATTTATTAGAATAATTGTGGTATTTAAATAAAAATATTATTTAATCTGTGAATATTTTTTTTAAAAAAAATTGTAAAATTGTATCCCGCTGCATAGGGCATTTTGCTGACCTAATAGATTTCGTCGATTGTCGGTTAATTGATGTTCGATAATAAATATTAAGTTACTAAAGAAGTGATTTGTTGTATTTTCGATGTTTTCTTACAAAATTATTATGAAATCTTAATTTAATTAGTTTATTAATTATGATTAAAATATATCTTTTTATCAAACCCTCCAAATTCTGCATATCGATTCCCATTTCAGCATTTTCCATGTTGCTTCCGTGGTTTGAAGGCCGCACCTCCAGGTCTTTTCACGCTCCCTCGCACCGTCGTTACCAATCTGACATCACCGTCACCATTCCCGCCACCCGCCCTTCTCACCGTGGAACAAAAACAATGGTTGAAGGTTTTCCTATTGCTGGCGAATTTGATGTTCTTCTTCTTCATCTACCTCCTCCTCCTACTCATCATCATCATTCTCTTTTAATTCTTCCACAGGCTCTCCCACGCCTTCATCTGTATCTCCTTTGCCAATCTTTTCTTCATTTTCAGTAGTATTGTGGAATTGGCTCTTCCTCGAGTCGCCGGCGAACTATAGCTGTCGTCGTGGTGTCCAGGTCCGACGTGCTAAGGAATTCTCGCAGCCTGCAGTTCAGCTCCGAATCCGGCACCATTTTCCTCCGGTTCGCGGAGTCACGTTTCGGGTTATCTGCGATGTTTTAGGTTTGAATAGGGAAGGCTTGTTGGAACCAAATTCACGACTTTGGGAGGGTACTTATTTGGAAATATGGTGTTGTATAGTGTTATTAAAGTAAATATAGTGAAAATAAAAATGAAAATAATATGCATGCACCCATATGACTCTAGCAATGCATGTAATTTACATGCACCGCTGTATTCATGTGGTGCATGCATTTCATACATGCATGTAAATGTAATATACATAGACAACATGAGTCTAGCGATGCATGTAATTTATGTTGCACCACTAGACTCATACATTGCATGTGACTTATACGATGCATGCATGTAAATATAAATGTACATGAACAACATGAGTCTAGCGATGCATATAATTTACATGCACCGTTAAATTCAAGTCTATTTTAGTCATGATATTAGAAAATGGACGTAGTTGAAAGCATTTTTTTTGATGGATTGGGTTGAAAAAACTTTTTTCCTTTTGATTTTCATCAATTTTTGCACATATCACAATAATTATCACACTGAGTTCAATTTTCGCGACTTCTATATACTATTACAACTTATTGACTATATCTTAGTATATATAGTACACTACATTTTAGAACTTTTAAAAATATTTCACACCTTAACCACATAAACATATATTAAAGTATTAATTCAGTAATATCTAACAAAAAACTTTATATTATTTGATTTGACACAAAAAAAAACCATTTATCGGGATATAAGTTCAAACATATCTTTTATACCAGCAGTTCATACAGTATTGGGATTACTTGTAATATTTGGTTTGATCTCGCTTATACATCAACTCAATATTAAAATATAATATTTTTTAAATAAAAATATGTAAACAATTATTTTATACTCATTATATTGAGTTGATCCATAAATAATACTCAAACCTGATCCGTACAAATATTTTCAGATAGTACAGTGGCTATTGAAAGATATTTTGATTAATAGAAAAAAATATTAAAATTACCAGATTATGATGAAAATACTTTTATGGACGGGTGTTTGTAAAGAGTGAGATACATAAAAATATATGTATATATATTTTTACATTTGTATGTAAGTTAATGTTTGTAATATCGGATGTTTGTTTCGAAACACGGATTCTGATGTCTGAAATTATATTTGATACTTTTAGGCTTTAGCTGTCATTATATGACAGGGGAAAAAACTAGTATTTGCATTTAAAATTAGTTAAATTTTATGTTAACGGGCAACACCAATTATTTTGAGCTTCGTGCATGCATGCACTCTAAAAATGATTTCAATCGAATTGTTCACAGTTATTCTAAAAAGGGAAAAATATTGTAAGACAGTGAAACATATATTCGAACATAATGCATATGATCTTTACTATCTCATGGGATGGTGCCCAATAGGATAACAAAGACCATATGCTGAAATAGATTACAGTAGAGCAGACATGGATCTCACGAAATGACATCATGATCTCAAAACCTTACTAAATCTTGGGAACCACCAGCACTGTGTCCCACCTCAGTTTGCTGCAATCGAGAATAAAATAAAAATCAACCGCACATAGAGAATTAAGAATCTTGTGCGATGAATTCTATTTATGATAATAAAAAGAAGAAGAAGAGAGAAACAGCCCTTTTGCATGTTGCAAACGAAAATACTTGTATGGATCTGGTATCATCTTATTTATGGATCAAATCAATATGATTGATTTAAAATAGTTTATATGATAATTTATGTATTTTTTACTTAAAAAATGTTAACTTTTAATATTGAGTTGACGTATAATTGAATCTCAAATCGAATATAGATAAGTTATGCCTGTAAAGTTATGTGCACAGTACATAAAAAATTCGGGATTTTTTCTTTTTCTTTTGAGAGGCTATCGCACACTGTTGAATTTTATCCTAATAATTACATTGTATTTAATGTGATGTCATTTGTTTACATTCTTTAAAAGAAAATTTAATATCTATCTATGTTGAGATACTGACCACCGCAGGTGAGCGGAGGGAGGTTGCATTGGGCGGGGACACGGGATACGATCCTAATAGTGTTACAGAGACAGTCGTGCTCCACGGCCTGGAGGGCGTTGCAGCAGTCGGGGCTGGGGGCGGTGGTGGCGGCTCCGGGAATGACAAAGGGTGCACAAACATTGAGGGTGGAAAGCGAAGAAGAGCAAGTTTGTGCTAGTGATGGTATCATTTGGCATTGAGCCACCAGCCCCGATTAACAGAGATGAAACATACTTCATTGCTGCCATTTATGATTTTGATTTAGTATTGGATTTGATTTGTTTTCTGATGATGGTTAAGGGTTCGATTTAACTTGTATTTAAAGTATATTAATGAATGTGTTGCGAAGAACGATTAACAATTGCATGAGTCACCTAATTAAGGATGCAGTTTCGAAAATAGACAATTTGACCCTCTGATTTTGAAAATAAACAGTTTATCATCTCTGGTTTGTGAATACATGCAAAACACAAGGATGTCTATTTTGAAAATCACCGATACGTAAAATGTCTATTTTCAAACCACGGGAGACATGAGTGCAATATATTTATCTTGCATCCCATACTTCTTTTTCTGTGTGTGTGTATATATCACATTTAAATCAACATCTAAAGTCGAGTTTAATGGTTGCCTGCATCCTTCAAAATGGAATCGACTTAAGTTTGAAGCTTATAAGTAACAAAAAGCAACATTGACAGGTTATGTCACACTTTGTTCTATTGGTATCCATTCTCATGAAATAGGGCGAGAATGGTACTCCAATTTACAATACAAAATTAAATGTGAAAGAGAACCTTAACAAATAATTGGGAAAAGAACTCGGTATGTGGACTAATCACAATTTTAGAAACATGTAAATCAGCTACAGTTGCTTCATTCGTTAGCCTTCATACTATATTAAATAAAAATTAATATGAACACATAATTATTAATAAATGTAACAGGAAGAAAGAAATTAAAACAATAACAAAATTTGAAAAAACAATAAAAATAAAAACCAGAAAAGAGCTATATATTTATATTTCTAAGAAGCATTAGCAGAAGCTGGAGCTGTCCAATACAATTTCACTGCAAACATAAGCTTCTCCCTCTCCAATGGTCCATCTTCATGATCAACAATTTGACTATCCCAATTCAATCCATCTGCAATTCTTTTCACCTTCACCAGTATATCTACATCATCTCGAATAATCAAACTTCCTTCGGGTCTCAGAATTCTGTCCATCTCTAATAAAATATCTTCCATTGCACACCTATATCACAACATATACAAGAAAAGGACGCCTCCGTGATCTAATCCTAGTATTAAGTAGTTATTTTCGAGATCGAGAATATATAGTTTGGGATGTTACCTATCTTTGTAGAGGGTAAATATTGAATCAGCATGAATGAGATCATATGTTCTTGGATAAGTTGACATTGCTTCACACCTGCACGAATTTTATTTTAATGGTGTCTCAACTTGAGTCAAGACGTTTTAAGAATGGGAAATTCGACAAAGGAATATCAGAACAAGAACAAGTTACTATTAGATATGTTTATATACCAGCTTTGATATGTTCCGATCAATCCTCGTTCATAGATAACACCTAGTGTGTTGATCTTAGCCTCAACTGGAACTACGTTCATCACCCAAAGAGGGTCGTCGATCAAATTAGCAGCAAATCCACCCAAGAAAGCATTCATATCTAGGATGTTGCGGTACCTTCCCTTTTGGCCTAGTTGGTTATTAACGGTTTTATAATACGAGACCCTCCTCTTCCACAGTTGCAAGTCTTGATGAAAAGTTTCTTGGGTTACTCCACTTATCGTTCCTCGACGAATCCTAGGAGGTAAAACAGTCAGCCGGTTTGGCCACTTTTCTAGCTGACCGCCGGCTACCTCCTCATTGGTGGAGACATCGGGCAAACGAGTCAAGCAAGTTTCTAAATTTGTGTACCTAAGAAAAAGGAGCACATTCGTGTGCATACATCGGATTCAGCTAAAAGTACTGAAATTGCAACCAAAAAAATCACAAAAGAGAGACAGAGGAGAGATCACAAACCAAGATTTATCGGGGTTCTGACCAGCAGGGCAAAATGGGGTGTTCTTGACCAGTGATTTAATTTTTTTGCACTTCAAGTGATTCAATGGCTTCTGCCAAATAGAGATATCTTCCTTTTCGACTAGCTTTTTCCAACAAAGGCTCCTTGTTACCTTCTCAATTTGCATTTGCTCCGAATTCAAATCCTCCCTCGACCTCTCCCACCCTTTCCAGTACTTTCTCCAACGGATAGGTGGACCTGATAGGATCCAGTACCCGCCCGGCCTTAAAACACGATCAACTTCAATCAAGTATGCACCATCTAAATAAAAAACGTCGAGTCAAAATCAAGTGTAAATAAGATCACTTTCACTCAAGATTCCAAATAATGTCGGACTAAAGATCGTATATCGTGTTAGGGTGACATTACCATATTCGCCCCATGGAATGAGGCAACGCGAGCAATGTGCCATGTCGAAAGCCATAGACGGGTATGGTAGCCTCTTGGAGGCGATGACGCCGATCATTGCAGGAACTCCTCGTTCCAATGCGAATTGCACCTGTGCTTCATGTGTGTCCCTCGGCGCAAACGACATCGTAAGGATGTTTCTTGATAAAAGGTAAGCACCCCAGCTCGCAACCTGACAATAATTACCAAGAATTTTAGAATTTTTAACGGAAGAAAGCAAGTACCAACTGGTTTCAGTTGTCAATTAATTGAGAAGTCAAAAAATATGCAAGTAGCACTATGCCATTTGTGTTACATGCTTTCATCAGTTCATGCATGGCCAATTAGCCTTCTTGTAAATAAAAAGGTGTTGGATTCTTGGGGGTAAAATACAATACATCCGCAATAAATGTTAAAATACAATAGCCTGAAAATCACGTCCGTAAATTCTAATTTTATTGGACATAACATATTTTCAGATAATAGTTGTTACAAAACAATAATATATAACTTAAATTAATATAGGAAAAAATATAGAGAACTTAAATGTAATTGTAGATTTATTAAGAGATATAAAATAATTATATGAAAAAAGCATTCCTAACAAAATAATTTATCTTGCATGTTGATTTTATTATTCTTTTCTTCTTCTTGATGGAAAATAAAAATAAAAAGCTTACCCCGCAACCAGTATCAATGGCGGTCCGAATGGAGCCATCCTTCAAATTAATCAACTTCCCAATATCATCAATATAAGCGTCAGCGCCATTAGGGAACATTGTTCCTCCACCAGGGAACCTGAAGCGGTCTCCCTCGAACCGAATCCAATTCTGAACCGCTTTCTCCACGGTCAATTCCTTGTGTGGTACATTTGCGTACCACACCAGATCCCTGCTCTTCGGCCACTTGAAAGGGTTTCTGTATCCGTGTGGCGCCGGAATCCGGCATTTCAACAGCTCTTTCTTCGTAGGACAGTGCCTCTCTCTGTATATCAACCTGTCACGCTCGAATTTCAGCGATCTTTTCTGGTCCTCACACGGGGTGTATTCACTGTACTTTATGTCACATGGGGGGTATTTCTTGATTGTCACGCGGAACATATCGTCCTCTACGCCACCGTCCGCGGCTGCATGATGGGTGGCGAAGTTGAGTTTTACTGTGGAGAAGGCGGGCAGGTGGGTTTTGTTTGAGGTCGCGATCAAGCAAGGGATGGTAGCACCAAGATTTGAGGTGGTGGAGGTGGTGGAGCCTCCATGTTGCCAAACGCCGAAGAGGTAGGAGATGGAGCAGAGGATTGTGACTATGGCTAAGGAGAGGAGTTTGGGTTTTTTGAGGTAGGACGCGGAGGCGTTGGCCGTGGGTTTGGAAAGTGGAGTGTAGTGAGGAGGTGGTGGGACTCCCATGTCTCTTGATTTCTTGTTCTGCGTTACGAAAAATGGACTGTGTATACAAGATTTATAGGAGGATGAGAAGAAGAACACGGTGGAGTGTTGAATTTATTGGAGAATTGGAAAAGGGTGAGGAGGAAGACAAGTTAAGAATCAAGTTGAGCATGTGAGAGGTGAGTTTGTAGTAATAAATTAGTTCTCGATATGGTACGTAATAAGTTGGGAAATGAGGATTTTAAAATAATCCCAATATCATTTCTTTAAATGCCAGATAGCTTAACTATGCTAATTCCAAGTTATCGCCTTTAATATTGTCATTTATACACTTGTCGTTTTATCAAAAGCTATAACTTATGATAATAATGCAACTCTATTATTTAAGCTGTAGATCAGCTCAAGCATCATGTTTCGATCGCTTTTTGAAAAAATAATTATTACACTCCAACTATATCATGAATGATTACTCGGCATATGAAAAACATATTTATTATCTAAAGTCTGTATCACTAGCAGGTTGTAGATTTTATATATAATATATATTATTTTTATTGTGTCACTGTTTGTTAGGGTCAACCACAAAAACATGTAATTAAAAGCAAACTGCGATCTGTACTTTCATCTCATTTGTTGATTATTTGATGTGCTTAAGGTCACGGACTTGAGATTTTTGTCCTCACGTGAAAGTTAATTGTCACTTGAGCCAAGGATATTCTATGTTATCTTATGGGGTATTCAATGGAGTACATCTAACTATTCATTGAGAATATTCTAAATGATATTAAGTGGGAATATTCTCAATAAATGATTGAATGTATCTCATAGGGTAGCATAGAATAAATCTCATTTGTTTATTATTTTCATCATACTGGAAAAGTCAATAGATGAATTTGAAATTTTCATTTTTTTGTAAATATTTCAAAAATCAATAGATTAAACTAGTCACAAAAATAGAAAGTTAAACCATACATTATATTAAATTTCATAATTAAAATGAAATATTTTTTCACAAGTTCTATTGAAAACTTGTAAAAATATGGATCAAGTAATGAATATAACAACATGTAATGAATAGAAAAGTTGGTCCTCTTGGTTTTGTACTTTGTACTTTGAACTAATGATAATTACAACAATAATAATATTAATAAAAAGGCCAAGGACCTGCCCCAGTGGAGATTGGGTCGAAATAGATCCTTTCCCAGTTCCAAGAACTTGTACGTTGTCCTTTTCAAATTGTAACTCCACTGGCACAGGTCTTTCTAGCCCAGTTTTTCTCTATATGTTTTTATTAATAAGCATCATACGAAATTTTGTTCATATTTAATCTAAGTCTTATTTTTTTCTCCAAAAAGATTCCACAATCAGCAGATAATAAATTATTTCAAACATTTTTTATTAAATTTATAGCCTCAAATTTGGAAACACGTCACATGCACTAAGCATTCACCACATATCCTAAAAGAAACCTCATCAATTCTCCCTTCAACTTTGAATAAAAGCAAAAATTAGAAATTTTCATTCTTATTACATCAATTTTTCAATCCAAATTACATAATTATAAATTTGAAGTTATCCAAATAAATTTTGGTTGAGTCGGTAACCGAATCACCGAATGCTCACCCCTCGCGTCCGCATGCATCATCATATATAGATGCTAAGATATAGAAGTATTTAAGAGTACTAACTATTGAGTTAGTACCTGTACGTTTCTTTATATTATGATTATGAAGAAAGATATAAACAAATACTGTATTTCATAATTTGACCAAGTATGTACTTTTGTCAACGCCTTGAATTATCTACACAAGAGTTGTACTAAGCAGTGTTTTTAAAATCGGACTGAATATAAAATTGATACTCTTATTGATCAGGTTCAATCGGTTCAATCGGTTCAACCGATATATGACACCAACATAATGTAATATCTATGTTTAATTTTTGTAAAATATTTATAACATGTATTTGTCAAAGCTTCGAATTTTAGTAATAAAAGAAATATCATTGTAGCAACATAACATGTCCAACTTCAGACAATCACATCAAACAATTATTCAATATAAATGGAAAATAATAAAACATCTAAAGAACAACTAGCAATGTAGCAAAAACTAAAAGCGACTCCAAATAAAAGTTCTGGGTAATCTCACAAAAACTAGAAATTCTAAATAAGAACAATGTATCAAGAACTAGCATAATGTCATTTCTATAATCATCTTCATCTTCATCAACAAAGAAATTTATTTGTTGGCCTGGAATATGAAGTGCATCGCCATATTGTTCCACTCCTTGAGGCTGCATAGGTGTACCTAAAGCATTTTTCATGTCCCGTTTCAATAAATAAAGAACAAAATTTAACAGAAATATCAAGAACATGTAATATATCATTGTCTTAAGATGGCTTAGCTTGATTCCTACTAAGCTACCGTATGAATACACACACATGACACATAAAAACAAGCTAACCACAACTGCATGGAGACCAATATTTTACACTCTTTCAAAATGTAAGTTCATATATTTAAGTTTATAACTAATTTTTTTGTAAATATAAATTTTATATAGACAATAATTAATTTCAAATACACTAATTAGACATGTATACACCAAATTTGTATTATATTATTCAACAATGGACTGCTATCTTATTACAAATAATATAGTATTGATTATCAAAATGGAGAGATTTTTATTTTTTTGATATATCAAATATAAAGAACATATATTATTTTTGCATTTATATATATGGTTGATACAAATATAAAAAAACATATAATGGTTACAACTCATCGTTGCATTTGGAGTTGATGCAATAAAAATTTAGATCCAATATATATAAATAAATATAATTTGCCTTTTTATGTACATAAATTGAATATTAATTGATCATGAAAAACTCTATGGAACCTCCAATAATGGCAAGACAATGGTCATGTTCATGATATAATCCACCAATTAAAATGCAAGAACTGGAATTTTGATTAGAAAGTGCATACCTTGACTAATGAAAGTGGCAAGATGATGCGTCCGATGAAAAGCTAGACCAAAAAATAAATAAACAGTGATGATTGTGGGAAATAACTTAGAGTATTGTTTTTTTTTTTTTTTTTTGTGTTTCAAAGTTACGTGGCTATTTCCCTCATTTTTTATTTAGGGTATTTAGGAAGAAATGGTAAAACTTAAAATAGGTAACAAAATAAAAAAAAGAAGAAGCAAATCACCAGCGGTTCAACCCGGTCGACCGATTCTCACCGGTTTGCACTGATTTTTTGCCCTTGCGGTTTTATGGAATTAATCGGCCCGGACCAAGCACTGATCACCGGTTCAACCGATCGGTTCGGGCCGATTTTCAAAACATTGGTACTAAGTATTACCTCGTATTGTCTGATTAATACGAGGAAGGTACACTTAACTATTATCTAAAATTAATTAACCCAAAATAATATTAAAGGACTGATAACTAATTAATCTCAAAGTCAACCTCCATTACAAATCCTATAGATCACGCGTACGTACAACTATGAATTGTGAACTATATATATTGTTGGAAATTTGAAATGAATTAAATGATTATTTATGTTGAGGTGTAATTTTTTATGATTGGATGCTTCCAAATTAAATGGTGTGTCCATTCATGTTGGGGTGCAATTTTCATTATTGGATGCTTCCAAATGATGTCTATTGATGACATCACTTGGTATACTATATAAGAAACAACCCTTGAATGAATTAGACATGAAATTTTCAAAATTCACATTATATTGAAGATCAAAATTTGAGTAATTTTGTGGATCTTCATACTTGTTTAATATTGAGCGTTTTTAAACCTTTGTGATTTAAAGGATTTGTGATTTGGAGTGCTTCTATCACAAATCATAGTCATTGTATCTTGGGAGACAAATTGCCAAAGTAAACCGTTAGCACCGTAACGGGGCAATATTATCTTAAGGACAGAGATTATAAATCTCGCTTCGACATTTCTAATACAAAGACATTTATTATTTTTGCTTGCTACTTTCCTAATATACACACCCTTAAATTTTGTACTACAATCTCAAGACAATATTAGCAACAAATGGCTTCGTCGAGTGCAACAACGAATCCAGTTCATCATGGTGAAAGACCTGAAAAGTTCAATGGGAACGATTTCAAACGATGGCAACAAAAGATGTTATTTTATTTGACAACCTTGGGGTTGTCGAGGTTCCTCAATGAGGATGTTCCAATTATTATGGAGAGTGCAACCGACAACCAAAAGAGGGCTTCGGTTGATGTGTGGAAACAAAGCGATTCCATGTGCAAGAATTATATTCTCAACGAACTACACAATATACAATGTGTATTGTCTAGTAAAGACGGCCAATGAATTGTGGTAATTCTTGGAGAAAAGTATAGATCCGATGAAGACGGGGAGTGACCGAGTTAGTTGTTGGGCAGCAGTGTTCTCACTTCCAGGAAGACGATGCCGACATTAAGAAATTCAGCGTTGGCGATTCCTGGATTTCAAAATGGTTGATACAAAGCCTGTGATAGCACAAGGGCAAGATTTGCAAGTAATCATGCACGAAATCCATGCGGAGGGTATGGTTCTAAGTGACTCATTCCAAGTGGCTGCCATGATTGAAAAGTTGCCTCCATCATGGAAGGACTTCAAAATTATCTCAATCATAAAGGAAAAGAGATGAATCTTGAAGACCTTCTGGTTCGTTTAATCGAACAGGACAACAAATTTTTTGAAAGGAAGGAAATTTGGCACCAACATGAAGCACGAGTGAACTTAGTGGAAAAACACGCCGGGACAAAGAACAAGTTTGACGGCATAGCCTCCAAATCTGGAAAGGCGAAGAAGTTCAAATGTAAGTGCTACAAATGTGGAAAACCCAATCACATGGCGAAAGATTGTCGCAATAAAGACGATCGTGGTAAGGCTATAGATCAAGTAAATGTGACCGAAGAAGATTATCTCTCAAATGCTTGGGATGATCTAGCGCGTACCGCTTAATTAGATTATGTATCTTTGAAAGTTGTAAACTCCAAGAATGGAGTGATTCTAAATAAATGTAATGACGATATTTGTTGAAAGCAATAAAAATTTATGTTATTACTTCTTGTATTGAATCTTATGGTTGTGGCATGATTGTTAGGATCATTTAAACCATAGTTCACAGCACAAATTGTAATGTTAAATTTATGGCTTGTGTGGCACTAAGTTAACACAATTGTCATTCATTTGTTAGAAGAATCGTAACGTCTCTAGAGTTAACTTACAATGATGTTAGTGATGGAAAGATTGTACAAACTAGAGATTTGAGAAACGTAGTTTGTTACTTTATCAATATTTGCACATGATATTGATGTGACTTTTTTTATGAAGCAAAAACGAGGCTGATGAAGTGTTTGAACAATTCAAGAATGAAATTGCAATCAATTTTAGCAAATGAGGTTTGCTATGAAAAATTAAGAGTAGATTATAACTTACGTTTTCTAATAATTTGACGCTTAAGCTTGAATTTGCAAGATTTTAAAATCTTGAATTCGAGTTTCTAAGTTTTGTACGATTAAAACACAAGTGATGAATCGAAGCCACAAATTTTGACTAGGCGTTATAATATCTCATTTGGTTCATTTTGAATTTCTAAGCTAGTATGCTTATAACATGAATTTGCAAGATTTAAACTCTTGAATTAAAGTTTTCTAAGTTAGTGCGCTTAAATTTTAATTGTGAATCGAGTTCGAGAATATTATCCAAGTTTCAACTTCTGAAGTAAGTACACTTAAATCCGAAATCTTCAAGAATAAAATCTTGAATTTGGATTTGTAAGACAATAACGCTTAAAACTTGAAACACGAAAGTTTGAACGGCAGTGCACTTCGTTACTACCCGAATTGGTGGGGGGTTGCAATTCTATGAGTCAATCACATACTAAGTACCACATTTAGGCAATGACGAAAAACCGTGTGATTGAAGGAAGATAATTTCTTACAATTTTTGAAATGTCGGGGGGCTTGGCTAAACTATAAATATGAAGGCTAAAGTAAATTCATAACAAACGTCAAATAAAAGACATGAAGAGTTTGACAAATCATGTTGTCAAACAGATTAACGAGTGTGACAAATATGCACACACATAAAGCATAAATATGCTTGTGTATTGATGGTATGCTCATTGGGGAAACAATTTAGAAATCATCAAATAACAAAGAAAAATGTTGACGAGACATTTTGATGTATGTGCATCAAGAACAATGTTTGAAATTAAAGTTTCCAAGACATTTGAAGAATGAAATCTCAATGATTAATTCGAGTTTCAAATTTTAATATTTGCTCTTAAATTTCAAGTTTACAAGAAATAGAATCTTGAACTTGTAATTTTTTTAGAATCTATGCGCTTACATATGAATTGTGAATTAAAGTTGAGTATTTCCTCTGGTCTCGAATTTTGTACGAAATAACGCGTTAACAACGCTTAAAATTCGATGATGAAAATATCCTAAAAGGATAAAATGATGCAAAAGAGGTACTATGATTACCAAAGCTGAAGATATACTGTTGCGAAAAATTCTCTATGCAAAACATATAAAGTTTCTTCAGCTGAATGGCTTTATAAGTTGTTAGAGAAAAATTCTGTGCATGCAACTAAAATGTGTTGCGCGATAATGCTATATGGCAAAATGATCTCTAGCGGCATAATCATGAGTGATTATGTGAAACCACGGATCCGCATATGAAATGGTTAACCGAGAGATCATGTGGAAGGTTATCGAGTGGAATGAGGTTAAAACCCTATAATCAAAATCTCATAGTGGATACCCACCTTGGTGACTGGAGATCCCAAGATCTAGGTTCAAAAGGGACAATAAAATTATGAGATTGTATAAACATCTTGGAGATCAATCTCCAACCCATTCCTATGATAAGTGGTTGTTGAGCCTTAAACACATTGTTGAGTTTAATGCTTAATTTATCTCCGAATTATTTATGAGTTTTGATGATCAACAAAACTTGTGTTTGTTATACTAATGTGTCTAATTAGTGTACATGTTTAGATGGTTGAAAAGTGGATTGTTTGAAGGAAATAAAAATATGCATGGAATGGGCGGATCACCCCAGGCGATGGTGATCATCGCCCCAGACGATGGCAGCCAAGGGACCATCGCCACGCTCATCGACTGAAGCGACGCCGAGGACCGCGCGCATGGAGAGATCACCCGAGGCGATGACTGTAACGCCTGAGGCGATTCCTGGATCGTTTGAGGCGATGGAGACTTCGTTTGAGGCGATGAAAGTTTATGATCATTTAAGGCTACGACATCATTTTTGGGTGACGATCACCTGAGGCGTTCAGTACATAGCCTGAAGCGATGTGTGCAAGATTTCGACCGTTGGTGCGCGGCGATGGTGATTGCCCGAGGCGATGTCCGAGGCGATCTTGGAGTGATTCAAGCCTTAAGTGTAGCAACGGCTAGTATGAGCCTTGGGGGCTTTCTTGTAATACCCTTGTCACACATTGGTTGTTGATGAAAATTTAAAGTGGTTTATAAAGGCTTACAATGGAGTATTATAGCAACTTGGGTTAACCATTTTCGCAGAGCGATGACGTATACGAAGTAGTTGCTATAGGAGCCCATTGTGCAGTCGCGCTTGCGTCGGCCCGGGCCTGGGGCGTGACAGAATGGTATCAGAGCCGGTCACCGGCAGGCAACACCGGAAGATAAGTGCTATGCGGAGCAAAGTGCTACGTGCGTGGGAGCCACCTCTTGAACCTAAAAAGGGCAAAGTGCCACGTGCGTGAGAGCCACCTCTTGAACCTGCGGGGCAAAGTGCTACATGACGGGAGCCACCTCTTGAACCTGTAGGAGCCACCTCTAGATTCCCTGTGCCGGTGGATCGATGAGTTAGGTCGCGACGAGGACGTCGCGTTCTGAAGGAGGGGTGATTGTAATACCCTTGTCCCACATTGGTTGTTGATGAAAATTTAAAGTGGTTTATAAAGGCTTACAATGGAGTATTATAGCAACTTGGGTTAACCATTTTCGTAGAGCGATGACGTATATGAAGTAGTTGCTATAGGAGCCCATTGTGCAGTCGCGCTTGGGCGGGCCCGGGCCTGGGGCATGACATTTCTACACTATAAATATGGATGTTTTGGAGTATTTTGAAGACAAGAAACAAGAGGGTACACTACAAGAAAGCTTTGCTCAATCAAAACCATTCTAGCATTGCAAACTTCATACATTTGTGTTGTATTGGAGTTTGTAATTTATTTCTTGTGAGAGAACTTTTGATTCTTCGTGTTGGTACACCGTGAAGGTGTTATTTGATTTATTGTAAGGTCCTCCAACACCAACGCAAGTTAAAAATTGTATAAGACATCAACAAGTGAAGTTGGTGCAAGGTTGTGGCTATCCTTGGAGCCCTTAAGGCCAAGAAGACTCGTGAAGAGTGTGGGTAACTCGTGAAGAGTTTTGTGTGTGGCTATCCTTGGAGCCCTTAAGGTCAAGAAGACTCGTGAAGAGTGTGGGTAACTCGTGAAGAGTTTGTGTGTGGCTATCCTTGGAGCCCTTAAGGTCAAGAAGACTCGTGAAGAGTGTGTTGTGGCTAACTTGGAGCCCTTAAGGCCAAGATCAAAGTTGTTCTAATGGAACCTCGGTTGGACGTTTTATAGCCGGGAAGAGGAGATGTAGGCGATTCATCGCCGAACTTCTATAACAAATATTTGTGTCGTTTATTGCTTTATTTGCTTTACGCATTTATTTATTTCTTCATATTATTTATTTGTCGATTGACATCAAGTCTTCCGCAGCGCAAACTTGACTTTTTGCAAATTCATTTTAAAACACTAAAGTAGGCAAGTGACCTCATTCACCCCCCTCTTCGGTTCCAACAGTGGTGTACCCTGCAAAATGGGTATGAGGATAGGCAAAAGGCTTTTAATGATTCATAAGACATATAAAAATATGTTGGAGTATGGCGTGATACTTTTCTAGGAGATTTTCTACGTGAGTGCGAAGTGTGACCGCTTCAAAATTAGAAAGAACCTATGAAACCAAGCGTGGTACATGGCCGGAATGGACACAACCGTAAGAAACCAATACGAATGTGAGAATTGTTATGGTATGTGTTCAATTGTCTATGTTTACACCAACGACTAAATAGTTCATGACTATAAGTTCACTATTAAGTCAAATAAATCCGATTGAATACTACTACGGAAGATTCAAAGCCGCAAGCTAGCTATCCAGATGCAATAATAGTTTGTTAAAAGCGCTCAATTACATACATGCATTAATTAATTAATGTGGAGGATTGTTGGAAATTTGAATTGAATTAAATGGTGTGTCCATTCATGTTGGGTATAATATTTCATGATTGGATGCTTCAAACTGGTGTCCCTTGATGACACAATTGATATACTGTATAAGAAACAACCCTTGAATGAATTAGGCATGAAATTTTCGAAATTCACATCATATTGAAGATCAAACATTGAGTGATTTGTGGATCTTCATCATTGTTTAATATTGAAAGTTTTTAAACATTTGTGTTTTAAAGAAGTTGTTATTTGTAGTGCTCCTATCACAAATCATAGTCGTTGTATATTGGGAGACAAATTGTCAAAGTAAACTGTTAGCACCGTAGCGGAGTAATATTGTCTTAAGGACAGAGATTATAATATCAAAGTTTTGAATCGCAAGAAAAATAATCGAAAGAATAGAGATACTTGTACCAATTCTTGAAAAAATTATGAAGATTATAAAATATAAATCTTCTTCTTATTTTCTGATGCTCGAGTCCATTGTTTAGCCCAGCTGGTAAAAACTCATCTCTACTTTGGACCGAGTTCGAATTCTACTGCGAAAAATATTTAGCCACTCACCCTCTCAAAAAAATAAAAAAAAAATTCTGATGCCTGCCACATCTATTTCCATGTATTATTTATCAAGAAAACGAGTAGAAAAATGGACTTTTTCTTCAAAATTTCATTTACAGAGTGTTATGATTTATGAATTTATATGTTTTAATAAATAATTAAAACTATAATCCGAAAAATAAGATGAAACTCCGAATCTATTTGTGCACTGACTAGAAGTAAAGAGGGAAATCCATTAAATATTTGGTCTGATGATTAGGTAATTAATTCTGATGTCCACTACTTACATTAATGTCTATAAATATAATTGTAATTATGATGGATTTAAAATGCATGTAATATAGATGTCATTTCAAATCCATTCTTAAATAAAATCCATCTATTCAAATGAAATTCATTAATCCAAACACAATATTAGTATTTTCAATATCAAATTACATATATATATATATATATATATTTATATTTATATATCAAGGACTAGATGTCCCAAGGAATAGATTTCCCAATGAAGGGGATTAATAATGACAGCCATCTTTCCTATATAAGATTGTGTTTGGACGAATGTATTTCATTTAAATAGAGTAATTTGATTTGAGAATTGATTTGAAACTTGGATTAGAAAAAAACGAACATGTTAAGTGCATTTCAAATACATCATAATTACCATTATATTTACATAAATTAGTAAATAGGAGAATTGTAAATACATTCTGATACTTGGCAATAGAATGATACTACCTCACCTTATTTTACTTGACCGACCTCCCGACCTGCTTAGGTTAAAATGGAGATCATTCAACATTGATCCTAACCTACCGATCTCCCGACCTGATTGGGTTAAAATGAAGATCATTCAACGTTGATTCTAACCTACTGACCTTCCGAGCTGCTTAGGTTAAAATAGACAAGAAGACCTAACTCTCCAAGCTTCTATATGATCGATCAGCGATGAGGTTCATTAACTTGGAAAGTTCTCGACCTCTTGTCTCTAGTAATGATTTGACCAAGTCTACATTTATAAAGCACGTCCCGAGATTTAAGGAAGTGGAAATGTAAAACGACTTTGTTAGTGGGCAGACATGCTCCGGAATCCCGGGAATCGTGTAAATCGTGGCCTTACTGCATTAAGGTATGTCCTCACAAGGTAAATCCTATAAATAGGGCATTTAATATAAGATTTCTGCTATGCTTTTTCACATATAGACACCCACTCAAATCAGCTGTGTTTATTACGATTCTTCCCATTATTTCCCGAGATCTGACTTGAGCGTCGGAGGGGACACGCCGGAAAAATCTTCCGGCGCCCTTCTAACATTTGTTTCATATCTTGAACAGGTCATCCCAAACATATATCTTATTATTTAGACCACCAAACAACAGAAAGGAAGGTAATCTCATTCTTCATTGATACTCCGCAAGTTATCATCAAATTTGGGAGCATCACATTCAATAGAAATTAATCCAAACAATTGAATAATTTTGAAAGCAAATGCACACTAAAGTAATTTTTCAAATTATATATATCTATATATATATATATATATAAATTAAATTTCATAATCAAGTTTTTGTTTCTTCTTACGTTATAAATATGAATTTTATATCATAACTGAAACTAGATATATATGGAAGGAGTTTATGTACTAATTTCTTGCGCATTAATCTCGTTAGGTGCAGTTGTACTTTTAAGGGCACCAAGTTGACTTCGAGCCTTTCTGTTATTATAAATTTGTTAGTTGTTTTTTTCCTATTAAATTGCTTCTATTTTATTTTTGAAAATTTGAAATCTAGAAATACGAAACGTCGACGTAACTTTGGCTTGCAAGTTGAGCTATTAATTCATTTGGGGAAACGTGTTGTTAAAACTTAATCTCAATTAGTCATTTAAATGTATAATTAATTACTTCCATGAAAGACGATTAATATATGAAGTTATAGTTACAGTGGTGCTAATCGATGCAGTTGTCACCAATGGATTTGTAGATCTCTCCTTTCCAAACATTAACGGTCCAACCTACGTATTGTGGACGGTGGATTCATGCATTGTTCAATACAGTAGAAATTTTATAAATTAATACTCGATTATTTAATAAATTTTTTAAGATAATATTTTTGGTCGGTCCCGACTTGGGGTAGGGTGCTAAATTAATAATTCGCTAAAATTATAATATAATACATTTTTGATAATTTCTATAGACCCCATATAAAATATAAATTAATAATTACTTTATACTACATATTACATGAATGATTTATGAAAGTTTCTTTAAAAATGACTCAATTGTCTTTTTTTTTGTTGAAATCAATTTCACCTTGAATCTCGTCTCTAATTTTCCTTATCATTGTAAGAACTTCTGGTGTTGTTTTCTCATAGCTCAACAAGAAATTATTCAATGTGATTACCGCTTTAATAGCCTTGTTTCGCGAAGGGGGCTCCATGGTAGAACTTTCATCATCATCTTCATCATCTTTACCAGTTCCAATAACCCTCTCAATAATTTCTTCATCAGTCAATAATTTCTTCACCAGTCAACAACTGTGCAACTACATTTTTTTTCTGGGTGGTTCAGGACATCTTCGACATCCATTGCATTGCGATAACCCAACTCTTCGATCAAATTTCGGAGTTCTTGAGTGCTTTCACCACCTACCTGTTCATCAGAGTTCTCAAAAGCCATGTTATCTGTTGATCAAAGTTTACAATGACGAAAGCAGTTCGCAATTGTATTTGCACGAACATCCATAGTCCATGTTGGAATTGCAAGATTCGTTGCATCTAACACATTTATTTTTGCTGGATTTGGAACCCCTAATTCATAACCCTCCAAAAGACTTCTATAAAATCGACGACGATAATGCATCTTAAAAGCTCATATAATCCCCGTGTCACAAGGTTGAATTTTTGAAGTTGTGTTTGGTGGCAAAAAAAAATAATTCAACATTTTGCAATCCTTCAATAATTTTTGGATGAGCAGGTATCCACAATCAAGAGTATTTTTCTTCCAACCATTTTTTTTATCAAGTTGGCGAACATATTCTTCAAACCCAGTCATTCAAGCTCGTTTGTTAGCACGGTACTCACAGTTCAAACTGTTTAAGTTTACATTCTTGAAGCACCTTGGTTTAGCATATTTCCCAATAATCCATAACAGAATTTTCCCTGAACCGTCCTCATTACAGCAAATAACAACAGTTAGTCTTTCCTTGTCTTGTTTTTTCCCTTCAAGTTGCATTATTGCAAGGGAATGATTCGGTTGAAGTCTAAAAAACAAACCTGTTTAAGATCAAAACATGTAAATAATTATATCACTTAAGTACAAAATAAAAAATAATAAAAAAACAAACCTGTTTCATCCATATTAAAGATGTCTTTCATTTCAAACTGATCTACTTTGTCTCTTATGGTTTTTAATTTGTCTTCCATGCCCTCCATGTCAACTGATTCACTCTCTCTAAAATGCCGGAAATTTTTAATTCCATATCTTGCTTTGAACTTTCCAAGCCAACCAATAGAAAAAGTAAAGTCTGTAGTATCCACAGGATACATATCATTCATGAACTTTTTCGCCTTCTCGATGATTAGTTCACCTGTCATATTCACATGTTCTTGATATTGAAGAAGCCATTCATAGAGAGATTTTTCTAGGTCAAAAAATTTTGCCGGTTTGCGTCGCTTAACATCACCTCTTTCGGGAGCAAGTGAGAGATACTCTGAAGACCGTTTAACTGTATTCGATACTGTCCCTTGACTCACCTGCAAACCATAGTTACTAAGAACCCATTTTTGCAATTGCTTTTGAGTGAGACTTGGATTATTCTTGTTGTGCTTGCATAATGCTCTTTGAATCTCGTCGGTCATTGTTGTTTTTTTCACACCTTTAAGATGGGACGCCATATTGTATGTATGATTTGTTTGTGTTAGCATATTTTGATCTTGTATTTATTTGTATAGAAAATATTTTTAATGTCCATAAAGTGATACTTGGGAGATTGAAGAGTTCTTTCAAATGGGCTCTTCATTTGATATACGTACATGCATTGTACAATAATTAAGTAGAAGTTTGAAAGGTGTTTGTAAATTGAGTATTCATTATAAATTAATAAATTATTAATTAATATATAAATTATTAATTATTAATTTATCGATTAATTAATAACTCTTTTAATTAATAAATTTTGGTGGTCCCAAGAGTATTAATTTATAGAGTTTTACTGTATGTTACTTGTTGTATAATTACAATTGGTACATCTATATTTGATTGAATCGTTCCTAATTTGATTGAACCGCTCTCTCACTCAAAAAAAAAAAAAAAGAACGAAAGAAAGAAAATATAATTACGAATGGTACATCCATATTTAAATCCGTCCATAGATCGATATATATTACTTGTTGTGGGCTAGGAATCTGGGCCCACGGGACTGGAAAACGTGCTTAGGTTTTAACGATTACTTGAGTTTTTTTTGGGCTTTGAGAAACTCTTTCTGGCTTTGAATGGCTCCAGTCTAGCCCACCTTATGTAGTAGTATAATAAGTTGGGTTTTTATTCTTTTAAGTATACAAAATTAAAGTTTAGGCCCAACAAGATAGTCCACAATAAAAAAAAATTATATATAAAAGGAATAGTATTTAGTCACAGATCCAATCCAACATGAAATCGAATAGGGCCAGCGATATAAACACATTGCCAATCATCAATGTCGGATCATTTTTTAAAACATAATAAACAACAAATTCTTTAAACTTATTCAACTTAATTAATAAATAAATCCCTTTAAAAACACCAACTCCAGAAGTTACTTCCATGAATTTGTGCACACAACACATGCTCAATTTGTACCAGAACAATTCATTCGGGACATTCTTCAATCTTATTTTCAAAATTAGACATAAAAGTAGGGCTCTAATTTTCATCGTACAAACTCATTGGATGTAATTAGTTAATTATTCATTAAAATTATTGTAAACTATCTAGTAGAATATCAATTGAAATTTTGTTGATTCAATAGATTTTGAATTCAGAACTGATTAATGTTACTAAAAAATCTCCGTAGAATAAAATATAGTATCACTCAAATTGTCTGATTACATTTATATCAGTTTATATTTTTTGTTTTTTTATCTTGTTTATTATCAATTTGTTTGAAATATTATCTACTATTGTGTATGCATCTTAAAATACACTGTCGATAATTTATATTAGATTATTAATACATTAATCTTTTAATAAGAATTTTTTGTATTGTAATTAGTTTAGCTCACTCAACTCTAAAATCCTGGTTTCGTCCCCTGTTTTAGAGGATGGCTCGAAAAGGTACAACTTACATGATTGGTGTTATGAATTGCACAATTCCAATTCCTTGATCAAGAATTAAACTTGCAGAGCCAATTGTCATTGTGATCATAGAGTGCTTTTGAACCACAGAACACTTTCAGAAACTTGCCCAATTGACAGAAACTTGTGTTGAACAAATACACTCAAAGACTCATGCACACAGTATGTTATAGGCACAGAATGATCAGCAGACAACAGAGAGTACATGGCAAGAATCAATGAAATGACACAAAGAAAACGATAACAAAACACAAGAGTTTTTACGTGGTTCGTCGAACAACGGCCTACGTTTTCATTGATAATCTCCGAGTATACAATGCATAATCGTACATGAATTCTCACTCTCAATCCACTCTTATGATTTACAATGGATTGCACCCCAAGAATTCACTCATGCATATTCTTGCCTCCAAAAAATTGTTGTCTATTCTGCCTCACCTCTTCCCCCTCTTGTGTCTACCTTTTTCTTCTCTTTTTAGTGCCTCTCCTCTCCTGCCTAATTGAACCTTCAAGCCTTTATATATAGATAAGCCTTTGTCACCTGGACTGCAGGTAAATAACCTTCAGCTTAGCCAGTCAACAGGTCATCCAAATAACTGTCTTCAACCGCCGAGAATGCTTTTGCTTGTTGATGCACCAGCTAATGCACCGAGCCTTACCTGCTTCCAGTAATTGAATGCATTGAAGTTGATACATCATGACAATTGGCCATCACTTTGGACGTGTATGGAATAAATTTAACATTAAATTCTTGACTTAGAACTCTTTCATTTGATCATCACATAGCATATAAACATGAGCAGCCTTCGTCAACATGGGGTATTGTATTAAAAGTGACTTTGAAATGACTTTGCGATTCTGTATTATGTTTTTCTACTATACCCATTGTTTTCACCTTGTCCTAGATTGCAATGAAGGAGCTACGAGAGCAAAAAATACCCGTCAATATTCGTCGCTACCTCCCTGATGGAAGGTAAGAATCAAAATGGATTCACCAGTACATGCCCTGCTATCTTTGACTTAGTTTTTTCTGTATTTTCTTTGGTGTAATCCAGCTATGAAGATTGGGTAGTGTTGAGATTTGTTCCACATCGAGAATTTACAAGCTATGTTAACATGGTATTGATTTTAAGTTTGAAACCCATGGTATCAGAGCAAACTTTTCATGTGAATGATTATTCAACCCGCATGCTCATCGTCACCGGCGTTATCAGTCCACATGTTTGACTTATATAATCTCACACATGAATAGACGAGACATATTGAGGGTTATCACACATTGAGAATTTACAAGTAATGTTAGTTATTTATAAGATACATGAGTAACTTTACTCATTACCAATGAGTTTTAAGTTGGAACCTTACCAGGAAATGGATGAATTGATCGTCGAAAACACCATTTCTTCTTGAAAAAGTGGTTTAGGAGTATCAAGTGTGTCTATGTATTGTCTCGGGGCGTTTTAAATGAATCTCTCAAGTATAATGTAAAAGACTTGTCCTTGTATGGAGACTAAACTGGTGGTAGTCCATGAGGTTTCTTGTTCTACGTGTCCCTTAAAGATTTCATTTTATTTTTCACCTGATTGCAATAATTACTCCCATTCATCTTAAGCAACCTGTATGACACAGAAAAAAAAATTTGTTGAAAAATATCGTAGGAAATCCATTCAAATGACGAATCAGCTGACTGGAAATGAAGCAGTTTCGGGCAGTGTAGTTCGATTATAAATTTTACACAAAAAGATATAGCGAATGATGAGTTGCAAATCGATTACTTCCAGTATTTATCAACTAGATACAATGCCCCCAAGTTGTTTACTCCATATTGAAAGGAACCTCCAAGGATTTTTGTATAACTTAACATCGAATATATCATAGCCGGAGGAAAACCGTGGTTACATAAGAGACAGTATTAATCACTGAACCAAAATTATCATCGCATGACATACAAAACAAAGTGGTATCGAGTTTAATGCCTAAGGCCTAATGTAGGTGCGATGTCCAATTTTACTTGAAGAGTTAATTAAAGCATGGTTTGTATGAGATTGAAATCTTTAAACATATATGCAGACTTATAAACTGGTGTCCAGCTTCGAAGTGAGGCAATCAACATTTGCTTTTATCAGTGTTTTAACAATGATTAAAATAAAAGGTGTCATGTGGTCTGAACCTTGGAATTTTGGCTTCACCGCTTGCTCATGTTTCAGTAGGAAACGGTCGCAGACCTGTTGTTCCATAACGGAAACGGCAGATGTCAAGGTAAAGTGATATGCTAAAATGGGTGTGTAATTATACGGACGATTTCACGGCTGTCGCGGAACGGAACAACAATCGAAGCCTAGAACGGTGTTTTCGTGGACCAGAATGGCGTTGAGAAACATTTTAAATTTTTCCAATTTTTGTTTGATGTTTTCATAAACATTCTGTTCAAATTATTAAATTATTTTTAATTTTAAGATAAACCATGGCAATAATCGTGACCAATTCCTAAAATTTGAATAGAACTGAAACAACAGTTTATGTGACGCCTGTTGGTACTGTTTATTTAAATCGAAAGATTGAATCAGTTTAAATAATTGTAATAAGAAGAAAAATTATTCTGTAAACAAACATCAAACAATCAAACTACAAAAACATTAGACTTACATCAGTAGTTATAAACTGAAGACTTAATCAACGATAATTTGGAAACAAATCTGGACGATGTCACATCAAGCCGTGTGCCCGTAAACTCAAATTTGTGCACATTAGATTCTGGCCTCGTGGACAAGTGAGTTCCAAGGTATAACACTCAATCACCTCTATTCGGATTGAAGCAAAACTCCGAGCAGACTACCTCGAACACTAGCAGTGTGCAGTACTCTCAAGGAGAATGCTATATGTATGCATGCAGATTTCGGAATGAAGAAAGCATAGAGCTGGTGCAGCTTATATAGCTGAGCAGCAGACCTCTCCAAAGGTCACAGATAATTAAATGTAATGTTTAGTGGGGTTGATGAAAAGTCTCAATACTTAACATCAGATTAATTAGAATTTAAGTCTTAAATCTGAAATTAATTCTGCAGGTAGGTGAAAAGTCTCAAACTTAACTCAGCAGAATATGAAAAGTCAGGTATATGAAAAGTCATTTCAGATATCCAAGTAGTAAAAAGATAGGGTTGTCTTCGCGGTGAGTCGAGACGAGACGAGCCGAGACGAGCCGAGACGAGCGGACGGCCGGACGGCCGGCGCGTGAGGGCACCTATCTTTTCTACTTAACTACATTCTATTGTTTTGTATCTCATTATAAACAAATTATAAGTGTCTCAATTTCTCAATGTGTTATTTATTTAGCCTAATTGACTATTCACAATTAATTTACCTTAATTTTATTTTCATTAACAAAATTATATCAAATTATTGATTTTTATTCATTAAACCCAATAATTAATTACAACAACGCCCTCAATGACCATGTCGACGAACATGATAGGAACCCGACTAAATTCCTTTTAGTGTTCCAGATATATTCCTCATTAGGTCCGTGACGAATTGACTTTTAATGTCGGTAGTTATCTTTAGTGAAGAGTGTCGGTTTTTTTTTACATAACTTAAATTAACTAATTATGACAATTTTGTCGTAAGCACGTGTTGGACAAATTATATGAACGATAACACACACACACACCCCCGTGTAAATTTCATGGGCTACGACTTACACCAACGCCAATTAATATACTTAATTTTTGTCTCAAATTGAATTATTTATTTTAGGGATGCTTTTTATGTACGTTATCGTGTTTAATCATCATTTTTTTTTATTGATTTAGTTTATTACTTTTTGATTCGCAAATGCAAAAATAAAATGATTGATTTTTTTTTAGTATAAAAATAGTAGATTAGTTTAACCAAGAGAAATATATCAAAGACCAAGTCTAGACGACTAATCACGTCTAAACCAACTAAAAACAAAGAGTTTTTTTTGTCTCATTTAAGATATTCTTTCACTCAAACTCCGATTAAGTTTATCCTAGGGATGTAAAAGAACCGAATCGAGTCGAATTCGAAGAAAATTGTAAGGCTCGAATTCGGCTCGAAATAAGTATATTCGAGCTCAACCTCGATTCGAAGTTCTAATAGTTTAAATTTTTTGGCTCGAGCTCGAAAAGTTCAAACATACTCGCTAGCTATTCGAACTATTGTTCGAAAATAAATACTCGAAAGGAAATATATTTATTTAATATAAAATTATATATATTAATAAATTAATAAAATATTAAAGCTCGCGAGCGGCTCACGAAATGTCGAACAAAATAAATTGGGCTCGAGTTCGACTCGAAAAAAGTTCGAACATATTCGAGTTCGGCTCGTATTAGATAATTTCGAATACGAATCAAATGCTTTTCGAGTCGCCATGAAAAGCTCACAAACCGGCTCGATTCGTTTACATTATCCCATATACATTAAGTACAATACTCTTAATGATATCATTACCATTAATATAGAATATTTTACATCAATTGTATATCAATGGTTTTATACTACCCAGGACACTACCGATGAAGGGTAGTATCAAAATTTCTGGATGACAGTGGTAGATGCGAAAGTGCCAAACAAAATTGTGGATGCAGTTTTCCCAGTGGTTTTCCTTTTTGTTCAACTATTTTTCGTTTTCTTTTCTTTTTAAGGAAGCTATTGTTCAAATTTTGCCTTCAAAGCTAAGGTATGATTTTTCTTTGTTTTGGAGGTGATTTTATTTGGTTGTGGCGTTTGATTGGGTAAAAACACATTAAATAAATAATAATTTTCAGATTGAGAAATGGATGAAGTAACTTGGAATCTTTAAGAACATGCATTTGTTGGAAATACAGGTTGACTTCTTTATTATTATTATTATTATATATAAGCTGGATTTATTATTTTTTTATGATGGGATGAGTGAAATTCGAATTGATTAGAGATCTTAATGAAAGGATTCAAAAATCAGATTGAAATGATAATGTTCTTATGGAAATTTTATGTTGTCTGAAAATGAAAAAAAAAAAGAAAAAAACATTCTAAAAAAAACATTATGGCTCGGAGAGCCGCCTACTTACCTTATCTATGTAATGAGATGTGCCACGTGTTTATATTATTCTTATTTAGGAAATAATTTTAATTTAATGTATAGATAAATTAAGGGTAAACTAATAAAAAATCCCTAAATCTAAATTTTCTTTAATTTTACTCCCCTTATCCATTATTCTATATTCTAACTCCCCAAACAATACTTTCATCTCATCCTAACTCTCTACCCCACAACATATTACTCACTTACCCTTATAAAGTTAAAAGAGATTAATGGCATGACACATTTAAATACTTTTCGAAAGTTACCCAAAGTTTTACCATTTTTTCTTATAACATTTTCCTTCACGATCCATCGTTGAAAATTATATCAGTGCCTAGGTTTATTCTGAAAATACTATAATATTATCTTGAATATTAGTTTGTAACCTATACGGAGGAGAGGATTCAAGAAATTATGGATCCGAACGTATGTTCGAGGTGCAACTCATACCGGTGGTACTTCCAGAAACTGGAAGAGCTAAATCAAAGATATCTGGCCAAAGCTAAACACTTCAACCAAAAATGGAATATTCAACTAGAAATTGGTGATAGCTTTGCTAGCTTATATAAGTATCAAGAACAAGAGAAGATAGCGATAAACCTTTACAAGATGAACCTCAAGCTACAATTCGAGATAACCGCGACCCATGAGAGATATCATCCTGAGCATAACCACATGATTCCAAATCTCAACCGCTTAACCGGATCCAGACCAGACGAATAGGATGGGTGAACCTACCTTTCGAGAAATCGAGCCGGATACTTCTAAGATATCTCAAGATCTTAGAGAGATCCAGAAGACAGTGCAATGTTATGGCTACCTGCAATACCATGTCACATGTCCATCAGATTCGAAGTCAGATGAAGATCATGACTAAACATCAGGAGAAAATTCTTGGAACCTTCGAGATGTTCAAACCCAAGTTAAGGAGTTAGAGTCACAACCAAGTTCTTCAGGCAGAAAGAAATGAGGGTGGTTACCACCGTCCTATGGAACAGAGCCCATTTTACACCAAAAAGGGAAAGCAGAAGAGGTCCGAAGGCCTTTGACGGAGACTGAAAAAATGATTGCAGTCCTACAAGGAGATACAATACTTCAAACAAAGTAATGAAAAGAATCAATCTGGAAGATCAACGTGATATTGTTGATTTGTTTGCGGGATTAAATCTCGTAGACTTTAAAACAAATCAAGTTGGAGGAATTCCTCGACTTCCACCACAAGAAAGTTTCGGGTCGCACAGTCCACCCAAAAGAGATCAAAGCATGCCCCCACCAAGAAGATTTTACTGCTGGAGCAACTTTAGATCCCCCAATTGGAACAAAAAGTCATTCCCGCAGATCGAACCTACACCAAACTCCTTAGGAAACTCAGTTAAATCCGATACATCCATATGGATCTATGCTCGATATGGAGATCTTGGATTTTAAAAATAGATAAGTTATTATTGATGAATGAGTTTCAGCAATGAGAATAGCAGCATGAACGCTTGAGGTCAACAAAGAATGATTCATATTACTTCTCAATATGAGTCTAGAAGGATCAGCCAAAATTGCCTGGGAACTCGTAGACCCAGGTACCAAGGAAGAAGTTTTAGCCGAAAGTCCCTTAAAAAATCGTGGACAAGATGGCAAAAGTCTTTAAAATCAGTTTCATTGGTGTTGGCTACTTCGAAGGAATGGAGGAAGAAAATACTAAAAATTATAGACAAGTTCTAATTAGTCTGGAACTATATGATATATGGATATATACTAGTACATCAAACTATTCATAGAGTATAGATGGAAGGCAAAGATGGTAGAAAAAGATGCAGCAGAACTGTTCTTTGCCAAAATACCGAGTCCCTGAAGAGAAATGCTTATCCAGAAATATACACCACAAGAAATAGATACGGTGTCCAGGAGAATGTCATTTCTTAAAATGAAGCTTGTGGAGTGGTGCCACTCACGAGAAAAGTTGGCACACTCAGACAAAGATGCCAGAACACGTGAAAGTTAGGTGCACCCACAAGCGCACTCAATAATTATCAAGATTTGGAATCCGAAGTTGAAGTCTGGATTCATGAATATATAATGACACTCATTCAGGAAGCTATGGACATCGAAAATTCTCCATAGTTTTCTGAGAATAAAAATTGTAGTTTCCATGTTTTGTAATCTTCAACTTTCTTAGCTTGATAATAGTTTCTTTCTTTCTTTCTTTTATAATCGTTTGTAATACTGTTCTGTTTGTCAGTTTATGTGTTCTTGAGTCAAGCCTCATCGATATGAAAGACTAAACAAGTCTGTCGTCTCCCAAAATGAGACGTTTTAATGGAATAGATATTATAAGTAGTTCCAGAATAAAATAAAAACTATTGCCCTTCTATCTCCCAGTTTCTTTAAAACTTGCTTATATATTGATTATACCTTACACCCTAAGGTAGGAAACGAATTAGGGATGTGCTGTGCGATTTTTGAAGGAGTCAGATAGCTTGCAGACTAACCTCGCCTGAAGGGCTGATGTTGGATGGTGAGGAGACATTCGTAAAAAGTCTGGGGGCATTAATGTTTCGACTGGTGGCTTGGCAACCCACCTCACATGGTGCCGTTATGGTCAAAATGATATATTTCAGTTTGTTAAAATTTTTATTGTAATACGAAAGCATGATGTTATTTATTCTACATGTTCTTAGAATAAGGGAATTTTATGGCTTAAAAGTTATCATGAACTGTGAGTAGGCTCCTGAGTTCTCTCAAGATGACAGAAACTGAAGGATCTCATTTTCATTAAGCCCCTGCTTTTACGTCCCCTTATTAGAAATTGTTTATTAGCAAAAATGTGATTTTGGGTGTTTTTGTATTAATCCTAAAAGCATTAGAGAGTTTTATTCAAGGGCTTTTATGTCTTTCGAGATTGGTAGGGAGTTGAAATAAAGAAAAGAAGTATAGAATAAAGTTTATATAAAGAATATTTGACATAATGATGAATGTTAAAATTATATTTGGATAGAATGATTTAAATGAATTTAACCTATAAATTAATCCATAGTATATATTTGGTAATCAAAATCCAATAATTAAATTGGCGTCTTTTAAAGTACCAAGTTATCATCACACTCTACACATAGGTCTTCTCTAGCTAACTAAAACAACGACCTACCACCAAATTGCATATCGCTTAATTTTACTATAATACAAAATAATTATAATATTTAAAAAAAGACACGTCACTCTTCTATCATCTCTCCTAGTCATTTCTCGATGTTTTATGTCCAAATAATTTAAAAATGTAACTTTCAATCTTCTTAATTATGCAATAAATGCCTTGACGGTAATACCTCACCTACAACAATATGACAAAATTAAATCAATTCATATAAATTTAAGATTAAATATTCTGCGATTAAATTTAAAGTAAAATAGGGAAAAATTTAATTATTGAACCAAAAAAAATAAAGAATTAACCAAGGATTAAAATAAAATTGGTGGGACATTACTAAAAATAAGTCAAGAAAGAAGCCGCCCCTCATTCTAAAATTATAATGGGTTGTACAGTCTCTTTCGGATCACGTCCACACAGGATATCCTTCGCCGCTCCTTGAGTTACAGCATCCAACGGTATGAAAGTGTCGGTAGAAAAGATTATCCAGACGAGTGCCGCAATATTTACTGGTACTGTTGATCGAGACGTGTGCGCTCTTGGAAATTTAAAATAAACGTGATAAATATTACAAATGAAACAAAAATGATGTCGTGTGATATAAAAATAGGAGCAATTAAGAGGGGAAAGTGGAGTTGAAGAGTTAAGGAATACGAAACCAATATTCAGAAGAAAAAACGAAGACGATCAATAAACATGTATAGCAATAAAAAAAGCTTTCAATAAAAATGTGGGAGATTGTATTTTTGGATTTTTGAAAATATCATCAGACTCTCTTGTATTATTATGCGGACCAGATATTATAATGTGTGAGCATTTTAGAGTAACCATTTTGGTATGACCATAATGAAATTTTAAAAATACCCTCTATTTGATTTAGTAATAGCCATGAGACCATGAGATAAGGAATAATGTCGAAAGATCGCATATTAACTTTCCAATTTAGTTCCCAATTTTTCACCAGTTCCGAAAATATATGCGCTTGTTTTTTCTCTTCCCCATAAAATATCATATTTAAATCAGATATTTCAAATATAAAAATTTAATATACATACAATATATAAAATTTAAATCATTACACACACAACGATTGTGCGTCGTCCAGTAAATAGAATATAGGAATGCGCAATTTAAAAAAACACATATAAAATTGTATATAATTTACATAATAGTTTTTGAAATTTTAAAATTATTAAAATATGAATTCTCTACTTGATATTAATTCATATGAGACCCATAATTATATATGATCCAATAATTATATTAAATAAAATACATAGAAACATTTAAAATAAAATAAAAATACAGCATATCTTTAAAATAATTTTTCGTAACTCTATTTTGTCAAAGTTTATGGGGTTATTTATTTAAATAACCCAAATAAAACAAATAATTACAAAAATAACCCGAATTCTGAAAACATTTAAAAACTAACCTTACCCGCCAACTCAGTTGGCGGGTCCAATAGGTCACGCCAACTGAGTTGGCGTGACCATATAAAATATTGGTCACGCCAACTCAGTTGGCGTGACCACCGTTGAATAGTAGTCACGCCAACTGAGTTGGCGTGACCTTTGTTTTATAGGGTCACGCCAACTCAGTTGGCGTGACATTATTTTAATAGTGCCGCCAACTCAGTTGGCGGCACTAAATGGCTATAAATAAAGCCGTCCGCCTCTTAGTTTTCTCACAAATTCACAACTTCTCTTTTAATATTTTTAACTTCTCTTTTAATATTTTTATTATATGATAAATTCTGATTATGCTCTGTAGTTGCAGCTTTAGCTGATCTTCTACATCAGAAAAGATTTTATTAGCTACTAGTAATAGTTTTCTGTAGTTATCAAAATATGTCTATTCAAGTTTTATTTTATTGGGGGGGTAATATTATACAAGATTCTGAGTTCGTCCGATATGATCGTGGTCCATCAAGAGGTATAACTATACGGCGTACAATTAATTTTCTACAATTATTAGATAAAATATATGATATCACTGGGTTCGATCGCAACCAGTTTCTTTTGAAATTATATGCTAGGCATATGTTCAAAGATTTTTCGGGGTTACGTCAGACTGTTTTACCCATAGATGATGATTACAATTTAGCATGGCTACTTGATTCAGAACAGGGTCATAGTTGCTTGGAATTTTATATACAAGCAGAACCAAGGAATTATGATTATGTTCCAGAAATGCCAATGAGTGGCAGTTTTTCAGAAGGATTGACGACATCTGTTATTCCAGAGACGTCTGTTGCTCGACATCAAGCTGAGGGTTCATATAGTGGTGGAGACCGAGATGATCATCCAGTAGATGTTGATAATGTTGCCGCTGAGCCACGAGCAGACAGTTTTGCTGATTTTGGTGATCAAATTAATTCTGAACCAGAGGGGATTCCATCTGATGATGAGACTGATGCTGATGATGATGAAGTTGATATTGGTGTGATGGCAGAAGCAGTTGAAAACCAAGAGGAGGGGGCACCAACCATGACAAATGATCATAATCTTTATCCAACAATCCCATTCTTTTCCATGACACATCCAGAAGTTTTTGGAGATTCGATTGACAATCCAACAGGCCGTTGGGGGAGTTTTTATGATTACTCCAAAGGTGAAATCCATCGCAACATGGTCTTCAAAGATAAATTTCATCTGCAGGCAGCTGTGAAGGATTATTCAGTACGTGTTGCAAAACGTGAGTACCATGTTGTTAAGAGTACAAAAACATTGTGGAAAGTAATATGCAAACACGGTACAGAGGATATACCTTGCAGATGGTACCTGCGTGCATGTTTGGATAAAAAAGTTGGGTTATTCAAAATAACCAAATATGGTGGTCCTCACACTTGTCTGCTGAGTGAGCTGTCGCTTGATCATTCGAACTTGGATAAGAATATGATTGCTAGCTTGTTATTGGGAATCGTTCGTCGTGATCCAGCTTATGAAATCAAGTATGTGATTCAAACGGTGAAAGATAAGTATGGCTTTGAAATATCATATGCAAAAGGCTGGCATAGTTTGAAACGTGCAATACGGAACGTGTATGGAACCTGGGAGAGCTCGGTCAACAAATTACCTTTCTATATGGGAGCTTTGAAAAAATGGAACCCAGGCACAGTCGTGGAGTGGGATCATCTTGATAATGCAAGACCGAGAGAAAAAACTTTGAGTTATGTTTTCTGGGCCTTCCAACCGTGCATAGATGGTTTCCGCCACTGTCGTCAAGTTATTACAGTGGATGGCACACATCTGTATGTAAAATATCAGCATAAGATGTTGATTGCTGTCTCCATGGACGCGAATAATCAAGTGTTACCGCTGGCATTTTCAATTGTCGATGAAGAGAACTTTTTGTCATGGAAATGGTTCTTGGAGATGGTTAGCAAACACGTTATTGGAGAATCTGGCGGCGTGTGTTTGATTTCTGATCGACATCCGGGCCTTATTGCAGCAGCCGACTGTATCCCCGACTTTAAACCCCCCCGTGGAGTGCATCGATTTTGTTTGAGACATCTTTGCTCAAACTTTAATAGTCGTTTCAAAAACGTGCACTTAAAAGACTTGTGTTGGAAAGCTGGATCTGAAAATCAACTGATAAAATTTGAGCGTACGATGGAAGAGATCAAAACCATTGAACCAAGGGCTTTTGATTACCTGAATCGGATTGATAAGTCTCAGTGGACACTTGCTCATGATGAAGGATGGCGTTGTGGTATCCTAACAACAAATATGTCGGAGTGCATAAATGGAGTCATGAAAGGTGCACGTCGCCTTCCAATCACTGCTATTGTACAGTTAACATTCGATCGTTGTGTGCATTATTTTTTGGAGCGAGTGAAAAAAGCTGATAGAATGATCGAAAATAATCAAGAATGGCCGGATTATGCTTTTGAAAAATATGCTCGGGCTGATCTTCACTCCATTCATCATGAAGTTCAGATGTTTGATCGAAGGCATTTAACAGCCTCAGTTATCACAAGGATGCAAGTTGGACGTGGGGGTAATACTCATGTTGTGAAGCTCAAATCAAGGGAATGTTCTTGTGGGAAGTGGAAAGAATTTGGGATTCCTTGCTCACATGTGATACAAGTATGTCGAGCTTATGGCATAAACGCAAAAACATTTGTCAAGGAGTATTATAATATGCAAGAATATTGGAGCACATATCAAGGTGAATTTGAGCCATTATGGGGAGAGCAGTATTGGGAAACCCCGTCGTTCGAACTGTACCACAATTCCACCTTGCGTACTATAAGAAGACGAGGTCGAGACCGAACAACACGCATGCAAAATGAGATGGATTGGCCTGAAGCCCGGGCAAGACGACATATGGCATCGAGTTCCCAAAACCGATAAAGTTGTAATTGTTTTTTGATATTGTTATTGTTATTGTTTTTGATATTGTTCTTGTTATTGTTACTTTTATTGTTATTGTGTTATTGTTATTGTCACATATCAAATAAGACATTCATATGGAAGTACATTCATTACATTTAATACTAAGATTCACAATAGGCAAACATGACTACATATATGAAGGCTAAAACTCTATAATGCCCCGCCAGTACCACAACGACGTGGCTGTTTCCGTCTCTGACCGCGTCCTTCCTGAATGGGTGGGTCTTCTTGCACTACAGGTACATCGTCCAGCTGAACATCAGGTGACAAATTAGGGAACACAACCGGTGACACGGCAAATTGTGGTGACATCGATGCATATATCTTGGGGAATCTAATATTCACATCTGGGCTGGTTTGTTCTTGTGAGTACATGGGTTGATGAGGCGTGAAATGCGTTTGGTCATACAACTGATGCTGTGGTCGAGGAGTATAATAATCAGCGTACATGTCACTGGCATATGATGAAGAGGGACCTGGCATATATGTCGGGACATAGCTTGAAGGGCCAGCATCTCCAAAACCCGCATGCATCGACTGTACTTGTTCTTCATCACTCACATGCATCGGCTGTACTTGTTCACCTTGAGTCGCATGTCCCTCTTCGTAGGGCGGAAAGTTTCTATCGCGTCTTTCCTGCGCGACATGCAACACATTTTGTATGACATTTCTGACATCACTAAATGCATCCATGTACGCCCCTACGGATTGTTCCTCAGCGATATTACGGTCGCAGATAACTGTTAATTGCGACAGCTGATCAATCTGAAATGAGTGAACATTTATTAAGTATTTAAATCTAAACACAATTTTCAAATATGTAATACATATTTCATAAAGCAACATACCACATGTTGCCATGCCGGGCCATCTCCATGTTGATAACCAGCCTCCACAAATTGTCGTTGATGGCCAATGAATCTACGTGTTACTCGTCCATACCAGTCATTGTACCCGACAATTACACCCTGTCCAGCTGACTCATATCGCGGGCTGTCCACGGTATGAGCATGTGCATTTCCCCATATAGTCATGTACCGCCTATGGTGTGCAGACCAGTCATTATTTGTTTTACCCCTGCGGTTAACTACATGTAATATATCATCCCCTGACCGTGGATCTGGTGGGATGTTTTGTACCATGCCGAACTGACGGAAAACCCGCTCAGGACGATGCATCTCAACTATGTCATACAAAATGAGTGGCCCGCTGTATGTCCATAACTCAGTATGCAGTCCTTCAATATAATCATCAGGGTACGGCTGCCAATTAAACTACAAATATAGTATTACATTAAAATAATGTTCAAAGACTATTATGTTTTATACATGAATATAAAAAATAAAATTACTTGGCTTAATGGCTGCTGGTCAAGGATGTCTCTAATAATTCGTAATGAATGTGTGCCAATTTCTGTAAATCTTACTTTACATGTCCACCTGTGTACTCATAATCATCATAACAAAACATAAATTATATAACAAAATATTAAATATAATATTATACATTGCAAAATAATTTGTGATACATAACCTTGCACCATATGGAGCAACAGGTAAGTAATTGTCCTCATCGATTGGTATTGGCCCAATATCAATTCTCAGGCGTCCGAGTCGAGGAGCTAAACTTTCGAGCCGGGACCATGCCCAAATCTAAAACATTAACATGAAGAATATAAATTAAATATGCAAGATATATTTTTTCAGTATTTTAACATAAAGGTAACGATTACCTGTAGGAGTTGTAATGCACCACATATTACTTTTTTCCCTCTCTCCGCTGAAGTGCACAACTCACGATATAAGAATGCCAGCACAGCACTACCCCAGCTAAAATTACCAACAGAACTGATATCTTCTAATTTCTGTATGTACAATAATTTTACAGTATTGCCGGAGCTATCGGGGCACATAATCCCACCTATCATTAATAATGCACAACCTCGTGCATATTTAGCAACCTCATCCGCCGTACTATGCAAATGGATCCGATTTACTATTAAATGATGACTCAACGCAGACATTAACAAACATGCACCTTTAAAGTGACCCGGATCTGGTGTAAATCCCAAATGACGATAACAATATTCTTGCCACTCGGGTATTGTCTTATCAAAATTGGCACCTGACACTGCAAGACCATTTATTGGCAGACCCCAAATAACTGCAATGTCTTGCAGTGTAATAGTCGCCTCTCCAGATCTCAGATGGAATGTATGCGTTTCACGACGCCATCTCTCTACTAACGCCGTGATTAGATGAGGGTCAATGGTAATCTTATTACACCTATATACACCATAAAACCCAAACTCATGTAACATACTTACAACACGTGTGTCTAATGGGCAAAGATCCCAAAAATAGCTGCTCGGATTTCTCACACGCAAGGGCCGATCAATATCACCTGCCCATACATCTTCAGAACGATGACATAACTGCAATACCAACAGATGATCATCGATCGGGCCTGGTACATTCATCGGATCCATCCTATTATATGAAACAAAAAATATATTAGTACATATAAACAACATAAAGTAAACAAAATAAATTAAAACTGATAAAACATGACGATGCTACCGCCGACAACCACCAGCCATCAGCAACCGGCGGCGGCGGCGGCCGACGGCGCCCGACGGCGGCAGCAGACGGCGCCCGACGGCGGCAGCAGACGGCGGGGGGCGGCGGACGGCAGCGAAAAAGTGTGACAGAAATTAATTCACAGCGATATGATTTTTACCTCTAAATTCTGAATCTGAAACTACGAAGAGACTGGAAGCAAAATGAGAAAAAACGATAGTAACTTGGAGGTCAAACGCGAGGAAGAATTTTGACTGTAAATCGCCGAAGTTGTTGCCGAAGAAGAAGGGTTGCGGAAATTTTATAACTCCAAGTCACGCCAACTCAGTTGGCGTGACCTTTAATGGGTCACGCCAACTGAGTTGGCGTGACACATGATATTTATTGGTCACGCCAACTGAGTTGGCGTGACCAATAATTATTCCCACCAACTTGCACACCAACTTGCAGCTCCAGTTGGCGTGAATAATGGTCACGCCAACTGGGTTGGCGTGACCGTAAAAAACAAAGGTCACGCCAACTCAGTTGGCGTGACTAATATATTTTAAATTGGTCACGCCAACTCAGTTGGCGTGACCAAAATTTTTTTAGGTGACGCCAACTGAGTTGGCGTGACCAATTGGTCACGCCAACCCAGTTGACGGTTTAGGTTACTTTTGAAATGTTTTTATTTTTCGGGTTATTTTTGAAATTATTTATTTTATTAAGGTTATTTAATTAATAAACCCAAGTTTATGTCTCCCAAGAAATAATTTTTTTAATTCAGTATTTCAAAATTCATAAAATACCCTCTAAGATATCATTAATACTAGTGAGACAAAATTTTGTGTGTTTAATCAATATGATAATACAAAACTCGACCACAACTAACCTACCTTGATCTCATGTCAGTAATAACCTTACAAAACTGTCGGTGGCATGACAAAAGCATGTGACCGGTTGATAAAGATTAGCGACCGGTTGCTCTAGGTCATCTTCTCCGATAGACAATTGTCCTAAATTTTAGCCCCCCGAATCAATATTATCTTTTATCATCCCTATAATTAGTTGCACAATGATTACCCCTCACTTCCATTTCCCAAAACACCCTTCCCATTTCAAATCCGTATCAAAACATTTTATCAACTTAACCTTCGTAACCATTCATTTTTCAAATATTCGAAAAATATTATTGCGAGCAACAATAATTATTCTAATAATATCGATACAATCAATTTGTGATTAGCAGATGAAACTTAAAATAATCATCAACAAGTTTCATATGATATAATTCTTATCTCGGACTAATTTCGATCTAACTTGTTTTATTTGAGTCAATTACTTATTTATATATAGATATATATATATATATATAATATATATATATATATATATATATATATATATATATATATATATATATAATATTTTCATAGTTTCCTCTCCCCCCTCCTCTCCGCAATTCACAGCCAATAAGAGAGAGGGAGCGCACCAAATTTACCTCAGACGTAGTTTCAAGATTCGCAGACTCAATATTCTTTGCAGATTTATGGCTCCACCAATTCGTCCAGGAGAGATCCGAAGATTCTTATTAACTGAAATTTAGTTGGAACCCATATAATTAAATCCCTTCCTCCGACAGCCCCACTACCGGAGACTCATTCGCCGTTCAAGATTCACGGGTTTGACTCTAATTCTTTTGGCTTTTCGTTGGATACATTTACTGTTGCAGTGGTTAGAATTATAGATAAAAGATTATTGTGTACAGACGCGTGGCTATATTGTTGACTCGTGTAATTTTCATGAATATTATGCTGTTAGCATTGTGGGAGTTTTCGGATTTTTGTCTCATTTTCTGAGATGGGATGTATATAATTTACCTTAGATCAGATTGGAGTTAATGCTTTGATCTCCTCAAAGGTGAAGTTCTCTTTAAATTTCAACTGTGAGCTAGCGGAAATATAACTTGGCAAATCCAAAATGATGAGGATGAGGATTAATAGTAATGGGTTGCCGCAAATGAACGGTAGTTTGGGCGACGGCGGTGGTGTTGGCCGAATAGGAAGCCGTGGTGAAGTCGGTGTGAAAGCATGGGAGCTCAGGCCCGGTGGAATGCTGGTTCAGAAGCGGACCGAAGCAGACCAAATCCACGCCCCCCCGCCTCCAATTCGCGTGCGCGTCAAATACGGGTCGGTTTACCATGAAATTTATATCAACTCTCAAGCCAGCTTTGGTAATTGTTAACTTTTTATTCAACAATCTGTTTTTTTTTTTTTTTGGGAATCGTCTCCATGATTTAGTTGCCACTTAATGGAGTGTATTTCTTTGACGGGAATGTAGGAGAACTGAAGAAGATGCTGACCGGGCCAACCGGATTGCACCACCAGGATCAAAAGCTGTTTTACAAGGATAAAGAAAGAGATTCAAATGCATTTCTTGACAGTGCAGGAGTGAAGGACAAATCCAAAATCGTTCTCGTTGAGGATGCGATTAGTCAAGAAAAAAGATACCTAGAGATGCGCAAGACCGCTAAAATGGAAAAGGATGCAAAATCAATATCAGAAATCAGCATGGAGGTTGATAGGGTTGCTGGGAAGGTTGTTTTTTTACTCTCTAATCTATCAAAGATCCATGGGTTTAACGGATTGTAAGTATGAATGAAGGTTCTTTTATCATATCTTTGATCAGGTGTCGGCGCTTGAAACCGTAGTTTCTAAAGGAGGGAAAGTGGTTGAAAAAGATGTAGTAGACCTGATCGAGTTATTGATGAATCAGTTCCTTAAATTGGATGGCATTGTTGCTGATGGAGAAGTCAAATTACAGAGGAAAATACAGGTATAATCGAATTTGATTAAAAACAAAAAACTCTTTTCTTGAATCTGTGATGAAAAATCATTTATTGATTTGAAGGTGAGGAGAGTGCAAAAGTATGTCGAGATTCTTGACGTGTTGAAGATAAAAAACTCAGCAACTGCTAGCAATGGAAACAACGTTTTAACACCCAGTCAACAACAAAACCAGCCGCAGCAGCAGAAGTCTGCTATTGGGCACACATCTTCACCATTTCAACCGCATATGAATTCAAAAGGGAATGTAGCATCCCCCGTTCAACCTCAACAACCAAGGCATTCTTTCGGGAGTTCTTCGACTGATTCACCCAGGCATATTAAGGATCAACCTTCTCAGCAATCGAGTTCTGCAGCAGCCGTCGTGATTACCACACGATGGGAAACTTTTGACTCTACCCCAGCACCAATTCCTGGTGCCCATCCTTCGGTATCTACTATAGGGGCCAACACAACTCATCCGGTACAACCTAGTTTTACATGGGACTTGCTTTAACTAGGTTGATAGGCAACAAGGTGCATGTTCGTAGTGTCGGTGGTGTGCATTTTGGGTTTGTTTTAAAGTTTGTTTTGTGTCCGTTCTCCATTTTTTGTATGTATTTAGAGTTTTGTTAGCACCCCTTTTTATGGCATCCACTTGAAATAAATGGGGCTACTATCGAAATGTTTGATATTATATTATATAATTTCTACCACTATTGTATTGTTTACACTTTGAATACCCATTAAAAAATCAATGCAAGTGTATGTATTCGATCTATTTCTATAGTCAAAGCATACCCTAGATTATGATGAAGTAAATTTGTTAGAAGGATCCAAAACTTTGTTTCAATAGTATATAGTCACTGGCTAAAGCAAGTCAATCCCACTTTTGTATTCTTGTAAATTTTTAATTAAAACAATTATTGAGGAAGAATGATTAAATCTTTATGCCTTGCTTCCTGTTGAGGGTGCATAAAGACAAGGATAACATGAAATAAGAAGGATAAACATATGGAATGGAATAATTAACCCATCCAAATGAGGTAGTTGAAGTGGGGGTGGTGGTCTCTTGGATCTCCTTTTCCAATCTTTTCCTACTTGTACAAACTTTAGCAACTTTTAGATCCCCTCATATTGCTTAATGAATAGGAACAAGAATCGGAAACTAGATTATCAATATAGAATTACAAATGTATTATATGGGAAAGCTCGAGTAGTTTAAGCCTTCTCTTAAGCTTGAGGTTTGTAGTTTGAGCTTGAGCTTCAACTCCATAGTCGACTCCATAATCGAACATTTTCACTAACTTTTCGAGCCGGTTCGAAAAATATTTGATTCGTATACAAAATTCTCGAATTCGAGCACAACCCGAACATGTTCGAACTTTTTTCGAGCTGAACTCGAGCTCAAATTACTTTATTCGATAGTTCGCGAGCCTCTCGCGAACTTTAATATTTTAGTAATATAATATAATTAGACATTAAATAAACGTGTTTTGAACATTTCAGGTATTTATTCTCGAGCAATAGTTCGAATAGCTCGTGAACATGTTCGAATCTTTTCGAACAGAACATCGAGCCAAATTTTTAAAACTATTCGAACTTCGAATTGAACCTGAGCTTGAATATAACTATGTCAAGCCAAATTCGAATCTTAATTTTTTTTTCATATTCGGCTCGATTCGATTCGATTCATTTACACCCATAGCTTCAACTACACCTCCAAGTGGGACACATATTTATCTTTGTGTTCAGATCAAAAGATAGTATTTTATACTATTTGAATGTGGTTCAAAATTTTAATTGGTCAAATTGCGTATTTTAACTCATGGGAACGTTATTATTTGAATTTTAAATATGAGATAATGATTACTCACAAAGGTAGAAATGCAATTATGCAATATTTGGACTCAACCGACGGTTCACAAGATATTAAATATTTGATAAAATACTAACAATAATAGCTTTTGAGATAATGATTGACGTTGAACACTACATTGAATTTTTGTTGGTTTGTTTTTTTTCCTATACAAGGAGTGTGCTCAATTCTTCCATATATTTTTTTTGTGGTGTTCTTTTATATGGAATTTAATTCAATCTCTGCCAAACAGAATGGAAATTTAAACTTATTTGTTGTCCAAAGAAGGCACCTTTAAGTGTTGAGTAAGACTCGACACTCATTTGGCATGTAAATTCTTGATTATATCATGTCTAAGTGATTATATAACATTATGTATATAGTATAGCTCTTATGTATTTAGTAACATATTTTAGGTTTTCCAACAATGAATTTGAAATTACTTCAATAATTAGGAATTTGAAATATCTTGATATTGTTAAAAATATCTTAAAATTGAAAATTCTAAATTAGTTAAATATTTTTATATTAATGATTTGAAATCCCGCTAGTGGACGGTGGGATTGGTCCCCCGGATTAGTCGGTTTTTCGGGCCGAATACCGAGTCATCAAAAAAAATGATTTGAAATCAAAATCGCCTGAGTTACTTATTGCACTTACATGGGCTTTTTTTACCCTCTACTTGGACTCTTCTAACTTGGACCTTTGAATTCTCGACTCTTCTTAAAAGCATAATCTATTGGGCTTCTTATACTTTTTTAAGACTAAGGATTTTTGAACTACGTCGGGGTTTAAATTAATTGGGCCTCTAGTTGGACCTAATACATTTGAAATTATTTAAAAGTCATTTTAAAAAGAACTCTCATATTTATCTGTATAAAATAGAAGATCGGACGTGGATTACACGCGTTGCGTGTGTAACGTAATATATAATGCATACGAATTGATATGTGTAATGAAATAAATGAGACATATACATTGGTTAATATTACAATTCAAAAGATGCAACAAAGAACCACAACAAACCATTGGAGAGAGTAGTTTGATAAATTCAAATTTGTCATACCAAGGTAGTTAGTATATGGGGCCTAGACATTATAATATAGTAAGATATATATAGGCAAACCTCGTGAAATGAAGCAGTTCACCAGATTAAGCACGCCATTATCCAAAATTGTGTGAGTTGACCTATCTAATCTAAGGTATAAGCACAATGTGAATAGATTTAATATTGTAACTTAAGATAAGGCCAAAGGTTAATTAATGCGGCTAAGTATAGTTTTAAACGTATGGGGAGTCGACAATATGGTGTGTCTCAGTTGTCCCCAACACTTGTCCTCCTTATATGTAAGTTTATATATTCTATTAAACAAATAATCTTTTGTGTGTCCCTTCCAAAATAATCAAAGCAATTTGACCAAATTTCTTAATATTTTTTTGTTAAAATAACATATTCTATATCGAATCATAAACTTAAAAAATTCAAATATAAAGCGAGGATAATCTATTCGGAAGATAAAATATGAAAATCTATCCCATACATGCATGTTTCATTTTATTACATGCACGTACTCACATGCACCGGCGGATTCAGAAAAAAAACATATAAGATGTATAAAATATTAACATAAAAAATAGATGTCAACAAAAATTAGGAAGGTCAAAATATAATTTCTACGGGACAAAATATGATTTTTAGGAAGTAAAGCAATATTATTTTTTTAATTTTAGGATAATAAATTTTTTTTTTTGCAAAAAAAGATAATTGCTCTCCTTTACCTCCATGTGGCTCCGCCCCTGCTCACATATATATAGTGGTAGTTCATTTGACGAGTAGCTTCGACTTCAGTTGAGCTAAGATAGAACCCCAAAAATATAATAGTTATTATCATTAATCTTTTGTTTTTATATAGTTGGGGAGGGTGTGAAAGTTTTTGCGCATTAAACACGACTCGAACTCGAGTCATCCCAAAAGCTTTTACAATTTGGCATGGCCCGAAGCTCTTATCAATAATCTTTTGATCAAACGATATTTTTGCAGATATACACTAATTAAAGCTTACTGGTAGATAAGATTCACACGATTTTGATTCTTAAAAATTAAGAAACAAGAATCTTAAATTAGAAAGAAATATTGAGTAATTGGAAGGAGTGGCCTTTCATGTTGCCTAGGAGCCACTAAAACAAATATTGTAATGAGTCTCTTCGAGGAAGATAGAGTATGACGTATAATTTATTAGGTATTTAAAAATAATTGAGGGTATAATTTGACTCTCTTTGAAAAATTACAGTGTTGAATTCTAATCGTCTTCCACGTAATTAAAGATTTAATTACATTTGCATTAACTAAATGTATTCATTATGGTCTCCCTGATGAGAGGATCACGCATGCATGCCATCCGTTTCTTTGATTGACTTGACATGATTAAATATTCATCACATAATTGACAATGGTTTGTAGTCCATCTGACACTGATCATAATTATGACCCTGATAACTCGTGTTACAGTCTCCATCTCCACCCCCAATAATTGTAACAGTTGCTCAAAAACAAATATTCGTAACAGAATAGCCCATATACCCCCTTTAGTTTGAATATTAATGAATTCCAACCACAGTGACCGATTTAGAATTTAGGTTGAAGGATGACGAAAAACATTCAAAATAGGGAAAATGTTTTTTTAGGGAGGCGATGGGGAGGCAAAGGTGGGCAATATGTAATTTTGGAGTGGCAAAATGCAATTTTATAGTAATACAAAAAAAAAAATTTGAGGGAAGGACATTTGTCTTCTCTTGCCTTCTCGTATGCTTCTCTAGTTTAAATAATAACATCTACCTTCTATGCAACATATTTTAGTGTCAAATCAACAGCCATAATTTTTCTATATCTATTACAACTAGAGTAAGTGATACTGTAATGCAACTATTATACATATCTTATCTATTATTGTTCAAACTAGATAACAAAAGTTGTAAGAAATATTTTCTACATGAGAGTAACTATCAGTTTTTCTTATAAAAAATATAGTCCTGCACCATATCTGAAGTGAATTTAGTCTTCTGGCAGGTATCAGAAGGTGGAGTCGAGAAATCCCATTGTGCACTAAAAGGTTATGGGGTATCATCACTTGGTTTATTAAATAAAACAGTTTAGCTATGAATCACTTGAGGCTATTCCGTAAATTATTGAGATTATTCTTCATATTTAGTTATGACATTGTAAGTATTTAACTTTTCAAGGATAAAATTAATGTTTAAAAGCATAAGATGAAATTTGGAATTAGTGCTTGTTATACCTTGAATGAATTAAGGCATAACAATTAGACTGAAATGCACTTGTGAGATCTCGGGATATATATTAAAAAATACCTAATATAAATAAAATACCTGGAAAGATAAGAGACACTGCCCCGGGAAGAGAAGAGGCACTACACATGAAGAGAAGAAAATCGTCCGGGAAGAGAAGAGACACCATCCGCGAAGAGAAGGAAACCCGCTGGGAAGAGAAGAGACACTACCCGGGAAGAGAAAAAACCAGATGGTTGTAATGTTGTCTCATCAAAATTATGTTTTTTACTAAGTATTTTTTAAATTTTCTGGTGCTCCATTGGAACCACCAACTTTATATGAATGTTGTATATTACATAATTTACATATTGCAACAGATTCATTAGTACATACTTTTTGAGCGAGTTCAAAGTGATCACATATCTTACTTCTTTTGGCACGACTCGGTTGTCTACTCGTTGATGTAGTGGCTCCGGATGACTCCACTTGTTGTCCCTCTTGGGCTTGGGCAGCATGAGGTTCTGCATATTGTTCGGGTTGTTGCGTTTCGACGTTCATAGATGAACCACCAACATTGAGGTCAGCAAAAAAATCAGTACTTTCATTTAACTCAGGAATTGGCACACACAAATTCATTGCCGAAGATGAACTAAGTAATAGATGACCCGGGACGAGACCCCGACTGTGACCCCGACTACGACCAGCGCTGCTAGATGAAGATGACATTATTATATAAGTAAAATGCAAACATCACAATGAAGAGAAAAATATGAGATTTAAGTATACAACTTTGAAAGAATGAATTGTGAGGATTTACTTATATTTTTTTTTTAAAAAAAGGAAATCTGAAAGTTTGCCGTTGCCAAGCGTTCAGCAAGGCAACAACTATAAAGCTTAAATGCTTTTATTTATTTTTTATTTTTTTCGAAACTTACCGGCTCCGATTTTGGAATCGGAACCTATCCGATAGCACTGAAATCGATGGTGCTACCGTTTTGAAGGCATGGAACCTCCCCGGACCGATTTTTTACCAGTTGCGGAGTGGTTTGGAACCAGTTAGCGCGGTTCTGATTCCGAACCGAGCTAACCGGTTTAATTTTGGGCCTTGTCCGGATTGACCCGACCCGATAAGCACCCCTAGCTTTAAGGCCCCATATTTTTAAGTTTATTAATCATAGGGTTAGAATCTCGAAAAAAAAAAGTTTGAGTTGGCTTAATTCTCAATATTAGCTCATGAGATGATTCATGTTTGGTGATTGATTTGATACATCATTTTCACATTATTTAGTAAATGCCTCATTTTATTATCTAAGGCCTCCAAAAAATTTAAGATGTTACTAACCCCACTCTACAAACTTTTGTATAAAAACCATAAATATGAATTTTATTTGAAAGGGCACATTTTATTAAGTTTCACATTAGAAATCCATATTGTCAAAATCTAGTATTTTGGGTATATTATCAATTGCTTATCCAATGTAGTAAGTGTTGGGTTGTAAAATAAATTTTTGATAAAAATCTTTCAAATTTAAAAAATCAAAATTAATATTATTAAATATAAAAAATTCCTAGATTTTTCCTTAAAGAAAAAACATATGGGGTGGTTAAACATGAATTTATGTAGAAGCATATATTCATTATAAATTTTGTTACTATGCTATATTTGGGACACTAATTAACACTCTATATATTTCACTAAAAAGTACATTTAAGAAAATATATTATTTCCACAGTTGATTAAGTGGGGGTGTGATTATTTTTCAAAATCGTTTATCTATTTTCAGACCAAATGATAGATTTTGAGCATTCTATTTCATTGAAGCTGTTATTACTTCTAAATAAGTAGATAAAAACATAACAGAGAAGCAGATTATGAGATATTTTTCGCTGTTTTTAATCGTTGGGTGACAATTTTGTAATAATTTGAAGTTCATTAAGCTGATTTTTTTCAATAGCAAACGCTCAATGTTTTTGTTTAAAATCAATTTTTTTCAATTTTAAGCAAAAACAACATAAAAGTACTTTTATAAGCAATAGCAAACACAACCTAAATTTAAATATAGCAGTAATAAATTTCACATTTAAAGTTTGTGTTTTTATTAAGTTATTAATTGTTTGAAACCATTCTTACAATTGTTACCATGATAAACAAATTTTCTTTTAAAATCAAGCAAATTAAGATATTTTAAACCAAAATAATTTTTTTTTGCAGCATATTAATCAAGAGACTAAAAAAATTATATTTTTATCAAATGGGTTATTTAACATGAAAATTTAATGTCATGAGCTTTTTTAGATGGCAATTTTATTTCATGTATTTTTTGAAAATAAAAGATTGTAGAGTAAATTTTTTAATACTTTTTCCTCCATTGTTTGCACTAGTAATTGATGACATATTTGAGAAGAAAAGAACGTGAAGGATGGCATCAAATGATCAAAATACATGTGAATCAAGAAGAGTATATAATAAATCCCCGCCGATCTAGAAATCTGTAAATTATTTTTTAATTAATTTTATTTGTTTGATTATTTAAACCCGTAAGGGTCAATTAAAACCTGACCTTTTGGGACTGAAATAAGGCTAAACATCCCTTACAAATTAATTATATCACTTCGATTCAGATTTGAGCTTTCGTATATTACAAATCACAAAGTAAACATTTTAATTATTCTATAGGATAATTCTCGAATAACTCAAAATGCATAACTAATAGAGTGTGTTGGAGTGAAAATATTGCTCATGTTTGGAAAACGATCGAAGTATGGTGTTTGTGCTGCTATACGTTTTAAAATATTAGAGTCACGTTGATATCACTAACTATCGCTCTTGGTAAAACAACAAGCGTTTTATCATAAAAGGATACATCAGATTATTTATAAAATATACATTATTGTGAAGTTAAAAAAGTTTAAAATGAAGTGGAGACAATTTGAGATTTTTCTTTGTTTAGACTTACTAAGTTTGTTGATGAGCTAAGACACATTTGAATTATCTGCTACCTTAAAGGAGTCCCAGTCAGGAATTAATAATTCAAACTTATGGGCTCAATCAATTTATTTTAATCAAAATCTTGTAGGAGGCGGATCCCATTATTTTTATAATAAAAAAAAAACTAATAATACTATAAAGTCATTAATTAATATTTCATAAATCTTAATGAAGTCCGATGAGATAAATTCAAGAAATTAGTCGACATGTCTTGAATTTCTATATATTGCTTTGTCTTATATTTATGCTGGCGAGGTTAAAGAAAAGTTTAATATTATGTATGAAAACAACTTCTTTTTTAATATATGTACAAACATTTAAAATAATCATCGTACTATTGTACATAGATTCCAAAATAATGACTCAAGAATTCTACATATTTACAAAAAAAATTCAAATGATCATACATTAAAGTCATGGTTAAAAGGTAAACCAAATTAATAGAATTCTAATAATAATTGAGAACCACCTTAATTTACTCTGCCTGTACTCTTCCATAGCCTACAAAAATGAGTTCGAAAGGCAATAAACATTGTCGATTTAGACGGGACGGTTTGCATCGTTTAAGTCATTAGAAGTATGATCTATTAGCACCAAAGTTGTTGAGCTCAGTCGCTTAGCATGGGGTTTGTGCTGGCACGATATAAGGAAATAAGATTCCACATTTGCTAACAACTATATCTTTTGATCTAGTAGTAAGTATTTGATCATAACAATGTTTGTCGAGTATAAGGAAGAACTCTTCTAGATTTCATTTAAAATATTGTTTTTGATGAGTTATTGGTATATTTTTAATCTCTTAGTAATGGCTTTATAGTTTAATAAATGTGACTTTTATATTTTTAGATAAAAGTACAAACTTTTAAAATATTCGAAGGTCACTAGAAAAGATGGTCACATATATGCAAGTCAATTAAGTTCTCCACTAACCATATATTGCTATGAATGGCAAGAAAATCACAAACCATCATAACAAGTTCTAAAATGAAATCATTGAATAAAATTATGGCGATGCTTTTCATCTCCCAGGTACGAAAGATATAACCTCAAATGAATGAAAAATTACGTTTTCTTTAAAATAAAAGTTCTACGCCAAAAAATTTTAAATTTTCGTTACGATAGTCTATACTACCCAAATTTTAATGTCTCCCCATCAGGGGCTACGCAAATTAATTTTTGAGATGTAAAATATAATTTTTAGAGTAAATTTGCCCCCTCCCTTGCCCGCACTTAAGTCCGCCTCCTCCCCACAAAAAATGGGTTTGCTGCGCATGCATGTACGTATATTTTTGAGTAAATATATTCATGATAAATTCTGGTGATTTTGTATCAAATGTTCGAGACCAAGAATCTGAATTTTAACCTGTCATTTTTGAATCATTAATAATAAAAGTTAAAATTATACAGTTACTTACATCATGTTGGTAACTCAACAGTACTTTAACAAAAATTAACATAAACAATCTCCCTTGTGCTTAGAGATATGGTTTTTATCAAATTCTTGGCTGTCAGCATAAGGAAATGAATGCCCTCCAGTGAGCTCTTCTGCTCTTCGGACCTCCAAATCCCAATCTATCAGCAGCAAAACGACCATCATGGTCACCATGCACGACATTTGAGCAGCCAAAAGCCCGATCCAAAGGCCCTCGAAATCCATCCGAAAATAGAAAGCCAAGCCCAACGCCACCGGCATTCCTACCAAATAAAAGCATCCCAAGTTAATGTTTGCTCCCACTTTGGGACGGGCCGTGCCTCTCAAAACCCCACAGCCCGTAGTCTGAGGGCAGTTGCCAAGCTCGCAAAGCCCGATTATCGGCAGGACGAGTGATATCAATGCGGTTAAGTCTTTATCTGTTGTGAACATGGAAGCCCATTTATTTCTAACCGATACCGCAAAAAATAAGGCGGAGAAACCGAGTAAAAAGCTGCCGGAAAGCCCTACCATGGCGGCGAGCTTTGCTCTTTCCGGCCGGCCGCCACCTATCTCGTTGCTGACTCTTGTTGACACACTGAAGCTTAACGAAGATGGAAATATGTATATCAGTGCGGTGGTCTGAATAAGTATCCCCATCGAAGCAACTGTTGCTTTCGGGCTTGAAAGAAGCCCGCAAAGAAGAATCATTATTTCATACCACCACCATTCGAGACACACTGAAATGCAGCTTGGTATGGCTATATTTAGAAGAGTTTTCCAGCCCTTTAAGCAATCCATTGATAAACCATCCCACGTTTTCTGATACACTCTTGAAAAGATTATGTAAATAATTAATGAAGCTACGAGGTTAAAGTTAGTCCAAATTCCGCTTAAAGCTATCCCCTTTATGCCTAAACTAAGCTTCGAAACAAGAAGGTAATTTATAGGAACATGTAAGAGGATTGAAAATGCGGCGCAGAATGTAAGAGGTAGAGTAATGGACTGTGTTCTGAGGTAGATTCTGAGGGGATGAATCAGGGATTGAGCAAAAAGATCAGGAATTGAAAACACTAAATATGTTTGAGCTTGTGTTGCAATGGCCTCATCTTGCCCACAAAAAATCAGGAGCTTCTTCATGTTTAACCACAAAAGGGATACTGGGAAGGAAGTGAAAATCAGCAAAAGAGCAGTCCTTTGCAGGTAAAGGCCAAGAACTGAGTATTTTTTGGCTCCAAATGCTTGTCCACAGATGGGCTCCATTCCCATGGCTAATCCGGAGAGGATGGAATAGCCAGTGATGTTAGCAAATCCGATGGCTAAGGAGCCGCTTGCTAAGGCTATGTCCCCTAATTGGCCAAGAAAAAGCATGGATATCATCGACCGGGAGTAAAGAAGAAGACCGGTTAGGATCATTGGTAGTGCTATTTTGGCTAAGGAGGTGGCTTCTTGGATGATTTGAGAGGAACGGGTGGTGGAGTCGTGGGGTTTTTTCGGGTTGATTTGTTGGTGGGTGGAGGTTATCTTGGTGGGTTGTGGTGCTTTTGTGGATCAGAGGAGTGAACATGTTGAATTCTTGGGGTTTGATGGGAGGAACAGTATTGTGCTTTTGTTGGCACATAATTTTTATGGGGTTTGGGGAATGTTTGATAAGTGTGAATTTTGTTTCTGTTCAGTGGGAGAGTATATGGGGGTCTCTATTGGGGAATGGGGGGAAAGGGTTTTCAGAAATGAAATGGAAGTGGGGTTTTTATAGTGTTAGTTTGGGTAGTTTTTGTGAAGCTAGCCGTGGTGACATACAGCGAGAGGCATGTTGGTGGCAATTGTACGCATACGTGTTACCAAGCTGGCCTGCCGCCAAGCGTAAACAAAAGACGTTCAAGTGTCAAAAGTCTTTATTTTCAGTGTTTACTAAATACGATTCTTTTATTGCAGATTTAGAGCCAATATTCTAAATTATCCATATTTTATATCTACATAGGGAAAAAAAAAACGGGGAGCAAGGCTTTTAAGGGTCAAAGCTATGTTGTATTTTCCACTAATTAAGAGAGTATTTTAGATTTTTAACCAAAATTTAATCATTTTGTCACGGTACTGACTTATCAAATTGTGTTCCGCCCCACATCCGATCTAATATGATTGTAAATAAGTTATATTTGTCAAGTAACTTACTTCAAGATAAACTAATCAATCATTCGACATTATATGTGGTATTCTAAGTCACATGACAAGATAATTGATTATATTTATGGAACTCTCAATACAATATACTTCAACTATAATATAATGTTTAATCGGAAAATGTTTATGACACAAACCGAGTTACAGACACTCCAAAATAGTAGTTTCCCAATGAAATTTCTTTCGTACAATCCGTACATGTTTTAGTACGACCCTTTAATGATATATTGATTTGTCATAAATCAAACACAAAATAAGCAATTTGAGCGAAATAGTCGAGCAAACAAGGATTACACTATTATAATCTACAAGTATCTTAGCAAAAGAAACGACTATTCAAGAGCCACAAAGCAAGATCAATGAGCGAGTCTTAACATGAACTCAACAAAAATAACAGCAGGGGGCACCATTCATCAGCATACCTGTTGAAAGTTCATGGAGTACAGTTCATGGACCAGGTTACCATGTCTTAGTAGATGCCTGCAATCAAATTCGCTCTTGTGGAGGGTACTCTCCATCACTGTAAGCAGGTTTCTGCTCACGATCAAACTCGTCAACACCAACTCTTTGTCTCTGCCTTCTTGGAGGACTTGGGCTCGAACCCTGACCATAATCTGGAGATGCTCCTTTCCCTGGACTGGGGCAGCGCACCATACCATCATTGGACCTGTCTCTCAGAGGAACTGGGTTGTGTTTGTCATTTGTAAAGAGAGTTTCCTTCATTCAAAGGACCAGTGCTGAGGCCTCGGTCATATTTAGGCTCACTTTCTTGTGGCTCGGGCTGTGACTAGACAAAAGATCATACTTAGGTCTTGCTAGCTCTGGACAACATGGACTTGGTCTCTCTGTCATGCTCCATGCAAACAAAAGCAAAATCTGATAAAATTAAAGGTAAAACATCCATGTTACAATAAATTAATCTATTCCAAAATAGAATTCCATCATTTGTGAATCATCCTATAATAAAATACTTTGTCCAGAAATGACCAAACAAGCTATCCTTTCACTCGATAATATTAGTAACGATCAATCAGTCTTGTCAATCCAAAAGCCACCGATCAGTTGAATAGTAAAAGACCTTGGCTAGTGATCTAAGCAATGTCAAGGGACAATATCCAGATGAGGATGTCTCGTACCAAATAATGTAAAAATGAGTGCCTTTCTCCAAATTTTTGGCTGTCTCAGCTCCGAGGTCTGCATGTGTAACATGGGCAAGTGAAGGATGGGCAAATATTGTGCAGAATGAAGACAATAACGACTTGAGAAAACTTGTGATGATGATGTCATGAATGATCAGAGGTCTAGGAAATTAGACGAGGTTTCTTGTTGCCACCAGGAAATGATGTTAGAAAAAGTAATTCTTTTCTCAAAATAAAGGGAAATTACTCACATATTACAGATCAATAGTGAAGTCATAATCGCAGACAATAATAATGAAAAGAGCCATTTTTTATAGTAATATCTTTTGATTCATATTTATAAAACAGAAACACTTGCATTGCAACTGCAACCCGCCCGCATGTCTAACTTTTACATGCATCAACCATTGACTCATACTAACCAGACTCAATATCAACCCTAATCAACTTTTCCATATCTTCTAAAGAGTATTTCAAGATCAGACTGTCGTGTGTCATACTCAAATTTCAACAGAAATTTGTCATGTCACCTGAATGTAAAAAACTGTAAGACCTCAATTCAGGATGTGAAAATACATTAATGCAAAAAGCAAACACCAAACCACTAAATTGAAAGCACTGAATTCCGGTTTCCAGTAAATCAATCAACTGAGGACAATACTATATGAGTTTTACTTTCCTAGTTATTTTTGTAACACATTGTCAATTAACTCAAGTAAGACCATTTGGAAGGCCCTCAAACTAATACCACGTACAGTCTACAAGTGTCCGCCTTACAAATCAACACATCAAGAGTGTTACTCTTTATTGTCTGCAAATATTAAATCCAATTACAGACAGCAATCACCAGTCACTCTGTTGATTATGAGAATTGTTGGCATCTTATTACCTCAGTCATACTGCTATTTTTTTTATATAAAACAAATTATGCAATGCGTTCAGAACAGGTATGAGCATACATGCTTCAGAGTAACTCATAACACCATATCTTTAAGAACAAGAAAAATCATTTTTATCATTAATTTTAGTCAACACGTGTGTAACACTTTCCTTCTTGAGCCATTAACCATCAGATTAACCTGTTCTATCGCAAGACAATCAATTATTTTGAAATTTCAGTCCCAGAAGCAACTCAAACTAAGAACAGAGGACATGGCTAGAAATCCCCATTGTGTATGCACAGTCAGCACAAAGAACCAGTTCCTTTTCACAAGACTCTTAAGCTTTGCTCCTTAAAAACAATTTTCAAGGTCTTGAGTAGGGGTGTAAACGAACCGAATCGAGTCAAACTTTAGCAAAATTTTAGTATTCGAGTTCGAGTTCGAATTCGAATAAACATATTCGAAATTCGATTCGAAGTTCGAACTTTAATTTTTTCAGGCTCGAATTCGGTTCGAAACGGAGTTCGAATTCGAGTTCGATTCGAACTTTTCGAGCTCGACTTCGAGCTTTTCGAGCTTTTAAAAACAATTCTTAATATATTAATATCTAATATATATAAATATTATATATAAATAAAATATTAAGGTTCGCGAACAGTTCGTGAACTATCGAACAAAGAAATTTGGGTTCGAGTTCGGCGCGAAAAGATATTCGAACATGTTCGAGTTCGGCTCGAATTCGATAACTTCGAATTCGAATCGAATATTTTTCGAGCCTATTCGAAAAGTTCGCGAACCGGCTCGGATCGTTTACACCCCTAGTCTTGAGCACATGTTTGAACTCACACAATTTTGACTCTCCATTCATTAAGAATAAGGACTTGGGATTCTGTTGGGAATTTAACCATCCAAAATCACCCCCAAGATCAGAACATTTTAAGGGAATGCAAAGCAAAATGAGAAATAATGACACAAGGATTTAACATGGAAAACTTCAAAATCAGGAGAAAACCACAATGATCGAATACGAGAATACATTATTTGGAAAATTATTATCACCACAATTTCTCTCATCACCCCAAACACACCTATAAAACTTCTCCACTAGCCAAACTTACACGTCTCCCCTTCACAAGAACACTTAATAAAATCTTTTTTGATATGGAAGATCAGTCAAATCTGCAACCACAGAGCAGATTACTCAAAATTTTACAAGATTACAACACAGTAATTTCAATAAGCAAAAGTTGATAGACAAACTATTGACCGGTGCACTTAAAACAGAAGGCTTGAGGCTTCTTTTATAACAAAAAGTTGGCCTTTTGATTTCTCCCAACCGATGTGGGAGAAAAGACACAATTTTAACAATCTCCACATTGTGACATTTTCGTCCCAGAACACTCCACCTCAATGAAGATCTACATAGCTTTTGCTACTAACACTGCAAGACAGTCATAATTCCCAATGTAAAGAATTACCATGCTCCATCGTAAAAAAGCATACTCACTCAGAATAAGTTATTCCAAGCATTTCAATTCGACCGACATCGAAAAATGACATTGCTGAAAAACTATGGTGCAACTCCCACATTTCACGACAAAGTCACAAGGTGGAGATTGCTATAGTTGTGACTTCTTTGCCACATCGGTTGGGAAAAATAAAATGTCAACTTTTATGTTATAAAAGAAGGTCCCAAGCCTTCTGTTTTAAGTACGTCAGTCAATAGCTTGTCTAGCAACCTTTGACTTTAGGAAAATTTCTCTTTTGTTTGTCGTCCCATAACAGATTCCACAGAGGATTGACTCAACTAGGAAATTTAAAACGTATTTAATCATCATAGCAACATCCATTAACCAGTTCTAGATTTCATTAGCCCTCGCAGTGCGTGGATAGGCCATTGGACAGAAATATCTCCAGAGTCCACTCCCATGGAAATAAAAAATAGCCATTACCAAGACATAAAATGGAAGCAATTATAACCTTGACAGGCATGTTGGTGGCAATTGTACGCGTACCAAGCAACCCCGCCGTCAAGCGAAAAGAAACGACTATTCAAGAACCACAGAGCAAGATCAAAGAGCAAGTCATGAACTTGACAAAAATAACAGCAGGGGGCACCATTCATCAGCATACTTGGTAGGAGTACAGTTCAATGGACCAGGCAACCATGTCTTAGTAGATGTTTGCAATCAAGACTGAGATCGAGATCTCCCCTCACCGTGGGGGGGGTGGGTGGGTGGGTGGCGGTCGACTGGACATAGAAATTGGTTAGATTAGAAATTATCGACTTTATAAACAATATATTAGTGTATATGTTCACGATCAAAATCGTCAACGCCAACTCTCTATATTTGCCCTCTTGGAGGGCTTGGATTCGAACCCTGACCATGATATGGTTGTTCTTCTCCTGGATTGGGGTTGCGCACCATACCATGATTGGACTCTTAAAGGAACTGGGTTGTGTTTATCATTGTAAATAGAGTTTCTTTCATTCCTGGAACCAGTGTTGAGGCCAAGATCATATTTAGGATCACCTTATTTGTGGCTCGGGCTGTGACTAGACAAAAGATCATACTTAGGACTTCTTTGATCTCGACAATGTGGACTCATGTAATGACCATTATTGTGACCATAGTCGGGACTTCCCCTTTCCCTACTGGGACTGGAGATCGCAACCAGTCGTAACCTCTCCAAGGTTATCTATCACGGGCTCGATCAGGACTATAACCATTTCACTTTGCATCATCGTCTTTGATGGCAAACTCAAGAGTTATGACTCGATCCAACAGTTTATCGTGTTGAATATCCAGAATGAGTGCCTTTTCTCCAAATTTTTTGTTGCCTCAGCTCGAAGGTCTGCATGTGTATCATGGGCAAGTGAAGGATGATCGAATATTGTGCAGAATGAAGAATAATGACTTGAGAAAACGTATGATGTTGATGCCATGGATGATCAGAGGGCTCTTCTAGGAAATTAGATAAGGTTTCTAGTTACCACCAGGAAATGAGGTGTGGAAGTCAGGCATCATATGGACATTGCGTTGAAATCCTGCGCCAAGAATTAGTTGAGTATGGGGGTCTCACATGTAATGAGATAAACTTTCCTTCTTTTTTGAACATATGTTGCAACCAGTTAAACTTGACAAGGAAACATTTCAGTCACTCTACAGAAACAGGCCAGAATGCACTTGGATCTTCCATAAATTGTTAGCACAGCCTTCTTTAACTTCTAAGAAATTATCGACTTCATAGAATATTAGTTACAAAAAACAAGTTATATACAGAGACTAGCGGGAGAAACATGAGAAGGGTCATACCTCCCACATCGCTCTTGTGGAGGGCTTTCTCCATCACCGTAAGCAGGTATATGCTCCCGATCAAAATCGTCAACGCCAACTCTCTATATTTGCCCTCTTGGAGGGCTTGGGTTCGAACCCTGACCATAATATGGAGTTGCTCTTCTCCTGAATAGGTGTCGCGCACCATACCATCATTGGACCTGTCTCTTAAAGGAACTGGGTTGTGTTTGACAAAAGATCATACTTAGGACTTGTTTGCTCTCAACAACGTGGACTCGTGTAATGACCGTTATTGTGACCATAGTCGGGACTTCCCCTTTCCCTTATGGGAAAGGAAATCGCAACCAATCGTAACCTCTCCCAGGTTATCTATCACGGGCTCGACCAGGGCTATAACCATTTCATTTTACATCATCGTCTTTGATAGCAAACTCAAAAGTTATGACTCGATCCAACAGTTTATCGTGTTGAATATCGAGAATGAGTGCCTTTTCTCCAAAAAATTTGTTGCCTCAGCTCGGAGGTTTGCATGTGTAACATGGGCAAGTGAAGGATGAGCGAATATTGTGCAGAATGAAGAATAATGACTTGAGAAAACGTATGATGTTGATGCCATGGATGATCAGAGGGCTCTTCTAGGAAATTAGATAAGGTTTTTAATTGCCACCAGGAAATGAGGTGTGGAAGTCAGGCATCATATGGACATTGCATATGTTGCAACCAGTTAAACTTGACAAGGAAACATTTCAGTTGCAACCAGTTAAACTTGACAAGGAAACATTTCAGTGCCAATAACCATGTTTCAGTATACACTCTGCAGAAACAGTGCCAGTGGGCACTTGGATCTTCCATAAATTGTTAGCACAGTCTTCTTTAACTTCCTCCACGAGGAAAAGATCTAAGGCATGTACTAATTTTTTTTTTATTATCATTGCTCTCATGAACTGTAACTTACACGTGTACATTAATCTAAATAGATGTTTAATTACACATTAACTCAACCATACCTGCCCCTTCGAGGAATATTTATACAAAAACAATGTTTCACTAAGCAGCGACCTCAAGATTTCCCACCATATTCACCTCTCATGAATTCTAACTAGTTTGAGAAAGATCTAAGGTATGTACTATTTTTTTATTATCATTGTTCTCATGAACTGTAACTTACACATGTACATTAATCTAAATAGAAGTTTAATTACACATTAACTCAACCATACCTGCCCCTTCGAGGAATATTTATACAAAAACAATGTTTCACCAAGCAGCGACCTCAAGATTTCCCACCATATTCACCTCTCATGAATTCTAACTAGTTAGAGAAATCTCTTGGAAAATAAAGCAGTCTCCACCATATCAACTACTTCCAGAACAATATAACATAACAGTGTTATATGCAAACTATAAGACTCAAGCCCAGCAGAAAGAAATTCTATCTCATAATCGCAGACAGGAATAATGAAAAGAGCTGATTTTTTTTATAGTAATATTGTTTCATTGATATTTATAAAATAGAACATTTGCATTGCAACTGCAACCCACCCACTTTCCTAACGTTTACACGCATCAACCCATTGACTCATACTTACCAGATTTCATATCAACCCTATCAAGTTTTCAATATCTTATAAAGAGTCTCAAGATCAGACTGTCGTGCGTCATACTCAAAATTTCCACAGAAAAATTGACCTCATGTCACCTGAATGTAAAAACTGTAAGACCTCAATTCAGAATGTAAAAATACACTAATGCAAAAGCAAACACCAAACCACTAAATTGAAAGCACTGAACTCCAGGTTCCAGTAAATCAACTGACTGAGGACAATACTATATGAGTTTTACTTTTCCAGTTATTTTTATAACGCATTGTCAATTAACTCAAGTAAGACCATTCAGAAGGCCATACAACTCAGAGTATAAAAGTGTCCGCCTTACAAATCTACACCCCAAGATCGTTACTATTTACTGTCTGCCAATATTAAATCCAATTACAGACAGTGTTGGATCAATGGCATCTTGTTACCTCATTCATACAGCTATTTTTTTTTTAATATAAAACAAATTATGCAATGCAACAGATATGAGAATACATGAAGAGTAAGTTATAACACCATACATTTAAGAACTAGAAAAAACATTTCAATCATTAATTTTAGTGAACAGGTGTGTAACAATTTCCTTCTTGAGCCATTAACCATCAGATTTACCTGTTCTATCTCAAGACAATCAATTAGTTTGAAATTTCAGTCCCAGAATCAACTCAAACTAAGAACAGAGGACATGGCCAGAAATCCCCATTGCGCATGCACAGTCAGCATAAAGAACCAGCTCCTTTTCACAAGAATCTAAACTTTGCTCCTTGAAACAATTTTCAAGGTCTTGAGCACATGTTTGGACTCACACAATTTTGAATCTTCATTTATTTAGAATAAGGACTTGGGATTCCGTTGGGAATTTGGCCTTCCAAATTCACCTACAAGACTGAAAATGGAGAATGAATCAAGCATTACGAATAAAAAAAGTTATGACCGCACATGCATAGATTTTTATAAAAACACAATTATCACACCAACAATTAGCCTGAAAAGTTAACGTCGATTATAATTTCACACGAAACAGGCAAGTATTGAAAAACAGGGGGAAAAAGCTAAAGAAATTCGAGATCCTAAAACAAAGTAAAAAATAAACAACAGGGAGAATCCAATGACAGAAAAAGATTGAAATGAATTAATTCAAAAGGTGGGAGCTGACCTTCGGAATTGTTGAAACCCTGACAAGGGATTGAAAGAGATTGTGGAAAATGAACTTTAGATACATCGGACAAACATATTACCTTCATGCAAATCAATGAAAAGCGGAATGGGCTAGTTAACAAAATATTTATTATTGGGCCAGGCCATGGTGTCTGGTTTCTAACAATTAAAAAAAAAAGGGAAAAAGAAAAAACAAAACAAGACAAGATAAGTGTATTTTTTAAAAGAAAGAAGACCTTGTGTTCCATTAATACCATTACCATGAAAATAAACAGTTTTATTCTCTATAGAAAGCATTATGCTGCAACTATTAAAGCCCCACTTTTTTCTTTTGGATTTTAAGATAAGTGTTTGAGCCGATCTATAAAATAAGGGGTTAGCTCCCACTATATGATATTTCAGTTTTCGTAAGAATCCTACTAAGGAAACATTCAGTTCTTTACATCAATTATTCGATATTCGTTTCTGATAATTAGGTCAAAAACATTTTCAATATAATCTCTGGGACTAATGATATTATTCTGAAATTTGTAATCAAGAACAATATTTCCCAATAAAAAAAATCACAGTGCAAGCGAATCCACACAATCCCAGAATGAACAAATCATACCGAATGGAACACAAGTATTGCATATCGCAAGAAATGTCATCAAATTTTGGATTCAATAAATCAATACCAAACTGAAAATTGGCAATCGTACCTTGTTTCTCGAGAATTCATCAGATAGGGCCCGGATAGAACATTGATATAATCACCTGTACAATCCTGAAGGCGAAAGGACTTCCAGCATGCCTTGATTCCCACGAGCGGATTTTGATCCTCCCTTAAGTTGCTATTTGAATGCCTCAAACTTCGAGGTAACATCATCGTCATTATCTGGGGTTTCAGATGTGGGATGGTTGTAATCAATGTTTTTTTTTTTTATCGGTAGGTTGTAGTCAATGTTGTTGCGAGGCAATGGGGCTTGGGCAGAGCCGGCTGAATAAGGTAGACCCAACCAACTGAACGGGCTCGTGGTCAACATGCCGATTAAAGCTCGAGCAGAGTGGGCTGAACCATATAAGCTAGACAACTGAATCGGCTCATGGTCAACAGGCCGAGTAACTAGGTCAACAGTTCGACGTGTCGGACCTGTAACTAGCGCATTTATATCGGCCCGATTAAGGGTCATAATTTTATTTTAATTTTTTTACATTTTAAATTTAAAACATATGTTAAGCTAGACCTGGCCAACTGAACGGGCTCATGGTCAACAAGTCGATTAAGGCTTGTGCAGAGCTGGCTGAACCATATAAGATAGACTCGACCAACTGAACCTGCTCGTTGTCAACAGACCGAGTAACTAGGTCAACAGTTAGACAAGTCAGACTCGTAACTGGCCCGTTTATAGACGGACCGGTTAATGGTCATAATTTTATTTAATTTTTTATATTTTAAATTAAACATATGTTATGGTGTATATTTGAAATCATGATCTCTAACTTGAAAAATTAGCTTCAACCACTAAAATATAAAAGTCTTGCTGATCTAAATAAAGTGTTATAATTTATATATAATAAGCAAACAAAAATATTGTACACGTTTGATTATTTGAGTTTGAATATATTTCACGTTATTTTAGAATTAATCCTCGAGGAAAACACATTCAGATACTTTTTAAACATTTTTTTTAAAAATTTTAATAATATTTTTAATTTATTTTAAAAAGATAATTGTCAAACCGTAACTATAACCGTTGGTTAACCGGAACCGTAATCGAAACTGTCAAGAAAGGTTAAGGGTCGATATTTTTTGTACCGTCTAACCGACGATTATGAACTGTGGTCAGATCTAATATAAGCAAATAAGACTTTTGCTTTAGGCATATTGTCACAATAAGGCCAATTTTTTCAAGTATATTAATTATTTTGCAAAAAAAAATCAAATCCCTAATCTCAGCATTCCTCACTTTCGTTCCCTTTCTTGTTGTCTAATTCCCTCTCTATGATTAGAAAAATTATTTACGAACAATTATGTGTCATGATTGATTCAATTGGTTAGCAATTCTCACAATTGAAAATGACTTATTGGCTCAACTTGAATAGAAATGTTTAATAAGTAATTTTTCATTAAAAAAAAGTCAATAAATAAGTTTTTAGTTTAATATTCACCAAAGTTTAGCTTTGGTACATGATTTTGTTTCATTTATTTATCGTGTCTTTGATTAGTGTGGATTTATCTGTTGTTTTTCATTTGGATCACAGGATTTTACTACATCTAAGATTGGATGCTGAAATCAAGTTTTTGGCATGATAATAGAGTCTTATGAATTAAGATGACATGATGAAGTTAGTGCAATTATCATTTTTTACTTCTTTCAAGATCTTGTATACGTATTTGTTGAACTGATCAATACTAGTAATATAGGTGTAAGGTCTTCCTACCTTAACAGTGTTAATTAGAACATAAAAAGGACTAATCATGCATTAAACAACATCTTAAGGTTCCGGTTGTTACACGAGCTAACAGGATTACAGGCCAAGATACAAAACTTCAAAAATAATTCATTACATTCCAAAAAGAATGACATTTAGATTTACACTACTCCTAGAGTAGATACTAATCATGACTTGAATCCTATACATCCCTGTGTTCCTCGTAGCTCACAGCCTCAACCCGACCCTTAGTCCTTTAGTCCAAAAGTGTACCTACAGGGACAACACATCATGAGCATATACAATCGTACTTAACATCATAAAAATATCATAGTAAATGCATGAAATCTTGGTTAAGTAAATATGCTGATCGTTCATTAACTTCTTTTCGTTGTCCCTGATTCATATTCATGCATATGGAGCATCTTACCCCGTGGCATCTTACCACAAATAACATCGTATGTCCTCTTACCAGATGGGGCATCTTACCCCGTGGCATCTTACCACAAATAACATCGTATGGCCTCTTACTATATGGGCATCTTACCCCGTGGCATCTTACCACATAATAAAATCGTATGGCATCTTACCATATGGGCATCTTACCCCGTGGCATCTTACCACATAATAAAATCGTATGGCCTCTTACCATATGGGCATCTTACCACGTGGCATCTTACCACATCATAATCATCGTATAAACATCATCATATAAACATCGTATAAACATCATCATATAAACATCGTATAAACATCATCATATAAACATCGTATAAACATCATCATTTCATCATGATTCATACGATAAATGCATAGTCGTAGTGTAGAGATGTGTTTTACCGTCCGATGCCCGTACGTTTCTTACGTACCTTTTTAAAAGGAGGAGGAGTCAACAGACTTTATCTCCTTGATTGAGCTGGTACCTGGGATGGTTCTACAAGACCACATAATAACATATTAGATGCCTCAATACCATCTCATACCATATCTTAACAAAATAAATCATCATTATATTTTTCAACATTCTGCCTCTCTCGATCGATCGGCCCCAAGGTCTCGATCGATCGAGAAACTGTGCAGAAACAGTGCCCAAACATTCTGCCTCGATCGATCGATCGAAACATTTTACCGATCGATCGAGGAGCTTCACCGATCGATCGAGAAATCCTTCGATCGATCGGCACCTGAAATACAAAACATGCTTTAAACATTCTGTCTCGCTCGATCGATCGGGACCAAAATCTCGATCGATCGAGAGCTCTGAAAAATCGGGACTTCCCCAGATTTTTTAGCACCTCATTTCATACCATCATTTCTACTTCATAAGGCGTAAAACATGCCTGAACAAAAATGTTACAAGCTTCATAAAGCTACCATGTATGTATTCAAATCAAAGGTTTAACAAACCTAAGCTAACATGTATCATAACATCATCATAATCTTCATCCTCAACCAACCTACACAGAAAACAGAGTATCTTCTTCCTTGCCCAGGTTTTCGAGCACATAGATTCATAACTAGAAATCTATCACATAAAACATGTAACATGCTCAAACAAACATGCTAGTAGTTACACAAAACTACCATGTAAGTATTCATACCAAGGTTCACACCCAAACCTACACTTAGCATGCGTTAAAAACAATCCACCAAATCCAAACTCAACACAAACCCAGAAAAACAGGGTACCCACTTACCCCTCTCTTTTTGCTCCTCTTTTTGTAAGGATTTGGACCCTTCTTACCAGCCTTCTCCTTGCCTAAATGTAGCTAAGACTGGAACGAAAATGGAGGGGGAGAGAAGGAGGGGGATTGATTGGGAGGTTGAGTGAGAAAGGGAGAAGGGAGCATGGGTTGGGCAAGTGGCCAAGTGGGGTAGTGGCCGAGTAGGGGGGGTGGTGTGGGTTGGGGTGGTCATGTGGTGTTTAATTGTGTCCCGGTATTTAGTCCGATATTAAAATATCATCACTCGATATTTTATAACTTCCTTTAATTAATACATCCCTTTAAAACACCCAACATGCCCCCTAAATCATAACATCACCTCATAATTATAAACCCCCAATTCAAATGCACCACAACTCTTAATCATATCATAACCATGTATGTTAACACATAAACATATTAACATTTCGGGGGTATTACAATAGGGGTGTAAACGAATCGAACATGTTCACGAACTTTTCGAGCCGGCTCGATAAACATTTGATTCGAATTCAAAATTCTCGAATTCGAGCCGAACTCGAACATGTTCGAACTTTTTTCGAGCTTAACTCGAGCCCAAATTACTTTGTTCGATAGTTCGCGAGCCGCTTGCGAACTTTAATATTTTATTAATATAATATAATTATATATTAAATAAATATATTTCGGACATTTCGGGTATTTATTTAAAAGCAATAATTCGAGCTCACGAACATATTCGAACGTTTTCGAGCCGAACTCGAGCCAAATTTTTGAAACTGTTCGAACTTCGAATCGAACTCGACCTCGAATATAACTATTTCGAGCCGAATTCGAACCTTAAAATTTTCTGCATATTCGGCTCTATTCGGTTCGTTTACACCCCTATAGTAATGAGATAATACATGCTTGACAATCCTTCATTTTTATAATTGATTTAAGGCCTCCTAAAGTTTGAGCTGTCCATAGGCTTGAGTTGAGTAGATTTGAATCCAATAACAACAAACCCGAGTGAAAAATAAAAAAACCGGGTGGGTTAACGAAAATACAAATTAAATGAATCTAAGGGGACGTTATTGACTTTCGGAAATGGCGAAAGTCAATAACGTCCCCTTTAGATTCATTTAGTTTGAAACCCGAGCAACAGATGGTCGTCTTCCCATAAAGAAGAGAAATAAAAGGAAAAACGTATATTTGGAACATGATAGTTTAAAAAATAATATTGGTCGTTTATTTTTGACATTTTAAAGTTTTTTTTTTTTTGTAAAATGACATTCAAACACGTAACAAAAAATAAAAACCAATAAATGTCAAAAATTAAAATTATTATATTTCAAAATAATGTTTAAACAATGGTTGTTTAAATAATCTTATTTGGATATGGAGGATGCTCGTATTGGGCTTATTCAGACAACTTTTAACATTGGTCAAGAAATGCACTTACGTTAGATCAAATGGTGCAATTTTAATTTGACCATGCGTGTTCATGGTCAGATTGCCAAATCAATTTGGATCTTTTGATCTAGTATTAAATTATTGCCCTTCTGCTAGTAAAAATTCAACCAGTTACGTGTACTGTATATGCGTGCAAACGGAAGATGTCTGATCACAAGATTTTGATAAATTCATTGACACGTCAGTTTTAAAAAAATGAATACACCCAAAAAACTCTATACGTAACACCTATTAACATCATAAAATTATATAAAAGTTATGATAACGAGATTAGGGGTGTAAACAAATCGAACGAATTCGAGCCGAGCTTGAACATGTTCGAACTTTTTTTCAAGCAGCACACGAGCCCAAATTACGCTTTCGATAGTTTGCAAACTGTAATATTTTATTAATGTAATATAATTATATATTAAATAAATATATTTTGAACATTTCAGGTATTTATTTTTCAATAATAGTTCGAATAGCTCGCCAACATGCTCAAATCTTTTAGAGCCGAACTCGAACTTGTATTCAAGCCGAACTCGAGCCTAATTTATTTAAATTATTCAAACTTCGAATCGAACACGAGCTCGATTATATTATTTCGAGCCGAATTCGAGCCTTTAAGTTTTTTTCATAATCGGCTCGATTCGGTTTGTTTACACCCGTAAACGAGATATGAATTACAAATATGAGTTATAAAAGAGCAGAACTTTATAATCTTCATTTAAAAGAGCATGTTCGCCCATCCCTTGGATAAGAAATTTCAAGTGTTCAACAAATACAAGCAAGCATTCTTTTATGGCTGGCAGCGTGGACAATATTTATGCATGAACATTTTTTTAAACTTTTGTGTGGAAAAAATTCAACAAACGTGACGTGTTCTACCACAATACTGACGTTATCTGTTCATATGCAAGCCATAAGAGAATGGCGATGACAGTATCTCTGACCAAGTCTTTGACAATGTTGCTAATCCAAGCATAGTTACCATTCCCGTAAGACTTCTTCCCAGCTAAGTCTCTGAATCGAAGGTTTCCTTGATCGGATATGAGTGAGTATATAACGCCATTAACGTGCCCTTGTCCAATGACACCCACTACTTTCTTACTCTTATTCACAGCTTTGCTCCTTTTTAGGGACCAAGCAAGAAACTGAGAAAGAGACAAAATTAGTGAGAATAATAGAAGGTGAAGATCAGTTGGGGAATTTGGTGAAGGTTTTATTCTCAACTGTAATCCCACATCTTCCTTTTTACGAGTACTTCTGCTGATGAAATACTTACTGTATCTCGTTCGTATATGAGAGGCGGCAACAATGATGGATATGAAAAACTTAGCATCTCATATAGCTGAAAGTTACCATCACCAGCACTACATTCCTGATGTACAAAGAAACAAGTAATATTACGATAATCGAGTGTTCACAAAGTTGTGTGGGCTTTAAGAAATTCTAGAGTGCTCAACAAAACATGAATAAGATTCTACAACTGACAACAGAACCCCAAGTTATGTTTAAATTGTGCGTCTGTGTTAATATTCTCAATTTTCTTCTCCGCACTTTGTTCAAGTGACACCAGGCATGGAACAGCAATTATCTTTTAGAGCATGTCGTGTGCAATAAGTCATGTTACCTGTTTCTTGAAATGTCCAAACAAACTGCTAAGAAATTAGATGCAGCAAAGCAATGATTTTAACCTCCAATTCCAAATAACTAATAAAATTCAGAAAAACCATTACCACTGTCATCTTGGAGACGTCGGATGATGTTATTCCGCGGATGACAGAGTATACCAAGTTCAATTTCTCATTCCACTTTAGTGAACTCCATGCCCTCTCAAGCTGAAAATAGCACGATGCCCTTTCGTGATGATCAAAGTGAAGCCAGAAACAAATAATGGAGTGCAGTAGATCATGTTGCTCTGTGCTATATGGAACGAATGCTTACAGTTATCTCAATAGGTCGATCTCCCAATACTAATTGAGCACCAATTTCCTCAGAAACCTTCCGAGCTGCACGAAACTGTAAACACGAATTATAGACCTTCTTAGAGGTAACTTGATGAAACAAGTTTCTGAAATCTATCATTGAAAATTTTCAAAGCTTTTACCTCATCTCCGAAAGGACGATTGATACCTGAAGATACTTTCGAAGAGAAGGCCGCCAAGAGCAGGCGTAATGCTAAAGCAGATTGACCTCCTATAATATTGAAGAAACGGAATAAGTTTCCAATGGAGAAATTATCTGATGTATAAATGACCATGGTGTTAAGTACAAACCCAAGTTGATGCTTCGACCAATAGCACCAAAAAAGCCAGCTCCACTCAGAGAGAACATGCTTGATTTTAGTTGCCGATTTAGCTCACCGTTCTCAATAGTGTACATGATCCCAGCCCTGAGGAAAACCACTGCGACACTTTAACTGAAGCCATACATGGATGATCAAACTGTTCTGTAACAACTAAGCTTCTAAATAGTACATGCGCTAGAAAATAAAGGCCTGTTTAAAGAAAACACAAAGGTTAATTGTATATTACACAAAGGGAGATGCCCCATGGACTATTCTCCACTGAATCATAAACATTCATGTATATCCCAAATAAATTAATGTTGGTCCTCCATACATTTCATGAATCATGGATAGTTAGATAAACATAGAATGTACCAGCAACAGAACAACCGAGAGTATCCCTCACTTACAGACAAATGAAGCTCGAGTTGCAACTGTTGACACCTTAGAACCACTTGATGATAAGTTAATTCTAACCAAAAGTGTGATTGTCGATAAGATATATTACTCCCTCCATACTTTATGTTGTTAGTTTGGCAAGAAATCAGGTATCTAAAAGTTGATTGATTCGAGGTCTAAGGAGAGCACAAGCAAAAGTCTGCCTTCCACTATGAATTTGTTATAAACAAGATTTTGGTAAATAAAACTCCCATCATACAGCAAACAACTGAATACGAATCAAGAATTTAGGTAAAGGCAAAACTTTTATACTTTTCAATTCATTCAGCAGTTAATAATTTAATTATCTATTTAAGCAGTTACCTACTTATAAACAAGGATGCAAACTCTAAACTGCTTCATCACTATAATATGTATAAATATACATGTATATATAGATATATTAAATTAATCTTAGAGTTCCATCTTTTGTCACATTAAAGAACCAAAAGTGCCAAATTGATGCAGCAAGCAGAAAGGTACTCAACAAGTAAAGGGGCAGACCGAGGCAGGGTAGCGATCCTCGTCATAAACAAGCAGCGAGATTTAACAAGAATTGAACCAAAATCCGCATAATTCGGTACAGAAGAACAAGACTTGCCTGCTTCTACAAAGCTCGACAACAACATTATCAGGCGTAACAGCTCGAATAACCCTTTCGACATCTGAAGCAGATTCTTGGGAAGTATGCGTCGTTCCAATGAGCCAAATGGAATCTGGTTCAACGAAGCCACTTCTCCACGATGGAACTGGCCCGTACTCACTTTTATTAATCATGACCAAGGTCCCATTTTGAGCCAAATCAAGTAATTCTGGATGGGTTTCAGCTATTGCGGCAGTGGAAACACCCAAAATTTCGTTCCTGAAGTCGAAATCTGGCGGCGGGGGCGGAATGATGGAGGCTTTGCACAAAGAAATCGCGATGGGCTTGAATTTATGAAGCTTTGGGAAATGGAATTTGATGGAGAACGGGGTAGAGATGGAAAATGGAAAAGGCAAAACTTTCATGCTCAGACAGTTTGTGATTCGCATACATCAAAATTTTCGAGGATTTTTTTTTTAGATATTGTTTAATGATATCCATTAATTTAAAGTAATTGACAAATTGACAAAACATCTAGGGAAAACTCAAAAAAAATCTTAATTGTCAAACTTAATTATGGAATCAGTCCTCATATCAGAAAAATTTAATTCAAACTCCCTACTGTCACTTAAAATTTTGTCATACTCACTATCTTATTAAACTGACTATAATACCCCTCTACTAAAAGTTAAACTTATATTTTGAGAAATCATTACAGTCGGTACGAAACCTATACAATTTTGGTACACGTTACGCATAAAATCGGTATGAAATCTATACAATTTTGGTACAAGTTACACATGAAATTGGTATGAAACATATACTATTTTCGGTACTTCTTACACGTGAGTTGGTATGAAACGTATACAATTTTGGTAAACATATACTATTTTCGGTACTTCTTACTAAACATTTTATGAATCAAAATTTCAAAAAATCACTTGACATTCTAGAGCAAAATCTTGTGCATTTTGTTCATCCCATTCCTTGTTCATTTTGAGTGCTTTCAAACCTTGGTGGTTTGAGGACTTGTGATTTGGAGTGCTCCTATCACAAGTAATAGTCGTTGTATCTTGGGAGACAAACTGACAAAGCAAACTGTTAGCACCAAGGCGTCGCAATATTGTCTTAAGGACGGAGATTACAAATCTCGCATCGACATAAACTTTGAAGTCATTGTTATTTTGTTACTATATTCCTAAGACACACATTGATAGAAAATTAACAAACAACAATCTTAAGACAATATTGGCAACAAATGGCTTTCTTGAGTGCAACAACGACTCTGTTCATCATGGTGAAAGGCCTGAAAAGTACAATGGGGACGACTTCAAGCGTTGGCAACACAAGATGCTATTTTATTTGACCAAACTGAGTTTGGCAAGGTTCTTAATCGAGGAGGCTCCTACGATTGAAGAGGGAGAGACTGACACCCAAAAGAGGGTGGCACTTGATGCATGGAATCAAAACGACTTCCTATGCAAGAACTATATCCTAAATGGGTTAGACAATAAATTATATAACGTTTATTGTCTTATGAAAACAGTAAAGGAACTTTGGGCATCTCTGGAAAAGAAGTACAAATCCGAGGATGCCGGCATGAAGAAATTCATAGTTGGACTGTTCCTGGATTTCAAGATGGTTGATACCAAGCCCGTGATGGCGCAAGTACAAGATCTACAAGTGATTTTGCATGACATTCATGCGGAGGGAATGAGTCTAAGTGATTCATCCAAGTCGCCGCTATGATTGAAAAATTGCCTCATATGTGGAAGGACTTCAAGAACTATCTGAAAGACAAACGAAAGGAGACGAGTCTTGAAGATCTTGTGGTTCGACTACGAATCGAGGAGTACAACAAGGTTTCCGAGAGGAATGTGGGTAGGTTTCAAATGGAACCACGGGCTAACCTAGATGAACAAACAACCGGATCAAAGTGAAAGTTTGACGGTATGGCCTCCAAAATTGGAAAGGCGGAGAATTTCAAAGGTAAATGCTACAAGCGTGGAAAACCAAATCACATGGCAAATGATTGTCGTAACATAGACATTCGTGGGAAAGTTAAAGATCAAGTCAATGTGACCGAACATGATCGGATCTCGGATGACTTCAATGATCTAATGTTAACCGCTGTGATATTTGAAGCGACCTTGGTGGACAATCCTATGGATTGGTTCATCGATTCTGGTGCAACCCGACATTTATGCTCGGGCAAAGACATGTCTCCACATACACTCTAATAAGTTGGCGCCAACTCTAAATGGGAAACTCCACTACATCTCCGGTAGTTGGACTGAGGAAGGTGGTTCTAAAGATGACTTCGGGAAATGAATTGATTTTGATAGATGTCCTACATGTTCCTGACATCCGAAATAATCTGATATCAGGATCAGCTATAGTCAAGGAGGGTTTTAGACTAGTTTTAGAATCTGAAAAAATTGTACTCTCAAAAAAATGGAGTTTTTGTTGGAAAGGTCTATATGGAGAAAAAGCATTTTCAAAATGAATGTAATAACGGTTATACGTCAATTTGAAAGCAATAAAGTGAATGATTCTACTTATTTCATTGAGTCTTGTAATTTGTGGCATGTTCGTTTGGGTCATGTGAATTATGGTTCACTTAACAAATTAATGAAGTTAAACCTCAAATGAATGTTAACTTGAAACATAAGGGTGAGACTCGTGTCGATGCCAAGTTAACGAAACCGCAATTTCATTCAATTGAAAGAACTTCCACACCTCTTGGATTAATTCATATGGATCTATGTGATCTAAAGTTTTTGGAAACTAGATGTAGGAAAAAATACTTCATTACTTTCATTGATGATTGTACGAGATATTGTTGCGTCTATTTGCTAAGAAGCAAAGATGATGCCTTGGAAATATTTAAACAATACAATAATGAAGTTGAAAATCAACTTAGCAAAAATATAAAGAACGTTAGAAGCGATAGATGTGGAGAATATGGAATACTGTTTGAAGAATTTTGCACTAAGTATGGCATTATTCACCAAACCACGGCCCACTATTCACCACAATCAAATGGTATTGCCGACGTAAAAATCGTACTCTAAAAGAGATGATGAGTGCTATGTTGATAAGTTCTGAATTACCACAAAACTTGTGGGTGTAAGCAATCCTGTTGGCCAACTACATTCTAAACATAATACCACACAAAAGTAAGGATGAAACTCCTTATGAGTTATGGAAAGACCACAAACCTTCCTACAAATACTTGAAAGTGTGGGGGTGATTGGCTAAGGTAGAAGTACCAAAACCAAAACAAGTGAAAATTGGGCATAAAACAATAGATTGTGTATTTATTGGTTATGCTAACAATAATAGTGCATATCGATTTTTTGTACATAAATATGAAATAAGTGATGTGCATGATATTTTTTGAAGAAATATTTCCCTATAAAAAAAACAAGGAAATATGTCCTAAGAAAAAGACGTTTGAAGAAGCTATCGATGACTCAAAAGAAATTGAAGAGCCACGACGTAGCAAGAGGACCAAAGTGGCTAAGACTTATGGTCCTGACTTCATGACATATATGTTGGACAATGAACCAAGATCGCTTAGTGATGCATTATCTAGCCCTGGTGCTCCTATGTGGAAAGAGGCTATTAGTGGCGAAATATAATCCATAATGCAAAACCATGCGTGGGAATTGGTAGACTCTCCAACTGGAAGAAACCATTAGAATGCAAATGGATTCTTAAAAGGAAATATAAGTCTGATGGTTCAATTGACAAGTACAAGGCGAGACTCGTGGTAAAAGAATATAGACAAAATGAAGGCCTTGATTACTTTGATACATATTTATCAGTCACGAGAATTACGTCCATTGGAGTGATCATTGCTATCACAACTCTAAACAATTTAGAGATACATCAAATGGATGTAAAAACAACATTCCTCAATGGAGAACTTGAGGAGGAAATTTATATGAAATAACCCGAGGGGTTTGTGGTTCTCGGACAAGAGAAGAAAGTGTGTAGACTCGTTAAGTCATTGTATGGACTTAAGCAAGCGCCGAAACATTGGCATGAAAAATTTGACAAAACAATGTTGTCAAATGGTTTCAAAATTAACGAGTGTGACAAATGCGTATATATGAAAAACACTCCTAAAACATATGTAATAGTATGTTTGTACGTTGATGATATGCTCATAGTGGGAAGTAACTTAGAAATCATCAACGCAACAAAGAAAATGTTAATAAAACATTTTGAAATGAAAGATATGTGTGAAGCTGATGTGATACTTGGAATTAAAATCTCCAAGATATCCGAAGGACGAGTGTTATTACAGTCTCATTATGTTGAGAAAATACACGAGAAATTTCTCGCGAATGACACGTCGTCTGTAAAGACACCTTATGATCCGAACCTACATTTGGTTAAAAACAAAGGAGACCCTGTCATGCAATTAGAGTACTCAAGGATAATTAATTGGCAGTCTCATGTATCTCATGAACTGTACACGTCCTGATATTGCATATGCGGATGGCAAACTAAGTAGATTCACGAGCAATCCAAACAATGATCATTGGAAGGCATTGACGAGGGTATTAAATATTTAAGATACACCCTGAACTATGGATTGCACTATACAAGATATCCTGATGTATTGATGCAAATTGGTTATCGAACACGCAAGACTCCAAGTCGACAAGTGGTTATGTGTTTACCATTGGAGGAGCTGCAGTATCGTGGAAACTATCAAGCAAACTTGTATTGCTAGATCCACTATGGAATTTGAATTCATAGTCTTGGTTAAAGCGGGAGAAGAAGTCGAATGGCTTAGAAGTTTCTTGGAAGAAATTCCTTGTTGGGAAAAACATGTGCCTGCAATTAAAATACATTGTGATAGCCAATCTGCTATAGGAAGGGCACATAGTAGCATGTATAATGATAATTCTAGACATATACGTCGTAGACACAATAATATTAAACAATTGATCTCAAATGACATTATGTCCATTGACTAAAAGTCAAAGAAAAATATTGTGGATCCGCTTACAAAAGTTGCCTAGATATCAAGTATATAGTTTATCGAGAGGAATGAGATTAAAACCCTATAATCAATATCTTGTAGTTGATACCCAACCTATGTGACTGTAGATCCCAAGATCTAGGTATAAAAGAGACAACCAAACTACGAGATTGTATAAACACCTTGAAGAATTAATCTCCGACCCATTCCTATGATAAGGGGTGTAGCTTGAAAAAATGGTACGATGATAAGCAAAAGGCCATAATGATTCCTAAGATACGTTGGAGTATAGCGGGATACTCTTTTAGGAGATCACCTACTTAAGTGCGAAGTGTGTCCGCTTCAAAGAATGTAAAGCACTTATGAAACCAAGCGTGGTCCATGGCCGAAACGTACACAACCGTAAGAAACTAATATGAAGGTTAGAGTTGTTATGGTGTGGGTTCAATTGTTTTGATTTACACCAACGACTAAATAGTTCAAGACTATAAGTTCACTATTAATTCAAGTAAATCCGATTGAATACTACTACGGAAGATTCAAAGCCGCAAGCTATCTCTCTAGATACCATAATAATTCGTTGAAAGCACTCAATTGCATCATGTATTAATTTAATTCATGTGGGGGATTGTTGAAAATGCTTAATGAATTAGAAATTAAGCATCGAGGACCAATCGTGAAATTCTGGAGGGCGCGATAGATTGCCATATGTTGGCCCGATAGATCGCATGTACGAGAAAAAACTTGCCAAAATTCTGCCAGGCGCGATCGATCTCCACTCCAGGCGCGATCGATCGCGCCTGCGTCTGGCAGTAGGCGCAAAGGTAAAGGGCGCAATCGATCACGCCCTGTTCAGTTTTGTTGGTTGGCTGCGTCCCTTCACGAATTGATGTATTTTTTCCTGAATTGTTGCTTCCAATTGGTGTCCATAGGTGACATTACTTGGTCTACTATATAATGAACAACTCCTAGACATTTTATGAATTAGATTTTCGAAAAAGCACTTGATATTCTAGAGCAAAATCTTGTGCATTTTGTTCCCATTCCTTGTTCATTTTGAGTACTTTCAAGTCTTGGTGGTTTGAGGACTTGTGATTTGAAGTGCTCCTATCACAAGTCATAGTCATTATAGCTTCGGAGATAAATTGTCATAGCAAACCGTTAGCACTAAGGCGAGACGATATTGTCTTAAGGACGAAGATTACAAATCTCGTCTCGACATAAATTTTGAAGTCATTGTATTTTATTACTACATTCCTAATACACATTGAAAGAGAAAAATTCCACAACTAACAATGCCCTTGAGACTAAAAATAATTTAAAAAATCACTTACAAAAAAAGACCACAAAGTACCCAAATATGCTAAATGATCATAATATAACAAATAATTTAGAAACAGTGACTACAAAAACAAGCAACAATTTACACGATAATAAATTATACAAGCACGTAACACGTGATATAAATAATAGGATATAGCTGAATGATATGGTAAATACTAAATACCACGCATCTAATATTCTAATTACAAAAGGTCCTGTCCTTATTTATTTTGTTTCAAGTGAAAATGGTAGACAGATAATATCCCAATCCCCTGGATATGATTGCACGAGAACCACGCGTTTCCGTGTGAAACCAGAAGGCTTCGGCAGTTCAACCGTGTAATGAAATTAATGTACGAAAGCACGACGTCATTTGAAAAAAATGTCTATTATCGGTCCGCTGTTGCCGTGTCACATGGACGAAATCAGAAAAATAATAATAATAATTTGGGTTTTTTTTGAAAAATTAAGAGTATATCTTTTTATTTTTTTGGGAGGGGCCTTTCCCGTAGGTCCGCCTGTGGGTGTCACTCCCTCTTAAAATAATTGTATGGGTTGGATTTGGATCATATTAATAATTTAATATGATTAATTTAAAATGATTAATATGTTTGTTTATATATTTTTTATTAAAAATATTATATTTAAATATCTTGTGATTATATAAATGAAATCCATACCTGATACACATATGTAAAAATCTAAATCAAAGGTAATGATAATTAATTTTTATAAATAATATATTGATTTTTAGCCCAAATTTTCTATCTTGGAACTGGAATTGTGCCCTTATTATCCTGTAGAAAAAGTATATTGTTTGTTTTAGCATAAATATGATTATATTAAGTTAAAACGAGCATTACAACTAATAGTCAATCGAGATCATCAGCCACCGACTAATACCAACTAAAACCAGCCACAAGGCCCACAACTAAGGGTACCCTTAAAGTGATTACATATTGGCACATTGGACAATTTCAAGTTCAATGTGGCAATTGCATGATGATTGCATGGATAATTGATTGGATTGCAAATTTGCAACCGTAATTTTCTTTTCTTCGTTTTTTTACTTTAAAAAATATATAATTTAATTTATTAATATAAAATTTATTATTATACTACGTACGTGTGTGTATATATATATATATAATATTTATAATATTTATAATTATAATTTAAATATTATATTATATAAGAATCATATTTATATAATAATAATATTTATAATTAAAATACAAATAATATATATATTATTATTATATAAATAATAGATTAAAATTTACTATATAAGTATTATTGTTAGATAACTATTATATATAATTATAATATTTATATTTAACGTGTAAATAATATAAATTTTGTTATTAAATTATATATATTATATATAAATAAAAAAATATTATTGTTATATAAATACAAATTAAAATACTTATAACTATTATATTATTATCGATTAACAATTTTAACTATTGTCTTTCATTTTTTGTTATTAATAATGAAAATTTAAATATAATTTAAAAACAACATCACAAAAAAATGATTGGCAGTATATTAAATAATAATATGAAAATATAATTTTTAAATTTTATAATATTTTATGATTTTTGGATAATTTAAATTAAATTTAAAAATAAAAAATCAAGTTAAGAAAGTTATATTATAAATATAACTAAAATATTTAAATGTTTATTTTAAAGAAAAATTACAAAAAAAATCTTATAGTTTGGTTCAAATTTTACTTTGCAACTATTGTTTCAAAATTACAGTTTACATTGTCAACTTTCATGAATTGTAACACTTTGCATCCTATTAACTCGATTTTGTTTTTTTATCAAAGATTTATCGTTGCATTCCACCACCGCCTTGCATATTCAAATTTAGATCCTCTTAGGCTAGCTATTGTAAATTTTTAAAAAATAAAAAGAATATTTTGGGTATCAAAATTTCCTAGTTGTTTGATTTCGAAAAATAGAATTTTGACACCCCAAATATCTATTTTGATTTTTTTAAAAAATTGTGCATAACTAACTTAAGGGTTTTAAGTTTGAATATGTAAGGCGATGATGGAACGCGTCAATGAATCTTCGATCATGAGAATGCAAAGTGTTATAATTAATGAAAGTTGAAGATGTAAACTGTAATTTTTCGAACAATGGTTGCAAAGTTAGATGTGGACCAAACTATAAGTTATTTTTTGTAATTTTTTCATATTTTAAATATGAGTAGAATATATTAAACTATGAATAAAATATTGAGCAGCTCTCATTAATTAAAATTGAAGTGAAATGCAGGGATGAGATTTGAAATTGTTGAATGGAGTAAATGTAAAAGTTATGGATGTGATAGTGAAGCCCACTTTTGAAATTGGGATAAAGATGGCCTAGGGTACATTATTTTTAGTCAAAATAGCAAAAACAAAGAATAGGTCAACTTCGCAAGTTGCTGCATCACCATATTGTACACGTGTTTGACACTCTCCCAGTGCATCGTGTACACTTTTACTCTGGTCCACTCTCCAGCTTGGATGCTATTAAATTCCCAGCCTGGCGCCTTACCACCATTACCGTGTGCTCAAATAGCGTCACAACCGAAAGATGTGTTTACAGTAATCCATAAACTATATATATATCCATATAAATTTAGCTTTTAAATTCAAGCTAAAAGCAAACACACTGAAATAAATCTCACTTCCGAACTTTTACAGTTATACTACTGTACTGAAAAATAACTTTCTTGGACCTTTTTGTGACATTTTATTTCAAGAATGCAGGTTTTCAGTGATTGTTACTCAGACCCTTTTCCTTGTGCTAATGATTTCTGGTCATCATCATCATTTGCGTCGGCTGACCAAGTGATTGAATCTGGGTCGCCTGATAATTGGAGCGGTACTTGCAGTAAAGCTCATTTTTCTGACGAAGAATTGATCTTAGCTTCCAACACACCGAAAAAGAGGGCCGGGAGGAAGAAATTTCGGGAGACTAGGCACCCCGTGTACAGGGGTGTGAGGCGAAGGAATTCTGGCAAGTGGGTCTGCGAGGTCCGGGAGCCTAACAAGTCGTCCAGAATTTGGCTCGGGACATTTCCCACAGCAGATATGGCGGCACGTGCTCATGATGTGGCGGCCATTGCGCTTCGCGGGAGGTTGGCTTGTTTGAACTTTGCTGACTCCGCGTGGAGGTTGCCTGTCCCAGCTACCTCGGATGCAAAGGATATTCAAAAGGCTGCATTGGAAGCTGCGGAGGCTTTCCGGCCACAATCACAGGAAGAGAGGGAGCAGGAGGTCGCCACAACTTCTACTTCCGCTGTGGTTAGGTCGCCGGAAAATGTCTTCTTTATGGATGACGAAGCGGTTTTTGGGATGCCCGGATTGATAGCGAACATGGCTGAGGGGTTGATGCTGCCTCCGCCAAGATTCAATGATGACGTGGAAATTGATGCCGACGTGGCATTATGGAGCTATTCCATTTAGCATTTACTTACGTCAGTGTGCTTGTTGTGGGAATGTCTGCAATCCGTACGAAATCATAAGTACGGTTAGCCGTTAGTTGTTTTCATATGCAATAGTGGATGTAATTAATTATTATTAAATCATGTAAGTATTATGTAAGATCCAACAAATATCACATATATTCTCACATGATTTAATGATAAATAATCCATAAATAATTTTGATGCGATGTATATATATGGAGTGAGATTGAGGTGTGTTTTGTGAGATTTACGAGAAAATAGTTCCCTTCAAGTTCTTCGAATGTGAAATAGGAAAACGAAGTTTTTGGTCATCTGCTCTGGCTTTTGATGATGCTTGTAAACAAATACTTTGAAAAAATAAATAAATCTTTGTCTTCAGAGTCAAATAATAGTATAGGAGAAGAAGTTGACAGAATGTAGAAGCAAAAGTTGTTTAGCTTAAATGGAAGTGTGCAATTTAGAAATATTCCCATAAAAATCTGCATACTTTTCCACTGCACACCCACAGCCAACACTAGCTCCACGTACCTTATTGACAAAGCCATTAACTATTCAACAACGGGATATCATGGTAAGCAAATTATCCACACAAACAAATCTCCAAACACCTGCACTGCGCGTACTTCACACTCTTTAATAACCTCTAACCAGGTGAGATTTCAGATACTGCAAATAGGCATTTGAAATAGATCAGCCGCATGGGGCTCGCATTGAGCTATTCGGAGAAACCCGAAAGAGCATCCAACAAAAGAACAAATCCCACGTCGTGCATCAGATTCGAGACTATGCATAAATATCCGCCAGAGTCCAAGAAAGGTAATCAAACTTCAGAAGATATAGAGGAGCTTCTCAGAAAGATCGATTTTGGAGACGAAAATCATGATTTGATCAAAATTCGAAAATTATTAATTATGGGCATCACGTAGAGTTGGAGATTTGATTAGGATAGGTACGTTCTCTTTTTATAATTTTTATTTCACCTTTTTCCACTCTAATTTGTTGGAGTTTTTGGGACGTGTCATTGAATAATGTGGGCGAGCGAAGGGGGACAGTCGTCTCCTCTAGTTTATTTAATAAATATGGGAAATGTTGACCTATTTAAATTTCTATATGGTGTTTTTTTATAGCATAAACTGATATCAGATTAAGTAACAATATTTACCAGAAAGATCCGGCCAAAAGTCAGAATCCATATCGAAACAAAACAAAAAATAACTATAGATACATGCATCATATTTATCCAAAGCAAAGCCCAGAAAAATTGTATTAAAAGGTCCAGTAGGATAAGACATAGCAACAGAAGTGCAAGACCACATACATTAGAGGTAGGAATCACCAGAAACAATCGAGTCCCCTCAAACCAAGTATGTCACGATAAGATCGAAGGAGAGTGCTGCCTTCCATGAAATCAGAAGATACACACGAGAATAAGTGGGAAGCAATGATAACAGGCACCAAACACACAAGTTCTCATATTCTAAATTCGCAATGGATAGGAAACAATGATGTTTTTTTGCAATGTATCCTATCCTTTTTGGTCTGCCAATTGACTACTTGTGTTTCATGCATAATTTTGCTAAATAAGTTGTTTGGAAGAAGAAAAAAAACCAAGTCGTTGAAAAGATTATCAATTATGATCCACAACCTAGAGTATAAACCAAAATATACAATTTAATAATTTTGACATAACTTTTTAAAGATTTTAAATTAAATATACCAAATATTTAAAATCTCAATGATGCACATATTTATTATTACTACCAATTAGCAATGGCAAATTGCGAGGGGAGTAGGGGACATTGAAGACACAATGGATAAAATTATCACCATCTTCCCAAGAAATTACGAAACGTACTGCTACAGCCATAAAAAAAAAAAAAAAAACCACAACGATTGTTACGCTAAGATATAGGAATCAATCACACCACGCTTTTAACAAAAAATGGCGGCTGCAAGAGCTCCTTCCATCTTTCCTTCTTTCAACCTGTGCAACCCAAAACACTATCACAGCCACAGAACACAGAAAATTAAGCTTAATCTCACCAATAATCTCAACTCTCAGAAGATTTCCCACCTGCCCTCTTTGTTTTATTGGCAAAAGGTTGAGGCAAAATCAAGAAAATCGTCCATACTCCTCAACCACGCGTATGTTTCGGGCCCCGCCCCTATCGTGTCCGAAAATGACACCAAAATCGATGATTCGGGAGGGGATGAGATTCCAGAGCTCCAACCTGTTCATTTGATAAGCTGGGGTATGTTGTGGAATCTGGTTTCTAGGCATAAATGGAGAATCTTGGTTTCGATTCTTACACTTCTGGGCTGCACCACTTCTACTCTTGCAATGCCCATTTATTCAGGTATGTTGCAGTTATGAACGTACTGGTGTAAATGGAAAATATTGAATTGTGAGAATTTCTTGATTTCTCATGGATTAGGGACTGCTGCTCAACGCACATTTATTGACGTTTCTGCTTTGTTTTAGGGAGATTTTTTGAAGTACTAATAGGGGCAAGACCAGAGCCCATCTGGCAAGTGTTGAGTAAAGTGGGAATTCTATACTTAGTGGAGCCAATTTTTACTATCATTTTCGTGATAAATATGAATGCCATGTGGGAGAAGGTTATGTCAAGTTTAAGAGCACAAGTATTTCAAAGCGTCTTGATTCAGAAGGTAAAATTCGTGTTGTATAACATTGGCTATAGCTCTTTGAAAAGATATATTGTTTATTTGCATTCTTTCAGCATGATTATTTTTGTGTTTCATAAATGAAGATTGGAAATTGATTTTCCCAAAATCAATCTTCTGTTTGCAGCAATTTTTAAATGATTAAGCGCATTGCTTGGACTTATTGATAAAGTAATGAATGGATCACTGAACCTTCTTATGACAATGCAGTTCCAAATTTATAATTAACTTTTAAAGGATCTTGAGCTCTTTAGAAACCAAAGGTTTTTATAATATTTCATTTAATATTATCTGTAAATTCCCTAGTTTCATTTCATTTGATTTAATGTCAGTGTCAAATTTATGATATGTATTTCAATCTGCTTTGCAGGTGGAGTTTTTCGATAGGTACAAGGTATACATTCTAAATTTCTTAGGTTTATGTCTTTTTTTCCTTCAGGTCAACATTGTACAATAACAGCGGTTATAGGTGTTTACGAAGTATGTCTGTTGTTACATTTAGGGTAAGGAAACATTATTCTGGTTATATAATTGGGGGATTTGCTTATTATTTTCTGTGTGTTGATTTTAATAAATTTCTAAGAGAATCAAAGTTATCATATATTTTATAGATTTAGATAATGATCATTAATTGTGAAGAAATGGTATACTTTCATAAGAATGATGTACATATTGAGACCCATTAAGAATAATTAAAATTGAACTAACAATCTGACTTAGTTCCTACATACAAGCTACAGTTAGAAGTAATTAAATTCGAATTTTAGAATATTCAAATTATAGATTGTTGTAACAAGATTCGGTGTTTGGTTGTTAATATGTACCCTCTGTTGGTTTAAAAGATAGTTACCGTTAGTAATGATCGGCAAATTGGAATAATGTGGTGCCGATCATTATTCTTGGTGTTTAAAGTGATCTTGTGTGATAGATGCTTAAATAAAGAGAGAATCAATGAGTAAATTTCATCACCAATTGGTATATATCCTTTGCCGTTATGAACTAATGGGTATACCTATTGCCCTGCCCAATTTGCTATTCTACTTTATTTCTACAATGGCTTTGTGTTTTATGAACTGAACTTGGTGCACATCTTGTAGGTTGGCGAACTAACTGCTTTATTGACAACTGATTTGGGTTCTCTTAAAGGCATTGTTACTGATAATATATCAAGAGATCGTGGTTTCAGGGCTATTTCCGAGGCAAGCTACTGTACACCTAAGTAAAAGTGAGATTTATGTTTATAGTATAATATTTTGTCTCACCATACTTATTCGGGACATGTCAACATTCAAATTTTTACTAATTGCTTTTAGTGAAGATATTTCTAAATTTAAGAAAATGTTCTCCTTGTTCAATTCAAAATCCACCCAATGGCCTGATACTTTCAATTGAACTTCTTTTACCTCATGTATTTGGTTTCGTCTGGTGACCCATGAACTGTGTACCATATCATCTTCCTGGCAGGTTATTGGAACACTGTGTTTGCTTTTTGCTCTTTCCGTTCAACTGGCACCAGTTTTGGGCTTACTCATGTTAACAGTATCTGTTTTGATTGGTAAGTTTGCTCACAAGAAATGGTTATCTTTAGTTACATTTCATGTTACAATCCAAATGAACTCTGAGTACGTAATTAATGTGACAAAGAATTTCACACATGACATGCATCCATAATCTAGTGTTTGCTATTTTACCAAAAATTACGGCTGGTATAAGATTGAAACTCAAATATTTTATACCTTATAATAGATCAACTGCTATGTTCAATCTTTCTTCCATAAGGAGAAATTGTTGCTTCCTAATAATCTTCTCTAATAATTATACCAATTTGTAATGAATGAAAATCCAACTAATGAGAATCTAACATGTGATTTTGGCATTGACATTAATTGTCAAAATAAAAGTTATCCACTTTACGGAAATTATAGTTGGTGTAATGGTGTAACTCAGAATTTTTAAACCGTATATCAGGTCAAGGTTCATCTTTATATTACTCTTCTATGAGGTATATTAGTTGTTCCCTATAATGCATCAACTTATAGAAGATATATTAGGAAATGTAACAAAGGATCGGGTAGGATTGAGTAGCAGCACCATACTATCCTTTCACAAATAATTTTTGCTTTTGTTATGTATATGTTCATTACTTGTTTTGTTCTTTCTTCATTTTCTTGGGATACTACAGTAACATGAATGTTATATTTAGCTGTGTATAAGAGAACAACTGTGAATGTATTTAAAGCTCATGGATCAGCCCAGGCTTCTATTGCTGACTGTGTGACAGAAACATTTTCTGCCATACGCACGGTAACCTCTTGATATATGTTTTAACTTGTAAATTTTTACTGTCATTTTTCTGGAAGTTATCTGCTATTTATGATGGCATTCATTGTCACAGGTGAGATCATTTGGAGGTGAAAAACGACAAATGTCAATTTTCGGTCACCAGGTAGGGTGCAGTTTGGAGTTATCCATACTTAAAAGGCCTAGTGGTTTTACAGATAATGCTATAATGAATTTGATTTGTCAGATTCTTAAGTACGAGGATAGTGGCATGAAGCTCGGAAAATTTAAGTCCATCAACGAATCCCTAACTAGGATTGCTGTTTATGTCTCTTTAATGGCATTATATTCTCTTGGAGGAGGCAAAGTAAAAGCTGTAAGCTGTTTGAGACTTTTCTACCACCAATCCTATGTTAATTCACTGGTGTCCTCTCTTGAAGCGGAGTTTTTTAGTCCTTTTTTTTCTCACTTGTAGCATCTTCTTTGAGGCTTGTTGTATGGTAAATCCTCCTCATCTTACAATGGCTACGTCGTGTTTGGTGCAGGGTGAACTTCCAGTGGGAACGATGGTGTCTTTTATTGGATACACTTTCACGTTGACATTTGCTGTGAGTGCTCTTTTTTCATGGTGATCATCCTTCATTTCATCACAAGAAATAACTTGTTTTTAGGTTCAAGGAGTGGTGAACACCTTTGGAGATCTTCGAGGAGCCTTTGCTGCTGTTGAAAGAATCAATACTGTTTTATCCGGTTCTGAAATCGATGAAGCACTTGCTTACGCTTTAGAGAAAGACTTAAAAAGAAGAAGAATAAGTGACAAAAATCTTGAAGCTCTTTTCTTCAATGGTTCAAATGCGAAAACACTGACGAGGGGTGAACGATACATGTCTTCGTTAAAATCAACTGGCAATATGAGAGCAATTGCCCAGTCTGGTGATATATTCCTTGAAGGTATCCATTACAAGTTAATCATCAATGTGTGGTTCATGTTGGTGTTGTGGTGATGGCACTGGTAAAATGCACTCCATTTCTTATTTACTTAATTTGTTTCACAGATGTTTATTTCTCGTATCCACTGAGGCCAGATGTTCAAATCCTGCAAGGTCTTGATCTAACTTTAAAACTTGGAACTGTCACCGCTCTTGTTGGACCAAGTGGTGCAGGCAAAAGTACAGTAGTGCAGCTATTAGCTCGCTTTTATGAGGTTAATATCATTGTTTCTCGTTGAATAAAATTCCATTTTCCTCGCAAAGAAGTAGCTAGACCTTTTGACTTTACAGCCAACCAAAGGCCGTATAACTGTTGCCGGAGAGGATCTACGATCGTTTGATAAGAGTGAATGGGCTCGTGTGGTTTCCATAGTGAATCAAGTAGCTCTCTATATCTTCTCTCATTATACATTCTTTAAGTTTCTACTTGGAACGACACCTATGCAATCACCATTCCAAGTTCGTAATGCATTTATAAACAAACTGGCACAGGAACCTGTTCTATTCTCAGTTTCTGTTGGAGAAAACATTGCGTATGGGCTCCCGGATGAATATGTTTCCAAGGATGATATTATAAAGGCTGCTAAAGCAGCAAATGCTCATGAATTTATAATATCATTACCACATGTGAGTCTAGTATTCTGTAGAATCATATTCACGTGTTCTTTTTACTGCATATATCGAGTTTTTGCAAATTGTTATTTATAGGGTTATGACACACTAGTTGGTGAGCGTGGGGGGCTTTTAAGTGGAGGACAGAGACAGGTAATTTAAAGGTTAATTCAGTCGATCTCTCTGTAACAATTAACACCAACACTTTTCTCTTGTACCCCCTCGACAGAGAGTTGCCATTGCAAGAGCCTTGCTCAAGAATGCTCCAATCTTGATTCTTGATGAGGTATACCTCTTTGCTCATCCATGAAATTTTTAGGAGATTTTTTATGGAAGTAGTGTGCTCAGACGGTTTGCATCACTTAGCGAGGCCTTTAAGGTGTAGAACTATTCAAGATTGCATGCTTGAGACAATATTCTCACAATTTTAATTTAGATATATACTTGCACAGGCGACAAGTGCTTTGGATACTGTGAGCGAACGACAGGTTCAGAATGCTCTGAATCGTCTAATGAAAGGAAGAACGACACTGGTGATTGCTCACAGATTGAGCACGGTTCAGAACGCAGATCAAATTGCTCTCTGCTCAGATGGGAGGATCTCAGAACTGGGTACACACATTGAGTTGTTAGGAAAGAAGGGTGAATATGCTTCTCTTGTTTGCACCCAAAGGCTTGCATTTGAATGACAAATGTTCTCCAGTCGCTGTACTTTATTGTTGCTTTGTTATGTGAATACGAATACCTTCGATTCAATTGTCGGAAACATTGACATTGAATGTATTGAATCCTTGCTCTTGAAGTTTGTTGTATGAAATACCTGAAGATAGCAGACTCGAGAGGGAAAGAGTAGGGATAGTCTCCTTCAAACGAAAAATATTAAGAGAGGATGTGTGTTTTTTAAATCTCATCATAGATTTATGATTAAAAAGGTCTACTAATTTATGATTAGAAGGGACTTTTTCTTTTCTCTGCTTAACCAATTTTTTTATTAACCCCGTATTAATTTATAAAACATGCACCGCCAATACCTGTTTCATCGTTACAATAAATAATCTCATATGAGAACTTATTTTTTATATGAGGTGGGGGATTTTTACGAGATTTTTGAGCCACCACCCAGATTCGAACTCGAGTCATCCTAAAAGAAAAACGAGATTTACCACCCAATTAAAAATGCAACACTATTTAAACAAGCATTAATGTATACATACACATGACGTGTCCAAGAAAATAATTTTTTTTAAATCATTATTACAAATGGGACGCAAGAGAATGGAAGAATATAGAACTAGGGTTGTTACCGAACCAAAACGGACCGGTTCCAACCGAACCCAGTTATGATTTTTTCGGAAGGTGACCAATCCGGTTGGAAAACATATTGGATCCGGAAATTTTTTAAAAAAATATAAAAATTCTTTCATCCGCCTTTAGACATAAAATCTTCCTTTTATATATATTTTTTAAAAAAATTCACACGGTTCTGGTTCCAATCCGAAACTGGGTGGCACGGACGACCCGGACCGGTTAGACGGTTTCAATCCCGGTCCTGTTCCGAGCTAACCCGACCTGTTAAGCAGCCCTATATAGAACCCATTTTCCTTAGAGCATCATCGTCGTAAACCACGAGAAATTTTTGTATGGATCGGATGTGGCTTTGGTTCATGCACCAGCACACAAATTTTTGTCAACCATGTTTGAAAATTTTTGTATGATGGTGCATAGAAAACGAGACCCACACCCCGTCCAAATTTCCCGTGAACCACTACTCAATCAATGCGTAATAATTGTTTCCAAGTAATCAAAAACTGTGGAGATTCCAGACATTTTCAGTATGCAAGAAAATGATTTATCTTCGTTAAGTAATCGAGCATTTTAAACGAATATTATTATCATACTTAGTTCCTTTGACAACGCGCAAGGTGCGGTGCCAGCAAACAGTTCATTTGGCTTTCTATCTTGTTCTATCCATGACTTTTTGAGTGAGTTACCATCATAAGCTCTATCTGATTTAATCAAATACCTATTGCACCTGCTCCCCACATAAAATTTAAGTTGATATTTATATTTTTGGTAAATAAAGTTAAAAAAATTGAGGAACAACTAAAATCAGGTACATCGATTACATCGAAATAAGAAGAGACAAAAGTACAAAATGAGAAGACATGGGACCTATTGTGTGCCTAGTCGAAGAAAAGATTATCATTTGCTCTTAACGAATCGCATTAAGGGGGTTCCAACATTTAAACTTCAAAATAGGAAGTCAATTCTTCTGAAAACGTAAGGCTAAATCCATGCAAAATAAAAATGATTATAGTCGAGAGAACCAAACCCACAAACCATGCAGATAAATGAAACCAACATGCTTTGTCTGTCTGTCATTATCCAATATTTTATGGTACTTATAAGTTCCCTTTTTTTCACTTTAAAGCAGGAAAACAAAAGCACGTCAATGGAATTAAGATTTAAGCTGCACATTAGTCAGCCAAATGGATGAGACAGTTAGCCGTGCTAATTTTGGTCATTGTCACCTTGGCTATTCTCTACTTTGGCCATCTGAACTTAATGCAGAAAATTGTGCTCACAAATAATACACAAACATTTTCTCTCTGGAAGATGTTTCGCACGTGATTGTAACAACACGTGACAATTTAATGGGGTAGTTTCCTTCCAGTAAGAACGCATGGTAAAAAGGAAAAGAATCTCATAAAAATGCATCTTTGATTTAAACTGTGTTCCTTTACATAAATCATGTACACTTCACAAAAACAAACATTGGCCTACAACAACTTTAATTCAACTCAGTGAACACTAGGAGCTACTAAAACTCACCGGACCTTCTTACGAGACTTGTACGGAAAGTGAGAAGGAGGTGATGGTAATAATTCAACTGGTAGTTTGGGAGATTCTAAATCTCCCGACAGCATTCCCACCACATCTTTCATTGAAGGACGACGAGACGGGGATTTCTGAAGGCAGAGCAACGCCACCGTGATGCATAACAAGGCTTGATCTTTATTCATCGACTGAACATTTGGATCAACTAAATCGATGAGCTTTCCTGCACGAGCAAGATGACGAGCCCAAGATAGAAGGTTGGCTCGTTGGAATTCCGACATGGGAGACCCCGTCACTTGAAGTGGCCTACGCCCCGCTACAAGAACGAGTAAAAGAACTCCATAACTATAAACATCACATTTCTCAGAAACATCGCCTCCACCACCATATTCTGGTGCTACATAGCATACGGTTCCTCTCATACTAGGTGTGCTACTGATCCCACCGCTCTTCAGTATCTCCCCACTGACTGAATCATGACTGTTCTTCCGCGCTCTCCGAAGCTCGCCACTAAGCCCATCCAACCACCAGTCCATGTTACTCTTGCTACTCCTGCTCCGGCTCCTTTTTTTCTTCCTGTCAACATACAATTCATCGCCCCTTGGCCACCAGCGATCACTATAACAGTCATCACTTAGTGACCCCTGCATTTGTTTCTTCTTCTTCTTTTTCTTCCTCTCGAGCTCCTCACAGTACTCCTCTTTCCACCACTCCCTTGCTGGTCTTCTCTTCTCTTTCTTCACATTCTTTTCAACATCCATTGACACCCACCAATCCAATTGTCTTCTTTTCTTCTTCTTTTTCTCCATTTTACCAGCTACTCCAGACCTCGAGGAAGCACCCATCCACTCACTTTTCGGCCTCTCCTTCTTGATCTCGTTTCCAATCCATTCCATAACATAGTCTTTCACCGTGCCTGGCTCCCCATCCCCTCCTGTATCTTGCTTCCACCACCAATCTTTCCCCGTTACACTCTTCTTCTTCTTCTTCTTCTTCTTCCAACCACTCTTTTCACCCCCACTCTCAACACTAAACCGATCAACATTGCCATCTGAGAGACTTATTTTCTCCAAGGCATCACATGGCGAATAATTTGCAGCTACCATCCCAGGCGATATGACAGGAGCTGCTTCTCCATCTGGTGATAACTCAATCCCCACCACCGCCTCCGGTGACGCCTCAACCCTCACAATCACACTCTCCGGTGACTTTTCAGCGGCACCAAGATCATGATTGTTATGACTTTCTTCGAGCCCACTAGCCGTAATCACACTCTCTGTCTCCTCCACCATGGATCCATTATCATCCACCCCATTCCCTAAACTACCTTCCTTCTTTGTCTCAACTTCCAAGATATTATTCTCCTCTACCTTGAACCTAGCCAACCCCAAATCACCAATCTTGGCATTGAAGCTCTCGTCCAACAATATATTACTCGGCTTAATATCACCGTGAATAATCGGTGGATCGCAGTAATGATGTAAATAATCGAGCCCTTTAGCAATATGTAAAGCAATCAAAAATCTTTTATCCCAATTCCTCAACTCCTCACTTCTCTTATGAAAAAGACAATCTTGCAAGCTCCCGTTTTCCATAAGTTCATATACTAAAAGCATGCGTCGTTTCTTAGGATTTGATGAAAAACCCATCACAGAAACAACATACTTACAGTCGATCTTGGAAGAAAAAAGCAACTCATTCTGAAATTCACGCTCACCTTGAAGAGAACCCGAATCCATAAGCTTGACAGCGAGACGATTTAAGGGAAAGGGAACGGCTGAGTTTTTTGACACGTGGCGGTTTTCCTTCAGGACGGCCTGATACACTGAGCCGAATCCACCCTGGCCGAGGCGGTGGGAGGGAGAAAAACCAGAGGTTCCACGGCGTAGGAGCGAGTAAGAGAACTGATACGGAGGTTTCTTAGAGTCGGTGTCCGAAGCTGAAGGGACGGTGCGTTTCTTGCTAATTCTTCGGAAGCAGAGAGCAAGAAAAATAAGTAAAGAGACCGCCGCTGTCAGCCCACCGGCCAGAGGCGGCACGAGATTGCTCGTCAGGTGATGCTGCGGCGTCGGAGAAGGCTGACGGGAGGGCATGATAGTAATTTCAATAGTACTTTTTTTTTTTTTACGGGTCTTAATGAATACAACTCATAACAGACTGAGAAAGATCAGATTGGACGAGTGAATGAGTGATACGGCTAAAAGCCTAAACTTTAATTCACGACCCTTTCACTCGGCTTCTATTTCAAGATTCAGACTTTTGGTGAATGTGATTTTGTTGCAGTTGGGATATCACATTTGCGAGTCAAAGTCTTGGACTTTATCATTTGTGTATACACTAGTGGGAATATATTTTATTTTGAGAAAATTACAAGAATATTATCACTTTTAAAATATATTTTAACTAAATTTTTCAAGAAAATCTTATTTCAACTAAATACATTTTTTAAAGAACTTATTTCAAATAAGTCTATTTTATCAAACCATAATCTAATTAGTTCATTAATTATGACTACAATACTCTTGCTCTACACCTTCATCCCCAAACTTTTGTCCACTTTCCACCATTCACGTTCTTTATCGTTGAATATCATCGTGTCTAGCGGTGCATGTAAATTATATGTACCGTTAGACTCATGTAACTCATACGGTGCATGTAAAATTGGTTCATACGGCGCATGTAAAATTGGTTCATGCGGTGCATGTAAAAATTTAATCATGTGGTGCATGTAAAATTGAGTCACGTGGTGCATGTAAATTTGAGTGATGTGGTGCATGTAAAAATTGACTCATGCGGTGCATGTAAACTTGAGTGATGCGGTGCATGTAAAATTGAGCCATGCGGTGTATGCAAAAATTGACTCATGCGGTGCATGTAGAATTGACTCATGCGGTGCATGTAAAATTGAGTGATACGGGCATGTAAAAATGTAATCATGCGGAGTATGCAAAAATTGACTCATGCGGTGCATGTAAAATTGACTCATGCGATGCATGTAAAATTTATTCATGCGGTACATGTAAATTTTACTCATACGATGCATGTAAAAATTATTCATGCGGTGCATTAAAATTACTCATGCGGTGCAGAGTGTTTTTATAAGTGAGGTTAGTTTGGTAATTTTATTCAAAAAATGGACTTAGTTGAAAGAAATTTTTTTTTTTTGAATCGGCCGAAAAATCTTTTACTTAATGGTACCGACCCGAATTTTTTTTTTTCGAGTGTATACTAATAATAGTATTATTTATTTGGAGTTTGTCATATATTATATTATTATTAAGTATGAAATTTCTAAAGTAAACATTTTTAATCTTTAAAATATATCAATTTCTTTTTTAAAAAAATATATCTCATGTAAAATTTAATCATACGGTGCATGTAAAATTTACTCATGCGGTGCATATAAAATTGACTTATGCGGTGCATGTAAAATTGAGTGATGCGGTGCATGTAAAAATTTAATCATGCGGTGCATGCAAAAATTGACTCATGCGGTGCATGTAAAATTGACTCATGCGATGCATGTAAAAATTTACTCATGCGGTACATGTAAAATTTACTCATGCGGTGCATGTAAAAATTATTCATATGGTGCATTAAAATTACTCATGCAATGCATGTAGAATTACTCATGCGGTGCAGAGTGTTTTCATAAGTGGGGTTAGTTTGGTCATTGATTAAAAAATGGACATAGTTGAAAGAACTATTTTTTTGTGAATCCGTCGAAATTTTTTTTACTTAATGGTACCGACCCAAAATTTTCCTTTTTTTTTTTTTTGAGTGTATACTAATAATAGTATTATTTATTTGGAGAACTTTTTATATGTATTTGTCTATATATATTATTATTAAGTATGAAATTTCTAAAGTAAACGTTTTTAATCTTTAAAATATATCAATTTCTTTTTTAAAAAAATATATCTCTCCGCAGTGTAAAAAATATAATGCAAAAACTCAAAAGCATTGATTAAAAAATATTCAAACAAAATTAAATTTATACAAAAATTTATGATATTAAATTTTATATCAAAATTTATATACTTGTTGCATGCATCATGTACTGTGAAATAGTAGTATTAGATTATCAATTTGATTATTTAACCATTTATTTCTATAAAAAAAAAGAAGAAGGAAATCCATGTACTTGTTCAAGTTGTATCTATCTCTAGGAAACATTGTTGCTGCCCTGAAGGGTACTGTCCTCAGGGGCATCATCCACCATCCATGTGGAATCTTTTTTTTCTTTTTAAAAAAAAGATTCCAAATGAATGATGATGATATCCCTAAGTGCACTACCCTTAAGACATCATCAAACAAAACCTAAATCTAATAGCTTACCATCAACACACAAAAAAAATTAAGAATCTGAACTAGATTCGTTGATCTCGAATATAATTAGACCCACTACTTACCAACCGCCAAATGTTTCTCTAATCAATGTAGTTGGATAGATAATAGGGTAGTTGGGGAGTGGTTTGAATTATCTTTCTTTTGGTTTCTTTAATCATTATAATATTTTTTTTATATCAATTCTGGATGATATTTGATTTAATATTAATCTTGATTTCATGCAATGGTTAGGTCATTATTGGATGACAACAAGATTTGGTAGAGGGTGGATGACATTATCGGAAGCTCTCTTAATGAGTAGGTAAAAACAAGGGTTTTAGGCATTCGTTAGGATTATTGATAACGAACCTCCCTGTGATTTTTTAACCAGACAGATTATACTATTTTGGTTTAAAAATAGGCAGTTTATCCCAACCGTTATTTGAAATATATGTAGTTTACCCCATGTGATTTGTGAAAAAAATATGCAGTTTACCCCTTGTAGTTTGTGAATATGTGTAAAACACTACATTCGTATATGCTATATTTTACAAACCACAGTGGGATAAAATAGCTATTTTGAAAATAACACGGTGTAAACTATCAAATGCTCTCATACTCTTAATGAGTAAGTAAGAAGGGTTTTAGGCTTTCATTAGTGTTATTGGTAATGGACCTCCCCGTGGTTTTTCAAATAAGTAGATTATACTTTGGTTTGAAAATAGTCATTTTAGTCCCGTTGTTTGAAAATAGGTAGTTAACCCCCAGTTGTTTACAAATAGGCAGTTTACCCCATATAGTTTTGTGAATAGCTGCAAAATGGCCCTCAGTATATTATATATATTGCAAATCACGGAGGGAAAATAATTATTTTTAAAATCATATGGGGTAAAAATGTCTATTTACAAACCACAGAAGTATTAAGTGTCTATTAGAGATACTATAGAGAGTAAAATGTCAATTTATTATATATAATAATTGGGATCTCCGATCCAAGTTGGGGAACTTCTTATAAGAATCGGTGTCACTTGGGCTACATGTCCGTGGCACAAATTCGGTATACAAATGCTTTAAAGTCGGAAAAAGGAACAAATTCCGATTGACAAACAAAAAGCAGTGCATTATCTTAACGGACAAGCTATAGGTGAAAAGAGAATAAAAGGTAAATTGAGTGAGATGTCCCACCCCGTATAATCCGTCAAACTTTTATTGGGAAATGTGGAATCAAATGTAATTTCAGTACAAAGAAATCATTGCTGTAAAAAGTTGTTAGAAACATTCATTATCATCCTTTATTATTATTATTATTTTAATAAATTTCTTTTTTTACACACACTACGCAACTCAAATTTGAATCATCCAAAAAAACAAATTTAACCACTCCGTCAATGCAGAAGCTCCATTATCATCCTTAAAAATAAATGAATATATGATAATATAAAGGAAAACAATAATTATAATAGAGAACCAAAATATATATATATATATTTTATATTTCAATCTTCGGAACAAAATGTTTTTATAATAATCTTAAGGATACGTTATGTGTATATATACTAGTTCTAGTTTTAAGTAATTTTTGAGGTTAATTTAAAGAATATTTTAACAAATGATCTTTACATGTTTTTATAATTAATTAAAATTATTGTTTGAATATGGATTTTTTTTAAAAATATAGTACAATAATTCTTTTTTTTTTCCTTTTTTATGTTAGTGCTGGTATGATTATTGTTTTAGATTATACCATGAAACCATGTGGGGTAAGGTTGGACCGTTTGCCCCTCAGTTTGGACTACTCAAAGCAACGGGTCAATGGCCCAAAATTTTAACCATAAAAGTATTGTCAAAGAACTAAACCATGTGGCCCACACGGCCCGGCGGCCTTGATTTTTCTTGAAATTATTGTTAAAAACCAAATATTTTAATTCCAATATTATATCATATCGCAGTCCACAAGTTGTCACCAAACAAATCCCCAAATGGCTAATAGACCATTAACACGATCAAGCAAATAAAATAAAATTGTATGGTTAAGTTTTATAAAATTGAAAATTTAGTTCTATAACACAATAATTGTAATATTTGTAAGTAATCCGATAACTAAACATTTGTAGCGTGTTTGATGCACTCTGTCAATGAAGAACGTCAACGAGTCACGAGCAAAACTTCGTCTCTACGGTATCCATACGATCAAATCGCCTAAAGGGACGTTGAATTATCAAGGTGCTAGCCTTGAAACTCAACCTTAAATATGACGGTTGCACACGTTTTTGTTGATGGCTTATAATTCTTCTATCCACTTGTATGTAACCCTGTGACATCTCTATCTTATATAGATGTCTATAAGTGTGGTACATCAAAATTACAAAAATTCTTGAACTCACGGCTCATTAATCTTTTTCATGAATACGTGTCTTGGCCAAATAATATATATTTATCACCAATAAATAAATAAATATATATATATATATATATATATATATATATAATTCGGCCCAACAGTGTATATGATAATTTCTACCATTCTTCGATTATGACTCTTCATAATCTATTTAATTCATCATATAAATTTATTTCCCTTCATCGATTTAATCTTATGTGCGACCAATTAAGATTTCGCAACGTTGGCAGTCACAAAGAATCTCATTTTATGTCACGAGCAATTAGCGGTATAGCAACACATCAAACCCACCCAAGTTACAAGAATGTTATTGACTCGACATTACATATGGCTTGTGATAATATTTACCATGTAATTCAATTCATTTGTCCTAGGTGTCTAGATTGAACACTGAGTCATGAAATTGTCATACTCATATAGTTCAACGTTTTATTTCTTGATCATCGCGTAGACTAGATTTAACAAATGAGCTCGATATCACATATCGATTTATTTGAGCATGCTCATGCATATTTAGTTTCACTCGATCAAGGGCCCAAAACACCACTCCCGTTATATGAAAGGGACAAATCCTATATTGATCACATACATAATTATCACTATGTGAATCGCTTATCACTTTCATATAACAATCCATTTAGCATTCTCATGGTGGGTTGGTCTATTACATATTGAAGCTGAATATATTGTTGCCGACTCTAAAACTGAAGCTGAATATATTGCTTATGACCTTATCGTTTAGTGCACAATAATCTGTCGTAGCGGCCGACTCCACAACTGAAGCTGAATATATTCTTCTTTAATTTATTTACTGAAGTGACGTATTTTGGACTTCGCTATGTCCACAAAGCACATTTATATCATTCGATCCAAGGTTATATGCCACAAACCAAATTTATTAAAGGTAACACAAACACGAAAACAAAATCAGAGTGCATAATCTTTGGTCAAGGCCACCAAAGATCGAAGTTGGTAGATAAATATGCATGACAAAATATATGAAATAGCCCATAACTACCTTGTTAAACATCACGGATTAAGCAACCATGGTCACCATTTTTATATTTTCAATTAAAAAAAGCTCAAACGCACCATTTTGTGAAATATTCTGTAGGAGTAACTTTAGAGAAATATTGGAAAACAAACTAGACAGATTGTTCGACATTCACCTGTGCGCTTGCTGCCTCCATCATACCATTGCGTATCTGATCGCCAATATCACGAACATGACCAGGACCATGGGGTATGAAAACCGTAGTGTTTTTGGAACTGTTTCCCAGGTCTTTGATAGTGTCGAAGTACTGAGTGATCATGATAAGGTCCATCACCTCTTTCGCAGATGTGCCTTCGACTTTGTGGGAGAAATTCAAGATATTCTCTCTGAGGCCGTCTGTGATTGCCTGTCTTTGTCTAGCAACACCGACTCCTCCGAGATACTTGGCTTCAGCTTCCGCTTCTGCTTTCTTGACTTGAAGGATCTTCTCCGCCTCCCCTTTGTATACACTAGCAAGTTGCATTCTTTGCGCTACCATAGAAAAGATACATTTTATCCCCAAGTTGCAGTGAAAATCAATCAAAGAAACCACCCATTTGGAGATGGGGGAAGTAAGGAAAAACAAGAAAGGTACATGTTTATCTGAGGTATCATGTATACAAACAACTTTGGCTCCATGCTAATGGACACCGTAGAATTTCTTTAAAATGAAGTGCTTCTGACATATATAATGGGCCAAGATCGTATATCATCATTGTGAGTACAGAAATGAAATGGATGGATATAGGCAATCCAGCTATTAATGATCATGTTTTTTTTCCAGAGCAACTAAAATGTGAACAGAACAAAATTAAAACTTGGAAATCGATTAATGAAAGCATCATAATTCATCATTCTATTCCATTCTGAAATGTGAAAATATGTTGCTCCCACAAGATTAAATCATGTATGTGAGTAATATCAGCAGCCTTACACCTATCCCACATGGATGCGATAGCTGTATGAAAATATAAATCTTACAATATAAAAATACCATGATTGATGTTTATGACCAGCAATCCCAAGTATTTTCTCCACTTAAATATATATGAATTGTCTAATTCAGAAGCAGAGGACGTCAATCTTATTTCTTGGTTCAACTAATCAAGACTTGAAGAGAGTATGAGAGGGCATGAGGTTCATTAGCAAATATAACATAAAAGGCTACAATGTCAGAGAAGCCACACCAAAAGTCACAAAAGATGTGCAAGCAGTGTCAAGAAGAAAACCATGTATATCAATAGTGAACGCCACACTTAGCAACACGTGAACTTTCAAATGGACAGTCTAGTTGTATTGATAATGTTCTGGCTGAAAAGTGAAATACGAAAAGGACAATAATAGCTGAGAGTAACCTGCATTTATCTCATTCATCGCTTTGCGTACTGAGGCATCAGGAATGATGTCAACCATCAATATATGCTCAATGTTAAATCCATATGCTCCCATCACCTGACACATGTAGTCAAATCAGAGATGGATCTCGTACCACATAGCCTACATGTTAAAACTTCTAAATTCAGATAAGAGAAGACCTAAGATTGCATCATTCCGCATACAAAAGAATGAAAATGGAACAAAAAAAATCACATAATGGAATTAAGTGTCAAATTGATATCAAAGCATGTTAGCTAAGAAAATTATCAAATACGTAATGGTCTCTGAAACTATTGTTTTTTCGTGCAGGTTTTCCTCCTCTCTTCTCATCTTTTCTGAACTTGAATAGTTATTTTCTTTTTTATTTCATGCAGTACGAAACAGTCACCAGAATACTTCACAATGCAGGGAATTTTCAAACTAACACATGCAATACATCCATATACTTTCTCATGGGGTTGAGAAACAGAGGTGGGCCTGAAGATTCCAATCGTTTATCCTTTTTTCCTGGACAAACCTTACGAGAAGTTATCTCTCATGGGGTTGAGAAACAGAGGTTGGACTGAAGATTCCAATCGTTTATCTTTTTTCCTGGACAGACCTTACGAGAAGTTCTCTCTCATGGGGTTGAGAAACAGAGGTTGGCCTGAAGATTCCAATCGTTTTATCTTGTTTTCCTGGACAGACCTTACGAGAAGTTATCTCATAGATACAAATTCAATCCATCAGGCTTGTAGAGCATGCAAGTCTCCAATTTCACAGCTCGAGAAGTTATCTCGTAGATACAAATTCAATCCATCAGGCTTGTAGAGCATGCAAGTCTCGAATTTCACAGCTCAATAAAAAACGAGTAACAAATAAATGTAGACTCATCATGTTAAAAAGCACAGATATACTATACACCGAAATAGAACAACTCCGTCAAATCCAAGAAAGAAAAGGGTAATTGAAGACCACAACTGAGAATTCAAATTACAATTAAATATTAAACTTTTGCCACAGTCGCCCTATGTTCTTCTTTTTATCAAAAATTACCTTCTCAAGTTCCTCCAAAACAGCTTGAGCAACATCACCCTTCTGTTCGAAAAGCTCATCCAAAGTCATTCTCGGAACATGAGCTCGCACCACTAGTAGCATGAACAGAGAAAATGTAACAAAAACTTCAGTGACACATATACAAACAAAAAAAAAGACAAAAAACATTAAGATATTGAGCAAGAAATTAATTGCATTAATTTGCATAAAGTACCATCAAATACGTAAGACTGAATCTGCTCTCTAGGATTTTGTAACTCGTAAAAAGCATCATCAGCATTTTCCTTGATTACTCTGTATTGAATTGTGCAATGCAGTTGAACAAAGACATTATCCTGCAGAATGGATTCTGAGAGAGGAACATGTATATTCAACTCAAATTCTAATAAGCTATATGCTGGCAAACTAAGTTGACATCTCAAATTACCTTCAAGCTAATAACCCCAAAAATTAAGCAGTCAAAGAATATGTTGTATGTAAAGAACAACTTAATTTGAAGGTAACAATTACCAGTTACTTTGAACATAAAAGTTGTAAAGGTGACTCAGGGCGCTGCCACTTGGGAATCAACGGGTTAAATATTAGAATATTGTAAAATAAAAAAGAAAATTTCATTTGTACCGGGTGATTGGGTTGGTTTATTTAAACCAACTTAATCACACGGTACAAATGAAATTATCTTTTTTTTTTACAATTTTCTAATATTTAACCTGAGAACCAACTATGCAAAACATTATGTTATTAACAACATGTCAACATGATATCAAAGTTGCCAGGTACATCATATTTAAGGCGTAAACTTTTAAATGGAATCTGGGGTTTGATGAACTTTATTTACATAATTGCGATATCTAAATTTGAGATCTAACTCATATGTAAAGCGAAAATCGAGCTAGTTCCTGGCTGAAATGACACCGGTCCAATTCTATGAAGACTTAAATCGAAGGATTAAATACTAATGTAACAGTTGAGCATCAAAATCGATGGAGAATTATTGAATAATCTTTCAAGAAACCACAACCACAGCCCATTAAAATACTACATTTCAGTTAGAAAGTAAAATAAGACTCCAATAAACCTGAAAATTCTCACGCACAATATATTGCATAAATTTTACAAAAAATCCAAGCTCATACAACATAAAATAAACACAATACATTAAAAACAAAGAGGATATATAAGACCGGAAGAAACGAGCGTCGCAGAAACGACTCCATTTCTTATCATCATAAGATTCAATTAGCCAAACACTTTCACGCAAATACTACTTATCGGCGGGTTTGATGCTGCCCCAAACCCTTGAAAGAGAATATTCGTCCTTGGGCAGATAATCGCTTGGATGAGATATTCCAAGGTTACACAACCCTACTTATCAATAACATATGTGTGAAAACGAGAGTATGTACCTTAGTTTTGGTCTCAATTTTGACATCAAGAGAATTGATCCTGGTGGATAGGACTCCGGCGAGACATTCTCCAGCGAAGAGGTTGTAGAATTGGAACCCAGGTTGAGCAAGCCGATCAAATCGCCCCCATCTCTCCACCACGCCTATGCTTGCCTGATCCACGCACCCACACAACACACAAGACAAATTCCCCATCAGTTTTTCCCCTCGGCAATCTTCAATTACCAAGAAGAAGGAGATATGCTCTTTATCGAACACAACACGTAAAAGTAATGAGGATACGCGGTATGGACCTGGTCTGTTCCTGTTTCGGTGGGTGTAAAGGTCGTATGACCTTGCTTGACCGCAACGGTTTTTTTATTATTTCTAGACATGGTCAATTGTGTCCCTATCCATATTCTGCAACGCGTGCATGGACAGTCAATTTTTTTTATAAAAGAATGTGATAATTGTAAAGTCCTTTTCTATTTTGGGATTTAATATATTTGTTAAATTAGTTTTTGAGTTTAGTTGTTTATTTGTCTTTTTTAACAACTATTTTGTTGGACTTTAATATTTTTATTTGATTTTGTTACGTAGAATGGTAATATTGTAAATATTAAGATTGTTAGGGGCATTTTAGTAAATTTGGTGGTATATCAAGAGGCCAAATGTAGGTTTAGGTACCTCTTACTTTATATATACGTACAAATAAAAAATAAAAGCCAACCACTTTCGTATTTTATGGTTTATTTTTTTATCCAACACCCTTCGATTTCGAATCTATATTTTTAATAAAAAATTAATTCCAATAAATAAATAAATATATATATATATATATATAAAGAATGGCATTACTAGTTAGAAAATTACTTATTGCATATCCCGAAGCACTATATTTATCCAATATTATACAATATAACCTTTTATTATTAAACTATCCTAAACTATCCTTTATATATACTTCTCACATCCCTATTATTTATCAATGCTTAATTAAACCAAAATAGATCCAAAAATCATTTTTTCTCCAAAAGAAACTGCAGCAAAACGTTGATCCACATCAAATCACGAGGATAAGTGAATTACAATACAAGAGCATTTGTTGGGTTTTGGGAATCAAATCAGAGAATGAAGCACAAGTAGCAACCAAAACAGAAGACGAATAACGTAGTCAAAGAACAATTTATGCAAATCAGGAGATTTGTGAATTTCTGAAGCACAAAATCCCAAAAACTTGAGCTACGATAATCAAAAAATTTTACTGATTGTTAACTACCCAATATCCCATGAATAACAAGATTAAATCAGAAATCAGAAGATTTGCTAACCAACAAATTCCACACACAAACATCAAGAACCAGAGGAAAAATAACACGATTCGTAAACTATAAAAATTGCACAAAATCGAAGACCCGCCACAGAAAATCGATTCATAAACCACCAAGATCCCCACAAAGAACAAGCGCGAAACCGAAAGAAATCCCACAATGTACAAACCAACAAATTTACACAAAATCAAAAAGCCAGACCCAATAAAATGATATGTGACCCACAACCCAAAGACCAGACGAAAAAATCCTAGTCGCGCACACAACAAAAGCAAGCGCAAAAGCAAGATCAAAAGCTACGACCAGTAGATGAATTAGGGAACCGATAATTTATCTAAGAGCACTGACAGTAAGTAGAACAATTGTAAAGGCCAATAGTTCGAACAAAGCAAAGCCCAATATATTACGACACGAACTTAGCAAATCAGGTGATTTTATGTCATTTAATTCCCTTGATCATTGTTATATATGTTTATCATGTCGGGTGGGAAGGTATCTTAGGGAGTGTGCAAACTGATGGAGTTCGTTGTCCACAAAATGTTAATGGAATCGCGACAGCTCCACGACCTGATTGGAGTTTTGATAATTTATTACCAGAGCTTGATACGATTGCAAAGAAGCTCATCACAAATTTAGATTTTTCAGTACCTTTTGACATGAAGCAACCTAGGTACTTTTTTAGTTTGCTTCATGAAATTGGCGTTATCTTTGATTTACATAACTCATTGAGAAAGTTGCGAGCTTTACATAATTCGTCCTCATAGATTGACGATTTGAAACCAAAAAAATATAGTTAATCAATGTTTGTGATAAAGCTTCTACACAAGTTACCAAGTGAATTAATGGACTAGAATAATAATTTTCCAGTGATGGTAGTTAAAGACTACTTTTACAAAAATTAACTTACAGGATATATTTGGAACTTATGGTTATTTGTAAAAATTAATTTAAGTTAAGGCCAAAATTCATTATGTGTCTATTTGGATTGAAGGACTTGAAGCCACGGATTTCAAATTCATTTAATTGTTTAGATGAATTTATGTTGGGTGTATTTTAAATCCACAAATTTCTTAATTTATGCAGGTGTAATGTTAATTATGATGGATTTGAAATACATCGGGTGTCATTTCAAATCCATTATTCAAATCCATATACAAATCAAATCACTTCACCCAAATCAAATTCATCAATCAAACACAACCTATAGTAATTCATAGGAGGTCATTTTAGAAAATCCCTTTATTCATTATTATCAAATGTGGGTTTTCTATTTTATCTTTTTTTTAATCAACTATTAAAACTAAAATTAGGGGACGAGAATTGTTTTATATGAGTTTGAACATATATCTCTCCCCAAATGGTAAATATTTTTATCACTATACCAAGTAATTTTGAGCTTCTATTTTAATAAAGGATAAACAAATTGATTGTTTTATTCATTCAAAATAAAATATAATAATTTTTAATTTTCATAAACATGAGCCTAACATTTTATATAGTGAAACCACGCTTATTAACATTTTAATAATTCCTATTAAACTCGGCTTTGGGGGAGACGGTGGTTCCGTTGGTGTTGCCGATGGTGGAGGTTGTTATGCTGATGGCAGTGGAGTCGAGGGTGGGTCTGGGGGAGGTGATTCCAGAGGGTGGTGGCTTGCGAGCCTTTGGTCAGTTGGTCCCTTTCTGGCTGGCTCCTTTTTTGGTGGTGGTTGAGCGGTTTGCCATGATTGTCCATGGTTTGAGTGCCTAGATCTTGTGAGCAATCTGGGCATTCTTTTGCGTGCGCATAACTATTTGCGCTAGCTCCCCTTTTACGAACCTTGCTTATATTTGTCTACTTTATGGGTTTCTAGTTTGTGTATCACATTGTCATCTTGTATGTGTGTGTTATTGTTCTTGAATGTTTGTTTATGTTTTTGGTTGTGTCCTGCATTTGTTTTCCTGATTGTAGTTCAGTTTGTACGTTCCATTGCTTGCGATTCGACTGGCTTTGGCAACTAGGGTTCATATCCCTACTTGGTATTCGTTTTGTGATTTATCAATGATTCTCATTTCCACAACAGTCGAGTCGTACGGGTTGTTTGGTTGGCTTGAACATGCAGTTTTGGTGCTGCGGGTGGTTTACCGGATCTGCTTCAATACTGGGTGCTGGATTGATCTTGACTGCTGGACTTACAAATTTCGTGCGCCATCATCTGGAGTTATTCGATGGTCGTGCTTCTGTTTGGGAGTTGGGGTTGAGAGCTTGCACGGTTATTGTCCTTCTCAATTTTCGTCTCTCATGCCAATGTTTGTGTATCTTCAGATCTTGGAAGGCAGTTCCCATCTTCGACATTCTCCCGAGACATTATTTGAGGGGACTTGGTTTAACTATGACAGTCATTGCTCTCTATTGATCATATCTTTGTACTTCTGTTGTGCAGTATTTTTCATTTAGATTCTCTTTGTTCGCATGTTATTAGACATGTAATTTAGTCATCCGGATGGTCGATGTATCTTTTGTATCAGTGGCTTCATTAATATAATATATATATTTTATGTTTTAAAAAAACAAAACTATAGTTTTTGATGGTCTTTCGGGTGTCAATTCTTTGTAACTTTTTTTCTTTTTTTAATAATAGTAATAGCAACATTATTATGGCTAAATTGTTTCTCTTTCTTATTGAAGTATGCCATTGTGATTCCATATTCATGTACACCTTAATGTGTTATAAGGTAGGAAAAATGTTATTGTAAAAGCAACAATATAATAACAAATAAAATGGCAGACATTTCCGGTAAAATAAGCCAGAGCAATAGTTTCAAGCCCAATGTGATTGGGTAAACTTAACAGGCTAAAGTTAACCCAAGGCCCTAAAGCCCATGTTCTACAATCTATTCATGGAAGCCAGAGCAATAGTTTCAAGCCCAATGTGATTGGGTAAACTTAACAGGCTAAAGTTAGCCCAAGGCCCTAAAGCCCATGTTCTACAATCTATTCTTGGAGCCCCTATACTTTCCAATATTCCATTCAAACCCCCTCATTTGAAAACGAAATCCAAAGTTGTCAGAAATTCATACCCCTATTTTGAAAAAAAAATCAGCAACAAATAGCTGAGAAAAATCAGAAAGAGAAGTAATATTCCCATCGCTGAAAATGGGGAAAGATCTGAAGGACGACCAGGCATCAGCAATGAAGGAAGCATTCAATCTCTTCGACACCGACGGAGATGGCAAAATCGCTCCATCGGAACTCGGGATTCTGATGCGATCTCTCGGTGGAAACCCTACTCAAGCCCAGCTGAAGTCAATAATCGCTGAGGAGAAGCTCAATTCTCCGTTCGATTTCCCTAGATTCTTCGACCTCATGTCCAAACATTTGAAACCTGAGCCATTCGATCGCCAGCTTCGCGACGCATTCAAAGTGCTCGATAAGGACGGTACAGGGTACGTCGTCGTTTCGGATCTCAGGCACATCCTTACAAACATTGGGGAGAAGCTGGAGCCTGCTGAATTCGATGAATGGATCCGCGAGGTGGATGTCGGGTCTGATGGCAAGATCCGGTACGAGGACTTCATCGCTCGCATGGTCGCTAAGTGAAGAGGTGACGTTTTTTTTGCATTTTTTTAACTATTTTTACGACTTTATAGCATTGGTGATTGTTTCCTTTTATTTTTTTATTTCAATGTGATTGTTGAGTTATTACCTGGTGAACGTTTTAGTTGTTACAATTATGCTTATTGAATGCTTACGCTAGATTCTGAAAAGAAGATTCGCGGTGTGGAGGAAACTTGGTAAACTGTTTGGTCTGTTGGGTTCAAAGGTTCTGCTATTTAATTTTCCTAGTTTTTGTGCTTTGTTTACTATTTATTGGAAAATTATAGATTTATTCCTTTATTATTAGAGGAAATTACAAGAAGGTACCACTTTCCAAAACATCTTTCAACTAAATCTTCAAAAAAAATCTTCTTTCAACTAAATTCATATCTAAGAAAACTTATTTCAAATAAGTCCAGTTTATCAAACCCTAATCTAATTAGTCCATTAATCATGACTAAAATACCCTTGCTCTACACCTTCATCATCAAACCATTGCCCACTTTCCACCATTCACGTTTTTTCTATATCTGTGAAATTTTTTGTTCTTGTTGAAAATTTCCTCCAGCGATCATCGCTCCAAGCTTCTGCCATGAAATTGCAAACACCACACGTAATACACAATTAGAAGAATCGGGAAAAAAGTTCAAATTATGATAACTAGTTCCAAAAAAAAATTGATCTGCTTCTTCTTTATTACAGGAGATTTCTAGATAGAAAATCCATACAATTGAATGAAAAGTCCGACAAGCCACACTAAAAATTCACGTAGCAAGGACAATAAGATCGCATAAAAAATTCTGAATTTATGTGTTAATGATAAATTCTTCACAATATATGTTTAATTTTTTATAGAAAAAATAAGTTTTTATTTGTTACGATGTCTTGTTTTTTAAGGTGGTAATAGTTTGGAAGAATTATGAAACGCGATATCAGATGCTTGAATTTGCTTACAAGAGAACAACATTCCTCACAATATAGTTATCATTGATTCTGGGAAGCGAATCTTCCTTTTTCTGTAGATAAAGACTCATTTAATTCCACACCCTCATGAGTGGGGTGGAGCTTAGATTTCTCGAAAAATTACAAGTAAAGGGATTTAATAATCATTATTAATTTTTAGAAACTAATCTCAGCTAAAAACAGAAAAATCTGCACATTATTCATTATTATCATCATTTTCACTTTCTTGTGTCTAGCGGTGCATGTAATTTACATGCACCGCTAGACTCATGCGATGTATATCTCGTGCGGTGCATGTAAATAACTTGATTCACCAACACTTTTTATCTACAAGACTGCAACAATCAATTCCTAATTCAATTTGTAAATGTATTTCATCATCATTATGAATTTTCATAAACTAATCTCAGTTAAAATAGAAAATTCTTTACATTATCATTATTATCATCACTTTCATTTTCTTGTGTCTAGCGGTGCATGAATTACATGCACCGCTAAACTCATGCGATGTATATCTAATGAGGTGCATGTAAAAAACTTGATTCTACCAACAATTTTTATCTATAAGACTGCAATAATCAATTCCTAATTCCATTTGTAAATGGATTTCATCATCATTATGAATTTTCAGAAACTAATCTCAGTTAAAAATAGAAAAATCTTCACATTATTCATTATTACCATCATTTTCAATTTCTTGTGTCTAGCGGTGCATGTAATTTGCATGCACCGCTAGACTCATGCGATGCATATCTCATGAGGTGCATGTAAATAACTTGATTCTACCAACAATTTTAACTACAAGACTACAACAATCAATTACTAATTCCCTTTGTAAATGAAAAGTTTGAATTTGTTCATTTGGAATCTAGGTTCTTCTACTTCATTATTCTTTAATATGAATTTCTTTTCATCGTCATCATAAATTTTCAGAAACTAATCTCAGTCAAAAATAGAAAAATCTTCACATTATTCATTATTATCATCATTTTCACTTTCTTGTATCTAGCGGTGCATGTAATTTACATGCACCGCTAGACTGCGATGCAAATCTCATGCGGTGCATGTAAATAACTTGATTCCACCAATAGTTTATATCTACAAGACTGTAAAAAATAATTCCTAATTCCATTTGTAAATGGATTTCATCATCATTATGAATTTTGAGAAACTAATCTCAGTCAAAAATAGAAAAATCTTCACATTATTCGTTATTATCATCATTTTCACTTTTTGTGTCTAGCGGTGCATGTAATTTACATGCACCGCTAGACTAATGCGATGTATATCTCATGCGGTGCATGTAAATAATTTGATTCACAAAGACTTTTTATCTACAAGACTGCAACAATCAATTTTTAATTCCATTTGTAAACTTATTTCATCATCATTATGAATTTTCAGAAACTAATCTCAGTTAAAATAGAAAAATCTTCACATTATTCATTATTATCATCATTTTCATTTTCTTGTGTCTAGCGGTGCATGTAATCTACATGCACCGCTAGACTCATGCGATGTATATCTCATGAGGTGCATGTAAATAACTTGATTCTACCAACAATTTTTATCTACAATACTGCAACAATCAATTCCTAATTCCATTTGTAAATGGATTTCATCATCATTATGAATTTCCAGAAACTAATCTCAGTTAAAAATAGAAAAATCATCACATTATTCATTATTATCATCATTTTCAATTTCTTGTGTCTAGCGGTGCATGTAATTTACATGCACCGCTAGACTCATGCGATGCATATCTCATGAGGTGCATGTAAATAACTTGATTCTACCAACAATTTTAACTACAAGACTACAACAATCAATTCCTAATTCCCTTTGTAAATGAAAAGTTTGAATTTGTTCATTTGGAATCTGGGTTCTTCTACTTCATTATTCTTTAATATGAATTTCTTTTCATCATCATCATGAATTTTCAGAAACTAATCTCACTCAAAAATAGAAAAATCTTCACATTACTTATTATTATCTTCATTTTCACTTTCTTGTATCTAGCGGTGCATGTAATTTAATTACATGCACCGCTAGACTCATGCGATGCAAATCTCATGCGGTGCATGTAAATAACTTGATTCCACCAATAGTTTATATCTACAAGACTGTAAAAATCAATTCCTAATTCCCTTTTTAAATGGATTTCATCATCATTATGAATTTTCAGAAACTAATCTCAGTCAAAAATAGAAAAATCTTCACATTATTCATTATTATAATCATTTTCACTTTTTGTGTTTAGCGGTGCATGTAATTTACATGCACCGCTAGACTCATGTGATGTATATCTCATGCGGTGCATGTAAATAACCTGATTCACCAAGACTTTTTATCTACAAGACTGCAACAATCAATTTCTAATTCCATTTGTAAACTTATTTCATCATCATTATGAATTTTCAGAAACAAATCTCAGTTAAAATAGAAAAATCTTCAAATTATTCATTATCATCATCATTTTCATTTTCTTGTGTCTAGCGGTGCATGTAATTTACATGCACCGCTAGACTCATGCGATGTATATTTCATGAGGTGCATGTAAATAACTTGATTCTACCAACAATTTTTATCTACAATACTGCAACAATCAATTCCTATTTCCCTTTGTAAATGGATTTATCATCATTGTGAATTTTCAGAAACTAATATCAGTCAAAAATAGAAAAATCTTCACATTATTCATTATTATCATCATTTTCACTTTTTGTGTCTAGCGGTGCATGTAATTTACATGCACCGCTAGACTCATGTGATGTATATCTCATGCGGTGCATGTTAATAACTTGATTCACCAAGACTTTTTATCTACAAGACTGCAACAATCAATTTCTAATTCCATTTGTAAACTTATTTCCTCATCATTATGAATTTTCAGAAACAAATCTCAGTTAAAATAGAAAAATCTTCAAATTATTCATTATCATCATCATTTTCATTTTTTGTGTCTAGCGGTGCATGTAATTTACATGCACCACTAGACTCATGCGATGTATATCTCATGAGGTGCATGTAAATAACTTGATTCTACCAACAATTTTTATCGACAATACTGCAACAATCAATTCCTATTTCCATTTGTAAATGGATTTCATCATCATTATGAATTTTCAGAAACTAATCTCAGTCAAAAATAGAAAAATCTTCACATTATTCATTATTATCATCATTTACACACCGCTAGACTCATGCGATGTATATCTCATGCGGTGCATGTAAATAACTTGATTCACCAAGACTTTTTATCTACAAAACTACAACAATCAAATTCTAATTCCATTTGTAAACTTATTTCATCATCATTATGAATTTTCAGAAACTAATCTCAGTTAAAATAGAAAATCTTCACATTATTCATTATTATCATCATTTTCATTTTCTTGTGTCTAGCGGTGCATGTAATTTACATGCACCACTAGACTCATGCGATGCACATCTCATGAGGTGCATGTAAATAACTTGATTCTACCAACATTTTTTATCTACAAGACTGCAAATTCCTAAGTCCATTTGTAAATGGATTTCATCATCATTATGAATTTTCAGAAACTTATCTCAGTTAAAAATAAAAAAATCTTCACATTATTCATTATTATCATCATTTTCACTTTTTTGTGTCTAGCGGTGCATGTAATTTACATGCATCGCTAGACTCATGCGATGCATATCTCTTGTGGTGCATGTAAATAACTTGATTCTACCAACACTTTTTATCTACAATACTGCAACACTCAATTCCTAATTCTCATTTGTAAATGGATTTCATCATCATTATGAATTTTCAGAAACTAATCTCAGTTAAAAATAGAAAATATTCACATTATTAATTATTATCATCATTTTCACTTTCTTGTGTCTAGGGGTGCATGTAATTTACATGCACCGCTAGACTCATGAGATGCATATCTCATGCGGTGCATGTAAATTACATGCACAGATAGACTCAGGTTTGTCTTTTAACCAAAAACTTTGATAGATACACCAATAGTTTATATTTTCTAAAACCATTGACATTTTCAGAAAGCTCATCCAATGAAATGTTTTATTTCATTTCAGTAAATATGCCATTTGATGATAATGGGGAAATTCTTGTGAATACCTCATCTTTACGTAATGTTTTATTTCATTTCAGAAAGCCCAACCAATTTTATTCTTTTACGTAATTTTTTGTACGGCTTCATCTTTTGGAAATGCGAATACCTCAGCTTCTCACATTAATCAATGAAGAAAACGATTCGATGGAATGGCTGAGAAATTATAGGAATTTTTGAGTATTTTTCTGTGTAACATGGAGAAATTCCAGAGATAAAATGGAGAAGACAATTCATGTTGGAGACACAGCGAGGAAGATGATAGTTTATGGATTTTTTCGTCATTTTGACCTAAAATGGACCTAGTTGAAAGCAAAATATTTTGGTGGACTGGAACGAAAAAACTTTCTCCTCTTGGTACCGACCCGAAATTTTTCCCTTATTATTAAATGAGGAATGTCTCGGTTGGTTTTGATTTTTTTATAAATTTGTAGGCTACTATCTGAGATTGAGAAAGTTGATTATACATTTCATAAGCGTTTATTGAGGGTTACAGAAATCATTTGTGATGTTCATCCGAAGTTAACCTGGTATTTATTAGAACTTGATTTAGGAAAGTACTTGCAATTTGGTTTGTGTATTGAATGCTCCACTTTGTCAGAATTTGTGAAATAGATCTCTTGTTGAGTTGCTTACTTGCTTAAGAAACTTGCATTTATCATTTGCTAATAAAACAACACTCTGGTCACACAAAAATTATATGAGAAGAAAAAGCTTCTTACACCATTTTGATCTAAGGGGAGTACAAAGAATTTATGTGAGTACCTGAGTGTGTTGCCAAGTTTAACTATCATGCAAGAACTAGCTACCTTGGTCTCTTATTAGTTTGGTTTTATTGGCTAAAATATGATTTTAGGGGCAATATTATTTCTAACTTGTGAGAAGCATAATTTATCTCTAATAATTATATGTTTTGGAATAAAGTTTTAATTTTGGGTATGTATAATTCACAGATTACGTTATCTTTGAATTAAAGAATTCTTCTCTATCCGCCTAACCTTTAAAAGGCGTGCATCTTGCCTTGTGCTTTGTGTCTCGGCTCCAATACCACTTGGTGTGCCATGGTGTGCCGAGTGCCCTTAATAACTATAATATTATGTTTTTCATAGGTAAATATCTATCTTTGTGAATGAGAAGTTGTGCCAGATTGAGTATTGTGCCTTCAAGTTTAATCTTGGGGCCAGTGAACCAGGTTGGTGTTCATACCTACCATATCAATTGGTGTTCTCACCCACTTGGCAATCATGCAAAACTAGAGATGGCGATTTCCAACACCCATTAACCAAACAATAAATTGAATTCGGATTGTGGTTCACAGAGTTTGGTAGAGGTGTCAAACAGGCCGTGCCGGTGGCACGGTTTGAAAACGGTCCGTGCCGTGCCGGCCCCTTTCCTCTAAAGGGATGGCCCAGCCCGGCACGGCCCCGCTCATTTCAATTATTATTATTTTTAATCTGTTTGGCTTTACCGATCGATCGGTAAAGGCCAAACATTGAAATATAATAAAAATATTTCAATGCTATTGATCAATCAGCACGTAGGTTGCCGATAGCAATAAAAGAATAAAAAAACTTTAGTATCTGATTCCATGCATTATTCTTACTCCATCTTGCAGGTTATCTCGAATGCTGGCTGCACCGTTCATTCACTTGGAGCATTAATCTGATTTTTGTCTTTTTTAGTGTACCTTTTTGGTTTGGCTTGTTAAAGTGCATTTTTGCATGCCTTCCCAATTCGAATATCGTAGTTTATGTTGTAGGCTCATGAAACTTGCACTGTTTGGATGTTTTTAAGCGGCCCTTGGTGAAATCATCTTGATTGCTCAGTAGAGGATTTAGTAGTATTTAAACTCCGTTTGTGTGTTAGGTGTACAGTTAATTGGCACCTGAATGTTGTCAGCGTTGTTTCCTATTTCCTTATCGTTTGCCACATCTTGTGTTTTGAAATGAACTCCAGTCAATTCTTTTTGTGCCAATTGCGTAGTTAAAAGTCGTTTTCTTCTTACAAAATGGAAAATATTGCATAAATTTATAGTTATATTCTAAATACATAACGTAACGCTGACTACATTAAAGATCGTTTAAAATTATTTTTGGATAAATCTATTTATTAGTTATTGATTATGATTGTGAACTATTAAAAACAAAAAGAAAATTCTAAAATGGATTAAGATTTTTTAAACTCAAATGAAATTCATTATGTTATACATGCATATTATGTTATTAATGCAAACATGTGATATATGCAAATAGATAACATATCTGATGAAATCATTTCATATTCAATTTTAGGGGGCTACGTAATTCAGCTTAGTTCGGATGACTTTTATACTATGCGATTGAGAGTACTACGATTATAACTAACTGTAAGTATCTATCTTTCAAGATTCCATAGTGACTGATTCCCTAGACGGGAGATAGGAACGCACACTTGAGCTACCGATATAGAGCCGAGCATGTCTGAATCATATGAGAAAATACAGTAAGGCTCTATCTTTCCCAACTACTTAAGGGCCGCTACCTCACGATATTCTACTATATGTCCCTAACATGTATGCAACAATGACTTAAAAGGAGGTACAACTATCTTAAAGATACTTTAAATGACGAGCTACTAAGGTACATCCAAGGAGAGGAGTCATTTCTTCGGATCCTTGGATGCTTAAAATTGTTAGTTTGGTTTAAAATTTTCCGAATATAAACCGAACTTAATGTACTAATAAATTGAAACGAACCTAACCAAAATGTGCTGTTGGTTTGATTAAACCCATAGTCTTTACTCCTTTTATGAAAAAAAAAATTAATTTATTTCAAGTAAAAAAAAAACTGAAACTTAATAGATTAATTTTATATTTTTTCCTCAAAATTGGTTTGGATTTGGTGCGTGTTACAGCCCAGAATTAAATGGTATGGCCCATATTTGCTTATGTATATATCCGGGCCCAGATCAACAAAATATCAAATTCGAAATTTCGAAGGTCGAAATAAAACCCTAATCAGCGGAGTCTAGCAGCCGGGCCTTTGTGTGCTTGCACTACACTTTTTTAGAGACTCTTCAATTTCATCGTTGAACACGCGACAGCGCCACCACCGCCGCCATGGGTCGTATGCACAGCCACGGGTACTTCTCCTTCATAATCTATATTATTCAATTAATAATTTTTTTCCTTTTCCTCGATATACATTCTCCCAGCATCCAATTGAGTGTTCGCTTTATGATTTGTTTGATTTCAGTAAGGGTATTTCTGCTTCAGCCCTGCCTTACAAGAGAACTCCTCCTAGTTGGCTCAAAATCTCCTCCCAAGATGTAAATTATCCCAGTGAAACTCTTAAATGTTTTGTTTTTTACTTTGATTTAATGGTTGACGGAGTTTTATTTTGTTTGTTTCTGTAATTTTTTTAAGGTGGAAGAAAATATTTGCAAGTTTGCGAAGAAAGGAATGACTCCATCACAGATCGGCGTGATTCTTCGTGATTCCACTGGAATCGCTCAGGTGAAAAGCGTCACGGGTAGCAAGATTCTACGTATTCTCAAGGCGCACGGTAATAATAATTTGTGTCATGTTCAAAAAAAAAAATTATTGCGTTGTTTTTATTGATTCGGAAATTTCTTGAAAAATAAAATGTTATTCATTTACCATAAAAGTTTGATTATTGGGAAATGAATGTGATACCTTTAGGTCTTGCTCCGGAGATTCCCGAGGATCTTTACCACTTGATCAAGAAAGCAGTGGCCATTAGGAAGCATCTGGAGAGGAACAGGAAGGATAAGGACTCAAAATTCAGGTTGATTTTGGTAGAGAGCAGGATTCACCGCCTCGCACGGTACTACAAGAAAACCAAGAAGCTCCCACCTGTTTGGAAATAGTAATCCCCTTCTCTTCTTGTTTTCGTATATCGTATTGAAATAATTATCATTGTTATTATTTACTTCTCTTTTAACCTATTGGTAGTTAGTATGATTCTGTAAGCATAAAGACCAGTGGCATAGCCGGCATGTTTCTAGTAAGGAGGCAATTGAGGGTAACTTGCATGTCCAAAAATATTGTTCTCTTGCGCTGCAATTTTTCATAAAAGAGTCTATATTAGTATAGATTACTTCCTTAGCAAGTATTGGCGAACTTTAAGCTTCACCACTAATTGGGATGTGGTTAAATAAAACTATTGTATAGTCATAATTTTCTTCATTAGATAGTTGCACCAGTTCTTTACTGTGACTGGCTGGGGTAAAGTTTCATCATTTTCTAATCGTTTCAATGCTCAAACTTCTTTCATATTCACTTTTCCATTCCTAGCTATGTATTTCATGTGAGACTATTCATTCATCCGAATACAAAAAAAATTCTCTTATATGTTTTGTGGGTGCACATGCTTCACCTTGAACTCGTGTATTTCATGGTAGGACCTCACGTATTTAGCATTTCTGTGTAACTAGTAATCTTTTTGTGACTTATTGATGAAACTCTCCATTTGCAGCGAGTCAACCACTGCCAGCACCCTCGTGGCTTAGGCTGGGGTATTATTTTGGATGGGCAGTCGACCTGTCAATCATTACAGGGGCAAATTACTTCTTTTGGCAAAAGCTGTCTTTTGATTTGATATTATTAACTGAAAATTGACGAGAATTTTTGGTGTTTACATTTCTGCGTTGGTAGTTTCATTGTGTTAGTGTCTGGTTTGACCTCGTGTCCCTGAAATTCGTGCTGAATTTTACCTTTCTATTTTGGTTGATAATGTTAAATGCATTTAGCACTAATGATTGCAAGGAAGGGTGACCAAATAGGGTTGACTGTTGAGGGAGGATGTTGATGTACGACAGAATCTATAAAAAGAGAGGTCCATATAAGAATTTCCTGGGAGGATCACTCCTTTATGGAAATATTGTTGCTGCCCCTACGGGCACTGCCCTCAGGAGCAGCATCCACCATCCATGTGGAATCTTTTTTTTTATCTTTTCTAAAAACAGATTACAAATGAATGAATGGTGATAATGCACCTGAGGCACTACCCTTAAGGGCATCATCAAACAAACCACTCTTTTATTTAGAAAATATTTGGAAATTTATGTGTTATTAAAACTCACTCACACTATTTATTAAAACTCACTCACACTATGATGCCTCCAGCATACTTCCCCATGATTTGTGTTAGGAAGGCAATTTGCATATTAACTTGGTGATAAGAATTTTGTTAACTTGGTGATAAGAATTTTGTTCCTTTTCATACGTTGTTTGGTACTAAAATTAGAAAGTTGGGGCCCTCCAATAAATATTGTCTTTCATGAGAACGTATCCCTACTTGGAGCTGTGATAACTTCCACAGCAAAGAGAATAATAGACTTATTCCAGATCTGAAAAATCACAGCCGAAATCCTCGGGGCGTGAAAAGAAGATTGATATTTCATCCAGTTTCTGGTATGTTGTTCGAAATCATTATGTTTCTATCCCACAGTTGTCATCCCGGAAAGGGTTTCTTCCCCCCATAATGTAAATTATGATGACATTCCATAGACACCTGCAATGGGCTGTAGGGAGATCTGCATTCCCGACGTTGTTAAAGCAGATAACTTCAATCACTATTGAGCCTGGTGTAGAGGTTGAAGTTATCATTGCCGATTCCTAGACTTCCTTTACCTTTGCTTTATTTATGCACTCTTTCGTCAAGTTTAATATTAGAATCTTGAATGCATATTCATATTCAAGAAAGCGAATTTGGGTATTTGCCATTTGGTTTCAAAGCGTGAAGTTTTGTGATCCTAGACCCGTTTCCAACACTTCAGAGCATTTAATTCTCATCACCTCCTTTAAAATACAGAGTAATCAGTGATTATAATTTGAACGAGGGCCGATGATTTTAAATAGTTCAAAATGGATTGCAGAACCATCTATAAAACAAGTGATACGGTTTGATCCTTCAACTTAATTATTAGTATTCTAGAGCCAAAAACCAAAAAAGTAGGACCACCACTTCTTCCGAAAGCAGAAATGACCACAAACTATAAAACAAGGAGAAAGACGCATGCAATGACATCTGATTATTGGCAAGAGTTGAAGTACCGTCTCCAGATTTCTATAAATAAACAAGTTGAAGGTGGTAGAAGGCATCGATCATCCCCCTCTGTTTTCTTACAAAATAATCTTGTATTCTCTAAGTTCGTCTCCTCCCAGAAGGAGACGCATTAATGTAATGAATATTATAAATATCCAGAATAAAATAAATGTTGTTGCCCATCTATCTCATAGATTTCTTTAAATTTTTAATATACCCGGTTATACTTTACGCCATAAAGTAGGAAACGAATTTGGGCTGCGATGCCTGTTGTTGAAGGCCACAGTGCAGAACCATCGGTTGCGATCGTGTAGTTGATGGTAATGAGTCATCGTAAAACCTGGTGGGATACCCTACAGTAATTCGGTCAAAAAAGGTATATATCTTTTTGTCAAAATTTTATTGTAATACGGAAGCATTATGTGCCTGTTATTATTCTAATTAAGAAGGTTTATTAAGCTGAAAATGAGGTTTGTGACTTATTTGCAAAGTTTATAAAGCATAAAGGTTATTATTGTCCTTTTACCAACTTGAACCAATGTGAACTCGTATATATTTGGTGAAATATGATGAATTACTGTTTACCAAATGATACCGCACCACATTAAAGCCTTTAACTACGAATTGGTCTTCCATGAAATAATTTTATGTATTTCAGTTTGATAATTTTTTCACTTTAATAGTGTTTTCAATAATATAAAGTATGATTATTTCTAATATTTCTATACAAACAAATTAGAAAAACAACGATTTCAAAAATATACGACCAACTTATCAAGTCTTCCGTTCAACCACTATCGACTGAAGCCATAAAGGAACAATAATTGAGTTATCAAATATTAATTACTAATATTAAATTGTTTTTTTGGCTTTGTTTATTTTTTTATTTCATCCTTGGAACCAAGATATATAGATTCTGATTTAGTAAGAGATATAACGACGTTTGAAGATTAATATAGTCGATCTCATTTGGTGGGTATTTGCATTTGCTTTTCAAAAAAAGTTCATCTGTTTTGAAGACAAAAAACAGATTTTAAGTATTTTATTTCATTGTTTCTGTTATTGCTTCTCTATAAATAAGTAGGTAAAAGTAGAACCAGAGAAGCATGACATGATATGTTTTTCCATTGATTTTGCTTATGTGGTGTCAATTTTATTATAATTTGAAGTTTATTAAGCTGTTTTTTTTAATATCAAACACTCAATACTTTTGCTTAAAGCAATTTTTTTTAAATTTTAATCTAAAATAACATTAAGTATTTTGAATAAGCATGCACCTTTAATAAGATATTGAATATTCTTGAAAATAAGATCCAAGTTATTGAATTGGGCCTCCTGCTTTGTTGTTTTAACTAGCTGTTTGGTAGTATCAAGGCATCGATTGCTTCAAAAATCAAAATCATGAGCCAATTTAAGGGATAGAGGGAGAAATTGGAGACTTTAATTTTACGTCTATTTTTTTAAAATGATTTCGAATTTTATATATTTTATTTTTCTGTAAATGATGTGTAAATTTTGTATTTTACCATGAGTTTTATCAAAATTTTGTATCAATTCTTCAAATTTTGGAATCAGATTAAACTCGAACTAATTTAAAATCGAGTCAGGTATAGGTTTTGAGAATTTAAAATTTTGTCAAATAATTGACATGGTTTCAATGTTTCATTATCCTATATATATATATATACTATATACATATATATATATATTTGTGTGTGTGTATTAAAATCATTTTAGTCCATTTTGAACACCAATTTTGTCGGCTCAAATCACGTAAATCTTCTTTGTTAGGTGCACATCACCTCTTTTAAATTGCTCTATTTTAGTAGCAAACAATGGGTATCCATCAATTATTTTCATCTCGTTTAAACTTCTTTTTTTTAAAGGAAATTCCCAAATTTTTTTATATAGAATTTTCAACAATACACCCCTCAATTATCACAAATTCTGCCTACACTAAGACTCCGGATGCTATTATCATTTACATAAGCTAGACTTAAATACCATATTTGCCCAGAGCTCCTAGTTCAAAATGACCTTATTCGCTTCGACGAATTAAGAGGTCTCAGACATCTCCACCCACCCCTAAAAATAGTGTATGATTATATATATATATATCATCGTTTTGAGATAAAATCAATCGTATTCTCTTACAAATTTCATAAGAATCTGGAAATTACATCATATTTTGACTCGCTTACTATGATTAATTTTGTTTTATCGTTATCAAATTTAAGTGTTGATATTATGACAAATGTTAAATCACGCGTAGCCTTCCCGTACAGAAAATTCTTCTGTGGACAAGATCCTGCTATATACCAACACATATAAATATGTTTATATGTATCTATGTGTTTGTGTGTTGATATATTTGCTCAAATTTTCTATATATATATTTTTTATTACGTAATTTAAACAATGCTGTCAAGATAATTAGTTAATCACTATTTAATTGACTTAATTATAATCATTGGGAGATACAATTTTTCCTATAATATTAGCTGTCATCCTAGTTGTATTTGAGTTGTTTAATTTTATTAAACATATTTTTAAAAAGATGGTCTTAGGATCCATTGCGTATTAAAAAAGTATATCAATATATCTCTGCATGTGGATACAGTTTCCCAAGTGGCAAATAATATTTAATTGAAATCATTCGAGAAAAAAATATGTATCCTGCTAACTCTGTCTGACTTCTGTTGATAATTCACATTTGTAAAATGAAATAAAATTTGATTTTTCGGGGAGAAATTATTATAAATATAAAAGTATAAATTTTATTCAAAATTAAATACTATATACGTTTATAGTTGAAAAAAATGTTGCATATTTTTCCATTCTCCAAAACAAATTATGATGAATTTCAAAACAAAAAAGTGAAGCTCTGTCCATAACATATAGATGGCTAGTTTGATGTTACCATATGCCGAATGATATTGCCATCATACAACATTTAATATCAATTTCAAATGAATGGTGGATTTATGAATTTTATTTCTATACACTCGGTGCACGGTATGACCAACACATATCACGACCTAACATTACCATGCACTAGGGGTGCTTAACGGAACCGGAACCGAGTTAATCGATTTCGAACCGGTCCTAAACAGATCCGATTTTGGGTTGAACCGGAACCGGATCCGGATCCGTTAATTTAAAAAAAAAAAATCGTTTTTTAAAAAATTTAGATAAATATATTTGAGGTTAGTTTACAAACAAAAAGACCCATTAGCTCAATTGGTTAGAGCTTTAGAGTAGAAGACGATGATCGCGTGTTCGAATCCTCCAAGCAACAATTTCCCTTGATTTTAAAAAAAACAAAACAAAACAAAAAAATCGGTTTCGAGTTGGAACCAGTCCAACCCGGAACCGGTATAACCGGAACCAGATCCGATCCGGTTCCGGTAGGTGAACATGAATCGAAACCGACCGGTTTCGGTTCGAATCAGACCGGATTGGGTTACCCCATTAAGCACCCATTAAGCACCTCTGTCCATATAAGTGAAATCTGTCGATCTATCTCAAACTGACCTAGATATCATGAAATTTTCGCATAGAGATAATAACTAATTTACATCCAAATGTGTAATCATATGGATTCAACATGATTGTTTTTATATTTGTGAACATTTCTGTCCTTAGCATGCAAATTCTTGGTTAGCCAAGCAAATAAGACCAAATTAGCTGTAAAATTGGTCCATCAACTCAATTTAATATATAATTATTAGATTAACAACAAATAAAATATAAAAATGGATCAAATGTTTGATAATCGGTTAAATAATTCATATTATTATAAAATCATAACAAAAGGGAAAAAAATAAAATAATTGTGGGGACCACATAAATCTGTTCGTATGTACTTGGGGAAGTGGGGCCTAACTGATTTGCATGTGAAAGCGTTGTGGAAAATCCGAGACCATGACTGCAACCGGCTGCATCCGGTTGCAATAGCCCTTCGAATTTGTCTGCGTTTATATATATTAGTGATCGGAATTAAACCAAATTTATGTGCATATATATATATATATATATTGATAATAGTTGTTTCTAAAATGTTAAGATTTTGTCGACCATTCATATTAGGGGTGTCAATGGGTCCAAGTCTAATCCGGACCCATACTAAACCAGCTTTATATGGGATAGGTCTAAACCCACGGTCTCGACGTGGGTCTTGGCCCAATAACGGGTTTTTGAAGCGATACATAATAATTTCTTTTTTGTCAGCCAGGCTCATGTCCCTCCAGGCTCATGTCCCTCCGGTCTTGGGGTTTTGCATGAAGAATATATTGATTTACTGTAATTAGTTTTATATTTTTCTTTGTCTTTTAAGAAATTGAATTGACAATAGTTAAATTTTATTTTGTATTAATTTCATGTTGTGAGATTATATTGTAAGTGATAGCTCTTTAATTTGATATATTTTGTCACTTGCGAGTTTTGATGGATGTATTTTTTTGTTTAATTTATTTACAAGTGCATGATCAAATTGTAATAAACTTAAAAAATTGATTTCTAGCTATGTTAATGGGTTCGCGTCGCGAGGCAGGGCAGGAAGGTTTGAACCCCTCGGGTGATATTGGCAGGGCGGGATGTATCTGGAATTAGTTTGTTTGTAGTGAGACATGTTCTCGGTTTGGCCAAAATCATCCATGACCCCCCTAATTCAAGTAAAAGTTTAGAATTGTCGTGTCAATTTGGAAACAGATTTACAATATTAATTAAAATATATTATATTATTTTTCCGTGAAATGTGAAAACAATTTAATTATACTTAAAATCGATTGTAGTAGATTCATAATTAAAGAAGGGTTTAACTCATGTGATTTTCTTACTAAACTAATATTTGATATTTATGATAGTTTACTATACTTCTATTAAGAGTTATTTCCATGAATTTCTATGGAAAAACTGTAATACCCTTGTCCCACATTAGTTGTGGATGAAAATTAAAGTGATTTATAAAGACTTACAATGGACTATTATAGCAACTTGTGTTAACCATTTTCGAAGAGCGATGACGGATACAAAGTAGTTGTTATAGGAGCCCATGTGCAGTCGCGCTTGCGCGGGCCTGGGCCCGGGGCGTGACAGAATGGTATCAGAGCCGATCACGGGCAGAAAACTCCGGGAGATAAGTGATATGCGGGGCAAAGTGCTACGTGCGTCGGAGCCACCTCTTGAGCTTAAAGGGGCAAAGTGCTACACGACGGGGGCCACCTCTTGAACCTGCGGGGCAAAGTGACACGTGCGTGTGAGCCACCTCTTGAACCTGCGGGGTAAAGTGTTACATGACGGGAGCCACCTCTTGAACCTGTAGGAGCCACCTCTAGATTCCCGGTGACATTGGATCGATGAGTTAGGTCGCGACGAGGTCGTCGCGTTCTATAGGAGAGGTAATTGTAATACCCTTGTCCCACATTGGTTGTGGATGAAAATTTAAAGTGGTTTATAAATGCTTACAATGGACTATTATAGCAACTTGTGTTAACCATTTTCGTAGAGCGGGGACGGATACAAAGTAGTTGCTATAAGAGTCCATTGTGCAGTCGCGCTTGCGCGGGCCTGGGCCCGGGGCGTGACAAAAACAATTATAATATTATAATCTAATGCGTATCAGTATCACTAGGATGTATGCAGGGGCAAATCTAGCCTAAAAATTGAGGGCGGACAAACAATGATAACATAAAAAACGGAGGGTAAATGTTTTTATACGAGGTCAAAATATAATTTCAGGGGACAAAATGCAATTTTTAATTTTATGTTTAAACTAACAAATTTTTTTAGCTACCCCATCAACACCACAAAGAATGCCCCTGGACGTATGTGCAGGGTTGATGACAGTTGTTCTCCCTAAAAAACCAATTTTTTTTTTAAAAAAATGTATTCCCCCCCCCCCCCCCCCCCCCACAAATTATATTTACAATAAATTGGGAATAAATCCCCAAATCTAATGTTTTTTTTTTCAGTCCCTAATCAGACAATTTTTTTATTAACTCCCTACTTCAAAGAAAAATTTGTTGTGGTTCAACAATTGCCTCTGCTTTGTGATCGGTCGAACACGTAGCGCTTGTGCCAGTGTATGGTTGAAAAGATTGAAGTTGCACCATTACCCTTAACTATAGTTATTGGTAAAGCTAAGCGCTTGATCCTACAATTGGTATCAGAGCCAAGGTCGCGTGTTCGATTCCCATGAGTTGCAGAGAGTGCAATTATTGGGGGAGGGATTGTTGTGGTTCAACAATTGCCTCTGCTTTGTGATCGGTCGAACACGTGGCGCTTGTGTCAGTGTATGGTTGAAAAGATTGAAGTTGCACCATTACCCTTAACTATAGTTATTGATAAAGCGGTAAGCGCTCGATCCTACAAAATTCTTATTAACTTTACTAATCCAAAAATTCTCCATTTTGCCCTTAATATACAGGTTTGGAAAGTACAACACTCCCAATTCCATTCTTGATCTTTTTCTCTACCAAAATTTTGTTTTTTTTATTTTGCTCTTCGTTCGCTCTACTCCCAATCCCACACACACCCGATCTTTTTCTCTGCCCAAATTTGATTTTGTTCTTTAGTTTATGTTTTGATAGGTAAAATCTTTGAAGCTTACGTTTTCGAAGTCACAATTTCGTCTTCTATTTATTACGACTTCAAGGATGATTTTCTCTTATTTGATTTTGGGCTCTTCATATTTTTGGTTTTTGTCTGACATTTTGCATCCAATATTTTTGTGATAGAAAGTTGGTTTTTTGATGAACTTGCTGATTTATGCATTTTGTTATATTAGAGTTTTTATGATTTACCATGTTCGGTCTTCTTCTTCCTCGAATCATTTTGCCTTATATTATTGTTCCTTTGATAACATAGTGTTACAAAAAGCTATCATAAATGGTGCGATGAAATTATTTACTGTAACTTGCAGCTCTGAGTTTCAGCATTGCAATATCTCAACTACTTGCTAGGGTTGTCGATTCGCCATTAATTGCATATGAATATTATGATATTAAATTAGTATTAATGTATCTTTTTTCCTTGTATGTGAAGTATGTTGTTGAGGCAAGTGATCATGGTGGCTGAGAATGACTATTACAATTTAAACAACTCCTGGTTATTATAGTTTCCACAATGTCAGTTATGGATAACTTGGTGTGAAAAATGACTATCATCTTCTTTAAATCTCCTGCAACCATCCTTAAAAATTTCCAAACTTTGCCTTGCGCACATCTGTTCACAACTTGAAAATAAGGCCTAATTTTGGCATGTATTCTTAGTAATTAAGTGGAGATTATTGGACATAAGCCTTACATGGTTCGAATTCACCTTACACTTCTCGAGTCAATCCCCCTGCTCATATCGACGAGCACGCTTGGTTATTTTTTTACCCTTGTTGTTAATTTTTGTCTGAGAAGAAGCTTGAAAATATGGGAAGAACTTGTACTGTCATTCCTGGTAATTTTGGTTCCCCATTTTGAAAGGTTGTACTGGTGTCTACTCTCATTCAAAAATCAGAACTCTCATATCCAAAAAACATATGGCCTCTTCTAACGAAAAGAATTCCTAATAGCATACCCCACTACATCACTTTCAGTCTCCTCAAATGTCGAATTAGAAGTTGATATTGCCATTGATGGAAGGCAAAGCTTCTGTTACTTCACAAATTAAGATGACATCGACTCCATTTTTGTTATTTTTTGTTGCCTTCCTTTGTTTTTTTGTCTGTTTCCATGTGAAGATTTTTGGTGCCCTTTTTCTGTAAAGAACTTTATGTCTCAGTGATAAAATCCTAATTTTTAATGCATATGAACAATGTCATCAACTCCATTCTTTGTAATTTTTACTGTTCTTTTTGGTTATTTTTGTCTGAGATGAAGCTTGAAAATATGCATTGGGATTTTGAATATTTTTTGTTTCCCAAATATTTTTGGTTCCCGTTTTTTTCATTAAAGATTTTGAGTCCAGTTGTGAAGCCCTGATTTTTATTACATTGGAAAATGGAGTTGTTTTTTGTAGAATGTGGAAATCAATGGAAGAAGCGTCATGTACAAGGGACTCGAAGAATCTTGATTTTGATTAAGGTAATGCGGAGATTGTGAAGGAATGTTAGAAAATGTTGGCATATTCTGATGACAGAAGGAAGAAGAACAATTATTCTCTAACTTGTATTGAGGATTATAGTTTGTATTTTGCTGTGATTTCCCCTTTTTTATATTGGTTTTTTTTACTGTATCAAGATTTGGTGTTGACTTGGCAATTCACCGAATTTATGATACATTTACCAAATAATTAAAGAATTATTGGAGCAAAAGCTCGGTACTTGACCTCCATATCTGCTTTATTCTCTTTGCCAACCTGAATCTAATTCAAAGCATGATCCGATGCATATCACAATGAGGGACTCATATTATGAGATTAATAGCATTAAGCTGTTAATATTTTATCTTAACCAATTCCGGACAATATAAACAAGATGTAGCGACCCATTTAATTAGCCAACTTGATAATTTAATATGAAACTCAATTATGCATATTGGTGGTACTATATAACCTAATTTGTGGTACTGGTATTATATAAGCTAATTTATGGTACTATATAATCTAATTTGTGGTACTATAATATTATATATACACATTGCTTCTTAAATGGTACCACATAAACTAATTTGTAGTACTTTATATTCTAATTTGTGGTACTATATATACAAAGTTACGGTACTACATAAGAAAAATTGTGGTATTATATATACTATATTATAATGTTTAAACCCCTTATAAAAACTAACTTGGTATCGCCATTTTGACATTACAAAATTACCCTCCTTTTCTTTTTAAAATTACCACTATCTAATATTACGCTCATACCCTTACCAATCTAAAATATTACCATAACACTTGTGTTGGGTTTTGGAAACCCGAATAATCTTGATTTTGATGTTAACAAAACTTGTTATTGTGTTGCTAACATATTTCATCAAGTGTGCAGTTCATAGATCATAACTTAGAAGCTTGATGAATTACAAAGAAGTAGCTTGAAAATATCAAGCTGGACTAAGACTGAAATCCTGGTAGAGCGGATTGTTTCGATCATATCTCATAGCTCGGATATCGAAATGACGTGCTTGCAAAGAGGTTGAACAGCCAACTCAAAATACTAAAAGTCATATTTCACAACAGATCGGCTAGTTCGAATGTTATCAAGGAGAAAAGACGTCTGCAAGATCGAGCTGTACCGCGAAGAAACAGCAAGCTGTTTCAGCAAGCGACTGTCAGTCTGTTGGCCATAACTCTCAGCTCGCTTATCGGAACGAGACAATTCAGTATGGATTGGAAATCTAAGACAAAGATCTACAAGTCATTTTCGGAAGTCAAAGAATGAATCAGACGTTACGATGTCGAAAAAGCTTCTGCAAGTCACGCCATGTGACGCCTATAAGATCGAGCTGTTACAGCAAGCGACTGTCAGTCTGTTGGCCATAACTCTCAGATCGCTTATCGAAACGAGATGATTCAGTATGGGTTGGAACGCTAAGACACAGATCTACAAGTCATCTTTGGAAGTCAAAGACTGAATCGTACGTTAAGATGGCCAAAAAGCTTCTGCAAGTCACGCCATGTGCTGCTGCATCCAGCAAACAGACAGCAGGACCATCGCCTTGTATTTCGAGCATAACTCTCTCATACGAACTCGAAATCGATCGATTCTTGATTCCGTGGAAAGCTAAGAGAAATGGCTATAACTTTCATGTATATCACTTTGCCCAGATATCAAAGAATCAAGAGCTACAAGCAACAGATCAGAAGAGCAAGTTTATCAATCTGTTTTGTATCAAGCTGATTGTCCAGACTGATTCGGCCAGACTGATCTGCCTTAGACTGATCCATACCAGACTGAGCTGTCCAGACCAGACTGAGCTGCCCAAGCTGATCTGTCCAAGCTGATCTGGCCAGATTGATCTGTCCAAGCTGATCCGGCCAGTCCGGTCCGAAATACAAAGAGCCCAGAAACCAGAATATGACCGTTGCAAGCTCGGGAATGGTGCAGAACCTTTTCGAACGGGCATATTCTTGTGTCTAACGTATATATCATTACTTGGGGCTATATATACATGATTTGGAAGCTCAATAACAGCTGATTGAAGATCAATCCAAGCCTTCCAAAGCAAACCCACTTGGGATTCAATTGAGGAACTTAAAAGACAAAAGCTGCTAAATGAAGAGCACTTCTCAAACATTTGGCACCTCTTACCTTGCTGTATCAGATTCATTATGGAATCATTTGTGCCTTTGTATTCACTCTATTCATTGTATTTGTGAGCTAAAATAGAAGAGTGAATACCATTGTAACGGTTGATGATTTATCACAACCGATGAGAGGTCTTTGTATATGAGACATTAAAGAACATACATAATCGAGTTGCTAGGAGTTCTAGTTGGATGGATAATTCCCAACTGGATCGGGTTTGTACAACGGGATTGTATAAATCAAAGTCTTCTAGTGGAATCCTTCCATGAGGTGGAAGAAGGGGAGACGTAGAAGGATTACACCACCTTCGAACTTCCATAAACAAATGCTTGTTTATTTACTTTAATTGCATATCTTTAAAATGACTTTCAAATGTTTAATCGGTTTTAGAGCGGGTTATGTCGAGTGTCTTCCGCTCGATTTTGTAATCAAACTCGATATAATCTTTCGGTGCATTAATTCAAGAACACGAGCTATTGAAGCTCCAGTTGGTTGAACTCGGGTGTGAAATGGCAACCCACCCCCGGAATCGTTCCTGACAACTTGCTATTTATGTACCAATCAATTTACATTATGACCTTCACATACAAATTACCATCATATCTATCATACAAATTATCATATTATCCTAAAAAAAATATTAAATTCCAAAAAAAATTAAATATAAAAATATTGTATAATCATTTTGTAATTTAAATTAAAAAAGCTAAAAACTAAAATAAAAAACGACGTTACAAATCACAACAATTTACAAAAAAAAATGTATATGCACGCAAGACGTGCAGAATGAGACTAGTATAAGATAATTCTTGGTACTATATAAGCTAATTTGAGGTATTTTATATATATATATATATATATATATATATATATATATATATATATATATATATATATATAGAGAGAGAGAGAGAGAGAGAGAGAGAGAGAGAGAGAGACAATGTCATTTTATGTTACATAACATATGAAATACATAGTTCGCATCTTAACTTACTTACAACCACATTATCATACATCTAATATGTGAATGATATATATAACTTGCTATATTTGCAAATAGGTTTATATATAACATGTCGTAGATTTGTATATAGCATGCGAATTAGATAGTTCACATCTAAGCTAATACTTGGTACTAAATATACTAATTCGTGGTACCAAATATACTGATTAGCTTATGTAGTATCACATATTAGATTATATAGTACCACAAAATAGCTGATACAGTATCACAAATTATGTTATTTAGTACCACAAATTAGATATCTAGTACCAAATTAGCTAATATAGTTACAACAAATCAGTATATTTATTATCAAATATTAGCTTAGACGTGAGCTATCTAATTCACATGTTATATATAAATCTGTGACATGTTATATATAAATCTATTTGTAAATATACTAATTTATATATATGTTTACCATATATAAATGTATGATAACGTGGTACTATGTAAGCTATGACGTGAACTATGTATTTCACATGTTATATATAAATATATTTGCAAAAATATCAAGTTATATATATTATTACCATATATTAAATGTATGCAAATGTTGTACTAAGTAATCTAAGATGTGAATTATGTATTCCAAATGTTATATAACATAAAAGGACATGTCACATATAAATCTATTTGTAAATATACCAAGTATTTAATGTGGTGCTATATAAACTGATTCGTGGAACTAAACAACATAATTTGTTGTACTGTATAAGTTAATTCGTGGTACAATATAACATAATTCGTGGTACTATATAAACTAATTTGTGGTACTTTATATACTGATTCATGGTACTAAATAAGCTAGTTTGTGGTACTAAATAACATAATTTTTTATACTATATAAGCTAATTTGAGGTCTAGATAAGCTAATTTGAGGTACTAGATAATCTAATTTTTTGTGTTAACTTGCATATACCAGATATATATAATTTGATATGTTTAAAAATAGATTTGTATATAATTTATGTTCCACATTTTTTATGCTTTCCCAAACAAGCAACTGAGATATTATTACAAAACAATTTGTTACTTTAGTATTACAAAAATAGCCATTACCAGAAGGTTGATCATATATTAATGTTCAATAAAGGATCTGACCATATATCAGCTGTGCCAAAATAATTGCACAAAAAATAAATGAGCCATTACAAAATGGTACCACATATGAGTGTTAATAATACCACAAAAGTATATGATAAGTACTACATTCCTATATATTTAGTATCACACTAGGTCAACTATAGTTTTCTCTGTATGCTTGAAGGCTCAAGATTGCAGACCAAATAACTGAACTTAATCAATGTCAACATATCTATACGCTTGAAGGCTCAAGATTGCAGATCATTAAACATGCACTACAACGTTTGTTCAGACCATAACACTAAATTCGAAACTTGCAATTCCCAGAAATTCAATGAACATGATGCATGTACACATATTTTTCAGAATGTACACATTTTGGGAAAACTAGCAAAACTTTTGCACCTCAACTTCAGATTGAGTGATTCTGGTGCCAAAACGATGTTAACACATAGCACTACAACCTTTATTCGAACTATAAAACCAAATTCGAAACCAATAATTCCCATAAATTCAATGAACTAGAAACTTGCACACTGTTTTTAAGAATGTACACGTTTTGAGAAAATTAACATAACTTTTACACCTCAACTCCAAATGAGTGATTCCGGTGCCAATCAAAGCTAACATATAGCGCTACAACTTCTATTCAAACCATAACATCAAATTTGAAACCAATAATTCTCATAAATTTGATAATCATGAAGCATGCACACTGATGCATAACAAAACATATTTTACAACATAATACATCTACTTACCAATGTAGTTTCACCATTTAACTCAATTTCACGATATAAATTCGAAGAATACATGCATACCCCGATTATCTCCAAGATTTGAAGCCAAATCATCTACCTAAATCATAATTGCTTGCGGATTATGATGAATCTTTGCTGCTTCACTCAATGCTTGAGTTTTCCTTCGATTTTTTATTCGCTTCCACAAACTCTGTGATTTCTCTTTGTCATCCACAGTACCGAGCAAGTAATTGAAATTGTAGCGAACAATAATGGTGAAGAAACAATAATAGAAGAAAAATATAGAGAGAAATGGGTAGAAGAGTCAATTTCATCAATTACGGAGTGGAAAAGAAAACATTATTTAAATAGGGAGTGCATAAGTTGAAATTATTGATTAGGGACTGATTCTTAAATGAGCAGAGTATCAAAAGACACATCCATTTATAGTTCAATCAAATAAGCAGAGTATCAAAAGACACTTCCAATTATAGTTCAATCAAAAAAGCGGACAACAAGTGGTGATTAAAACCATAACAACTTCTCAAGACAATATCTAACAGAAACATGTAATGTTTTAAAAAGTGACAACAAAACATCACAAATTACTTTATGAAATAGACAAGCACAAACAACAAGAGGCGAAAAGAATGAAGAATGTGGATTAATAAAAATCTCACCTTATCCAACCCCTCGGAGTGCATTAATGGGCTGGATAAGTGCTGAAAATGTTATACCAATACTAAATAGATGAGCCGTGTTTCCAACCATCCACATCATGAAGCCATCATGAACATGTTCTTGAAAGGTGCTTGTGCGCTTTCTATTTACATAAATCAGTGAACCAATTACTTTTGTTGAGATTATACTAACCAAGACTCCGAGAATATAGAAGAATAGCAAAAAAAAAGAAAAAAGGATTAAACAAATATTCAACCATCTTTCTTCAAAGTGCCAATCACAGAATTACCGGAAAAAGAAAGATCTTGGTTTAGAGGACTGTGACCATCCTCATGTGAATAAATCCTCAAATTTTGAAGGTAACTTTTCCAAGCATAAATAGATTGAAATCCCTAAATCACAATCACAATCAACCAAGAATCCAGATTTTCTGCACATAAATTAAATTAATATGAACATCGGCTTTCCAATTTGCTTCAACGTCCTTATTTTGTAATTTACAAAATAAACGAACAAAATTATGAAGATTTAAGTACTTTTCTAAAGCTTTAAACTTCCATCGTAAATCAAAAAATGAGTTTCATGAAGCAAATAAACGAAGCATAATCTGCCAAAACATACTGAATGCAGCTGATCGACAACTTAAACTGGAGTAAAACAATATATATCTTATATGAAAGGAGAAATCAGATTCAGTTAAAAGGAAGGATGGCTAAAGGAAGTGGGCTGAAATCCAACAAAATAAAGAGCATTTTGAGATAATTAAAACCATTAGATTGAAATCCCTAAATCACAACCACAATCAACCAAGAATACAACTTGTCTACACACTAATTAAATTAATATGCCAGACTCCCTTATATTTACCACTTAAATCTATATTTTGACCCCCGCTAAATTGTTTTTGGCCCAATACTAAATATTTTTTTCCTCCTAAACTAAAATTTTAAATTCGCTTCCGAGTGTCACAATAAGAATTCAAATTATTTACAGTAGAAGCTAAGATCAATTACTTTTTTGGAAATAAAAATAAATAACATCATATGTACTTAGCGATCCTTGCAGCGTTGCGTGCATATACAATCGATTATTTTATATAATATATTTTTTCGTTACAATGAATATTTATAAAAATTACTTTATTTTTTAGTAAATTTTTTGTCTTTTATTTATTTGAATTATAAATATAATAGTTTTTTATGTTTTTATTTATTTAAATTGTTTATATTTTTAGATTATCAATGAAACTTGTGTTTTTATTTTAGATTGATAGATTTTGTTTTGTATGTGAGGTAATCCTGAAATACAAAAAAATAGATCATAACATGATAGTGCAATATTGAAATTATGAAAAAAGGCTTAACCAAGATAGTTACTCTACTATCCTCACAATTTATATATACTAGTGCTCTGTTGCACGTATTACGTGCATATACAGTATTTGTTTGGTAATAATAAATCCAATTTTAAATTTTGGCTTTTTGGGATGTAATAAACTTTTTTCAAATTGATTTTGTAATTTAATACCTTTCAAATATTTTTTTTGATGTTATTGTGGTTATTTAAATTAGCAGGGGTCTTACGGATATTTAGCACATGTGAGGATATTATGGTAAGTTTATTTTAGGCTATATCACTAACATCCTCACACGTTATATATAGTATTTGATTTGATAAATAGAGGCTATTTTTATAATTTCATAATGATCATACCAAAGTGATTATTCTAGTGTGTGCATATATATATATATATATATATTCGAGAGGGGTATATTAGATATTAAATTCATTTTGATTTAAATGCGTTAAACCGGCCAAACAAGTAGTGGGTAGAGGAAAACGCACATCACGCGAGGCTTCTGTACAACACATAAAAATGTCAATATATAATTATAAAAAAGCAGCATTTTAGGGTGAGAGAGAGATACAGACAAAACTCAGAGCCGACTTTTGTTTCCTTTAATTTTCTTGCTGTCAAAGAAGAAGCGGAAGTTGAAGCACACTTTCCACAACCCCACCCCCACTCTCTATGTAATCCGCGTATGCCCAAATTCTGTTCAAGAGACTGACCCACGCTTTTGAGAGTCGACTGTTTGTATAAATATATTGGTTGAGTAATGGGATCTGTTAGTTTGTTGTGTTGGATTTGTGTTGCTTTGCTTTTTGGTCTGTGCTTGGGTGCCGATCCATATGCCAACTTTGAGTTGGAGTACTCGTATATTACTGCGTCTCCTCTTGGTGTTCCCCAACAGGTGAAAATGATCATTCACTCTTTTTTTTTTAATTATGGCGTGGATTCGGTAATCATTCTGGTTTTTCTTCTTCCGTTTCTGCGTATTTTGTTTGTTCTGGAAGTGGGGTGTGTGTATAGATGTATACGCAATTGAGAAATGGAGTTGGCTGGTGGAGTGGCGGTTAAATGATTTTCTTCTCATCTCTATCTGTTTTTCCCTTGTTCTTTTTACCTTTTTGGTGGGATTTTTCAGTATGTCAAATTTAGCACCTACTTTTCTGTCACATCTAATATTTTGAGAGATGACTTCATGATTCGAAAAGTTGCTAACGGATCAATTTTTTAAAAAAAATTGGTCTCCTTTCAAAATTTATGCGTGCAGCGTGCAATTACGTGGTTGAACATTTTTATGTCATTAATGAAATTAATGATCTTTCAATGATGATTTTGGATTTACGTTTTTGATCATTTCGCAATCGAAATTGTAAAATCTGTGTAATTCATTGTATTCTACAGGTTATAGCAGTTAATGGGAAGTTCCCAGGTCCTGTTATTAATGTCACAACTAACTACAATGTTGTCGTAAATGTAAAGAACAAGTTGGCTGAAGATCTGTTAATAACATGGTATGATTTTTATATAATATAGGCTTAAATTCTTCTAGTTATTGCTTCGCAATTAAGTTCGATTTTAATTGTTAACTTTTTTTAAAATTTTGTTGAGGTAATGTTTTTACAGGTCTGGGATCCAGATGCGCCGTGTATCTTGGCAAGACGGGGTTCTTGGCACAAATTGCCCGATCCCCTCGAACTGGAACTGGACTTATCAGTTTCAGGTCAAAGATCAGATTGGCAGTTTCTTTTACTTCCCATCACTAAACATGCAGAGAGCAAATGGTGGAGTTGGTCCTTTTATCATCATGAATCGTGACATTATTCCAATCCCATTTAATACTCCTGATGGGGATATAGTCATCTTGATTGGTGATTGGTACACCCGGAATCATACGGTAGGTACACTCATATAGTTTAATGTTTTTAGGTGTTGATGCTAATTCAGTGCTTATGTTATTGTATATAATGTTATGTCGTTGAATCTTGTTTGTGCGAAAAATAGGCTTTAAGGAATGCCCTTGATAATGGTCAAGAATTGGGAATACCAGATGGAGTTCTTATCAATGGAAAGGGGCCATTTAGATACAATACAACACTGGTTCCGGATGGTATAGAATATGAGACGATCAACGTTGATCCAGGTAAAAGTGATTCTCTTGATTTAATCAAATGATCTTTGGAACTTCTTTTAATCGTTAGTTAAATAATTTTTTTCATTTTGTAAACTGTGTCTTCGATTATCCTCTGAAGTTCCTCATAACCAACATAATTAGAAGTCTTTTTTATAATCATTAACACAGTGCCTGAAAGGACAATGTTTCTGTGCGTAATAGTGGTATCATAATTTAGTTCTTGGCTTCTTGGATTTAAAACTATCCTACTCCGTTTCTTTTTCAATTCTTTTTAAAAAAATCTTATGGAAACTGCAGGCAAAACTTATCGAGTTCGGGTGCATAATGTTGGAGTCTCTACTTGCTTGAATTTTCGGATTCAGAACCATAATTTACTTCTGGCAGAAACTGAGGGTTATTACACATCGCAGCAGAACTACACTAGCTTAGATATCCATGTTGGGCAGTCTTACAGTTTTTTGATTACAATGGATCAGAATGCAAGCAGTGATTATTACATAGTAGCAAGCGCAAGGCTGGTGAATGAATCGCTTTGGCAAAGAGTAACTGGTGTTGCGGTTTTGCATTATTCAAACTCAAAAGGAAATGTTGCTGGTCCGCTTCCAGATCCCCCGAACGATTTTTATGACAAGTCATATTCAATGAATCAGGCCATGTCCATCAGGTACATATAGTTTACTATTCTTTTGGCTTGAATGTGTGATTTCTGACATACCAGAGATATTTCACTAATTTTTTGCTTCTGATTTTGTATGACAAGCAATTCTACTTCTTTGATGAGTGATGTCCACTCGTGTCATGATGATTTTTCACATGTTAATAACCGTTTTTTGTTTTGTTTTTGATCTTCTGTGATCGATTCGTTTATATTTATATTGTTCAGGCAAAATGGAACTGCAAGTGGAGCTCGTCCTAATCCACAGGGTTCCTTCCATTATGGTTCAATCAATGTCACTGACGTTTATGTGCTCCAGAATCTTCCACCAACAATGATTAATGGGAAACTACGAGCTGCATATAATGGGATTTCATTTGTCAATCCTAGAACACCAATAAGGCTAGCAGATGTATATAATGTGAAGGGTGATTATAAGCTTGATTTCCCCAACAAGCCACTCGATAGACCACCCTTTCAGGACACATCAGTTATCAATGCTACCTACAAGGGATTCATAGAAATCATTTTGCAGAATAATGACACAGTCGTGCAGAGCTTTCACCTTGACGGTTACTCATTCTTTGTGGTCGGGTATGATCTAGATCACAATGTTTTCATTGAGAATGCAGGTCCATTCTTGAACTGTAGAATCTGAAGTATATTATTAACGAAATGCAGGATGGGTTTTGGCGAATGGTCTGAAAACAGTAGAGGTTCATACAATAAGTGGGATGCAATATCTCGATCGACGGTTCAGGTATGAAGTATATGGTATTCTTTATCTTCAGTTATTTATTTACACAAAAGGAAAAGCTGGAGATCGAATTCTAATTTCGGATTCCTTGTTACATCTCTTGTTAAATTCAAGGTTTTTGCTGGAGGGTGGACTGCAGTCTACGTGTCTCTTGACAATGCTGGGGTTTGGAATCTTAGAACGGAGAATCTTGATAGATGGTATCTTGGCCAAGAAACATACATGAGAATCATCAATCCTGAAGATACTGGCAACAGAACAGAATTCCCTGTACCTGATAATGCTCTATTTTGTGGTTCCCTCAGCCATATGCAAAAGTAAACTAGCGTCACACTACACAACCACACACCAAAAAAAAAAAATGCCATGAAAAAAGAAGCAAGTCTAGAAAGAATCGAACTTTTTTAGATACTATATTTTGGACTGAGTACGGAAAACTGCCAACATGAAAAATCGACTTTGTAACTATTACTCTTGCTATTTGCAGGCCTCAGAAACCATCCTCCGCCGGGGTGATTCATGGATGTTCAAAGCTGCATTTTATTCTGTTTGTGGTATACGCTATCGTGTTTCCCCTTATACGATAAGGTTGCCAACTGTTGGTGCAAAATTTTGAAGTATTGAACTGGAAGAAGAAACCTCACGTTGCTTCGTTTGTTGTTGCAGAGATGGATATTACTGGTCTGGTCCATAGAATTTTTTCCATTTTTTTTACTTTCAACAATTTATCAGACATTTTTTATGCCTTGTTGTGTAGGTGTTTTAAGTACAAATATGAAAATGTTAAAAGCATTTTCTTTGAGCATGTTATTTAGAGTTGGTGCAGTGCTATTCTTTATGTACTCTTAACTTATTGTTTTCGACGCCTGTTTCATGCTTTGATGATCATTTATTTTTTCCCTGAAAATTAGTAGAAAATTTGTTCTATGGATCTACAGTCCGCAAGCACGTTTAAACAATCTTTTTGTTAAAGCATGATTTAAAAAAATTATTTGGGAGCATGTACCAGACATTGTATTATATACAATCAAGAATCTCAAACTCGAAGCCGACTCACCCTTCCATTTATCTTGCAACGGGGACGTTTATCATTTTTTGCCCAAAAGAACACAAATCTATAAACCCAGTCTCGACAGATCACACTTCCAAAGGTGGGGGACTCGACCTCGAAATCTCACGTGCCCTCGCTTCTTGAATCTTTGCGCTCACCTCCGAAACCACAAGCCTCGTAAGGAACAAACCAGCTATCAGGGTTGCACCCATTAGCATTGTAAAAACCGCACCCCAGCTCCGAGCTGATATATACCCTGTTAGAAGTGGTCCTACTGCAGCCCCAATCGATCCCGTTCCATCGATGATAGCAGTCACCGTAGCCAATGCCCGTGCATTGCCTTTCAATGAGCTATGTTTCCCCAGATCAGCCGAAACAGCTGTCGTTATAAGAGCATAAGGCGCGTTCACAAATAACCCAGTAATGAACATGAGTACGATGTTAAGTGCCATGGACGCAGGCCCATAGTTTCTGTAAAGAAACAGAGCTGGTATCGCACAATACATGAAGCTTGCGGCTGTTAGGGCTCTTGCACCGAGACGATCAGATATATGGCCAGCTAAAATCCCTCCAATCATGCCCCCAACATCAAAGAGTGTCGACAAGTTTCCAGATTCCTCATTCGATACGTATCTTCCCTCAACAGCTGCAGTATCACCGTAACATATTAAGAAGCGTTTCTACAATTGAATCCACAAATTAAACTGAATATAATGCAAGAAACTCCACGCACCTGTGTGGCTGATGTAAAATGGAAGCCAGTACAGGAATGTGTAAGCCACTAGTTTTGCAAAGAAAAGGCACATTGCAAATTGGGCGACCCCAGGAATCTTCCATGCTTCTATGAATCCAACGGCGGATTCCTTCTCCTCCGACTTCAATCTCAATAGGGGTTCTCTAATTTCCTCTCCTGATTTTCTTGGAGAGAGCACTTCATCACTATCATCCACACCGGCTCCGACAGATTCAGGACTAACGGGTAAAAACAAGAACAGAATGATCCCCACAAAAGTTATACCTAATCCAGGAACCACCAGGGACCAACCCCATCCGTATTTCAACATCATCGACGCAACTAGAGAACCGGTTATGTTACCAAGAGATGTATGAGCATTCCAGATACCCATTATAAGTCCCCTCTTCCGTTTTCCAAACCAATTTCCAACGACTGCAACCACGGATGGCCAACCGGTGGACTGAAACAATCCAGCAAGCATTTGAACTATCAAGTAGTAATAAAAGATATGGATGTTGGCCCAATATCCAACCCCAAAAAGGGCAGTAAACAAACCAGTTCCCACCATTCCTATAGTTAAAAATATTCGAAGATTCATCCTATCGCCTACATGCCCCGAAACGTATACTCCGATAGCATATACGAATAAGAAAGCCACATCAAGTTCACCAAGTAACGATGTCCCCTCGGAACCATTAAATGGTTCCCAACCAGCTTCAAGAACATAGGAACTCTTCATGCCATAGAATAGCCTTTGAGAATAAGCCCTTCTCCATAAATAGGACCATTTCGAGTCTACATCAGGCGACTGAGGATCAAGTGCACTTTTCACAATGCTGGTGGTTTTTCTAGTGGCGTGGTAAGATAGATACGCGAAAAAAGTTATGATTAAAACAATGGCCTGATGGGTTTTGTAAGAAACGGCAGATTTTTTAATGTACTCGACGAATCGAATTCCTGGAGGCTTATCATAATTTATTTGTGAAGCTGGTTCTTCAATTGAAACCATTAATGGAATTTAACAATTGCCCTTTGAATATAACAGAGAATTGGCAACCTGAAATAGCAGGAAAATGAAATGAAAATGAGATACATGGAACCATCAAATGAGATTTCTAGGTAAAAACAATAGCTTTCATTGAAATCCCAAAACCATCAACGAGAAGACAGAGAAACAGAAGATGGATCCAAACAGGGATCAGTGGCCATAAAAAAGAACTCAACTTTATGAGATTTAGGAAAAGGTACAAAGAGAACGTAGGTTTTTAAGCAAGCTTCATCAACAAGACAATAATGTAATACAATTTTTTTTAATAATAATGATAATAAGATGACTTGAAAATAAAGCTTAAATCACATAAAAATGATAACTCAGAAGATTCTGCTATATTCAGGAATATTCTCCGCTTAACGGTCTTCTTTCACTAAAAAACGACCCACCCCTTTCCCTCCCACGGTTACAATGATGCCACATTTAAGGCGGTGTCATTATAAGCACGACACGTGTCCTTTTATTAGTTGTTCAATTGTTTTTTAATAACTTATGATTTATAGTAATTTATAAGATTATCACTTTAAAACATCGTTACAAATATCAATATATATACAAAAAAAAATTATATATATATATATATATATTTATATATCTTGTACTTCCTATTTTTCTATTTTCGAGTTGTAAATACTTTTATCTATTTTGAAAATAGAGAGTATTTTCCCGATATCTATTTATAAGAAGTATATTCCAACATTCTTTTATTTGGGGCCTCTTTTATTTCTTGACAGGTTCGTTTTTAACCAGACCACAATCACTAAGCGGCTCTATATTGCAAAATAAATACTTCAGATGGACCGAAATAGAAAACACACCAATTGGTGTTCTTGTTTTTTACGAATATCGGGTTAAGATTACAAGACGACATCAAAAAATCCATCTACCACAAGCCAAACAATAAAAAAGATGAAATACACATCCATACATGCTTCAAACTTGAAATCTTGATGCATACGTCTCATGTCAACTGTGATTTAAGCCCACTTTCCTTTAAATAAATCAAAGCTTATACTTATAGCTCAAAAGGGTAATTTACAAAAAAAAAAAAAATAAACTGCCAAAAAATCTACTTGAAACACTTCAATTTACAATTTATATATAAACATTAACAAAATATATTCATTACAAAAAACTATGGATGTTGAGTCTTAGTAATTTTTTTAAAAAGCATAGGTATGATTTTTCCAATCCAAACAAGTATTTTTACCAAGAAAGAGGATAAACGGAGAAACGAATGAGATTCAGACAAAAGAAATATGAACTTTTTGGAATAAAGTTTATAAAAAAATCAAGAATTATATAAAACTGGTGTTAAAATATTCAAAGAATGAAGCTTTTCAGTTGGAATTTATAATTTTTATTTTTTAAAAAAGGATTTTATAACAATATGTTTGCACCGAAAAATAAATAAAAAAAAGTTGAGAATTGACAACGGATGAAATGCATACCTGGGATTGGCTTGCCTCAAATCAAGAAACCTTGAACAAAGGTATTTTCTTTTTCCTGTATGAAATCTCTCATTCTTTCCAAGCTTTATAATGTTACAAGAGCAAATTACTTTTGTTTCTTTTCAATAGCTGTTGATAATGCCCATTCCAAATAGGGCACTTGTAAATTGTAAAAAAGTAGTAATCTGCTGTGCTGTAATTGTAACAATCAACAATGGAGTCTCGAAAGTACCATTTTAAATGTTTTTAATAAATCGTGTTAGGCTTGAGGTTGATGGCATGTCAAATTGGTGCACTCCCATTTTGATTTTACTAAGCTGAAAATGGGACGTGTGAATCGAGTTACAAGTCAAATCTAGTTCGGTCCGAGTGCACCAGTATGTTTGTCAATTTTTTTCTAATTTGATACAAAATAACATTTCAACTGACAGATTTTAACAAGCATTTTTTTTAAAAATGACTATACTACTGTAATAGAATGAGAAAAAAAAACAAAATGACTGATTCTAATTTTTTTAAAAAAAAATTATGCATATCTCACTGTAAAATGAAAAAAAATAATATATGAAGTTGTGCGCATCAACAACCGATTAAGATATTTTTTCCTAGTCGGTTCAGGCAAAATCCGAGCATCAACGAAAAAATTAAAACGAACATTCTACTATAATTAAATGGAAAAAAATAACTAAAGGACTGACTATAACTTTTTAAAATATATATATATATGTCAATCTTACTATAAACTGAAAATATTAATATTTGAAGTTACGCACATTAACAATCGATTAAGATAATTTTATTTATAGTCAGTTCAGGCTAAACCTATGCATAAAAAAAATTAGAAGGATTTTTTTTGTAATGAATAATACTTTACTAATTATTATTATTCATTACAATAGTACTATTCATAACTCTAAGCCACTTATTATATAGTTATAATTATAATTATAATTTTCAATGTATACAATTGAAATAAATATAGTCAGAACATTGAAAATATATGATAATGTGATATATATATTATTGTTAGATCAGGTCTATTGAGTTATTTTGGTACCAAAAAATACATTCCCTGATATATCTTGGAACTACAAATCATGCGACTATGCAAGGCCGACAAGCGGTGTAGCGATGTCATTTAAATCCTAGCCTACTTATTGACAAAATATTGGAGGGAGCATTATTCCTTTTGTGTAGCTAGCGTATATCCAATGTGTGAGTGCGTTAATTTTAAAAAAAAAATAAGTGTAAAAACCCCTTGATGCACCTATAATCGAGTCAACTTCCAAAAAAATTGAGTGTGTCTGCGTTTTAATACGCCTATATACACTAATAATAAAGTTAAATATACCTAATACACATCATATTTGATAAACTTACTTCATTTTATATCCAATGACTTATGTTCTTCCCTAAACCACATGATGTTGGGGCGTGGGTGAATACGGATGTGTGAGTGCGTTAATTTAAAAAAAAAATTGAGTGTGAAAACGCCTTGATGCGCCTATAATCGAGTCAATTTCCAAAAAAATTGAGTGTGGCTGCGTCTTAATGCGCCTATATATACTACTAATAAAGTTAAATATACCTAATACACATCATATTTTATAAACATACTTCATTTTATATTATTTAGGGTGCAATTCAAATCGTTTACTTGACTGCTCTCCAATAGAGATAATTATTGTTCTTCGAAAAATATATTTTAGATAATGAAAAATAAAAAATGAATTATTAATATTTGGTCATAAGATTAAGAATTCGAAAAAGAAACAAATATTACATATGTGTTTCAACGTGTTTTGTAATAAGACGAGTTTATTAAAAATAATTTATTTTATTTTCGAAGAATTAAGAATGTTTATCATTTAAGTTTACGACTTAGTAAAACTTAACGTGAAATGTAAAGCACTGTATGTGCACTCAATGTGACAGTTCAGGATCGGAGCGTTAGTGCAGGACTTAGAAAGCTTAGTGTGCCTTAAAGTGCCGCGGAAACATTCAATGCATCAGTTCGAAATCGGAACACCAGTATACGAAGGGGACAAGAAGATTATGTGACTTAGGTTCTACCTACATTTTGTGTGGGTCTCACATAAATCCTATTGCAGTTCTTGTTGGGCCGTGTATAACATTATTGGCTACCAAGCACAACCAGGGTGGAGCTGGATTTTTGGTAAGGTGACAAAAAATATTAGCTATATATATAAGCCGCATATGTTTATTGTTCCAATGAACAGTAATCATACATTTTTTTCTTTTTATTTTTTTATTTCCTTTTTATTTCCTTTTTGTTATTTATTATTTTTTTACATCGGGTACTGTTCCTATGAACAATAAACATCTATCATATTTTCTTTTATTTTTGTTATTTATTATACGGATTTGTTTGGAAAGATTTGATATTTGGCCCAATAGTGCATCCCTCTTATCTCAATTTTTTTCTTTTGTTTTTTCTTTTATTTTTACTGTTCCTATGAACAGTAAACATCTATCATATTTTCTTTTATTTTTGTTATTTATTATTATTTTGTATAAATACAGATTTGTTCGGAAAGATTTGATCTTTGCCCCAATAGTGCATCCATCTTATCTCAATTTTTTTTCTTTTGTTTTTTTCTTTTATTTTTGTTATTTAATATTTTTTTGCATCGGGTATGAACAGTAAACGTCCATCCTATTTTCTTTTATTTTTGTTATTTATTATTATTTTGTATAAATACGGATTTATTTGGAAAGATTTGATCTTTGCCCCAATAGTACATCCCTCTCATCTTAATTGTTTTAAATTTAAATGTTTTCTTTTTTTTAGAAAAAAACCTTGTTCATTTTGTCAAGTATGAATTGATTTTAAAAAAAAGCAGAGAGTTTAAAACATGATTTCGTACACGGATCCTGGTCAAAATTAAAGAGGGGAAGAGTACTCCCCCATGCACGAGGGCGTGCATGGATTGAGTGGGGGAGAATGTCACGTACCAAATATCTTAAGAGTCGAGTACGTGTCTTAGATGTTCGTCCGTCCTGAGTTAGGCATGCCGACCCAATTGAGTTTGGGGAGCTTGTCGCTGGTCTTGGACCTGACTAGGACGGAAGGGCGAGCATTCTAGACACTAGACTGGTTGGGAGCTGTTCCCGCTTCCCTGATGAGCCCATGGGAGGGCGAAACCAGTAGGCATCGGAGATGGAATAAGGCTTAACCTCGGAGTTATGGGGATCCGGGGTCGCCGCACGGGTTGTCGTCTGCGCCAAAACTCTGAGCCCGTGACAAATGGTATCAGAGCCAGATCGTGTGCACACTGCATTGGTTGCCAAGCGCTCTCACTGCACTGGCGGGTCCAAGAGGAATGGACGAGCAAGTGGGTTGCTCGCACCCAAAGGGGGGGTGTTCGCAAGTCGGTCCGACGAGTAGGCAGGAAACATCAGTGATACTTTGCCAAGCGCTCTAATGGAGGACGAGTAAGCAGGAAAGTCGTACACGGATCCTGGTCAAAATTAAAGAGGGGAAGAGTACTCCCCCATGCACGAGGGCGTGCATGGATTGAGTGGGGGAGAATGTCACGTACCAAATATCGTGACACGCAGACATGCGCGAGATGCTTGCTGGTTGGTTATAACGTGGGATTACGGGATTGCGGGACGGCTCATAAGAGTCGAGTACGTGTCTTAGATGTTCGTCCGTCCTGAGTTAGGCATGCCGACCCAATTGAGTTTGGGGAGCTTGTCGCTGGTCTTGGACCTGACTAGGACGGAAGGGCGAGCATTCTAGACACTAGACTGGTTGGGAGCTGTTCCCGCTTCCCTGATGAGCCCATGGGAGGGCGAAACCAGTAGGCATCGGAGATGGAATAAGGCTTAACCTCGGAGTTATGGGGATCCGGGGTCGCCGCACGGGTTGTCGTCTGCGCCAAAACTCTGAGCCCGTGACATTAGTGTGCCTTAAAGTGCCGCGGAAACACTCAATGCATCAGTTCGAAATCGGAACACCAGTATGCGAAGGGGACAAGAAGATTATGTGACTTGGGTTCTACCTACATTTTGTGTGGGTCCCACATAAATCCTATTGCAGTTCTTGTTGGGCCGTGTATAACATTATTGACTACCAAGCACAACCAGGGCGGAACTGGATTTTTGGTAAGGTGACAAAAAATATATTAACATAAGATCGGAGGGAAAAAATATTTTTTGTGGTCAATTTCTTATTTGTTAAGAAACAACGGGAAAATTACTATAAGTCAACTTCAGCCTTTTAGAATAGAATATTGGGATTACGCGTTGTAGTTAAAAAAATAATCTTCAAAATTGTTTAACTTTGATCATTTTATGCATCTATCATACCATTAGCCTATTCTGAAGGGAAGCTTTGGAGGAGATGTCTAGAATTTATGACAATTGGGAGAGGCTGGTGGCAGCTGTTTTGAAAAAAGAGCAGCTCTGGCAACTTTTTCATCAACAGTCGAGGAGCCCCAGCTTCTGCTCTGATGCATCAGACTTAAGTTCTACTTCTGATTTGAGGTCTCCCATCCGCGATGTACCCTTTGACCTTTCATGGCCAGGAGGTTCGTCTCCACATATGCAACTACTCGAAGATGCAGTTGCAAAATTACGATTACTTCCAAAGCTGGTTTTTGTTTCTGATTTTAGTTTGGATTTTGACCTCGAAGATGTGTTCAGGGCTTCGTCTAAGTTACTTGGTAGAGGAACATTTGGGAGCGTGTTTATGGCTTCAATGGATAATGGGATATCAATTGTGGTGAAGAGGCTCAAGTCAGTGAGTATTTCAGAACAAGATTTTAAGCGACATATGGAGATTGTTGGAGAAATCAGGCATGAAAACGTGGTTCCATTGAGGGCTTATTATTCAAGCAGAGATGAAAAGCTTATGCTCTATGATCATTATTATAAAGGCAGCGTTTCAGAGTTATTACATGGTATGCTCATCTCTGTAACATAGATTTTTATTGCCATCCTCTTTTTCATGTAAACAGAACTGCTATATTGAAACGTTGTTGCACTTTCTCCCCTAAATTTGTGGCCATGATAAGTTACGTTCTCACTGCTGTGGTTCGATTTTACTGCCGAAATCAATATGATAATTTAGTGACTGATTCTGTTTAGTAAAGTTGAATGTGAAGTTAGGAAAATTCAAGCACTCTGGGATTAACAATTCTAAAGCGGAAATCTTTTTCCGAATGTTTTAAGGAGAACGAAAAATTTAACGTGAGGCAGTGTACGGCTTATCAACTCCCTGCTACCCCCTCTTACTACATGTCATAGCTGTTTTAATCATATGTGCACTGACACTCTTAAAAATCATTTAGTATAGTATCGAACACTCCTCATACATCGGACACCAACACTCCTCGGACAACGTGACGCGTCCTTAATTTTTTTTAAAAATAAAATCGGACACCCATATTGGACACTTCTCTCAAAATCGGACACCCGTGTCGCACATGATCGATGGGTGTGTCCGACATAAAAATGACATTTTTTTGGGTTAATTGTACAATTTAAATAGTTTTTGACTAAAATGAAATTTGGACGTGTTAGTTAAATTTTATATTATTTAAAGTAATATATATTTGGTGTTAGTATGCGTGATAATATGATGTTTTCATTGACATGCGTTTGTTTTTTGGAATTTGGTAAGAATATTTTTGGTGTTATATTTTATTTGGATGTGTTTGTTGAACATTACATTAATTGATTTGATATTAGCATGAGTGATACTATGATGATTCCAATTGCATGCATTTATTTATATGCTTCTTGAATTTTGTAAGAACATTTTTGTTGCTTTGACACAGTTCTAGACTATAAAAAATATGAATCGTAGTATTTTGTAATTAATACATGTATAATATATATAAAAATATACAAGCGGTGTCGTATACTGAAAATTTTGAAAATCCGTGTCACCGTGTCCGTGTCGTGTTGGTTTCGCCGTGTCCGTGTCCGTGTCCGTGCCCATGCCCGTGCATCGTTGCTCATAAGCTTTCTGATTACCCCAACAAATTTAGCACTCAATGTAACAGTATTTCTTTCTGTGATGGCAATACACCTCTACTGCTTCTATTTCTCTGCCCACATGCTTCGTAACTAACTATTTACTCCCCTTATATTTGCCTTGGTCCTTTCATAAATTTTGTAGACTGGGCCTCTCTCCTGTTCTGTGGGATTGCCCCTACTTTTTCAGTAAATGGGCTCATCTATGCTGTACTTCCTGTAGCAATAACCCCCTCCTCTCAACTTCCATTCTCCTCTTCAAGGGTGAACGGTATTTTGATTTCCTCAACATCTTCTCATGTGGCTTGTTTCTTAATTTTGCCATCCCATCGAATCAATATTTTATGTATACGATCTTTTCCATTTTGTATCATACGTTTAGCCAACAACAGTTTAGACATGTATGTAGGATTTAACTCAGGCTCTAATCTTTGGGGTAACAATGGTTCAGATTCATGATTTCAATTCGCCCTTTTTAGCTGAGATGCATGAAAGACTGGATGCATCAGGCACCCTCTGCAGTTTTAATTTGTAAGCCAGTGCCACGACACATTGCAGTACATGAAATGGTCCATAATACTCTGATTCACTCTTCAAAACACCTTCTGCTGCTATGTGAAGACAACTTGACTAACACCATCTCTCCCACTTCAGAAAACACATATCGCCCATTTTTGGCACATCTCAAAATCAAGATATGCTTTCCAAAGTGGATGCTATCTTCACATGGCTTTTGCAGAAACACTAGATTTTGTTATTGCAATTTTTCGGTGTTCGTAGAATGTCCTATTCTCACACTATTTTCTCATGGGCAACCTATTGGTCTCAAGACTGCAAGAGAAATATGAATCTTGAATTTGATCTGATGCACCTTTTCATGTTTTCAGGAAAAACTGGTAAAAAACGGGATCATGTAGATTGGGAAACTCGATTAAGCATTGCGATTGGTGCTGCGAAGGGTGTCTCTCATATACATACGCAAAATGGTGGGAAGCTTGTCCACGGGAACATAAAATCTTCAAATATTTTTCTCACACCACAACACTATGGCTGTATATCAGATCTTGGCTTGGCAAACATGATACTAGAAACATTCATGCAAACTGCATGGTGTTATGCTCCAGAAGTAAAAAATACTAGCAGTGTGTCACAAGCATCAGATGTGTATAGCTTCGGGATTCTGTTATTCGAACTTCTCACTCGAAAGTCCCCTATACAAGTTGCCAGTGGTCACAAGGCTGTCGATCTAGTCAAGCGAGTTCTTTCTGTTGAAAGCAAGCTGTGGGTTGCTAAAGTATTTGATACAGATCTATTGAAGAATCCATCTATCAATGAACAGATGGTAAAGATGTTGCAGATAGGGATAAGTTGCGTAGCGAAGTCGCCAAAGAAGAGACCTAAGATGACTGATGTAGTGAGAATGCTAGCGGATATTAGGTTGATGAACGCAGGGAATAGTGTGACTGTTCCCTTAGGCCAAAAACTTTGGTTTCTTGGGAATGCTTTTCCTGCCTTTGATCTTAATGAGATGTTGACGGCTTCAGCTGAGGTGCTTGGAAGAGGAACATTTGGAACTTCTTACTTTGCAGAATTGGCTAAAGGAAACAAAATTATGGTAAAAAGATTAAGGGATGTTAATGTCACACAGAAAGAATTTCAGCAGCAAGCGGAGGTCATTGGAAGAATCAGGCATGAAAATGTTTCAGAGTTAAGGGCATACCACAGTTCTAAGGATGAGAAGCTCTTGGTGTATGACTATATCAATCAGGACAGTGTATCTGCTATGCTACATGGTACGTACAAAATCATATCCTTGGCAGCTGCTCTGCCTTTGTTTTCCATGTGAGGAATGATTTCAACAACCAAACTTTCCCGTAAATAATTTTTTGCTGATTGGCTATCTGAATATGAAAATTGTGATACTTTTGACAAAATTATTGACGACTCCTTGAGATTATATTAATATATATCAATGACGAATACATGGATACTCCTCTCTCAGGGTAGAGTTAACATAACATAATGCATATGCACAGTTTAAAAATATGGCTTCTTGATTCTGTCTATCATCAATATTCATGTCTAACTCCTCTCATTTCAGTTTTATAATGATCGCATTTACTTGGAATTTTCATTGAAGTCACAGCTATAATTTGATAACAGAGGACTGTTGTCATTACTTGTTTTATGTTCTTGAAGATGACGCTGGTGAAAGCCATTGGGAAAATCCCTTCCTGTGTGGATGCTATGTTTTAGCAATTAGTGGCGATAGTTTAATAATACACGGATAGAAATGGGCTTCATTTGTATAGTTTATGTTATATATTTATGCTACTCTTGCACGTTGGAACAATGTTCCTGGAGCTTTACAACTGCAATCAGTTAGTTTGCCCTTCATTAATTTTGCAGGAAAAGGTAGTGCTGGTGGGACTCATTTAGACTGGGAGACACGGCTAAAAATAGCGTTGGGTGCGGCGAGGGGGATTGCTTACATCCACACTCAAGATAGCTGCAAGTTTGTGCACGGAAATATAAAAACCTCGAACATTTTCCTCAATGAACAGGGGTATGGCTGTGTCTCTGATGTTGGATTGTCAAAACTAGTGAGACCAATCACAGCTTTAGGTATTCTACCTCCAGTATATCGTGCTCCAGAGTTCACGGACTCCAGGCACGTGTCACAAGCTTCTGATGTCTACAGCTTTGGAGTTGTTCTTCTCGAACTTCTTAATGGAAAGCAAATCCAAGTGGATGCAGATAATGGCGAGGTCATCTCACTATTTAGGTTGATTCAATCTGTTGCTCGTGAGGAGTGGATTGATCAAGCGTTTGCAGAGTCTTTCAAGACCCATGAAAAGATAGAAGAGTCGATACTGGAAATGTTGGAATTAGCAATCAGTTGTGTCGCTGATGCCCCCGGGTGCAGACCTAAAATGGCTGAAGTTGTAAAGATACTGCATGAAATTGCTGGTGTGGGTAGTTTGAGCCAGCCTTCCATTGAATTAAGATTGGAACTCATGTTAGAAGTCGAACACCCACACGACAGCCTCGCTGTTTGATGTCAACTTACTGATGTGACATGCATAGATAAATAAATTGTAATTCAAAGTTCCGGTCATTGTTAAATTTGTGTAATTATTTTAATTTATTTTAGCAATTTTAATTTAGCAAATAATTTTCTTATTTTATATCAATTAAATTTTATTTAATATTTATAAATTGATTAAAAAAATATTCTAATTATTTGTAAAGTTCATAATAAGCTAATAAAACTCTAAGAGACAAAAAATAATACTTAGTGATAGATAGCATTAAAAATATTATATTTGGAATATTCTCGATACATGATAAGTACTACCTTTGAATATCATCAAATATTCCCACCGGGGTAATGACTAATGAACAGTGTAGGGGCATAATGGGCATTGTAATGCATAATACGTTGGGCGGTGGCTCGCGGTTGGAGATATCCTGTGTTTTGTGGGTTGGGCCAAAGTGGAAATGTCAGGACTGAAAAATGTTGGGTTTCACTCGACCAATTTGCTCTGCTCTCTACGTTCCCGCAATCGGCCGTTGAATTAAATTGTACTGTGTGACAACTGACAAGTAAACCCAACTCTTCAGCTATCGAAGGGGATTTGCAGCCAAAATGATGGTGGATCTTAGTGCGTTCTCCGACGAGAAATTCGACCCGAAGAAATGGATAAACGGGGCGTTGCAGTATGTGTATGGCGGTTGATGCCAACCCCCGAAACAAGGAAATTGATATGATAAAGGAATAAATTTAAGCATGATTATTTCGAAAACCTTGGTTAACTATGATGGAAAAAAGGGGGAAGAAAGGAAAACTTGTTTATTTTTTTATTTAAGTTCAGCTTTATGTACTATTATCTAATATCAGGATTTGTGTTTTCTATATTGTAAATCTGATAATGTATCATGCTAGTGTAAATAACTTCAAACTGATTGAATTATTGAATTGTAAAGAAAATTTATTCATCCGACTATTTTGACATTTTGTTTCATAGAAATTATGCCATTTTGCCTTCCTCATTTTATTATCAGGTATAATGATCTGAATCAAGTGGCTTTTAAGTTGTATTGCAAATTACATCAGAGTAATCACAGAAACTGATTGTACCACATTTATTCTCTATTTATTGTCTACGGGAGGTTACTTTTTACTCTTTTATTGTCCTTCATTTCAACTGGATTTCTATCTCGTTGGTTTCAGGTATATTAGATATCTTATCTGGGGATTTGCCTAAAGGTGTCAGAATGCAGACTAAACATTTGGAGCACCTGATAGAACTACATGCCATAACAGGGACTTTTGCCAGGAATATCCAACATCTGTTCTCTGACTCAGATCTTCGTGTGTTGTTGGATACATTAAAAGCACTCTACCTTCCTTTTGAGACTTTTAAACAATGGTAACATGCTTACGTGATCTTTGAATTTTAGAATGTGGTTTGAGATTGATCAACTAGAGTATATTATCATAACATGCATATCTCAGCTGAACTGATGCTTTTGAGTTGCAACAAGATAACATATTTGAAGGCTTTTCTCTGAGAGTCTTGTGGTGTGAAACGCTTCTTGCATCATGTAAGGAATCCGACTATCAAATAGCGCAACGGAATAAAAATTATCGGATTCCCACCGAGGACCTATACCAAGTTTATCATATCGAGTGTCAATAGTTATACATTTGTAGCGTGTTTGATGCAGAATCCTCGAATGTTTGATGCAAAATCCTCGAAGCAAACGTTCACGAGTCGAGCAAAACTCTACAGCTTTGCCTCTACGATATCCACACGATCGAATCGACAAAGGATGTTGAATTTATCAAGTTGCTAGAGATTCGAGGTGACGGCTACACCTCTGGTGATCTCAAGTCGTAAGAATTACATACACTATTATCACTATGAGAATTGCTTATGACATTCATATAACTATCCATGTAGCATTCTCATGGTGGAATTGTCAAGTACATAGTTCTCTAACATGTACCCATGTGTTGATTCGATCTATCATATCCATGAACAAATTCATCAATCAATACATACTAGTCTCAATGCATTATCATTATCCTAATTCATGATAATACTTGACTAGGTACAATATTTAAGAATAATACAATTTTATTCTAAGGACATTAATATATATATATATATTCATATTACACAGATACTGGAATAATATATAATAATGAATTGCCATTAATAAAATCATATTACATTGTATGCCAAAATCAATCATCTAATGAGTTGTCTTATGGCATATCCCAACAAATCTCTCACTTGCACTAAGATCAATCAGACATTTACCTAATGCCTAAAGATCTAGAATGACAATCATGCTTCTGTTGTGACAGAGGTTTCGTCAGCGGGTCAGATACTGTTGAGCCTTAAACACATTGTTGAGTTTAATGCTTAATTTATCTCCAAATTATTTATTAGTTTTGATGATCAACAAACTTGTGTTTGTTATACTAATGTGTCTACTTAGTATACATGTTTAGATGATTGAAAAGTGGATTCGTTGAAGGAACTCAAATGTTAAAGGCATCGAGCAGATCGGCCAGGCGATGGTGATAATCGCCCCAGGCGATGGCAGCCAAGAGGGACATCGCTACGCACGTCGACTGAAGCGACGCCGAGGACCGCGCGCATGGCAAGATCGCCTGAGGCGATGGGTAGAACGCCTGAGGCGATGCATAGTTCGCTTGAGGCGTTGAAGTGATCGTTTGAGGCGATGAATATTTCTGAGCCACTAAAGCTACGACATTGATTTTTGGTGACGATCGCCTGATGCGATCTGTGTATTTTCGTGACCATTGGAGCGCGGCGATGGAGATCGTCCGAGGCGATGGCTGAGGCGATGGAGATCGTCCGAGGCGATGGCTGAGGCGATTGACGAGTGATTCAAGCCTTATGTGTAGCAACGGCTACTAGGAGCCTTGGGGGCCTTCTACACTATAAATATGGATGTTTTGGAGCTTTTTGGAGACACGAAACAAGTCTATAAACTACAAGAACACTTTGATCATTCAAATTTATTCTAGCATTGCAAACTTCATACATTTGTGTTGTATTGGAGTTTGTAATTTATTTCTTGTGTGAAGAGCTTGTGTTCTTCGTGTTGTTACACCGTGAAGGTGTCATTTGATTTATTGTAAGGTCCTCCAACACCGACGCAAGTTGAAAAATTGTATAAGACATCAACAAGTCAAGTTGGTGCAAGTGTGTGGCTATCCTTGGAGCCCTTAAGACCAAGAAGACTTGTGAAGAGTGTGGGTAACTCGGGAAGAGTTTTGTGTGGCTATCCTTGGAGCCCTTAAGGCCAAGAAGACTCGTGAAGAGTGTGTGACTCGTGAAGAGTGTGTTGTGGCTAACTTGGAGCCCTTAAGGCTAAGATCAAAGTTGTTCTAGTGGAACCTCGGTTGGATGTTTTCTAGCCGGGAAGAGGAGACGTAGGCGATTCATCGCCGAATTTCTATAACAAATATTTGTGTCATTTATCGCTTTATTTAATTTACGCATTTATTTATTTCTTCATATTGTTTATTTATCGATTGACATCAACTCTTCCGCAGCGCAAACTCGACTTATTTGCAAATTCATTTTAAAACGCTAAAGTAGCCAAGAAACCTCATTCACCCCACTCTTCGGTTCCAACAAGTGGTATCAGAGCCATTTGATTTTTGTTTTAAATCAAATTTTTTTTTTTTATGGCTAATCTAGCAAATGAGTTTGCTCAAGGTCAGTCGACCAATCGACCGCCGCTCTTCACGGGAGATAACTACTACGGATATTGGAAAAATAGAATTTCTCTATATATCCAATCCGTAGATTATGACCTATGGAAGATTATTATAAAATGTCCACATATTCCTTTAAAGAAAGTTGGTGGAATGAATGTTCCCAAAAATTCAGCAGATTAGCTTGCATATATCTGTGATGGAAAAAGTAACGTGATTCCAACACTTCTTCCCAAACTATTCTGGTTGTATTAATGTGTGATTTTAATTGACAAACCATTTTTGAAAAACGTTGTTCTTGTTTATTTTGTCTCAATGGTGCTTATTTTTCAAGGTTTTCGTATAATTTTTAGGACATATAACTGATTTTAGAAACTTATCAAGATCAATGATGGTTACCTTTAGTTTGAAAAGGTTGGTATAAGTCACCGCAATCATGAAAAATGATTTTCTCGATAACTTTTTCTTTTGTTTTTTCATTTTATTATTATTATTTTTAAATACTTAAATTGTTTAATTTGTCCTCCAACCAAAAGCAATATACACTTATCTCCTTGTTTAAATAATAATATCAATTTGTTTATATACATTATACAATTAACCCTCTCGTATTACTGGTTTTACAATTTTTTCATTTTTCGAAAACTAAATTAATAATCAAATATTTGTTAACAATATAGTTTAAATAAACTTATTAAACACAATAAAAAAATGTTTGATAATTTTGTTGTAGAATTTAATACAAGTTGGTTTTAGAAGTATATAACTCGAATATTTAGTTACTAGATTTTAGACTTGTGTTAGGTTTGTACTTTGTATACTAACTCAACAATTTTGTTTGTGCTTTCACAACTCTATTAATAATTATTATTATTTTATAAACATATTAGATTCAACAATTTTTTTATTATATAATTAAAATTAGTAATTTTTATAATTTTATTTAAAATAATTTATTTTAAAAAATATTGGATTAATGAAGTTACTTTCTCTTAAAAAGTATAGGATAATTAGTAAACTTAATGAGATATTAACGAAAGTAACTAATAATACAAAGGTGTTAACTGTACATCATATATAGTAGGTGTTTGCAATTGCTTATGAAAACTGCTTATCTGCTTTTCAGATAAAAAAATCAGTTTTTGGGTGTTTTATTTGTTTGCTTCTGCTATTGCTTCTCTAAAAATAAGCAGAAAAAAGCAGAAGCAAAGAAGCAGGTAATGACATGCTTTTGACTGCTTTAAGTTGTTTTGTGGCAATTTCGTAATTAATTTAGGTTTATTAAGCTGCTTTTTTATTTAAATAACAAACGCTCAATGCTTTTACTTAAAATCAACTTTTTTCAACTTTAAGCAAAAGCAACATAAAAGTGTTTTGAATAAGCAATCGCAAACACACCCATAGTCTCGGAGCAAACACTGATACAATTAACGTTAAGTATGCATTGTACAGTAAACGGGGATAAAATAATACACTGCAAATTAGGGGATTAAATAGATATAACGTATAATTCAAAGGTGTTGAATGAAATATCTACGAAAATGGATAGCATGACTAATAGTGTGTATATTTTTTACAAATTCATTCTTTACATCATATTGCTTTTTTTTTTTTAAAGTTCATAATTTGTTTATTAATTATGGATAATTTTGCATAACTTAATAATAGCAATATATACATCTGTCAAATGGTGTATCCTGTTACCAGAAATTGATTTTGTTTTGTTTTTTTAATATAAAAATAATAGTATCCATTAGATCTGTTATTGGGATATGTGGAGGTTAGCTGTACGGATACGAGCTTATCCATTACATATTATTATTATTTTTTATCGGGGAGGGGTGAAAATGTGTTTATTTTTTGCGCAGAACGCGACTCGATCTCAAATGTTCCCTGAAGCTCTTATCAACTACATATTTTTTTACTTTAGCGCGTGGATACTTGGTAAAGTATGAGGGAGTATTCATGACCTACCACGTGGACATTTAATACATTTTCATTTTAAAATGAAAGCACATTTGTACATGTTAACACTCAAAATTAGTTTGCCAACTTAATATTATTGTTATTGTTATTATTATTATATTTAATTTTAAAATTTTTCGTAGAATTGTTTACAAAAGTGAAATGTTTTATGCTCAACAGTTAACACGTCAATAGTATTAGCATCCAAACATTAAGAGCCGAAAGGACGCTTCTTGATGCGATTCTATGCTTTTTGTTGAATCCTAAGTGGATTGGCCACTGTATACGAATCTCTTTTTTCGGTTAACTTTTTATGTAAAGCTTAATCATGTTGAATTACTTGTCCGTCTAATTTTAAGTTTGTGTTTTTATTTTCTGTTATATATATATATTGATCATTTTTTGAAAAGGAACCATAACTTTTATGAATTTTGTGTGGGGAAAAAAGATTTTTTAAGTAAAATGAGAATAAGTAATTGGGAGAAAACAAAGAATTTAATGAAGTTTATAATTGGAGGAAACAAATTCAGTGGACACCAAACCCAACATATATATTAACGTCAAACTAAAAATTCCAAATATCATTAAAACCCTTTTTCTGCATAACATATAATACCTACTACGTTGTCTTCTATTCTTTTGTTTCACATCTTCCTTCTGCATAGAAGGCTTTATGTTGGCTACTGTATTTAAGACATCACGACCATTAATTTGTTAAAATTATCTTTGAGGATATCTCAACCATTGATTTGACACACTCAATTTGTTGAGTATGCCAAATTAATGGTCATGCTGTCCTCAAGAATACTATCTTTGAGTGTAGTATGAAAGAAATTGCATCGGATAGTGAAACATTTTTGATCCATTCGTCTTAAAAAAAACCTCATTGGAGTACCACCGCAAAGATATAACATCAATGATCAAAATTTCTGACCATGGTTTTAATGTCATAATACTAACCAACTATATTATGAATGGATGAATTATATGACAAAATATGGAAGGTAGCGGTTCCAAATGAAAAGGATACTAGGGTTGATTGTTTTTTGGTAATCTATTCGAGCACAATGTCTAGAATTTTTTTTTTGAAAAACAAAGGCATAATGCATAACTTGTTAATAAATTGTATTTGCTAGCAATTTTTTAAGGGTGGATTATGATGCCATTTTCCAAAAAATCATTTGCCTGGTTTTGACCAATAACTAATTTGGCGTGCGTGAGTGCAACAAATTGTTGAGTGGAGTATGTCCATCAAGTTCTTCTGTGTACTCGTAGATGAATATATCGTCATCTGTTGTCTATTGACTTAACAGTCTGGCTCATTTGTACTATATGTTACAGCTCCTCATGTCCACATGTCGTTTAGCATAGCCATAATATAAGGGAAAAAATTATGTTTCTATTAACAACTATAACTTTTGATCCAGGAGTAAGCGCTTAATCATAACACAAATCATTGAGTAACTTATTTTTGTAGGTTTAGACGAAAAACAAAAGTCTCGGCTAACATCTCTACCCATAACTTGCTCACCCTAAACACTTGATATAATTGAAATTACCATAAATATTAAGAGAAAACTTATTGGAAGGTAAAGCCCACTTGACATCACATAACACTGCAGTTGCAAATGCGCGTACGCTAGTAACTGCACGAACCGTAAAAGCAAACAACGTACTTCTATATACATTTAATGCGGTGCAGTCATCCTCATTTGCTTACAATTCCACAGCAACGCCAACGTCTACATACTTGGGACAAAGTCACTTTCTCCACACCGTGTTCTCCCTCTTTCTTTATAATACAGGAAACTCCTACAATCAAAATTAATTGCGGAACCCTATTTGATTTCTAAGTTTTAATTTGGAACGGCGTTATTGTTGCCTTAAAATCAACATTTTATTATGAATTTGACTGCTTTTATTGAACGCAAAGTTGTCGGGTGCTTTCTTAATTAATCATCATTTAAGGGGCAATGGAAAATGGAGAAGTAGGGGAAGCCGGCGTCGTGAGGTTGGTTGGATTGGAAAACGGAGGGGAGAATGTGAGCTCCGATAAAGAATCAGATGTTTCTTCGGCTGATCATCTTGTCGTCATGGTCCACGGGATTGTTGGAAGGTAGCATTCTTGACGCGCGCGGACTTGTAATTTTGCATCTTTTTGGAAAACTAAGATAATTTAGATGATTTATCGTTTGCAAGTTATGGATTTGTTCTTTATGTTCCTGGATCATCTATTGTATCGAATTCCAGTTTTTTTTTTCTTCCGAGAAGTTGAAAGTTTTTTCAAATGAGTTGTTACGGTTATTTCAGTTGGTAATTTTTCATGTATTTCTATTCAGAATTGTGTCTTGGCTTTTGATATTTACTTGCAACATGGGTTATCTTGGATTAGCATGTCCCTTTTGGGTAGGTTTAGTTTTTCTTGGACATGTGATAGGAAACTGGGGTGCAGATTGTAAGCCATTTCCTGTGAATTATTGTTCAGAGTATAGTAAACATGCCATGAGTTTGAGCGACTCTCGTTTGCAGATAATATTGTGAACTCATTATTCTTTGTGAAAATGTGACCTTCATCAAGTTCTCACATGATTTTGATATTGCAGGGCCTCAGATTGGAAATTTGGTGCAGAGCAATTTGTCAAGATGCTTCCTGATAAAGTTCTCGTTCATTGTCAGTCTTCAGTCTTTTATTTTTGCATGTTTGCATAAAGCAAGCATCTTGAAATTTCTCGCGCTTCTTTTCAAATTCTTATTTCATGTGTGTCAATGCACCATCTTTTACTTTGGTCCTGTCAGTGTAATTGAGAAGAACCTTTGCAATTTTCTTATATTTGAGTCACATTTGTATTAATCCACCGTTTAGGGTCATAAACTTTATGTGAGCATAAGTGATTGTATGCGATGTCTAGTTACATATCTTTCCTTTTTGTCACCGCCTCTATCCATGGCAGTTTCATGATTCATCGAGTAACCTCTAATTTCATAGGAAACAGCATTCTGGATTAGCCACAAACTTGCACATCTTTGCTTCTATTGTCCGATTCATAGTGAAGGGGCTAAAAAATTTCTTGTCTTGACATTGACTATTGATTTTCATTTCTCTAATATGGTGATTTCAGTTCCATAGTTAGTGGTATATGAAGTGGGATTATGATGTCTATCTTTTGTTTTTAATGTGACAATTGACTTTTTTTTAACATTGAAATCCTCTAATGTCTCATTTAACAAATATGGTTTAGTTGCGGAAGGAAAAACCAAAGAAAAGTTCACTTGTTATTTAACCTGCCAAAAAGCAGTTTGAAATCTATTGATCATCTGAAATACTTTTAGCTAGTTCCTTTCTATGGCCATGAAAATGTCTGCTTCTCTGGCTTGCAGGTAGTGAAAAAAATATGGCATCATTGACACTGGATGGTGTGGATGTAATGGGCGAGCGACTGGCAGAGGAGGTACATTCTCTTCTCGATCTACTAACTCTTTTTTTTTCCGTGTTTTTCTGTCTGATTTCGTGAAAATATGGTGTGCAGCATTGGACCTGGCTACCATCATTTTGATTCAAACTTTGAAATGTTGCCATTCAGGTCCTTGAAGTGATCAAAAGGAAGCCCGGTTTAAGGAAAATTTCTTTCATTGCACATTCTGTGGGGGGACTTGTGGCAAGATATGCCATTGGGAAATTATACAGACCTTCATGGGGGAGTAACACGGAAGAGGTATCAGTCGGTGATTATAAAGAGACGTTAAAAGGTACAATAGCTGATTTGGAGCCTGTGAACTTTATCACTGTTGCTACTCCTCATCTTGGTTCTAGGGGTAATAAACAGGTATATTTATTTGATTGTTGCATCATTGATTGTCTTTTTGGTTGATAAAATATGTTAAATATTGCTTAAATGATAGAATGCACTGCAAAAGGCTCAGGTTATATTCTCAACCTACATGCGTTTGTAAGATTTTGATACGGGGTAGTTATAGTGCTTGTAGCTGGACGCAGCTTGGACATTTGATGGTGGTACTGCACTTTAAATTCATTTTCAGCTTGGAACTTTTTTACTGAAATATCCTATGAACTTGGGGCACAAGATCATGAATGCATTGGGGAATCAATCTAGCGAATCTTTTGGAAGTTGAACCAATAGTTTTTCAGTGGAAAATAATGGTTTTCTAAGGAGGAATGGCTTATGCTCGCACCTTTAACATAGCACAAAAATGCTTTAGCCGGGGAATTTTTTGTTCAAAGTCTGTTTAGGGGACTGGAGTGCATCTAGGGTGTGGTGTTGTATAATTGGCTTTGTGCGTAAGAGAAACTGATTGCAATCACTTCTAATGACATGGATATAGCATGAGAGAAGCGATTTATTTTAATCTTTTTGTTAGTCCCCAATGAGGTGGCAGAGATGAGAAATCTGGTGTCGCTTACATTCAATCTTTCAGAGTCTTACAATGTGAAAAATTGTTATATTCTCTTCTGTTTCGTTTATGGGGAATATGAAGCTTCCAAATTTTGCACTAATTCTCAATATTAGCCAATGTATGTGTTTAGTGTTACCGAAAGTTCTCCATTTGTCAGGTACCCTTTCTTTTCGGCGTATCTGCTTTCGAGAAAGTCGCTGGTCTTGTAATTCATTTGATATTTAGAAGAACTGGCAGACACCTTTTTCTTACCGATGACGATGAAGGGAAGCCTCCACTGCTAAGGCGCATGGTTGAAGATAACGAAGAATATCAATTCATGTAGGTTTCTCCATCTCAACCACTCGAGTTTATTGGATTGAATTCCTGGTCTTTAGCTTTATATCACACCGGATAAGTACGTGAATACTGTCTAGCTATAATGCAACTCATCCATGCAGGTCTGCTTTACTATCCTTCCATCGCAGAGTGGCGTATTCAAATTCTGGCTATGACCGTATCCACAATTTTGTTGACACTTAAAAACATTGACATTTAATTGCTGATTATCCTGTTTCTTAGTTATACCTAGTAGATTCATTGCCTTCCTAACAGATATCACTTAGATCTAGTAGGATGGAGAACATCATCAATTCGGCGCAATAGTGAACTTCCCAAGGTATCATCCTCAATACGCAGTTGTAATATTTTCTTTATGCTAATTATGTCGTATAACATTTAACTTTACTTTTTAGTGGGAGGATTGCGTTGACGACAAATATCCTCATGTTGTGTATGAAGAGCTGTACAAATCATGTGGTGCGGAGCAGGGCGAGTCTCTGAAAGAAGATGATGGTTTAGATAAGCTGGAAGGTTGGTCGCTTTCGACTCTCTTTGTAGCTGTTAATGCATGCTTTGGTGCCAGAAATGTTTTCATCGAACATGATGGCGTAATTTATTAATTGAGCTCAGATGTTGGGGCATATTTTGCCAATTCAATGTCTATTTGTGTTTCACAACTTCATGTTTATGCGACTTAAGTTGGTCATGTTGAAAGTAGTGTATTATGCGGTTATGTCATGCAGAAGAGCTGCTAAATGGCCTATCTCGGCTGTCGTGGGAGAAGGTAGATGTCAGCTTCCATAAAAGCAGGTTCAAATATGCTGCCCATACCCTTATTCAGGTCAAGCAGTTCAATATGACTCCTTGCTTTTCTTGAAACGCAGTCTGGATATTTCTGTTTCAGAAAAATGTTCTTTTTGTCCCCTAACTTTTGGTCGTGACATTTTTTAGTCGTTTACAAATAAAAATTTTATATGGCAAGAACTTCTAATTTGCAATTGACTCATTTACTCCTTAGCATATCTTGTTGGTAACATGTCAGTTTTAGTATGCTGCTCTATTATAGCTTAAATCATCTAAATATTTTGTACTTTGTCACCAAAATTTCAATTTTAAGTCTTGTAGTTTATCATTCGATGGGTAATCTGAATAAATATTATCCATCGGGAGCTAAACTTTTTTGTGCATTATGAGGTGGTTCATGTCAATTTAACAGTATTTGTGTGACAATTTCATATATCTGTTTGCAGGTCAAAGATGGACACATGCTTCCCGAAGGTTCCGATGTCATACAACACATGATCGATCATTTTCTTTTGTAGAACTCCCACCATTACTAAATAATTGTCTTCATCTCTATATCATACATTTTCATTATTGATTCCACGTCGTCAACGTTATGTTCATTTACAAATATTTCGTCTTTGTAACGTGCTTCTCTATTTTATATTAGAAAGTAAGGTTTTGTCATTAAGTTTTTAAATAGCTCTTTCCATTAAATCGGCCTCCTTTAATATTGAAAAAACATGCCGTTTTGTCGAGGCAGTTAAGAAACTGACCTTAAATTTTTTTTATAAATGGTATCAGAGTAGGTTTTCATGTGATTGGTTGTTCCGCCCATACGCTCACCGTCACCGGCGTTATCAAATCACGTGTTTGACTTATATAATGTCACATGTGATGAAGCGTATTGAAAGATGTCCAACATTGAAAATTATAAATTATGCTGATTTTTTATAAGATACATATGTTACTCTAGTCATCATCAATTGGTTTTGAGGTACATTAAATCCAGTTAAACCCATGTCAATCTTTTTCATAACTACTTAACAAGGTCTAGCAATTTTAGAGACTGCAGTCTGACAATATGGTAATACTTAACTTATTTTTCTTTCATCCCAATTCCTCTTTAGGACTGCCTGTGATGTGGCTATATAGGGCTTGGGTGGATATCTGTTGAACCATTTAGCCAGTTTCTTAAATTATCTGATTCAAGTGAAATAGAAGAGAGTGGAGAGATAGCCTTAACTGTCCATCTATCCAAGCTGGTAGAGATTTGACGTTAAAGGTTGATGATTCAGGCGTGATGCTGACGCCGTTTAACAACGTTAAAGTTGAGCCGGAGAAGTGGAGCACAGTTACAGTGAAAATGGAATATACGGCGACTACTTTGCCTACGATCTCCCGCCGGTGGTGGGGCGGCCTAAGTGGATGCACATTTCGAGGAGTGAGGCGTCGGTCGTGAGGAAAGTTAACGGGATAAATAAGGGACACTGCTAAAAACGACGCTAGTGTATGGAGATTAAGACTGAGTTATAATTCATATATAGTGATTATTATAGTCAAATCTCCCTTCCATTTCATCACAAATTGTACGATGGAAACGGACCAGCTGAAATCATCAATTGGCTGAATTTGTTTTATTAAAACTTGTGTTGGTTTTGAATGGAAATCTGATGCCACTCATCGTTGATTTTTTGTTGTTATTGGATATTTTATTTCGTCAATTTCCAATTGACTTGGAAATTTGCCCACATGCTTTTAAGTGGATTTTATTTTATAAAATAAGTACAGTTCATAATCATAACGAATAAAACATTTTGCTTCCTTAATTCTCTTTCTTTGCTGCTGATGAAAGTCTACGAAATTATTTGGTTTGAATTATTATCATTTATGTTATTAAATCAAAAAAGGGAATTTTTAATAACAAATATTTTTTATAATTGCATGTACAAAGATTAAATAAACTATATTTAGCTATTATTTTTATTTTATTTTTGGGATATTACATATGGGTATACGCGATGAAAGTGATTCATTTTTTTTACGATGGAAATTTTACTTTCAAAAAAGAAAAGACGTCACTAGCAAAGTGCGCTTTTAATGAAACCATTATTATTATTATTGTTGTTAATATTATTTAATTATTATAGACAAAAATGAATAATATTTCCTACATCTCTCAATCAATCTGCATCGCTCTCGCTCACTTCTCAGTAGTCGCGAGCTTTCTCAGGCATCCGGAACCAGGTAATCCCTATATACTTCCTTCAAGCGAGAATTGCTACTGTTTTTCATATTATTTTGGCCTTTTTTTTACGTAAAAGCGGAGGTTATACCTCATCGAAACTTCCCGTATAAAGTAAAATTAGAAATGGAGGAAAAAGCAATTGACTAAGTCAAAATCGGCGGATTGTTTCTTTTTTATTCCCGTCGTTATGATCTTTTGCCTGGGGGAAAACCCAGAGGTAAGACTTGGAATTTCAGAGGGACTTGTTAGAAAAATTGGTCAATTTTCAATCTTGAGCTTTCTGGGGTTTTTCTATCTCTTTGTATCAGAAATATTGCTGCGAATGGGTTTCTTGTTTTCTGATGTTTTTCGTGCTGTTGGTTGGGGATCAAGGGATATTTTGTCGTGTCTGAATATACATTAAGCTTCACTTCTCTGGATGGAATCGGTTGTATTGCTTGAGATCTTTTACTTTCATGTTTTTTATTCTTTTTATGTGCTGTATTTACTTAAAAAATATCCACGACCAATTGTGAAATGGTAAAAAGATGTCACAGCAAGGAGCAAAAACTGTTACTGGTTTTGTCTTGTTGGTTTTGAAAAGATATAGTGCCAATATATTTTCAGAATTAGAAAAAAGGACCACAGCATCGTTATTAAATTTAAGCTATTTGTGCTTGACGACGTCATGTTGAGTCTTCACCATACAGTGGATAAGCTGTGACTGAAAAAATACATGAGGTACCTTCCATGCTGTGGATGTTAAGTTGAAAGTGTCTAAGAGGTGATCTTTAGCAAGTGTTTAGTGTTGGATTTTGAGGCTTAATGAATTAATATTAAGCAAGATGAAAAATAGGCTTAATGAATTGCAATAAACAAGGAAAAATCGAACGAAGGAAATGGAGGCGAAAACGGAGTTTTCGAGCGCCTCACATGCTGGTTGTTCGGTTTTTTCTGAAGCATTGCAGCTTTTGGCGTGCAATTGTGTTTTTTCATGAATGCTTGCCTCCAAATAGAGTCTTTTGATGACAACCTATGGTCTAGTATATACACAACATCCCATGATTGAACTAAAGATCAGATTTCCGAAATTAACATCATAATTTGAGAGAATCAAGATCAAAATCATATTCATTTTGTTCTTGAAGTAGAGAGTTTGCAACCTTTGTGGTTGATGTTCTTGTAATTTGTTGTGCTACAATCACAATAGAAGTCGTTGTATCTTGGGAGAGGATTGCCACAAACCGAAAGCACCTTGTGCGGGGCAAATTCCTTCTAAGGACACAGTGTTGTACACTTACCTCGACTTAAGACATTCATCATTTTCTTTTCAGAAATAGCGCAGACGGAACTCCATACAACGCAAATCAACCATCTTAAGAGGAATTTTAGTCGTTATCTTTCTGGAAGAGAAATGACATCCACATCAACCAACGTTCCTGTGACGCAAGGAGAAAGGCCGCAAAAGTTCACCGGTGTAGACTTCAAGAGATGGCAGTAGAAAATGCTTTTCTATCTCACTACTTTGCATTTGACAAGATTTTTGCAAGATGATCCGCTTACCGTGAGCGATGACGAGACTGATACTAGCAAGAGGGTCGCTGTAGATGCATGGAATCAAAGCTTGTTCCTATGCAAGAACTACATTTACATTTTGAATGGCCTTGATGATGCACTATACAATGTGTATTGTCAAGTCCGAACCGCAAAAGAATTGTGGAATATGTTTGAAACAAAATACAAGGCGGAAGATGCCGGCCTTAAAAAGTTTATTGTTGGACGTTTCTTGGATTTCAAAATGTTAGACTCGAAATCCGTAGTGAGTCAAGTGCAAGAGATACAAGTACTCTTACATGAGATTCTGCGGAAGGGACGAGTCTAAGCGAGTCCTTCCAAGTTGCGGCTTTGATTGAGAAACTTCCTCCGCCGTGGAAAGATTTCAAAAACTATCTAAAACACAAGATGAAGGAAATGAGACTCGAGGACTTGACTGTTCGACTAAGGGTTGAAGAGGATAATCACAAGTCGGAAATCAGCATAAACAAAATGAGTGCAAGAGTAAATGTTGTGGAATCGAGCAATCATGGAATAAGAGAAAGAACCATGATGTCCAACAACAAAGGAACCTTAAAAGGCTCAAGGGGAATTGCTTCTGTTAGTTTTAGGGCAGAAGATTGAGTATTTTATTATATCAAATAACCCACATGTACATGTGTTTATATAGAAGATTTACAAGGAGTTCCTTATCTTTAAGGACTCATTTTAAATATAAAACCCTTATCTATCTATAACCCTAATATGGATTCGTCCATATCTCAACACCTTCCCTCAAGTTGGTGCATATATATCTATCATGCCCAACTTGATGATAAGAATTTGAAACTTAGCTTGAATAGTCCCTTTGTGAGAATGTCTGCTACTTGTTGTGGCGTTGGGATAAAAGGCATACAAATAACTTTGTCTTCAATCGTTTCTTTTATAAAATGCCAGTCAATCTCAACATGTTTAGTCCTATCATGTTGAACTGGGTTATGAGCAATGCTGATGGCTTCCTTGTTGTCACAGTACAACTTCATAGGTACAGTCATTGGCCTTTTCAATTCTTCCAAGATCCGTTTAATCCATAGCATTTCACAAATTCCGTGTGCCATTGCTCTATATTCTGCTTCAGCACTACTACGGGCCACAACACTCTGTTTCTTGCTGCGCCAAGTTACCAAATTTCCCCACACAAATGTGCAATAACCTGATGTAGATCTTCGATCCGAAATAGACCCTGCCTAATCTGCATCTGTGTAGGCCTCAATACTTCGTTGTTGATACTTCCCAAAAAATAAGCCTTCTCCTGGAGAGTTCTTCAAATATCTCAGAATACTGTAGACTGCTTCGAGGTGTTCCTCATGGGGAGAATGCATAAACTGACTTACCAGACTTACAACAAATGCTATGTCTGGTCGTGTATGTGACAAATAAATCAGTTTCCCACTAGTCTATGATATCGGCTTGTTTATACCGGTTTTCCTTCATTGCTTCCAAACTTATGATTTGGATCAATAGGTGTTTCGGCCGGATGACAACCACTCATTCCAGTTTCTTTCAGTAAGTCCACCACATATTTTTTGGGAAACTACAATTCCATTTTTGGATCGAGCTACCACCATACCGAGAAAGTATTTTAGTGAGCCCAAATCTTTGATTTCAAACTCAGAAGCAAGGCATTGTTTTAATCGTTGCATTTCATCTCCGGTAAGAATAATGTCATCAACATAAACTATAAGAACAGTTACCTTTCCGTTGACTGAATGTCGTGTGAACATGGTGTGATCTAATTGTCCCTGAGCATATCCTTGCCTTTTTACAGACTGAGTGAACTTTTCAAACCAGGCTCTTGGTGACTGTTTTAATCCGTACAAGGATTTTCTTAATTTGCATACTTTTGAGCCAAACTTCCGTTCAAAACCTGGGGGTGGATCCATATAAACTTCTTCTTCTAAATCTTCGTTGAGAAATGCATTCTTCACATCTAGCTGTTGCAATGGCCAGTCTAGATTTGCCGCAATTGTTAGAGGTACTCTGACAGTATTCAGCTTTGCTAATGGTGCAAAGGTCTCAAGGTAGTCTATCTCATATGTTTGAGTGAATCCCTTAGCTACTAAACGGGCTTTGTATCTTTATAAAGAACCATCAGCATTGAACTTGGTAGTGAACACCCATTTGCAGCCAACTGTTTTCTTTTCCCTCGGTAGCTCCATTACCTGCCACGTTGTATTACTTTCAAGGGCTCGCATTTCGTCAAGAATAGCTTCCTTCCATTCCGGAATCTCTAGAGCATCCTGCACAGTCTTTGGAATCTCCATACTAGACAATTGAGAGACAAATGCAGAAAAACTGGAGACTGATTTTTATAGGTAACAAAATTGGACATTGGATACTTGACACAACTTCTAACACCCTTACGTTGAGCAATCAGAAGATCACTCTCAGGCACGGGTGCAGACTGACTTGTTTCTGGATGAGATAAATTTATGGTAGTGTCAGGAGAGTTACCTGGAACATTAGTGGAGTTTGGAATGATCTGAGGTGAAGGCTCTTGACAGTGTTTGGATGTGTCAGTCTCCTTTCCCTTCTTTTGGTTCCTTCTCGAGTAAACAAGTAGTTTATCGGTTTGTTCCTCATTTTCATTCCTACCAATATTATGTATTGACTCTATAGTTCCAGTATCTAAGTTCTCATTAGGCAAATCACTTGGTTCCACATTTAAAATTAAATTTGGAAGCTGAACAATATGAAAACCAGGATTTTCAAGAAAATCAGAATCGTCACTTAGGCTCTCCCCCTGACGTTTAGGAGGAAAGAATGGTTGATCTTCGAAAAAGGTGACATCTAAAGTAATTAACATTTTTTTAGATGTTGGATCAAAACATTTATACCCATTTTGATTTGAAGCATAGCCTACAAATACACATTTCCGAGCTCTAGGATCCAATTTCCCTCGAAGATGGTCAGGTATATTTGTAAAGGCACTACACCCAAATATTTTAAGTGGTAAGTCAGACATTAATCTAGAACAAGTGAAGGTTTCTTTGAAAACAGTCAGAGGAGTTTGAAGCCTTAAAACCTTTGTAGGCATGCGATTTATGAGGTACGTTGCCGTTAAAAGTGCCTCGCCCCAAAGATACTTTGGGACATGATGTGTAAACAGTAGAGCTCTAGCGACTTCCAGTAGATGTTTGTTTATCCGTTCAGCAATCCCATTTTGTTCGGGAGTATCAGGGCATGTACTTTGATGTATTATCCATTTTTCTAAGAAAAAATCCCCAAGAATGTCATTAAAATATTCACGGACATTGTCACTTCTGAAAATTTTAATGTTTGCTTGAAACTTTCAAACATCGTATAAAAGATTTAAAAATGAGTTTCACTTCAGATTTATCTTTTAACAAAAAAACCCAGCTAAGCCTGGTGTGATCATCAATAAAGGTAACAAACCATTTCTTTCCAAACATTGTTGAGACTCGAGATGGTCCCCAAACATCACTATGAATTAACAAAAAAAAGTTTTGAAGCCTTATATGGTCGAAAAAAGATCGGTGATGTTTAGCAAATTCACAAATATCACATCGGAAAGAAGATGGATTTTATTGCGAAATAAATTGGGAAACAAATGTTTTAAATAAAAAAAACTTGGATGTCCTAGTCTATAATGCCAAAGCAAAACATCATTAGAAATGAAAATAGAGTTCAAACACGAATTTCGAACTTGCTGTCTAGAGTTAAGTCCATCTTCAAGGAAATAAAGCCCTCCACTTTTCCTAGCACTGCCAATCGTCCTCCCCGAGACCATTTCCTGAAATTCACACCGAGAGATGTTAAAAACATTTCGACAATTAAGGGAAGACTTTATTTTACTGATTGACACGAGATTATAAGAAAGGTTAAGGACATGGAGAACGTCATGAAGTATTATCGAAGGTGTTATCTCGACAGTGCCAATTTCAGCCACTGCCGAAGAGGAACCATCAGCAAGACGAATTTTTTTATGTCCAGCACATGGAATATAGGTGGAAAAAGAATGTGAACAACCTGTCAAATGGTCGGTGGCCCCTGAATGGACAATCCAGAGGCTATTTTGGCTCGGGTTGCTGCTGGAAAAAACCGATAGAGGGACAGGTACGGGATTACCTAATTGGACAATGGAACATGAAGGATTTGAAGGGGTTACTTGAAAATGAGGAGATTGGAGAAGCTTGTGCAATTGCAGTAGTTGATCCTTCGTAAAAGGAAGAAATTATGCAGTACTTTGCTGCCCTTTGTCCTCAGTCGATGCTTGGAGTGCCCGATTGGTAGGAGCAGCCTTTTTTTCCCAATTTGGGGGCTTTCCATGGATTCTCCAGCAAGTTTCCAATGTGTGCCGGTGTTTTTTGCACAGATCACACCATGGTTTTTTCTTCTTATCATGCTCTGAATCATATTTGGAAACAAGGGCAGAACTATCGGTGATTGCATTGGTGGGAGGTGTTAGATCACCAATAGGCTGTAGCATAACATGTCTCCTGGACTCTTCTCTCCTAATTTCAGAGAAAGCTTCCCGAAGTGAAGGCAGTGGACTTTTGCCAAGAATCCGAGACCTAACAGCATCAAATTCTTGGGTTAGGCCTGCTAAGAACAAATACACCCTGTCAGTCTCCTTATTCATAAACCGAACACTATCCTTTGGACAATCCCATTCATCATTGTAACCTTGATCCAGTTCTTGCCACAAGGAAACCATCTCATTATAAAAGCCGGTTACCCCTCAGCCACCTTGCTTGGATTTCCACAGTTTGCTTTTATTTCAAAAATTTGCGAAAAATTGTCAGCATCGGAGTATGTTTCCTTAACTGATTCCCACACATCTTTGGCATTGGAAAGGAATAGATATGGTTTACCGATAGTGGGCTCCATGGAATTGATCAACCAGGCGATGGTCAAGGAGTTTTCGGACCTCCATGTACTCTGCTTCGGATCGACATCCGGCGGTTGTTCATCTTGCCAGTTAGATATCCTAGTCGTCCCTTGCCATTGATGGCCAATTTCATGGATTGAGCCCATTCGACGTGATTCTTGCCATTCAGTTTGTGGAGGGTGAGTTGGAAGGAATCGTGAGAAGGCTCCATGCCTTGATTCTTGGTGGGTCTGAAGGTACACCAGAATTTTGGGTATTTGCTGCCCCGTAAAAAAAAACAAGGATCTCTCCTTCAGAGGCGATTGTGCGGCGCCGATTATGAGGGAGAACCTTGGCCTGATACCATGTTAGTTTTAGGGCAGAAGATTGAGTATTTTATTATATCAAATAACCCACATATACATGTGTTCATATAGAAGATTTACAAAGAGTTCCTTATCTTTAAGGACTCTTTATATAAAACCCTTATCTATCTATAACCCTAATATGGATTCGTCCATATCTCAGTAGCTTCATATGTGGGAAACCGAACCACAAAGCCAAGGATTGTCGAGACAAGATAGACAATAAGAAGAAAGCTAAGGATCAAATCAACGTAACTGAATATGACAAGATGTCAGATGATTTCTCGGATCTAATGTTTACCGCTTGAAATCTTGTATTCGACATAACAGTGTTCTCCATAAAAGGGGTTATTCTAAATAAATGCAATGACGGTTACTCGTCGATTGAAAGCAATAAAGTTTATCATTATACTTATTTGGTTGAGTCTTATGATTAATAATAAGTCTTTGAGTCACTTAATTATAATTCGCAACGCAAATATGTAATGTTAAACTTAATGTTTTCTGTGAATGTTAACTTAAAAACATAAGTGCGAGACTTATGTGTAGACTAAGTTAACTAAACCATCATTCATTTGTTGGAAAACGCACTTCTAGAATTGATTCAGATTGATGTTTGTGAATCAAAATTTTGCAAACTAGAGATGATGAAAAAGTAATTTGTTACTTCATCGATGAGTGTACAAGATATTGTTATGGCTATTTGCTAAGAGCAAAGACGAGACCATAGTAGTGTTTAAACACTAGAAGAATGAGGTTGAAGACCAATTATGCAATTGAATTTGCAATGGAAAAATTGTGAATGATTCTATTTGAATTTTCTAAGCATTTTACGCTTAAGGTTTGAATTTGCAAGAGAATTAAATCTTGAATTCAAGTCTTCTAAATTTGTACGCTTAAAATGCAAATTGTGAATTAAATACGAGAATTTAATTCAAGTTTCAAATTTTGTAAACAAGTGCGCTTAAATCAAAATTTGCAAGACATAAACTCTTGAATTTTGATTTCTAAGTTAATAACGCTTGGAATTTGAATCATGGAAGTATGAACACCACTATGATCTTGAGAAGTCCGAGATTGTCCTATAATTATGGGGGGAAGCAATCTTATTGGTCAACGGACATTCTAAGTGACACTCTTAGGCAATGACGAAAATCCTTGTGGATTGTGGAAAAGGACGAAAGTCTTCCTACAAATACTTAAAAGTGTGGGGTGCCTGACTACATTAAGTCATAACAAGCGCCAAAATAAAGAAATGAAAATTTTGACAAACTATTTTGTCAAATAGATTTAAAGTTAACCAGTGTGAAAATGTCACACACACTTAAGCATATGTAATTGTATGCTTGTACATTGATGATATGCTCATTATGAGAAGCAAAATAGAGATCATCAAAATGACGAAGAAAATGTTAATGAAACATTTTGACATGAAGAATATTGGTGCAACAAATGTCATATTTGGAATTAAAGTTTCCGAGATATCTGAAAGACTAATTCTCATAATTAATTCTAGTTTCAAATTTTTAAGCTTTGCGCTTGAAATTCAAGTTTACAAGAAATAAGAATCTTGAATTTGGATTTTAATTAATTTTAGTTTCAAATTTTTTAAGCTTTGCGCTTGAAATTCAAGTTTAGAAGAAACAAGAATCTTGAATTTCGATTTTCTAAGAATCGTCGCGCTTAAAATTTGAATGTTGAATTTAATTTTAGAATTTATAATAGTTTCAAATTTTGTAAGAAATAACGCTTAATTCCAAGTTTACTAGAAGCTAAATCTTGAATTTGGATTTGTAAGTTTGCAACGATTAGAATTCGAAACTTAGGGTGTCCTATTGTATTATAAGGATAAAATTATGCAAATTGAATATATGATACGAAAGATTCGAAATCCATGGTTTATCGTTGGTGTGGTTGTCATATCATTCAACAATCGATCCATGATGGGATTGTGGTTTTTATTTGTTGACAAAGCTGCGGAAAAAGCACAATGGCTTCGTGATTACTTTGAAGATATTCCATATTGGACAAATTAGTGTAAGCAATTATCATTCATTGAGGGAATCAGTTGGAAATTGCTAGAGCACGAAACAATATGAATAATGATAAGTCTTGACATATTCGTCGTAGACATAATACTGTACGACAATTGATCTCTAATGGAGTTATCGCAATTGATTATGTGAAATCAAAGGATAACTTGACGGATCCGCTGACAAAAGCATTGCATAGAGATCAAGTGTGTGGATTATCAAGAGGAATGAGATTAAAATCTACAAAATAAATTTTCATAGTGGTAACCCAACCTTGTTGACTGGAGATTCCAAGATCTTTGTTCAATGGGACAACTAAATTATGAAAATTTGAGTTAGCACTCGGGAAATTTCCCAACTCATTCCTAGGATGAAGAGTGCTTTGGATCTACCAAAGTAGTGAGGTTAAGTTTGATACTTTTAATGATTCATATACTTGAAAAATTGGAGTATGGTAGGATACTCTTAATAGGAGGTCACCTATGTAAGTGTGAGGACGAGCCACCTCAATGAAACATTTATCAATCCAAGAGGTCTTCTATGGCCAAACCGGGCACAACCGAGAAAACCAAAGAAAATGTTGAGAAGTTATTGTATAGGTGATATTGTCTGGGTTTACACGAACCGCCAAGAAGTTCAAGACATCATGTTCACTTCGTGGCCTAGTAAATCCGATAGTATACTACTAAGTAAGGTTCAAAGCCACAAGTTACCTCTCCCGATGCAATAATTTTTCGTGCGAACTCTCTTTTGACATCACGTGCATTCATTTATTAATTCAATTCATGTTGGGGATTGTTGGATTTTGAGGCTTAATAAATTAATATTAAGCAAGATGAAAAATAGGCTTAATGAATTGAAAATAAACAAGGAAAAATCGAACGAAGGAAACGGAGGCGGAAACGGAGTTTTCGAGCGCCTCACATGCTGGTTGTTCGGTTTTTCTGAAGCATTGCACCTTTTGGCGTGCAGTTGTGTTTTTTCATGAATGGTTGCCTCCAAATAGAGTCTTTTGATGGCAACCTATGGTCTAGTATATACACAACATCCCATGATTGAATTAAAGATCCGATTTCCGAAATTAACATCACAATTTGAGAGAGAAGCAAGATCAAAGTCATCTCATCATCATATTCATTTTGTTCTTGAAGGAGAGAGTTTACAACCTTTGGCGTTGATGTTCTTGTGATTTGCTGTGCTACCAAGAGAAGTCGTTGTATCTTGGGAGAGTATTGCCACAAACCGAAAGCACATTGTGCGAGGCAAATTCTTCTTAAGGACAAAGTGTTATACACTTTCATCGACTTAAGATATTCATAGTTTTCTTTTCCAGAAATAACGCAGACGGAACCCATATAACGCAAACCAACAATTAGTTGGGCTACGGTATTGCAGATTGCATGCATTTACCATAAAGAAATTAACTGGGAATTATCTAATTATACTCAGAGGGGTGAAGAAATACAGCACTTTCTTGGGAACTAACATATACTATGTGAAACTGAAAGGACATAATTCCGAAGTGACTGTATGGATTTAAGACGTTTGTGCAATGTTTGGATTAAGGATTCTGTTGAGGAAAGTAATATGACCTCAAAATAATCGTGGTCATGGTAAGTTACACGATTGGGGATAAACTTTATCATCGAGAGGGGAAAACCTGGACCCCCATCAGAGGAAATTATCTAATTGCTCGGTGATGAACGAGACAATGCAGAGGAAAACATCAGTAGGCTGTAGGTGAGATCGCTAGAGTTGACATTGATTGTCTACAGGTGTTCATGCTTGATTTTATATGCCAAGACCATTTCCTTTTTCTCTTGTTTTATGAGGCTGTATATTTACTTAATTCAGTGCATTTATGAACTTGTGAAAGTGCTACCTTGAATTCAGTGAAAACTGTTATTTTCGTGGTCTTTGGTTAATATCTCTAAGGAGTTACTTGGTAGGGCATTCATTTGTTTTGACACAAGAAAGTATTTAACAATTAAACCTACAGTTAAGGACTAGATATCTACAAAACAGGTCTTAACTCAGGATGACCTTCGAAATAGAGCTTCATCATGAAAACATATATGTTTTTTATCTCTTACTTCTTCTAGAAGAGTGAACCTTTAAAAATTTATTTAGTCATTTAATTACTTTTCTGTTCTTTACAGGGTTCTTCCAGAAGTTTGGTTCCATTTCAGTGACAGTGGTCCTGGTCTACTCCTTTCTCTAAAGCTTGAATGCATGTACTTGACTCACGTTGACGTATCAATCTAGGAGATTGTGGAGTGTCCAAATGGCGGATATCAGTCCTAGGACTGATACCTCAACTGATGCCGATACGGAAGATCGGAATTTGAGGGTAATGTCCTTGACACTTAGGCAACGTAGTATGCAGGGATCCTTGTTTTTCTACTTTCACTATGCATATATAGGATGCAACCTAGAAATTCTCTCTCTCTAGCTTATGGTAATACATTAAATTTGAAGCGTCTATGGATATGCAGCATTAATTTGTGCTTAAATGTTTATTGCCTCCTCGTAATAGGTTTGTTTTTAATTTTTTTTTTGTTATTTGTTTTCTTCTGCAGTTTCAAAACAATCCGTCACAGGGCTTAGTAGCTTCTGATGGCAGTGATAAGTCCAGAGATCAAAAGGTTTTTTAGACCTTAACTGCATGTACATGCATATTTATTTTTAATCTAGATGCATGACCTCTATCACTCTTTGCAGACTCTACGTAGGCTTGCTCAAAATCGTGAAGCTGCAAGAAAAAGCCGTTTGAGAAAAAAAGTAGGTATCTCATTAGTGCATGATTTATCCGCCATTGTTTTTCCTCAGAGATATGTTTACTATTGTTGATACTTCATTTTAAATATTTATGAATAAAGCGCACACATCCTGTTTGCATAATGAATTATTTCTTTTGCCATAATACATACTTATTTAATAGTATTCGAGATAGTTTATGACTTGGTAAATTTATCTTACTATATTTTCTATAACAATGATTTAAATAATGGAAAGATGAAATGGGATAATAATGCATCAGGACCAGTGTGATCTATATCATATGTTTGATGCTAGTATTATTTATATGAATCAAGTTAAAATTATTGCGAGAAAAGAAATTAAATATATTTAATCTCAGACATTTTATTCAATACAAAAATGTGAGATAAATAAAATTATTCGTAAATGATTTTTTTATAATTTGAAAAAGGGAATTTTATCAGAACAATTTTTTAGGCAAATACCACATATTAGATTCATAAATAGATGGTAATAAAATAATGATGTTCCATGTTTAGTTTTTGTTTCCTTCTTGTTAATAAGGGTGGTGTAAGGCTCCTGATGGTTTGATATGGCGCATCTACTTGTTTTCAACTGTCGAGGTTTATTAGCTTGTGCTAGATTCGAAGTCACTTTTTACCAAAGCAACATCTTAATGAGAAAATCAGTTAAATTGTTTCTTAAGTTGCTGATTACGATTCAAATGTAGATGTGCTTCCTTATTTCGCCATTGGTTTTACTAATGAATGTTGAAATGATACGGAGGCTTTATAAGCAAGCTTAATGTCTGTAGAAATTTTTCCCCAGTTTATGGTTGATGCAATGCTATTAGTATTATCTTTTGTTTGGAGAAATAAAGTGAGATTGATTATTGATTTTCTGATATGCATTCTTTTTATATTTTATACGTTAGTGGTAGCTTGACTGATTAGACTCTGATGTTGTTGTGTACAACTATACATTGACCCTGCGTGCTATGTTCATCAATAAATGAATGGGTTGCCAATAGCTTCTAGCTCAATTGGCACCAGGAGCTCCTACAATTGGGGAGGTCTCATGTTCGAAATTCCAAACCCCCCTCCCCTTTGCCTATATAAACGAAAGGGTTCATATTTCAACCTTTATTAAGCCAATATTTGTGAAATTTCTCTAAGACCTTTGTCTTAAAACCAAATAAAACTGCCAGCCTGCCACCCACAAGTTTTATTACATGCTACTTCATTGTCCAACTCCAATCCCTCACCACAACTACCAAGTTCAGCCAAAGTTGCTACCTCCCTTTCTTGGTGATTATAAAATCATCTTGCTATGGATATGACACACTTCACTAGCAAAATGTGCATATGAGAGCGATGTTGCCTTTTTTTAAGACTCTTTAACTTTCATATTTCTATGGTTCTCTGAGCCTCATTTTAAGTATCTTGGGTTATTTTCTGAGCCCATTCAGATTAAGACTTACATAATTTATTCCTTATTCTTTATATGGCATGTAGGCATATGTTCAACAGCTAGAGAGCAGCAGAATGAAATTGACACAACTTGAGCAAGAACTTCAAAGGGCTAGACAGCAGGTTTTGTGCTACTTTTACATAAATTTTACAAAATTTTCATGTAGAAGTCTACACTGTTCTTCAAATTAGTGAATGGGGATTTTTTTTCCTGAAGGGGGTATTTATTTCAAGTTCAGGAGATCAATCTCAAACAAGTTGTGGAAATGGTATGATACTTGATCTGAGCTTCTGATTACTGTAAAATTCATGTTTTCCTGAGTAAGAAAACAAAGGAAACTATGTGATGGCTATACTTGTTTAATTTTTAAATTATTGTGGAAATTGAGCATTGAAATTAGAGACCTGATGATAGAGGCAAAATTGAAAGGAGGAAATTTAAAACTGACCTAGATCTTTGTGTGGAAAGTGCTACCGGATTTTATTACATTGTGGGGGCAGAGAAGTGATGGAAAATGCCAAAACTAAAGGGAAGTGGCTAAACGAGCATTATGTTTCAAGTTTTTTTCCTTGTTATTAGAACTATTTTTTTGGCATTAGTTGTAGTTGGTGTAATGACGACCTTTTTATGTCTGCTTTTGTAGAGCTTCATGCTTGTACCTAACCATGGTTGACCCAGCCATCATCATATTGATGGCAAAAAGTGCCCTAATAGTTCAAAACCTCCTGTACTTAAATCACATTAGGAGGATCTACAAAGGGGATAGAGGGTGGTTGTTTTTTTGGGGACGGAGGGAATGAGAATGGGAGAGAGTTAGTTATTTGTGAGCTTTCAGAAATTAGTGTGTGGGTAGCTACTTATGCCAGGGAGAGAGGAAATCTTCTGTTAGGATTGTTTCTTGCCCTAGGGGCCATTCTTGATCATTATTTGTAATCATTTGATTTTTCTTATTAAAGAAATAAATAATGGGTTGGCCTAACTGCTGTTGAGCTGTTATTTAGTTGATTATATTTTAGGTTTTAAGAATTAAGAAGGTCAGCTGCTGGCTGGAAATAATATTTAACCGAGTGGCACCGAAGAAATTAACTTTGATGAGCGTTTTAAAAAATTATGGAGTGGAACAAAAAATAAAAATGTTAATGATCTCCCATGTAGATCAGAACATGTAAGCTTACATTCTTTTCTCGGTAAAGCTAAATTACTATTTAAGTTTGCTTTGAACATGCTTTACGTTTTTAACTAACTAAGCGCTGACTTGAATGAATTTCTCCGAGTAATATGCTTAAGAAAACTTGGCACACCTTTACTGAATCAAATTTAAGATGCCTGAAGGAGCTAACTCTTGCAAATTCTAATTCCCAAGTTTAGGACAAAGGGAAGATCATGGTTGAGTTTGCATTCCTCAATTATCTGTACTACTAGAATATTTAAACTCATGTACAAGGAAAAGAACAGCATTTTTGTGAGGCAAACAGTTCTCTTTTAATCCGGTAGTGAAGTTGAATGTTTTGTTGCTTGGTGACTAGATACCTCATAATAACATGAAATATTGCATGTCGATTTGAGTTATTTGGAGTCTCTGTGCATTATAGTTAGACTCCATGTTACTAGGTGCCTTAGCTTTCGATGTTGAATATGCACGGTGGCTGGAGGAGCACAGCCGGCGAATTAATGAGCTAAGAGGTGCTGTTAATTCGCATGCTGGTGATGGTGAACTTCGCATAATTGTGGAGGGCATTGTGGCACAATACGAAGATATTTTCAGGATCAAAGGGGATGCTGCAAAATCTGATGTCTTCCACATCTTGTCGGGCATGTGGAAAACTCCAGCTGAAAGATGCTTCCTTTGGCTTGGTGGATTTCGTTCATCTGAACTTCTTAAGGTAATGTTTGAGTTCTTTGTATATCTGTTCTCTGTGTTGGAATCGAAGAGGGGGGTGAATGAGATTCCTTGGCTACTTTAGCTTTGTAAAATGAGTTTGCAAAATAAAAGAATTTGCGCTTGCGGAAGGCTTAAGTCAATCGATAAATAAACAAAAAAAAAAAGTAAATAAATAAATAAATGCGTAATGTAATAATGCAGTAAATGACAAGGATATTTGTTATAGAAGTTCGGCGATGAATCGCCTACGTCTCCTCTTCCCGGCTAGATAACTTCCAACCGAGGTTCCACTAGAACGAATGGTCTTGGCCTTGAGGGCTCCAAGTTAGCCACAATACAACTCTTCCCGAGTAAACAAAGCTCTTCACGAGCACAATACTCTTCACAAGTACACAAAGCTCTTCATGAGCTACCAACACTCTTCACGAGTCTTCTTGGCCTTAAGGGCTCCAAGGATAGCCACAACACATGCACCTAACTTTACTTGTTGATGGCTTTACAATTTCTAACTTGCTTTGGTGTTGGAGGACCTTACAATAACTCAACACACACCTTCACGGTGTACAAACACGAAGAAAACAAGACTCTATCAAAATAAAAGAATTACAAGCTCCAATACAACAACAATGTATGGAGATTGCAAAGCTATTTGAAATTTGAATTGGCAAAGCTTTGATGAAGTTTGTAGGCTTGTTTCTTGTCTTCAAAATGCTCCAAAACATCAATATTTATAGTGTAGGAGGCCCCCAAGGCTCCTGCTAGCCGTTGCTACACATAAGGCTTGAATCACTCGTGCATCGCCTCGGACATCGCCTCGGGCGATCTCCATCGCCACGTTCTAACATTCAAATCTGGCCCAGATCGCCTCAGGAGATGTCCCCATCGCCTCGGGCGATCGCCCGTTGAAAATTTGCCGTAAGATCAATTCTGGATCGCCTGGGGCGACCATGCCATCGCCTGGCGCGCAGCGTGCCATCGCCTGGGTCGATGGTGCGCGGCGTTGGCACGCATGGCTCGGATCGCCTGAGGTGATGGCCCGGATCGCCTGAGGTGATGGCCCGGATCGCCTGAGGTGATCTGCCAGATTTCAACACTCTCAAACTTTGCACTATTCGACCATCTTAAGCTCATTTCTGGGAAAAGTGGTAAACATGAAAGTTGCAGCCCTTCCTCTTTTCTAGGTGCGGACAAAATTTCATTGCATTTCATTAAGGTATGAAGAAGTTACGCCCAAAATGCTACAGCCGCTCAAACCTTGCTACAATCTGCACTTGTTATGACTTTCATGCCATTTTGCTCCATGATGCAATCCGAATTGGACTGAGATGTTTGAATATGAAATCTAGCATATTAAGTTGGCTTTCCAACCTCTTTGGATTCACATTATTCGGAGCATCGAGCCAAGAGATATAATCAAAACATTGCAGTGCGCTCCAAGTGCCTTCTATACGAATTTGCCCACCAACGGACCATTGGTTCGTAGGTCTTCATCCCATCATAAGATATTGTTCCAACATCATTCCACACATGTTGAACACTTAATTTGGTTGTTCATAGATGTCATTCCTTCTCGTCCAAGCTCAATAGATTCCTTGATAAAAATCACCGCTTGTCCTATGAACTCGCATATGTTATTGTATAACTTGGGTTCTCTTCCATTGGTCTTCCCAACCAATTTATCAATCTAACCCTGTACAGTAAGTAGACACATTAGTATAACAAACACAAGTTCGTTGATCATCAAAACTCAAAAATAATCCGGAGATAAATTAAAGCATTAAACACAATCATGCGTTTAAGGCTCAACACTCTGCAACTTATCTCACACCGAATCAGGCAAAAATTGTGCACTTTATATCATTTCTCACGCCTTATCTAAAACAATATCACTGAAGAACAAAAAAACTAATATACGTTGCTATGTCAATGGACAAGAAGTTAAAGGGAAACATGAGCAGGAACTTGGCAATAGATTTCTCCATATAAATTATGAATTTGTAGTTGTCGGTTGCAGCTTCTCATAAATCAGTTAGAGCCATTGACTGAGCAGCAGATATTGGCCATCAACAACTTGCAACAGTCTTCTCAGCAGGCTGAAGATTCCTTGTCACAGGGAATGGAAGCATTGCAGCAGTCTTTGGCTGAGACATTAGCTGGTTCTCTCGGCCCCTCAAGTTCGTCCGGCAATGTGGCTAACTACATGGGTCAAATGGCGATGGCTATGGGAAAGTTGGGAACTCTCGAGGGCTTCATTCGCCAGGTTATGATTTTCTCTTGTTTTGTGAGCATTATGGCAATGTTTGTTGCACTCCCACGTTGGATTCAAAAGCAATCGTGGATTGTCTTGTCTACCATTTATTGTACTGTCTTACAAGTTGTGGCTCATAGGTTAGCAATATGAGGTGTGTTAATTGATAGTGGCCACTCTACTCCATTTTTCCTTATATGTGATGTAACTAAAGCATGGTGTTTTTTTTTCTATTTACAGGCTGATAATTTGCGGCAGCAGACACTCCAACAAATGCACCGTATACTGACCACTCGCCAATCTGCTCGTGCTCTCCTTGCCATAAGCGACTATTTCTCTAGACTTCGAGCCCTCAGTTCCCTCTGGCTTGCTCGCCCTCGGGAGTAACAACAATCTCTCTTTTAACTTCGTGCTCGGTTGGAAGATACTAGAGTCTTGTGTGACAGACAACTGATTTACAAATCTATACTGCGGTCCAATGTAAGCAAAATCCGACAGTTCAAATGAATGCACAGTGTTCTTTGATGAGTATTGTCTGTCTCTGTCGATGGTTGTCTCCAAACAAGCGCTTGTGTCAATGATTCTCATGTTGTATGATAAATTAATAGTTTTGAGTTAGTTGTAGTAAATTATTATTAATTTATGAGGTGGATTTTGCTTGTTCATGGTAATTTATTGTTCGATTATATTTAGTGAAATAAAAAGTGACATACATTTGATTTAATTTTGTTTGAACTCCAAGACTGTCTGGACTCGGGACAGGTGCATTAGAAATACTTTGATTGTAACTTTGTACGTGCAGTTATTCGAGGGAGAATATTATAGTTTAATTGACTAAGGTAATCTTTGTCAAAAACATATATAATCCTGTAAAGATGTTTATAAATTGTTGGTTATCTCGTACTATTTATTGTTCAAATAACATATAAAAAGACATCTAGCCCGTCGCTTTTCTTCTCCTCTAATGGATTATTGTCTGTTCCTTCTTTTTTTCTTGCTTTTCATCATCCGGTGTGTTATTTCGGTGGTGTGTGTGGATTGGTGACGATTACCGTGGTTTATCTGGTTGTCTTTGTGAGGTCAGCGATGGTAGTGGTCATTTCCGGGGATCTATTGGTGATGGGGTTGTTTTAGGGGGCGGTGGTTTTGGTGGTAGTGGCTTTGACAGGGCCGTCAGCCTTGCGGGTGGTGTTGGGGTTAGGGACGTCGGATTTGGGGGACGGTTTGGGGTTGCTGGAGTCGCTGGAGGTGGTGAGAGGTGTGCTGCCGACTGTGGAGGAGAGGGTGGGTCAGGTGGAGGTGTCGCCAGTGTTGGTGATCCAGTGTTGGTAGGATCACGAGCCTTTGGTATGTTGGACCTTTTTTGGCTGGTTTTTTGGTGGTGGTCCGTGGTTGCGCTGCAACGCAACCACGCCTCTCTCTGTGACTCTTCTTGCTTCCAGTGTCTAGATCTTGGGAGCAATCTGGGCATTCTTTTGCGTGCGCATACCTATATGTTAAAGCTCCCCTTTTGTGACCATTGCTTATATTTGTCTGTTTTATGTGTTTCTAACTTGTTGTTTAAAATAAATTTCGTTGGGTACCTTGTTCGTCTTCAACTCCACAAGGATATCATGGCGTTGTTGTTGTAGCGGGAAGGAAAATTTGTAGATGTCAATGTTCAACTTTGAGTCGAGGCTAGTGTTGCACACTATCTCCTTAAAAATATTTTGCCCCGCACACGGTGCTTACGGAATACGGTAATCTTATCCCAAGATACAACGATTTTGTTTATGATAGTAACAATACAAATCACAAGTCTCACAACCACAAAGATTGCAAAATCTCTTCTTCAAAAACAAATGAATATGATGAAGAAAAAGCTTTTGAGCTTTCTTTTCTCTATCAATTTATGGTGTAAAATCGAAAATCTCATACTTAATTCAATCATAGGGATGTTGTATATATACTAGGCCATATGATGTCATCAAAAGACATCATTTGGAGGCATCAATACATGAAAAATCGCATATGCACGCCAAGAGGTGCAATGTTTCAGAAAATCAGCCAAACTGGCGCCTGGGCGCAGCACATGCTGCACCTAGGACGCCGCCCACACTGCTGGATATATTTTTCCAGGTAGGGAGGCACCTAGGCGCATGAAGGGAGGTGCCTATTGCCCGGAAATTTTCCATTATTCGCCTCATTTTTCTTCGTTCGATTTTTCTTTGCTTAATTTCAATTCATTAAGACCATTTTCATCTTGCTTAACATTAATTCATTAAGCCTCAAAATCCAACATCGCTCTGTCGTCTTATATATATGTGTTGTTCTTGGATTTTTATTAATGTTTATTGTTGTGGCATGTGTTTGTTTTCCTGGTTGTGGTATTTCTGATTGGTTTGAACATGTAATTTTGATGTGCTGCGGGTGGTTTACCAGATCTACTGCACTCATGGATACTGGATTGATCTTGACTGCTGGGTTATCCGGTTTCGTGCGCCATCCTCTAGAGTTCTTTGATGATCGTGTTTCTGTTTGGAACTTGGGATGGAGGGCTTTCACGATTTTTGTCATTATTAGTTTTCGTCTCTCATCTCACTGTTTGTGTATCTTCAATTGTTGGAAGGTAGGTAGTTCACATCTTCGATTTTCTCTAGGGACATGGTTTGAGGAGACTCGGTTTAGCTATGTCGGCTCTTGCTCTCTCTTGGTCATATCTTTGTACTCATATTGTGCAGTTTTCTCCTTGTTGACCTCTTTGTTCGCATATTGCTAGCGTATTCCTTTAATTAGCCGTGATTGGTTTGTATCTTTTGTACCACTGTCTTCATTAATATTATAGTTATTTATGCTTAAAAAGAAGAGGTGATTACAATACACTGTATAGCTTGTTTCAAAATTTTATTTTATAACGATTGACAAGGCTAACCTCATTAATAATCGTCTCTCATATTGGAAAAGAAGACTCATATTTAAGTCTTATAAATAGTATTTGAAAAATCTGACACGCATGATAAAAAATATATATTTTATAATTGTATATTTTATCCTCGCTAGTTCTTTTAGTTTAATTTTCAATTTTTAAAAGTTAATTCCATAACAAAGCAACTAAGCAAGTATAATAATAAAAATATATATAAAATAAAACATACAAAAACGAAAAGAGAATAGTAATTCGTATCAGGGGGCCTTCTTCGTGACAGTTTGCTTCCGATGAGCAACTCGAGGGAAGATTCGCCGGACTGGCTGCGCTCTTTCCAGGTATTATCTTCTCTTCTATATGCTGTAATCTGTTCCAAAATCAAGCAACCTTAGTGTAGCAGGCAATTGAATTTAGAATAGGATCGTTATCTCTTAGTTTTTTTTTTTCTCGAAATTTTGCCTCTTCTTAGTTTTTCGAACTTACCGCTAGTTTAGGTACAGCTCCAGTTTTCTGTTTCATCAATTAGTTTAATTGAAGTCATTGAACCATTCACATCATTGTTAATCAACATTTTTTTAAATTTTTCTAGTTTCTATAATGCCTAGGTTTTGTCTGGCTTTTGAGTACTCTAAAGAGTTGACAAATATTACATTATAAAAATAGGGGTTGAATTTCTGAAATCCTTTTGTGGTTGCTAATGGTTGGACTTCTTTTGTGTTGATGAATAGCCGCCAACTAAGTTGCTATAGAATTGTCATCTGGGTCCGTGACACCTTCGGAACACAGCCTTTCAAGCGATGACGATGATGACGGTATCAATCTAAGTAAATTGTTTAAGAAACAAGCCTCGCGCATTTCAGATGTTGATGACAATGGTGATGGTAGAGAGTCTACGGTTAGTAAGCCTGTCAAAGGGAAGTCTCCGGAGAAAACCAAGAATGTAAAGCAGACAGCAGAGAGAAAGAGGAAGAAAAATGATGATCATGAGAAAGAAGGTCGTTTTTAGTTGTGTTTTACTAACAGGGGTGGACCGAGCAGGGTGAAGGAGGGGGGCCCTGAAAAAACTAAAAAATATTAAATTTGTGAAGTTCCACCCCCACCCCAAATCTCTTGAGTCACTTCCCTCACCCCTCCTTGCCCAAGATGGTGAGTCCACCCGCATTTATAGCTACAAACATTCATCAGTATACTTTTCATCGTTTTCCTGCACGAATAAAGGGAGGGCAGAAGGAGAAAGGGCTGATTATGAATGAGTCTTTTTATAGCATTTATGGATGGAAACAGGAGTTCTTTGAACTGTTACTATGCAGGTACAAATGCCACTGGGAACAGTGCCAAGAGAACGCCAAAAAAACATGAACAGCATCATGTAAGGAGCTCTTTCTCTTTCTTCTTTATTGTTTACTATAATTATTCTGTCTCCCATAATTTTTTTTTTTTTTTTTGAGATTTTGCATAAGATAAGCTAAAATACTAATTATTTGTAAATGTGCTGCTCTGGATGTAATGCTGCTTTACTCTCATCCTTATTTGCACATCTCAGGGTGATTTTATGTAGGCTACAGATTTTCTATATGTGCTATCTGACAGTGGATTAGTTATGTTTTCCAAAGTATTGTACTATGACTGGAGAACTGAATGTTGCTGAAAGTTGGTTTCCAGGAATGCTTATTGCAAATGTTTTCTTAAACAGGAACAAAATCATTCCATATGGTCTTTGTCCTCAGACTCTGAGCCATCTCCAAATGCCATTCCAGTTAGAAGGCATGGCTTAAAGAAAGAAAGTAAAAAAGATACGGACTATGATCTCCTTGAGCATGATGGGGAATCTCCAGTAAGTCAAGCCTCCAATGTGAAATCTCCCAGAAAAAAGATGGTAAAAGAGGAGGAGAAAATATCCAAGGTGAAGAATGGTTGTAACGATAAAATTGAAGGTAATATTGCTGCACGTGTATGTGGTCAGATGGTTTGAAATGATCCTGATTTGATGTCTTAACTGTTGGTACTTATTTATGGACTTGATCACTATTGTTCCTTTCTTTTACTGCCTAAATGTTTCCTCTTAATCCTTATATAATCCAGAGAATGATGCCAAGAATAACTTCGGAAAACATCCTGGACATGAGGTAAGCTTTATTGTCCTGCCTATCGTTTACGATATTCTAAATAAAATAAAGAACTGATTATCTACCAATGCAGATATCTTCTTCAAGGATGCCATTGTTGCTTTCAGAGAAAGTTCAACATTTAAAGGTCATCCGACTATTAACAAAGAATTGTCACACATATTTAATACACGTCTAGCTGTGAACTACACCTCAATTTTATTTTACCCCATGGGGCTGGATATTGCAAATAGAACCTCCACTTTTTTAAATTTTATATCAAATGGCTGCAGCTGGGACCAAATTTTATTTTTTATTTTGCATTTATCATTTTCCTGAAAACGGGATACATACATCATCGAGGAGTTAGAGTTATAGGCTTACTACCTTTTTATCTTTTATTTTAGGATAGTATGTCATATCATTAAACAGACTGAACATGTTGTACTTGTTTTATTTTGTAGGCACTTGTCGAATGTGAAGGCGATTCCATAGATTTAAGCGGTGATGTGGGTGCTGTTGGACGGGTAGTGATTTCAAATGACTCCTCCAGGAGTCATGAAATGTTCTTGGATTTGAAAGGCATGAACTGCTTCTCATTGTTGCAATTTTTTTTAGAATTGCACCTTTGATCCACATTCTCAATTCACATGAACTTGATCTCGTATTGACCAAATTTTAACCTGGCATTCTGTGAAAAACTCAGTTGTGTTGACTTTAGTTATTTAGTCAGTCGTCACTGAAATGAAATACCGATACAGTAACTGGTTCTCCAGCATAGTCCTTAGTCTGAACTCGATGAGATTCAATTTATGCAACATATATTCTGGTCAGGGTGTCATTCGCAGCTGGTATTTTTGTTTGATGTTTTTGTTTGCAATTATATTTCAGGAACTATATACAAGACAACGATAGTTCCATCAAGGACGTTCTGTGTGGTATTTCCATCAATCATGAGTTCTTTCGTCCTTCTTCCCCACCCTCTTCTTTTTCTCTCCCTGATTTGTTACATAATTTGTCCATTTTCAGGTGAGCTTTGGCCAATCAGAAGCAAAGGTTTGCGTATAATACTTTCAACAGCCATAACCTCCACTGGCATTAAAAATAAAGTATCGTTATTTAATGAAATGAAAATGTAGATCACATGAAATAAGTTCCTATATGTGAATTAATATTCCCGTAATTTGTGATCAGATAGAGGCCATTATGAATGACTTTATCCAGCTGAAACCACAATCTAATGTTTATGAGGCTGAAACCATGGTTGAAGGTCGGGATTATTGAGTTGAATTGTTTAAAATAGACACATACTATGGGATTTTTTTAATAGCTTTTGTCATTAAATTCTGATTTGATTTATTTTGCACGTTTAGGGACACTGGATGGGTTCTCATTTGATTCAGATGATGAGGTAGACAATCTGCCAAAAGCCATCGCTCAAACTGATCAAAACGAGACTGCCGAGGATCAACCAGATGGAAAAACCAAAAGAACGAAGAAAACATCAGTATGTTCTTCAGTTCCTCCTCTATGCATATTAAATAGATATGAAACTCTTATTGATGGAAGTCTGTATTTAGGGTGTGACACGGAAGATTGGAAAATCTGCAGGAGGAAAATCAAGTAAAAAAATGAAAAAGAAACCTCTAGTCCCAAAACAACGGAAAACCAAGAAGTGAGAAATTTATACATAATGCGATTTTACCTTTGAACCCAATTTCTTCATTTTTTGCAATCATCGTTTCATATCATAGAGACTTACTTGTTTGTGTTTTGTATGAACTTTAGCTTAGTGATACCGAGAACATTATATTTTTCGTATTTCAGGAGAAATACTAGGGGTGTAAATGGACCGAATCGAGTCGAATATGAACGAAATTTTAAAGCTCGAATTCGGCTCGAAATAGGTATATTCGAGCTCAAATAGATTAAATTTTTTGGTTCGAGTTCGGCTCGAATTAAAGATCGAGGTCTAGTTCGGCTCGAAAAGTTCGAATATGCTCGCGAGCTATTCGAACTATTGCTTGAAAATCGATTTTTAGGGTTTTCTTAGCGCAAAAAGAATTATACGGCATTTCTGATGTCAATTCGTGCTGATTTCTTAAAGTCAAAAGCCATCAAGGTTAAAAAGGAACATTTTGGCAAAATTGGAATTTGCAAATGCCATCAAGATGAAAAAGGAACGTTTAAATCGCTAAGAAATAATGGTCATATACCATGCTGAAATACTCATGGAATAGCACACTTTTCTATTCCCCATAGGTTGAGATCTAAAGATTCCAAACATCATTTGTATGAATAGTGCACTCCGTTCCTACCGGCTAAAGCACTCATTCAAAAATCATGATTCATTTCTTACTGATTGAATAAAGACATCTGAAAGATGCATCCCAGAAAATTACCCAAAGAATTATGAAAGGTTAGTGCTGTTTGTCTTTCTTTCGCAAAAATGGCACTACTCTTTCTATATTGATTTTTTTTTTTCACTGTTTAATTTGAATTTTACATGACGAGACGATTTCTGTTGTACAAATTCATATATTCATAATTGATAGCATCTCAGTTCTCTACATAATATTAATATATTTATTGATGATAATCAAATTCATAAATTCATGGCACATTGTATTAATGTTTTAACTTTTTTTTTTAATTGTAGAAATCATCTTTACAGTGTCGAGTTCTCCACCATTTGTAGTATAAAAGATTTTCTCTCGAAGTGGCTTTTTCAAGAAAAAAATGGTTGTTTTTCTTTTTTCTACGTTTTTATTTATTTAACACTTATGTATTATATTTATATTTTATTTATCAAACTGTAACTGGTTCATATTTCTATTTAGTATAATAACGTGTTTATATCTCGATGATTCAAGTTTTCTTATTTCTACAAAATTAAAATTGATTTTATTAGTTACACCTGAACAAATCAATTTGTATTTCAACAGGAACTGAATTAAGGACAAGTTTTCTTAAATTTTATCGAACGAAATTGAAAGCCTTAATGCTTATGCTTTTAAGGGAAATACATTAAAACGTCCTATTTTGGGTCATTCCTGATTTAGTCTCTAGAGTTTCTTTGACCCGATTTAGTCCCTAAAGTTTTAAAAAAAATCTGGTTCAATACCTAACGTTAAGTCAGTCATGAGAAGCAAACGAAGAGGGATTGATTCAGGAATATTTATAAAACTTTAGAGGGACTAAACATGGCTTGTTTTTTTGTAAATTAAGCCCCTAAATTTTAAAAAAATTCCCATTTTAATCCGTTTGTTTCTTACGCTCTACTTACGTCAGGGTTTGAATGGAGAATTTTTTAAAATTGATGGACTAAATCGGATAATAGAAAAATTTAGGAACTGAATCGTGAATGAACACAAACTATAGTGACGTTTTGATGTATTATCCATTCTTTTGATAATTAAACTTTGGGAGTTTACTTTTTGTTCCCAATTTATTTATACACATGCAATATATGTCTCCAGCTCTCTAGGTATCATAATCTTATTGATTTTAGAGCTCTTAGGTCTAACCCAGTTGGTAAGAGTTCGCCTTCATTTTGGAGGAGTTTTTTATTATTATAACCTAAATTTAAAAATAATTTGTCAAAATAATCTAAAATAAAAAATATTAACAAACTGACCAAAACATCAATTGGGTAAGCGTCTTCTAATAAAGACACCAATCAAGTTGGCGTGTTCAACCTTTAAAGTGTTAAAGTTGAACACGATTTGACTAGCAATAAATATATATATATATATATATATATATATATATATATATATATATATTAACAAATTGACCCAAAACGTCAATTATGTTATTTTGTTAAATTATTTTTAAATTTAGGTTATAATATTAAAAAAGCCAGAGAACTTCCTATATTATGAAGTGACTATGAATTAATTTCCATCATTTGTTAAAAAAAAAATTCCAATCAAAATATGTTAAGTGTATAAGTATCAATTTTAAATAGATTCTTTAAACCGTATCGTATACAAATGTACATGAAAATATTATCTTAATAAAACCTTTTTTAAAGTAACTGAACGTATCGACGTACTAAAACTTATTAACTTTGTTACTGAAAGATATATGACTATAAATTATATTAAATTATTGGATGAGAATATTCTCATCCAACATAGATTATAATATTTTTATCTAAATGATACTAGCATTAAATATATAGATCAACATTAAAATAGTAATTACTACAAATACTAAAAACAACATAGTTTTTTAAGAAAATGGTAATAGAATATTAAACCATATCAATATAAAATTTCAACTTTTTACTCCATTCCAAATTTGGGAAATTAATATATTATTATCCGTAGCAATCAGTTTTGCATATATATATATATATATATATATATATATATAATAATAATAGATAGTCAATCTTGATTAGGTATTCATTGTGGCTTCATTGAATCTGATTAATTTACATTAATTAAACTATAGAATATACAATTGCTTTCTTTCGATCTGTTAAGTAGCCAAAGTCTTGGCACTATACGCAATCTCTTTGCTTCGGTGTTTCTTAATCTCCCTTTCTTTTATATTTCACTTTTGGAATCTCTCTCGCATTCATTTGTTGGAGGAATTGTTCTCTTTCAAGTAAGTGTTCTTTGTTTATTTAAGTCATTTTTGGATTTAAGTTCTTTTTGCATCTTCTTAGTTACTGAATTTTATGTTATTTTCAATTTTACGTGTTGAATTTATTTATGGTTAAGCTGCTGGTTGGACATGAATTATGGGGGTAAATAGTCGTGAGATCGATTACTATTATTATTTATTTATTTTAATTCTTTGCAGTCTTCTTGAACTCCGGTCATGTTTTTGTTTATGTATTTATCTTTTTTCCCCATCTGATTCGGTTATTTTGGCTTGCATATTTTTAATTCTGTAATATTGGATCTGGTGTTTTGCACGTTTACTGTGATTTCTGTTGCATGAATTCAAAATTGTCATGTTTTATATTTATAGCACTGTAGCTATATTGTTAATGATTAGGCTATTCTTCCTCTATTAATTTTTGGGGTTCCATTATTTCTCAGGTGTGTGTGTATATATACGCATGACAGCTTGTATGAGGGAGCTCGTGGTTTTCAGATTTTGTGGGGAAAAGAGGAAAACGAAAACTTCCTTGAAAACCCGGGAATATTTTACATTGATAGTCAGGAATTTGATAGGATTATTAATCTTGGGAATGATTGGATGCATATTGACATCATATATATAATGATGGAAACCAAGAGATAAGATCTGGTTTATATAGACAAATGGATTTGCATAGTTATCCTCGTGGAGAACAAGGAAGGTTTGAACAAATACTTAATCAGTTTCTTTTGAAAAGTTTGCACGTTATATTGGATTCAAGGGTTCCTGCCAGTAGGCCTTCTAGCCGGAGTACGGAAGTCAGAAAGAGCGACAAATGGTTCAACTTAGCATTAGGAGATCGTCCTGCTGCCATGGAAAGTTTGAGTTTTTGGAATAGGAGTTTGATGGAACCTTTGATAATCGATGTTATACTTGTTACAGAAACTCAAAACTCGTCGGATCATGATTCCCTCACAACTTTGGCGCCAGAGATGTTAACGGAGACAGTTGTAGAGAGGTGGATTGTTCAATATGAGTCTCTTAGGTCAACTGCTCCTCAAATTGTTGATGCCTCTTACAAGAAAACGTACAAGAGATCCATTGTGCTGCTACGAACAGTTTATTCTATGTTGAGGCTCCTTCCAGCATATAAGGCATTCCGAAAACTATGTTCTGTGAACCGGAATTGTCACTTTGATATCAATTATAAAGTCTACTCTTTTTGTTCCCCTTTTTCAAGGGAGGAGGAGCAAGCGATGAAGAAATATAATTTTACTCCGGTTGATGCCCAACAAGGCCGCCTTTCTGTATCTGTGATTTATCGTGAAGATCTATCTGATTTCAATCTGGATTCCATCATATCGTGCCCCCCAGAAATAATTACTGACTATGTAGGTAGCCCACTTACTCCCCCTATGAGGTCATTTCCTTATACATCGTCTGCAAAGGGTGCTCGTGCTACATCTTTTCCAATAAGAGTGAGAGAATCAACTTCGGCATCACCATTTCAACGACCACACAGCTGGGCAAGTGGTCTCCACAGGGATGGTTATTCTCAGCAGTCCCAACCATTCAGTGGATCTCCACCAGTATATCGCTCCCCATATGAATATTCAACTTCTCCTACTGACGTACAAAGCAATAGAATACAAACACAGGGATTCCCTACTTATCAAAAATCTTCGTCTGATGACTTACTTTCACCTCCTTTCTCATCATCTCCTTCCCCATCTCCCCCTGCATATTTTTCTGTGGGAAATCCCATGCATAGTCGTATGCGTTCAGAAACGGCTCCTGTGAGTATTCCACATCCAATGATGGGCAGAAGTCCAAGATACCTTTCTCCCAATTTGTCTGATTCAAGCAGGCATTCTCTCCCGCCTCTATCGCCTAGAAACACAAAATATGATCCTTCACCCCATGGGTCTCCATCTGGAATTAGGTCAATAAAGAAACAAGATTCACTCAGAGCTGGAGAGTTGTGTTGTGGGCCGATAAACCTTGGTCAAAAGGTACATCTTTATATGAGTTTCAGCTCGTGGTTACTAGTTTTCATTGTTTTGGGCGAGTTGGTCTTCTCTTTAACTGTGCTGCTGATCTACTGTTGCTTGTGTTTCATAGATATCAAGAGATTCAAAAGAGGATTCTGGAAGGTTTTCGAGTTTGCAGTCCTCAAATAGTTCGCCACGGTTTGGATTCTCAAGGAGCTCCAGCAGATTGTCTTTCCAGGATGACTTTGGTGATTGTGATTTTTCCTGTCCTTTTATCGTGGATGATGTGGATTCAACTGATTTCCAAACTAGGTAATTCTGATTGCTATATGAAATGCATCAAAATGCGGTTTATCTAACGTTTCATGGTTAACCTGTGAACATGTTGCATGTGACAGTATGCTCATAATCACAAGAACCTTAAGCTGAATATGCAAAACAGAGAAAGGGCATGGGCTTCTCTTTTCTTAACTTCTTCTGGCCTCCACTTGCATACCTGTGTAATACATTTTTCATAAACTAAAGGTCCACCGACTGCATTTTCTTAATTTAAGATTCTACCAAGAAAAATATGATTATTTGTTACATTTGATGTTAAAAGCATATTTGATTTAGATGTCGAAGACATCCGTCATTTTTTATTATTTGTGTATTGCGTTTTTTTGTTCCTGTTTTATCGAAGCAAAAGTGGTTCCAAATCTGAATTTGCTCCGTCAGTCCTCCTCTCTTTGATTTTTTATGAGGTGGAGTTCATCAGAATTCATCTGCAGAATTGTAACTCTGTTGAAGTTGCAATAGAGCTAACGAATACATAAGGTGGAAACTTTGATCCATAAAAAGGGTTATTATTCAAACCTCTTCGACTTGGCATAACTTGAAGTGTTATTGATGTGAGAAAAACTGTGCTACGTGTGTCTGTTTATCCTGTTCTACAGTTCTAATATGTGTTCGTATATGCCGTCTTTGCCATCTCTTTAAATGCTGTTACCTTCATGTAATTGGTGTGTTAGTTGTGTTTATGTGAAAAATGTACAATTATGTTTCTAAAAGGAATTTTATGCATTTACTTGCTTAAAGGTTGAGAAATGTGGTTTCTTGCTAAAAATATGCCTTGGCTACTTGTAGAGCTGAATTCAATATCTTTTGTCATACAGTCAAAATCTTGATGGTGCCAATGTTTCAGAAGTTACTTCCCAGTTATCTTCGACAGTCAAAAGATCTCAGGATGCGGCTGTAGGTGCCCTTGTTCACATGCTTAAAACAGCTCCTCCTCTGCGCCAAGATTCAAGCCATTATACCTCTTACTCCTCTGAGGTCCAACCGGAGAAAGAAGTTGGAACTGTTTCTGATTTTTTTAAGCCTCGAAAGACATCTGATGCACTCGAAGAACTTAAAGTTTATAGAGAAATGAAAGATGTACTGCTTTCCAAGAGTGCAGCTCGGATTGCTGGCAGAGAAAAAACTGAAACTTGATCATTCCCAGGTACATTCTTTTAAATGATAGTCTTAAAGGACGATGGCTTGTTGTTGATAGTATTCAAGACGTAAATGGTCCTTTAAGAAACATTGTGTCTGGAATCAGTGAACAGGTCGATTGCAACGATCTTTTACAGAAAATTGGCATGTTGTCAAAGTTGTCAAATTATTGATTTGTTCATCGCACCAGAAAATTACATTGGTTCTAGCATATAAAAATATGCTCCTCACTACGAATAATAATTTATGAGAAGTATTAAAAAAAAAGTTTAAATTTATCGTGAAATCACTTATATACACATGTATATATATGTGTGTGTGTGTGTGAATGAAAAAGTATTGTATTGTATGTACATGTATGAATGAAGAAATATATTATTGTTCATAGTGTAAAAGATACAACAAAACCTTAGTTTAGTTATGTATACAATTCTTGCTAAATAATTTTTTTTATTCATTATCTTTCCCTCTGCAAAAAATACAGAATCCCATGCATAGAATAATGCTTAAATAGTGAATATTTGTCATATAAATATCATTTCTTTAAGTGTTAGATAAATATTTAAAAATTTAGGAGTTTATATGACAAAATGTCAAACAAAGCATGAAAGAATTCAATATTTTTTTATGTCTTTTCTGGCATCGATGGGATCTTTCTTGTTGTAATGTAATAAATGGGAAATAAAATGTTTACGAATTAATGATTTATATATTCTCGCACACACACACCCGCACATAGAAATAAATAAATCAAGACAACAGATGGTGAGATGCCCAACTCATCTAATCCAGTTTATTTATGAAGAAAAATAATATGTAGGATTCATATACTGATCAAGCAACGATTTATACTACATGAGAGGGTAGGTGGAAGGCCCTATATTTAATTTTTGGCCCAACAATAAAATTAAATGCATTAAATAGTTTGTGTAATAAAATAGGCATTTAATTATATTTCTAGGATACTATTTGGTACAATAAATGTGATGAAATAAATAATGAATAAACTAAGCATAATAACTATATCTTTAAAAATATATACTAAGCATAATAACTATATGAGATATCAATAATATATCGATGAAAGTACTGGAATTTGTCGTGTAGTCTTTTTTTTTATACAAAATATAATATGGATGAAGCACAAAAGACAAAGGAAAAAAAAAATTCTGAATTTTTTTTGGAGTATGCTATTATTAAGTGGATTAAATGGCATCATTAAGTATACTACCTATAAGGGTAATATTTTATGTTATATTGATACTCCAAAAAATTTTATGATCAAGTATCGGATATTTATGGGATATGGATACACGCGGATACGACACCGATACGTACAAAAAATAAGTTATTATTTGGATACGGTCAAGATACGCCGCTGACCGTATCCGACACGGGTTAGATACGAGAACTTTCGGAATTTTATTTTAAAATAGGGTTGAAACTGTAATTAAAATTAAATTATTTAACTAAATCCCTATTTCCTAACCACTTTAATGTGTTTATGTCGATTATATGCTTGAAATTTTTAGATGTCCTGGATTAATATTTTACCATTTATCGTGAAGTTGGTGAGTTTGCAACTTTATTCTGATTTCTATTGTTTTTAATGTTGATTATATGCTTGAAACTTGATTTCTTACAAATATTATTAATTATATATTTATATATATAAATAAATTAATAAAATTTGTCGTATCCGGACGTATCGTATCCTACAAATTTCAAAAATTTCGTGTAGTCGTACCCATATCCATGTATCTGCATATCCGTATACATACAACATAGGTAATATTAAAATAACCTATTAAGTCAACCATTGTGTAAATAGAATCCATTATACAAACTTTGTAAACTAAAATAGTTATAGTAAATTATCAACTTCTAACCGCATCTATTACCTTTCACTCCACTAACTCCCCCATGTGTAGGGAATTTATTATATGAATCGGATGTGGGTCTCTGTCTATACACGTTCAACTCATATAAAAATCTTAATCATGTTTATAAAATCATAGTTGATAAAAATTTATATGTATTGACGTATCATTTATTATGACAAACGCGTAAGTACTATTTTTTTTATACCTCTATTTTACGTCAAACATGTCCCGCTGGCAGAATAGCCAACAATGTTGGCTATTTTAATAATTCCCCATCATTGAAGAATGCCACCCTCCCTCCATTATTTCTCTGGGTTGGCTAATTGAATAATACACGCCAATGAATACTATACTAATTAATTATGGTGTAAATTGAAAACTGAAATTTTAAAATGGACCGGTTTAAAATTGAGAGCGATATCAAATATTTTTCCCATCATTTTAATGTATTCTCTGTACAATTATATATATATATTATCGAAACAAATTTTTTTTCTCTCGTTTTATTTTATTTCTATAAAATATGGACCAAAAGTCTCAGTCTAATCTGAACAAATTAATTTTTTGAATAAAAAAATATTCAGATTGAATAATATATAGTTTAAAACAGTACAATCTTCCTGTATCTTTAATGATAATAGTTGACCTAAAATTTAATGCATTTATGTAGGGATTAATTAAATGGACGAGTAAAATTCAGAACCTGATTTATACGGTAACCACGTTTCATTGTTGCTGCCCTTAAGGGTACTGCCCTCAGGGGCATCATCCACCATTCATTTAGAATCTTTTTTCTCTTTTAAAAAAAAAGAACCAAATGAACGGTGATGATGCTACCCTTAAGGGTATCATCAAACAAACCCGGTAACCACTGGCGGATTTTTGGGAAGAGGGGGAGCAGAAAATTTTAGGCCAAAAAAATTTTTGAGGTCAAAATATAATTTAAGGGGAGAAAATATAATTAAAATAGCAATTTTAAAAATATATATATATTTTAAGATACAAATATTTTTTTTGGTAATAGGAGACACTTGCCCCCTTGTCCTGATACGTCCGGCCCAGACTGTAACCCTTTCATGAAAATGAAGATATTGGGAAATAACTGAGCCAAATATGCCATGCAAACGTGATTAGTATTTGTTGGAAAGCTTGTTTAGCTGCTGCAGCATTTATTGCTTCAAACAGTATATAGAAGAGACCCTCAAGCCCCAGATAAGCCTCCCATTATTTCCTGTGCATTTGTTTGAATATAAAAATTTCATCTTGGTTATTAGGTATAACCAGTCCCATCCAAAATAAAAGCTGTTTCGTTTGTCCTTTTTTCTGCGAGAGATGGAAAAGGAAGAGCAAAAATGGGAGCAAGAAGAGGTGGAGGAAGAACATGAAGAAGAGGAGACTAGTCTTCAATCAAGAAAGTCAAGACCTGTAAATGAAACCAAGAGAACTGAAAGTGCCATTGTGACTGAAAAGAACAATGGAACTTCCGAGGGTAATGACCATGAGGTTCAGTCAACTGGGACTGCGAATGGGACCAAAGATTTCGAGTCAACTCCTGAAAATGGGGAGACAAAAGATGAACTTGATAGTGTTGTTGGAAATGAAGAAGAAATCTCAAATGGGCTGCAAAAATCAGATAATCTTGTTTTCTTTGACCAAGATGAAGGTAAATAATTGAAGGGTGCAGTCAAGTATATTACGGGTGTTTTTTTCCCCTTCCAAGCTTTTATTCTCCATGGATCTTGTGATTGTTATGTTGTATATTATCTGAGTAATTAATAATGTCTTTTGTTCAAAAACGACTAAGGTTATGAGTACCTTAAAAATTTATTGGATTTTTAACCCCACTCCAGCTCCACTTTTAGCCCTACCTGTCTGTGTTGAGTAAAAAACAAAAACGAAGAAGGCCCATTTCGTCTTCTTTCCCACAATTCCTTTTGAACTATGAAAAGTTCTTTCTAATAAATATTTGTAGATGAAGATTTGCTGCTAGAAGGGTAGAACTCATATCGCTCCCTTTCAAATTTATTTTAGTAGAGGGCTAGAGGCAATGGACTTTGCTTTGAAAGTGCTTTTTATAATCTTTTCTGAAAAAATCGATGGAATGATTTTTAATTCGTTCAAAATCATAAGCATAGTACATGATTTATAGGACTCAAATGGTACAACAAATCCCACAAAATTAGGAAAAAAATAGCATCTTATATATTTTAAAAGATTTAAACTATCCTACAAATATTCACAAAATATTCTTGATTGATCTGTTGATGAGTCCAAGCTTGCCAACAAGAATTCAAGAATTCACTATTTTGTCCTGACAAATCCCTTTCTTCTCTTTGATGAAATACCGATCTAGTTCAATGTGCTTGGTTCTATCATAATGAACATGATTGTGAGATAGTTGACTTATTGTCATAACAGAGCACATAGGGGTCTTTGCATTCTCAATTCTTTCAAGAATCTCCTAATCCAGATTAGCTCACAAACTCCATGTGTTATGGCTCTAAATTCAAGCTTCCGCACTACTTCTTGCAACAACTAATTGTTTCTTGCTGCACCATGTCACTAGATTTCCCCAAACCACTTTACAGTATCCAGATCTCGACTTCTTATCGGAAATAGGACCAGCCCAATCTCCATCTGTAAATGTACTTACTCTTTGATCATCACTTTTTGCGAACAACAAACCTCTCCCAGGAGTTTGTTTCAAGTATCTCAGAATTCTTTAGACTGCATCAAGATGATCTTGACATGGTGAGTGCATATATTGTGTCACCCATGGGCCCAGACTTGCGCAAGCGCGACGAGACAATGTGCTCATATAGCAAATACTTTATATTCGTCATCGTTTTACGAAAATTGTTAACTAATGTACTATAGTAGTCCATTGCAAGCCATTATAAACCATTTTCAATTTTTACCTATGTGAGCCAAGGGTATCACAATCACCCCTCCTTCAGAACGTGACGTCCTCGTCGCGGCCTAATACATCGATCCAATAGTGTCGAGAATCTAGAAGTGGCTCCTACAAGTTCAAGAGCTGACTCCCGTACATGGAGTGGTGGCTCCCACGCAGGTGACACTTTGTCCTTTAGGCTCAAGAGGTGGCTCCCACGCACGTAACATTTTACCCCACATAACAATTATCTCCCTGTGTTTCCTGCTACTGGCTCTGATACCATTATGTCCCCACAGGCCCAAGCTCGTGCAAGCGCAACTGTACAATGGGCTCATATAGCAATTACTTTGTATTCGTCCTCGCTTTACGGAAATTGTTAACCCGAGCCGCTATCGTAGTCCATTGTAACCATTTTAAACTTTCAGTTTTTTAGCCATTTGGGACAAAGGTATCACATATTGACTCAGCAAACTTACTGCAAATGCAGTGTCCGGTCGAATATGTGATAGATAAGTTTCCCAACAAGACTTGATATTTTCATACATCCATTCGCTTCCCTACAAACAATATTTTGTCTATTTCCCAACTCGATCGGTGTCTAAGTTGGCTTACTTCCCAGTATACCAGTTTTTCCTAACAGATCCAAAGTATGCTTGGGAAACAAAAATCTTTTTCTTGCTCCTTAGCAATTTCCACACCCAAGTATCTCCGGTCACAATGATATCATCAACATACACTATGAAAATGGTGATGTTTCCTTCTTAAGAGTGCTTAACAAAAAGTGTGTGATATGTTTGCCCCTAACTGTATCCAAACTTCTTGATGACATTGGAAAATTTATCAAACCAAGCACGAGGAGGCTGTTTCAGTCCATAGAGAAACTTGTTGAGTTTACACACCATCTGGCTACCCAATGTTGCCTCAAAACCAGTGGGTTGGCTCATGTAAACTTCCTCTTCTAGTCACCATTAAGATATGCATTTTTTATGCCAAGTTGATGTTAAGGCCAATCGAGGTTGGCGGCTGCTGCTGCTTCTAGGGTTCCCGCAGGAGGGGTGCCACTGCTACTATGGTTTGTGCAGGAGGGTTTTGGCGGCTACTAGGGTTTGCGCTGGAGCCTGGAGAGGCGCGGCAGCGGCAACTTTTGCTAGGCTGCGCGACAATGGCTAGGGGTTATGGTTACCGTGCAAAACACTAATTATTGGCGCTCTGATACCATGAAAAAACTGATGAGAGGGAAAAATTGATTTCTCATTTATGTAAAATCATAAGCATAGTGTATATGATTTATAGGAGTCAAGTGGTACAACAAATTCCACAAAATTAGGAAAAATATTATCCTATCTATTTTAAAATATTTAAACTATTCTATCAAATCAAAACAAATATTATTAAATATTCACAAAACATTCTTGTTTGATTTAGTCTACACTTTCCATAAAATATGATTCGTGAATGCTACTGTATCTTGAGTATGCAATGTTCTCATTAATTGATCAAATTTGAACACTCAATTTACCCCTTTTCTTCTAGATGCAAACTTGAGGGTTCACTTTCTAGTATTGTTTTTAAACTCGACCCAAACATTCACTCGTTCAAAGCAATGAGTCACAGGGTTACTGGTTCAATCAATTAATCAGCGGTTGAACCAGTTGGCCAAGTCCTATCAAATATAAAATTAAATATTTATCGTATAAGAAAATAGTCATGATAATTAAAATTACCAGGTAGATAGATATCGAAAACGTCATCATATAAGTTGTGCATTAAGAAACAATGTCCCCCCTTTAGAAGTTTGGGGATTATATCTTCGAAGCTCAGCTGTTACCGATGAAAATATTACATGTCGCAGTGTCGCACTTAAGTTTCAGAGTAGCTCATAAGCTTGAGGGGTTATTCAATCTCGAAGGTTCATTTTTTTCTTTTTGGGCTCTTCTTTTGGGCATGTGGTCGAACACTGATGAACTTATTGAGAGTCAAAACAGTGGAAGGGGTGACCTGTGAACGGTTATCATCAGGTCATCATTGCTAATATAATCTTGTTCACATCACATGCTAGATTAAGATGCATCCACCGAATACCAATCGTGAATGAAATCAACGCAGAGGGGTCGCCACGTGCAATGTTACATGTCCCAAATTTTCTCTACAATAAAATGTGAAATGACTAACAAGTTTGAAGAACTATTCCACCTAGAATACTAGTATTTTTGGTTTTTACGCTGTTTTTGGATTTATGGTCTAACACATGAATTTCGATATTGCCCGAATTACTTTTACTCTGACATCGATCTATTGGAAAATCCATGCAGCATAGGGTTCTAAGCTATAACCACAGCTGTTTCTATGTATGTCATTGTGTTCCCATTTTCATCTCCATGATAAAATGTCATGCAACTGAAAAATCCTTCTCAAATGAGTGTTTCCTGTTAAAATGTCTAAATACCAGACGCATCGAACATACCTATACCATGAAATCATGCGCTAGTTTAGGTGTCATTTGCAATTATTATAATTGCATTAGGTCTCTCTTTTGTTAGTGAATGAATATGAAAGTGTCGAATCTGCTCTCGGATCTATCGAAATGGGAGTGCATATGTTGCCCATATGCAGAATCATAAACGGCAATAGCATAAGCTGATGAATGATAAAACTTTAAATAATGAAATTGGAGGTCAGTAAATACTACAATGTAAAAAAAAGCTTTAAAATTGCTTCAAGCTGCAACTTTTTATGTTCTTCAAAGAGCCGGTCTCAGGAAATCGACGGCATTATAGAGACAAGCTTTCTGATTACAGGCTTAGCAATGTTCTAAACATTTGATCCTCGCATTGCCAAAAATTATATTCACAATCACGTCAACAAACCACATAACCGGCCATCTTCTCCCTATTTGCCTGGTGGCCGAAAATGCATGATCCCTCCTGTATTATAGATTTTTAGACATAGATTTCTCTGGATATACATATATTTGATAATAAAGTTTAATCATAAAGTAGATATTATCTTTTGATGTTCAAAGGCAGGGCAACAGAAAGACAAAATTGTGCTTCTGAGAACAGCTTGGGACGCATATGTATGGACCATAGTTCTCTATACTTTCTCTCATAACTTGGTTGTTTCATTATCACCCCTCTACCAATAATCTTTCATTGATGACTCGTGAAGAAAATGTGTTTTTTCTCTCTTTTGTTCATTTCTTTTCAGTCCTTTACTTTTTCTTTGTTTTGAATTAATGGGAAAATTGCACATGCTTACAGTTTACTAGATCATGTTTTTTGTTATAGCGATTTGTTCCTTCGCTTTATCCTTGTATTAGTTTAGCTGGCAGAGGTTTAATTCACATATTTTCCCAGGGAATGAATTTACTCCTCTGGTTTCTGGAGAACAGCAAATTGAAAAAAGCAATGGACACAACAAAATGGAGATATTGTCCCAAGAATTTGCCGTGCTGCATAATTCCACGTCTGCAGTAAATGGAGGATCTGAAGAACATCTCGATGATGATAGCTTGTCTTATTCAAAGCATCAGCACAATGGAATTCAGGAGGATGATGGCTTGTGTAACTCAAATCTTAAGTCTTCTGGAGAGATAGAAAGTGAAGAGGTTTATGTAATACCTGGGGATGAACTTGAAGTAACGGAAATAGATGTTGAACGAGTATTACAAAAGCAAACAACACATGATTTATACTGTCCTAATTGTAATTCTTGTATCACACGAAGGGTTATTCTTCGCAAAAGAAAACGCAGGATTCGACTTTCTGCACAAGACATTAAGCGTAACAAATTGGAAGCTGTAGCCGAATCCAAGTTAGATGCCGGCTCATCTCAGGTGTCTGCTACTGTGGTACATGAAACAGATTATTTTGGTATTGAAAATGCCCCATTACTAGCAACTTATGACACTGACCATCTCAGAGAGCCTGATTTATTCAGATGCTTGTCATGCTTCAGCTTTTTCTTTCCAACTGGTAAGTATTTTCCAGACTAAACAGAATTTTATATCACGGCAATGCTTCTAGCTACACTGGTGAAATCTGAAATCTGAAATCATCATGTCGTTCAAGTGTCATTGAAATGCGTTTGTGGTTTCGCCTATATTCATACATACAAAATGGATAATATAGAATAATTGTCAAAATGACCAATTTCTTAAATATGAGTCAATGATGTCTTCTATTATATGTTCAGGGAATGAATTTAAGTTGTTTCGGATATTTGAAGGGAAAAAGCTGGAAGTTAATGTTCAGGGTGAACAAGTTCCAAGTACCAAAAAGAATTGGTTTGCCTCCATGCTTGCATTCAATAAGCAAGAAACAACGGTTGCACGAGGTAAGAGTCTTTTTATCCAATAATCCTTCTTACTCAATGATCATATGGTGCCAAAATTGACTTTACTTTGATAAATACCTCGAGTATTCTATATCATGTCAAAAAGAGATAATACCCTTTTGTAAGTTTTTGAAAAATATTTAGTTTGATTGCCTGGTTACATTTTTAGGCTTTCTGTGAAGAAACTCCTTAAGGGGAGAAGAACTTACGATTTCAGTCACATGCAGGAAGTAAGTCTCGCGAAGATGTGAGCAAAACTGTTATGGGACTTGTGCCGTCTTCCGACATCATTGATCACAATGGCCCACCCTCACTCGTACAAGAAGCTCACCCACCTGCGCAGGCTTCAGATATACCTCTTCCCGGGCAAGGACATACAGTAAAGACAACAGTATTAGTTGGTGCAGGTGCAGACAAAACAGCAGTTAAGATAGGTAAAGAACTCTATATTTCAACTTTTCATGTTAATAGTCTGAACAGAATCCATAGAATGTCAATTTCATGGAGCCCTTAAAAGCTATGCAGCAAACTTCTCCGAAATTTGTCACACTTATATTCTTTTCCCCTCATATTGCATCTTCATTTCCATCTTTGTCACACTTGTATTCTTTTGCCCTCATATTGCATCTTCATTTCCATCTTCTATCAGCCTTACTACCTTTGGGTGGAAATTTGATTTTTTAAACTTCTCAATCCCAATATTCCATTCATTACAGTTGCTGGTTTTAAAGTATTTGCTCTCCTGTGAAAGAGGACCCTGGAATTTTTCACTTCACTAGAAAAAGTTGTGCAGTTGAGTACTTGAGTCTTACCCGGAGAAGTGATAGACAAATTAGTATTCTCCTGTCAAATCATTTTTGTGACATGCTAAGTGTTTTTCTGGAAAGAGCATGGAGTCGGAATAGCCTTTCCACTCCCCATAACATAACTATATGGTAATTATTTTCTGTGGTGCAACAGAGGCAACAATAGAACACTCCGAAGCATATACCAGTGATCAGTTGCAGGAATCAAAGTCTGGCGAAGAAGACCAAATGTGTCATGGAACCGCTCTATCAACAAAACATGTCACTGATGGAGAATCATCTGAGGATGTCATCTCATCGTCAGAAGGTGGGATGAATTTGCTAATTTCACCAAATGAAGAATTTCTGCATGTTGAGAAACCAAAGGAAGGTAAAATACCCAACCAGAAAATACAGAAAAGAAAATTTAGATTTCATTCAGTAGTGACATTTTTATAGTGCAGTAAAACTACCTAAATGGCCATTCTAACTTTCATTTGGGAGTCTATTTCCTATTGTACCACTAAATTTAGCTACCTTCTTTGTTGTCATAAATGAACCAGTAATTTGAAAACATGCCGTATTCTTGTTGATTTATTTATTGTCTCTTAAGTTCAGGAAGTATATGTTCAAGGAGCGACTATGATTTGTCTTTCTTTCTCACTGTAGTCCTTTTTCTTTGTTCCATGATTTCTAGAATTGGCGTAAATCAGTTCTCTACTCACAATTATCTGTTGAAAAGATCATTTGCACGTTTATCAAACATAAAAAATTATTTTGATCAGTGCTCATTGCCATTTATTAAATTCCACGTTTCTCCGTCATCTTGGTCTTAGAAATGCATGTACATGTTACATATTTTCCTTTGAACTGACAGGTCGAGTCAATCCCACTGAAGTGGCTCAGGATTTTGTCACCAAAAAAAAACTTGAATTTCACACCAGAGAGCCATTGAAAATTGATGACATTCCATCCGTAAAAGATGCGTTCATTGTACAAGGTACACGAGTTGAGACATTATTTAGAATTATAACATATGGATGCCAAAAGGAATGCGATCATATAATTTCGTTCTTATTTTTCAAGTTTATTGTCGGAAAAATATGTGATACAGGAGAGGAGACCGTGGTAACTATAGAAACTGGACAAAATATTGTGTGTCCAGAAGAAACAGAAAGTGCATTGCATTCAGCAGTGAGAAATGAGTTTGAAATTGAAGTGATTAAAAGCATAGTATATGGTGGATTGGCCGAGTCAATTACTAGCTTTAGTGTTGTGTCATCTGCTGCTGGTGGTGGTGCTGCCACGTGTAAGTATGTTGTAAATTTTCTTAATTGGCTAATACTAACATTGTTATCTGTCTTTTTTAGCATTCGAGTTAATATGAACACTTGTCTTATGATTTGATATGGGAGCATACGTTATCTCTGAGGTATTGACAAATAATATGTTATAAGCATATTATTTGTCATCATCCTTGTGATATCTACTGCTGAATGACAGTCCTCATTTTGCCACTTTTTCTTTCAACTTCTTTTTCTTTGACAACAGTGAAAATTTTAGCTCTGGGAATAGCCAGTTTGTTTGGGGGACTTTTCGTCATTTGTCACAATGTAAGCAATCTTAATTTTCGACTCTCTTAAGTAACTATCTTCAGATATATCAGATCATTTGAAATATCAGATCATTTGTAAAACTCAACGATGTAGCATGTTATTTTCATTTAAATATTAAAGATTACCTCATTTTCTTCTTCTTGGATAAGATAAGAAATCTCTCATGTCATCATGTATGCATAAACTTTACAGCTTTGGGAACTAAGGAGTGAATGCATGGAGCATGCCTTCAACCGTGTTAGTCCAGTAATCGAGCAAAGAGATCGCTACAAAGAACTTCTTGGCCAAAAGGAAAATTTCGTACTTCATGCTATAGTTTCTATAATATCATACATCATCTTCGGTTTAGTGGCTCCCGTTACTTATGGTTTCTCATTCCGCAAGAGTGATAACAAGGAATTCAAGCTCATTGTGGTAGCAGCTGCTTCTCTTTTGTGCATTTTTGGATTAGCCATTGGAAGAGCTTATGTTAGAAGACCCCCCAAGCCTTACCTTAAATCAGTTGTAACATATGTTATTTCGGGGTTTATGGCCTCGGGTGTTTCATACGTTGCTGGGGTATTAGTCGAAAGAATCTTGGAGAAGTTGGGTCTGTTCCATTCAAGTTCGAGTGCTAATCTACTTCTCCCTCAGATGGAAACTGTACCATCATACTCAGGATGGACTTCCTATTGAGTAACTTCTATATATTTTGCATGCCATGTCCTCTTTTTAGACTTAAAGTTCTAATGTTTGATGTGTTTAGAAGATGCTAATCTCTGTATGTGAGAGCAGAGGTGTGTTGTGTCAAGGTTAATAAAGATAGACAAATGCTAACAATTTGGTTGGAAGTTTTCTGTGCTCTTTGCATTACTTCTCCCTCAGATGGAAACTGTACCATCATACTCAGGATGGACTTCCTATTGAGTAACTTCTATATAATTTGCATGCCATGTCCTCTGTTTAGACTTAAAGTTCTAATGTTTGATGTGTTTAGAAGATGCTAATCTCTGTATGTGAGAGCAGAGGTGTGTTGTGTCAAGGTTAATAAAGATAGACAAATGCTAACAATTTGGTTGGAAGTTTTCTGTGCTCTTTGCATTCCCCACCACCCCCCCACACCCCCCCAGCCCTGCTACTACGTGAGTATGAATCATGACAAGAAGAATAACATCGAATCGAACCGTATTGAGGTCAACTCGGACAGGCAACTGATTCAACAACGAGCAGATTAAGCAAGGAACAATGGGCTCTTCTCCATTCTGAAATTTTCAACTTTTTCTTGAAATTTACATCTCAAAATTTATTCAATCTTCTAACATTATTTGCTCATCCCATAATCCTTAGACCCATCCGTTATTTGAGATCTTAACTTCAATTCCTTTTTTGTGTGGCTTTTCCAAGGTCTCACACTCTCACGAATCCATTTAGTAAAAAAATCACCATTTTTGATAGTTTTTTTTATTTTCCACTTTCACCCTCTCATTCTCCATACAAAACCTATCCATTTTTCAAGATAATCATAATAAAATAATGACATTTCTCCTCCCATTATAATATATATACATGAGGATGTATGATTTTTATCAAGGGGTGTAAAACATATCAAAATTAAAAATGGAGTGGAAAAGAAATTTTAGAGGGTTAAAATATAATTTAATGGGAGAAAAATGTAATTTTTGAGAGGTAAAATATAATTTTTGGATGGCAAAAATATAATGTGTTTTTTTTCAAAACAAATTTGGTAAAGATACTTTTTTTTTGCAAGGGCTTTTGTCTCCCCTTGCCCCCATGTGCTATATGCATTGGCGTGTATATATATACTAGTTAATTTGGCACCGCGCCAGTGAGCTTATAATCTGGTATATATGTTCAATAAAGCGTCCGACACAAGTTCAACAGACAGTTGTAGAGAATAAAAAGATGGTTCATACGCATTGAACATACAAAATCGTACGTATATAAAATCAAATAGGTTGGAGTAAACAAAAGTCTTCCCCAATAGCACACCATAGCAAGAGTTGGCATATGATATCCTTGTAGGGCCCAATAGACTCTCTAAACAAAACTCATCCACGAAAGTGCAGTAGTAGATGACATCAGATATCACAATAAAAGTATATCTCAATGAACTCCAAAAAACCAATCAAAAGTTGTTCGCAAAAGTTTTCAAAATGACGATGGTTCATTTCATAATGCAGATATATGTTCGGTTTCTCATAGCAGTAGCGAGCATCTCATAAGAGGAATTATAGTTTATATTCATTGTTGTAGTTACATTGTTATTTTAGGATATTGCTCTTATATTACTTGCTATGGCCTCATGATTAATTGATCATCTTACTTTTATAATTATTTATATACTTTCTGACAAAATGAATGTAAATGTGACGTCCCAAATTATTATCAAACAAGTAATATATAATTATCATAATTTAATATTTTCTAATTTTTTTGATATAATCTCCTTGTACATGAAGGGAAAATTTGATGCCAAACATCATAACAAAGGTAATCGAGAACAATCACATATTAGCAACGGGTCGTAGGTAAGCCAAAACTCAAAATGTATACAAACAAGCAAAACTGACGACCTGTAATCTACCAAAAATCCATTATGCCGAATATTTTATAAAAAAATATTATTAAAGTTTGCCACAACGAAAACTTATTTTTAACTCTTTTTTTAAAAAATAAGTTCACATAAAAAATTATTATTAAAGTTTGCCACGAAAAAAATCTATTTTTAACTATCTGTTTTTTTTAATTCATACTTGACAAACTCAACAAGTTTTTTTCTAAAAAAAAAAAATTTAAATTTTAAAAATTGAGATAAGAGGGATGCACTGTTGAGTCAAGAGTTTTGATATAATCTCACAGTAAGGGAATATTTGATGCCAAACATCAGAACAAAAAAATAATAACAAAAAAAAAAGAAAAAAAGGGCAAAAAGGGAAGGAATAACAAAAAAAATAATAATTAAAAAAAAGAAAAAAAGGACAAAAAGGGAAGGGGGTTACAGTATAAAGTAACTTATTATTCATTTAAAAAAAATTAAAATTTTTGTTTAGAAAAAAATATTTTTTTCGAAATTTTTTTGTTAAATAAATTCTTTTGATGCGTCAGCTTGGTCTGAACCGACTAGAAAAAAATATATTTTAATTGATTGTTGATGCACATAACTTCAAATGTTAATTTTTTGAGTTTGTTGTAAGATGTGCATCATTTTTCTAAAAAAATTAGAGTCAATCATTTACTTATTTTTTCCATTCAATTACAGTAGCATGAATTTTTTTTTTTAAAAGAGGTTTTTAAATCAGTTATTTAAAAAATATTATTTTTGATGAAATTAGAAAAAAAAAGACCAAATACTAGTACTTGGCGGTGCTAATAAAAACTAAGTATATTTATATATCTCAAAAGGTGTATCTGGTTCAAGTAAACTCCGCGATTTGAATTATGTAAACGTGAAGGGCCAAATCCGAACACAGATAAAATAGAGGGGGAAATCTGTGAACAGACATTCTCGAAGTAACATCATTTGCAGTTAAAGGTTGCATCTTTTAACTTGAGCTCCAATTATCGTGCTCATGATTTCGAGCCTGCACCTGCAGTGGCATCCTCTGCTGCCCACCAAAACTCAAAAAAGCCTTTTCATCAGAAACCCAGAAAAACATCTCATCGCTATCCACCATGTGGCAACCATACGGGCCTTCGGGCGTAGCGATTTCGACGGATTCGCGAAGCGCGTGGCCTCCGGCGAGGCCTTGAGGGACGCGTGGCGAAGGGCTAACGATGGTTTTGAGCTGTTACTCTTTGAAACAAAGAAAACGGCCGAGCGGATTGACCGGAGATACACGGTCTCTAGGAGACTTTCAGCCGTGGGGCAGGCTGCGGCCGACAAAGCTTTTGAGCTTGACCGCGAGTTGGAGATTACGCAGCGATGGCGGGGTTTTTCGCTGAATTTTCGCACAAATTGGCCGAGGGTCTGTTAAAATTTCCAGTTCAATTTGTAACGTTTTGTTTAGCTAATGGGAAAATTGATTTCTTGCTAATATCATCGTTTTTGTTATGTGTGTTCTTACAGTACAGGAGACAGTTGAAAGATTTTCTCGATACGCCAATAGGAAGGAGTTTTTCTGTGAGTTATCTTTGAAACTTTTGTTTGGTGTGATTTCTTGTGTTGACTATTGTTTGTGAATGTCTATTTAAATTATTGCCTCTCTTGTTTGGTTTCTACTTTCTATGAAGTCTGATTTGGATTGTTCAATCAGTTGGGTGGTTGGGATGATGAAGTGAAAATGTGGTTTTTTAGTATGCGAGAATTTTATTATTTTATTTTTGTCGGCCTATATATATATGCATATATGTATATATTCAAAGTCATGCACATTTAGATGTGAAATTTTATACAGGGTATCCATATTTTGCATCTCACAAAAACTAGCAAACAGCATGAAGCTCCGAAAATTTATCATTTGTGGCCTTGACTTGCTCGCATTTATCATTTATCATTTATCAAGCATTAGTATTGCTTGTTAATGGCATGAAGCTCCGAAATTTCTCTCTCAGTTGAGTTTCAGAGAGGGTAATCTCTGTTACTTTTGATTCTGGAGATATTACGGAATCTCAATAACATTGTTCTGGCTGTGCATGACCTATGTGCCGATTCACTTGAATTTTTGGTCGTCTCCTTCAGGATGTTGTGGCAACTAGATATGAAATAATTTTTTTACTCTTGGATCTCGAAATTCTAACTGTATATATTTCTATGTGCACAGACACTTTTCTTTGTATGGTTTGCTCTCTCAGGATGGCTCTTCCGCGTTTTAATATTTGCTACATGGGTACTCCCATTTGCCGGTCCTCTACTAATTGGGGCTGTGGCCAACAATCTTGTTATCAAGGTAAAACTGGTTGTTGATGTTTTTCTAATGATCATCTCGTTGCTGTATTGGCCATCTGTATTGTCTTAGGCAACACTAAAGGGCTGTGATTCGGTAATCCTTCCATATAATTGTTCAAAACTTAGTGGTTGTAGATGTGGTTTTCTATTGGTCTCTGCGGATATTGGGGTCTTTGCCTTCTGTGCTATTTTAATGACTGATTTTTATTTTAGCAAAAATAAATTCTGAAAATTTTGTAGAAATAGGGAGCACCTTGAAAGTGCAACTGCATTTTGCTATATTTTGTGAAATCTAAATCGCGCTTATGTGGTAGCTTCAGCTCTAATGGAAGTTTCTGAACTACAGTGAGATCTTACTTTCGTTACGCTTCAGATTTTTCGTCTCCCTGACTTAGATAATTCCTCTTTGCAAGAAACTAATGCATGTCTTGTGATTCAGCTGTTTGCTATTTGATGCATACACGAAGCATTATGCAGCTTGGACATGGTGCTCAACTTTTATTCACATTTGTATTAACATAATCGAGCAGGGAGAATGCCCGGCTTGTAGGAAACAATTTATTGGATACAAGAGCCAAACAATTCAATGTGCAAGCTGTGGAAATATTGTTTGGCAACAACAAGGTGGCTCTTCTAAAAGAGGTGGGCGAGGTACCACATCCTCTTCCAAATCTCAACCAGATGTCATCGATGTGGAATTCGAAGAAAAATGAATTAAGATCCCTAGGGCATACTAGCACCTAAGAAAATGTAGCTTTTCCCATTCTTTTTCCAATGCCTGTTGTTTCGACTTTGTATGTAATCTTTTATGATGAATGGAACAGATAGATGAGGCATAAATATAAGTTCCTTAATACGACTGTTCACTTTTTTTGTGATACTTGTGTTTAGTTCTCATCATAACTACCGTCTTCTCGAAGATACATTCGAATCCTTTTCTGGCAAGAAATATTGTTGCTTGTAGTAATTAACTGATGCATCTTTCTTTATTTTTCACTCCTATTTCTTTTCAGAGTTCATGAAAGCATAGCTCTCTCTCTCTCTCTCTCTCACTCTCTCTCTGTGTGTGTTTATATAAGCTCATTAAAGATTATGTGCGTGTACTCTTTATTCATAGCGAGATTTAGCCATCCTTCTCAAGGTGATCTGGTAACGTGTATGCACCAGAAAATCCTTGATTAAGTCCCAAACCATCAAATTGTACAATCTTCATGGAGTTTAATTTTCAACCATACTCCCATTTGCTTATAACATTATAACCTGATAACTCCAATAATCCAATTGTGGAATCGATTGTGTGAGAACCCGATTTTTTCAACCAAATCAACAATTAGAGTTTTGATCAAACTATAATTGGAGTTATTTAAACCAAGCCAACTACTTAAGTTGTTTAATCAAGTCAAATATTGAGTAGAGATAATATTAAAAGATAGGAGATAATATTGAGAAATATTATCATAATTTAAAAGATATGACGGATTCTGAAAGATATGATTGAATCACCGAGGTAATAAGATACTAGGACTCTTGAGATTTATACTTTATAAATACCATAGTAGCCTTCTATGCCAAACGACTTGAAAATCTCTTACAATTCACACAATTTTCTAAACATGTACTAGCACACACTAAAAGGTATGAAATTTTCATCAAAGGAGGAGAGGAAATTCATCATGTTTTTGCCACACAAGAACCGTTTATGATCTCGGTAAGTGGGCTCGTTATATATTCGTTTTGTTTCTTGAAAAATCATATGTATGTTTTGAAATCTCAATCGAATATATGATGTATTTTAAAACTACAATGTTCTGAGAATAAATTTTGATCATCGAGAAATAAGGTTTATACGGAGCAAAGTGCTATGTGTGATAGGAGCCACCTCTTTGAATCCAAAAGGCAAAGTGCTACGTGTACAGGGGCACCTTTTGAGCCTGCGGGGGAAAGTGCTGTGTACATGAGAGCCACATCTTGAGCCGGCAGAGCAAAGTGCTACATATACGGGAGCCACCACTTGAATCTATGCAAGTTCCTCTAGATTTTCGATGTAATGTATCCATGTTTAAGTGATATGAATTATGATTCTGATATGCTATGTTCTGTTCTGGCTCTGATTAGAGCAATTATGTTAAGTTATGTTTCAGTATCCGTATCAATTTATGTTCCGATTATGATATATTTTGAAAATTATGAAAATATTTTCACATACGATTGGCCCCCGCTTGCTGAGTATTTTTCAAAACGCTCAGCTCATACATCCACTTCCCAGATAGAAGCGAACAAGAAATCGAAGATGAAGATCAATCAGTTTGGAGATAATAATTTAGTTGAAGTTGTTCAAGATGTCGTTGCCATTGATTTTTAAAGTTTCCGCTGATATTTGTAAGAATTATTTATTTTTATGGAATAATAGACTGATTTTCATTGAATACGGTATTACAATGTTTGTTAATTTTAAATTATATTTAAAATCAACATCGGTGTTATCGACCCGATCTTGAAGCGTGACAGATCGGACCTGTAATATTTTAAAATTCGATTTCACCAAAGAAAAAGAAAGAGTTGCAATTTAAAAAAAAAAACGATTACTAGTAGGAATAAGCTTTTTTTATTTCTAGCTGTAACGACTATAAATGATATCGATAATAATGATCCACATAAAAGGCCAGCTTTCAAGCTTTTAGCTTCTGAGATGATTTTGAAATTCGTTCAACTTCTTAAGATAATGTGCCTCATCCATAGATTCACCGCACATGGTATATACATTCTTGACAATTTCTCATTCCTTCCCTGCTAAGCCACCTCTTCGCTATTCGATGCCTCGATATAATTTTGTGACATGTCTCGTAACAAGCAAGAGTAACAGCCCAACGGTTGGACACGCCTTACTTAATGGGGTGTCCACCAATCGGCAGAACAAAATAAGTTTTTAACGAGGGAGAAAAATCATAACCATGGTTGGGCGGAAATGAAGGGTGGGGAGCGGAGCACTAATCACCGAAGCACATGCATTTATGCAACCGCCTCCAAAAACCAACATCCACCTTAGTTTCAGTCGACTTTACAGGCTCCTTGAATTTTGCCTTCTCACTGAGTTCTTCAAATGAGTTCAAGATATTTTGAAGCCTGGCGACAAATTCAATCAACAATGAAGTAAATGTCGATAGTGACAAAGCACAGGCACTTTCATATGTCCTTATTTCTCGGTCATTCATAAGAGTATCATCAATGATTGAGAGGCGTGAAGGCCACAAGGTCTGATTTTTAAGCACATCTCCAGAACCCCCTTGTGAAGCAGCGATGTTGATACTCACGTTCGGATTCTGGGGATCATAGGGGCCTAAAGATGGCTTTGATTTAAGACTTCTTGAGTCGCTGAGGGAATTTATCACAAGTGGTTGGTTGTCATTATCTTTGAGTTCTTGAAGCTGTTCTGGATCTACAGATTTTCTGGGTCTTTTTTCACGTTCCCAGCCTTCTGCATTGACCAAAAGATAAGATTTTTTATCAATCATCATCTGAAGATCCTCAGCGGCATCATGAACTTCCTGTAGCATGTCTCCAGGATTTAGTTTTTCCATCTTTTCTACTTTTTCACCGAGCAGCCGCAACACTTTAGCTCCTTCTGCCCCGACTCTCTGAATTTCGTTCTTGAAGACCTGCCTTAATTCAGATGACGCCTGAAAAGGTGAAGTTCGAGCAACCAAGGATTAGAAGAAAAATCAGTCTTTTTAGCATTTAATGTAAAAAGAATGCTACTAATGAATCTAAGTTACTAATATGAAAATTAAGAACATTATCCTAAAAATACCTGTATTTCTGCAAGTATACATCCATGCATGGCCAAAACCATGAATGCGCAATGTCTTAGAGCACCACTGACTTTAACATATTCACTCCAAGGATATTTCAACATTTTATAACGGCCATGAGGAGGTTCCCATACAGCAAAACCCAACTGCGGAATGAAATTTTGTTACAAAAGATGAACTTCATGGCAAAACAATTTTGCCTAGCATGAAATGCTGCGAAAGTAGTATCACCAGGGACTCCTCTTGGCTAGTGGATTCTACTGCAGCTCTATATCCCTCGTACAGAGGATCATCAGAAGCCTGGTAGAGAAGAATCTTGGATGGTATTCTAGTATATTCGACACACTGCAAATACATATTGATACAGCCTACTAAACAGAGGGGTCGATGAATCAGTTCAAAATGTCATTTCGGTATACAAACAGCAATTGATACTACCAAATACAGCAAAAAGCGAAGAGAATAGGTCATCACCTTCCAAAGAACTTGCTACGCCATTAAAATTTTTGACGACCAATTTATGCAAGTCCTCACCGGCCCAGATGGGATAAATGCAGGCATTTATGACCAAACAAACACAGGCCCCAACAGCAATTAGAAGTAATCTAGAAAATGCTGTCTCAACAAAATGAGAAGTTCCCGACACCAGAACGATACAAAATGACAGCAAGAACACTCGGAACCCATACTCGTACTGCTTCATAGCAGGGTGCTGCTTCAAATAACTAGCTAGAAATCCTATAATCCGAAACATACAAAGCACAATTTCCATTTACATGTAATGTCAAGAAAAAAAATCACAAACAATTCAAGTCAAGTTGAATTCAATATATATCATACCAGCAATAAAAATGCTGACAACTATCACCACTTCTTGGAATTCTCCTGCCATCTCAGATAATTCAGCAATCCCCAGAGATAGTGCTCCAGCACATAAGGTCCCCAGTGCACGATTAAATCCTTTACTAAGTGTAGCCCCTACACATAGATACCATATATGAACGCCTTTGCAAAAGGTGGGAAATGTGAAACCCTTCTATAATTCGCACCGCATCAAGCATAAATTTCTTGTTAATAAACCAAGCCCAGAAAATCATTAGAAAAACCATAAACCAAGACAGGTTATTTAAGGGAAAATCACACCGTACCAATGCTAAATTCAAAGACCACAACAACAGTGAGGATAGCCCAGATGGAGTATCGACCAATATAACTCAAGGGCTCCTTGAAAAAAATAAGTACAGAAACGAGAGACAAAGCGGTGCCCATTTTCGCCGCGAACACCACTTTCCGAGGATCAGAATGACCCATTTCATACGCTCTGATTGCAGTTTCCTTGACATCGGTCCACCACGTCGAAAATCTTTCCCGCGTGATTCGATAAATCCGACATAAACAACCCTCCCGGTGTATGTAAGAAACATCCAAACCAACGTCGGAATTATACTTCCTCGAAAGCAACCTCTCTCTGCTTCTGTATGCAAAACTGTGCCTCAACGATCCCAGATTTCCAGCCATTATGGGTAATTTCTGAAACCAGGTTTCATAGGATTAAGAATGTAGGAGAAATAAGTATGTCATGAGGATGTAATGTTTGATTAAAGAATTATGTAACAATTTTATAAATATATAAATGGTTGCATCGAGTCCTGAACGGCCTTTTCAAACCTGTATTATAATTTGATTATTTTTTTAAAAAATTTAACAATAACAATAATATTATTATAACTATTATTATTAAGTTCATTCATGTATACAGATCATATATACTCATGCTCCGTTGCATACGTTGCATGCATATACAGTATTTGTTTTGTAAAATAAAATGGTAATTATAAATTTAATTTTTAATTTTTGGTTTTGGGATGTAATAAACTTTTTTTAAATTGATTTTGTAGTTTAATTCCCTCCTAAATATTTTTTGATGTTATTGTGGTTATCCAAATTAGCAAGGGTCTTGTGGTCATTTAGCACATAATAGTATGGGTATTTTTGGATTTGCAAAATGATCATACCACTAAAGTGCTTAGTCATTATAAAGATAAATTACTAAATAATAAAAAAAAATTAAAAAAACGTTAAAAAAACTTTAAAAATTAAATAATTTAATTATTTATAATGTTTTAAGTTATTATTATTATTGAGAAGGGATGGAGATAAGTTATGATCATGTATTGTGGGGGTGATGGCAACGTGTCTTTGGTTATAATAAATTGAACAAACTTCAGTGTCAGCTTCCCAGATGTTTTTATTTACTAAAAAGTATTACTATACAATTCCATAGATAATTACTCATCTTATAATTTGATGCACCAAAATTATCGAATCTAAAAAAACATCACATCTAGTTTAAAAGGTGTTTAATTTAATTTATTTTATTTTATTTTATTTTAATTAAGCTATAAACTCTTACATCATACTAATTGTTCTAATAATTTATAAATTATAAGGTTTAGTTTTAAGAATAAATTATTAAAATATTTGAATAAAATAAGATCGTGCAGTTAAAAGATGTCGATATGGCGCTAATGGCAATTGGAATCATATTAATTCCCATTTATTTATTATCTGTGTTATGCCAAATGTTCTATTGGTACAAGATACTTAATATTCTAACCTTTTTTTTTTTTACCATGAAAATCCAACCAGAGCACTTCATACTTCTAATAGACCATAAACTAGATCCGAATAATTATTACGATTTCATAAGAAGTGATTCCATTTTTTTCATCGGGTCCGGATAGAGATGTCTCCTACGTTGTCATAATATGTGGAAATATCGACGTAATTTCATAGAGTCGTTCGGTCTGAATGCTACGTGAAGAATATAAACCAGATAACGGAACAGAAAGATCTAAAGATATAGAAGATCATACTATGAGTAATTCGGCATAATGCACAAAATCTTCCATATTTCCCCCACAATTTTTTTTTAAAAAAGGATGCCACTATGTTTAATATTTTAAGATTTTTATACTATCATGATTATAAATATAAAAAAAAGGACATAGCACTATTAAAATGATGTAAACAGTTATTTTATGATATTTTAAAATAAAAAATATAATAAAATGAGGGCCAGATTCTATGTTTTAAAATGTTTTAGAAAGAAAGTCACTGAATTATAAAATATATATATATATAGTTAAAATGTAATAAAATTTACAAGGATATTTTGATCTCTTTGAGTTAAGAATATAGTAAAAAGTGCACAACCATCTCTTCCTTTAAATATAACTAGTAGCCAATGCACACGTGTTGCGTGTGTAATAAAATTTTAAATTTTATATATTGTATATGTATACTAAATTTTTATATTTGAAATATCTAATTTAAATATGATATTTTATGGGGTAGTGAAAAAACTGTTGACATATTTTCAGAATGAAAAAAAAATGATGAAAAATTGGGAATTAAGTTGGGAAGTTAATATGTGGTCATCCGATATTATCATTTATCTCATGATCTTGTGGTTATTACTAAAGCAAATAGAGGGTATTTTTTGAATTTCACAATGACCATACCAAGGTGATTACTCTAAAATGCTCACGCATTATAATATAGTATAAATTATGTATTTCATCGGAAAGGGTTAAAATCCCCATTAACGATGAGCACGAGTATTCGAGAAGAAGAGGGCACTTGAATGCCGCGTGTAGAATAGTTAGTTGAATTAACAATTGAATTTCGAGAAGTGGACATTTTCAATCAAGTGGCTTACATATTACACGTTTTTGCTATCATTTCGCCACATATCGCTTAACTGTGACACGTTAAAAGACTGGTTTCTTCTCTTTGAAACAATCACCACACTAACATTACAAAAATCTAAGGCCATTGGAATATCCTATTGGAATATGCTGTAAAAAGACAAGTCATTAGTAATTTAGTTTGGGGTATATTATATTATGACATTTGTTTATTTATATTAATGTCTATGTAATTTAAATAAATATAATTATATCCTTATAATAGTGATGTATTATTCTTAAATTACACTTATAAAGTATTATTCTGAATTATGATAACAATAATTTCGAGACTAGTATGTATATTTATTGAAATTAGATATTAAATCAACAAATAAGTACATATTAGAGAACTACATTTTGGATCAACCCACTACGATAATGCTAGATTAATTATTATATGAGTGTCAAAAGCAATTCTTATAATGATAATATTATGTGTGATCTTTACGATTTGATATTACCAGAGATCCAAATATAAGAAATCATATATCTTGATATTGTCAAATGTTATCCATAACATTGTGAACTGTACGGATAACTATTTGATATATTACAAATTATGTATATTGGTGTTGAGTGATCAATATAGGATTTGTCCATCATATATAATGAGATTTGTGTTTTTTGCCCTTGATCGAGTGAGACTTGATATGTCATGCTAAAACAAGTCAATATGTGATATCGAGCTCATTTGTTTATACTGGTATATTTGGGAATCAAGAAAAACAAAGATGAAACTATATGAATGTGATATCTTCGATGGTCGTGTTCAATCTAGTTACCTAGGATAAAGGGATAAAACCACATTGTAACATTTATCACAAGACATTGGTTATCTCGAGTATATTATATTTTTGTAACTTGAGTAGATTCGATATGTTGCCAGACATCGCTCATTACTTGTAATATAAAATAAGATTTTATGTCACTGACAACTTATAAGATCCTATTGAGCCACACACAAAAGATTGAATCGAAAAGGGAGTTAAATTCATTTGATGGATTTGAGTATACATATTAATCTTATTTTAATTAGGATTCTAATCAATTGATGATCTGAGTATGATTAGGAGTGTTATTTTTACTAGGACTCTAATAATACCTACACACCACGTATATATAAATATAAACATTATATATATATATATATATATATATATATATATATATAGGTCTAAAGGGTCGGCCTAATAGCGCAACAGAGGATGGAATCCATATTGTTTTTAAAATCCCGCTTCATGTTTCTATCGGATTCCTTCACGTATTGGCTTCCGCACCCAGGTTCCTCAGAGAACCACAAATAGAGCAAACTTTGTCATTATTTGATGCTCAGATAGTAGTAATCAAAATTGAAATTTTATAAGTATCTTCCCATAATTTCAAGTTTCATCCCCAAAGATTCCTTCACTTGGATGAATGGCAAATAAATAAAAAGAGGGCAAAAAAATCAAATTCGGGAAATTCACTAAATAGGACGGGAAATATAAAGACAACGTCTTGGGAAAAAGAAAATTCAAGCGCCGACAGTTGGAACTAACAATTCGAACAAAATCCTGAAGTTTTTGATTCAGACCAAACTAGAGAAACAAAACAGATCCAGATATCGCGATCACCAGAACTTACTATTTCTTCTCTTCTTTCTCAGCTTCGGCCGCCCTCTTGGCCCTAATTCCAACATGACGTTCATTAGCACGCTCCATCCGCAGCTTGTCGTATGCCTTGAATGATTTCATGTCTTCTGTTACTTTAACAAGCTCCACAGTGGGTTTCTCACGTGCAATTGGCATGTACGGACCTGCCACTTGTGTTGCTGTGGCCAACTCCTCGGGAGTAGAATCACCAGCCTGTGGGGGAAATGGCTATGTTTTGAGAGATCTGAAGTAACAGGCATTATCTTTATTGATTCAAAATATCATTATTATATACCTTAAAGTTGCGAGTACGTCTTGGGAAGACAACAAGCTTGGCCTTGTATGTCTTCAGCCTCTGAACGTTAGTCTGAAAACCCTCCAAGGATTGATTTCGGCGACGATGATCCACGGAGATACCAATAGAAGGTGCAAACTTCTTTGGAATGCCAGCAGCCTGGTGAGATGAATCCAACAGAGATGAAATCATCACTTTGGAAGTAAAATGACCATAAGATGAGGGACAACCAAACAATTGGTGTCATGAGGAACACAATTAGAATTATCCCAACAAATCAAGCTCAATTCACCAGAATGGAAACAGAAAATAGAGAGCATCATGAAATCAAACAGTAGTAACTTTCAACAACAAATTCGAATAGATATCATCACTAAAGAAATAGAATAGCATTATATGATTGTTGTTCAATGAATATCAGTCAGATCAATTCTATTTAATAAAATAACATGAGATAATATGGATTTGCAAAAGGCAGCTACCTTAAGCTCCTCAAGAGAAAAGCCTCTACCGGCTCTGACTTTCATGTTATACTTCAGTGTCTGACCATGAACAATTGGCCGAAGTGGGCCAGCCGTAGGCCTGGGGAAAATCTTCACAGCTTTCTTCAGCCTTGCTGAAAGAAGATGCATAAAACAAGATTAAACCACGTAGTCTTTTTATGAGTGAATCTTACTTTTTTTTAATACAGTGAATCTTATATTGGTGAGGCACAAGAGGCACAAATTAAAACACATGCAGAAAGTGACACCAAGAAGTAATATGATGCTATCATGATATCATCCAATATTTGGTTCCAAACTAGCAGGTGGTGGGGTAAAATGGCAAACTCATTTTTTCAAACAAAACAGAATCAGGTAATATAAATCAGATGGTTACCAATTCTCCTCCTGGTCTTGCGGGCAGGCTGGTTGAACCAGGTTCTAACATAGTTCTGCCAATGCTTCCTGAAATGCCCATTCGGCACCACATTGTTGTGCTTAACCATGGTTTACCTAATGTAGACAGTTGGAAGGTTTAACAAAATCTAGCCATGAGCTAAGCAAATCAAAGTTTCAAGAAAAATGTAAATGAACACAAAAAATAGGTCATTAACTTCGTCTTCAGATAGACTTAATGAACACAACAGAAGGTGAACCAAAAATTGATTTCAATTCAAAAACCATAAACCTCGCATCTATTAACAACACTGCACATTTTCTCGTTCCTACGAAACAGATAAATAACACATCCAGTACAACGACACCAGCAAACAAACTCACAAAACATACAATAAAACAATTCGAATTATCATCAACAATAAAACCATATCAGGAAAAGAAACTATAATCAAGTAAAACACAAGCTGAAGATGCACAAACAAGACAAGCGGAACGATTATTGAAATGATTGAAACATAAATCCGCAAACAAAAATAACAATTCAATTCAAGTAACTTAAAAGTATTCTTAATCGCGCAAGAAATTAGATACAGATAATCTTCAGGTCATGCGCAAAATGAGAGCAGAAATAGTATGAAATAGACAAATGAAACAATAGCATTTAGATCTTAGTTTTTCGACTTACTACGGCCAAAGTGGTGATACTAGCACAGAGGGGGCGGGTGAAGGCACTCCTCGAGTTACCGCTGCTCTGTTCTTAGGGTTGAAGGTAAAATGGTTTATTATGTATGCAATTTTCGACGTGGTCGGGTCGAAAAGATTTTTTGGTCTCTATCTTAGTTCACGGCTTACAATTTCATATATATATATATATATATATATATATATATATATATATATATATATATATATATTAACAAGAGAAATAATATTATTAAAGTAATGCCACTTACAATTTCATATTGGCATCATGGAAGCCCATATAATTTTTTTTTTGTTTAATAAAGTATCCAGACTTGTGCCTGACTAATCCTTAGGTGACGATCCCGGCCCCTCAAGACTGCCACCAGGTAAATCGAGGGATTTGTATGAATGTCAGGTATCTGAGGGAGTGGACCAACAGGACTCGAACCCAGGACAAACCCCCACAATATTTCAGTGGAGAATTTGTGCACACGGGATTCGAACCTGCGACATCGGAGGATTTCTCCACACATCACCTCAACCCTTACTAATTCATCTATGCCCCTGGGGGCAAGAACCCCATATTAATATGACCCATAGTGAGCTTAGGCATACATACTTTTTTTTTGTTTAACAAAGTATCCAGGCTTGCGTCTAATTAATTCTTGGGTGATGATCCAGCCCCTCAGGACCGCCACCATGTAAATCGAAGGATGTGCACGGATGGCAGGTATCTGAGGGAGCGGACCAACAGAACCCGAACCCATGATAAACCCCCATAATATTTCAGTGGAGAATTTGTCCCACACTGGATTCGAACATGCGACGTCAGAGGATTTCTTCCCACGGCACCTCAGCCCTTACCAATCCGTCTATGCCCCTGGGGGCAATTTAGACATACATACTTATGTATATTGACACTGGAGTGATTTTATTTTGAAACAGATTTAAAATTCACTACAAAAATTCGGAATAATTAATTAAGAAAATAAATCAATAGATTTGTTTTAGAAAATACTTGTATGGAGTAGTTTGAGCTTCACATATGGACCAACTCAATATAACTGGTAATAATTTGTATATTAATTTATATATTTTTTATTTAAAAGATGGTGTGGTTTAATACTTGTGACATCCCCGAAATGGTTAAATTGCTATTTGGCTTTAATTGTGTTTACATGATTAATTATGTGGTAATTGATTATGTTTTGGGATTTATTTACCTTATGGAAAATGCATGGTCATATGGATAGGGTTGACCCGGGATTGCATTTTAGGGTGCATGTGGTGCATGTTGGGTAAATATTATTGGAAGCATGATTTATTTGCCTTGGTGAGCAATTTATTGGGAATCATGTGTTTATTTGATATTTGGTGCATTTTGAGTAAATGCTTTGAAAAATATCATGTTGGGTTGTTTTATACACCATGGAATTAATTGGTATGCATTTGATTTAATAAACCCACCCTTTTATTTCCAACTCTTACTTCACTTTACCAAAAATCATTTCCAACACCCAAACCCTTCCCTCTTCTTCTCATTTTCGAGCTCAAGCCTAGGGTTGAGGAGAAACCTTTCAAAACTCTTGATTTGTGGAGCATTTTGGGTGATTTGAGATCCCCAAGAGGTATGGGTACCTCATGCTTTAATTTTGTGAAGTTTTGTTTGAGTTTGGTTTGGTTTTGAATGGTTTTAAAATGGGTTTGTGTGGGTTGTTGTGGTTTTGGTTAAAGGTTGGATTTATGGTTGTTTTAAGGTGTATTTTGATGGTTTATGTTGTTATTTGAGTTGTTGGTTTGTTGGTTAAGAGTTGGAATGGGTTGGAATGGTTTTGAGATGCAAAAATGGAGGATTTTCGGGTTACAGGGGATGGCGATCGATCGCCCATTCCAGGCGATCGATCGCGCCCAGGCAGTAGGCTTTTCAAGCCTTTGGCGATCGATCGCCACTCTTGGGCGATCGATCGGCGGGTCTGGCGATCGATCGCGCCAGGGGTGGCGATCGATCGCCGAAGGGTGCAATTTTATTTTTTTCGGACAGTGGGTATTGGCGATCGATCGCCGTGAGGGGCGATCGATCGCGAAAGCCAAAATATGTTTTTTTTGGTTATTTTTGTGGGATTTTTGGTATTGGACTATTATTGGGTTCTAATATTGGTATTTGTGAATATGTAGAACCAACCCAGGTGGCAACGCAGCCAAGGAATTGAGGTCCAACCACATTCCACATTTGGAAAGGTACGTAGTGGACGTACGGGCACCCAACGGTAACATGTATTTTATATGCTCATTGTTTATGCATTGTGGATGCGAGTATATATGTGGTATTGCATTGTGGATGCATATACATGTTGATTTATGCCATATGAGGTATTGCATTGTGGATGCATATACATGGTAATTTATGCATATTGATGTTAGATGCATATTATGATTATTGGATGCACATCCCATGAGTCGTGGTCATCCTTTGATGATTTTAATGCTTGCCGCTTTTTGTATTGGTTCCGCTAAATGTGAAGCGAGGGGTGGGAGCGCCGCATGTCACATTTGAGCGTGGTTGTCATATGGGGCGAGGAAAGGGTATTTGCCGCTCTCTGTGAAGCGAGGGGTGGGAGCGCCGCATGTCCATTGTAGCGAGGTTATCCTATGCCGCCCATATGAATATAAGCGAGGGGCATTAAAATACACTGTGATGGACAGACTAGGGAATGGTGACCAATATGTGGTACAGTTGAGATGGTATATGATGTCATGACATGTTTTGGCCATTAAAAATAATCTATTGATTATACTCATGAGTTATGGTACAGGGACAACCAAACGGGAAGCGTTTGAAATGCACGGGAAACAGGAAGTGTTTCATATTGATTATGCATTTACGCTTTATCTTCATATTGTGTTGAATATGAATGATTATTATTGCTCATGTTTGGGGGTTGTCCTTGTAGGTACCTTTTTGGCATGATAGACGGGCTTGAACGGGTTGAGACAGTGAGCTTCACGAGCATCTTTGGTAGATGAAAGGACAGGATTCTTTTGTATAGTGCCTACTCTAGGAGTAGCGTAAAACTATAGTGGAACATTCATTGATTGGAATGTAATTAATCCTTTTTGTAGTCCTTTATTTTGGCATGTAAATGCTTAAGCTCATAGACTCCACTTGTTTATTATACTCTGATCATTGTTATTAGCTCTATTATGCCTTAATTCCGCACTTAAGGATTAGGGTCCTTACAATACTGATCTAAAATATTTCACATTATGAATTTGAAATTGTTAGTTTTAAATCCATCAATCCAATCCAAATATAACTTTATTCTGGAGGCATCTTATCTCTTCCTATTTCTATGATGGCAATGCTTTTGTCTTACCTACCCCATAGGACACCACCTTATGGGGTAAGGAATATTCTCAATGTGTGATGGATATATCCCATGGGAGTGGTTTCCAATGAGGTAGCCAAGATGATCCCGCATGCAACTTAGGTAATTGCAGGCAACCTAGGTAATTGTGATTGTATAATCATATAGGAAGTGAAGTCCGAGAATAAGTCGCGTAAAGCTTATCATGCTGAGAAATTTTTTAATATTAAAAAATATCCATGATGGGAGGGGAAAATAAGATTTTTTTTAGTGTATGAGGGGCTGAATCAAATTTATTTACGCCAAGTGCGATTCGAACTCGAGTCTGACCAAAAAACATAAATTATTATCTATCCCAACAAAGCTGGGGAGACGGCCATTTTTAAGCCCATTAAATGGTTTAGAGAGTGTAATGGTTTTTCATCAACAAATAACAAAAAGCCACTCCATATCCACCCGTTTACATGTTCAAATAGCGAACCACAGTTGATATCATGCTACTAAAATCTTTGTACAGATCGAGAGAGTAGTATGGTAAAAACTTAACAAACACACGTGCAAATTACTTATTAGGCTGGGTGGAATGGTAATTCTTTCATCAAGTCAAGGGTGGTGCGGCTTGTCCAAGTCCTCGAGAGGACGGAAAAAGGCCTTTTGCTCCAGCACCGAATCAGCGCCTCCATTTGAAACACCATCCTCATCTGCCAAGGCTGGTCCATCTTTTGCAGGTCCAAATACCCCAGTCTTAGGATGAGGAGCCCAATACTGTTGAGTTTGAGATGGGATCACGTTGTCTGGAACCACAGCAGAGAGAGTATGATCCTCGTCGGGGTTCTTGTCGTAGGTTGAAACATGCAGTCTCCTAGATTATTATTAATGGGATTAATTCGACATATACTACAATAATTAGAAGACACCGGAAAAAATGAGGATTAAGGGTTCATATGATAGTGTTAGTAAAACATGATAAGCTGGCTTTAATTCGTTTCCTAATGCAGTGCAGGGCGATTCGAGTTCGAGTCGCGCTATGCGTAAAATATTTCGCGCCTCGCCGGATCAAGAAAAAAAGATAAGTAGTTGATAAGTGATAACAGACTTGCATATGAGAGGTAGGTGGTTGGTTATCACATGAAGTTGGGATGCTTTAAGAATGGGAAAATCAGTTAACCTAAAAATAGGCTGCCTAACAACCAAACATTATCAAATTACCAAAGCCAACCCAGAAATATAAAAGCCATGTTCCTTTTATTTTATAACATGAAAAAATTATCTTGGTTCACCAACTTAACGAGCATGTGTCAAATAGATAAATCATAATAAAGGAACCGATAATCAACCCCACTAAATGATAAATTCATTTACTTGATGTGGATGTCTCAGACTATATCCTTTCATTTATCACACGATATATTAAATTTAATGAAATAAAATAAAAATATCCCCCATAAAGAGTGACGGTCGACAATCAAAAAATCCTTGTAAACAAAACAATCGAAGGCCTTCAATCTCAATAACCGGATATTAGTTTGAATCAAAACTCCAAATAACCAAATAAAATTCCGATCACCGAGAAACCAAGCAAAAAGAGTGACACAGCTGCAGAACTAACAGCACAGCAAGTAGAGAGATAAGCAAAACCACGCAGACTGACCTGATTATGGTAGAATCACGAGAACGGACCCGACTGACAAATTGCTTACTGAAGCTCGGCAGTCCTCGACTCCGTAAATTAGCAGCCATAGAATTAAAACACATTTTTTTCTGGGAGAATTGGTAATGAGAGAGAGAGAGAGAGAGAGAGAGAGAGGGAGAGAGAGAGATGAGAATTATTACAGTGAAGATGAAGAGTGGGTGTTTTTTGTTGTGTGTATTCCCCCATATACAACTTCGTCCCTCTTTTTTTCATTCCCCTGGTCACACCTACCCCGTACTACTGAAGACCAAGCTCCGTCAGATTTCCGTTCTCAACCGTCATTATTAACGGAGACGTTAGTTAGATTTGTATGGACAGTTGAGAATTGATTGAAACCATGGTAAATTCGTTTTTTTTAGCTTAACTTGGTATCCAGGTTTGTGCTTTTGGATGATGACATCGGCCCTCAGGACTGCCTGTAAATCGAAGGACCGTCTGTAAATCGATGGATGTGCACAGGTTTCTGACCGAACTGCATGGTAGGCACCGATGTATTCTATGCTACCCCATGGGTAGATAACCATTTATTTGGAATATTTCCAATAATATTAAGTGAAAATATTTCTAATAAATCGTAGGCACCAGGCAGCATAGAAACTTCCACCTGTTTTTGACTTTTATTACTTTTACTTGATAAGGTCTTTTATTTTTTTATTTTTTTTGACTGTTTGGATTTCGACCAGATTCAATGAGTTCCCTTACGTGATTTTTGTCATAGAATGATCAGCTAAGCAAATATGGATCCATGACCCAAATTTATCAATGAATTAGGCCTCACGTACAAATAGGACATTGGTAAATCTAGCCGATTGATCCAACATTTCTCCTTAGCAACTATGAACCCAAGAAGTTGGTGAAGATGGAATTCTATGTATACTGGTAAATCTAGCCGATTGATCCAACATTTCTCCTGAGCAACTATGAACCCAAGAAGTTGGTGAAGATGGAATTCTATGTATACTGGTAGGTAAGACGCATTTTTTCAAGTCAAATATGGTTCTTTTATTACACTATATGATTTGTCACGATGAGTGACTTTGCCATGCCTCCAAAATTTAAGAACTATAATACTCAGTTGATTGAGCAGTGCAATTTACAGAGCAGCAGTTGATTGAGCAGCAGTCACACTAAGACGCATTTTTTCAAGTCAAATATGGTTCTTTTATTACACTATATGATTTGTCACGATGAGTGACTTTGCCATGCCTCCAAAATTTAAGAACTATAATACTCATATAAATTTACATTTGAAAAAAATAGTAAAGCAGTGCAATTTACAGAGCAGCAGTTGATTGAGCAGCAGTCACACTAATTATCAATGGAATTATCATCTAATGCGGTTCACGTGTGCAAATGGCTCTACATTTGTCTTTGGTGCAGGCTTACTAACCACTTCGGGTGTCCCAAAAACATTCCAAAATCTAAGAGTTTCATCACCTGCTGCAGATGCCACCGTATAACCATCCGGACTCTGCATCGCATAGGATAGTTAGTGCAAGGTTTTAATAAGAAAATTAGTATTCGAGATACAATTCATGGAACCCAGTCACCTGTGCCATAAAGAGAACTCTAGAAGTATGGCCAGTGAGCTCTGTTATCTTAACCATGGAAGGGTATTTCCATAGAGTGAGCTGATTTTGAGTAAAACCGTGCGAACTAAGCAACTCTCGCTCATTCTTGCTCCACAGAAGAGCACACACTTGTGAGCCTGTGTCTACGGAATTCAAGCAAGCGCCAGTGTGAGTGTTCCAGAACTTTATGCACCTGTCACTTCCACCTCCACCAGAGGCCAACAAGTTCCCTTGGAAAGGACACCATGCGAGTGCTTTTACAGCAGCGGTATGCTCCTCCAGCCTGTGCAGCCACCGTGTTGGAGCATTTGATGAAGCCAGAGACCTGTCCCATATGTGCAGGAGATTATCGTTTCCACCACTGGCCAATTGCTGCCCAGAGGCTGACCATTTAAGCCCACAAACTTCTTGATGATGTCCTCTATAAGTTTCAACTATATGCGCGCGCACTCTGACATCATTGTTAATGATCTGTCCATCCATTCCTCCAGTGGTTAAAATGTGATTGTTCCAGTCCAAAGCACCAACTCGTGATCCATGGCCTCCTTTTAATGTTCTTAGCTGCAAGATCAATATGGAATAATGAATATTGATTGGTGAATCAAAAGAAACATGAAGAAATGCCAACCAAGATATATGAATGATTTGTAAAAGGCGCTTACAAGTCTGTTAGCTGTAGAATCCCAAAGCTGAACTTCAGAGTTATTCAGACCAACAGCAATATGCCTTCCATCTGGAGCCCATTTAACACTAGTAACTGGACCACTTTCTTCATCTATGGTAACAAGTTCTGAGGTGGTTCCATCAGAGGCATCCCACAAATATATAGTGCCTCCAAGAGCAATAGAAAGAACATTGGAACTTCCCCAATCCAACAAATTCAAGTAGTAGTCATCCACAAGATCTGGTGCATCTAATGTCCTCTCAGAAGTCTGCATCAAGACCCGATAAGGGGGGTAAATTAGAACCTCCTATGTAATACAAGAACACAAGAAGAAAAACAAAACCAACCTGGGGTATGTGTCGGCGAGGTTTGGCAGGTTTGGCTTGGTGAGAAGTCGATGACAACTCGTTAGGAATGGCCTCCACTGGTGTCGGCGGTTTGTTTTTGAAAGCCAATATCCGCGTCCTGTTCATGTTGAATGTTTCTGCAAGATGCTTCCTGTACGCCTCGCTGGATGGAGAAGAGCTAACAGCTGGATTTTCCTTACCTTTCCTTCCTTCTGTAAGCATGAAATGTGCATAATCGAAATCCATTGCTGATCTATTAGGTATGAATCGATCCAACTGTTGCAAAAAATCTATTCAGTTATTGAGATGAACAGACACCTTCTGTATCTGGAAAATCTAGGATACATACATATAGAACACACACACACTATATAATCTCAGAAAAATGCTTGCCTACACCTACACATATTGCCACATTGGAATGATGACCCTTTCAGAACACTAAGCTGATACAATCCACATATAAAATCCAAAAAACCAAATAGTTGAATAACTAACTCCACATGTTGGCAGGTATTGCAGCTAAAATTTAGGATTCACATACAAAATACATAATAAGAAATTTATTTCCGTCAACTGCTGTCTATAGCAAAGGCATGCTTAATCTATAATTCATCTTGAAGATACAAAACCATTTTAAAACAGCACATGCACCTAAACATTCACATGTATTAGATAACAGATACAAGTAAATCCGTCTAACAATAATGACGAGAAATATAGGGAAAACCAACACAATTACATACGTTTTCCCTTGAATTTCTCTTTTGTAGAAGCTGTTCTTGAAGCGGGTATCGCGATCGAGTCTTGTTCGATGATGCAGAAGAGTTAATTATTCCAGTATCCATCACTACGGGACAAACAACAAAACAGGCAGGAAAATAGCACAGTAACAGAAATACAGACCGAGGTTTTCTTTGTGCGCGGGTGTGAGACTTTTTGTGTGATATCTACAGAAAACAAGAAATCAAAAACCCTGCAAAAAACAAACAAAAAAACAAACAAACAAACAAAAACAAAAACTACGAGAATAAAACCTGCAAAAACAAATACCACAGATTAAAATTCAACCAGAAATGTGAATTAAATTTGAATCAAACAAACAATTAAAAATGCCAGTAATCACGAGATAGAAATAGAGACAGTGAGTGAGAGAGAGAGAGCGCGATGTCCTAATCGCCGTCCCTCAGTAATTCAATAGATTGACTGGTATGCTGCTATAAGAGAGCGGAGGGTTTTATATACACTTAAATTTTGTGAATTTAGGGTTTGTTGTTGCTGCGAAGTTCGCCAATACTTTTGTTAAGGAAAGAGAAGAGTAACGGCTATATTGCGAAGAAAGCCGTTGATATATCGTCCGACAGAATTACCCCATGCAGCTCTGCAGTTTCGCTGTTAATTTCGGGGTAACTTGGTAAAAGCATACATGATCGGATCAGGTTGGGCCATGGGCTGTTTTTGAAGTAATGTTATCTGGGCTAGGGTTGTGAAGTTCTTGTGTGCTTGATACCAAAATGAAAGGGCCCATTACATATATTAGTCAAAGTCTTTCCATATATTCTAGTTATACTTATAATTATTTTATATGTTACCTTGGTATGACAAATTTGAATTTACCAAACTACCCCCTTCAATGGTTTGTTGTGGTTCTTTGATGTATCTTTTGAATTGTAATATGATTTAATGTATATGTCTCATTTATTTCATTACACGTATCAATCATATGCATTATATATTACGTTACACACGCAACGCGTGTGCGTCGTCTGCTAGTAAATTATAATATATAGATACCTTTATTCCATTATATTGATAACGTTCAAATGATTAATCTAGTTTTATTTTCTAGACATGGCATGTTAGGTCATTCCATTCCAAAACTCTATTTTTTATACCAAACTACTATAATTTTTACCAAACACAAAGTTCCTGTAAGATATGATCAATTATCTTATTTTAACGAGGTGTCTTTACAAATTATAACAAATAAATTAAATTCTACATACATTGTAGCAGTCGGTGGTCATGAGGTATTGATGAGCACCAAATTTTGATATCTAGGTTTTGGTATCCAAAAGGATTGAGATATTGAGAGTGACGTTAACCACATGATTCAGTCTGGTTGGTTGAAATGGAGAAACGTCACTGAAGTTTTATGCGATCGTAATATCCCGCTAAAATTGAAGGAAAAGTTTTATAGAACCGTCATTAGACTTGCAAAAGAAAAAAAAACAAAATCATGATGAGTGTTGCGCCAAAATGACACCACATTGCACTAGAGATTGTCCTTAAAGATAACACCAAACAAACGATATAGCGATGGCCGATGACTTAAGCAGAATTCGGGCAACAATTGCACCAACTTGAAAATAGTCTCATTATTATTTTATAGTCGCAATTTTCTATATTTTACTTACAATTATATATTTGCATAGAATATAAACATTCGAATAATTTTGAGGATTGTATTAAACTCGATGCTATAAATCTTTACTATATCATTATCACGAGCAAGTGCTAAGATAATTATTTTGAGGATGAATTTGTGACTTACAATACTCTATATTATTTGTAATTTTATAAATAGATTCTTCTTAGTATTTATTTGCAAGATACAGAAATAGAATACAAAAATATTATAAAAGATTTCATTTTCTCCCATTCTTATAGCATTTTCAACTTTTTTTTTAATAATAATTGGATATGAATTATGGAAAAAAGTTTGAAAAACTGAATTGAATCCTAAGGTTACGTCCTCGCCACACGCAGTCTTAGTGCGAAAAGCTTCGTAAAACTACAAAATTTCCATAAATTTTCGTACACTTCCGAGTGAGGACTAATTCTACTGTTTTCGAAGAGTTTCTCACACACATCCTCTCTCTCGTTTACCGCTTCATTTGAAGTTTTATTCCCTAAAATCTTCTTCTCTTCGGTGACTTTTGGCTGTTCAGTGTGAATTTTGTGATTACTTGCCTGTAATCTAGGGTTTCAAATACCTATTTCGATACAAGGTTGGATTAAAATGGGATAAGTAAACAAATTGTGTTCTTAATTAACGTTTTGTCGTTTGATGATTAATTTTAACTGAATGAATGAATTGTGCAGATAGAGGTGTTGTAAATGGAGGTGGCAGTAAATGAGAACGCGGAGAACTTGGCTGTTTCAGCCGATCATGATGCGGAACAGAATTTCGATCATTCTGTCTCCGACTTGTCGAATCATGTGTAAATTTTTAGTGTCCCTATTGAATTTCTGCTTTTTCAAGTATTTATCTAAATTTTTTTTTGTTTAATTCCTTGTGATGTGAGATAACAGAGGCATGGAATCCCTTCAATTTTCGGTCGAAGAAGTAAGATGTGCAGTAGAAACAAGTGCATCCACCGAGAGGTTTTGGTATGCTTATGTGTTGTCTAAGTTTTCCTTCCTAGATATGGATTTCAATAAATCTTTATATAGATACGGGATCTTACACTTATTTTCCTTTTTACTGCTGCTGAAAAACGTCATGAAGTATTTTCTCTTTTAGTTTTCACCCCTAGGTGGTTGTTTAGGAATCATATTAAGGATTATATTCAGTAAGTTTTTACTTCACGGGCTGTTGAATATATCCATGCTAAGTAGTAGCAGTAGTAGTTTTCTATTCTATGATGGATGGATACTCCAAAACAATGATTATTTATCGTATTGGATACTTCTTCGATACGGAAATGGATGCAGATACAGGGAACAAGTATTACTGGTATAGGAGTACCTGAAAATTAAATTACAAATGAAAAATAGGAATACTATTTTCGACAGGTCAGCAATTATATCATGATCTTGTTGAATATGGCAAGGGCATTTGTTATTTTTTAGGATACGATATGGACTTTTTCGCAATTTTTAATACGATGATGGATTTTTGTTGAATTATTAATTAAGACTTAGAAAAATGATAAAAGATAATTTGGAAGTATTGAATTAGCCTTTATAATAGGGTGTACTAAATTGTCCGTAATTATTGGAACGCTTTTTTTAGAACATTCAAATTATCATGTATTGTTGTCGCAAATTTTAATTGATTCTTAGTCATTGATGTGCATGATATTCATTATCTCTAGAATTTGAGTGTTTCCTGTGGATCAAATAATAAAGAATTATAGCATCAATTTTAATACAATCCTTGTAATAGCCCAATTTTTATAAAAATTATTCGTCCAAATTTTAATTTTAATTTTAATTATAATAATAATAATAGTAATATTAATAATATTATTAAAAAAAAAAAGAGTGAAATCGTACAAAAAAAAAAATTGAACACGATTTCTTTTCACTAAAGTTCAATTGTCAGCTTCTCACTTCGATCTTCATCACTTCGCTCTCTTCACTCTTCGTCGCTTCTCATCTTCGCTCACTCTTCATCTTCCACAACCGATCAATAACTCTTCGTCCCTTCACATGCTAGGTGGTAACCGATTAGTGATTTAAACCCAAGAATCGGGAGAAAAGCCATAAAATTCTTGAGAAGTTTCCGTCGGCATTCATTCCAGATTTTGAGTTCGAAAATTCTCCAAATCAGAGTTTTATCGCAAGTAGCTGAGAAGAATTAGGAATTTGAGCAGAAATCATTAAAAAAAAAAAGGTATGAAATTCGATGTCTGAAATTCGGTGTATGTTTCGAATTTTTTTTCTGTTTTCGATTTGTAATTGGTTAGGTTAGTTGGATTAATTTGAAGTGTGTTGGTGTAATCAAGAACACAATTGTTTTAAGAAATTGGGGTTCGAAGAATGGATAATTTCGAAAATATTATACTGTTTTTGTTCGAAAATTTTTCTGGAATTAGAAGACTTTGTTCGAAGATAGGAATTGGGTTCGAAAATGTTTCTGAAATTTAGTCCGAAAATGTTAATGGAATTTTGATTAACTGAGATTGGTTTTTCGAAAAGATGGTTACTGGATTGATATTTTGTTCGAAGATTTGAGATGAGTGTAGTTCGAAAATGGAGATGTTTTTCGAAGATATTGTTCAAAGATGGTGATTGATTTTTTTTGAAACAAATTAGTATTCATACCTTAAGCATGTTGAATAATATAAGTTAGGGTTGTCTTAGGATATTATAAAATCAAGTTAAATGAATATGGTTTTGATAATGTTGAAATGGGTAATAGGAAATCCTTGATATCTTGGAGATTGTGGGAAGGTTTGTAGATTGAACGTTGCTAGGAAGCTTTGAGGTATGTAAAGGAGGTTGCATTTTCACAAATTACTTTGAGTATTTTACGTTATTTATTTTTTTGAAATGTTTTGAATAGTAAGCATGCAAGAATTTTTTTTGAAATATGATTTTTGATAAGAAATGTATTTTGTTGAAAAATAGAATTTTGAATAACATTTTATTGTGTGTGAAAAACTATTTTGAAAAGGCCATGTTTGTCTTGATTCGGTGAATACGATTTGAGGTTGTGAATTGTGGATATTTTCGTTTCGTTGTGGCTCGCATTGCGACGAGGATAAAAACGCGCATACTTTCGGCTCGTTGGCGACGAGAATAAAGAAACGCATTTCGTTTTGCCCGAAGACAGAGGGGGTATAATATCTGTCGATACCCTTCCAGCGGGTATAGTCTGGAATGATATCATTGTGTCACATCCGTATTCGAGTATGCATTTGTTTCATTACAGCATGGCTATGTTTAATGATTAGTTCTATAATGTTAAGACATTATATGATAGTGTTATTCGTTTCCGTTACGTTTCGTTGGTTATCTGTGCAGTTATTTCTGTTATGATTCCGTTTTGTGAAATTTAGTTTCGTTGACTGCTCGGATTAAACCATATATGCGTGAAAGTTATTTTGGATATGAAAGTATATTATTTTTCGTCACATTATGAAAAATGATGTTTTTGACCTTTTATCAAATGTTTATTATGCTTACTATAAACTGCTGCAACTTACATTTACCTGTAATATGACATATTACAGATGGAGTTGAAGACTTAGATGATGCAAAGGGTATTTAGTTATGCAATGAAAGTTAATTATGTTGAGAGGTTATGTGTTATTTTGAGGACATGAAGTACTGCATTTTGATTTTAGTTGTTTTTGGATATTGAGACTTCTATTGGGTTTAGTTATTTTGATTTTATGATTTTGCTATTGTGGTTGTAGTGATCTGGTAGATCACAGGGTACAATTTTTAAGAGGAGACTCTGCCCAAATTTTTCTAAGATAAAAGTCACGGATAAAAATTATTAAGTTAAACAACCGATAAGAATTAATACGTTTCCGCTAAATAAAAGTTCAAAGTGATAACAAGATATTGAATTGAGTGAAGCCTTGTATTCAAGCAATTGAATACGGCGGGCGACCCGTCTGGGCGGGCCGTCACAGTTGGTATCAGAGCCTTAGTTTATAAGTTTGGATTAGACCTTTGATATGTGTTTGGGATTAGACTTTTGAACTTAAGAATGAAGTTATATAGGTTTGACTATCTATCTTCTTTGTTTACGAATCTTACGATAAATTTCACTTTCATTTTAAGATTTCAAATGGCTAGAGGAAGAACCAGTAGCAATCAGAGTGGTAGCCAAGAGCAGGACTTGAATCGCGACTCAGGAGATGGTCAAGATAGGAATGTGGATCAAGGTCAAGATGGAGTCCCAAATATAAACGTGGGATCAATGAATGAGGTGGACATCACTAACATATGTCGCATCATAGCTGGAGTGTTGCAACAAAATGTTGTTTCGACACCACTACAGCCGGAACCACCGAGAAGGAATGAATTTGAAAGATTCCGGGCACTCCGACCACCGTACTTTGGAAACGAGACTGATCCAATGAAAGCTGAGGAATGGCTGACCAAGATTGAAGAATTACTGAAAGCCATAAACATTGCCGATGGAGAAAAAGTTACAGTGGTGACTCCATTTTTGGAAGGAAATGCAAAGCATTGGTGGACCTCAGTGGAAGTAAGTATGGAACGAAACTCCATTACCTGGACGATTTTTAGAGAGAAATTTCTGCAACAATATTTTCCTGACGCTGTCCGAATGGCTAAAGAAGATGAATTTTTGAGGCTGAGGCAAACTGAGAATATGGCTGTACTGGAATATTTGAGGAAGTTCCAAGAGCTGGGCAGATTCTGTCCTTTGTATTTGCAGTCTGAGAACAGCAAGATTACAAGGTTCAGACAGGGTCTTCGCACTGGCATCAGGCTCAAAGTAGCACTTCTCATGGATACCAAATTTGATATACTCATGGAGAGGGCATTGTTCGTGGAATCTGAACTGAGGAATCTTGAGACTCCTCAAAATCGAAAGAGAAAGCCTGAATTCAGAAACAGAGATCAGAGACCGCCAGCTCGCAGACAGATGATCGTTGAAACTAAGAAGAATGAAGTTTGTCCCAAGTGCAATCGGAGTCATACTGAAGAATGTTACTGGAACTCTGGAGGTTGCTTTAAATGTGGATCTAAAGAACATCGGATTAGAGATTGTCCCAGTTTGAAGCAAACCTCAGGAACAAATCAACCACGTGGACAACAACAGCGCAATCCAACTAGATTGTATGCTGTCCGTGCTGAAGAGGATCATGAGTTGATCGGAGGTAAATTTAAATTCCTGAATCAAGATGTTTATGTGTTATTTGATTCTGGCGCCTCAAATTCCTTTATCTCTGAATCTTGTGTGGAGAAACTTGATTTGCACTTCACTCCACTGATATATTTAATGCAAGTATTGAGTCCATTAGGAAAGACAGTCACAATTAAATATGTATGCAATGATGTAACACTGATTGTGGCAAGCGAAGAATTCAAAGCCAACTTGTTCATCATCAACATGAAAGAATTTGACATAATTCTTGGAATGGATTGGTTGAGTAGTGCAAAGGCTCGCATTGACTGTTACCGAAAGATCATAACCCTACAAACGAATTCGGGTAAAGAGATCTGTTATGAAGGCGTGAGCTTGCATGAACGATTTTGTGGCAATGACTCTGAAGTGGAAGCAAAAATAAATAAGATTTGCACGGTAAAAGAATTCTCAGATGTTTTCCCAGAGGATTTGCCAGGACTGCCACCAATTCGAAGCACGGAATTTTCTATTGATATTATTCCAGGATCATTAACCGATATCCAAGGCACCTTACAGGATGGCACCAGCAGAGCTGAAAGAATTGAAAGGACAATTGAAGGAACTACAAGATAAAGGTTTTATAAGGCCAAGTGTGTCACCTTGGGGAGCACCGGTACTGTTTGTAAAGAAAAAAGACGGCAGCATGAGAATGTGCATTGACTACAGGGAGTTGAATCGAATCACTGTGAAGAATAAATATCCGCTACCAAGGATTGACGATTTGTTCGATCAATTACAAGGTGCACAAATATTCTCGAAGATTGATTTGAGATCTGGGTATCATCAACTCAGAATCAAAGAGCAGGATATTCACAAAACTGCATTTCGAACCAGATATGGACATTATGAATTTCTGGTGATGCCTTTCGGACTTACGAATGCACCTGCAGCATTTATGGCATTAATGAATCATGTATTCCGAGAATGGCTAGACAAATTCATCATAGTATTCATTGATGATATATTGATTTATTCCAAATCAAAGGAAGAACATGAAGAACATTTGAAGATGACATTGGAGAGACTACGACATTGGAGAGACTACGACAACATCAATTATTTGCAAAGTTCGAGAAATGTGATTTCTAGTTGGATTCTGTATCATTTCTTGGACACATCATTGATACTCAAGGAATCCGAGTAGACTCAGCAAAGATTCAAGCCATTACCAATTGGAAAGTTCCGACATCAGTAACAGAAATTTCAAGTTTTCTGGGATTGGCTGGATATTACCGAAAATTTGTGGAAGGATTTTCTCGAGTTGCATTACCCCTTACAAAGTTAACTAGATAGGGAGTAAAGTTTGAATGGGATTCTATATGTCAGGCAAGTTTTGAGAAGTTGAAAGATCTACTTGTGACGGCACAATTCTTACATTGCCAGATGGACATGAAGGATTTTGTATCTACAGTGATGCATCAAAATAAGGGTTAGGTTGTGTGCTTATGCAAAATGGAAAGGTGATTGCATATGCTTCACGACAATTGAAGGAACATGAAATAAGGTACCCCACTCATGATCTGGAACTGGCAGCAGTGGTTTTTGCACTGAAATTATGGCGACATTACTTATATGGAACCACATGTGATATCTACACTGATCACAAGAGTTTAAAGTATATTTTTACTCAGAAGGAGTTGAATATGAGACAGAGAAGATGGTTAGAGCTGATCAAGGACTATGATGTGAAATTGCACTATCATCCTGGAAAGAGTAATGCGGTAGCAGATGCATTAAGCAGGAAGAGTTATGGATCAATGCTATTGACTACGCAACAGAAACTCATTGACGAGATGTCAAAGTTAAATCTGAATGTCGAATCAAGAGATGACCAAAATGGGACGACGATGTTGTGTAATCTCATGGTGCAACCTGATCTTATTCTCAGGATTAAGGAAGCACAATCAAAGGATCCTATGTGGCAGACTTTCTTACAAAGAGCTCAATCAAACCAAGAAAGTTTTAGAATGCATGAAGATGGGACTTTGAGATTCAATGATAGACTATTCGTTCCAGCTGTATCAACACTCAGGGGCGAAGTCTTACAAGATTCACATCAGACAATATTGGCCATGCATCCAGGACAGAATAAAATGTATCAAGATATGAAGCAATTATTTTGGTGGCCAGGAATAAAGCAAGATGTCGTAAAGTTTGTGTCCAAGTGTTTAGTGTGTCAACAAGTGAAAGTTGGAAGACAAAAGCCAGCAGGAACACTGAGAAACTTGGACATACCAAACTGGAAATGGGAGCATATTACTATGGACTTTGTGACCGGATTACCCAAGACTACGACACAAAAAGATTCAGTTTGGGTTATCGTTGATCGACTTACTAAGTGTGACTTTATACCGATGAAGAAGACTACATCAATGAATGATTTAGCAAGGCTTTACATTGATCAAGTGGTGTGTTTGCACGGGATACCAGTCAGTATCATATCAGATCGAGATGCTCGATTCACATCTCAATTCTGGAAGAGTTTACAATCTGTGTTGGGAACGAATTTGAAATACAGCACAACTTTCCATCCACAGACAGACGGACAGTCCGAGAGAACGATTCAGATTCTCGAGGATTTACATAGAACATGTATTTTGGATTTTCAAGGACAGTGGGATCGTCATCTGAAACTGGCAGAGTTTGTGTACAATAACAGTTATCAATCCAGTATTCAAATGGCACCATTCGAAGCTTTGTATGGAAGGAAATGTCGAACACCACAGTGTTGGTTTGAATAAGGTATACTTGAAAGTATCACCATTGAGAGGAGTAATGAGGTTTGGCAAGCATGGGAAGTTAAGTCCGAGATTCATAGGACCATATGAACTTTTGGAAAGAATAGGAACTTTGGCTTATCGACTTGCTCTACCTCCGGAACTAGACCGAGTACATAATGTATTTCATGTGTCGATGCTCAGGAAGTATATTTCAGATGAAAGTCATGTGCTTAAGGCAACAGAGATTGAGATATCCAAGGAGTGTACATATTCAGAATATCCTATCAAGATACTCGACCGTCAAGAGAGAATTCTACGATTTAAGACAATTCCCTTTGTAAAGGTTCAATGGAGCAATCATTCACCTGATGAAGCAACATCGGAAAAAGAAGAAGAACTATATGCTAAGTATCCAGATATAAAACATGATACAAGTTTCGAGGACGAAACTTTTTAGAATGTATGGAGATTGTAATAGCCCAATTTTTATAAAAATTATTCGTCCAAATTTTAATTTAAATTATAATAATAATAATAGTAATATTAATAATATTATTAAAAAAAAAAGAGAGAAATCGTACAAAAAAAAAAAATGAACACGATTTTCTTTTCACTAAAGTTCAATTGTCAGCTTCTCACTTCGTTCTTCATCACTTCGCTCTCTTCACTCTTCGTCGCTTCTCATCTTCGCTCACTCTTCATCTTCCACAACCGATCAATAACTCTTCGTCCCTTCACATGCTAGGTGGTAACCGATTAGTGATTTAAACCCAAGAGTCGGGAGAAAAACCATAAAATTCTTGAGAAGTTTCCGTCGGCATTCATTCCAGATTTTGTGATTTTGAGTTCGAAAATTCTCCAAATCAGAGTTTTATCGCAAGTAGCTGAGAAGAATTAGGAATTTGAGCAGAAATCATAAAAAAAAAAAAGGTATGAAATTCGATGTCTGAAATTCGGTGTATGTTTCGAATTTTTTTTCTGTTTTCGATTTGTAATTGGTTAGGTTAGTTGGATTAATTTGAAGTGTGTTGGTGTAATCAAGAACACAATTGTTTTAAGAAATTGGGGTTCGAAGAATGGATAATTTCGAAAATATTATACTGTTGTTCGAAAATTTTTCTGGAATTAGAAGACTTTGTTCGAAGATAGGAATTGGGTTCGAAAATGTTTCTGAAATTTAGTCCGAAAATGTTAGTGGAATTTTGATGAACTGAGATTGGTTTTTCGAAAAGATGGTTACTGGATTGATATTTTGTTCGAAGATTTGAGATGAGTTTAGTTCGAAAATGGAGATGTTTTTCGAAGATATTGTTCAAAGATGGTGATTGATTTTTTTTGAAACAAATTAGTATTCATACCTAAGCATGTTGAATAATATAAGTTAGGGTTGTGTTAGGATATTATAGAATCAAGTTAAATGAATATGGTTTTGATAATGTTGAAATGGGTAATAGGAAATCCTTGATATCTTGGAGATTGTGGGAAGGTTTGTAGATTGAACGTTGCTAGGAAGCTTTGAGGTACGTAAAGGAGGTTGCATTTTCACAAATTACTTTGAGTATTTTACGTTATTTATTTTTTTGAAATGTTTTGAATAGTAAGCATGCAAGAATTGTTTTTGAAATATGATTTTTGATAAGAAATGTATTTTGTTGAGAAATAGAATTTTGAATAACATTTTATTGTGTGTGAAAAACTATTTTGAAAATGCCATGTTTGTCTTGATTCGGTGAATACGATTTGAGGTTGTGAATTGTGGATATTTTCGTTTCGTTGTGGCTCGCATTGCGACGAGGATAAAAACGCGCAATACTTTCGGCTCGTTGGCGACGAGAATAAAGAAACACATTTCGTTTTGCCCGAAGACAGAGGGGGTATAATATTTGTCGATACCCTTCCAGCGGGTATAGTCTGCAATGATATCATTGTGTCACATCCGTATTCGAGTATGCATTTGTTTCATTACAGCATGGCTATGTTTAATGATTAGTTCTATAATGTTAAGACATTATATGATAGTGTTATTCGTTTCCGTTACGTTTCGTTGGTTATCTGTGCAGTTATTTCTGTTATGATTCCGTTTTGTGAAATTTAGTTTCGTTGACTACTCGGATTAAACCATATATGTGTGAAAGTTATTTTGGATATGAAAGTATATTATTTTTCGTCACATTATGAAAAATGATGTTTTTGACCTTTTATCAAATGTTTATTATGCTTACTATAAACTGCTGCAACTTACATTTACCTGTAATGTGACATATTACAGATGGAGTTGAAGACTTAGATGATGCAAAGGGTATTTAGTTATGCAATGAAAGTTAATTATGTTGAGAGGTTATGTGTTATTTTGAGGACATGAAGTACTGCATTTTGATTTTAGTTGTTTTTGGATATTGAGACTTCTATTGGGTTTATTTATTTTGATTTTATGATTTTGTTATTGTGGTTGTAGTGATCTGGTAGATCACAGGGTACAATTTTTAAGAGGAGACTCTGCCCAAATTTTTCTAAGATAAAAGTCACGGATAAAAATTATTAAGTTAAACAACCGATAAGAATTAATACGTTTCCGCTAAATAAAAGTTCAAAGTGATAACAAGATATTGAATTGAGTGAAGCCTTGGATTCACGCAATTGAATACGGCGGGCGACCCGTCTGGGCGGGCCGTCACAATCCTTATTAACTATAGAACTCTAAAATTAAGAAAAATATTTATTAGAAATATTTTTAAACAACTATGACCCCTGAGCATTTCTATAATTGCTAGCTATAACACAAGTAGGAAGTCCGATCTACCTCTTTAGGTATATACATTTTTTTTTTCTTTAGGTAGATACATTTTAGTTGTATTGCTTTGGAGGAATTTTCCTAATCTTTGAATTTATTATGGATTAATTGTCATTCTATTGTTTCATCTCAGGCAAGATTGGAAAAAATTAAAGAATATTCTTTCTTACTATCTTAAGCAGGTATTGGGAGACATGACTTGTTGTCAATAATGTGTTACTACATTTTTGTGTTTCGTTTGTTATGTCCAACTTTCAATCTCCTTGACTGGGGTTAAGCACAAATTTGTGTTCTACCTGCAGGATTAATAAGATTTGTCTGTGACCAACATGTCCGTTCTATAAATATTGACATCTCTTTTATGTTCTATTTTTATTTTAAGATCCTTTCAGAATATCCAGAGGCAAAGATGACCATGGAGCAACAGTTTTCCTCATTAGGAGAAACCTTCCAGGTGTTGGTGAAAAGGTTGGACGATGGTACTTCCCAGTGGTTCACCTTCTTTATTTTGTTTATTGTGATATGATCTCGGGTCCGAGTAATTCATTGCCTTTTGCCCCAAATATTCTACTAAGCAGCAACACTTGGTGTAATATGCACTCTCTCTCTCTTTGTCCTTCTATTTCCTATTTGGTCTTTAATTTTTCTGTCTTCACTCAAAGGGGGAAAGACCAAATTTCTTGTTACTTATTGTCGCGTGATGTTGAAGTAAGTGGTATATGTATATTTTATGGGTGATAAAAAAATCAGGAACTACTACCCTCACATGAGGCGAGATTCAAGATCAGCAATTTGAGACATCCTAAATTTTCTGAGGGTGAAAAGCCAGAAATTCTTGTTATCTACTGTTGCATGATAAGTAAGCAGTATATGTATATTTATGTGTAATAAAAAATCAGGAACTACTACTCACATGAGCCAATATTCAAGATCAGCAATATGAGGCTTCCTAAATTTTCTAATTGGGCCTGAAAAGTTGTTTCCCGAGTCAATGCTCACTAAGGAGTTTGAGTATATCTTTCTTGAGTTGATTTAGGTTATTGAGTTCTTTGAAGAATTTACCTTTTGTGTCATTCTGTGTTGTGCAGCTCTTCGAAGCTTTGATGAAGGTCCTCCATTTACTTTGCAAAGGCTTTGTGAGGTAAGCTTGTCATGTACTGATGACTTCATTACTTGTTTTCTTTCCTGGGAAGCTTCTGTTATTTTCCTTATTATAGCATTTTTCTGGCACTGGATCATGGTCTCATTTTTATACCATCTTTCATTTGTTAGCTTGTTTATATGGTTTTATATAGACATATTATACACTATGCATCTGTAACGTCTTTGTAATCCTGATTAAACAGATCCTATTGTCTGCAAGAAGTATATATCCCAGGCTCTCAAAACTCGCTTTGGCTCTAGAAAAGGTGTCTCATTAGCTTTTACTAGCACCATGACCACCACCACCAATAAAAATGAAAAACTCCAGTTGATTGGAAAAAGTTATGTGAATATTTTGTGGTGGTTAAACTTTATATTGAAGCAGCTCTTCTATCGTTTCTGAGACTTGATGAATATTACTTCATCTTTATGCACAAATAGCCAGAGTACTTGGTGTTTGATGTTTTTAGGACGAAAGGTTAATTTTCCTATATTCTCATTTTGTACAGCAGACAATAGAGAGTTGAGCTTGGTTCCATCTGGTTCCTTGGTAATGAGATAAAAGAGAAATAAATGATGAAATAAATACTTTCCAGAAATTTCGTCATGAAAATTTTATTTCCATTTTCATTGTGTTTGCGATGTATCATGTCCCTAAAAGATGGCTACTAGCTAAAAATCTAATGTTACCAACGATTGTGGATCTCCTGTGTCTGACTACCTTTGATCTTCTTTACTTACGTACCAAACCAAACACCAGTAAATTCAGAAACAAAATGTAATGCCCCCTCATTTCCTATTTCCCCTTCTTAAATGAAACCAAATGGAGTCTTGTTAAAAATTCAGGTTTTTTTGTTTTTTATTTCACAGAATTTGTTGGTCACATCTATGTTGACAATCTCTACTGATGATTATCCACCTTCAACCGAACAAAGTTCAAATGGAGCTCATGAAGAATGTGGAAGGTCCCTACCTCTGACAAATTCAGCTGAAAATGGAGTTGAACCCGCCGAAGAAGACAAAGATGAAATAATAACCGAGGTAGAGGAAGCAGAGGTTAATGAAGATACGACGATATACATGGAAAACATTGAAGAAGAAACGGTCAGATTATCAGAAGCCGCTAATCCTACTCCAACTCCTGACTCGTAGCATGGAATCAAGATTCTCAAAGGACTGGCTTAAATCATTCAAATATTGAAGCTATATGGATTTATGAACAGCCGTTGTTGGGTGGCTCATTTCCTGGTATATGATGGTTCCTCCCTCAACTTACGAGTATAATTTGATTTCTGATATACTTTTAAGCAAACGGTATTTATGTGTTTTGTTCCGATGCTTTGGTTCACGTTTTGACATTGGCTATATTTTTCTTGATTATGCAATGCTGGATACTTTGTTAGATTTGAAGCACACAATTGGTTGGTTGATTCTCATTGTGTGTCATATTCCCGTCATTTATTTACAATTTAAACAAGAACAGTCAAATATTATCGAGTAAAAGACGAATATTATTTTCTTGTATGGTTGAAATTACCAAAAGCAGTAATTGTATCCATTAACTATTTAATGCTATAAAGTAGCCCAAAAAACATTTTGATGAATTTACCAAAACCATTGATCAGTGGAGACATGTCATGATATACAATGGACTTGTACAATCGCGTGAGGGATTTGCTAAACCAATCTTGGTTGAAAAATTGGTAAATACTTGACAAATGACGCGTTCATATATACCTGAGATTTGCTTTAAATCCTACCGCCTGCCATCTCTCCACTTCTCTTCTCTTGTTCTTCCCTCTATTTAAGCATGAAGTTGCTGTACTTCCTGTCTCTCTAACTCTCTCTCTGTATACAAAAATAGACATACATGCTCGTATGCCAGGCATACATAATCTGGCTGAATGCGCGTCTGCATAGTTGATCATTTATACTTGGAACGATCGGGTAAAAAAACACGTCATTAGTATTTACTTGTTTTACTAAAATCCCATTTGTAAGGAATCACCAAATTTTACTAAAAGTACAAATTTTACAACCATATTTGGAAAATTCTCAGTTTTATTGCTCAAATATTTGGAAAATTCTCCATAGTTTTATTGCTCAACTACATCTACAAAAGAAGTATACACATTCCTCCAGCAAAGCAGAAATTACAAAATCTGAACTTTTTTACAAGATTCAAGTCTAATATCGTAGTAGAATATCTAACCAATACCAATATATAAAACTAGTATTTCAATACAGAATATTTGGTTTTAATACATTAATTTCTTATCAGTGGTAGCTGATAAAATAGAATGAGATACCGAAAATTAGGGGAAATTTTTGAAATGGAATCGACGGACGAGGGAGATGTGTGCGAGGAAGGGCCATCCATGACAACATTCCGCACGACAACTTCACAGGTCACAAACAACTAAGAAAACACCAAATCATTATATACAAAAACAATAAGAGTAATAATTATAATAATGCGTTGCACGTCCATTTCACATCAAGTTCTTGACCTTAATAAACCATATAATATAAATCTTTAATCAAATAACATTTGCATCAAAACTCCACCGACGAATACTGATTACTGCCTTCCCAACTTATTCGAACAAAGTGCCGATTAAAGTTTACTCAGAAAACAACAGGAAAGTTGCTCACTCTTCAGCGGATGATATTCAATCCAATGCAGGCCTTCTGTCTATACATAGAAAAAGCGTAAATGTCTGCCAAGAACATGAATGTACTTGTATCCAAATTTAAAAATGATAAGAGAGGAAACACTGCAATTACGCTCCTTTTCTTGAGTATATTTAAGTTAAGACATCGAGACAGTTGTGGGGCAAATATAAGTTTATGACTAAGTTATAGACATGAAGCACGTATTCGAGTACTCAAAAAGTAATCAAATCATCTTTCGTCTGCTTTCTCTTTGTATCCTGTGTTGTTTCTGATGTGCCACCACCAGATTTCTTACCAAATATCATCTCATCCAGATCATTCATCATTTCATCATTGTTCCCTCCTCCATGGCTTCCAGACCGTATCCCGGATGATTTTCGTACCAAGGCTTCTTCTTTGCTGCCACCCACACGGGGTGAGTCGTCCGGCTCTACAGCAACAGGTATCATAGCAGGTTCGGGCTCCTGTGGAACTACCAAAGGTTTTCTCATGTCCTCATACTTGGATAGAACTTTTTGAATCTCATCATTCACGTTCAGTGCTTCAAAAAGGACGGCCTCATTATCCCCAGCCGACTCTATGATGCTCTGAACAGTGTATTGTGACTCCCGACACTGGTGTAAAAGTGTGATGGTCAAATCATCCTGTGACAAATTTACAAGCGATTTCAAAAGAGGAAAACCAAAGTAGCCGTCAAACTAAGGCAGCATTGGAGAACTAATATTGTGAAAAAATGAAATAAAAACGACTTTTTGAGCAATCCCAACATCTCTCCAGAAAATAATAAAGAACAGAGAGAAAGAAAGTGTTGTTTAGGAAAATATGAAATCATTCGGCGAATAGTCGGAGACGGTCAATGCCTCAATCAGCTTGCATACTACTTATCTACCTCACAAGATCAACATCCCCTCTCACATACAATTGTTTTTAAAAAATTTCACCATGGACCAGACAAATTCATTGAACTGAGTTATTGCATAAAAGAACCACAGAGACTTCGAATTGCAACTGAAAACCTTTAAATTTCACAAACATGAAAAGAACTTGAAATATAAATTTGATCACGGTTAAAATGACTGAAAATGTAAACGTCTTTCTTGAACCTGAATTTGACATTTTTACTTGGTTGCGTTAATAAACCTCTCTATTTTCCAGAAATATAATTCTTAGTTATGGTAAGAGAGATTTTAATGAATAGGTTAAGAAATTGTTCCTTTCATCCATAACGAAAAAATGGAGCTATGGCTCAAATAACATGACAAAAAGTAAGATCAAATCCTATAAACTTCAGAAGTAGCAGCCTGATGATTTAGAATCTCAATTCTGATGGCATTCAATGTGCATTTTTTTTCTAAATTGAATTTTTTTTTCTAAATGAAAAGTAAGTCAACAGAAAAAGCAAGGATGAATTTCACAAATATTTCGAGAGGATGAATAGTGAATGTAGAGAATTATCAAAGAAACAAGAAGTTCAGACCGCATTCTCAAAAATTAGTTTTGATAAAAGAAAAGTGGCAGGAAAAATAAGAAAAAGCATAATGCTACTTAAAGCTTAATGAGACCTGCAGAGCATCTTGTTGTGGTGAAGATGATAAGACAGTGCCTAGTAATTCTATACTATTCCTTGCTACATCAAAGGCTTCCTTTGTTTGCTCAGCTGAAAAGCTTCGTGCAGGAATAACATCATGTTGTTGCGAGTAAGCAGGATTTGATTCTGAAGCCGATACAGATCTTGGAGGAGTAAATATAGGAGCCAGGCTCTCATCATCGCGACCAGGAAAACGTATTCCTCTTGATTTCAAACTCTGAAATAGGAAGAAGTATAGTCTAATACATAAATTGTTTGAGATATAATCCAGTGACTGTGTCATCTGTATTACAGTAGCGAACAACAAGGTAACTCAGCATGGTTTTATAAACAATAGTCGTACATACACAATAAATGACAAAATTTCCAGTAACAGCAGTTCATCCAATCCATGAATGATATAACAGGAACCGGATGAGTTGGTTGAATTATCTCATTTTAGTCGCATGCGTGAATAATTACATGATGCATCAATTATTCAGGAAATTGTTAAAAGGTTGTGATATTGGAAAAACAGGAAACTATAAAATGAATCCAAATATCATCAATAGGGGTACGAACAAAATTCACTCTAAAAAATGGAAGAAAGGAATTTTTCCATCACTCGCTCGTGATCATAATTCACTCTAAAAAATGGAAGAAAGGAATTTTTCCATCACTCGCTCGTGATCATAATTAAATGCATTAGAAATAACCAAAAGAATGAAATGATGGAGTTAGGACCATCCAACTGCAGGGTTACCTTGTATGTCTCTTCATAAACAGGCAAGTAGCGAAGTTCATTTGAGGATTCTCCCCATGACTCAATCAGCATAAGGGCCTTGTTCCTGTTATTAACCACAGTTTGAGGGTCATCAATCAACTTCACCATCTCATCCAGAACCCTCTCAGCCGCAATCTCAGAGAAGGCTTTCTCGCAGTTCTTTACAATAGTTTCCAGTAACACCAGAGCCAAATACTGAACCATAGGGATCTTTAACATGATTCTTTTCTTTACTCCACGTATCAATTCAATACTGTTAACCCTGTCGTGGTTGATCATGTCACAAAGTTCAAGATTCGTGGCCCAATCAGGCCCTTCCAAAGTTTCGGCTGTGGCTTCCTCCACAAGCTTGTCTGCCTGGTTTGCGCCTTGGAAAAATTCCTTCATCTTGGAACTCATAGAGCTCATACCAACACTAAGCTTTTGCCCCAAATCATTGCCTCCAATCTTCAAGCGCTCGCCAAAGGCGTTGACTTTATCCATCAAATTGTCGCTCATGTTTTCAGTAAACGCCAATTAAACACTGAAACGCTTTAAACCGTCATAACTAAAATAGTAGAAGACAAGAGGCCAAAAACCCTAGAAAATTCTTGAATTGATAAATTCAAGATCTGGAATTTAACAGATAAAACCCTGGATCCGCCACACTAGCTCATAATGGTCATAGGAAATGTAAAAACTAAAGTCTTTTTATCGAGGTTGAATACAACCAAGGCTTAAAGCACCGCTATATTTTCTGCGAAAGACACTAATTAACAAAATTACACCCCTGATCCAACCAAAAGATTAAGATCTCCACAAAAATCTAGATACTAAACTGCAAATCAACTTATGTAAAACAAAGCAAAAGAAACAGTTGACAGGTAAATTAAGAAGCCGCTAGCAAGAGATCACGAAATCGAATAATCGTTGTTTTTATTATGCAGGAAATCATAAAAAGGAAAACGGAGTAGTAACCGGACGGGATTCGAGATAGTACCTGAGAGATGCAACGCCAGAGTCGAACGGAGCTTTGCGTGTTGTTTAAGAACTGAGACGACTCTCTCATTGACGAGAGATTCTCTATATTTTTCTATTGTTAATTAAAATATAATAATGTATTTTGGTCTCTTTCACGATTATACCATGGGACGGCAATTAGTCGGGGTCTTACCCGAGCCCATATGAAATGAAACCACCCGGGGCTTTGCGTGTTGTTTGAGATTATTTATCAAAATATTATAAAAAATAAAAAAAATTTCACAAATACCGTAAGAAAAAAAGAGTTTACGAAAATACAATAACTCGCCACTTGAAGTGGCGGGTTCAACTTCTTTGAAGTTGAACCCGCCACTTCAAGTGGCAAGTTCAACTTTTTTTAAAAAAAAGTTGAACCCGCCACTTCAAGTGGCGGGTTCAATGGTTTTTTTTTTTCGTTTTTTAAATTTTTTTTTTAATATTTGAATAATTTAAAAATAAAACAATGGATTGTGGTACATCTCTATATGCTGACAACATCGAATCACCGTAAGAATAGGAGATATAAAATTGCTAGTAACTGTTCAAAAATTTGCATTAAAATTAAAACCAGCATTTAAATTTATTATTTACTACATTATATATATATATATATAATCAAACAAGGCATTGACATAGTGATTATCATATCATATATTATCAATATAAGATATCTCGAGTTCGAATCCTCTCCACTACCCTAAAAAAAATTTGCTCCTAAAGGATATTATAACTTGAATGGTACTTTTTAATTATGTTCTGATAAATTATCTAAATTTTATAATTTATGACAAATTATTTTTTACTATTTTCCTAAATACGAAGCCAAGCCAAACATCAAACCTGAGAATATTAGAGAAATCGATTTTGTCAAATTTGAAATCAAAAATTGTTAATCAAATTTAAATTTAAATGAGAAAAATTATAATTTTGATTATGCATGTTTTTCTTCTACATTATCATAATTGAGAGACGTATATTTGGCTGGATATGATGTTTTTCTAGTAGAAAAACATGCATAATGTTTTTCTAGTAGAAAAATATGCATAATCAAAATTATAATTTTTCTTATTTAAATTTAAATTTGATTAACATTTTGATTTCAAATTTGACAAAATCGATTTCTCGAATATTCTCAAGTTTGATGTTTGGCTTGGCTTCGTATTTAGGAAAATAGTAAAAAATAATTTGTCATAAATTATAAAATTTAGATAATTTATCAGAACATAATTAAAAAGTACCATTCAAGTTATAATAATCCTTTAGGAGCAAATTTTTTTTAGGGTAGTGGAGAGGAATCGAACTCGAGATATCTTATATTGATAATATATGATATGATAATCACTATGTCAATGCCTTGTTTGATTATATATATACATTATATATATATATATATATAATGTAGTAAATAATAAATTTAAATGCTGGTTTTAATTTTAATGCAAATTTTTGAACAGTTACTAGCAATTTTATATCTCCTATTCTTACGGTGATTCGATGTTGTCAGCATATAGAGATGTACCACAATCCATTGTTTTATTTTTAAATTATCAAATATTAAAAAAAAAAATTAAAAAACGAGAAAAAAAAAACCATTGAACCCGCCACTTGAAGTGGCGGGTTCAACTTTTTTTTAAAAAAAGTTGAACTTGCCACTTGAAGTGGCGGGTTCAACTTTTTTGAAGTTGAACCCGCCACTTCAAGTGGCGAGTTATTGTATTTTCGTAAACCCTTTTTTTCTTACGGTATTTGTGAATTTTTTTTTATTTTTTATAATATTTTGATAAATAATCCGTGTTGTTTGAGGACTGAGACGGCGAGAGATTCTTCACTATTTTTCTATTGTTATAATATAATATAATATATAATGATAATGTACAAGGTTTCTTTTACTAGTACATATAATCATATCAATGGGTTCGGATCTTAATCGGACCCATATTAAACCCATATCATCGAGGAGAGTTTGGACTCGATCTAAAAGGTTTTTGAAACGGGGTGGGATGGGTTTTGAATTTAGCCAAATCCATCCGGAACTGCCCTGCTATACATTTAATTTTTATAATTTAATATCAAATATACATTTCACTTCTTTGGCTGAATCATAACGTGACATTATTTAATTTTATATTAAAACGCATGTGTTAATATTAAAAAAATTGGACAGTTAGAAGGGTATGAGAAGCAAATTAGTTAACATCTGATAACTTAAATATAGTTTTAAAGGGTTTAATATAAATATTTATTAGAGAAAACTATAAAATTCAATCACGAAATTCAATTTGTGCTTCAAAATTGAATTCTAGCTAATAATTTTTTTTATATTAAACAAATTCAAGTGGGTAGGGTCATGAACATCTTTTTTTTATAGCGAGACGGATCCCAAGTTTGGCAAAACTGTCTAGACACGCTCCGTTGTCGTCTCTAATTATATATTCACATTATTTAGTATTATAAATTAAATTTATTAATTAAACATCTAATTATTTTTCATAATATAATTATCATTTCTGACCTTACTAAAAGTATGTCAAAACTATATTTAATTTAAATAAAATATCAACTAATGTTTGAGTTTTACAAACCTGTACTATGATTGATAATAATATTTGTTATTAATTTATTATTACAAACCTGCAAAAAATTGGCTAAAACAAAACTTTGAATCGATTCCTTGCTCGGTATTCTTCATATCTGTTGCCACAAAAAATTCACTTCAATACTAAATATATCTCATGAAAAAACTGGATACCATTATAGAGCAAGCATCTTCATCCAGAGACAGAACTGGGATGATCAAATGAATAATTTTTCAATATTTATAAAAATTTCGAAAAATATAGATTCTATCCATTCATAAAACGAGATAGATATTAAATTAATCCATTCATAACTGGAAATATCATCAACTCTCTCATTTCTATAATGGATATCAAAGCATATTACACAGAGTGATTTGTAGCTTAAAACTGTTTACCAGTTGTAGTTAGGCACTGAGTGACATGGAAATAAATGAGGACAACTTATACTTGCGCACTTTTGTAGAGTTTTGGGGTTGGAATACAACTTCTGTGATTGAATGAACTGTTAATTCTTTCCACTGTGATGACCAAGAAGGTCCTTCTCTATGATAATCACGAGGCGCATACAAAAGTTGGAGCGTCGACCGAGCTGCATCAATTTTAAAGTTAAATGTTAAACCACAAGCATGCTTAAGATCACTCTGGCACAAAATACTCGAATCATTCATTTCTTACCAAAACCAAACACGCTTTTCTTCTGGACAGTAAGGCGACTGACTTTAGATCTCTTGATCTCTCTTAATGCATGAATATCATCTCGTTTTCCTTTGAATTCCAGAAACTCGCCAAGAACATATTTGTTCCCTTTAAGCTCTAATCTGAAATTCATGGAACTGATTTTTATAATCAAATACTACAAAACATATCTATACAACAAATTAAAATGCTCATGCAAGATAAGTTAATGAATGAAAATATATAGACTAGTGTTGGGATTTAGTCCAGAATCGAGAAAAGAACTAGACAATATGCAATTGCAAACCCAGTAGCATAGCACAAAAGCGTTCCTCTGACCATAGATTCCATCCATGATCATTTTTCATGCGATCTTTATCTTTAAATTCAATAACCTCTGTTTCAGGATATTTAGAAGTGAAGGCGCGCGACTCAACTCGACATGATCCTTGATGCTTTTCATTTTTTTTCTTTTTAAATACGAAAGCATGTTGCATGACCTGAAGGTAACATGCATCAAGCAGCAGGAAGTTGAGAAGAGTCCTACAACTACTGGGACTTTGACCTAAAAAATATTCACCCATGAGCAAATTCATGAAGACTTGATTCAATAAAACTCTTATCATTATCTTTATTTCAGTTTTAATATTATCTAGTTGATAGGAGTTTCTTTTAAATGTTTCGGTAGGATATTTATTTCAGATGCAACGTGGTTGTCTTCGTTACTGTACAATCACGTGAACAGTAACCACTTGAATGGTAACCCATGAATAGTAACCCCTCATCCCATGACCTAATCAATCATCTCATAGAGCGATCCTGCACGCATAACACTGAACCCATGACCTAAACACAAGAAACCAACTGCTTTACCACTACCTAATTGGTTAGTCACCAGCATTGTCCCGGAACCAGTAAAGGCTTCTTCCTCATTTAAGTTGTGATAGATAATTAGGAAGTGGAATCAATCTTAAATGGTAACATACAACATAGATCAAACTGTCACAGACCTATCCAAAACTGGAGCAGTGCTGAGAACTGAGTTAAGCTTCTCACTAAACGACTCCTGGTTTTTCTTCTTTCCTCCCAGAAATGCACCTTTGAGCCATCCAGAGCTAGCATTCTTTTGCTCGGGTTTGAGTTGCGTCCATTGATCATAAGTAATGATCTCGGGTGGAAAACTGTCTGAATGAATGGAACTGCAACAAAGCAGGATTTGTAAACATGGGCAGAAAAGGAAAATTAGCAATAACCTAGGGTAAATTTATAGAGTAAAAAGTGGGCGTAGGCGCGTAGCTAAAATATGCAAAGCCCGATATCATTTTCACTTACCTTATCATGTATATAGCCCACCAAACACAATGCGCACAAGCACCCCAATTAGTATACAGCTAAATAACTAGTCACAAACTCAATTTCCTAGGAATACTCTGACTGTGAAACTAGGATCAGCTGGGCTCAACAGTTACTGTATTGAACGTGGCCGAGAGAAGCTCATAGATATTGAATAAATTTAAAATGGTGCGCCATATCTATGCATTAACAGCTTTGCCTCAACCAACTATTCCAAAAGTTTTTATATTCACATATACAACAATATATGGGTGCAGAGCCATTAAACACTTGTTTTGACTGTGAAATTGTATAATTATGATTGAAAAACACACGATATTAATACGTCATCAAACATCCAAGAATAATCCAACTACAATCTATGTGAGGAACGCAGAGGAGGACAAAGTGAAAGCGTTCACTCTTAAGTTTTAAAGCACACTGCAAACGTAGCAAAAGGAACAGATAGAGTCCTTACCGGAAATTTGGATTTGGGCAAATGACTTTAAAACATAGATATTCTCCAGGAAGAGCAACTCCCCTTTGTTCAAGATATTCTTCTAAGATAGAAACTAATTGTTTGCTCTCAGCTACCTACGTTGCAGAAACTTATGACATCAGTGCAAGGTCTCAAAGATAAATAAAAAAAGAATAGTAATGAGTTCTATGTAGAGGTTTTGTTTCGTTTTCATTGTTTTGTGTTGTATTTTCATGGAATATTCAGCCACCCTCCGACAAAAAAAATGTAAAAAAATTATAATAGAGAAATATAGTATGGATCAGTAAATCTATATCTCGAATGTGTCTAAATTGGGAATTTCTTGTGTGCTCGTTTTCCGGATGCAGTGAAACGGCAATGTGGTAGCAACCAAGAGAAATGGCATAAAGATTTACTCGGCTGTTGTTCTGAACCGTACTTGTGTACGTTCTCTTCTCATAAGACAGTGACCTTTTCGAGTTTGTGACACAGATCTTTTTTTGACACAATTTCATCATCCTTGAAGTGATGATAGTTGATCCTACTTACGATAGCTAGTCTAATGCAGAATTGGCCTTTCTGAAGACCGATATATTGATTCATACCATTATTTGCAAGAAGAAGAGAGGGAAAATGGGATAAAGAGGAACATGCCAGAGTTTTAAGTCTGTAATAAATCAAATCACCTCGATAGCAATCTATCCTAAGGGTTGTTTAGATATATCAGCTGAAGCAAACTTCTTTTTGTGCAAAGCATAAATAATATTTGATATATAAAAAGTATTTATTCTCAAACCTTATAATAGCTGTCATGTGAAAAAATTCTGCTCAAACTACAGCAAATAAACAGAAAGTATTGAAGGAAAGGACACACTGGCAAAGGGTTCGCCATCGAACTCCCTTGAATGTAATTCCAGCACTGGACCCGTGTTATACCATCTCCATTACTGGGTTCACCACTAGCAAAAGGGTGGTTCTACTACTAAATGGATTCTGCTAAGTTTTTCTTAACTAGACATGAGAAGTGACTTACAGGGCTTGGAATAAGCTCGGTTTTATGGTGTTTGCCAGAAGTGCAGATCCAATTGTCATCCTTATCAATGGAGACAAATCCAGATACATTCTTCACAGAAATTACCACCGCCTCACTGCAGACCGTTACGAGCAAAGCAATACAGAACCCATAAACACGTGAATGTTACTCAACCCTTTAAAGGGAAATTTTTAGCACTTCTTAAAAAATCGAATAAAAACTACAAGCTAAAGTTTCAATAAATTATCACAATATAAGAGTCGAAGAAATGAGATATTAAAAGGACCAGTTTGAGGGGGAAAAAAGGAATTAAAAAGAAAGATAGATTACTCATCGGTGACAAGAACAAGATCAATATTCTGACGAGAAGCGGAATCAGGGTCTGGAATTTGGAGCCCAACGTACACTTTGCTTCCACGATACAGCTTTTCCAACCTATGCACAGCCGAACACAAATAAATAATGGGTAATTTTCATATAACAGGAAATTAAAAAGATAAGTGAGTAGAGTAAAAGGTGAACCTTTTGGCGACGGAGAAGAGGGTATTGGCGTTGGAAGTCTCAAGCTCCAGGAGACTATCCTCTTCATAAAAGAAGGGCTTCAGCAGACGGTAAAGAATTATACTACATACCAGCGCAACCAATATCATTTTTGCTTTGCACTGCAGCTCTTTGAGTCTCGCTTTCTTGATTCGTAAAGGCGAAGAGCCATTTTGCAATCGACTTTATATTTTTTTTTAAAAAAGGGAAAAAAAAAAAACAAAAAACTAACCCAGATTACCTGTGTGAAGTTACGAATTTTTTTGGCCTGAATTTGAATTATAAAAATTAATTTCTAAAGTACCGAGTTTGCAATTGACAGGGCTATAGTTTGAGTCAAGTGAGCCGAGGCCTTATGAGTGAGGAATCAGTTAATTCGGTTATCGAATTAATTGAAACAAAATTTTTTATCTATAAAACCGAATTGAACCAATCGATCTTTTTCACAAAATCAAACAAACCGGACCGATAAAGTATCGGTTATTTCGTTTGATAACCGAATTAAACGATATTTTAAAAATAAAATAAGAAAATTTAAAAAAAAACTGATTTATAGAATATAAAAAAAATCAAAACTAAAATAAAAATACCGATATCTTTAAATCAAAATCGATAACCGAAACTGATATTTTTAAAAAATTGAAACAATACTTCCGAATTAATCAATCGGGATTTTTGAATTTATTCGGTTCAATCGGTTAATTCGGTTAAACGTAACTTTTACTCCACGCTAAGTGAATCTCATAAAATGGCCTAGTTTACGCCTGACCTAGCTATTTAAGCATGGACACAAGTTGGAAACTGTTTAAATTCTTGGTTAGCACGAGCCCCAGAGCTTTCTCAGGGAAAAAAAAAAGTTACATTTCAAAGAAATGTGTATTTTTATTCCTTCAATCTCATACTCATTTGTTTGATCTGATGCTTCAAAATACAATGCTTTGCTTGTGACTGTAGCACATGGTGCCTACGGGATATGTAGGGATGTTAATGGGACGGGTCCAGACCCAGACCCGCATTGAACCCGCCCCGGACCTGCCCTGCTATACATTTTAAATTTTTTTTAAAAAAATTTGATATCGATTATACATTTTACTTCTTTGATTGAATAATAAAGTGTCGTTTATTTAATTTTATATCAAAATTCATACGTTCATGTTAAAGAAGTTGGACATTTTGAAGAAAATAAGAGCAAATTAATAAATATTTAGTAGCTTAAATATATTTTTACAATGATTATTATAAATATTTACTAGAGAGCATGAAATTTAATCATAAAACTCAACTTTAGTGTTTCAAAATTGATTTCTAGCTAAATTTTTTTTAAAAAAAAAAAACTGGAACCGAGGCGGGGCGGGGCGGGTTAACCCGCCGGGTTCAAGGATCTAAGCGGGGCGGGGCGGGTCCGGGTTTTATGTGTAGCGGGGCGGGTCCTGGGATTAGCCAAACCCGTCCCATAACCCGCCCCGTTGCCATTCATAGGGATACATCAATCTTCTCCTAAGATACAACAACTTTGCTTGTGATTATAGCACTACAAATCACAGGCCCCACAACTACAAAAGTTGCAAACTCTCTTCTTTGAACAAAGAAAGAACGCAATATGAATAAGCAATTTGATTGCTTTATTTTCTCCCTAATTTGTGTGTTACTTTCGAAATTCTGATTATTTGTTTCACATGGATATTATATATATATAGTATATCATCCATTCCCATCAAAAGGAGCACCATTTGGAGGCAACAATTCATGAAAAACTGCAATACATGAAAAGACGCAACTTTACAAGAAAACTGCAGGTTGCGACCGATTGCCATATAGGTGGCGATCGTTGGCCACATTTCAGCGAAAAGTTCTGCATGCGGTAACATTAAATTTCAGAATAAGCGGCATCGATCGCTGCTTCAATTGGCGATCGATCTGATTTGCTTTCCCATATCATAATTATGTAGGGGTAGTTGTTTTGTGAGAGACTTTAGTGAACCAGATGTCTTGATTCCATTGTTTTGACTTACTATATAATATTAGATAGAAACAGGAGGCGAGGTATCCCCACTAAATTTCTTCTCTATATTCTGTTTCTAATTCAGCCCAAATTCATCAAGTCCTATTCTTGCCCCGAACACGAGCATAAACCAAAATAAAATTGATATTGATTATGAATTTACTCTATCTTTGTTCCATCAATGAAAAAGCAGAAATTCTATAAAACCTGGTTGTGCTACAGTTGTCACCCACAGAACACACAGCAAAGTTCTTAATCAAAATCATGGCACAACAATATATTATGAAAACACGAAGACATATAAAATCAAATTTAAAGAAACTGGCAGGAAAACACAAGGTCACCAAATAATTTTACATGCATACACTGTTGGGGCCAAAACATGTTTTCTATTATGATACAATCTTCAAACCTTTTTCATATTTAGACAACCTCTATCACAAGAGATAGTAAAATAGGAATAAAAAAATAGAGTGAGTGAACACATTATAGTGGTGATGTAGAATCAAGACATGGTTGGCTGGTATATTACTTGTGGTTTGAAGGGTTCTTCTTCTTCAGTAAACCTCCAAACTTTTGAAGCAAAGGTTTCTTCTTCCTTTGATTGTGCTGCTTTAATGGCAAGCTTCCGCCATTGTTAAGGTTTTCTGTAGAAAAGGATAGACCATTGACCTGATCATAATCATCAGCTTTTGAGTCCAGTTCATCCTCAAAGGATTCATGAACTGTTTCTCCCTCGGGAGAAAGGTCTTTTTCTTCAATCTTGCAGCTTTCCCACATCTTAATATCAACTTCTTCAGGCATGCCATTTTCCATGTGTTTCCCGTTCAAATTCTCTATGACAGAAGCCTTCTGAACAGAAGCTTCATCGTTTGGATTCTTATTTGGTTTCTTCACATTTCCTGTTCCATTTTGTTCAAAAAATTCCACTACTTTCGGAAGCATGTCATAATCTTTTTCACTATCTGTCAGCTCGTCATTTTCCACAATTTGCTTCTTGGCCAAAGCTTCTTCAAGCAACTTAGATAACTCCTCAGCCTTTATCAGTGAAGCAGCTTCTCTATCTCGTAGTTCCTCATTCTCCCTCAGAATATTCTGTAATTCATTTTCCCTGTCCATCAAAACCTCTTTCATTCTCATGCTCTCATCCTTCCTCTGACCAAGGACATCCTTCAGGGAAATTATCTCGGATTCAGCTTCCTTGAAGGTATCTTTCCAGCGCTCTTCTTCCTCCTTTACCACACAAGGTTCTTCCTCTGCCATTTTTAGCAAATTAACCAGCCTGTTTATTTCACATTCCATTGAAGAATTGTCTTCTACAGACTTCTTCACACTGTTCATCAAATGAAGCTCCTTCTGCTCCCACTCAGCAGTTAATTTCTGGTGATCACTCTTGGACTGTTCGATTGAATTTTTGAGAATATCAATCTCTTGTTTTGCATCATTTAGCATGCTTTCATACTTCTCATTTGTTGCTTTAAGGGCCAGCTTTAGATGTTCTATTTGAGCTTCATGGTTTTCACGCTCGACTTCAACATACAACAGTTTTTCTTTGGCAACTCTAGCTTCTGCAGAAACTTCATGTAAAGCCGATGCCAAACTTTCTAATGCCTTCTTGCTTTTCTCTTCTTCATCTCTGGATTTTTCCAACTCATTTATGAGCTTGTTTTTCTCTTCCAATAGAGTTTGGACACTGTCAGCTGCGAGTTTCTCATTGCTCAAGGCCTGGATTTTCTCTTCTTTTACAGTTTCAAGCTCAAACTGTATAGATTCAACCTTCTTTGTCATCACTGAAGCTTCTTCTTTAACCAGTTCCAGCCGACGTTCTGATTCCTCAAGATCAACTTTCTGCCTTCTAATTGAGATTTCCAGCAAGCCCACCTTCTCTTTAAGTGAAGCGATTTCAGACTGAGAATCATGTAGAGAATCATTACCTACTTCAAATTGTTTCATGACAGATTGCAGAGATTCTGAGGCAGATCTCTCCAATCTCTTTGCTTGCTCAGCCTGAGCGGATAATTCCTCAACTCTATTGTGCAACTCCTCCACCAAATTATGCGCATAAGATTCAGCCATTTTTGCAGCCTCCAGATGAACAGTAAGATGCTCTAACGCAGCCTCCTTTTCTGACAATTTCCCCTCAAAGATTTTTGCCTTCTCGAGTTCTTGTCTCAGAGAATCCACCTCCAGTCTCAATTCTGTCACAAATTTATCATTCTCGTTGTCCTCTATATTAAGCTTTGAGTCGAGCAAAGATTTCAAGTGGACCAACTCGGTTGAAAGAACTTCAACTTTATCAGCGTGAATCTCTGCTATTTTTGTTGCATCTTCAGCATGCCCAATCGCCTTGTTTTTTGCATCACATGCCATAACGAGTTCTTTCTTCACTTTATGAAGTTCCTCGGTTGCAGATAGAAGGGCAGCCACATCCAAGGCATGCTGGTTTTTAACAGCTTCAAACTCTTTCTGCCATTCATCTTCTTTCTTCTGAGCCGCTTCAATACCTTCCTGCTCCATCTCAACTGCTCGAAACTTTTCAATCTCAGAATTTTCTTCCGCTCGCTTTTGAGCCAACAAAGCTTCCCTAAGCTTCTCATTTGCTTCATCGGCCAATCTGTGGGCTTCTTTCAATTCATCAAGAAACTTTTCCTTTTCTTTCTCGAGTAAGCCTAACGTCTCCTTGTCCTTCTTAAGCTCTTCCTGAGCTAGGCTTAATTCTGATTGAAGTTCTGATGGCTTCAGCAACCTACTTGTCTTCTTCTGAACGTAAAAATTAGCATAACAAATCATTTTAACGCACGATGGAGATAAGAACACACTATGCTTCACCTCTAAAAATGATTTAAATTGATGTAATTAACTTACAGCTAGCATCAATGTCATCTTCAAACAAATAACTAAATAATAAGCTACTCAAACTTACATCAGGGGGATTACCACCAACACCGAGCTTCGGAGGCCGTCGTTCTATTGTAGGCTTGGATGTAACAGATCTTGGAGACCGGTCAACTGAAAGGCGAGAACTGGCATCGGATTTAGCCACTCCTTTACTTGTTGACCTGCTAATCCGAGGGGAAGCTACTGATGCTTTACCGTTTGGAGTTTCGGATAACGTAGATCTGTACAAGCAGAAAATCACCTTAATAATCATGCCATTTATGTACCAAACTATCCGCTAATTAGAGCATTCAGTGCCAAATCTACAAATGCATTTGTAACAAGGCACGGAACCAAGCGAACCCAGAGAAAGAATTTCTAAAAGAACATGAACTGATGACATAAAGAATTCAGGTGAAGTAATTGACAAAGTAATGAGGAAAAAAACTGCAACGAAATCGCAATCCACAAAAGGGGAGATCCAGGACGTTATTGAATGAATCAATACGACACAACCAGTCATAATAGACTAATTAAACTAAGATTCGCCATCAATTCCAATGGACACTTAAACTTCGGTCATCAAAATTAAGAAACCTGAGAAATACAATACGGCGATTTACCATCACAACATGTGAAGCTAATTAGACTAGATAAACTGAAAAAGAAAGCAAACCCAATTCAGATCCACACACATAACATAAAAAATAAGATAAGGAGACTTACTTGGATTTGGAAGACATAATTAAAGTAGAAGAAGTTGCGGGCTTAAATCGGCTTCAAATGAAGATGGGTCTTCGTTAAAATGCTGACATTGTCCTATATGTATAAATGGGAACAGCTAATGTATCTGAATCTATCTGCGGTCAATTACAGTGAGTTAGTCTGTAATGTATACAGAAAGCAGAGAAGAGAAAGAGAGAGAGAGAGAGAGATGAACAAATTTTTTACTGAAGAGAACTCACTTCCTCAGTTCCTCTGTCCCCAACTGCTGCTCCTCCACGATTTCATCATTGAATTTACAGAATTACCCTTGGCACTTTGTTTAATGATCTGTTCGCGGAAAAGAAAAAGGAAGGAAAGAGTGAGGTAGGACTAGGAGACCTGTGAACCCTCGGGTTTCACATGCATAAATATTATAAAGACTAGCGGTCGACGTACACGTATTATATATAAAATGAAATTTAAAATTTATATTTATACTAAATTTTATATTTGAAATACCTGATCTAAATATGATATTTTATGGGGAATAGAAAAAACTGTCGCACATATTTTCGGAATGAAAAAACTGGTGAAAAATTAGAAACTAAGTTGAGAAGTTAGTAGGTGATCTTCCGATATTATCCCTTTTTATCTAATTGTCTCATGACTATTACTAAAGCAAATAGATGATATTTTTAGATTTCATAATGGTCATACCAAAGTGGTTACTCTAAGGTGTTCACACATTATAATATAGTATAGATAAGTAGATGGATTGTACCTCATTTGATACCCGTCGCAATTTCAACTCAGGATTTCATATTCGACTATCCGTCCCCCACCCCACCCTCACCCCCGGTAATTATATCATAAAGATAATGAAATTAGGACGTCATTCTCAAAATTATTAAATAATATAGTCCTAATATTTTATAAAAATAGAATTTGGAAAATTGGCTCTTGCTTGTTCTCACTATCGAACACATGAAATTTTGTTCTTTGCCTTGATAAAATAATAAAGCGAAATTTTATCTATTTAAAATATACTTTAAATCATATAAAGAGCAAGTCAGTGTTAAAAATTGTAATTTCTCATGCAAAAAATATATGTATAAATAACAAATAAATGAATTGTCTTATACTGAATAGTTTAACTAATAATTATATGGGTGATGTTAATTATACTATTTTATATTATATAAACTCCATTTTATAAATTAATTTTGATACTTCAAAGGAAGTATGAGCAATATAAATTGAATTTGAATAAATATATGTTGAACTATATATGCAAGACTAATGTTAAAGACTTAAGGGTACCTTTGGATACACAATTTTTACAAAAAAAATATCTTTTTTCTTATAAAAGATTGCTGAAAAACAGTGGGTTTTTTACTCATTACTGTAATTATTAGGTTTATGCTACAACTTTTTCTCTTTTTTACTCTATTTATAAATACAAAATTGCTTCTACTGTTTAAACAAGTACTAGAATTAGTTTGTTACTTTTTCTACAAAAAAAAATCAAATTTTCAAATCCAAACCGGACCTTAAATCTATCTGTTTTTGCACACAAAATCTAGAAATATTCCTGATTTGAGATTTATTTATACATTAATTTAATATTAAAAACAATTATTTTATATAAATTAATATATCAATTTTTTTAAAGCGAAGTCCAGACAAGGTACAATTATTTTACCGAAAGTACATAATTCATGTGTGACAACTTGAAAATTCAACCTCCAAACTAATCATTGATCATTCCTTTCCACGGAATATTATATATATATAATAATAATAAGATAGAACTTGATAGTTTTTTTGGTGAGGGTGAGACTTGGCTTTATGTCCGACTCCACCATCTATGGTCGGCTCACAGTTCAAATAACTTGTCTGTTTATTAGTTTTATATATATTAAAATATTTGATTTTAATTAAAATAATTGTGCAAATATCACCGCTGGACGTTTGAAGTGCAGCTTTTGGTTTGGTTTGAAATATGTTATTATTGAATGATTAGTAAGAGTAATTTATATTTTGATAAAATAATATTATGTTTAATGTGCTTTTATGTGTAGGATAAATGTAAGGACATATTTGTATTATACGTAGAATGTCCCTTCGAAGTTGTCCTAGAGCGTGAGATTCAGGGGTTAAGGCGGATTGGGCAACCTTTAATCGACTGGTGTACGTTTGAAAGTGAGTATTCTTACGTTGTGGTTTGTCTTAGGGCAAAGGGTCTTTCTATAAATTTGCCATCCTTGTCAAGGGCACTGTACAAATGAGGTTTGTTAATACCAAGGTATGAAGTGGGATAAATGTCCATCCACTTAACCCTTCTAATCAAGGGCTGAAAGGAATTGGTAGGTTTAGAAAAAAGAAAAGAACCAGACAAAGGTTTAGCCCATTAATCACTCCACAATCCTCATTAATCAAGCATCCCAAACACAGCATAAAAGAGCTGCGTTTCGGGTACAAAGAAAAGTTTGGTTAGAGAGAGAAACACTCTCCCATCTCTCTAGGATTTGATGGCGCCTAAGTTCCTCTTTGAATTCCTTTCTTCTCGCTGCTGGTAATCGCTGAATCCATCGATCACATTGCTGGATTTTTGTTAATTATTACATTGTGTTCTCAATCTCCTGCCTTCGCCCAAGCTCTTCGATCAACAGTCAACAGATTGGGGATTTGCGACCTAGGGTTCTTCGCTGCTTGGAGTTCTTCGCTGCAACACATCGATTTGCTTATGGTACGCCCTAAGTCTTGCATTCTTGGTGATTGTGGATGGCTTCCACATGCTTATGCTAGATTGGTGCTTCTGGATTTGAATTTTGTTTAAAATCTGCTACCCCATCCCTTCGCATTCTGCGATTTATCTGCAAACTTTTCTTGTGGTTCTTGTGGTTCGATCTGGTGTTGGTTGGTGGTTGAGGGAGTGTCTGAGGCACTCAGTTGTCATTGTGTAAGGGGTGGTGATTTTTATTTTTTCTACCATTTCTGGTTCTGGTTCGAAGCCCTGGTTCGATTCTGCCTAGCTTCCAGCGCACAGGAGGTGCTTGGTTTTTTGCCTCTTAGACTCAATGGGGGGGAAAAAACACAAGCTCCCCAAGCCTATCAGTCTTCGCCCCCAGGGTACTGCAGGCATCGGGCAGCATACAACATTCTCGGATTGTAGCTCTGATAATGGTTCGATTTACTTGAGTGATGATGACAACACTATTGAGGCAGATTTGGCAGGCCCTCTTGGCCCCAGCGCATTGGACAGCATGCCCCCCCCCCCCCCCCCCCCCCTTGGTTCAGCAGCCCCTGGCAGCGGGTGCAAGGGCCGAGGGTGCAAGGGCCGCGGGTGCAAGATCCTTTGACATCAAGCTTGGCCAACCACCTCGCGCCACTACTGACTTAGCTCCTCGGGTGGTTCAGGATCCGCCCAAGCCCAAGTTGGATGAAGCCAGCCCATGGACTAAGCATCATGATTTCAGAACCAACAGGAGTGGGCCTAACTTAACGCCTCTCACCCAGACTGATTTGCTCGATGGGAAGTGCTGTGTCCCCATGTCTGAAGTGGATGATATCTCAGTTGTAGGGCATTGCCTTGTGGGTTACTTCGCCGGCAAATTCCCTGGTATGAAAGCTTTGAAAGAGCTTTGTTCGACTTGGGGAGTCGATCACAGTTATCACACTCACTCCAGCCGCTGGCTCATATTCACTTTCACTTCACACACAGACTTGGAGAAAGTTCCGAGTGGAGGTCCGTACAGTGTTTATGGTCGTGGTTTGATTCTGAAGAAAATGCCAACTTTATTTGATTTCAGCGATAAAGAGATGACAAAAATACCAGTATGGGTCACTCTACCGGGGCTGCCCCCAACTTGCTGGAATGCCAAAGCGCTCAGTAGGATCCTTTCGTACGTAGGGAAACCTATTCATACCGACGAGCTCACCACCACAAGGGCTCGCTTGTCTTATGCTCGTGCGCTAGTTGAGGTGGATATGTCTGTCCCTTTGGTACGATGTGTACCTACTTCCTTCCCGGGAGGGCTGGAACTGGACTTAGAGATTCGATTTGAGAAGGTGCCTGACTACTGTTCCGAGTGCAAGACCATCGGCCATTGCACCACTAATTGCCCACGGCTTGTTCGAACAACCAAGGTACCGACTACCAAAACCACCAAGGAGGCAGAACCTAGGCGCATGAAAAGGCAGTCCAAACAATGCACTGAGGGGGTTCTTGATCATGACCACATTGTCGATAGCATCAATCCGATCGTGACAGGCAATGCCAACCAGTTCAGGGCATCTACCTCGGGTACCAAGGCAGGGGGTATCCCAAGTGGCAGTGCTAATGTTGAGGCTCCTTCTGTGGCTGATATCCAGCCCCCCCTTCTGATGCAACTACTTCTGGCATTCATAAGGGCACTGACAGACAGGCGACTACTGATTCCAGGGTCAAGGGGCAAAAGAAGATTGTTCCTATAAGGATTGCATCTCCCATCAGGCCTTCGGGGCGTCCAGAGTGTGCTGATCAGGGCGGTCCGAGCCACCCAACTGCTGCAGGTCCGTCTACAAACGACAACAAATCCGATAGACATATTCGATATACAGATTCAACCCCACAGCAGGTGGAGGAAGTGAATGAGCGAGCGGCAGGGAAGCAAAATAAGAAGAAGAAAGGGAAATCAGTAGTTGATGGTGGGCGAGACCCCTCGCCTCACCCTCATCAATGAAAATCGCCTCTTGGAACATAAGGGGTTTCCACAAGCCCCTTAAACAGAAAGGTGTTGTGGATCTAATCAAGTCACAACACTTGGATATAATTGGTTTGATTGAAACAAAGTTAAAAGACACCCACTTGGATACGATGATGCGAATACGGTTCCCTAATTGGCATCAAGTAAATAATTTCTCAACACATCCTTTGGGTCGCATTTTTGTGCTATGGAACCCGAAGTCGGTTGTGGTGGAGGTATTAGATCAGTCGGCACAACACATGGATTATCTCGACTCCTGCCTGATTACAAAGATTTCCTTTGTTGCCACATTTGTGTATGGGTTTCACACTATTGTCTCGCGACGGCCACTATGGGATATCATCCAAAGCACGGCCACAGTTACTCTCGGCCCTTGGCTTGTGTTGGGGGATTTCAACAGTGTGCTTACAGCTGGGGAGAAACTCAATGGTCTGCCGGTCACAGCCTATGAAACACAGGATCTTGCTCTATGCTGCTTGGGAGCGGGATTATCTGACCTCCCATCTACTGGGTGTTACTTTACTTGGACGAATCAGTCTATCTTATCCAAGATTGATAGGGCCATGGTTAATGAAGCTTGGTGGCAAACAGATTGGAACGCAGATGCTAGATTTCTACCTCCCGGGCACTTATCTGATCATTCACCATGTATTGTCTCACTTCTTCAGCGTATGACCAGGGTTAGCAGGCCGTTTAAATTCTTTAATATGTGGACCACTCATGAGTCATTTGGGGAAGTTGTCTCCTCGGTCTGGGCTACATCGACGTCTGGCACAGAACAATACACATTATGTTGGAAACAGCGGATTTTGAAGACTGAATTGAGTAAGCTGAATGACCTGCACTTCTCGCACATCACCATGCGAGCTCGACAGGCCAAATCTACTTTGGAAGACATGCAATCCGCCAATATGTCGATTGATGCCCGGCAGACTACAGAGGTTGAGGATTGCAATGCCATTCGGAAACAAGCTTGGCAGCTAGCGGATGCGGAGATGCTTTTCTTCTCCCAAAAGGCTAAATGTGTTTACCTCAAAGATGGTGATAGATGCACTCGCTTCTTTCATGATCTTGCAAAGAGGAATGCCAAACGTAATACCATAACTTCTATTTGCAAAGATGATGGCAGATTCACCGAAAGCATTGATGAATTGGCTACAGTGTCCATTGATTACTATAAGGGGCTCTTGGGGACATCAACGGATTGTGAGCCGATTGCCTTGGATGTTTTGTGCCATGGGCCATCACTTACGGACGATGCTATCACCTCCCTTAGTGCGGATGTTACCGTTGACAAAATTCGCACAGCCTTATTCGATATTGGGGATGAAAAGGCGCCGGGGCCGGATGGATATAACGCCAAGTTCTACAAAGCGTCGTGGGGTACTGTTCGGGAGCATGTGGTTGCTGCCGTACAAGAGTTTTTTCGCAGTGGTTGCTTATTGAAGCAACTCAACCATGCTGTTATCACTCTAGTACCAAAATCATCGCATGCTTCCCGGGTAAATGATTATCGGCCGATTTCTTGCTGCAGCACGGTCTACAAGATTATTTCCAAAATACTGGCGAGTAGACTATCATTGGTGCTGAACTCATTTATTGACCTGGCCCAAGGTGCTTTTGTTAAAGGTCGTTCTATTGCCGAGAACATTCACCTGGCCCAGGAACTGCTACGCAAATATAACCGGAAAAGGATATCCCCAAGATGCATCCTCAAGGTTGATCTCCAGAAGGCTTTTGACACGGTGAACTGGTCGTTCCTCGAATCTGTACTGATTGGGCTTCGGTTCCCGCCACGGTCTATCAGATGGGTTATGCAATGTGTCACAACCACCACCTTCCCACTGGCTATTAATGGTGGGATCTTCGGTTATTTCAAAGGGAGAAAGGGCCTCAGGCAGGGAGATCCTCTATCCCCTTTTCTATTTGCTATTTGTGTGGAATACTTATCACGTATGATAGGTAAGGAAACCAGTGATTCTGACTACAACTTCCACCCATTGTGCGCTGCTTCGGGTATTACTCACCTTGCATATGCTGATGATTTGTTGCTATTTGGGCGTGCCGACACTCGATCTATTGAGATCCTCACGGATTGCCTTCAAAGTTTTGGGGCCTGTGCTGGGCTGAAGGCCAATAATCTCAAATCAGCGATTTATATGTCAGGTATTGATGAGCAGTTGAGGTCACAGCTTCTACAGATCACGGGGTTCACTCAGGGGGTGCTCCCATTTCGATACCTGGGTATCCCACTGGCTGCTGAGAAGCTCCGTTTCGCGGACTACGGCACTCTGCTATCGGCTATTTCTGCTAAGTTGCATTCCTGGCCTAAGCGCACTCTGTCTTATGCTGGGAAATTGGAACTCATCAGATCAGTACTGCAGGGGTGGAGTGTTTCTGGCTCTCTATTCTGCCTATCCCGTTTGGGGTGATTGATCGCATCTACTCACTTTGACGTTCCTTTATTTGGAACTCTAAACACCCACCTATCAACTGGGTGATGATGTGTACTGCCAAGCAGGATGGGGGTGCGGGTCTACGGGACTTGAGGGGCTGGAATAAGGCACTACTTTCCAAAGTGCTGTGGGATATCCAATCTAGCCGGCAGTCCTTATGGCTGAGATGGATACACCACATTTACCTCAGCCGGAATCGCATTGGCATTTGGGATTGGGCTTCGAAGCCGGCTGACTCACCTCTCATTAAGCGCATTCTTCTCATCAGGGATGAACTCTTATCTGGGCTGAGGACGCAAGCCTCTGCGGCCACTTTATTGGACAGTTGGTATGATGGACCTAGGATGAATGGTGCCTACACTTTCTTCAAGCCACCATCCACCAAGGTCATTTGGTCGACTATTGTATGGAAGCGGGGTATACTACCGAAGCATGCATTCGCATTGTGGCTAGCCATCCTTGGCAAGCTGCAAACTGCGGATAGACTGTGTTATGTTGAAGACAAAACGTGCAGGTTATGTTCTCACGGCCAGGATGCCCATGACCATCTCTTCTTCAAATGCGATTACACTATGGCATTATGGAACAGAGTCAATGAATGGTTGGGAATGACAAGACAGATGACCACAAAAGCGCAATAAAGTGGTATAAGAAGCAATACGCCGGGAGGAGCCATCGGGCAATTGCGCGCACGGTAGCACTGGGGGCCACGGTATACCAGATATGGCACACGAGAAATTTACAACTTTTTGAAGGAAAGCTGACCACCACTGATTCGATGTTTCAGAAGATACAGCTACATGTCCTTCGCTGCTTAAACATTCTATTTCATTAGTAGAGTGTCTTAGGGTACTTTTGTTTTATTAAGCCGTCTGTGGCTCTTGGCCTGCCGTCTGTGGCTTTTGGCTTTCATATTCTGTATTGAACAGCTTTTCATTGGTATATAATTTTATTTAAAGATCAAAAAAAAAAAAAGAGCTGCGTTTCGTTGTTGCCTCGCCCGATCGGATCACTGAACATATATATGGTTTAATAAATCAAAATCCGACCAAATACTTTTCGGGTGTATCGAGTGACTCGTTTTCAACAATTTATTTATGTATTGATCCGTCAACCAACCAATATTTTGACATACGGAAATGGAAACACTATACTCCAAGATTGTTCAAACGAGGATAATATTTACATGTACAAGTAGCAACCATCAGGAGGATGGTGAATTTTGGCAAGTTATATGCGTAGCATCCAATTTATCGATATATTATTTCTAAAATCCATCGGAAAATCATAACGCCTGATTCAAGTACGTATGTACCTTCAACACCCAGATGGGTTCCAATGACCTTTTTCTGGGCATGCTTTACTTGTCTCCTAACTCGTGAAAATTTGGGAGTTGACGTATTGGTGTTATCCCTATAAGACACAAGCTGCTCTACATTTCACGCAGGATTCGCAGTTTATTCCTCCTTGGTAAGTCGAAATGAAAGTGAAAGGGAAAGAGCTGATGATACATCATCCTCTTCTTTGCTTGCTGCTTCATCAAGAATATGCTCCCCTGTCATTTTTCTCTCTAGTTTCTCAACCATTACTGGTTCGGTGGCTCGAGTCCTTTGTTTTCTTTTGGCCCCTAAAGCAAGCTCCAGGTCCAGTATTCTATCATGAAGCATATTTTGTTCTGACGAACATGCTTCCCAATTCCTGGATCGCTCCACAGGGAAGAAACGCCTTTCGGCATTTGCTGAATGCTCGGGGATGACAGTCTCATTATAAGCTTCATGGGGTTGATTCTCCACTTCATGAGAGCCAGAAGCAACACGATGATTCATCTGTGAGGCAAAATAGTCAATACAAGAACTATTGTCATCACAAGAATTCAACAAGATCAGTAAAATTTATTTTGCCTATACTTACCTTTGCAAGTGATCCATGCAGTTGATTACGTGCTATGTCATTATTGGCATCCACGCTGAATTTCACTTGATCTTGACTGCTGCACACCTTATCCAACATAGTTGCCTCCTCTATGCCTTTCTCTGCAGATATATCGAGAACACCATGTAGAGATTTATAAAAATGATATGATGAATGTTGGCTCCCAAGAGGAGTATCGAATTGCATTGACATTTGATTCCTTCCAGAATCATTGATCGTTGACCTACCCTGGAGAGCTCCACTGCTCGAAGTGATGCCTTCTTCCTATTAAATTATGCATATGTAAATAACAAAATTTCAGTAGTGCTTTGAACCAGCCATCTTCATAACAAGATGCTAGGGAAATCTATGCTCCAGAACAAGAAGACATTATAAATAAAACCACAAAAATTGTCCCGTACTCGCTTTATTCAAGCTTATGAAAACAAACAAGCAATTCAAAAAACCCATATGTAGAAAAGAAGTTTATGCATAATAAACAGAAAAGACAATACCGGACGAGTATCCCTAAGTTCTTGACATTGTTTTGCACTAAAACTTCTTGCTGCAGTAGAGGCACTGGAATTCAGTCTACCATCCAAACAATCAACAGAAGATACTCTGGCATCACAATCTCCATCTATAGCTCCATATGACAATGTACTACAAAACTCTACGGAAGCATGCAGTTTAGGATCAGGGGATACAGCACCACATGCAGGTAAATCTCTAGCACGAGGACTAACCGAACACCTATTCTCGGGCATATGTTCCAAGTGACTCCCTTTCTTTCCTCTGAACACACCCCATAAGAAGAATAACATATTCCACCCTGCAGGTAGATGATATCAAGAATATTATATCCTATCTTGAGTGCTAAGAGTCTTAAAACTTAGAACCTTTTTCATTTGCTTATACATTGGAGCATAGAAAAGCAACTTTTGTCTCTTGAGGTCTAACCATGATGTGCCTGATTCTAATTAACATGAAATACAGTTCGATATCTCTAGTAGTTATTCTAGAATAGGCAAATGACTTCTGAATAGCATGAATCTGTAAGGTTGGTTTTCAGCATAAGTGCACTCAACACAAGTAGTAAACACCTCATCCTATGACATAGTAAAGGTGTTTCAAAATATCCAAATTCTCAGATGAAAAGTCTCGCATTTATGATTATTAACAATGACAAATTCTAAATAGTCATTTTACAAAGTGTTCAATGCAAGCAGAAATTAAGGCATATTTTATCCACTTTCTGAACTAAAGGGGAAACTTAATCTGATTACAAGATGAAACAAAGTTCAACTTACGCTGGGAATTCTCTGGAAGCTGATTGGAAGGAAATATTAGGAGCTCAACACCATTAACATTCCCTTTGAGAGCAAGGTCATTCTTCATTATATTCTCCAGCCAAACTTTGTAGATCTTGTTGTAACTGTAGGACAACATCGCTACTTTCAAACAGTAGAAAATTGATTGTAATAAACATACATGACCATTGAAACATACCTACCAACGAAATTAGAAAAAATCAAGAAATTACCTCTCAAGATCCCTAGCGAAAAAGAAAAGGGCTATGTTATCCTCTACAACCCCATGTTCCTGAAACTGAACAGGCCACGTGCTGAAGCGAGGCACTTCATCTAGAACAATTCTGTTTTTGAACTTCTTTACGGCATCCAGAACTTTAGGTGATGCACTTATAGACAAGTGGGCTTGGATTCCATCCCAGGAGGCAAACATTTTACCATTTCGGCAAATATCAAAACTTCCTCTGCATTTGGAGATAACGTCTGAGAACACACAACTAGAGCGTAGATAATGTTAATAGGAATTTTTTTTTGAGAAAATAAGATCTTACTGCCATATATATTCATGTTTAGGGATGGCCAAGGATTTTGAAAAGAATGCCATTGCTGCAGCATCATTACTGAACATGTCCCTTGAGGAAGACTTCGAATCCAACAATATCCGGGTATCATCTCCTACAGAAGGAGCTTCTACAGGTTCTGATGGAAAATGATTTGTATTGTTGAGTGTCTCCTGTCCAGGAGTGTCCGCATACGAATTTTTGGATAATGTATACTTCTCAGCAACCTCTGCAGCAGAAGACTCAGTTCTCCTAGCAGCGGAACTTGATAAATGATCTTTAGAAGCTATATCACAACCCATGTTTTGCGTAGATGCATCATCAGACCTATACTTTTGGTATACCCCCGGCTTTCTCAAAATAGCAGCCTGGATAGCTGCTTTCAGGTTATTGTTTTTGTCTGTTGAAGAGTTTACATATGACGGCCTCAAGCAGCTTCCAGATTGTTCCCCTAATGGTTCACCTGAATTAGAGGACTCTCTGGGCCGTGACACTCCATCATGTTGGTCTTCATCAGCATTGAAAGGTGATCTTTCAGAAACCCCTGAGCATGAGGATGAATCCGCCTTCGAGTTACTTTGATTAGAATTTTTATCACTGTTATTAACTGCCTTGGCAGATAAAACCCCGTGCACATTGCGCCCACACAATGCCGGCCTCTTAAATTCACCTGTCCAATACAAATGATTGAAAGGAACAGAAACAATGTTGAGAAGGCAAAACCAGTATGAGGTATCAACTCACATCATTTGATCAAATCATACCTAAAGAACTGGGTAAATCAGAACTCTTTCGAGATGAAAGGCTATATGATCTCGATAATGCTGCTGATTTACCATCAGGTTGCACAAACCTTGTCTCGAGGTGATTATTCGGAGTAGAAATTTGACAATGTTCACCCCCGGATGCTTGTTTTTTATCACTTCTCAAGACATAACCCATCGCAGTATCTACCATTGAATTAGTTGGTGTATGTTTTGATTTGAAAGAGCTCTGCCGTTCAAATGTGTTTCGCTGTTTTGAGTTTTTCATATCCTGGATGTGAGACAGTCTAGGAGATAGCATTTTTGTTTTTGATTCAAAACCGATGGAAGCTTTGAACAACATAGATTTGTCCATGGATCGGATACCACTATCCTTAAGATGACGAGGGGCAACTTCCTTTACTGATTTCTGCCGCCGAAGAACTTGATCTACAAGCTTGCACCTTTGGTTTTGAATTTATAGATGTAAATGAATTAGACCTCGAGAAAATACCTGCATAATTGAAAAGGTTGGCCCTTTAGTTAGTGCTACAGAAATTAAAACTACTTATCGAAGCAAAGCCCACTTCTTTACACAATCTAACTATTGAAATTAAAGGAAACTCCAGGAATGTCAATATCAGAGAAACAATATGCTAAACACCATATAACCTTGAAAATTATGTACTCGCAGATCTGAAGCAGACTGTGCTAACTTTGAATTATTATTAACTGAGACAGCATCAGAAGAGGGACCACCGTGCGAAGACTGCACTCTTCCCTTGTCCAGGTTCTTCAAGGAATTCTCACGAGAAAGAGCAGCTGCTTTGTCCGACCAAGAGGACTTTGGCAATCTAACCATTGATTCAAGAGCCGGTTTCTTCATGATAGAAGAAACTTCAGCATCAGCCTCATCTCTTGACCTTTTGTTTGGAATTTTCACACTGCTTCTGCTTCTATTTCCCTCAACATCAACACTATTTACATGTTCACTAATTGCTTGACCAGAGGAGTTATTTTTCTCATTACCATCTACTCTTCCAATTTTATCTTGTCCCTGACTTCTCATCTGCTCCCCGGATTTGCATTCTTCACACAGCCAGTCACCTTCAGGGACTTTAGCCATCATTTCTCGCATGCAATAACTGAGATAGGATGAATAGGTTATACTTATTTCAAATGCAGGCAAATATAAGGTAACATCGATAAAAAAGACTATAGATAACTTTTAAAGCTTACGTATGTTCTGCACCATCAATACACCTACAACAGATAGCAAGCAAATCCTCCCGACCTGCATCTCCACAGATATCACAGACTTTAACCTATTTCAACAAAAGAGTAACTTTAATAAGAGTTCAATTTGGTAACTTGCTCATAAACAATTTTTAGGTATCCTTTCCAGATCAAGTGTTTGATATTGCAAATATTTACATCGGTCTACTCATCATTGTAATTCCAAAAATGTATCAAGTGGATCATGCATCAATTGAGGATAGCACTAGTCACGAGCATAGTCACACTTACAGGGTTCAGGTGTTCTGATACTTTTATTGCCATTAAATGTTTAATTTTTAAAAAAAAAATCAAGTTGTCGTGGTGGAATTATTCAAGAAATATAATAGTGATAATATCTCATGTAAAATCCCTTATATCCTAACCACGCAAAGTCAAGTATGAAAATGTCAAGAGAAAGATAATATTATTCATCAAAACATATATACAAGTGGCCATAACAATAACTAGGGTGTTTAACATCAATATACTGTTCTATTCAAAGTCAAAAAGAACTCGTCAATATTTTTCGTATTTAATAACGATTCAGGGGGTAGAGGTATCCGACCTTTCATAGAACAGAGGTTATGCTTAAGATGCCTCAGGCCTTTAAACATATTGAAATGATAAATCTCGAAAATCGGAGAGATGAAAAATAAATGCGGCACATGAAATAATTTTTGATAGGTTTATTAAGCTACGATAGCACAATCCCCTACTAAATAAGCAAGAATACATTCTTACATCCTGCTCCACCATATCAGAATTTTCAGTATCATCAACTAGATGGATATCTACCCCCGCAGCCGCATTCTTCTCAGCAGAATTAAGAGCATTAACAGGCAGATCACCACAAATATCAGTCACCACATCTCCCGACAGTAAAGAGTTCAAGCGCTCGCTGGAGACCCCTGAATGTGCCCCACGTGCAGAATGCTTATCTTCTTCTATGTCCCTCGAGTTTCTGTCACATAATGAATATTTCGAAGTGGAAATATCCTTTATTGTCAGTAAGTCAGTGCCATGATCCACGCTCTTTGAAGCTAGGTTCTCAGAAAAACCTGGATGTTGTGAAGATAATCCAATTGGCAAGCCACTAGAGGGCAGTTTATGGTAAAATTCTCCATTTATTTTGCTCAGCCTACTATGATTTACCATAGAATGTTCGACTTCAGATTTATTATTTCCATGTTCAGAGAGGGTCTGACTGTCAATGTTATATCCATAACCTTGAACAAGTGCACTACTGGTGAATACTGAAGAGCAGGGTAGATTCTTGTTGTCTACTTTTCTGTTGTGGAAAGTGAACGCTTGGGTGGCTTCATTAGTGCCGCTGTCACATGACAAACAATCATCTGGAATTTTTTGAGCCTCGTGCACCACCATTTCATTAGATGCAGATGCATCAGAAGTCCTTGAGTATGCTTTGCATCCAGCATTTTCAGAGGAATCAGAAGTTGAGATCATAGTGTTCACAGTGCTCATCTCGTTGTCAATTACAATGTTTTCTGCACAGGTTTCTCCAGCAGACTCTTCGGTCGACTTCGTAAGAACTTGATTCATATGAAAGCAAGACGAGCAAGGGGCAGAGCACATGTTGCACTTCCCGGATTTCCCCCTGTAGTCAACATTTTGACTTCTATCGGAACAACTGTTAAATCCTTTCTGAATTTGAGACGTCGCCTAGAGAATAAACACACATGTAAAAAGACTAATGATTATATCAAGATGATTAGTTGGGACTGACAGCAATGCAATAATATATCATCATTGGAATCAGGTGAGTAGCTTGGACTGTTGCTTCTTCTTTTTTTGAAGCAGCGGGATACAGTCCAGAATAAGGTTGAGTGGGATATGATAGTAAAAGAAAGGGTATGACGAGAAATTTTAATACAGCCATTTAAGCTCATACTGGCTTCAATTATAAGATGCTTATAAAAATCAGATCAACCCATTTCCTCACCATCAAATGAAACAAGGATATAAAAAAGCATCTACAATTATACTACAATACACCAGCAACAGCAAAGGCACATAAATAATTACAAATTGAGATCGTAGACAAAAAATACCCCTTTGATTTCTCCAAAAGAAATAAAAAGCAAATAAATCATTTGTATGGCACATTCAAAATCTGCACTTTCTCCAATAAACCAAATTGTCAGAACCATCAATAAAAATCCAAAGTTGATATGGGTCCGTTAAAATCCAGTAATCCGCTTGCCTTTTTCCACAAATTTACAAAATTACGAGCCTGTACTGATCTAAGCACAATAATGGCCACTCGTTAATCTTTTAGTAAATGTGAACCAATATATTCATAGGTAAACCTATTTCTCAGCATCATTTCAGTTATTATCAGGACAAACCCCAACTATTTGGTGAGCTCTCTCTCTCTTCTATTTAGCCATTCAATTTAAAACCAACAGCTGGTAGCGGTAGGAAGGTGGGAAGGTGAGGAAAATAATCATCAAAATGAAAACTGAATAACAGTAATCCCAGGCATTCAAATCTTCAAGAGATAATAACTTTCTCAACACAAATGCTTTAGTCACCGCACAACATAATGCATGATGCATGGTATAGAACAATGCAATTAAGCATAATAGTAATCAGTCCTTGCACAGATTGACTTTATTGTTGTTTAGCTGTATGCTCCTTCAAAAGCTTCGAAGAACGTTAAGTTTATTCAATGACAGGAAAAGTTAATTCTTTAATAAATCAAGCATAACTTAATCATAATGAACAAAACTGATACGAGTTTCAGAGAGGGGAAGTCAGTCTCAATCTTAGACAGTGTAGAACAGGCTTAAAAGCAGACCAAAAAACAATGACACAGAAATCCGGACAGCATTCCTTAAAATCTCAGATTGAACAATTAGTAAATTGGAATTATCCCAGTTAATTTCTCAAACATCATAACAAACTAGTCATTCGAGCAATCAGAGGCTTTAAATAAAAAAAAGGGTGAGTAGACGGATGAGACGATGACATCAATGAACAACAGCAGTGATTAGACTGATGTTAAATCTAGTCCTTGCAGCCTCCGGTTTCTTCTTAAGATAGGGAGAAACACCTAAAGTACAGTCACATACTCACATTTACAATTCGTAATAATAGTTTAAAACAAATAGCAATAACCAAGGAGCAGGACAAAGTGTCTGAGCGTCTACCTAAAATTACATGTAGAAAATGCAGACAAAATCAAGCTTAGTCTCAATATTTCGAAAGTTGAAGATGCAACGAAAGGGAACCCTAATTGACATACCTGCGGCTGAGAGATAGTGGAAGAGGCATAGCAGATGTCCAGCAGAGTGCGTTCCTTGGGCTTGCTCATGGGCAACTCGCCGTTGATCAATCGATCACCAGTTTTCCAAGTAATTTCTATGAATAACAAAATTAACCTGCCAATTGAACATATATATATATGTGTGTGTGGCGTAAAATACAGTTAATTCCAGAAACCCCTCGTATTCATTAAATTACTCAGTAGGCAATAATCAACAAAGGAATCGAAATCCAATTGAGAGGCGGATTCTTTAATATATCGTATATACAAAGACCTGAAAAATCTAAAAGGAATTTACAGAAATAAGGTTTCGGGATATATGTATATATATATTTATATTTATAAATATAAATATATCTATATCTATATATTATATTTATTTTATATTTATTTTTTATATTATAACATGTGAACCCTTTAAACAAATTAACTTTGTTAAATTGTCTTTGCCAAATAAAATTTACATTTATAATCCTGATAATTATTTATTAATTTCTCATTTATTATCAATTAACTTCCACTTTTTCCCACCCAATTGACTTCTTATTTCGCAATTATATATATGTAGAATTTTTTAATTAACTAAATTATTAATACTTAAAAGTTAAAAAAAAATTATATTTTTTGTTATTTTTCTTGAATTAAGTTTAAATTAATTATCATAAAATTATAATATATATAATTTTATGATGTGGGACCCGACTCGGGCACAAATTACTTTAACCCTTATCCGGTACCACATTCTCTAAGAACATTATGCACGAGGGTTTTAAACCTTTTCGAAAATAGCGTAAGTGTTTAGTCAAGCGTTTATACAGTCTAATTAGTAACAAAAGTCATCCCAGTACAAACTCCTTATAATAGTCCGACACTTAATAAAAGAGAAAATACTATAACAGTCCCGGGTAAGCCCACATTTCCATTTTTCCTAATTTCCCTCCGGTTCTAGCTCCGGTACTCCTGTATCTGGAACTCACAATAAATAACAGAGAAATCAGAGATTAAGTCTTTGGGGACTTAGTGAGGGAATAACATTGGCTTTAATATCTGTAATTATCAAACAGTGCAATGTCTCAATATGATATGTCATGTAACAAAGATCTTGCAGTCAAGTAATTGTCAATAATGAACAGTGATGATTTAGGATTTTAGAGTGAATCGTGGGCTAAAGAGGTGGCTCCCACCGGACATTTGGTGTAGCACTTTTCCCCACATATTCAGATGGTATCTATACATTCAGTCATTTACGAGCCAAGGTGAACCATTCTCCGGACCGTAAAACGGTGCGCGTTGTTCAGATGAACCATATACCCGGACTGTCATCCGTTGTTCATTGGACTCACTTTCCGGGCCGAAGCCGCGTTGTCCAGTTGATAAATATCCAGGGCTCCATTCATTCAGTCAAAGGATTCGTTCAATCAAAGGATCGATTAGTAATCGATAACATTCAAGATAAATAAACATGCAGATCAAATGACCAATGGAACGAGATAATGTGCAATATAATGACAATATATAAAAGGTGAGATAATGAATAACAAGATATTGTAAATTCCAGGCCAAATGCCAAAAGGGCTATATAACAAGAAATCGGTGGTACACCTCACCTCACTATTTGATGTCTTACTGGATTGACTCGGTTTTGAACCCAGTTGCCAATTAAATTCCTATTAACATAATATAAGTAATTTATGGTGATTAGCAACCAAGATATGTTGTTGAATCTTCTGCAAATCATTTTTGTACAAAGCTTGTCCGGGTAATTTTGAATAAGACTTTAAAAATTCATGATAAGTCAACCATAAGTCAAAAAATCACGAAACTTTCCAGAAATGCCTAAAATCAGTCCATAAATGTTCGGCCACAGGAAAACGCCATATCGGGGAGGCGCGTGTATCTCACGTGCCACCGTGACGGCGCGTGAACAAGCGTCGGCCGCCACGCGCGGCTGAAAATTTACAGTCGTGTCCGTCGCGACTATTTTTCAAAATGATTAACGAGATGTTTTGGTCACCGTAAATCAGTTCGTACGGCGGCCGTTTGGGCCATCGGCCGACATACCCATAAGCTTTAACACATTTTGAACAACTTTCATTTAGACTCCAAGTTTAAAATCGTTTGATAAACGCACAAAATCGTAGCTTGAAACCAATACCTTGAAATGAGTTTTCTGGGCTTTGGACATCTCACACTTCTTCGCGATTTTGATTTTCTGGACGAATTTGGATACTGATTTTTGAACACCTCCTATACTAAATGTTTTCTGGGTGTATAATGAGTGTTGTGTGAAATTTTCGGATTTTTTGGAGGAGGTTTGGTATTTTCCTCATAATTTTCCCTATTTCCTACATTTCCTACACCATAATCTCTCTTAAATTTTGCCAAGAATTCCCTTGAACAACTTTCATTTAGACTCCAAGTTTAAAATCGTTTGATAAAGGCACAAAATCGTAGCTTGAAACCGATACCTTGAAATGGGTTTTCTGGGCTTTGGACATCTCACAGTTCTTCGCGATTTTGATTTTCTGGACGAATTTGGATACTAATTTTTGAACACCTCCTATACTAAATGTCTTCTGGGTGTATAATGAGTGTTGTGTGAAATTTTCGGATTTTTTGGAGGAGGTTTGGTATTTTCCTCATAATTTTCCCTATTTCCTACATTTCCTACACCATAATCTCTCTTAATTTTTGCCAAGAATTCCCTTGAAGGTGTGTGTAGGATCGAGCGCTTACCGCTTTACCAATAACTATAGTTAAGGGTAACGGTGCAACTTCAATCTTTTCAACCATACACTGGCACAAGCGCCACGTGTTCGACTGCTCACAAAGCAAAGGCAATTGTTGAACCCCAACAATCCCTCCCCCAATAATTGCACTCTCTGCAACTCATGGGAATCGAACACGTGACCTTGGCTCTGATACCAATTGTAGGATCGAGCGCTTATCACTTTACCAATAACTATAGTTAAGGGTAACGGTGCAACTTCAATCTTTTCAACCATACACTGGCACAAGCGCCACGTGTTCGACTGCTCACAAAGCAAAGGCAATTGTTGAACCCCAACAATGTGTTAATCTGAAGAAATGAGGGGTATTTATAGGGGTTGTGTGCATGTGTTAGGGTGTTGAAGTGTGGACAAGTGTTGTGGTAAGTTGCCAAATATTAAGTTTTTAAAATTAATTCAAAATGATTAGTTTTTTTATATTATTATTTAGAATTATATAATTGTTATTATTTATTGTTTTTATGATTTAAATATATATTTGAATTTAGTGTGATAAATGGTATTTTGATGCCTAATGAATTTTCTTTCAATATTTTACCATTATTATGGATTTATTTTTTAGCTTCAACTTATTTTGTCTAATTTTGTAATTGAGATTTTTAGGGTGTTACATATGATCACGTAACATAAATGAATTGGCGACTAATTGTTAATTATAACCGTCTGGTAAAAGTAATTTAGATGGTTTTGAAAGCTAATTTTATTTTAATTTTTTTAATCATTTGGTCCAACACTTGTTCATAGAGTGTTGCAATAAAGTTAATAATTTGATTATAAATCATATTGATTGGAAAAAAAAAATTACTTCAGAAACTTCTTGTATAATATGCAACCAAATACTTTTTAATTAATTCAGAAACTCTCCTTGCATGATGAATTTTCTAATTAATGGACCAAATAGTTTTAACTAACTAATTAACCATCTCTCATTTTTCATGAAACTATAGTAACACAACTTTTTGTATCTCTTTATGGTAAAAAAGCTTGGTTGTAAAATTTATCAATTATAATTCCCATCCAAGTTTAAATATTATAATATTTCCTTGCAATTTTTAAGGTAATATTTTAAAAAAAATTCATTCACATTTAATATTTTGATGATATATTTTATTTTTATATATTCGTTTGTTAATTTTTACTAATTATTCACTTGAATTCATGGATGGAGCCAACCCTATGGGCTAGCGTTGACTTCAAATCATGCAAATTTAGTGTTAATTTTCAAAAATTTAGTTTTTTTATAGTTTTTTAGGCCTTTCTAATGCTGTCAGCTCAAGATAATTTTGAATCATAGCTCCGTCTCTCCATGCATTTACGATAAACACAATGGATATGCTCTGCTCAAAGCTTAATTGCGTGCATAAAATATGTTAGGTTTTGGAAACCCGAATAATCTTGGTTTTGATGTTAACAACACTTGTTATTGTGTTGCTAACATATTTCATCAAGTGTGCAGTTCATAGATCATAATTAAGAGCTTGATGAATTACAAAGAAGTAGCTTGAAAATATCAAGCTAGACCTAGTCTGGAATTCTGGCAGAGCGGATTGTTTCGATCATATCTTATAGCTCGGATATCGAAATGGCGTGCTTCCAAAGATATTGAACAGCCAACTTAAAATACTAAAAGTCATATTTCACAACAGATCGGCTAGTTCAAATGTTATCAAGGAGAAAAAGACGTTTGCAAGATCGAGCTGAACCGCGAAGAAACAGCAAGCTGTTTCAGCAAGCAACTGTCAGTCTGGTGGCCATAACTCTCAGCTCGCTTATCGGAACGGAACGATTCAGTATGGGTTGGAAAGATAAGCCAAAGATCTACAAGTCATCTTTGAAAGTGAAAGACTGAATCGGACGTTAACATGGCCAAAAAGCTTCTGCAAGTCACGCCATGTGCTGCTGCATCCAGCAAACAGACAGCAGGAGCATTACTTCGTATTTCGAGCATAACTCTCTCATACAAACTTGAAATCGAGCGATTCTTGATTTCGTGGAAAGCTAAGAGAAAGGGCTACAACTTTCATGTGGATCACTTTGCCCAGAAATCAAAGAATCAAGAGTTACAAGCAACAGATCGAAGAGCAAGTTTATTAATCTGTTTTTGTATCAAGCTGATTGTCCATACTGATCCGGACCAGACTGATCTGCCCGTACTGATCTGCCAGACTGATCTACCATGCTGATCCGGCCAGATTGATCTACCCAAGCTGATCCGGCCAATCCGGTCCGAAATACAAATAGCCCAGAAACCAGAATATGACCGTTGCAAGCTCGGGAATGGTGCAGAACCTTTTCCAACGGGCATATTCTTGTGTCTAACGTATATATCATTACTTGGGGCTATATATACATAATTTGGAAGCTCAATAACAGCTGATTGAAGATCAATCCAAGCTTTCCAAAGCAAACCTACTTGGGATTCAATTGAGGAACTTAAAAGACAAAAGTTGCCAAATGAAGAGCACTCCTCAAACCTTTGGCACCTCTTACCTTGCTGTATCAGATCTAGTTAGAGATCATTTGTGCCTTTGTATTCACTCTATTCATTGTATTTGTGAGCTAAAATAGAAGAGTGAATACCATTGTAACGGTTGATGATTTATCACAACCTATGAGAGGTCTTTGTATGTGAGACATTAAAGAACATACATAGTTGCCTTGCTAGGAGTTCTAGTTGGATGGGGCATTCCCAACTGGATCGGGTTTGTACAACGGGATTGTATAAATCAAAGTCTTCTAGTGGAGTCCTTCCATGAAGTGGAAGAATGGGAGACGTAGAAGGATTACACCACCTTCGAACTTCCATAAACAAATGCTTGTTTATTTACTTTAATTGCATATCTTTAAAATGTCTTTCAAATAGTTAATCGGTTTAGAGCGGGTTATGTCGAGTGTCTTCCGTTCGGTTTTGTAACCGAACTCGATATAATCTCTCGGTGCAATTAATTCAAGAACACGAGCTATTGAAGCTCGAGTTGGTTGAACTCGGGTGTGAAATGACAACCCACCCCCGGATTCGATCCTGACAAAATACCATCCAAATTTTGTATATCCAAAGTTTATTATCTTACGTTTGATAATTTTCGCTTGCTATAATATCAATTATTTAATACTCAATATAAGTACAAATATTTGTACATTAATTTTACATTCCTTCCATTCAAGTTAAATTACAAAATATATCTATGTTAAAAAATATAAGAAAATGATATTATTTTAAAAATATATATATTCATAGGTAGACGCTTATCAGATTTAGTTACTAATTATCATTGACATCAATAAAAAGTTAATTGAATATACATATATATGGTAAGTAATATTTACAGATGGAATACTTAATGAAGTCTTGTGAATCCAATAACAAATATCGACAAGCCATTAAAAAAAGTTGTTTAACAAATTTTTTTTAGAGATGTCAAAATATGATTTAGGGAGACGAAATACAATTGTTTTTAAAAAAATTTGGGGGCACTGTCCTCAACCTGCTGTGTACATTCGCTCATGTGGCCAATGCATTAGTTTATTGTCTCCTAGAAATCCGACAGCTCCCAAATTGCAATTGTGCGATCTATGCTGCACGGACACGGATACGGGACACGTACCACGATTTTTTGTGATGGGGTTGCATGCTTTTTGTAAAGGGGGTGCACATTTAACGATTTATTAACATGTTGGAGCACGATTATTTAACATGGTGGTGCACGTTTTTAAACATTCTGGTACACGATATTTAACGTTTGCTGCACAATTTTTGCAATTGGGTGCACAGTTTTTTGTGGTGGGGTGCATAATTTTTTGTGATGGGGTGCACATTTTTTTGATGATTTTTTAACATGTTTGTGCACGATTATTTAACATGGTGATGCACGATTTATGTAATGATGTTGCACGTTCTGAAACCAGATCTTAAAGATTGTTAGAGTTTCCAAGAGGATGAGCAACCGCACATTGGCCGTGGTTGAGTTGATCAAGCTTTTCCTATCGTCGGAGCTGAATTCAGATCCGATAATTGATAGGGTTTCCAAGTTTCGTAGCAGTGACCATCGCACATTGACTTCCATGAACATGGAGTTGATAACAAATTTTTTTTTTTGGAACAATGTTTTGAATATTGAATAAGGAGTTGCAGTTGAATGTATTGATAAAAAAGGTCGACGATGATGTTTGTTTGTGAGGAATGAATTTGACGAGAGAATGAGAAGAATGGATGAGAAATGAGTAAATTGAAGGTTATATATTAAAGAAGAAATATAGTTGCCCTTTTTGTAATTTACCCAAAAATATTCTATGTGAACTTAAGTTTTTTTGGCCGACTATACCGACACGTAACTACCCTGATAATTTTTAATCACTACTCAACGTCAAATCATTTTATACACACAGATAAAGAACTAGGATCGATCCAAATAACGAAAATCAAATAACCCGACCGTGTTCAGTCGAACCCCTTTATAGCACATTCAATGTATATTCATGAAAGCTTAATCGGACCGAGTATCAAACAATGGTTTGAATAGTAAATCATTCTGAGTCGTACGTTAACAGAAGTCCAGTTGGTAAATTGGAGATCGATTTGTTGTTCATCAAAGAACTTACGGTAAATGCAACCGACGGAAGGATTGGTGCCCATAACGAGGGCGTTTCTGGCTTCATACTACGACAAGTATCCATTTATCCCACTTTCCGACGATGTAGTTCGTCTCTCCGATCAGATTCATACCATGGCCACTGATCTGCTACATGATTCTTCAACTACCCTAGGTTTTCATTCCGATGCACTTAAATTTTATAATTGATGTTTGCCATATTACTTTTTTGTTCTTAATATGAGAAGATTTGCGAGAAGTTTGATACATTTTTGTTTTCATTTTCCAATTTCATATTTTTCATTTTGCGATTATTTGCAACGACCCTTTTTGCTAGCGAGCAATTAAACGCGGAGAAGTTTGATAATCTTGATCAATTTACGTGGATGATCCAAGACAGCGTTTTGGATTTCATAATGCATGTTAATAGAGTGAATTGCATTTATGTTCTCAAATCTCAACTTATTTTCTCATAGATGAGCACTGGTTAATGATCTTTTTCCAGTTCGGTTTTATCTATTCACGGATTCTGCCTTATTATTTCAACAATAATGTTTGTCAGGAGAAAGTTTATTGGTGCAAGAAGCAGAGCGCCAGCCTCCCCATAAAATTGACGAGAACCTGTGGAAAAATAGGGAACAGATTGAAGAGATCCTTTTCTTGTTGGATGTCGCTCGTTGGCCCAATGCAGTGAGATATAGAGCATCTTCATTACATTTGATTTATTTTGATTTTTAATTATTGATTTATATCTAGCTTAGAAATTTGTAATTAGACGGTTGCATTCGTATGTTGCACACAGCTTCAACAAGAATCTGTAGTTGAAGGTGTTGAACTTGCTGCTGTCGTTATGCGTCTTCAAGAGAAATTTAAGTCTACGCTGAAGACATTGGAAAATTTTCAGGCTAGAAATTCTGAGTTTATATTCAACACTGGTAGTATTTTATCCTTTTTGAATCTTCACAGAACCATTGTACAGTCGTATTCAGCAACTTTAATGAAATTACTTTTAGAGAACTTATGAACCTCCTCGATTGCTTGAAGCATTAATTTTCTTCATCCCAGATATTAATCTACAAAGGATGTCAAATGTTCCACTGAAGTTCTGTAATTTGTTCGATCAAGCAGTTGGATTACTGCCACTGTTTTTTAGAAACATTTGAAACATCGGTTGGGTCTTGGATTAGTTTTCCCTACGGAAGATTGACATGGCCTACCTTTGATAATAATCTAATTTGACTTATTTATTATTTGTGGTACTGAAAATCATATAGTTCATTTTGCGCAGATGAGATTTCTGCTCCAATTTACTATATATCCCCATAGCCTTTTGAAGGGAGCTATGGATTAACGTGCCATTTTGGTTCTTCAATTGATTTCCTTAGAAGATATTCCTAATATCAAAGTCCCGCTTGGAGCCAAGCAGTTGCAGAAATCATCCTTAACATTTATCCAAAAGATTTACATATTCTTTCAAGTAACATCATATTTTTGGCGTTGTGAGCTATGAAACCCACCTCTCTTAACCATTCTTAATCACTACCTTGTTACAGGTTTTATTTAAAACAAGTTGTCACATAAAATGAAATTTCAAATACTAAAGCGTAGAAATTGAGAAACATTCGCCAATTGTAGCTTTGAAGTACTACAAAACGCTTTATTCTTTTTAATTTGTGCAAATTTTTTTCATGATTTTTTTATGGTAGAGACCTAATATCGTTAAGATTTAGGATGACATTTTTTTATATTGATAAACTAGGGGGTGCATAGATGAGTTGTCAATGAAATTGTCTGTACATACAATTGCAGTTATGACCTATATGCCTCAAGATTTTCGAGGCACTATAATCAGGCAACAAAAAGAGCGTTCTGAGAGGAACAAACAGGCAGAAGTTGACTCTTTAATTAACTCTGGCGGAAGCATACATGATCGATATGACTTGCTATGGAGACAACAGATGGAACGGTGAAATTTCATAATATTTCTGCTCCCTAACGCCCAAAGAAACTGATGTTTGTTTGACTATTATTATTTTTAACAGAAGGAGACAGTTAGCCCTGCTTGGTTCTGCAACTGGTGTCTATAAAACACTAGTGAAGTACTTGGTGGGAGTGCCTCAGGTTTGTTTTATTTCCAATTGTGAATTCCTTGGTACGTAATGTTTTAATTTGTGTCCAGTACTGTTTTTTTTTTAATGTTTTCTTGAGTTTCTTCTTTGTGCTTTACCATTTTCTAGTCGCATGTTAGCATGTGCTATTCATGACATACCAATTGCTCCACTACTAGACAAATTGTCAGCCACTTTGTGGCTTTTCTTTTGCACCATTACTTCAATGCTGGCTTGTCATAACTTGTGAATGTCTTCCATCAGTCTTCCCTCAATCTTCCATCAGTCTGTTATTTAGAGTTTTCTCGACAAATAATCCTACTTATTATACATGTGTTGCAGGTTCTGCTGGATTTTGTTAAGCAAATAAATGATGATCAAGGGTATACACTTTATTTGCATTTCATATCAATATCTTATGCATAAAAATCTTCTAATTAGGTGAGGCAATGCCAACTATTTTTCTAAACGCTTTTTATCCCCAGACCCATGGAAGAGCAGCGGCAACGTTATGGACCACCTCTATACAGCCTTACGAGAATGGTTCATAACATTCGATTATTTCTCGCCCTACTGTGGGGGCGTCTTGAAGCTGGAAAAATGTGAGGCGTGTTATCATTCACGTAACTTGCTGTTTTTTGGACGTGTTGAAAAATGAAAATGCTTACTTGCTGCCTCTTCACGGAACTTCTATATTTTTCAGGCAGAAACGCCAAATAACCATTCTGGTAGAAGCAACTGACACTTACACTTCCGAAATCGACAGATTTATCGAATTTATTGGGTACCTTGTCTTTTATGTTTCTGGTTTTTCAATTTCCTTTCAGAAGCTGCCTTAAGTTTTTTTAATAAAGTGTCCGTCATTCCTGTCAGTAGTTGTGACTGAGAAACTCAATAGTTTAGGACCTATATTGATAGTTTGCACATAATTATGTTTCGGCTGTTTGGAATGCTCTTTCTTTTGGTCAGTTCAAAGCTCAAAGAGGGTCATCTGGTTAGTGCGTCTACTCTTTCTTTGTCAGTTTTTTTCTTTTTTCGCCCTTCAAAATATACATTTATTTTGTAAGTAGGGTGATTGTAGATAGAGATACTACCTAATACTGAATAGACTGTGTTTGCAATTCATAGTATTCTGACATTCAACCTCATTTCTATACCTTTGCTTCATATCCTTTAAGATGGTTATATTGCAATAGATTTGAAATCATGAAAATATATTGGTATGGGAGCAAGTCCAGCGCTCTGTGGCTATTGTACCCCTTCTCATATAATATGAGTTATATGAGTTTCACTTCTCCAGATTTACCGCCCTTTGTCACCCATCCATGAATTCTGTAACAATAAGTCAAAAGTTATCTTCCTTATTTAGTCAATAAAAGGCATCCAGCATTTCAGTGCACTTTGATATATGTGATTCATGTTGTTTCAGGTTTCAATCAAGTTGTCTATCTTGCAGTATTTTAGTAGTTAGTACTTCTGTAGATCACTCTAGAACTGTGAGGCATTATCTTATGAGTGTCAATGTTGTATCTATATTGTGTGATTTTTACAAGGAACATAGAGTTTCTTTATTAAGGCGAGTAATTGAAAGCTTTATGAAGTTCAGATAATTTAATTATCATAGGAGTTAGTGTAGTACAGGGCATTATTTTTTGTCTCAGAAATTTATATGGCATGCCATGTGTTTTATCAATTTTCTTTGCTTACAGCTTACTCATCCTTGTTTTCTGCATTCTAAATACTCTCGAGTTGTATAATTCATATTAATATTCTTCTTCTCTCATACTTCACCGGGGAATATTTGGCATTGTTAGAGAAGACTTCATGCATGAGGCTAACATTGCTTGTGCAATTAGCGATTGTCACTGCTCACATTCACTGATTTTGCATGTCTGTTTTACAGGGAGATGTTTTCGAACTCCCCCTTCTTTATTACTGCAGAGGATGCAGGTATATTAGAGGCCAGGTCTGTCCCGAACTTCATTTTACATGATTTTTTGTTTTCCTGTCCACTGTTAAAGGGTGTTGAATGTAATTGGTATTTATGAAGTTAAATTCTTTTTTCCTTCATTGTTTTTGATGTATTAACTTGTAATGAGACTCAGGAATAAAGATGACTGCAAGGAAATAAGTGTTGCAGCGGGGCTAACTCATGAGGTTTGTTTTCGAACCGATGGTTCAAATGTGCAACTTAGTGACAAAGCATCCAGCATAAATGCAAGTAGTACGTACCTGTGATAAAAAAAGTTATATAACGTATTAGCAGGGTGAATTTTTTATGCAAATGGTGCAGATTTCCAAATGTACAAAAATTGTTCCTGGCACTTGATCCATTACGTGCATTTTATTTTTAGATTTAGGTAATTATCCAACTTTGTTTAGGTTTTATAAGTGACTTCTGTGAGTACTTTGTGTTATTATCCTTTGTTTGGAATATGGGCTTTTCATCCTTTTCCATTCTGCGTGTGCTTGGTCACTGTTGCAGCCAGGCTAAGAAACATTCCCTTGCATGCTTCGCTGACTTTATCTTTCTTGTTTATTAATGGTGCCTGATATTGGATTCGAGGTATTATTCAAGTGCTATCGCAGGCATAAATTTTATTTTCTTGTAGGTGTCTTTGACTGTGGAATCTGTAAATTCATACATTGCTTGGGATTTCTCGGTGGTGCAGGGAAAAATTAATTTGGTATTATTCTTAACCTTTATCCAATTATTATCAAGAGGGTTTTGAAGATGTAATTCTTCTCTATTCTGTGCTTCATTTAATATTTTTGCTCTTATACTGGTTCTATTCGGCTGCACCGAAATGTTAATGAATACAAATCTGGTCTCCAACAATCTCATCATGACAGCTACAACAATTAATAGGGCCATGTCCACAGGCTCTCAAAACCAAAACCAATTGCTCCTTTAAATTGGTGGATACAATGTTTCATTTGATTTTGTCTTGTAAAAAGTACAAAAATTAGGTAAAAATAGAAAAGTTATAATGAAATCATAACCAAGTAGTTGTGACAAGTACAATTTCTATACTTCATTAAGTACAAATTGGCTGTGAACATTGATCCACAATGAGGAACAGCCACAGAACAAAAGTGGCCTGATTGTTTCCAGCCATCACGTACTCTCCCCACTCCTTCAGTTTCAACATTTTTCGGTATAATGTCATCTCTTTTTCAAAACTACGCTCATAAAAATGATAACTCAATGGACATAAATTAATTTTTTCTACCAAAGTTAAATGTGTCATAATAATATAACATTTATTGCTTGATGGGTTAAGTGGAGGACTCTATTACGCAAGTCACCATCTAAATGATTTATGGGCAGCGAACTAGATGATTTTTCCGAAGCTGTATCACCAGAATTCTTACTTTGATGTGGCTCATAACATTCTTCTCTACTGCAAGAGTGTCTGAATGCTCCCACTAACACAAATTAAGAAAATGGTTGGTTAGTGTTTTTTTTTTTGTTAAGACAAAATATTTATTAAAACTAACAGAGTACAAGGGGTACCCCAACCCTAATACAAGAGTTAAAGGACTGCTAATAACGAAGAAGAAAACAAACTGACTATCTCCACAACAGCCGATCAAAACAACCAACAAACAACAAATAAATCAAGCTAGACATTAAAACTAAATCAAAATAAAACTTAAACTAATGCTTAAACCACTAAAAGATCTTGTCCTCGGGAAACATCCATCAACCAAACATGAGCCTATGAATTCTCAAAGCACTCCATCAACCCTCAACAGTAAACACCAGCAGCACCCAAATCGCAGAAGCAAACCGCGGCAAGACTAAGACTTGAACTTTAAACCTTAGACTTCAAAGAATCTCCCTTGACGGAGGTATAACATTCGACTCAAAAACGTCTACAGCCAAAGTGTCATCGAATAACTAGAATGCACACAACTTCCACTACCATTAATACCACAATCACGCCCGTCTAAGCTTCGAATACATTAATAGCCAAAACAATATCATTAACTCACAGACCAACATCGATACATTTAAAAACAAAAGCGGTCTTCACAAGCCAATCTCTCAATGTATAATTATGCACCGAAGTAAATGAAGACAACCAGGACCAAAATCAAACTTTGATTTCCTCGGCCACTTTCTCAGAAGATGATTCTGTTCCTTTAAATAAAATTTCATTTCTTGCTTTCCACAAGCTCCATACAATACAGTGCCACAACCCCTTCCACAATTTACAACCTCTCCTAAAAGGATACAACTCTTGATGTTGTAACAAATGATTCTCAATAATATTATGCCCCACCGTAGAAATACCAAACATTCATAACAATTCTTCCAAATACAATTTGCAAAAGAACAAACCAGGAACATATAACTAACATCCTCCACCTCATTAAGACAAAATACACACCCGATGCCATTATTAACATCCAAAATATTCCTTCGAAGTAAGTTTAGTTTAGTAGGCACTCTATTAAGAACCAATTTCCATACAAAGCAGTTAACTTTACTTGGTACTCCTTTAATCCAGATCAGTTTACTCACTGGGTTAGGCTCAATCGCTAAAAATCGAGTCGCTCTCACCAAGTTATAAGCTGAATTTGTTGAGAAAGCTCCATCAATCTCCTCCTGCCATCTCCAAGCATCTGTTACACCATCTTTAATGATACACCTGTTCAACAAAAGAGTTAATACAGAAAATAAAGAAACTTCCCACTCAAATAAAGGCCTTCTCCACCTCCACTCCCACCGCCATTCGCCTCCCACCCAAGCCCCCATACACTTAACTGTGTTATGCTTATCAGTAGATATATTATATAATCTTGGGAATTTACTGGCCAATGAAAATTTTCCTACCCAAGAATCGTGCCAAAATGATGTTTGATCTCCATCTCTGACCTCCCTCGTCAACCCCTTGTCAAACCAATTAACCCCTTCCACAACACAAGCCTTCAATACCTGACTCCACCAACCCGAAACTCGACTCCTCCCCCCCCACACCCCCAATCCCCCTCCCGGAGACACAATCCTCCCCATATTTAGACTCCAGAACCTTAACCCACAACAGATTCTTCTCCACTAGTGCTCTCCACTTCCACTTGCTAAGCAACGCCAAATTAAATGAGACCAGCTCCCTAACTCCAAGACCCCCCTTATCTTTACCGTTACATACCACATCCCACCTCACCCACGCCATCTTCCTAGTATCTACCCCCCCCCCACCCCACAAAAATCTTTTTTGAAGTTTAGTAATTGATTTAAGAACAATCAATGGCAACTTAAAAAATGAAAGGTAGTATATAGGAAGGGAATTGAGAACAGCTTTGATCAGGATAATACGACCACCAAGCGACAGATGCTTACTTTCCCATCTAGCCAATCTCTGCTTCACTCTATCCAACAATGGTTGCCATGTAGACACTTTCCTTGGATTAGCACCAACCGGCAGCCCTAAATATGTAAAAGGAAGAGAGCTTTGTTTACAATTCAACAGCGAAGCCATACTAGCAAGCCACTCAGGCGCCACATTTAAACCCATCAACTGACTCTTGTGAAAATTAACCTTAAGGCCAGACACCAATTCAAAGTTTATGAGTAAACATTTAATAGCCGATACATTATGCTCAGAATCGTTCCCAAAACAATCGTGTCAACTGCAAATTGCAACAAAGAGAGTGGTATATTACTCCTTCCCACCGTAATTGGTGAAAACAACCCCACCTCTATGGCTTTGGCCATAAGACCACTAAGGCCTTCAGCTGCCACCAAAAACAAGAAAGGGGATAAAGGATCACCTTGCCTAAGTCCTCTTTCTAACTTGAATTCTTCAGTTGGAGACCCGTTAATCAGAACCGAGGCACTAGCAGTACTAATACGTTCTTTAATCCAACCACGCCATTTAGCACCAAAATTGTGGTCCTATGGTTCTGCCAACTGTAATTTTGATGATATTGCTCTCTTGAATTGAATAATACTATTGCAGGATATAGGATTCAGCGTTGAGTGCATAGATTCCTTTGGAAAAAAGACGGTAAGATCTTGAAGTTTTTCCTCCCTCATTTTCACTCTTTTGCTCTGTTTTCAGCTACTGCCATACTCTTTTTACCCTGGACTCTTGTTGTTGCTTAACCAGCTGATATTGCCTTATCGACGCTATGAATCTGATCAAGTGAGTAAACTTCTTATGGTTCTCAGTTCTCGGTGACACTACTAGGCTCGAAGCTCTAACTTGCTGGTTTCATTTTTCACTGTAGGGTAACTTCTGCACATGTGTACCGGGGAACTACAAGTTCATCTGGGACAATTCATACTCTACCTTTTTTAAAAAGGTAGACACCATAGATCAAATTACCCACTATCCATTTGCCCCAATTGCTCATCGGTTGCAATAGCTGGTCGATTCAATTTTTTTAATGATTTTGTTGAGGAGTTCTTGTGTTGCTTATCTGTTGTCGGCATAGCAACTCTCATAATTCCTCATGAATCGTAGTTTCTTTGTCCGCTTGAAACTGTCCCCTGCCCCGTCCCCGTCACAAACTAAGTCATGATAATTTTATAGTTAGTTCGAAATTAAATATCTCGCTTCTCTATCACCCAAATCCCAATAGGACTGAAGTTTTTTATCTGCAAGAAATCAAGGGGCCTGTGAGAGTCAAATAAGCTATAAATGTTTAACATTTCTAGCCGTTTAAATTTAAATTTATGTGTCCTTTTTAACGTGTATTGTACATTAGGCTTTCTCGATTACTTAGCATCCCCTTGTGAGGTACTGCGACCGACATTTTAATGTTTTGCTTGGTTATTCTGATGTGGTTTTGGTTCCGCACAGGTTCTACGTTATAAGGTGGACTGTATTCCTCCGGTTGTCGAACCTATATCTACAGCTGATTAATGAAACAAAAACAACTCACCGACAGTATCATTTCATCCCCTATATCGGTTATTTTTGTCGGTCTTATATGATGTACAAAGTTGTGTAAATTGCACCATCAACTGTATCCTTCGGGTGTTTTTTTTAAATTATCAATTTCATTGGATCTGGTATTGGTATTAGACGTGCATTCCTTCTGCGATTTGGGGATCAACATTTGTGAATTACATGAAAGGCGATTTGCATTCTTACATGTTTCTTTGGAAATGCTTTATAGCACACAATTATGGATGGTTGATTTCATTTTCACCCTTAAATTATGACATGCAGGCATGAACGAATCTAGAACTTGTATTAACAGGCAACAAATAATAACATAAAACATGGAGGGCGAAAAAATCCGAAGGAGGCAAAATGTAATTTATGGGGGTAAAATGTAATTTCTGAGGGATAAAATGCAATTTTTTAGGGCAAAAATGCAAATTAATTTTTTTTTACAGGTAACGAGAGGAAGATATTATATCAAGAGAGAGAATATTGTGTCTCCTGAGATAGCTTAGAATTATCTGGTTGACACATTGTTAGCGTTGTATGAACATGTTAACAAGCCATCCAAGTGACAGTGGCTCCATGCTAAAATCTAATCTTGAAGCATGAAGAAATGGTCCATATTCCAAGATCGTTTCTTCTTTTAGGGCTCCAGATGGTGGATTAGAACGAAGGAGGCGGCCCTCGTTCGTCCATGCATACATGTTATATGTGCACGATGTATTATGTGCATGACTTTGTGATTTTTAAAATTAAAATTTAATGTATTTTTATGATAATTTAAAGAAAAGGAAAAGCTGATGTACGAAACGAAGAGCAACTACTAATTCCCGCAATGGGTTTCCTTCCGTCTTCCTCCAGCCATGGATTCCTTCCCAAAATGGGTTTCTTCTTCTTCTATCTCCAACCTTTCTTCTAGCAGCTGGCTTTTGCTAATCTCTCTTCACGCGTTCTCCCATGGTGGAGATTAGGATTTTCAGCTTCAATGCAGCGAGGTTTTTCTCTTTCCTTGGTTGGATTTTGCTTCTTTGTGTTGGGTTTTGCTTTTGTTGTTCAGGTTTGGATCGTGGTGGCGATTTTGGCGGAAGTGGTATTTTGGCCATTGCTAGCTGTCTGGGTGGTGGTCGTTGGTTCGGTTTTTTACTATCTACTTTCTAGATCATGTTTTGGTATGCCATGTTCTGGTATGCCTATTGTGTTTTGTGGTTGGGGTTTTTCGTTATGTGTCACCGCTTGGGAACAACTTGATTTTTGACTACTAACAGTCTCGGTTTCGTGCGTCATTCAGTGACGCTCTATTGTCGACGGTTACCGTTAGAGATTTGGATACGAGGGTCTGCGCGTTTGTTGGACTTTTATCAGATTTTGTCTCTCGAGTATTCATTCATGTATCTTATCATATCTTGGAAGACAGTTCTCTTTACGACTTTGCGCTCATCGAATTGGTTTGAGAGGACTAGGATTCGCTTGGATGGTCGTTGGTTTCTCCTGGTCAAGCTCGTGCCCTTCTGCTGTGCAACTCATCACCATTCGACCTTTTAATTACTGAACTTCTTTAATATACTTGTGGGTGATTTTAGTATTAGCTATGGTTTTATGCTCAAAAAAGAAAAAAAAAAGAAAATAGAAAAAAGAAAATGTAATTTATCAAATGATAGTTATTTTACAAATCTAGCTCATAAAGTTAGCAAGATAGCGAAATCAAAAGAAATATTAGAAATTTACGAAAAATACACCTCAAAAACCTATGATGCACGAACATTTTTAAAAATTACTCGTTGCAGTGTCAAACATTTTTAGGGCATCGAGACTTCTCGGACACTTATCAGATACGTGTCGAACATGCCACATGTCCTTAATTTTAAAAAAATAAAATCGGATACACCGTGTCGAATACTTCCCTCAAAATCTGACACCTGTGTTGTGCATGGCCGATGGGCTTGTATGACACAAAAAGGACACTTTTGATGGTAAATTTAAAAAGTTTTTGGCTAAAATGAAATTTGGACGTGTTAGTTAAACTTTATATTAATTGAGGTGATACATGATACTATGATGATTTCAGCGGCATATATTTATTTATGTGGTTTTTGAATTTGATAAGAATTTTTGTCTTATCTTTAATTTGGATGTGTTTGTTAAACTTTATGTTAATTGCAGTAATATGTATTTGGTGTTAATATTAGTGATACTATGATAATTCCAGTGACATGCATTCATTTATATGCTTATTAAATTTGGTAAAAATATTATTGTTGTTTTTACATGGTGTTAGAATTTAAAATTATGAATTTTAGTATTTTGTAATATATTACATGTATATAAAATACATGTGTGTCACATCCGTGTCGTATCCTGAAAATTTTGAAAAATCATGTCAATATTGTCATGTCAGTGTCCATGCATCGTAGTCAGAAACAGATGGCGGTCATTCTATATCCCTATAATGTAATCTGTTTGATTTTAGAGGGAATTACATAAAGGTACCACTTAAAAACCTTTTGTTCAACCAAATCTATGCTAAAAACAAAATTTCTTAACAATCTATTTTTCAGAAAATTTTATTCAATTAGGTCCAATTTTATGAGCTTGTTTCCAGAAATGTATTTCTTCTTTACCAAATGAAAATTCAAAATAGTTAGGTCAACTCATTTGTTTACTAAAATATCAATTGTTTGTTCAAACCCTAGCAATGCATCATTTCCAACCAAATTAGGGTTTCAAACCCATGAGTCGCCGCCGCATGTTCACCTCCTTCGCCCGTCGCCGCCTGTGCATCTCCTTCACCCCCGCCGCCTGTGCATCTCCTTCACCCCCGCCGCCTGTGCATCTCCTTCAAAAAACTCCTATCATTTATTTTCCTTTTTAAAACAGCTTACTGGTAGAATGATGATGAATGAAATTGTTCAGCACAGTGAAGCCATAAACCCATTGAAAGATTTTGCTCATGTTTAGAATGAAAGTGATGTTGAAATTGATATTATCACCACATTGAATCAATTGCTTTTGAAAATGATGTCTTCGTTTGATAAACTCTCCTTGAAATTGATGGCTTCGATGGTTTTTGGATATTGATGCACGGTTTTTGGACATTGATGCACGATTTTTCTACATTGATGCACGTGAAATTCTGAAAATTTCATACATTTGGTTCACGATTTGTTTAACCATGTGCGTGCATCAACCTAAAATTGGACATTGGATGCATAAAAATTGGATATGGGTGCATAAAAATTGGACATTGGATTAGGGGTGGGAATCGGGACTGGTTTCGGGGAATCGGGATATTCGGGTTCGGGTAATCGGGTATCGGGAATATTAAAAGCATACCCAAACCCGAATATGTCGGGTACCCGTACCTTGAATTTTTTTAAATTTTTTTAAAGAAACGCTACACAGTTTTAAACCTAAAAAATATTTTTTTTTAAAAAAAATGAACCCGAATGTCAGGATCGATTCCGGGGGTGGGTTGTCATTCCACACCCGAGTTCAACCAACTTGAGCTTCAATAGCTCGTGTTCTTGAAGTAATTGCACCGAGAGATTACATCGAGTTCGGTTACAAAACCGAGCGGAAGACACTCGACATAACCCGCTCTAAAACCAATTACTCATTTGAAAGGCATTTTAAAGATATGCAAGAAAGTAAATAAACAAGCATTTGTTTATGGAAGTTCGAAGGTGGTGTAATCCTTCTACGTCTCCCCTTCTTCCACCTCATGGAAGGATTCCACTAGAAGACTTTGATTTATACAATCCCGTTGTACAAACCCGATCCAGTTGGGAATGCCCCATCCAACTAGAACTCCTAGCAACTCAACTATGTATGTTCTTTAATGTCTCACATACAAAGACCTCTCATCGGTCGTGATAAATCATCAACCGTTACAATGATATTCACTCATCTATTAAGCTCTCATATACAATGAATAGAGTGAATATATATGGCACAAATGATCTCTAACTAGATCTGATATAGCAAGGTAAGTGGTGCCAAAGGTTTGGGGAGTGCTCTTCATTTAGCAACTTTTGTCTTTGAAGTTCCCCAATTGAATCTCAAGTGGGTTTGCTTTGGAAGGCTTGGATTGATCTTCAATCAGCTGTTATTGAGCTTCCAAATCATGTATATATAGCCCCAAGTAATGATATATACGTTAGACACAAGAATATGCCCGTTGGAAAAGGTTCTACACCATTCCCGAGCTTGCAACGATCATATTCTGGTTTCTGGGCTCTTTGTATTTCGGACCGGACTGGCAGGATCAGCTTGGGCAGATCAGTCTGGCCGGATCAGCATGGTCAGATCAGTCTTGCCAGATCAGCTTGGGAAGATCAGTCTGGTCCGGATCAGTCTGGATAATCAGCTTGATACAAAACAGATTGATAAACTTGTTCTTCTGATCTGTTGCTTGTAGCTCTTGATTCTTTGATTTCTGGGCAAAGTGATCAACATGATAGTTGTAGCCCTTTTTCTTAGCTTTCCACGGAATCAAGAATCGCTCGATTTCGAGTTTGTATGAGAGAGTTATGCTCGAAATACAAGGCGATGGTCCTGCTGTCTGTTTGCTGGATGCAGCAGCACATGGCGTGGCTTGCAGAAGCGTTTTGGCCATCTTAACGTCCGATTCAGTCTTTGACTTCCAAAAATGACTTGTAGATATTTGTCTTAGATTTCCAACCCATACTGAATCGTTCCGTTTCGATAAGCTAGCTAAGAGTTATGGTCAACAGACTGACAGTTGCTTGCTGAAACAGCTTGTTGTTTCTTCGCGGTACAGCTCGATCTTGCAGGCGTCTTTTCTCCTTGATAACATTCGAACTAGCCGATCTGTTGTGAAATATGACTTTTAGTATTTTGAGTTGGCTGTTCAATATTTTTGGAAGCACGCCATTTCGATATCCGAGCTATTAGATATGATCGAAACAATCCGCTCTGCCAGGATTTCAGACTTGGTACAGCTTGATATTTTCAAGCTACTTCTTTGTAATTCATCAAGCTTCTAAGTTATGATCTATGAACTGCACACTTGATGAAATATGTTAGGAACACAATAATAAGTTTTGTTAACATCAAAACCAAGATTATTCGGGTTTCCCAAGCCCAACACCGAACCCGAACAATTTTTCTCCTAAACCCCTACCCGAATCCCGTCCCACTACCCGATCGGGGAATACCCGATTATCCCGACCCGACTGGGAAATACCCGATCGGGTCGGGTCGGGACCCGAATTCCCGAACCTGTTTCCCACCCCTACATTGGATGCACTAAAATTGGAAATGAATGCACTAAAATTGGACATTGTTGCACGATTTTTTGTGCATGATTTTTGTGCATTGGTGCATGATTTTTCTAAATTGGTGCACGATTTTTGGACATTGATGCACGATTTTTGGACATTGATGCACGAATATTTTGGCATATGGGTGCACGATTATTTTGGCTTATGATGCACGATTGTTTTTGTCTGTGTGTGCACGTGCTACAACAGTGAATCAATTGCTTTTGAAAATGATGTCTTCGTTTGGTAAACTCTCATTGAAATTGATGGCTTCGATTGTTTTTGGACATTGATGCACGATTTTTGGACATTGATGCACGATTTGTATACCTTGATGCACGTGAAATTATGAAATTTCATATATTTGGTGCACAATTTTTTTTAACCATGTGCGTGCATCAACCTAAAATTGGACATTGGATGCATAAAAATTGGACATGGATGCATAAAAATTGGAAATTGGATGCACTAAAATTGGACATTAATAGACTAAAATTGGACATTGATGCACGTTTTTTTGTGCATTGGGCATGATTTTTGTGCATTGGTGCATAATTTTTGGACATTGATGCACGATTTTTGGACATTGATGCACAATTTTTTCTACATTGGTGCACAATTTTTGGACATTGATGCACGATATTTTCTACATTGATTCACGATTTTTTGGCATGTGGGTGCACGATCATTTTTTGCGTATGGGCGTACGATTATTTTGGCTTGTGATGCACGATTTATTTGGTCTGTGTGTGCACGTGCTACAGTAACCGCGTGAGGGTTATTAATGTCATTTCGACAGTAAATGAACCTAACGAATTGATGTTTTTTTGGTAGACTAAGTTGAATTATTGTTGACTAAGTGGTACCGGCTTGTAAATGCCCCTTGATTTTTATCGTATAATTTTGGCCTCTTTTAGTATAAATATAAAAAACACCAATTATTAAATAGTTTCTAAAAGACTAAAACATAATTTAATCCATGGAATGCTTTTAACTAAAAAAAAATTAGATAAATACTATTTTAATTATTTAATCAAGATAATTGTTAGTATAATTTGTTTGGAAAGCAATAAGCATACATAGATGGGATTGAAATTATAAATTAATATTAATTTCAAATAAGTTGACAAATTTAAATGTCGAATATATGAGACTATTATGATCCCTAAACTTTGAAGAGAGACTAAAAACGTTGCGGGGGCAAAAATGAAACTAGCCATCCGAAAGCTAAAAAGGGATCGCATCTCCAAACAGGAGTGGGATTGGCCGTTGGCGGAAGTTTGTTAATTGCTGACATTTTTTGGTTCGAAGACGAAGCGATTGTTTAGATTGAATGAGAATTTTTGTCGGGACTGTTCATTCGAGAGAAAAAAAAAAGGTGGAGGACAAGGAGTTTGAGAGATGAAGGGTGTGGTTGGAGGCAGCGAAGAGAAGATGGAAAATCTGGTGATTCCGGTGGTTGGCCTCGCCGTCCTATCAATGCTCGTTCCGCTTGTCTTCTTGCTTGGCCTCCACAACGGTCCGCACTCCACTGGTGTGCTCTACCATCTGTTTTCTATTTTATTCCGTTTTTTCGACTATTTTATTGATTAGATCTGTTCCGAATATAAGCGATTCTATTTGTATGTGTCCACTCACGAGTGGATGTGCATTTACTTTTATCATCGAGTTCATCAGTGTGGGCATAAAAACAGTGAACTAATTCATTCCGACCATTTCAGGAGATGCCACTCAACATCGGAATTCACAACCTGTAAGAATTTCTCGACATTTCTATATCAATGACAGTTTTTGAGATTTTTTTTTTGTGTTTTTGTTTATGTTTACCTTCATAAAACACGAATAAATGGAGCTTGATGCTCTACTTTTCTTCTCTCTTTTTTTGGTTTTTGTTTTTTGTTTTTCTCTTTGGATGCTTCCTGGTTCAATTAGAATCCATTAAAAGATATTGATCAACACAATGATGCTGGTATAATAGAAAAATCAGAGGTACATAAGAATGTTGTCGATCTGATTACTTGGAATTATTAACTGTTTACTTCAGCAGTGTTTACTTATTTTGGCAACCTTCCTCGCTTGGCAAACTTACGTGCATGTATATGACACTACACAGTGGCTAAAATCTATGCTACTCGTTCATTTGCCCCGAGATATGATCCATTATGGGACACATCTTAAGCTAGCTCCTCTAATTTGTTTTGGTTTCTGCCTGTAGGTTAACCACTCTACACACGTGGATGACCTTATAGAAAGATTGGCCCCTACTTTTCCCAAGGTCTGTTGCATATGCTTTGATTGTTAAGACCGAGCTACTTTACTGTTACATTCTGCATATATCATTTTCCTTCTGGGAACAACATTGACCCCATCCAGTTCCTTATCTTTGTTTGTATTCGATCTCGACTTAAAAATCTCTACATTAGAAACAAGATTAGCTGGTAAAGGCACCTTCTTGCACTTATTAAATATCTCAGTTTCTTACTCTCTTTTTTCCAGGAAATTGGGAACATCTCCAAGAGAGATGGAAATGAAACAGATGGTAAATAAGTTCAAAAGAATCTCTTTCTCTTAAATTTTGATACAACATTCCAAGGATAAGTGCATAATTTATGTTTACTCTGTCATCTTTCTTTCTACATAGGTTTTTTCATGCCAGCTGATTTGCCAAAAAAATCACAGCCGGTAATTGTATGATACAACAACAACAACTAAGTTTTTAATCCCAATGAATTGGGTATGCTACATGAACAATAGAGAGAATCAAGTCGGGTCGGACACATGCGTCAGTCTTCTCCAAACGCTTCTATCAGTCAACATATCTTCTGTAATCCACTTGCCCTCCAAATCTTTGCGTATAACTTCGAGCCATGTCTTATTCGGTCGTCCTCGCTCTCGTGAACTGGCCGAAATCCATGGACTCCACTCGACGCACAGGTACACAGCTGGGCCTACGTCGAACATGACCAAACCAGCGTAAGCGGTTTTCTTGCATCTTCTATTCTATATAAGCCAGTAATTGTATATATATCATTAAAAAAACTTCGTAACTTTTAGTTTTGGAATTCAAAATTTGTGTTGAATCGTCAAACACAAATGTAATGTGCTGTAGAATACTGAACCTGTTGGCAAAAACTATACTGTGGAGCATAGAAGAAGTGGTGATGAAAGTGATCTGATATGTGAATTTGCATTTGGGAGTTATTGTTTATGGCGTCGAGAACATAAGGAAAAAATGGAAATTACCGTGGTGAAGAGGATGAAGGACCTACTTTTTGTTGCTCGTGCTTACCATCGAAGTATTGTGAAACTTCATCATTTGAAAAATTGTCTCATGAAATGGAGCAAAATAACCAGGATTTTGAGCATGTTCTTAGCGAAACTACAGCAGATAAAGATATTTCCCCTGGGTATGTTCAAATTTTACGGATCAATTTAAAGTACATTAAGTGCATGTTTAGGACCATTCTCAGGTATTTTCTGTGTTGTGCCTTTTTCATTTACTGCCTTCATACATCATTTGTTCATAACTTTAACTTTAGATTTATTGATTTACCAGTCTTTTTTTGGTAGCACATTCTCACTTATTACCTTTCAGTTGTATGTGGCTCGCTTTTGATCGATCAAAAACTCTTTCAGCCATTTCCACCGATCATTTTTCCTTTTCTCTATCAGGCTGGACAAAGCTCAAGAATATTGTTTGAGACGACTTTATAGAAGATTTTCTTTTTTCTCGCACTTTTTCTAATCTGAAGATCAAGAACTAAATGTGAAATTCTGCAGGGTTTTGGACTAATTTGATCACCATTAAAAATGGATCAATGTCAGCGACGGAATATTACCAATGCCTTTCCACCATAATTTGGTGTAATTACGGTGATTTGTTAGTTCAATTAGTTTTAAAAATTTAATACTATAGGAAAAATGCTAACCTTGAACTCCCGGCGATGTTGCCAGGGCATGGTTTTGAATGGAAAGATAGAGCTAAAAAAAGCTCGATTTGGGATAGATTATATCGAGTCGTGCTCGACCTTGATTGCTAATTCAAGCCAAGCGGGAGCTCAAGTTTATGTCTTTTGAGCCTTGAATCGAGCTTGAACATGTTCAAGTTGAACTTAAACTCGAGCCTTAAATATTTGCTAGTATTCGTCTCGATTTAATTCTTTTGCACTGGTAGACTGGACCCTATCATTTCTAATACCATTCCCTATTGTGTTCTTGATATAGTTGTCACATATCTCCTTTGAGAAGTGAGAGGTCAATTTAAGCCCTGCTCCCCAGTTATCAGATGTTGAATCTCTCAACTTATTAAATATTAATTTTCTTTGACTATGAGTGTATCAACTGAGAATGTCTCGGTTGACTGATTACCAACATTCTCTTTTATCTTGTAAAAAGCTTGTTGTTGAGGGTGTACTTCAATTATGTCTCTTGATTCGTGTGTGAAAATGTGCCCATTTGTAACATCCCTTTAAGTGTCTGAAAGTTGGAGTATTGTGGTATCATGCCCAATGGAGACAAAATAGGATATGAATTGACATTTTCTTTAACCAGCGAATCATTGTGGGCTACATTCTGTAGTTATTCTTACCAAGAAGTTCATACTGTCTTTAAGATCTATGTAGTTGTGCTCATTAATTTATCTTGTATCATGTTGTTTTTAAAATTTTACATAATTGCGTGAAGAGCCTGAAGACTAAACACAACTTTGCTTATTTCATCAGGAATGAGAAGAAGATTACTAAAATGGAGGCTGTAATTGCAAAAGCAAAATCATGCCCTGTGGATTGTAACAATGTGATAAGAAATTTAGACAGCTAGTTGACTTGATAGAGGATGAATCTAATTTTCACATGAAGCAGAGTGCCTTCTTCTACCAACTTGCGGCTTAAGCCATGCCAAATCTCCATTGTCTGTCAATGCGATTAATGTTTTAGATCTTCATTTGATATTGAGCCTGCGCTGATTGAGAAATTTCTAAACCCGGCTTTGTACCACTATATTGTGTTCTCACGAATATACTTGCATCATCTGTTGTGATCAACTCACCGTGATGCATGCTAAAGTATGGCCTGTTTATATTTCTTCATTGACTTCATCTCCTTTTTAACTCCAAACTTCTGTCTTTAATTATACTGTTTTTGTTATTGATGAGGTTTTCGTCTTTGCAGGAAAGTGAGAAACAGGTTTTTCATTTGGTCACTGACAGGGAAAACTACTTTGCCATGAAGGTTTGGTATTTCAGAAACAAGTATAAAGAAGCCTCAGTTCAGGTGCTGAACGTTGACGACATTAAGTTGTTTGACCATCATAAGGTGGCACCGTTGTATCTGTCATTGCCTGAAGAATTTCGTGTTTCATTTCGTAGGGTTGATGAACTGTCTTTCTCGCTATCTAAAACGGAATCCATATCCATGTTTTCACGTTCCTACTATCTCCTTCATCAGACTCTGGAGAAGTTGTGGTTTTGGAAGATGACGTTGTTCAGAGAGACTTGTCAGCCCTCTGGAAAATAACATGGGGGAAAAAGTGAATGGTGCCGTGCGATCTGTCCAATGAAGTTGGCTCAGCTGAAAAAGTATGTTTCCAGAAACACTATTTATGAAAATTCTTGTGCTTGGACCTCTGTGGTAAATAGAATTGATTTATCTAGGTGGGGGGCGCATAATATTTCAGAAACATTTCAGAGATTGGTGCAAGAGGTACCTGTGTGGCAACTTTTTTGTTTGAAGTTTCGTTTGGCACTATTCTTTTCTTAATTTTTTGAAGAATTTAATTTTATGAAACTGAAATTGTGTGCGTGTATGGATACAATTGTAGAAAGGTGAAAAGGACATCCAAATCACTCGTAGGCCCATTTGTCATAGGATCTTGTCAAATGAATAGTGTGCATTAAGCATTGTAGTCTTATTTCAGCATTGCGATGAGGACAAATGGATGGCATTCAACATTTAGGTTAAAATTTTATAATCCTCCCTGACTTTGAACAATTATGTTACCCTACTAGTAATGTTCAGAATTTTTTTTAGGGTGTTCTTCAATTAAAAGTGAAGATTGCTCCATTTCCAATCTCAGAGGAGGCGACTATAGAAATGGCTGACGGAAGCTGTTGAAGTGCGTAAATCTAGAATGTGTAAAGTGCCATGATGATTCAACTTCTTTATTTAACTTCCATCACCACTTGCAAATTTGTTTTCATCCATGTTCCATAGGCTGCAACCTTGACTGCTTCTGTTCACATCACATCACTTGTTTCCTATGCTTTGTATTCTGCTCCCCCTAACCTAGAAGTACGTAGGATGTGTTTCCAACCCAATGGGAATGGGTACACTACAAATTACTGACCGACTCAAATGTTTGTACGGTAAAGGTAACTCGCAGAATAGATGACGTTGACTGAAGTCAATTAGGTCATAATAACAGCAGCCATTTCATATTAGGAAATATTAACAATGAAATCAAAATTGATCCTATAGTGGGTTTACCTAGTGTAGACCTTATAAGTTTCTTTTGGTGGTGCATACGCTTCCAAAACGTGCTTGCTGATTTGTATAATACCATTCAAGAATAAAAACAAAATCTTTTGTTTTTTTACGTTGATTAGAATTATTGAGTGAATTTTAGTTGATCCACTTATATGTTGCGCGATTTATCTTGTCATAGATTGATCACTTAAATAAAAAGAATTGATCACGTTAGCGAAACATGGACACAGTTTTACTAGTCCACATTCAATGTCCGACTATTCATCTGTTTTCGATGTTGACAAACGCAGATGAGCAGAGAAGAGGGAACATCCGAAACTGCTGCATTAAGCGCTAGCTTGCTCACCTTTCAAGGTTTAGTTTATGCTCTTGATGATAGTTGGATGTTATCTGGTCTAGGACGTCACTATGGCATCGATTTGGAGGCTGTCAATTCTGCTGTAATGTTGCATTTTGTTGGAAACATGAAACCGTGGCTTGGACTTGGTATTCCCAAGTACAAAAGATTTTGGAAAAACTTCCTAAACCAACAAGATCCGTTCTTGAATGACTGTAATGTGAATCAGAAGTCATAGTGTCATTTGCTTTAGAAAGTTGAGGTATGTGAATATTCCGCGAAGCAAGGTCCACGGATTTACCTTTCGTGCGATACTGTGAAGAATGTTCCTTGTACCTGAAGGGAATCGGTATGAGAGCTAGGCTAGCTCTAGCAATGATCTATTTCACATGCACCTCCAACGTGTAAATCATCGGAGATGATATTGTAGCAGTCACCTCAGTTGCTGTGATCGAAGACACTCAAGATATGTGGTCTCGAGGAATCAGCTTATCTCTTCTTTCTTTATTGAAATCTTGAAAAATCATTCCAGGCACAGGACTTGATACTAAGGAATTTATTGGATTATCAATTTGGATGACATAACGAATCAACCAACTCATGTCTGTAAGGGTAAAGTTTGGTGTATTGTATTTGTATTTACGTTGGCTTTGTTTCTTGATAAATGACATGCCAACAATTTCTTAATTTGGTTCCCAACTTTCCCAATCCAAAAGTACAGCCACTTAAATTAAGTTTGATCGTATTTAAAATTCAAAATTTTTTATTAGAATATTTTGTATGTACGTCATAATTTTTTTTTTTAACTTCTAATATTGTCGCGCAAGGCATTTTTTTGGTTTTGTTATTCCCTCTAAATAATTATAAAAATCATTAATATTTATTTTGAGTGCTTTATGTATTATGACGAGATCGAAGAGAAAAAGCAGCAGGAGCATACTCCCCACAATTGATGAATGGTGATGACCATGAAGAGGACAGGACGATTCTGGTAATGTCACTACAAGACCTTTACATAGTAGATGCTATGATTTTAATTTTTTAAGTATAGACAAAATGATCCATATATAGCTGACTCCACTTGATGTGGATAAAACCATTGATTGAGTGATTGATGTCTTTGAAAGTAATTGATAACAAGAATGCCTTGATATCTTTGGTTGCTTATTAGCTTTTTAAATCTAGACTGGGATTTTCATTTTGTTTTTTACTAATAACTTTGTATTCCTAAGTATTTGTATTTTCAAGTACCTCTGGTATTTTTATTTGCCTGATCAAAAAAAAAAAAAATCTTTGGTTGCAATTGTCTTTTGCAAACATTACACCTTTTTTCAATACAGACAAAATCTGTCAACTCTCTCTTAAGTAGACCTGTACTTCATTTGGACGAGAATAATGCGTTAACTTTTCGAATGTAACCTTGCCAGTTGACAAAAAATAAATCGTAAATGTGCTCTTCAAGTTTAATTATTCATAATTTTTTTCATGGAGCATCCGGATAACTCTTTGATTAGTTTAGTGTGGGGAAGAATGGACGTTTGAGAGTGTAGATCAAGGCTAGAGATTGTAAAACAGACTTGTGGGGCCGGGCTGGCACCACCCACGTGTCAAAATAGGCCGTTCAGCATGTCCATTACTGTAGCAAAACTGGCTGGGTTGGACCACAAGCGACCCACCAGTTTTGTGTTTCGACGTAGCCTGTTTAAGGTTGAAAAGATTATACTATCTCAATAGAGGATAGAATCCACATCTAAAAGGAATATTCATGTAATATAAACGGATGGTCTTCAATCGTGATTGTCTCGTCGATAGAAATTTATTAAGACATTCAACATACGATGATGGACAATTTACAAAGCTTGCGAGAATTAATCTATCATCAGTGGTAAAATTCATCAATTCAGAAACAATAAAATGCAGAACATGCACAGTAATATTGTTAAAGCTAATTTTACGACGAAGCTTAAAATAATTTGTGAGAGCTCGTGGTCAGAAATAAAGATTGCATTTTTCTTCAAAATTTATGTCGGATAAAAAAACAAATGTAGCTTCTACTTGATCGATTGCCACAGCATTCGCAACCTACCCAACCCGTCTACAATCCAAATGGTTTCGAGACTGTGGGGGTGCAAGTCTCCATGAGTAGCATAGTACAAATTCAGGCCATTTATCATTCATTTCAATTTTCAAACCACGAAGTAGCGTTTGGTCCAAAAAGTATCAGAACCATATTTCGAGATATTTTTTTTTTATATGTTAGAAGAAACAGAGTAGGCAGGGACTATACACCAGGCAAAACAGATAAAAATAAATGAAATTACTGATTTCCACGCATCTCCGACTCTAGCCAAGTATAGTAACATATACACGATAGAAAGGTTGACGTTTAAGCAAACATATAAAAAAAAAGTACTATTTTCTGTGGTTCATGGGAATAATATAGCAATGCACCATTAGCCATTACCAGCTAGATATAGAAAAGGATTCATATATATAATGTGTGTGCCTATATGTGTCCGTGTTACCGCCCTACTGGATTCATTATCTGGGAAAAGACGGCACTTGGAGTCAACCCATCCGAGTCCTGGCTGGCAAGGCTTCGGCCCCCAATGCCTGTGTACAATCCTTGTCCACTGCTGCTGCTCTTGGAATCATCAAAAGCCATAGGAGACAAATCTGGATCTTTCTCAACTCCAAAAGATTCGATCTCTGCAAGACCAAAACCGTTGTCACTTTCCCCTGCACTCTCGTGAAGTTGCAGAGCAAATTCAAGGTTCCATAGCACATCACCCATTGAAGGCCTATCACTTCCAACATCAGACACACACTTCACTGCTGTCTCAGCTACTTTTTTGAAGCATTCTGGTGCGATCTTCCCCTTGAGATAAGGATCAATGATTTCGTCAAGCATTCCCTTCTTATAGCAATGTAGCGCCCACTCAGCCAAGCTAACTTGTTCCTTTGGAAGTGTTGGGTTTAACGCCGGCCTAGCACATAAGATTTCAAAAAGTACAACTCCATATGAATACACATCAGATTTTTCAGTCAGTTGTTGCCGTCTGAAATACTCTGGATCCAGATAACCAAAACTACCCTTCACCACTGTGCTGACATGGGTATGGTCTAGTGAAGGACCTGTTTTCGACAGGCCAAAATCCGAAACCTTGGCCACCCACTTCTCGTCCAAGAGGATGTTTGTTGTCTTGACATCGCGGTGGATAATGGTGTGTTTTGCACCAGTATGCAGATAATGCAAACCACGAGCAGCGCCAATACATACCTCCAGCCTCTGCTTCCACGGCAGTGGGGGCTTCTGAGTTTTGTAAAGATGCTCCCGCAGTGTTCCATAAGCCATGTAATCATATACAAGTGCCATCTCACAATTCTCTTCGCAATACCCTATCAGAGATACAAGGTGGCGGTGGCGAAGTTTTGAGAGCATTTCAATCTCAGTTTGGAATTCATGCATTCCCTGTTCAGAGAGTGGGTTCCCTCGCTTGATTGCAACTTTTGCTCCGCTGTCAATCTCACCGCGATAAACTTTGCCAAAGCCTCCCACACCAAGGAGAAGAGCCTCATCAAAGTCATTAGTGGCAGCTTTGATCTCAGCAAATGAAAAGTGGCGACAAAGGTTTGAAGGCCGTGATGACGCAGAGCTTCCGGTGGTATTTGTCTTGGCAGAACCAGAAGAATGTGAATTTCCATATAAAGAAAAAGGAAGCCAGCCATCACTAGCGCTGGGATCCTTTTTGTGCTTCTGACGTCTGTAGGAAATAATGCACATGATCAAACTAGCTACAAGGAGTGCAACAAGTCCACCTCCAATTGCTCCTCCAATAATGGCTTTGTGATTTTTCAATTGATTAGATCCTGACGATTGGCTTGTGTCAACTAGAGGCTGCGGAAGGGGAGCTGGATTAGGACCACCAAGATTCCCATTAGTACCATTTATTTTGAAAATTTCTAGTCCATTCAAGATAGCATCATATCTTTGGGGCTTTGAGGGAGTGTATGGGTGTAGATCAAGCCAGAGATACTGTTGGGGTGGTCCAGTGGGAACAACCACGACATAATCCCTGTGAACAGGGACTCCATTGCTTCCTGCCCAACCAATCACATCTGCCTCCTTCTCTGCAGTCTGATTATTAATGAAGATACTAAAAACTCTCTGGTTTACTTTGTTAACAAGGTCCGACACCTCGCAGAAGTGGAGTCTAACCAGATAAGAGAAGCCAGAGTCAATGTTGAAAGTCCATGTCAGATTGTAATTCTGATTAACAGATGCATTTGGACCCATCGACCTCAAAGTGGTGTATATTGCAAGCGGGGCAATATAGCTAGGTGATCCTGAGGGATAGCTTACCGTTACATTTGGATCAGGGAACTCTGTAACTCCATGAGCCGCACTGAATATGTAAGCTGAATCATCATGCCATGACCTCTGGAGACCAGTATCATGAGAAGGTGAAATGTCGTTTCCACCCACATTCAGCCGATAAACATTCTCAAGTGCTGTGCTGTTGTCAATATTGAACCCAGTGGATTGCCCAACAACAATTTCTGTCCCATCTGTACTATAGATATCAGGATGCGGAACGAGCTCAATCCCATTCACAAACGCATATGAGTTGGAAGCATTTTGCGATGGTGTGAATGTGATATTTAGCCATTCAAAAGGGACATTAAGAGAGAACTCTTTCATCATATAATCATAATTCAGAGCCTCTGTTGTTTGAGAAGCATTGAAGTTCTTCAAAAGAGTATAGGGCCCAGAAGTCACGGAGAATACGCCATGGGAAGCATCTAATCCATTATAAGAAGCTGGATAGAAATACAAACGAAGGAACTTACGCCCAGATGCCACTGGGAAACCGTAGGTGAAATCAGAGTGGAAAATTCGAGCTGACATGTAAGGTACTTGGGGCACAGAGGGTTTTTGGGTGGCAGCAGAGACAGTTAAAGAGTTGCTGCTGGACAAGACAAACTTCGAGCCAATATCTGATGTCCATTTTCGACCATCTGAATCGGTAGAGTCAGGGGGACCTCCACAGTTCAAGAAAATATTCTCCGTCCGTACATAATCAATGGCAGAAATTACCAATGCCAGCAGCAGAAGACTAAAAGCCGATATGGCCCAACTTCTATTTTGATTTCTCATAGATATGATCTAATAGAAGATATCATCCGAATCTGGAAGACGAAAATAAAAAACATCATCGTTTGCCCAGTTGTGTAAAATTATATACATCGCCCAGAAATGAATATAAAAAGATACAAGGAAAACCACAAATAATTGACATGTTAGAATCCTGAAGAGCATGACGATGTACCGAAGTTCCGAACTTCAAACAAGATATAAATTCAACAGTACATTTCAATCTTTAATAATATTAACAAAAAAACCAAGACAAAGAAGTGACATTCTAGCTAAATACAGAGATCTGAAGCTGGTTGAAATCAGCCACCTACTTAATGAGAGAACTATATAAAAAAGATGAAACCGTCAAAACATTTGAGCAGCAGATGCGTTAAAAAAAACCAAGCGCAGGAAACAAAAAATGCAAGAGAAAACAAATTCAAAACGGTTTAAACACAAGGAAAGGAAATTCACCTCAAATATAAGCACTAAAAACCTTAAACAAATGAAATTCAAGTCACTATAAATAAATTTTCAGGAGAAGAATTGAGATGGGAAAACGAGACTCACTTTGAGTGAGGTTGAAATAAAAATTTCGTGAGACGAAGCGTACGGATAAAATATGCGGTTAACCGACGGACAGTGCATTTGACCGTAAAATGACCGAAAAGCCCTTAATGCCCCGTCTCTGATCACCCGAAAGAACAAAAACTATTGTTGAATGAGGTCACTTGTACCGAGAGCTTTCAATTAATGTAATATATATAATATATATATATAAATTTTAACCAAATTAAATGAATCATAGTGTAGCATACGATTAATGTCAGCCGTACAAACGCCTTGATGCAGCCTCTAGTAATATGAGTTGTCGGGTGGGGCCCAGTCCCACCCGACATTTTGTGTTATATTATATATTTATATATATAATAATTTTAATTATATAAATTAAAGATTTATTTACCAATAAAAAAATGATAAATTAATTATGTTTTGTTATATAAAAAAGATAGCATAAAGTTGCTAAGTAGATTTTATTCGTTTACATGGAGGAGGTCTTAACCAAAAAGTTATTTTTTAAAAAAATTAAAATTATATTACCAGTTAAGTAGAGAAAGCGATCCAGATAGCTTTCACCATAAATAAGAATCTGATAAAGACAAGCAACTAACTTGTGATCTTATTTAGGTAATTAGGTACAATCAATTAGGGATGACAATGGGGTAGATTTGTGACGGATTTGGCCAATCTTAGGACTCGTCTCGCTACACATAAAACCCGGATCCGCCTCCCGCTTAGACCCCGCGAACCCGGCGGGTTTACCCGCCCCGCTCCGAACCAATATTTTTAAAATAAAATAAAATTAACTATAAATCAATTTTGAAACACAAAAAATGAATTTTGTGATTGACTTTCATGTTTTTTCTAGTAAATATTTATAATAGCATTGTAAAACTATCTTTAAGCTACCAAATATTTATCAATTTGCTCACATTCCCTTCAAAATGTCCAACTTCTTTAACATGAATACATGAGTTTTGATATAAAATTAAATAATGACACTTTATTATTCAATCAAAGAAGAGAAATATATATTCAATATTAAATTATTTTTAAAAATTTTTTAAATATATGGCGGGGCAGGTTCGGGCAATACCAGGACCCGTCCTGCCCGTGTCCAAACCCGGTTGAAGTGGATATAGACAAATGCCGACAGGGCAAGACAATGCGAGTCTGAATCTGGACCCACCCCAATACCATCTCTACAATCATTCCTCCTTACGGCTCTAAATTTAATATAATATTAAATAAGAATCAGTTAATGATTCTAGTTCACTCACAAGTCACATATGTTTCTTTTTAACATTTACTGATCCTCGTCATCATAATTATTTTTATGTAAATAAATCCTATATATATGAGCACATTTTAGTTTTACTTATTTTTATTTAACTGTATTCTTATTATCTCATTTTAATATTTAAGAATGTAGAATTTACCATTTTAGAATTAAATGTATTACAAGTTATTTTTACTTAATATTAAAAGCAAAGTACATAAAAAATAAAAATACAAATTCTACCTCTTAATAACGTTAATTTATGTCCTGCAAGTTTCAGCACTACAAAAATCTTATGACGCATTACCTATACATTTCCAGGTTGGACAATAAGGATCAGAGAAGGGTAATCACTCATTCTTATAACAACGGGTCTTATATTCTAAGACCAAGAAACGTGGGGTGGTTGGAGGGGGTTGGGAAGCTCTCCCCTCCTGGTTCTCATTAACTAGCAGCTATCCCAAGGGATACAATATCAATATCTCACGATGTATTAGCTATCAAGAGCCGTCTTCGTAGATTGAGGTAATATATTTTTTTGAATAGTTTTTCCAGCCAGATATTTGCTTCTGTTTCTAACCATGAGTAATTGCAACTCTCAAACAAGCATATATTTATGTATATTTCAAAAAAACAAATAAAAAAGAAATATTTAGCATGAACTATAAAGAGCAAACTAGAAACTGACAAGTGATAACCATCTCTGCATATATATTATACAGAAAATGTAGTAGACAGAGGAACCGAGCCTCCGTCTGATACACATGTGGCCTAAAATGATCCATAATGCAAGTCTCTAGTTTCGTTTCATTCCTTTAACCTGTACATATCATTAGAAGGATCCGATGCTCTGGAGTGGTCATTAAATCATGTAAGACTTTAACTTCCAGTTTTAACTGTGTGGTGCAATCACAGAAGAATATGGCACATAGAAGCATTCTATCAAAGTGTAAACTTTAACATTGCGTCTACAGCTTTCTTCTTTGCCTTTCGAGGTCAGAATATAGACACCATCATTATTCCGTGAATTGGATGATGCCCTCTAATCAATCATGCATGCTCCAGTTGCTTAATGATTCAATCTAATACCAAAATTCCTGGTGAAATCATCTTCTTGGAATGGTTCATCAGCAAACATATTCTTGAGTCATTTGATTGTGAAATCAAAAGACTAATTAATTTCCAGATATTGGAATGTTGTGGAAAGATGAAAGCTTCGCAGATATAAAAATTAGGTTGGAAGGGGAGTACCAGAGGTATGCATTGGCATTAAACGCCTTTCTCGGTGCCTAATCAAATTTGGCACTTGGTGCTACTGGTTTCATTTCAGGTTCCAATCCAATCAAATAGATCACATCATTCTTCATGTTTTATCCTGCCTCCTACCAAGGAAAATTTGATGCTATCCAACCGGCACATGCAGTTGATTTCCAATTGATGTGGAATATTCCACATCAATGGTGATTATGCGTGATTATACCCCTAAGAGTTGCATCAGACTAACCTTACGAAACATATATTTTCATCAAATATCAAATATATTAATTAATTTGGAGTGTCTTCCTACATATCAAGTTGTAGGCATTCCATTCATTATACATGTGTGTATAATCAATCGTTTAATATTAAACCTCCTCAAACTAATATTAGACCTTCTCAAACTATACATACAAATAAGCGGTTTAAAGCTTATCTGGTTTAAGTTGTTTCATATTTAACTTTGTTTAACACATTTAACCTCATTGTAGCACATTTTGTTTCAAAAGCACAATACAATCCAAAACATGACTTGGCGTTCTCTTTCAATGGAAACGACTTAGTTACCAAGTTACCATCAAGCCACGAGTCCTTTTGCTTACTTATAATCTCAACAGAAACCAGAAAGTTGCAGCAGCCATACATTTTAAGATGCGAACATAGGGGGAAGGGGAAGACAACACATCCTAAGTGCCTTTATGAAAATAGAAACAAAATATCAAATGAAGATTTTAACAGTTATCTCATATTTAGTTGACATTACTGCGAAGTTGATACAGAGTAAATAGTACAAATAGAATTGTCCAACAAAAAATGTTCACATGATAATATGATGTTAATGCGATGAGAAGATATCGAGGTACAAGTACATGAATCTGAGTCAGTACGAGATAGATTTCTATCACACTCAGTGAAGGTTCCATAATTCCCGCAAAGAACAGCAGTTAAAATTCAAGCTTTCTGCATAATTTCTTGTCAATGTTTCTATACTTACTTATGGACTTCTTTGGAGCTCCAGGACATGTTACAGTGATTCCATCAAAGCATGCTGCAAATTTAGGGGTGCAGAATCCATCTGAATCTGAAACCTGGGCCCTGGATTTGGAAGCAAATTCCTTGGTCCGCTCCGAGGTAATAACATCCAGTAGGTCGCTATACACAATATCGAATAACCGTTCATCCTCAGAGATGGTATGATTGTAGGCTTCCTGATTCCTACTACTTACCAAATTTGTGGTACTAGAGAAGTTGATCCGCCTCACGATATTGTTTCGCGATTCTTCCACGCCTTTTCCAAGGCGAGAAGCTAGCATGAACTTGTCATTAACAGGAGCAAATAGATCAAAGATGCTCCCTTTAGGGGTTTGTGAGCCGTCGTCGTTTAAATCGACGCAAGGTACACTGGGAGGAGAAGAAACCAACATGACTTGGCATGAAATATCAAGGATTGATCCTGCAGTCGCTCGGTTGGAATCGGGAGTTACAGGCCCAATGGGCACTATGGGAGAGTCTCCCTTCGGAAGAACGCAAATTGGCAAGAAATTCGAAGAGATAGTACCTTGCAGTTCAAATCCGTTCGCACATAGTGCAGAATCCATGTCTCCAAGGAGAATGCTAGAATCAACAGTCTCTAAAAGGGACAATATTTGTCTGAATATCCCGGCAATCCAATGAGAGAGAGAGAACTCGACTCGGTGAGGAATTGGGGAGAAATCTGACGTATAACAGAGCATCAAAATCAAAACAATGAAAAAAGAGGGTTCAATTGAAGCACAAAAAGATTAATAAAGCTGAGAAAAGGAAGTAAATCGCAGAAGACGAGATGAGTTCACTTACTGGGGCATAAGCAGAGAGCAAAGGTTTTTGGGATCGACGAGCAAATGCCCTAAGGCCATCTCCAAAAAAAAAAAACCCGTGGATGAGACGTGATAAATGAGGAAATAATAGTTAAAAAATATGGCTCATTATATCCTTAAAAATATATCAAACGATGCTCAAATATAAAAATTATATCCTACTCATCCATTACAAACTTTATTTTAATTTATTAAATAATTAAAATATATTCTAAATAAAATAAAACCTTTAAATCTTAAAAAAAAAATCAAATGAAAAAAAGCGCAGAAGTTTCACACCAAAGTTATAGTGCGCCAACAATATGCTTAGTACTGTAGCCGGCGCCATCGATGACTTCAGGTTGGAGGATTATCTAGTAAAACTGGACAATTCAAAATATTAATTTTCTATAATTATGATTTTTTAAATTTAAAATTTGATGGGAGAAAACAAAATCGATGAATAATAATAAGAATGTTATAATTATAATTGTAAAATTTGTAATTAATAGTTAATTAAAATTCCCCATGGTCTCACTATCCTAAAATAAATAAGGTGCATGTGTTTTCATATATTATATTATTATAATAATATTATTAGTTTAATTATCAATTTAATAATAATAATTACGGCCACAGGGTAATGTGTGGTGAGATCTATTTTATGATGTGGTGTCCTATGGAGTAGCCAAGAAGTACCCATCAAAGAACAAAGCATTATTTTATGAAAAGTAAACATCGTAATCAATTAATTAATTTAATTAATATATGTAATGTCCAATGGTCCAAGTAAGAGCAACGCAAGGAACAAAGGTCACCGCGTAACGAAAGCACAGCACATGATTGGGCTCGGAGGATCCCGCTTTGGAGAAACTTTGATAGAGGAAGAAGAAGCAGTGACAGTTGATTTTGAAATCGGATGATTCTGTTCTGGAATTGGAAGAGATTGAAGGAACCGTTAGATTGTAACTATTATTGTTAAGTTTTACATTTTTGAACTAAACCCTATATATATGTGAAGTGTAGTATTGTTGTGTGGCTGCAAACGGAATGATGTGCCGCTCAGCCTGCCTGCCTTGTAGTAACTGTCTGGGTACCTTCTCTCTTCTCCTAACTATTCCTTATTCGTCCTCGATATTGTGATTTGCCATTTTTTATGTTTGTATTGTGTCCCTTTTGTTTTTGTTTTTCCTTTTTAGTTCATTTTTATCAAATTATATATCAATTAATGACTGTTTCTTCTGATAAGTATTCATTAATTTGTTCTAGTTTTTTTTATCACTTTTCTTGGACTTTTTTTTTTGTAACTTCATTCCTAAAGACGGGATTTTTATTGGAATACGACACATACATATGTCTATTAGGAAAAAAATGCTTTCCATCCACACTCAGAGGATCGAACCAATGAAAAGGAAGAGTAGGAGAAAAAAAACAGAATAGAAAGAGATAAGAAAGAAGTTAGAAAAATAGGAGGAATGAAAATAGAGGTGCATTATCTGGTGTGTGTTTGTATATAATTTTGTGTGAGGTGCACAACTGCACATGGCCGTTGTGCTAATGAGAATCACAGGACAACAGGAAGCAATTACAAACTCTTCCTTTTCTTCAGAAAATTAAAGATCTAAGCGACAAAAAAAGGTATGCGGTTATGAGATTAGGAAATTATACATGGATAAAAACGCCTTCACTATGTCAAATGATCGGAAATGATTTTTGGGACTTATATTCTCTAAGTGGAGCTCCAGCCAATGATATTAGATTGGGTAAATGTCCCTGAGAATGAAGTTTATTTTACTTTGTTAGTTTAGAATCCACTTATTGCTTATTGTAGGAGTCATGTTACAAAAAGTATTTATTTATTCTTTGCATTATTACTCGATTGAATTGTCAACAAATGACTCTGCATTTATTCATTTATTTTTATTTCGCAGACAAATATTTTACGACTCTGATCTGAGATTAACATTTTGTCGCTCTGATCCATAGTTTAGATTAAGAAAGTACTTTGCTAGGACGATATCACGCAAATGTTTTTTTTTCTCAGTTATGTGGTTGTGCTGTTTATATTAGGTCTTGGAAATTTTTCATGTAGAATCTGAATGTAACTGAATATTTTGTGTAAAAATACACATGCCTTCTAATATCTGTACAGCTTTTTTATCATAATTTGATGTTTATCTTTTATTTGTCCAGAGATCTTGCGGGTTACAGAGATGATACCCAATCACGGCTTCGGAGAACTTGAGAGCTAAGACATAGAAGTCCCATCCCTATGGCTTCTTCAAACCTTTTATCAAATGCTGCTGGGACAGGGTTAGCAGGCTGGAACATACTAACTCAAGAGGTAATTGGTTTCTTTGTAACATATATGCATTCAAATGCTTGCACACAGCTAGTGTTGCACTTGCAGGCTATAAAGTAAACATGGACTATATATTTTTTCCTTTTCTTATTGAATTTTGATTTCTATGATTGTCTGTTTCTATGTGGAGGGGTGCTTTTGTCGTATTATTATCAAAAATTGCTATGCCTTGCGAATTGGGTAAGTCCTTCCAAAATTTGGTGCGAGGGTTTTATTAGTTGCTCACCTGGCCTTTCTGTTTACGAGGCAAACATGGAAATCATTAAAACATAACAGTTTCTCCAGTCAATATGGTTGGTATACTGCAAATCATTGAATCATGTAGACTATATGGTTAATTTATGCGGCTTCCGGAAAAATTCTTAATGAAAGTAAAATCTTAAGGATTGGGTTCATGGATCACTTTGTTTTTTTCTGTGGCAATTACAATTTACGATCAGATTAAATTTCTTTCAAATTAGTGATTAAATAAGAATCCTGTAAATTTCTTTCAAATTAACGATTAAATAAGAATCCTGTAAAAGATACAGCTATAACTTTCATGATCTTCACAATCATGATCTTCACAATTCTTTTCGGCCTATTGAATGTAAAAGTGAATACAATGTGAGCATACCTTGGTTTTGCCTCGGGTAAATTACTGGGTAACCAATTACTATGTACATTCATTCGACTTCTCCACTGTATTACAGAGGTACAGGCCTCCGGGTATGACAATGAACTGGCAAGGAGCTCCAGCAAGTCCTAGTGCATACACCGTCAAAGAATTTGGGCCTAGAAATTCCTGTTGACACCTATCCTAATGTAAGATTTTGAATGAGCTGGCTTCCCTGACTCTCAATATACATTGTTTGTTCATTCCCATTCTTTAGGGTCAGTATGCATCCTTCTTCATTAAAGTATCTTTTAATGCCTATCTTATGGCCGCATGTTCAATTTTGTGGGGCGACTTTTAGGCCCTAGAGGAAATTCATGGAAACGAGTGGAAGTCACTACAGGATGTCGAGTGTATATTAAAGGAAATGGCTCAGTAAAGGACCCTGACAAGGTAAATTATTGTGCCGCCCCCTCCTTGTGATAGAGCTTTATAGCATTTTTCCTTTGGGAAAATCAAATATATAACAACGTTCATTTGTTGTAGAAATGCACATTTACTGCTAATAGGCATCTTCTGAGTCTTTAACTGTCGTTAAATTCTAACTTCATTATGCTGGTGTTTGTAATCTGAAGGAAGAGAAGCTACAGGGCTGACCAGGTTATGAGCACCTGAATGAACTGCTCCATGTCCTAATTGAGGCCGATTTACCTGCCAATATTATTGATATCAGATTGCGGCAAGCACAAGAGAGAATCAAGGAACTGCTGAAGCCAGTGGTGTCTGATCAGCTGGACCTTTTAATTCTATTCACTTGTGAATGCTAAGCATTTCTTCCTGTATCTTCTAAAGACAATGGATTCTGTAACTATCGGTCTTTGTTAGACCATTGAGTGGCATTGATACTGGCCTCTTTGTAGTTAGAACATGCTATATTGCTCTTACTTTCGGTTACTACAGGTCGACATCCTTTACGGTTGATATTTTTATTCTTGGATTCACAGGAGTGGAAATGGTTCTCGAGTGGATTTAATTGGTTTGGTAGGTATGATTTCATCATTTTTTATTTGGTTATTTTGGATTTGTTCAATGACCATTATTAGATTTTATTAGAGAATTTACTTAATATAGCATATTTCAAAGCACTATTTTTAAAAATAGCCCTCTTTATTCAATATTATTCAATATAACCTTTTATTATTTAAATATCCTAAAATGCCCTTTATATATACTTCACACATCTCAATTAATTACCCCAATTAAGTACTAATGTTTAATTAAACCAAAATCGATATATACTTCACATCCCAACTGAGCGATTGCAAATCAGAAAATTTACTGATTGCAAACAACTCAATATCCATGAAGAACAAGACCAAATTAGAAGATTCGTAAACCAACAAATCTCACGCCCAACACCGAAGATCCAGAAGAAAAATTTCACGATTCGTAAACCTGAAAAATGGCACAAAATCGAAGACCCACCACCAAAAATCAATTTGTAAACCATCAAGATCCACACGAAAAACAAGCGCAAAACCGAATGAAATTCCAAAAAGAAAATCCCACGATGTTCGAACCAATAGATTTACAAAAAAAAAAAAAAAATTAACCAGACAAAAAAATGAATTTAATCAATGTTTGTAATAACCATTCAAAAAGTTACGAGCGAATCAATAGATTTACAAAAAAAATTAAAAAATTAACTAGGCAAAAAAATGAATTTAATCAAAATGTTTGTAAAGCTTTACATACTTCGACCACAGAAATCGACGATTTGCGAACTAAAAAAAATATCAAGTTAAGCGATATTTGTGATAATCAAAAGCTTTTACACAAGTTACAAAGTGAATTGATTGACCAAATAATAATTTTGGGGTGATGCTAGTTAAAGGCTACTTTTAAAAAAAATAACTTAAAGGATATATTTGGAACTTATGGCTATTTTTAAAATTTAACTTAAATGACGGCCAAAATTAATTATAGTAATTGCTAGGAGGCCATTTTAGAAAATCCCTCATTTTATTATTGTATTAGCAACTCTAGCATGAGATATGTTTGTTTCAACTTTCAAGGGTACACATTATTATTTATCTATTTATTTAGTTATTGCTTAAAATGGTGTGTATTTGGAGGGTAACACCTCGAATATAAGGAACATGTCATGAAAAAGAAAGACTTGTACGATATTAAACTTGCAATGAAAGAAAATATGTTTATGTTTCATTTCAAGAAATATATATAGAAAAAAAGATTATGATTAAATTACATAATGGTGTCCGAAAGGCGAAAACCACCCAACTTTGAAAATACATAGATTTGTTTAAAAAAAATTTCCACCAAAACCCTACCACACGCCCAAGAAGGTTTTGAGCGAAACCCTTAATTTTATTCAGCTATAATTTATAAATATTAGAACTTCTTATATTATTTATATATCAACGTTCACTAAATTTTAGAATCATGTACATAATATCATCATTAGCATTTAAAATAAACTAATTCCTTTGCACGCGTTATGTACATATACAATATTTTTTTTGTAAACCGAGATAGTAATTGTAAATTAATTTTTACCTTTAGCTTTTGGAATGTATTAATTTTTTTTCAAATTGATTTTGGAGTTTAATATCCTCCCTTTTTTTTTTTTGATGTTACCCGTTATCCAAATTAGTAGGGTCATTGCGACCATTTAGCACATTGAACATCTTTGTTATCTGATAACACATATGAATGTATTATGGTAAGTTTACTTTAGCTCATATTACTACTATTGTCCCCAGCACGCATTGCGTGCTTGCACAGTTTTTTTTTTCAATTGGTTTTTAACTTCTTTTTCGAGATTTAATTACAAATATTGTACACCAACAACAACAACAACTAAGTCTTTAATCCCAATGAATTGGGTAGGCTATATGAACAATAGAGATAATCAAGTCGGGTCGGACACATGCGTCAGTCTTCTCCAAACGCTTCTATCAATCAACATATCTTCTGTAATCCTTTGCACTCCAAATCTTTGCGTATAACTTCGAGCCATGTCTTCTTCGATCGTCCTCTCGCTCTCGTGAAATAGTATGTGATATGATAATATTGTAATTGCCAATATTATTACAGATATCTTAAAAATATAGTATATTATGATAAATTGAAATTATTAAAAGTCTCAGGGATATTTCAGTCATTTTGTATGTTGACATGCTATTTACGATTAGTAAAAGATTTCGTGGTATTTTAGTAATTGCATGATCATAACAACAGATCATGATAATTTTTATAACCTCCTCTTCGTTTATAATATAGTAAAGATAATATAAATATATAAAAATGTTCTTTTTGTCTAAATCTTAGTTTTATTGATTCAGAACAAATGAGATTTCTATATTTTTAGTGTAGAGTTTACACATTTAACATCAATTAATCAATATATATATATATATATGTGTATATATATATAGTATTTTGTGTTATTGATATTATAAATATATATATGAAATGACATTTTGGAGGCAGACAATAATATAATATCTATATTGTTGCCTCGGATTTTGGTAGGGTAGACGTGTATTTCATCCGAGCACCAAACAATATACAAAAAGTAAATGAGACCAGATTTTTTACGTGGAAAACCCCAAAAGATGGGGAAAAAACCACGGGACCTAGTCCGGTATAAATTCCACTATAAACAAGTGTGTGATTTACAGTGTTCTTTACAAGAAATGAGCTAAGAAATGAAAATGGTGAAGGGGGAAGACCTCGGCTGCTGCTTGTTCTTGAGGAGGAAGGAGACATGCTCTCTTTTCCCCCCCCCAAGAAAGAGGTGTTGGCCTTCCCCATGCCCTCCCCACCCTCCTGCCTGCTCTCTCATGGAAAATCCCCCTCCTTCTGGGTGAGAGCTATCTGGTATTTATATGAGAATGGGGGAGACAACCTGTAACTACCTACCCAAGGTCTAGGGGACACTGTCTGATGCTGAAGGTAGGGGTCAGAGTCCTAGTGCTGGGGACCACAGACAACTTATTGCACTCTTTGTACGATTTCTGCAGCTTTAAAGATATTATTCGTGTACGGAGATATGTTCTGTGGCCGACCTGGGGTGGCCAGGGTGGGGTCTTCCCGAGGCCGAGCTGGAGGTCATCCTCGTGTCCAACCCGGGGTGGCCAGGGTGGAGATCTTCCCGAGGCCGAGCTGGAGGTCATCCTCTCGACCGACCTGGGGTGGTCAGGGTAGATGTCTTCCCGAGGCCGAGCTGGAGGTCATCCTCGTGGCCGACCTGGGGGTGGCCAGGGTGGAGGTCTTCCCGAGGCCGAGCTGGAGGTCATCCTCGTGGCCGACCTGGGGTGGCCAGGGTGGAGATCTTCCCGAGGCCGACCTGGGGGTGGCCATGGTAGAGGTCTCGCCCAAGTCAGGTCTTGCACAGTCCATACTTTTACCAGGGTAACACCAGTATCCCCCCTCTAGTCGAGCTAGTGTAACGCTGTCTCGATTGTTCGGGTATTTTGGCAAGACCTGATCTGTTACTTGTGCAGGGATGACCTGTTAATCTGTGCAGGGCTGACCTGTTGTATGTACAGGGCTGACCTGTTATCTGTGCAGGGCTGACCTGCATTAACTCTGAGCTCCGGAAATAATAAAGATGAGCATATATTGCTCTCCCGACCTGAGCTCCGGGAATAATAAATATGAGCCGATAGTGCTCGCCCGACCTGAGCTTCGGGAATAATAAATATGAGCCGATAGTGCTCGCCCGACCTGAGCTTCTGGAATAATAAATATGAGCCGATAGTGCTCGCCCGACCTGAGCTCCGGGAATAATAAATATGAGCCGATAGTGCTCGCCCGACCTGTGCTTTTAATTGGTGCCAGGGCCTCATACACCTGGGCTTTAGTGACAGTGATGACCTGTTATATGTGCAGGGCTGACCTGCAGTAACAGCTAGAAATAATTCTAAGTACAGAATTAAATCTTAACAGGGCTGACCTGTTATCTGTGCAGGGCTGACCTGCAATAACAACTAGGAATAATTCTAAGTACATAATTAAATCTTAACAGGGCTGACCTGTTGTATGTGCAGGGCTGACCTGCAATAACAACTAGAAATAATTCTAAGTACAGAATTAAATCTTAACAGGGCTGAGCAGGGCTGACCTGTTATATGTGCAGGGCTGACCTGCAATAACAGCTAGAAATAATTCTAAGTACAGAATTAAATCTTAACAGGGCTGACCTGTTGTATGTGCAGGGCTGACCTGCAATAACAGCTAGAAATAATTCTAAGTACAGAATTAAATCTTAACAGGGCTGAGCAGGGCTGACCTGTTATATGTGCAGGGCTGACCTACAATAACAACTAGAAATAATTCTAAGTACAGAATTAAATCTTAACAGGGCTGACCTGTTGTATGTGCAGGGCTGACCTGCAATAACAACTAGAAATAATTCTAAGTACAGAATTAAATCTTAACAGGGCTGAGCAGGGCTGACCTGTTATATGTGCAGGGCTGACCTACAATAACAGCTAGAAATAATTCTAAGTACAGAATTAAATCTTAACAGGGCTGACCTGTTGTATGTGCAGGGCTGACCTGCAATAACAGCTAGAAATAATTCTAAGTACAGAATTAAATCTTAACAGGGCTGACCTGTTATCTGTGCAGGTCTGACCTTTCTGAACTCCGAAGTTAATAAACCGAGCATATAAGTCTCGCCCGGCCTGAGCTCCAATATAATAAATATGAGCGGATAATGCTTTCCTGACATGTGCTTTTAATTGGTGCCAGTGCCTCATACACCTGGGCTTTAGTGACAGTGATGACCTGTTCTTTTAAATGGTGCCAGGGCCTCATACACCTGGGCTTTAGTGACAGGGATGACCTGCACTTTTTATTGGTGCCAGGGCCTCATACACCTGGGCTTTAGTGACAGGGATGACCTGCACTTTTAATTGGTGCCAGGGCCTCATACACCTGGGCTTTAGTGACAGGGATGACCTGCACTTTTAATTGGTGCCAGGGCCTCATACACCTGGGCTTTAGTGACAGGGATGACCTGCACTTTTAATTGGTGCCAGGGCCTCATACACCTGGGCTTTAGTGACAGGGATGACCTGCACTTTTAAATGGTGCCAGGGCCTCATACACCTGGGCTTTAGTGACAGGGATGACATGCACTTTTAATTGGTGACAGGGCCTCATACACCTGGGCTTTAGTGACATGGATGACCTGCACTTTTAATTGGTGCCAGGGCCTCATACACCTGGGCTTTAGTGACAGGGATGACCTGCACTTTTAATTGGTGCCAGGGCCTCATACACCTGGGCTTTAGTGACAGGGATGACCTGCACTTTTAAATGGTGCCAGGGCCTCATACACCTGGGCTTTAGTGACAGGGATGACCTGCACTTTTAATTGGTGCCAGGGCCTCATACACCTGAGCTTTAGTGACAGGGATGACCTGCACTTTTAATTGGTGCCAGGGCCTCATACACCTGGGCTTTAGTGACAGGGATGACCTGCACTTTTAAATGGTGCCAGGGCCTCATACACCTGGGCTTTAGCAATCAGGGCGGACCTGTGCTGATATTTGCCAGGGCCTCATACACCTGGGCTTACTTCGAATATCCCATCCGAATAAGTTCATCCAAAGTCCAAAACAAATAAAGATCCCGAGCTGATGAATAAGGCCTTATTGCGAGATCGCATGCCTGAGCTGATATAAATAGGGGCTTGCTGCAAGATTGCATGCCCGAGCTGATCCTCAATCCGAGCTGATGTGGGGCTTACTGCGAGATTGCATGCCCGAGCTCAATATAATAGGGCCTTACTGCTAGATTGCATGCCCGAGTTGGTGATCCTGTCCTGAAATAAAAATAGCACTACGCAAATATATATGTACGAAACTCAAATATAAGTTGGACAGGAAAAACCATAATTAAGGCATGGAGATTAAGCGCCCAAGTTGAGTTTGATTGATGAGGTCTAGCTGATGGCTGAGGTGGCCGAGCTGATGTGGATGAGGCCGAGCTGGCATGGACGAGGCCGAACTGGGCGAGGTTTCCGAGTTGAGGCCGAGCTGATGTGGATGAGGCCGAGCTGGCATGGATGAGGCCGAACTGGGCGAGGTTTCCGAGTTGAGGCCGAGCTGATGTGGATGAGGCCAAGCTGGCATGGATTAGGCCGAGCTGGCATGGAAGAGGCAGAACTCACTGTTAAGGCCGAGCTGGGGCCGAGATGGCCGAGCCGAGATGGCTCGACGTGAGGTATTGATTTGATCTGTCACTCTTAATCATCTCCAATCCTGCAACAACAGCTCTTAACGCCCCAAAAACCAAATGCTAAAGCAGCTCCATTCTACAAAAATTGTGGTCGGCCAGGGGGAAGAGGTATCACCAGAGATCTGAGGCCAGATGTATCATCTCGAGAATCATTACACTGGCGTTTCTTCGAGTGCAACCCAAAAACATAGCAACTTTCATACAAGGCTGCACCCCAGAGATGCAACCCTCAAACCATCCTTCTCCTTCCCATATCTCAACGTCTTGAGCTCACGTTCCCACAGACGGCGCCAATTTGTTGCCTCGGATTTTGGTAGGGTAGACGTGTATTTCATCCGAGCACCAAACAATATACAAAAAGTAAATGAGACCAGATTTTTTACGTGGAAAACCCCAAAAGATGGGGAAAAAACCACGGGACCTAGTCCGGTATAAATTCCACTATAAACAAGTGTGTGATTTACAGTGTTCTTTACAAGAAATGAGCTAAGAAATGAAAATGGTGAAGGGGGAAGACCTCGGCTGCTGCTTGTTCTTGAGGAGGAAGGAGACATGCTCTCTTTTCCCCCCCCCAAGAAAGAGGTGTTGGCCTTCCCCATGCCCTCCCCACCCTCCTGCCTGCTCTCTCATGGAAAATCCCCCTCCTTCTGGGTGAGAGCTATCTGGTATTTATATGAGAATGGGGGAGACAACCTGTAACTACCTACCCAAGGTCTAGGGGACACTGTCTGATGCTGAAGGTAGGGGTCAGAGTCCTAGTGCTGGGGACCACAGACAACTTATTGCACTCTTTGTACGATTTCTGCAGCTTTAAAGATATTATTCGTGTACGGAGATATGTTCTGTGGCCGACCTGGGGTGGCCAGGGTGGGGTCTTCCCGAGGCCGAGCTGGAGGTCATCCTCGTGTCCAACCCGGGGTGGCCAGGGTGGAGATCTTCCCGAGGCCGAGCTGGAGGTCATCCTCTCGACCGACCTGGGGTGGTCAGGGTAGATGTCTTCCCGAGGCCGAGCTGGAGGTCATCCTCGTGTCCAACCCGGGGTGGCCAGGGTGGAGATCTTCCCGAGGCCGAGCTGGAGGTCATCCTCTCGACCGACCTGGGGTGGTCAGGGTAGATGTCTTCCCGAGGCCGAGCTGGAGGTCATCCTCGTGGCCGACCTGGGGGTGGCCAGGGTGGAGGTCTTCCCGAGGCCGAGCTGGAGGTCATCCTCGTGGCCGACCTGGGGTGGCCAGGGTGGAGATCTTCCCGAGGCCGACCTGGGGGTGGCCATGGTAGAGGTCTCGCCCAAGTCAGGTCTTGCACAGTCCATACTTTTACCAGGGGATACTGGTGTTACCCTGGTAAAAGTATGGACTGTGCAAGACCTGACTTGGGCGAGACCTCTACCATGGCCACCCCCAGGTCGGCCTCGGGAAGATCTCCACCCTGGCCACCCCAGGTCGGCCACGAGGATGACCTCCAGCTCGGCCTCGGGAAGACCTCCACCCTGGCCACCCCCAGGTCGGCCACGAGGATGACCTCCAGCTCGGCCTCGGGAAGACATCTACCCTGACCACCCCAGGTCGGTCGAGAGGATGACCTCCAGCTCGGCCTCGGGAAGATCTCCACCCTGGCCACCCCGGGTTGGACACGAGGATGACCTCCAGCTCGGCCTCGGGAAGACATCTACCCTGACCACCCCAGGTCGGTCGAGAGGATGACCTCCAGCTCGGCCTCGGGAAGATCTCCACCCTGGCCACCCCGGGTTGGACACGAGGATGACCTCCAGCTCGGCCTCGGGAAGACCCCACCCTGGCCACCCCAGGTCGGCCACAGAACATATCTCCGTACACGAATAATATCTTTAAAGCTGCAGAAATCGTACAAAGAGTGCAATAAGTTGTCTGTGGTCCCCAGCACTAGGACTCTGACCCCTACCTTCAGCATCAGACAGTGTCCCCTAGACCTTGGGTAGGTAGTTACAGGTTGTCTCCCCCATTCTCATATAAATACCAGATAGCTCTCACCCAGAAGGAGGGGGATTTTCCATGAGAGAGCAGGCAGGAGGGTGGGGAGGGCATGGGGAAGGCCAACACCTCTTTCTTGGGGGGGGGAAAAGAGAGCATGTCTCCTTCCTCCTCAAGAACAAGCAGCAGCCGAGGTCTTCCCCCTTCACCATTTTCATTTCTTAGCTCATTTCTTGTAAAGAACACTGTAAATCACACACTTGTTTATAGTGGAATTTATACCGGACTAGGTCCCGTGGTTTTTTCCCCATCTTTTGGGGTTTTCCACGTAAAAAATCTGGTCTCATTTACTTTTTGTATATTGTTTGGTGCTCGGATGAAATACACGTCTACCCTACCAAAATCCGAGGCAACAAATTGGCGCCGTCTGTGGGAACGTGAGCTCAAGACGTTGAGATATGGGAAGGAGAAGGATGGTTTGAGGGTTGCATCTCTGGGGTGCAGCCTTGTATGAAAGTTGCTATGTTTTTGGGTTGCACTCGAAGAAACGCCAGTGTAATGATTCTCGAGATGATACATCTGGCCTCAGATCTCTGGTGATACCTCTTCCCCCTGGCCGACCACAATTTTTGTAGAATGGAGCTGCTTTAGCATTTGGTTTTTGGGGCGTTAAGAGCTGTTGTTGCAGGATTGGAGATGATTAAGAGTGACAGATCAAATCAATACCTCACGTCGAGCCATCTCGGCTCGGCCATCTCGGCCCCAGCTCGGCCTTAACAGTGAGTTCTGCCTCTTCCATGCCAGCTCGGCCTAATCCATGCCAGCTTGGCCTCATCCACATCAGCTCGGCCTCAACTCGGAAACCTCGCCCAGTTCGGCCTCATCCATGCCAGCTCGGCCTCATCCACATCAGCTCGGCCTCAACTCGGAAACCTCGCCCAGTTCGGCCTCGTCCATGCCAGCTCGGCCTCATCCACATCAGCTCGGCCACCTCAGCCATCAGCTAGACCTCATCAATCAAACTCAACTTGGGCGCTTAATCTCCATGCCTTAATTATGGTTTTTCCTGTCCAACTTATATTTGAGTTTCGTACATATATATTTGCGTAGTGCTATTTTTATTTCAGGACAGGATCACCAACTCGGGCATGCAATCTAGCAGTAAGGCCCTATTATATTGAGCTCGGGCATGCAATCTCGCAGTAAGCCCCACATCAGCTCGGATTGAGGATCAGCTCGGGCATGCAATCTTGCAGCAAGCCCCTATTTATATCAGCTCAGGCATGCGATCTCGCAATAAGGCCTTATTCATCAGCTCGGGATCTTTATTTGTTTTGGACTTTGGATGAACTTATTCGGATGGGATATTCGAAGTAAGCCCAGGTGTATGAGGCCCTGGCAAATATCAGCACAGGTCCGCCCTGATTGCTAAAGCCCAGGTGTATGAGGCCCTGGCACCATTTAAAAGTGCAGGTCATCCCTGTCACTAAAGCCCAGGTGTATGAGGCCCTGGCACCAATTAAAAGTGCAGGTCATCCCTGTCACTAAAGCCCAGGTGTATGAGGCCCTGGCACCAATTAAAAGTGCAGGTCATCCCTGTCACTAAAGCCCAGGTGTATGAGGCCCTGGCACCATTTAAAAGTGCAGGTCATCCCTGTCACTAAAGCCCAGGTGTATGAGGCCCTGGCACCAATTAAAAGTGCAGGTCATCCCTGTCACTAAAGCCCAGGTGTATGAGGCCCTGGCACCAATTAAAAGTGCAGGTCATCCATGTCACTAAAGCCCAGGTGTATGAGGCCCTGTCACCAATTAAAAGTGCAGGTCATCCCTGTCACTAAAGCCCAGGTGTATGAGGCCCTGGCACCATTTAAAAGTGCAGGTCATCCCTGTCACTAAAGCCCAGGTGTATGAGGCCCTGGCACCAATTAAAAGTGCAGGTCATCCCTGTCACTAAAGCCCAGGTGTATGAGGCCCTGGCACCAATTAAAAGTGCAGGTCATCCCTGTCACTAAAGCCCAGGTGTATGAGGCCCTGGCACCAATTAAAAGTGCAGGTCATCCCTGTCACTAAAGCCCAGGTGTATGAGGCCCTGACACCAATAAAAAGTGCAGGTCATCCCTGTCACTAAAGCCCAGGTGTATGAGGCCCTGGCACCATTTAAAAGAACAGGTCATCACTGTCACTAAAGCCCAGGTGTATGAGGCACTGGCACCAATTAAAAGCACATGTCAGGAAAGCATTATCCGCTCATATTTATTATATTGGAGCTCAGGCCGGGCGAGACTTATATGCTCGGTTTATTAACTTCGGAGTTCAGAAAGGTCAGACCTGCACAGATAACAGGTCAGCCCTGTTAAGATTTAATTCTGTACTTAGAATTATTTCTAGCTGTTATTGCAGGTCAGCCCTGCACATACAACAGGTCAGCCCTGTTAAGATTTAATTCTGTACTTAGAATTATTTCTAGCTGTTATTGTAGGTCAGCCCTGCACATATAACAGGTCAGCCCTGCTCAGCCCTGTTAAGATTTAATTCTGTACTTAGAATTATTTCTAGTTGTTATTGCAGGTCAGCCCTGCACATACAACAGGTCAGCCCTGTTAAGATTTAATTCTGTACTTAGAATTATTTCTAGTTGTTATTGTAGGTCAGCCCTGCACATATAACAGGTCAGCCCTGCTCAGCCCTGTTAAGATTTAATTCTGTACTTAGAATTATTTCTAGCTGTTATTGCAGGTCAGCCCTGCATATACAACAGGTCAGCCCTGTTAAGATTTAATTCTGTACTTAGAATTATTTCTAGCTGTTATTGCAGGTCAGCCCTGCACATATAACAGGTCAGCCCTGCTCAGCCCTGTTAAGATTTAATTCTGTACTTAGAATTATTTCTAGTTGTTATTGCAGGTCAGCCCTGCACATACAACAGGTCAGCCCTGTTAAGATTTAATTCTGTACTTAGAATTATTCCTAGTTGTTATTGCAGGTCAGCCCTGCACAGATAACAGGTCAGCCCTGTTAAGATTTAATTCTGTACTTAGAATTATTTCTAGCTGTTACTGCAGGTCAGCCCTGCACATATAACAGGTCATCACTGTCACTAAAGCCCAGGTGTATGAGGCCCTGGCACCAATTAAAAGCACAGGTCGGGCGAGCACTATCGGCTCATATTTATTATTCCCGGAGCTCAGGTCGGGCGAGCACTATCGGCTCATATTTATTATTCCCGAAGCTCAGGTCGGGCGAGCACTATCGGCTCATATTTATTATTCCCGGAGCTCAGGTCGGGAGAGCAATATATGCTCATCTTTATTATTTCCGGAGCTCAGAGTTAATGCAGGTCAGCCCTGCACAGATAACAGGTCAGCCCTGTACATACAACAGGTCAGCCCTGCACAGATTAACAGGTCATCCCTGCACAAGTAACAGATCAGGTCTTGCCAAAATACCCGAACAATCGAGACAGCGTTACACTAGCTCGACTAGAGGGGGGATACTGGTGTTACCCTGGTAAAAGTATGGACTGTGCAAGACCTGACTTGGGCGAGACCTCTACCATGGCCACCCCCAGGTCGGCCTCGGGAAGATCTCCACCCTGGCCACCCCAGGTCGGCCACGAGGATGACCTCCAGCTCGGCCTCGGGAAGACCTCCACCCTGGCCACCCCCAGGTCGGCCACGAGGATGACCTCCAGCTCGGCCTCGGGAAGACATCTACCCTGACCACCCCAGGTCGGTCGAGAGGATGACCTCCAGCTCGGCCTCGGGAAGATCTCCACCCTGGCCACCCCGGGTTGGACACGAGGATGACCTCCAGCTCGGCCTCGGGAAGACCCCACCCTGGCCACCCCAGGTCGGCCACAGAACATATCTCCGTACACGAATAATATCTTTAAAGCTGCAGAAATCGTACAAAGAGTGCAATAAGTTGTCTGTGGTCCCCAGCACTAGGACTCTGACCCCTACCTTCAGCATCAGACAGTGTCCCCTAGACCTTGGGTAGGTAGTTACAGGTTGTCTCCCCCATTCTCATATAAATACCAGATAGCTCTCACCCAGAAGGAGGGGGATTTTCCATGAGAGAGCAGGCAGGAGGGTGGGGAGGGCATGGGGAAGGCCAACACCTCTTTCTTGGGGGGGGGGAAAAGAGAGCATGTCTCCTTCCTCCTCAAGAACAAGCAGCAGCCGAGGTCTTCCCCCTTCACCATTTTCATTTCTTAGCTCATTTCTTGTAAAGAACACTGTAAATCACACACTTGTTTATAGTGGAATTTATACCGGACTAGGTCCCGTGGTTTTTTCCCCATCTTTTGGGGTTTTCCACGTAAAAAATCTGGTCTCATTTACTTTTTGTATATTGTTTGGTGCTCGGATGAAATACACGTCTACCCTACCAAAATCCGAGGCAACATATATGAAATGACATTTGAAATATATTTGGAGGCAGACAATAAACAAAAGGCTGACGGGAGAAAACAAATAAATGACTTTAAAAGAAATAGTTTTAGGCCAAGTTCCTTTGAAAATTGTGTTTATCAAATGATCTACATAAAACGACACATAATTTGGAACAAACTATGTGTAGACTGTAGCCTCTGCATAATACACAGTAATTAATTAATATTCAAGCAGATTAATTTCATCTTCAACAAAGAACTCACAACATTCAGCCGAAATATTCTTTCTTACTTCTTCACTTTCCTGAAAAGCAAGACTATGTCAAATTAGTGGCTTTTAAGTTCTAGTTCAATAAAAAAAAAAAAAAAACCGTTTTGGAAAATAGCCAAATAGGGCAGGGGAGGAAGGAATTAGTAATTTGGAGTAGTATGTTTGTCATATATTGACTATGGACATGATGAAATGAGAATTTCTATACTTAAGTGTTATATGTTCTACCGGAGAAAAGCCATAATGGGTCTGACGAAAAGACTCTCTGCATTTAGTCCTGCCAGTTTTCTGAGCGTGACGATCCGTCAGCCTTTCAGTATTCAGTGTTCTTTCAGTTGATTTGCCTTCCTAAATTAAATACTGAGAGTCTCTTCCTCAATGACCCATTAGGGATTTTCTCTGGTAGATTCGAACATACAACACTGAACCAGTTTCCCAAGTATTGACATTCCCATTTCACCAGGTCCACAGCCAATGTGACGATCATACTCCAGGTTTCTAAATCCTTCCTTCCCTGCCTTATTTCACACAATTTTTTTACTGTTTTTACTGAAATGGAACTTAAAAGCCACTAATTTGACTTAGTCCCAGATTGAAATTTGTTATTGCTCATTATACTTGCTTGTCACGGAAGTGAAGAAGTCAAGAAAGAATATTTGGGGTGAATATTGTGAATTCTGTGTTGAAGATAAAATTAATCTGCTTGAATATTTTCTTTCGTATTGAGTGTTGGTTTTTTCCTTCAAGACGCGGTTTTTTAATTTGTTTTTCATGCGTGCGGTTAAACCCCCTGGCGAACTATCTGGGTTTCGGATTAATGCAAATGTATCGCCTAAAATAAATTAAATTTATCAATTGCATCTGCTCCCACCCTGGTTAAATCAGTTTACATCAATTTTTATTTGTGTATTACCCATTTCGTTCGATGTTTATTTATATTCTTTTCCCCTTTGTGGCAGGTTCGACAAGGTTTTGGTATCTTTAGCAACACATCATGTCCTGTTCTTTAAGATTCTCTTTTCAATGTTTTTGATCAAATTTTGCCGCACTTTCCCAGATTCCTGTCCATATGGATCCCATGTGTAGCTTAGTAGAGTTTAGATGGAAACACTCACTATTGTTTTTTGGAATACTTAGTGGTTTAAGACATATTTCTTGCGTTGTAAGTTTAGCATTTTCCCTCCAGATGGTCGTGTCATGTATGCCACTGCCTGTGTTTATGCTATTTTGAAGTGTTGCTATGTGAAAAGCAGGTCTTTTCCGCATTTTGAAATTTTACAGAGGTGGTAGGTACATCAGAAATGGCTTCATTGGATCCTATGGATATCAGTTCATCCGAAAGTGACTTAGACTTACGGGAGATAGACGATTACAGAGAAGGGTCTCCTGTAATGGACAGTGCCTCTTCTATAAATCACAGGGTACTTCCATCATGGGGATCTTCAAATCCTCCGCATTTGACGAGTAATATCCGCATTGCTGCATGCAGATACCTTTTCAGTATTGTAGAAGTTATACAATATATCAAGTTTCCTTTAATGCATTTTACAGGTTACATTGGTGATTCTCGTAAAGATACTTCTTCCTCAAAGAGGCAGGTTGTTAATGGAGAAAGTTCCTCAAAACCCCACGAGGTTCACAGTTCTGTGGAGACTGTTGGAGCTTCAAGTTCAAGGATGGCTCAGGACGGGAATTTGTACCAATCTAATGGTTTAAACGATGCTGGTAGATTCAGTACAACTCATGAATTACGTTATTTTCCTGAATCCATGAAGAGAACACTTCCAGCATCCATCCAACCTTCCACATCGAGAGCGAGATTGAACACTATAGTGGAGAATGTTGGTGGCAGTCAAATTCGTGAAACATATGGAAAATATTATCAACCTGCAACATGGTCAGATTCCTCAAATGAAAAAAACTATATGATTGAAGATTTTCAACGAGGCACTGTGAATGATTCATCATTGTATGAGAAAAGAGGAAATGGGCTATTACATTCATCTTTGATGCTTGGGAAATATTCTCCAACCCTTCAGGTTTTTAATTCAAATGATTCCATGCATCAGACACGGGTAGGTGAAGAAAGGACTGCTGGAGCTGATGAGAGATTTGTTTACCAAGCGGCTTTGCAGGTACTTGTTTGGCGTGTCTCCTTATTTCATATTCGTGGGTTGTTTGGTTTTTTTACTTTTTATTTCTGTTTTTTCTTTTGACAATTTGATAGATATTTGTTTTCTGTGACTTTGGTATATCACTTTGTTTCTATTTTATTTTTCACTTTCTTTATTCCCTTTTCTTTCTGAGAATTTATTATTAATTCATATTGTAGTGGTTCTACTTTTGAAGATTAAGAAGCTTAATAGATGACTTCACTCTCTATCTTCTTGTTAAGTTTTCAATGCTAGGGCTACAACTCTTTTGTTCTCTCTTAATTTGGAAGCCTATTATGACTAATGGATGAGAAAGTATTGTGGGATATGATGGAGGTCACTTCAACTAAATAACTATGGAGTCATATCATAGGTTTATAGTTGTAATACCAAAGATGATTCGAACTGATTAATTTGATTTCTAGCACTTCTTTATCGACCATGTTACTGTTTTTTTCCAAATTGGATTACCCACTTTTTTCTTTTAATCCAGGATGGAGTCGTTCATGCTTTGACCCTGTTGGGACGAAATTCACTTATTCATGCAACTAATTTTATTTTTAAGAATTTTTTAGCTGTTGTTGCCTGATGGTGCCAACTCTGATCTTTTTGGAAAATAAATCTGTTTTTCATTTACAAGACAGTAGCTTTGCTTAAGAAGCTGATTGAAGCCTTCAACATCATGGTGGAAATGGACTCTAGGATTAATTAGGATGAAACTGAAATAAGGATAGAGAATTAGGCTTGCAATATGGAAGGGTAATGTAAAATTGTTTTCAATCTTGTTTCAAATAATCAGCGATCCTCTGTAATGTAGCCAAGCTATATTTGCTCAAGCTTACTTGGACAGTTGTTACGCAGATTTTCGAGGTATATCTTAACCTTCTGGACTAAACTTGAATCTAAGAAATTTGTTTGCAACTCACATATGTCTGTGTTCTTTAGGTTATCATTCGGAATTGTGAAATTTCAAGAAAGAATGGTGATAATAATAACATAAGTTAGCCTCTATTAGAAGGCTTTGAACAAGAGAGCTCGGAAGTCCGTTTCCTTTTATTGTAGACTGGTTCTAGATATTGTAATGTGGTTTACTTGGTAGGGATCAAACTAATTTGTGGCCAATATTTTGAAAACTGGATCAGCTAGAATTGGTGGGTTCACGACATGGCTCATATTTTTCCATTTCCAGCATTTCGGTGTTTTCCAAATCTTCTTCATCACTATTATTTGTTTCACCCATTGTAAACACTTGAAACTTTTCATGATCAAGCTTGTGAGGTGCCAAACTTTATAATTCATAATTTGAGAAAAATTGGAACTGGAGGTGGAAATTTCATTTCTGATGAGAAGATCATAACATTCATAAACTTTTCCAGTGAATTGCTAGTTGGAGGCTAGGCCAGTTTGCATCAGTCCAATTGGCACATTTATCCACTTGACAATTCTGGATTGAACACGAGTACAGTTACTAGTTGATCGTCCATACCCAATTTCAAAACAATGGTGTGGTAGTTGAAAGTATTTTTTGTTCTCCTCTAGAATTAGACTCCTGTGTGGGACGCTACGAAGGTACTTTGGTTGCGTGTGCCGGTATCGAAGTTCCGTATAGTGTTTCTATAATTCATGTTTTCATGGAAATTCAGTAACTTGGACATTAGTCCTTTCTCTTTCTCTAGTGTATTATTATTTTATTTCATGTTTGCAACCTACATAAGACCAACCTATTTTTGGAGAGAATTTATTTCAACCTTGTACCCAGCTTGATACCCTATTCCATTTGATTGCCAAATAAGTGAATAATGATATGCTGGACTCATTGTGATTTTCCTGCAGGATTTGCATCAACCTAAAGATGAAGCTACTTTACCTGATGGCATATTGTCTGTATCTCTGCTTAGGCACCAGGTCACTAGCTGCTTGTGTTAAGACACCCTTTTGATCTTAATCGTGCTGTGCACATGTAGTTCTAAGCATGGGCCTTTTCACCTGTAGAAAATTGCTTTGGCGTGGATGCTCAAGAAGGAATCGTTTGGTTTATGTTTGGGCGGAATTCTGGCTGATGATCAGGTCTGTGAGCTAGTGTTGCTGGTCACTTTATTTTTTCCCTTTAATATCTTATAAATTTTCCATTTTGTAGGGCCTTGGTAAGACTGTGTCTATGATTGCCCTCATACAGAAGCAGAAAATTGTAGAGGGAAAATCTAAGCCCCAAAACTCACGCAATACCCAAACTGAACCCGTAAATTTGGACGACGATGATGAAACTAGGGATTTTGCAGCTGATAAAACAAAGCAGGCTAAAGAGAGCGAAGAATTTACTATACTTCCACAGACGAGTAACACAATAAAGGGATTTCAGTGCAGGAGGCCGACGGCAGGTACATTGATTGTGTGTCCAGCTAGTGTTCTTGGACAATGGGCTCGGGAGCTGCATGAGAAAGTTACGGATAAAGCTAAACTCTCTGTTTTGATTTATCATGGAGGTAATAGAATTAAAAGTCCTGCAGCATTAGCAAAATATGATGCAGTTTTGACCACGTATGCCATTGTGTCCAATGAAGTTCCAAAACTACATTTGGTTGAAAAGGACGCCGATAAACCTAAAGATGGAGACACATACGGATTATCATCTACATTTTCCATGGGAAAGAAACGAGAAAAGTTGTCAGCTAATAAGAGGTCCAAGAAGGGTAAAAAAGAAATCAATATTCCTGCTTTCGATAGTGATTGTGGTACACTAGCGAAGGTAAAATGGTCTAGGGTTATTTTGGATGAGTCTCAAATAATAAAAAATCATAGAACTCAAGTCGCCAGGGCCTGCTGCAGCCTTAGAGCGAAGCGAAGATGGTGCTTATCTGGAACGCCGATACAAAATTCAATAGATGAATTATTCAGCTACTTCAGATTTTTGAGATATGATCCATATGATAAATATATAACATTTGTCTCGACGATTAAGGCCTTGATTTCAAGGGATTCAGCTAAAGGATACAAAAAGCTTCAAGCTGTTTTAAGAAATATCATGTTGCGTCGAACTAAAGGTGATTTTCATCTTCTCCTGTTTTTTTTTTTTTTTTTTTTTTTTCAGATCCATTTTGCTGTTAAAAATAAATTTTACCATTCGACTATGTACGCTTTTTTGTTCTTGATACACAATATTTCCATACGTGAATCCTATTTGCGTAGTGTCGGGGCAAGAGACTCTTTTCAGTGTGATTCCAATTATTTTGTTAATTCCAAGAAAAATTATTTTTGTTATCATTATTTATCCTTGAGAGTACCTTTGAATATAAGATAAATTGTACAACACTGTTTCTATCTTTTGACGAATGCACACAGGTTTGCTAAAATGATATAGGGAACTGATCTTTGTTTTTCTTGTTTTAGTCAAATTCGAAAATATGTTCGGGAATGCTATGCTACATGTAAAAGATTTGAAAGGATTTTTCATTTTTCAAATGATCAAATCATTCATGATTCAACACTTATGTATGAGTTAGTGACATTAACTCACGTATTTTTGGAAAGCTGAAGAGATTCTTAACTGTGCTGAATCAGGATCCTCCCCTTCTCTTTTTTAATACTAGACTAGTACCCACATATGATTACAACCAAATTTTTAAATTACTTTGAAAAAACTATTTGGATTCGACTGATCCGAGTATGCATGATTCATCAAGGCAATAGTCATGAAATTGCAGTTGGTGCATCTTGGAAGTCGTATTCTTAATTACAGTGTGAACTTGGGCATTACTTTGGCCCTTTTTGTTTAGAGTTGAGAGTAAGCATTTGACCGTGTTATGTTATTGTTAGAAGAGAAGAGGAAATGAATGCCATAGATTGTATAACGTGTTTCTACAGCGAGCTTCGTGTGCTCTATGATTGTGCAACATCCAATTGTGACGAGGCTATTGAGTTAACTACATTCCACGGTATTGAACAGTGTACCTTTAGATTTTGTTGGATGTACCAACATGCATGAACGAATATTGTGGTTTAATATAGTCACCACTTTTTTGGGTCAAGGGTGGACACTTTGCTTTGCCCAGAAGCGCAAATTGTTTTGGCAGTTTCTATATGGTGCCTGATTAGTTCTTTTTGATCAGATCTTATTATTTTGAACTTTTTAGACTTCATAGCATGTCATCCAAAATTGTTAATTTCTTGTTGTTTTCGATGAACATGCACCCTTAAATGGTCACAGTTGATCTCGCATTTGTAGAATATTTTATATTGGATGATGCTAAGAATCCTTTTCTTTGTGGCTTAGGTACATTTATTGATGGCAAGCCCATAATTACCCTGCCACCCAAAAAGGTACACATAAAGAGGGTGGATTTTGCTGCAGAAGAAAGGACCTTCTATAGCAAACTTGAAGCAGATTCATGCAAGCAATTTAAGGTTCCTCTTCCTTTGTGGGACTCATGTTTATTTCGATGTGTTTATGTGTATCTCTCATCCACTGGAATCTCATCCACTTTTCCAGTTTCCATTCACAGTTGTAAATGTGTATTGAAGTGAATTTATTGACGTTTACTACCGGAATTTGTGGTCAATATCAGCCACTAGTGTTATTCTTGTCTGTGTTTTGGTGCTTTATAAATCATCACTTACTCAATTTTGCTTTACTTTCCTCCCCTTTCATAATTGTTATTGGTCCTCATCTCTATGAATTCATTGTCGAACAAATTATCTTGGAATACCATGAAAGCTATTGCTCAGGATATCTTTCCTGTTTCTATTTATTGGATTATGTGGAATTGTGTTTGATGTTTATATATTCGCCTCTGGCATGTGGGGTATCCATGTTAGTATCTGAAGTAAGTTACCTTGAATCATCAGTTGTTGATTATGTTCCTTCACAAGCTATAGGTACACCACTGGGCATTGAACAGTTTGTTAATGGGTTGAGAATCCTTATGTGTTCTTAATTTCTTATGTTGCTACATTTCAAAAACATCCTGGGGCTATCTGCCAAATATTCTTTTATGATGGACATCATTATTTTAAAGAAGTGGTATTTACTTGTATCAAAAAGGCATTAGGTACTCTTAGGTGGGACCTGATTTATTATAATAAGCTGTTGTTGATGATCCCCTTCTAACTATATTGGTTCATTTCCGGGTCAAACAAATGAGTTACCATTAAAATTTATTTTAATTCCGACATTTTGTAACTCTCTCTCTGTTGGTTAAATGCCATGTGCAATTATATGTTTCTACGCATCTGATTTATGGAATATAGTAGGATACAGGTCACCAGATTAACCATATCTTTTACTCTCAATGATGATGAAGACTATCAACAAGTGATAGAATGCTATTTGTTGATAGGAAGACAAAGCTGATAGTGTGGCTTTCTGTAAACCAATAGGGTAATTTATACGCTTTCCTCCGTGTCTACTGGAAATAACTTTGCACGTTACATTAGTGGATAAAACATTGAGGTTGGTGCTAGATAACCCGTGGTCCTTTCATTGATAACAGGAGAACAAACTCCTGGAGATTGTGGTGCCAGGAGACAAATTTTAGGACAAGTGTGTCAAGTCGTTTACTTGCCATGATTTTAAATTCATGAGTCCTTTGTCAGATCATCGTCTTTAATTAAATTATGGTTTCTTTATGCTTTTCACTCATATCTTTTACTTGACGGTGAGTTGATGACATTTAGTTTCGGTTATGATTATAAAAAAATTTGATCTAAAAAAGGTGATTTTCAGGCTTATGCTGCTGCTGGCACAGTGAATCAAAATTATGCAAATATACTGCTGTTACTTCTCCGTCTTCGTCAAGCCTGTGACCATCCTTTACTTGTGAAAGGGTTCCATTCTGATCCTGTTGGAAAAGTTTCCTCTCAGATGGCCAAGTCACTCCCGAGGGAATTACTTGTTCATCTATATAGTTTACTGGAAGATTCTTTGGCCATATGTCTTGTATGCAAAGTATGATATCTCTCATAAGCTTTTTTGTTGCTTATCATATGAACCTGAATCATCTCAAGTAGTTGTCTTCTTGGATCACCAAAACCATATAATCTTGCTTGTTACTTAACTTTATCGAAGTCTTCATCTATATTGTTTTGCATAGACCGATGGCTTGCTATTGTAATAAAAACTTGAGGTGATTCATATATTTTATGCATTAGAAAATGACATGACTGATGCCTATTTATCACTTTTTTGTGGAGGCTGGGCACTGGGCTAGCTATGTATTGTTGAGATTGTTGAAGGACATATGTTCAATTCTTTTTTTATGCTTGTGAAGGTTGAGTTTTATGAGTTTTGTATAATGCTCCAGCTAGCATCACTTACTTAATAGAGTTTATTGATTTATTGGCTAGTGTCTAGGTGTTGGGAACTTTTTGTTGGATAAGTCCACTGTGAATGCATGCTTGTTGATTCTTCTCAGCATGCAAAGGGTAGGGGGTGGCAATATGGTTTTGGTGATTGTGATAGTTACCATGGCCACAATTACATGACTCATGAAAAATTTATTCATGACAACTTTCGCTTGTAGACTTTTAATTGCAGGTAAACTATATGCCAACTACAGAAGGCTAAAGTATTTTTTGAATGATTTATTATTCTACAGGATCCTCCTGAAAATGCAATCGTCACAATGTGTGGACATGTTTTCTGTTATCAATGTGTTTCAGATCATTTGACAGGGGAAGACAGTACTTGTCCTGCCCCAGAATGCAAAGAACAACTTGGTGCGGATCTTGTTTATGCCCGAGCTACTTTACGAAGATGTCTATCTGATGATATTGACAGTGATTCTGCTGTTTCATATGAAATGGGTGAGAAATCTAAGGTTCTGCAGACTGATTACATATCTTCTAAAATCAGATCTGCTCTGGAAATTATCAAGTCACATTGCATTTCAAAACGCAAGGGGTCAAAGTCGTATGGTTTGGTTACACTTGAGGGAGATGCTTCATCTTCAAGTGGTGTTTACTTAGATTATGAGAGTGAAGAACCTGAGAAGGCCATTGTGTTCTCCCAGTGGACTAGCATGTTGGACTTAGTGGAGATATCACTGAAGAACTCCTATATAAATTTCTGTAGGCTTGACGGTACAATGTCAATAGCTGCTAGAGATAAGGCTGTCAAAGATTTCAACAGTGATCCTGAGGTTGGACTTTGATCTCCATGTTACTCATTTTCTTGCTAATTAAAATTTAAGCGTACTTTTTGTTGGGTGTTTGGACGTCTTCCATTCTTGTCATCAGTCATATCTGATTGTAGGTTAAGTTGTTGAATTGCATGTTGCAGGTTCTTGTCAAAAGTTTTTACATCATCATTCAGCATTGAATGAAATATGGTATTCCTGATCACCAAGTTGCACCAACTTACACACTTGCCTCTATTGTGATCAGTATTAAAAAATAAATTCTTGTTCTTCTATATAGAAGAAAGTATATTTTTAACCAATAAATCAGATTTTTCTCTGACATGTTTATGTTTATGTTTGACAAACCCCTTAACATATTTCTTTTAGTTGATTGATGGCAGCAATTTCTAAAAGCATTGGCTAGTAGATAGGAATTCAAATAGTGATAAAAAGAGTTAACCAAGTAGTTACTTCTTCATTTCAAAATTGAGCTTGAAACATTTCTTGACTACAGAGTAATGTGACTTGAGAGGAAAAGTCCGCCGCTAAATCTTTTTCATATGGTTTCTTGGTTATCAAATACCGTCATGGATTGTGTCAGAGTCATTACCTATGGTCTATGTTTTTCCCGTTGAATATAATTTTATTTCGCAGGTGGATGTCATGTTGATGTCTCTAAAAGCTGGAAATCTTGGCCTGAACATGGTTGCTGCTTGCCGCATAGTTCTTTTGGATCTTTGGTGGAATCCAACAACAGAAGATCAGGCTGTTGATCGAGCACATAGGATAGGACAGACACGTCCTGTTACAGTGTCAAGGTTAACCATCAAGGACACTGTTGAAGATCGCATTTTGGCTCTTCAGGTATCCTCACGTCTAATCTTTAACATTGTTTATTGGTTGATATTATTTATTTATTGAGCTTTGAGGTTGTAATGTTTGATTGAGCCTGGGTATGGACTGATCACCTTGACATGGTTATTCTAGCCACATGTATGCATCCGCCCCTACTTAGGTGCTTTTCCAACTCATGTGCCTCTTTGATCATCTCTTTAATCAAATGCCAGTCTTTTTCTCTGGCTGCTTCATCTTGCTCTCACAGTATAATTTTTTTGCCATAGAATTTTTCAACTTAATTCATTAATTAATTAGAACCATGTTTCTTTTTACTGCTTGTTTCCATGAAGTTATTTCTTCTTATTTCCTTGAATTTATTTCTCTGTTCGACCAGGATTACCCAAATACTTGTGGCAAAGTTGTGCATTGCCTGTCATGTGGCAAGCTTCTTTGAATTTGTCGAAATTACTGATTCTTTGATTTGCTTATCCTCTAGTGACACATAGAAGGCATAGACATCTCTTTCTGTTTTACTCCATCCCTGTTGTCATTCATCGCAGCTGACACTCTTATTTTGGTGAACACTAGATGTTTTGTATAATTTCTTATATTTTAGATACTGGTTGAACTTCTCTATAAATTTGTTGGTATTAGCATATGACCATAACTATTGAGGGCTCCTAACCAATCTACTGTCATTGAATTCTCGATTATTTCTTCATTAAAAAGTTGTTTACAAGCATTAGTAATTCTTTGTTTGCGACACTCGTATTAGTTGCTATGTTGGCTTTTTTTTTTTTTTACCCTTTTTCAACAAATAAAGATGTGTTGTAATTGTAATGAATCAAATGAGCTTTCAGACCACCTGCTGTTGAACTGACGTTTAAACAAATTTAGTCTTAACAAATTGACACTAGATTGATTATTATTTTTTATTGGGGAAATATCTTTTGGCCTTCTTATGGACAAAAGACAGGTATCTTGTGGCTTGCTGTCTGATAATTATTTTTAGGAACTTGTTAAAGTTAAGAAATATTATTTACTTATTCTACTCTTGCGAGGAACCCAATGTGAATTGTTGATGTTCGCTTGTTTGTTACGTTGGAATTGCTATTTATTGACCGCAGTTGAGATCTAATATTTTGTAGTCACATGAAGTTTCGGAATTGATGGGGATCTACGCTGAAAACCCGGATCGTTTATTTTCGTTTGGCGATCGATTTCCTTTCCATTGAAATTGTTGGATTTGAAAGATTTGAGCTAAATGAGTTGATGCAAGTTTAACAATATTAATGGTGAATTGTCACCATTTTTTACTCTTCTGGTAGTTGGTGAGAATGCTATTATCTGCTAAATTTTGTTTATTATGTCGTCAGGAAGACAAGAGAAAGATGGTTGCATCTGCTTTTGGTGAAGATCGAAGTGGGATGCCTGCTTCTCGCCTCACAGTCGAAGATCTCAGATTTTTATTCGAGAGCTCTGGACGCTGACAAATATGAAATATATAGATATATATTAAAATGACTTATTGGCGTGGCAGCAACAACTCCTGGTTTTGTGCAAAATATGCAAGTGTAGATGTTCTATTGTTTTTTGTATGTAAAGGGCCACATTATGTGCTGCACGTTGACTATATTAAAGATTTCTGACGTTAGGTATCCTTACCCTTAGCATTTTTCTTCTATACCATCTAGTCAGGCTTATGATTCTAAAATCGATTGTTTCGCTTCCAATAAAAGGTGGAATCGGAATTGAACTACTTGAATAAGGTTCCACTTCCAGTTTCTAACAGTTTCGATTTCGATTTCTAATGGATTGCACAGTCGTATGCACACATATTGAATAAGAAAGGAAAAAAACGAATGTTCAGGCACAAGACAATTAAAACTGTTTTAAGCAAAAGCACATTTTTTCCAGACAAATGGGGGAAAAAAACGCATGCTTCTTGATTTTGGTTATCAACTATTAGTTTACAGATGTACATATTTTATTATATTGTAATGCATGAGATTTGTATAATAATCATATTCACTGCTCCAATTTGCTTCTCTATTGACTCAGGTTTCATCTCTTACTTATCACCCATGACTTCACTTTTGGGCTTATGGATATTTACTCACACATATTGAATAAGAAGGGGAAAAAACGAATGTTCAGGCACCAGATAATTAAAACTGTTTTAAGCAAGAGCACATTTTTCCTAGAAAAATGAGGGAAAAAACGCTGGCTCCTTGATTTTGGCTATCAACTATTAGTTTACAGATGTATATATTTTAGTATATTGTAATGCATGATATTTGTATAATAATCATATTCGCTGCTCCAATTTGCTTTGCTACTGACTCAGGTTTCATCTCTTACTTATCACCCATGACTTCACTTTTGGGCTTATGGATATTTACAGGCTCTTCATCCTCTTCTGAGTATATGGCTCTCCTTCTTATTTATTGGAAGACAGCTCCCTTGTTCGACCGTATCCTGTACTGCATGGTTTGAGGGGATCTAGTTTGATCCTGGTGATCCTGGTCTCCCCCGATTTCGATATTGCGCTTCTATTTACTCTACCATCGGATCATTTTAGTTCGACACTTCCTTCTGTATTATTAATTGTCCAAGTTAAGGAATATATTTGTAGCTGTATTTGAGTTTGTTGTGTCTTCTGTCATTCGGATGTATCTTATTGTAACCATCGTTAATTAATATAATGGTTGTTCATGATAAAAATAAAATAATATAACCAATATTTTTAATGCAAAAAATTGAAAAAGTAATTATTAAATTTCATAAATTCTAAAGTAACAACAGTGTATTATTTAATGCATTCTCAAAAAATCATGTAAATTTTTTGTTTAAACTATAAAAATTATTATTTAATACCAAAATATCAAATATCAAATATCAAATATCAAAATCTATAAGCATTATATAAAAATTAATTGTTAAAAATGGAATTTTGAAAGCCAGGTAATCGACGGTCCAAAAACCACAGCAGTCTCTAACAAATATAGATTTGTGTAATTACCGAATCTAACTGATTGTTGCTGTCAGAACAATTTTCATGAATTTTTTATGTTTTATGAAAATTGTTATGTCAATATCCTTGACACTTTTGACTAATTCTCAATATCCTTAATTCGGACACAAACTTGAAATATATTTTATTTATTAAAAAATATTTTAAATATGGCTCATCAAACACTTTCTTAGTTTTTTCTCAGAGCGCTTGATCAGTTTATCCAACCATGCCATAAAAATTATGTACCAAAAGTTGAAATCTTAAAATAAAATAGAGATATTTGACACATGAGAGTGTCTGAACAACTTTTTCTTGTTTCAAAATTCTTAAGTTACTTTATTTATATATATATAAGAAAAGAATAAATCAAGCTTTTAGAAATGGTTTTTTTCGATATTATTATATTTTCTAATATTTAGTAATGATTTTTCTGAATAAAAATAATAATTTACATGATGAGTTAATTGAGAGATTCTAATCAACCAAGATAAAGGAAACGATGTCGTTCACTTGCTCGCAGCATGGAGCAAGACGACGTCGTTTGCTTCTCGACCTTTTTCTTCCGCGTGTGTTTTGACTTTTGATTCTCAAGTTACATGCACACTCAACCGTCCTCTTTTCATGTCTGCAGTTCTAATTCATACAATTCTTTCAATTCCTCTTTGTAATCTTACCTTGTAATTTAAGAATCTTCAATTAAACACGGAAATGGCCGCAGTTTCTTCAAGCCCCCGAACGGTAGAGGAGATCTTCAAAGATTACAGTGCTCGCCGTGCTGGAATTGTTCGTGCTTTAACTTATGGTACTTTGTATACACAGCGTGTACATATACATTATTCTGTATTTTTTCTTTGTGCGGTCTAAATGTTTATGTCTGGGTATGTATTTTTTTTCTCAGACGTGGATGAATTTTACGGGATTTGTGATCCAGGTACAACTTTTAGCTCAGATTTAGTTTAATTTACTTTATGACTAAAAAGTTTTATCTTCGTTTTATTGCAAATCGGAATATAGTCTAATTGACTTTTGTCCTTATTGTGTAAAGACGAAAATTTGAATCTTTATATTTCTGTCATTTTTTTTGAATAAAACACTGTCGAATGCGTAAGTTTGTGGACTAATTAGCTCCTTTTCACTTAGCATGATAGAAGAAGGTACATGAGCTTGCCGCTTTTACCTTGTCTATTTTTTCTTGAGCTTCAATTCATTGGTGCCGGGAATTTGACCATCCAAATTCAGCTCTCAAATATCATATCTGCACCTTTTATGGGAAAAACAATCAAAATGAGAAATAATAACAACACAAAGATTTAACGTGAAAAACTCCCAAAAAAACACAAGGACCATAGAGGAAAATACACTATATAAAAAATTATTACAACCACACAATTTTTCTTCTCACCCCAAACACATCCACAAAGTTTTCCCACTAGCTACACTTTACAACTCACATCCTTACAAGAAAGACGCCTAATAATTTTTTTTTTGTGTAGAAGCTCAGTCACAGCTGCAATCACAGAGCATACTAAGAATTTTACTAGATTCTAATTCAATAGAGTAATTTATCTAAAGCCACAAGTTGCTAATTGACTGGTCACTGAAACCAAAGGCCTCAAGCCTTCTTTTATAGCAAATGGACTTATTAGCCCATTTTTATTTTTCTTCGATGTGGGACAAAGTCCCAAACGCATCAATTTAACATTTTTCATGGGCAAGTGGGCAAAGTCCTGACTTTTTATCCGTCAAGGGCCTTGGTATCCGTCAAGGGCCTTGGTAAGTGGCAAGATACCTGTGGTTAGTGTGTATGGCTTCATATGTATCATTGTTGTTTCACAGTATATGGAATTTAACTTCGTTTAGCTTTCTGTCTTATATGTTCATGTCTTCTCTCTTGCACCACTTGTTTGTAGAAAAGGAAAATTTGTGTCTATATGGACTTCCAAATGAATCGTGGGAAGTGAATCTACCAGCTGATGAAGTTCCACCTGAACTTCCGGAGCCAGCACTTGGGATCAATTTTGCCCGGGATGGAATGAACCAAAGAGATTGGCTTTCCCTAGTTGCTGTGCACAGCGATTGTTGGTTGCTCTCAGTTGCTTTTTATCTTGGAGCAAGGCTCAACAGAAATGAAAGGTATACATCACATGTCTTGCTACAAGTTTCTTGATGTGGCTGATTGTAGGCTCTTCTTCATGTGCTTTTCTTAGATGTCATATGAACCAAAATTTGCCTTAACTTGCACATTTACTCTAATTGCTGATGTTTTACACCTCTTAGTAATTCTTCACCGATAAAATAGAGAAAGATTGTGAAATGATACTGCCCCTATTTGACCACCATAACAAAAGTTTACTCTTCCCGTTTGCTGCCATTAGATCTCTTTGTCATAGGTCTGAAGTTCATCTTGTTTGAGAACTCATTTGATAAATTTCCGTTATTAAATGATTCACTGATCGAGTTAGGTAACTATATGAAAATTGCTGCAGGCATGTATTGTTCTGAGATATGCTCATAGTATAATTTATGTATTATTACTCCCATAAAAATAACATTATGCCTCTATTTTGTTTGCTTAAAAGAATCTTGTGAGATGATATCATTGATTTCTAGAATTTGGAATGTTATACGGATTATCTACAATGCGTATTTGACTTTCTGATGCATCCTCTTGGGGACTTGTACAAATCTTGGTTTATGGTCCAGTTTGCAGAGCATAAGCAAACAGTTTAGAATGTAATTAAATTTTTTTTGGTTCTCAATGGACATTCTTAGAGGTTGAATAACATCATCACTGAATACTGACGAGACTGAGCTGCTTCATTTCAGCATTTAAAATTAAATTATCATTATAAATTGTCTTTGAAGTCCACATTATTTTACCATCTAAAGAAAACTAAATTACATGCTTGTTTTCCACCACAATTACAAGGTACTATTGACAAGCTAGAATGTTTATTATCCTTGATAACTTACTGATCTTAGTCAATTACTAACATTTACTGTTTTCTTAATTTGTTGTAGACCATGCTTTCCTTCTGGACATGTGTTCATAAGGAAGGAGGCAGATGCTGTTCTATATTTGATTGAACATGGGTTATTTATAGGTATAAATTTGTTTCTGTACTTGCAGAAAGCGCATGTTTAGCTTGATCAATGATCTGCCTACAGTCTATGAACTTGTGACAGAAAGAAAGACTGAAAAAGACGAGCCCAATGTTGATAATGGAAGCAGATCTCGTGGCGGCACAAAGGTAGAATTGCTGTAAAACATAACTGCTAGTTATAATTGATATTTTCTTCTTGGATTTGCATTTCTTTCTTGTAGGTAAAAAAAATCATCAGATATTTGAATATAGTGTTTCTTTTTAACCAAAACATTTTAGATGATGAAGTGAAAGTCAAAATATTTCAGACTGTCAGCTTCTCCGTAAGATTTTGTGCAGGAGTCTCTTAGATTTTGATCATTGATTGGGATATTAATCAACCTTAATATGTATCTATATACAGAGATCCATTGATGGCCAGGCTAAAAGTAATCAAAAGCTGGAAGGTGAAAGTTATGAAGAAGATGAAGATGAACATAGTGAAACTCTATGCGGACGCTGTGCTGGAAATTACAGTGCAGATGAGTTCTGGATCGGCTGTGACATATGTGAGAGGTGGTTTCATGGGACCTGCGTGAAAATAACTCCTTCAAAAGCCGAGAACATTAAGCAATACAAATGCCCATCCTGCATGAAGCGTGTCAGGCAGTAGGGATTCCCTTTTGATTAAGGTGATTGGTGTGTGCTAACAAGGCAGTCTCATCTGTTGTAGACTAGTTTGTGATGTTTATTATAGCAAATTGTGGAAGGAATAAGGCAGTCTTCTTCCAGGGCACTTTTGTGCAAATATTTTGCTATACTTGGTATGTTATCTTCTGCTACGTCATTTAGATACGGAACACGAAGAGTACATCTGATTAGTAGAGGGTGTAGCATTCAAGGGAAACTTTTGAAATACTTTGGTCTAAAGTTATTATAGCTATTTTATTGGGTTATTTGATTCATTCAAGTGTTGTTACAGCGTTGGCATGCCATGTTTTCTTGATGCATCATTATCGTACTTGGCCGAGCTTTATTTATGTGATTATTTCATTTAAAGTAATAGAACCAATGAATAATGGAGCCAATTTAGTAATGGAAACTACCGATGTATTGGTCACCACTCACCACCGAAATATTAACCTCTAATAACTTAGAACAAAATGAAATTTATGGGGGAGATATGATGAGTAGGGATTCAACTTGAGACTTGCCACAAGGGCCTCTGGTCCTAATATAGAGTCTATAATCATCAAGAAATGATGTGCAAATTGGAAGCCCGAAAATTGGCTTTAATTTGCATCAATCCGTGCATCTCCGTAATGCATGTGCACCAAAATTTTCGGGTGTACTACGTAGTCGGAAGAAAATTTTAAAAATGTAAATTAAAAAAAAAAAAACCATCAAAGTTTAACTTTTGAAGGAAAGAAAAGCTCAAATTAATGAATATTTTTAATTTTTTTTAAAAAAAACATTTACTTTAAATATGAAATGTGCTAGCTGGCACCGTGCTTAAATTTTAGCCCCTTGGCTAAGGCACGTTCGGTCTGATGGACGGAAACTTTGTTGATGCCCTTAAGGGCGCTGCCATCAGGAGCAACATCCACTATCTAAATGAAATCTTTTTTTTTTCTTTTTAAATAAAGATTACAAATGAATGGTGATGATGCCTCTAAGGGCACTATCTTTAAGGGCATAATCAAACAAACCCTGATGGACATGGAGTGAAGGTATATATTAATCATGAGCATTACAAGAAGGAAAAAAATCCTATAGACTCAGGTATATCCTGAGTTTTTTCAGATGGTCTACAGGACTTCCTAGACACGATTATTGCTTTGATTTGATTGCTACTTAATTAAAATTCAATATTATTTTGTTAAAGACATACATACATCGTAATTTTTTTATAATGTTAATATAGTTTTTTTATGTTATTTAGATGTCAATGAATTTTCAAATAAATCAATTCACGAAATTCTCTTAACGTAATTCTCTTAACGACGCTATACTCCGGTAGCAATCCAACGAACCGACAGCCCCTTTAAGGAGAATTGAATTTCATACGTACACCACTTCTAAATTATTATTATAATCATTTCCTCTCCAGTTCACTGTTTTGTTCTGTAAAATCTGACCTCAATTGATAGACGAAAGCATCGTAATGACGGTTCCAGCTACCAAATATCAAGGTGTTCGACTCCTTCTGCATCTCTTTATTTTTTTTCTTGCTGGTTTTGCTTTTTAATTGGCTGTACCGTGGACTATGGTTTATGGTTTTTGTTTTGTTATTCGAAATTTCTTGTGATATGTTTGGTGGAATATTGTAATTTTCGTTATATATGCGAATTCGGTGAAGCTGAATTGCACGGATCACCATAGTAGATTTTTACTGATTAATTTCAAATCTGGGAAACTTGATATCCACAGCTTCAAAACGTTGTCTAATATGTTTAAGGTGGATAGATTAGTTGGAACAACTGAATTCCCTGGTTGAGTTGGATTTGATAGCGTAGTTCAATGTCATATGTACATGTTTAAGTGAGTGTAAGGAAGATGCCAAAAGTGTAAGAAATAAGAAATGCTGGCACGAGCATGAGCTGGGCAGGCTTATGACAATTTACGTGGTGGTCTAATATAATATATTGTTTATCTTATTCACTTTGTTCATTCAACAAGGGTGTATAAATAAATATTTAATAGTTTTAATTTTTGAAATGATTTGATTGTTTTAGACTATGTGGATGCAGAGAATATGCCTGAAGAGGTGAAGAGTGCCTACTTTGACCTGCCAGCCTTGGATGTTTCTGTTGCATTCCCCTAAGCAACTCCAGCTTCCGTCTTTCCTCCTTCTGATGAGAATATCCTTGTGGTTTTAAATCACCATTGAAAATTGCATGCAAATGCAAAGATGGATGTGCTTTTGCCTTCAATTTGGCTGCATCCTTTGATTTGTTCATGTTCTCCCATACCTGTTAGCACACCTCTTTCAAGAACCCCGGAGAGGAGCTAATCCTTCTCGATGGGACATCTCTCTTAAAGATATTTGTTTTTTTTGTAATCAGAATTATCTTTTTTCAGATGTTTCATTTTGCAATTTTCATTATACTAATTTAAGCTTCTGATCTTACGTGACAGCATCGAACTATTATCAGTTTTGATTCAGTATAATCTATTATGAATGACTGAACCTTCTGTAAGTAATTTTTTTATTCTTATGAATCACCTCAGACAAGCAAATGAGAAGTTGAAAATTTTTACTCTACCAATTAACGTTTCAAAACAGTACTTCTCTTTGCTTCATGTTAGATTAACCTGAAATTGGGGATGGGAAAATGCCTTTTCAGTATTGGGAGAAAGCAGAATTTCCATTTGAAGTTGTTCCAAAGCTTGGTGCTTTGTCTATTGCTGGTAGCACTATTAGGGTACTTAATTAGAAGTTTCAATTTCCAGTTCGTGGTCAATGGACACAAACTTGTGGCATCTAATTAAATGTATAATTCAGGGCTATGGGTGTCCCAGCCTCTCTATTACCGCAAGTGCTATTGCTACAGCAGAACTTGCCAGAGTTGATGCCAGCTCCTCTACTTTCATTCTGGTTCATTCTTGTTTGCCAATGCTAACAATTGGTTAGTCCGACGTCATTTGCATGATTTGTCGAAACATACCTTCTAATTAGTTGCCAGTTTGTTCAGATAACTTGATGTTTAATGATGATGATAAAGTCAAAGAGACTTGTTTCTGTCAAGGACAGGACTCTGTGGATCAGAAGCAGAAATATTTTCCATCTCTTGCGAAGCTTCAGACCATAGGATGTTGGGTGAGGATATTTTTTTTGCACAATGTTGTATCCTAACATGTTGTGCATCTTTAATTTCTTGGTTTTTAGTAACTGGAGTATGTCTTGAATGGAACTTAGGGTCTGACAGAACCTGATTATGGAAGTGATGCTAGCTCTTTGAGAACAACTGCAATGAAGGTTTGGTTTATAAGCTTTATCCCCATTTCCCTAACCTGATCTTGCTCTCCATTTTTCAAATTACTATATTGGTTTCTGATTATCAGGTTGAGGGAGGTTGGATACTTGAAGGCCAAAAACGCTGGATAGGAAACAGCACTTTTGCCGATATTTTAGTTATTTTTGCTAGAAACACTGCAACAAATCAAATAAATGGGTAAGTATGAAGTTGTGTATCATGTCCTTTTCCACGCCAGTTACCTTTGTATCTTTTGTGTGCACATCTTATAAATTCGAGTTGTGGGATAGTACTGCTGTGTGTTTTTTATGTCTTAAAATCAACCAGCTTGTGTTTCCTTTACGATTCAGTGTATGCATTCCTGCTTGCTTGAGATCCGTCGAGCCATTGCTAAAATATAGGTGTGTTTGGGTTTTACTTTTCTATACTATTTGTTCACATCACTCGTGAAGAGCTTCATCTGACACAGATTCATCCTAAAGAAGAATGCTCCAGGTCTGCAAGCTACTAAAATAGAAAATAAAATTGGTTTAAGAATGGTACAAAATGGAAACATTCTCTTGAAGAAAGTATTTGTCCCTGATGAAGCTAGGCTTCCTGGAGTTAATTCCTTTCAAGATACAAGCAAGGTATATTCTCAAGAGTCTTGAAGGTTGATGCAATTTTTTTTGTTGGTGGTTTATTAGTGTGAGTTCCAGGTAGACAACATCCGAAGCTTTATGCACAATAAATAATCTCTCTCGAAGAAATTAGCTAAATATACTGACTTCTTGTTGTAGCCTTTCTTCTGCTGAGTTTCTATTTGAATGCCTCCCTCACCTTTTACTTTCAATACATTGATCATCGGAATGCATATGTACCTGCAAATAGGTTCTTGCTGTTTCACGAGTAATGGTTGCTTGGCAGCCTATTGGCATTTCAATGGGTGTGTATGATATGTGTCACAGGTATTTAAACCCATTTTTATTTTTGGTGTGGTTCATCCAAGAGAAGTTTTTGTATGCTTTAACATGAAATTGATGGATTGATATTGAAAGGTACTTAAAGGAGAGGAAGCAATTTGGTGCTTCATTGGCAGCTTTCCAGCTCAATCAACAAAAACTTCTTGTCATGCTAGGAAATATTCAAGCAATGCTCCTTGTAGGGTGGCGCTTATGCAAGCTGTATGATAGTGGTCAAATGACTCCTGGTCATGCTAGTATGGGCAAGGTCAGATATTACCATTGCTCGTTTTATCCGCAATGTCGTGAGATTTAATGTTCAATTTAGTCATGGGTCTTATTGAAGGCGAGGGAGACTGTTTCTCTTGGGCGGGAGTTACTGGGTGGAAATGGAATCTTAGCCGACTTTCTCGTGGCAAAGGTTAGTAGCAGATATGCTACTTTCAGTTATGATGTTTATGTAAAAGTGGCGTTTCTTTATAACACTTGAAGAGTTGGTGTTTTCTAGCTCTGATGAGCCATTATTGTCTAGTTGATGACACCCTCACTCACATGTGACGCTTTTTTTGTCAGGCTTTCTGTGATTTGGAGCCAATATACACTTACGAAGGTACGTATGATATCAACACCTTGGTGACTGGCAGAGAGATTACTGGAATAGCCAGTTTTAAACCAGCTGCATCACGCAATCGAAGCCGTTTGTAAGCTGTACTCTTTTCCTGGATAAAGTTTCAGAAAAAGGCTTCGTATTGGCTGGATTGGATTAAAATATTTAGGTGCTTTTTCGATAAATGAATGGAGTGGTTGATAGTGGTGGATGGTTGAGAAACTAGAGGAATTTGTTGCATCTGTTGTATAAATTCAAAATGCATTAACATTATCGCATCTTACAAAATTAAATGGCAATTTGTTGCGACCAGTTTCACTGGGATAAGGATTCTTCGTGTGGTTATATATTCACATTTTTTTATTACTAAACCAAGGTTACAGCTGTGAACCAAGATATATATTATCTTACATGAGGTGAATGGTGTTCTTCGCATTCTTACCCTAACATGCCTCCTTTCTGTTCGTTTGCGAGAAAATGCTGGTAAGAGTATAAATGTACACAGAAGGAAACTCGAACGCTCCCTTAAGGAGTAGAGTTAGTCGCACACACGTGCTTTGGATGGATAATTGAAAGAACATTGAACTAGTTCAGATGATGAAGCATGGGTTTGGAGGTATCCGAGTGTTTATCAATTTCTTGGAACTGAGCATGTGGTTTCGAGCAGCTTTGAGATACATAAACACATCAACATATGCTCGTCTCGAAGTCACATTTCAAAGGTTTGAAGGAGTTTGGTGTATGCGTGAGCTTCGAGTGCAAATCACACATTACGCGGTGTAGGGTCTTCACTGAAACAGTTGAGACCATCAAATGGAAGTATCAGCACAAAATATTTTCTTCATGGAACAATTAAAAAGGAATATAACACGAGAGAGACCTCAAGGTTGATCTCAATCCACAACCCACAACCCACCATCTCTCTGCCAGTACATGCTTTCTCGAATCTCTGCGACGTCCTGATCCAGCCGTAATTGAATTTCACACCTACTCTATGCTGTAATTGAATTTCACACCTACTCTATCATAAAAGAAGATTTTTTTCTATGCCTCCAAGGCTCCAACACTTCTCATCGTCCTCACCACAACCTAAAGCAAGGGCTAAAAGGTACAACACAATCACAAAGCTTTTCTTTTTTTTACATTACAACAACTAGCCACAGATTGAATCCCATATAGTTTTCATTTGTTGAAAAACTTTCTATGCCCAAATAACTAAATTAAATATAGAAAGGGAAATCATACTCACAAGTCAGTAGGTTATATGGGAAGAAATTAAAATGCACATATGAAATCAAAACAATTCAATGAGCAGGCAAATAAGTTAATTTCAAAAACCGCAACTTAAACAGAACCTTCATCCATTCAGCTTACAGAGTATTACAAATACATTTTCCACCTGAAAATTTCACGATGTTAATGTCATGCAATCATGAATGTTTAGGATCACCAACAAAATCCGGTCTTTCATGTTGAATTCGGCTTCATTTTGAATCATGCCTCCACCCCACACACACACATAAAGAGTCCCAATTACAAAATCCAATAACATAAGACAATGTTGTTAACAAAAGCCAAGGAAATGACCAACCATAACTAGCAGGCTATCACCTCTTCTTGAAGCCATATTTCTTCCTCTCATAAAACAGGTCAGTTTTAGCACTCCCTAAGTTGACTATCTTAGGGCATCCATCCCTATCCTTTTCGAGCTGGGTGCACTCCTTGCAATAGTAAGCATCAGATATCCCCACCCCACCACAGATGACACAGCGGCCTTGGAAAGACCCATAATTGCATTCATCACATATGCGAACAAGCGTACAAGGGCGCACATAGGAATCACAAACCACACATTTTCCATCATCTTTCTCACAAAGCCTTCCTATAGCTATCCCTGGTTGCTTGCGACACATGATTAGATCTGGATGATGCTTAGCCATAACCTCTGGAAAACTTCCTAGAAACAGTCACTGCAGCAAATTACCAAGTTTAGTTAAGCAAGCAATAATCTACCACTCCTAAAAATCCAATTTGTTTTGGACAAAGAAGGAAGGCAAAAAACGAGAATACTAGACAGAACCATTAACTCCACAATCCCTCTTTGATAATAATGAAATCAAATATCTTCTTATATGCCATGTTAAAGACCTAAATATTATTTCATACGCATCAAGCTTGAATTCTGACACAAATTATATTTTCCTATACAGACCAAAATTTAACTTGATCAGAAGTGATCTGTATCGCTTCAAAGAAAATGAGCATATAGAGATGTAAAAAACAGGGAACGAAAACTTTGCAGCCAAGTTTCTCCCGTTTTCTATTTAAAATTGTCCCTTTTATAGAGACGCAAGATACAATTATTAAAGCAGTATGAAACTCCACTAACAGAAGGAAAAAGCGGATGAAACTAATCTCCATGCCCGTAAAAACAAAGGTACCACTAGCTATCCAAACTGAGCAATCAAAGCAAACTGGAAAATCCGATATGAATTAGCAAGCTGAAACAAGCTAAAATCTACTTCGTTTTTAGAAATAAAAAACCTTAAGATACGATTTGAAGCAAAAATATGAAATTTAGGTCTACAGGATAATACTTCCTCTTGATTGACCACTCCATATCATCGCTGCATCAGGTTTTTTTTTTGTTTGGCCAATTAATGAACTCGTAACCATAAAATTGCCTATGTCCGCACTATTTCCTAACATCCCTACTGAATATATGAAATCACTACATGACAGAATATCGTACAAAAACAATTAAAATGTCACGATAATAGGGCACCGCGATTTTAATTCTTGTGATTATTCGTGCCTCTGCTCGTGGGTGTGTGGGGAGGGCGAGGGATGAGAAAGATCGAATAATAGTACAGAACCTGCTGCGAGATGTGCTAACGTCAGAGCTGAAGGAAAATTGTTGCGGGATCGTGAAAAAATGAATAGAAGCCGTGGGAGATTTCCCCCTTTATTTTTTCTTGTTCTCGGGAAATTCGAAAAGTTCCTCATCTTTTGCTTATTTCATTTTTACCCCATTATGTCAGCAAAGTTATTTGGTTTTGTTCATTTGTTGGACATGAATCATGTACATGTCAATATCACCTTGTGTGAGCTCACGGGTCTACCTCAATTAAGAGCTCAACTTCATCTCCATCTTGGAGAGACTCGAGTTCGAGTCCCACATAATATATATGGAAATTTGTTGTTTTTAGAAGTAAGAAGAAATGGCCGAAATTTTGATAAATTAGGAACAAAGCAATACTAATTTGAAAAAGAAACCCACAAAGGAAACATTTCATACAATTCAAAAACATAAATATAAAAGCATAATTCAAATGCTGTAGTTCCAACAACAAATTTTCTTTTGTAAAACACAGGAGGGTGGAACGCAAAGTTCCAAGAAATATTAACCAACTAAAATCTGCAAGAATATTCCATCAGTTAACAAAGATTGCGGTAGGGTTTCCTGGGGAGGGTTGGTTAGAGTTTAGGACGGAGGCATAATCCCCAGCCTTTGCAGCAGCACCAGCATCTGTTGCACACACAACTTCCAAATGTTCAAGCCCTAACTGCCGCTTGATCAGTTCTGAATTCTCCTTAAGAACCTCGATTTCACCGAAAGGAAGCTTCAGATCCAACGCTTGTGCACCAACGGCCTTAACTTCATCTTTCTTGAACCTCAAGAACGGCATACACAGCTTCTGGGTTTGTTTAAAGTTTCCTTCTTTACCAATCTCGCTTTTTTGTAATTCGGAAAGGATCTCTTGGTCAGGAGCAAAGGTGGCGGTTGCTGCATCGAACTTCATCTGGAGTATGTTGAGACATACCTTTTTCCAGCCATCATACTGTTCGTTCACAAATATCAGGCCAACTGTTGGCTTGTTCTGAACGTTTGATGCGGGTGTCTTGGCTTTCTTCGAACCAGAAATCTGCTTTTGCAAAAGTTTCCTCATCGAGACAATCGAATCTTGCAAATATTTGTTTGCCTTTTTTAGGGTAAGATCTGGTGAATCAGCGTAAGGCCATCCAGCTTTTACGACATACCCATCTTTCTTCAAGAGCTCCTTCCATACATATTCGGCGTAATGTGGGCAAATTGGAGCAATAAGTCGTGTTTGGACGTCCATAAATTGCCATAGTAAATCACGGTTCATGCCCCCTGAGGCACAAGAAAGTCTGTACTCATCCCTCGCAGCTTGAAGATCATAGAAACCACTTTTTAGAGCTTCCCGGAACATGCATTCACTATAGTTCTTCTCAGTCATCTTGGCTGCAATATTTATTTCATTGTTGAACACGCGGTTTGCATAAGTGGCAGCCGGACTGCTTCTCAAAGTCGACTCCGCGGCTAGGACCTCTTCCATCCATGAGATTTCTTTTGTAAGACGTAATATCGCAGCATTAGCAGTCTCAAAGACAAAGTTGGCATCATCCATCCCATCACCAGCATCTGCAAGGGAGAATCTAGTGGCATCAGCTGAAAATTCCTCAATAGCTTGTCGAAGAGTCCTGAAATTCCCAGTTGATTTTGACATTTTCTCAGAATTCAGCATAATGTGACCGTTGCATCTGAATCCACGAGGCCAATGGTGCTTGGGCATGAGCGCTGTATGATTGTATATACAAAAGGTGAGATGATTTTGGATGAGATCCTTGCCAGATACTCTGAGATCGAATGGATACCAATAATCAAACTCTTGCTTCATCTTATTAAGAAGGGATGAAGATATTTCGGAGGACTTGGGATACGGTCCACCGACAAATAAGAAATCCCAAACCTCATCTGTTAGCTGTTCAGGTTTCACAGAAGACCTATCAGCCCCATACATTTCCCCTCTCTGCAAAACATGTGCTACAGTATAGTATGCCATATAAAGGGTGGAATCGGACAAAGACTCGACTAAGAATTCTTCATCCCAGGGAATACGAGTTCCTAGCCCAAAGTTTCGAGAACATGCCCACTGATTCAACCAGCTCAAGGTATGCTCAAAGCCATGTCTTGCCTCTTCCGAATAAAGATTCATGCTAGCCAAACACTCCTCGGCTGCCTTTTTCCATTCTTCTTCACCATAGATGATGTACCACTGATCAGTCAAAGCCACGACACACTCATCCCCAGATCTCGACATGACTTTTTTTTCAGGTTCACTATAAACCACACCTAGCTCCGACTCTAAAAGCTTGTTCCTTATCAAACTTTTAGCTTCTTGAACTTTCATTCCAGTAAACTCACCCGCAAGCATGGTTCCCTCGTAAAATCCTCCCTTGTATATAATTTTCTTGGCATCCTCGAGCTTTTCTCTTTCATTCTGACTCTTAATTTTTTTCTCAATGCATATTCTCTCTGCTGACTTGTCTCCAAATTCAGGGTGGTGGATGATGGGTATGATCTCGAATGGCACAACCCATTCGTCCTTCACACCATACTTGGCTCTGAATGCTGGCTTTGCTTTCAAATCTTGGAGGGCCATGTAGTCGTCTGGAGAATCACTTGGAACACTAGTAACAATTCCAGTTCCCTTGTCAGTGAGCACTGATAGCATGGGCAGCGTATATATAACTTCATTAAATGCTAAAGGAGATTTCAAAGGCAGGCCAATTAGATCTTGACCAGTCAACTCTAGCAAACAAGTTGGCTTCTCTGGACAACGTGACAACTTCTGATAAGCCAAATTCAAAGCAGCCCTTCTTGTTAAGATAAAAACCTGGCTGTCGTCAATTTCAAAAGCCCCATATCTTCCATCAGGCAATACCCAACAATTGGTTTGCCCATACATAGTCTCTGGTCTCAATGTAGCAGCAGCTAGGTATACCTTCTTTCCCTCCAAAACACTCATCTTTGAAGGGAAAGGACCGATAACTTCCATTTTTATGAGAGTATACTCCTGTGGTATAACACCTTCACCTGAGGCCCGATCATGATCAGCACATGGTTGGCCATCCAAAGGCGAATATATAGTATATCTCAAGTCCTTGACAATCTTTCCCGTTGCTTTCAATTTCCTTATTTGCCACCTCACAAATGAATCAAAATATGGATTCATATTAGTCGTGATAAAGGTGCGCCTCCAATCACATCCCAGCCCAAAAGCCTTTAAATCCTCTACAGCCAATGGTGGAAAAAAGGTGAGCCAGTGATATGGATTTGTGAATTTCACTATCTCCTCATCACTCAAACCATAACTCTGCATAATCTCCCATTGGTACTTGACACCACCAGACTTCGCCACAGCTTTCGATTTCTTACCTTTAAACTTACCACCTGGTTGAGCTTGATTCCCTTCACTTTCATTCTCTGGTTTCACCACCTCTGGCACGCCACTTTCTTCTTCCTGTACAACGGGAAAAACTGGTGGGTTGCCAAACATCTCGATCTCCCTGCTAAGCTTATCAGCTGAAGCCTTAATTGGCATCCCAGTACAATGAAAAGCAAATGGCAAGAGCACATTTGCTCCCCTCAATCTATGATAGGCGGCAGCAAATTCAAGCTTCGAAAGGGAAAAGGCATGACCCAAATGGAGATAACCATTCATGTACGGGAATGGAAAGTTACCAAAGAACTTCTCACCTGGTTTCGGAGGTGAGTCCTTGGGATCAGCCTGAAACACATTGCCATCTTCCCACCACTTCTGTACTTGTGACTCAATTTCCAAAAGTTTATCTCTTCGAGCAAAGCTTTTTCCTGTTTCTTCTGTCATTTCGTTACCAGCTAGCCAATAAAGGCTGAGAGAAGAGAAAAAACACGTCAAATTCATAGATTAATTATGAAAAATATAAATTACTTTAGACACAATATAATTTCGATACATTCTCAAACATAATAAGTGCTTCAGTATCATAGATATCTTGAATTTAGTTCCTTGCAATCCCCATAGCTACGAAGTAGAAAAATAATAACACTTCTTAAATGCCACAAGCCTGAGTAATAAACTTCTTTCCCGCGGTTAAACATACATGCGTGCATTTATAACCACGAACTGAAAGTGTAAATTTGACAAAATCATGCACGAGCTATTTACCACCAAAATAGTAACAAATAACTAATTTTACAAACAAAAAACGATGACAAACTGACCCAGAGTCAAATTTTTCTACACATCTTCTGATTCACCAAATAGAAACTTAACACAATAAATCACCACCAAAAATGGAATCTTTCAAAATTCTGCCAGACAGATCCATAAAAATATCGTAATTTTCTACTCCATATTAACAATAAAAACACATAAGTTTAAACAACAATACACAATAATTTGAAAACATGAAAGAATAACACAATACACCTTGATTTAACAAAATTGAGGATCGGAACTGGGAATAGAAGGTTGTGCTGATGAGTGGGAACAATGCGTCTCAGTAAAACATGAAACGCCACAGCTTACGCGTAACAGATAAGAATGGAAGCTTAAATGTAGTCTTGGCTTAGGGTTTAAGGTCGGAGTACTTCTAATTTTGATTGCTCCGAGAGAAGACGGGTCGGGTCCCGAAAAGTGATTCGGTTCGATTTTTATTTTTATTATTTTTTGGGCAAAGTTCAAGCCGGTACCATTTTGTGAAATTTCATTCATTCTAGTCTTTAAAAAAAACTTGCAATCATTTAAGTCTACTTTAGATTGAACTGACAAGAGTGCCCTTAATAAGAAAATGCGGCAGTCTCAGAAATTTTCAGTCTCTTCATTTCAGCACTTCGTTCGAGCTTTTCGTTTCACACTGCGATTCAAATCTCCTCGTAAATCTCTCTAGACAGTTACTGGTTTTTGTTGGAATCGAAGAGGGGGGTGAATGAGATTCTTTGGCTACTTTAGCTTTTTAAAATGAGTTTGCAAAAAAAAGAGTTTGCGCTTGCGGAAGGCTTAAGTCAATCGATAAATAAATAAAATAAAGAAGTAACTAAATAAATAAATGCGTAATGTAATAAAGCAATAAATAACACAAGGATTTGTTATAGAAGTTCGGCGATGAATCGCCTACGTCTCATCTTCCCGGTTAGATAACCTCCAACCGAGGTTCCACTAGTACGAAAAAGATGTTGGCCTTAAGGCCTCCAAGTTAGCCACAACACACTCTTCCCGAGTACACAAAGCTCTTCACGAGCACAATACTCTTCACGAGCTACCACCACTCTTTAAGAGTTACCACCACTCTTCAAGAGTTTTCTTAGCCTTAAGGGCTCCAAGGATAGCCACAACACATGCACCAACTATACTTGTTGATGACTTTACAATTTCCAACTTGCTTTGGTGTTGGAGGACCTTACAAATAAATCAACAAACACCTTCACGGTGTACCAACAAGAAGAAAACAAGACTCTATCAAAAGAAGAGAATTACAAGCTCCAATATAACAACAATGTATGGAGATTGCAATGCTATTTGAAATTTGAATTAGCAAAGCTTTGTAGAAGTTGTAGGCTTGTTTCTTGTCTTCAAAAAGCTCCAAAGCATCAATATTTATAGTGTAGGAGGCCTCATAGGCTCCTACTAGCCGTTGCTACACATAAGACTGAAATCACTCCTCGGTCGCCTCGGACATCGCCTTGGGCGATCACCATCGCCGCGCCCCAACGGTCGTCAATTTCCACATATCGCCTCAGGCGATGTATGGATCGCCTCAGGCGATCTAAGCCAAAAATCAATGCCGTAGCCTCAGCTTCTCAAAATCTTTCATCACCTCAAACGAAGAAGCCATCGCCTCAGGCGATCAACACATCGCCTCGGGCGAACTCCCCCTGCACGCGAGCCTCGGCGTCGCTCCAGTCGATGTGCGTGGCGATGCCCCGCCTGGCTGCCATCGCCTGGAGCGATGATGACCATCGCCTGGGGCGATCCAGTCCACATTTTGCACATTCGATTTTCTTCATTTAATCATCTTTTTAATCAATTAATATGCACACTAAGTAGACACATTAATATAACAAATACAAGTTTTGTTGATCATCAAACTCAAAAATAATCCGGAGATAAATTAAGGCATTAAACACAACCATGCGTTTAAGGCTCAGCAATCTCCCCCTTTTTGATGATCACAAAACTTGATAAACTTGAATATGTAATATGCATGAAATGTGAGTAAACATGACTCCCCCTTAACAATTGCATAACACATACAAGATTACCAAGTAAAGCATAAAGCAAATAACTCTCCCCCTCAAACCATGCATACACAAGCTCTCCCCCTCAAACTATGCATGAGTTAAGCTTCAAGTTTATCACAAAATTCTCCCCCTTTTTGTGATAATCAAAAAGTACAAAAGTTAAATAAAAATATGTTGACACATATCCATATTTTAACAATTTACACATGCTCCTCATCAAACATATAATAGCTATAACAAGCATTAGATTATAATAATTTAGAGGAATACAAACATGCGTTTAAGGCAATCAACAATGAATTCTAAACATTTCAAAGTGTGCATATGTTCTACCAAGAGTTCATGCACTTATGCCCAATAAACAATATAATTCTCAATGCATCATTAGATAAAATTATTAATCACATAATTTGCACATTTCCACATTGTATATTCAAATTTGAATATCAACATACTTACTATAAAATGATAAGCATATATCATGCATTAAAACAATTTATATGTACATATGATAAGGGGTTATGCATTTTACTACCAATGAATATTGAGCTTCATATTTATTGGTCACAATTAATTTGTGCCAAATAAATTTTGAATTGCTCTTTTTAAAATGTATAAAATAATTTTACCTTTGATGACAAGAGTGTGTTCTTGTCATTGGTCATATGCCTCGTGCTTCCTCTATTGAGGTGAATGAGATTATCTCCTCCTTTGAGTTGCTTGTGCCTTCATCCTCCATCTCATTGTTGTCCCTACAAAACAAATTTACAATTGGAGGATCTTTGGTACCCATTTGATTTTTGGGTCCTTGAGGGTTAGCTTTCATTGGCACCTTTGGAATCCATTTCCACCTTTTGTTAGGTTGGTATTGGATTCTAGCTAACCTACACTTGTTCTTGGTATGACCACTTTTACAACAATAGTTACAAGTAGGAGAATCATGATTTGCTTTAGCTAACAAGCTTGAAAATATTTTTGATTTGCTTGAGAAGCCTAACCCGGCTTTATCAAAGCTACAACGTTGCAAGCCAAGCAACTCATTCATCTTTAGACTACTCTCACTAAATTTGCAAAAAGATATCTTCAAGGAATTTAATTCATTTTTCAATAAATTATTTTCTTCATCTTTCTTGGCTACCTCAAGTTTGAGTAATTTGTTACTCATCTTGGTTTTGCCAAGAACATCTATAAGCTCATGATAATAATCTAGTAATTCATCAAACGAAAGTACCTCATCGTCGCTTTCATCTCCTTCATCTATGTCATCTTTGGCCATGAGACAAAGATTTGTTTCTTCTTCATCGGAGTCACTATCACTCCATGTGGCTATTAGGGCCTTCTTCTTGCATTTGTCTTCATTCTTCTTCCTAGGACATTTGTTAGTATAATGACCTTTTTCATGGCAATTATAACAAGTTACATCGTGTTTGGATTCATGTTTGGTAGCACCGGAGACCTTTGGCTTGTTATGTTTGTTGAAGAATTTCTTGAACTTCCTAGTGAACAAGATCATCTCATCATCCTCATCATCATCTTCATCCTCGGATTGATCTTTCCTCCCTACCAAGGCTATTCTATTTCTTATAGATCTATCATCCTCCTTTATTCCTTTCCTTGTTGACACTTCAAGCTCATGGGTCACCAATGTGCCATGAGGTTCATCAAGGTCATAAGAGGCATTTTCTCCTTTGTTTGACTCGATGATGGCCGTTCTTTTGGCATCCCATTCCTTTGGCAAGGCTCTTAAAGCTCTTCTCCATATTTGCTTTGGAGGGTACTTCTCTCCAAGTTGGGCAAGCTCATTTATGATTTGGGTGAGTCTTCTAAACATTGAATCAACCTCTTCTCCGGACTCCATCTCAAATGTCTCATATTTGAGTTGCAATAGATCAATCTTTGTCTCTTTCACTTGGTTGGTTCCTTCATGACAAATTTGCAATTTGTCCCATATCTGTTTTGCGGTTGAGCACATCGAGATCCGGTTGTACTCCTTCAGATCTAAAGCACAATGCAAAATATTAATAGCTTTAGCATTTTGTGAAATCAATATCATATCCGCTCTAGTGAAATCGTCCATTTCTTTGGGAACACTTATTCCCTCAACTTCCTTTAAAGGAATATGTGGACCTTTCACAATAATTTTTCATAGGTCATAATCTACGGATTGGATGTATAGAGAAATTCTATTCTTCCAATAATCGTAATTATCACCTGTGAAGAGCGGAGGGAGATTTGTCGATTGACCTTGAGCAAACTCATTTGCTAGATTAGCCATAAAAGAATTTGATTTAAAAACAAAAATCAAATGGCTCTGATACGACTTGTTGGAATCGAAGAACGGGAGGTGAATGAGATTCCTTGGCTACTTTAGCTTTTTAAAATGAGTTTGTAAAATAAAAGAGTTTGCGCTTGCGGAAGGCTTAAGTCAATCGATAAATAAATAAAATAAAGTAGTAACTAAATAAATAAATGTGTAATGTAATAAAGCAATAAAGAACACAAGGATTTGTTATAGAAGTTCGGCGATGAATCGCCTACGTCTCCTCTTCCCGGTTAGATAACCTCAAACCGAGGTTCCACTAGTACGAAAAAGATCTTGGCCTTAAGGGCTCCAAGTTAGCCACAACACACTCTTTCCGAGTACACAAAGCTCTTCACGAGCACAATACTCTTCACGAGTACACAAAGCTCTTCACGAGCTACCAACACTCTTCACGAGTCTTCTTGGCCTTAAGGGCTCCAAGGATAGCCACAACACATGCACCAACTATACTTGTTGATGACTTTACAATTTTCAACTTGCTTTGGTGTTGGAGGATCTTACAAATAAATCAACAAACACCTTCACGGTGTACCAACAAGAAGAAAACAAGACTCTATCAAAAGAAGAGAATTACAAGCTCCAATACAACAGCAATGTATGGAGATTGCAATGCTATTTGAAATTTGAATTAGCAAAGCTTTGTAGAAGTTTGTAGGCTTGTTTATTGTCTTCAAAAAGCTCCAAAGCATCAATATTTATAGTGTAGGAGGCCCTCTAGGCTCCTACTAGCTGTTGCTACACATAAGGCTGAAATCACTCCTCGGACATCGCCTCGGGCGATCATCATCGCCGCGCCCCAACGGTCGCTAATTTCCACATATCGCCTCAGGCGATCTAAGCCAAAAATCAATGTCGTAGCCTCAGCTTCTCAAAATCTTTCCTCGCCTCAAACGAAGCAGCCATCGCCTCAGGCGATCAGGCCATCACCTCAGGCGATCAACGCATCGCCTCGGGCGAACCCCCCTGCACGCGAGCCCCGACGTCGCTCCAGTCGATGTGCGTGGCGATGCCCCGCCTGGCTGCCATCGCCTGGGGCGATGATGACCATCGCCTGGGGCGATCCAGTCCACATTTTGCACATTCGATTTTCTTCATTTGATTCTCTTTTTAATCAATTAATCTGCACGCTAAGTAGACACATTAGTATAACAAACACAAGTTTTGTTGATCATCAAAACTCAAAAATAATACGGAGATAAATTAAAGCATTAAACACAACCATGCGTTTAAGGCTCAACAGTTTTTACAGTTGGTTTTTCTCTTCATATCTTCGATTTTCCAATCCATCACTTCGTTCCAGATTTCCATTTTTCAAATCTGGTATTCGTGTGTGTGTTTTTGTGTGTAAGTGTGTGTGTGTTAGACGGGGCATCCTATCCAAGCATGCTTTACTTTATGGTTGGGTATCCTTGGGAAACTACTAACAGCGGATAAGCTGTGCTACGTTGAAGACAAATCCTGTAAACTGTGTTCTAATGGGACTGACACACATGATCACATGTTTTTCCGATGTGAATACAGTTTGGCCCTATGGAACATGGTACGAGACTGGTTACAGATGAGACGCCAGATGACCACTTTACACAGTGCAATCAAGTGGTTCAAGAAACAGTATGCGGGACGCAGCTGCCGGGCAACTGCTCGAACCTTGGCCCTGGGTTCGACAGTCTATCTGATCTGGCAATCGAGAAACACTCGGCTATTTGAAGGGACGATGGGCACCACAGATTTGATGCTCAAGAAGGTACATGTACAAGTCCTTCGCTGTTTATGCATTTTATTCCCATAATAGAATGTAAGGATTTCATATGCTTTTATAGCTTTAGTTTGCTTTTTTGCTTTTGTGGCTTCAGCTTCACTTTCTTACGCTTGTATTAGGGCTGCTTAACGGTATTGGACTGGATTTGTTCTACCGTTTCGGATCCGGTATCTTACCGATTCTGAACCAAACGGATCCGATTTCGGGATGATCCGGAACCGGATCCATTATTTTAAAAAAAATTATTATTTTTTATTTAGATAAATATATCCTCGATTATTTGGAAAAAAAAATCAATTTCGGGTTGGAACCGGTCCAACTCGGAACCGAATGGACCGGAATCGGATCAGATCCGGTTCATTAATGGATCGGACCGGTTCATTAACATATCGTACCGGTTCAAGGATTATCAGATCCGAAACCGGATGGTTTCGGACAAAATCGGACGATTTCGAACCGAATTGAACCGAACCTGATCGATCTGTTAAGCAGACCTAGCTTGTATGCATTGACAATACGTAATTATCACTTGTCAATTAATATTATATTATATCGAAACCTATAATTAGTTATAAATATATATATATATATATATATATGTATGTATATATATATACTAGTTTTTGTTGCATCGCATAAGGCGTGATGCTAGGTACCAGTAAATTGGTCAATTTTTTTCTAATTTGATAAAAAATAACATTTCAAATAACTGACTTTAACTAACATTTTTTTTAAAAACGGCCATACTATTGTAATTGAGTGGGAAAAAAATAGCCAAATGACCGACTCTAATTTATTTTTTTAAAAATGATGTCCATCTTATTATAAACTGAAAAAATAATATTTGAAGTTGCTAAATTTTGGAGTAGATACTTTTAGGATGTATGTACTCAAATATATATCAACCGACTAAGATACATTTTTTCCTAGTCGGTTCAGGTCAAACTCGATCATCAACAAAAAAAATTTAACCAACAGAGTCGATACATGCTAAACTCACACATCAACAACCAATTAAGATATATTATTTTCCTAGTGGGTTCAGGTCAAACCTGCGCATCAACAAATTTTTTTTAACCAACTGAGTTGGTTCAGGCAAAACTCACGCGTCAACAACCGATATAGGTAAAAAAATTCCTAATCAGTTCAGATCAACCATGCATCAACAAAAAAAAATTATTTAACAAAAAACATACAAATTTTAACAAAAAAAATTCACTATTCACTACTATTTATTTGAATGTAATGAATAGTAACCATTTAGCCTCTTATTATATAGGTAAAATGTATTATATAATTTATACATGTTGATTGATAATGCGAGTGACGGTAAAAGTACGGGTGGAATAACTAATCATATAAAAAGCCTGACATCATATTAAGAATAAATTGGATTCCAACTTGAAATCATTTCGTAATTAGTGGAGCTAACATTGTAAATCAACGATATTATATTGTATATGCCAACTCTCAACAATATATGCCAAACATTTGGACGACCCACTTGCCAGTTGCCACCCACCCTACGAGATCCATTTCGAATATATATATTATACTCCATTTGGCAAAAAGAGAGTTGCTGAAGCGAGAGCCTTCACCTGAAGATCTTCCTTAAACTCAGTTCTCCCCTTGTCCGTGCTATGGCTTCTTTGGTCAACACTGTCTACTCAAAACGATTTTCTTCCCATTTGAGTGCAATTAGAGCTCCGCATCTCCCATCAACTTCACTCAGTATTTCTTTTAACAGTAAGCTTATTCTTCCGAAACTATCGACATTTTATTTATTGAACGTTACCTGGTTGCTCATTTAGTTCCACTGGATTGCATTAGGACGGAGGCTTGCGGTGAGAGCCACTGAAACCCATAAAAATGAAGGTCTGCTGTGATTTTTTTTTTTTTTGGTTTAGCTTCTTTTTAGTATTTATTTATTTTTGGATATTTATGTTGGATTAGATTTACTGGTCTTGCATATTGAAAAGTAGATTGCGATGATGAGTTCCTTTAGTGTGCGTTTGGACTAAAACATTTGAAATGAAATGATTTCAAATCCATGCTCTGAATCTTCTATTATTGCTGTTTGTATATCTCAAACCACCATTTTATACTAATGAAATGAATTTAAATCTAATATGAAAAAGGTCATTAGAAATCTCTCACTTCAACATAAGTCTTTACATCCAAACACAAGTGATGGAAACACAAGCTTAGAGTGTATCAAATCAAAATTTTTAATAATCTATTGTACTAAAATTATAAGTAGCAGGTCATTATTTCAAGTTCTTTCAAAATACATACGAAAGATACGTCGAAGAATGTGTTATTTGAAATGCCTAATAAAATTCTTTGCCCAATATAAACAATAGATTTGAGTTAGGAATTGGACATCCATTCATTTCAAATTCACCTGTCGAAATGCAGTTTTAGAGTAATTGAAACGGTTGGCTGGCTGTTATTGTTACTCGGGTTTTGATACAGAGACGAGAAAGATGGAAGAAAATACAGAGACGAGGATAAGAAGTATTCCAAACAGACTAGCAGATTTTATCATCCATAGCTAAATAAATGTATAAGGAGAGTTAGTTACTGGTGGTTAGAAAAAAGAGAATAATAGCGAAATGGAAAAAAGAAAAAGAGAATATTAGAGAAAGGATCATCGATGTAATTGAACATTCTTCTTCTCTGTTGCTTTGAAGATAATTCTCTGATTTCCATTTCGATGAGATTTTGATTTATCCAAGTATGCGCACCAGACAGGGAACCTAGTGAGAGTGGTTCAAGTATCAATCAGATTCTTGGCATAAAAGGAGCCAAGCAAGAGAAAGTGAGTTATTGATTTGCTTGTTAATACCAGAAGTTATCTAGACTTTTTAGTTTATACCTGGAATATTTAGTCGAATGAATGTTCTGGAACTGAAAGCTTAGCATAGATGGCTGACTATATAAAGTTATAAACTTGGTTTCCCATAACTAGATGTTATGTGGATATTAAAATATTTATGAACATTGAAAGTGGATCTCGAAAAACTTACTAATGATCAGGCTTTTAGTGACTTAGGTTTGTTAGATATTTCAGTCAGATTTTTCTGTCATGATTATTAACTCGGTTAAGCAAACACCAGCATTATGTTCAAATTTTATGAAATTTAGTCGCATGACACAGGTTTTAAAAACTGCCAAAAGTGTTCTAATTTTCTAGGTGGATGGAATATGACTGTAGGAATCTTTATCTTTTAATTAAGAACTAAACTTCGCATGTAAGCATCTTTTTTTGGCACAGTTTTTCTGCATTTTATTAGCTCTTACGTCGGAAGTTGATCTTTATTTTAGAAATAAGATACTAGGACGTTAACCAGCATTGATGATTGTGATCTTGCTGAGCCCTTTGCTTTTTAGTTGCAATTGCAGAAAATGAAAGCAGATTATAAAAAAAATTGATTTGACATCTGATTGTTACAAGCTTTCTTTTTCAGACAAGTACTCATCTGTAAGACTGCATCTAAAACAATGATTGAGTAAATCATTTATGTGTTACTGGAAAATGATGAATAAGAGAACAAGTTTTCGAATAACGTGTGCAATTCAACAGGATAAGTGGAGAATTCGAATTCAGCTAACCAAGCCTGTGACTTGGCCACCTCTCATCTGGGGCGTAGCTTGTGGAGCCGCTGCATCTGGTAATTTCTTACACTTTTGTGATATTACACGCTAACACAAGCATCTGACTATTTCCAGGCTGAAAAGCATTATCGATTGGTGTTTCTTGGGATCTAAATTGTGATTGGTTCTTTGATCTACCAGTTCTCAAGTATTTTTCCTCAGCATGCTATTATTGTTATTATAATTTACAATTGTTTGGGCTCTAGTCCTCCATATTTTTGGTTCATTCCTGCTCCTAAAGTGAAGGGACGTAACCATTTTGTATGCATTTAATGTGAAAATATAGTTAGAAAAGATCTTGAAACCATAAATTAAAATCTTGACCTTTTGCTATCTTGTATTGGTAATGATATTCATGCCTATACAATTTTTTTTTTTTTTTTTTATAATGATCACAATTCTATGCTGATAAAAGGTCTTTCCCTCAGGAAACTTCAACTGGACTTTGGAAGATGTAGCTAAATCAGTTGTTTGTATGATTATGTCTGGTCCATGTCTAACTGGCTACACTCAGGTACTTCTTATATTATCACATGTTGCTCAATATTGCAATTCTAGTATATATTTGAGAACACCAATAATGTTATTTCACGACTCAATTTATAGACAATAAATGATTGGTATGATAGAGAAATCGATGCCATTAACGAGCCTTATCGTCCAATGCCGTCGGGCACAATATCTGAGAATGAGGTATGTGATATTCTGATTGTTGTCTGGAATACATGCTGCAAGCATTTCCCTGATTATGTTTGTCAATATTTTCAGGTGATTACGCAAATATGGGTGCTACTTCTAGCGGGTGTTGGTTTGGCAGGTCTACTAGATGTGTGGGTAGGCAGGCCATCTAAAATGGTGTCATTTCTACTCGTAAGTACTCTAATATTTTTCCTAGTAATGCTGAATTTTTAGGCAGGACACAGTTCTCCAGTGATTTTTTACCTTGCTCTTGGTGGGTCCTTGGTGTCTTACATCTACTCAGCTCCACCTTTAAAGGTATTCAAGACATTCTGCATCTCCTCGATATGGATAGTTATTTCAACTTTGAAAAACGATCTTAAATGGAGTTCTTTCTTGCTGCAGCTTAAAAGAAATGGATGGTTTGGAAATTTTGCCTTGGGAGCAAGCTATATAAGTTTACCTTGGTAATATACATCAAGGGTATTTTGTAAGCTGTGGGAGATTAAGAATTACTATACTTTGGTGTAATTTTGTTCTAAGCCTTGTTATTTGATCAATAGGTGGGCAGGTCAAGCTTTGTTCGGGACCCTTACGATTGACATTGTCGTTCTAACTCTTCTGTACAGCATAGCTGGTGTACGCGATATTTCTCAAAGTATTTTGATTCTTTTTGCCGATTGAGACTATATCAATTGTTTATTCTCAATTATGTTTTAGTTTGGGATAGCAATTATAAATGACTTCAAGAGTGTTGAGGGAGACAGAAAAATGGGACTGAAGGTGCCTTTTTAATCTGGGATTTAATAAATTTGCATTATTCTTATATACATACTCACACGGTGTGCTTACAGTCATTTCCAGTAGCTTTTGGTTCCGAATCTGCTAAATGGATCTGTGTTGGTGCCATTGACATTACTCAGATATTTGTGACTGGTATTTAATCTATAGTTTATTCAGATGATATATATATATTTTCTTGTTACATCGTGTGCCTTTGGCAGGCTATCTTCTAGGTGCTGGTAAACCTTATCATGCTTTAGCACTTCTTGGATTAATTACCCCACAAGTCTTTTTTCAGGTAAACAAACTCACATCTTTGCCACTACTATTGATTAACAATCCAAATATTGTCAATACAACTCAGAATAAACAAACGAAGAAATGAACTTCAGCACTCCAACTTTAGCTAGACTATGGTACATTGCTCTAAATCTTTGAATGTGTGATGCAGTTCAAATACTTCCTCAGAGACCCGGTCAAATATGATGTCAAATATCAGGTACTATTTTATCCTCCATCTGGTTACTATCAACAAAAGTATAGGGTGGACCCACGAGTTATAGTAGACGCAAGAAGGGGAAAGAAGACGAAATTAATAGGACGAAACTTAAATTTCTAGAAAATGTACTCAGGGTAGCTCGAGGGATTTAAAACCATGAATTTCAAATCCATTTAATTGTTTGGATTAATATATATTGTGTTTTAGTAATTTATGTAAATGTAATGGTAACTGTGATGGATTTGAAATACACTTAAGATAGATGTCATTTTCAATCTAAGTTTCAAATTCGTTTTGCTTGAGAGGAGTGGTCGTGCTTACTCACTCATATTGGGTCCGCTCTATCCCAGATGAGGTCTTTAATGATGCCGTCTTACATATGAGTGGATTTACTAATATATTCATCTTTTTTGCGAATGGATTTCAGGCTAGTGCACAGCCATTTCTTGTTCTTGGTCTATTGGTCACAGCTTTGGCATCTAGCCACTGAGAGATCATGCAAAAAACAAAGAAGTCACCATGAAAACGTAAAGAGAAAAACAATTCAAATATATTTTTAACACGAAGGGCTACAGACTTGAAATCCAAAACTGGGAGTTGAATTATGTATGCTAGCCAACGCTGCTATTCATCTTATTTTTGTTATGTTTTAGACTCATGTTTTGACTCTAGTAATGGATTCTCTGTCGAAAATTGTTGGACAGACATTGACTGGTGAAAATTTTGAAAACGATACTACGTTTTAGAGTACACGTTTTAACAATTTGGTTAACTATTTTTAATGAAAAGTATGAAAAACAATGGTCATCTATCTTTCATTAGTTTGCATTTTTTTATTCTTATAGTTTCAAATCCACGATTTTGGTCCCCTATTTTTTTTTTGTACTAGAGATTTCGGTCATTTATCTTTTATCACCTGAAACTTTAGTCATTTAATTATCAAAATCCACAATTTAGTCATTTATGTTTTATCACTTTACAATTTTAGTCATTTATATTTTATCATCATTTGCAATTTTAATCTTTTACGTAATTTGATATGATCGTTATAGATATTAATCAATATTTTCTTGTATTGTAGGCTAATTAAAATGATGAATATGATAATTATAGATATAAATTTGGAACATACAAATAGGAGTAAACAAAATTTCTGTGTAGATAGATGTGAACAAAAAATTGAGTAATAAAATTTATATTATTTTTTTTAATATAACGAGTCCCTATTAAAAAAAAATTATGTGCCAGAATCGCATGCGGCAAACAGTTACTTTTTCTAAATTGAAGAAAAAACATAAATTTTTTTATTTCTCAATATATTTATAAAAAAATTGTTTTCGCTAATCAATCAGAGTACGGAAAACAAATTGTACAAGGAACTTACCCCAAAGAAATTTGAAAATTCGTTTATATATTTATTTAATTAATTATTCTACAACTAATTTTTTGTGTGTTAAACATGAACTTGGACTGGGCTGCTAGAAGCCCAACTAATTTGGGCCCTTTGTCCCAAGAAAAGGACACCAATATATAAAAATATGATGATTAACCGGTTAACCCTAGGGTTTTGGTACTGTGCATTGTCAATTGTCATCGCTCAGGTTGAAATAATCGTCGGGGGAGGCATTCTGAATCTCTGATTCCACCACGAATTTTCTTTCGCCATGAGAGCTAAGGTAAATTGTTTTAAATTCATCATTTCATGATTCCAGACATAAATTCAATCGTTATAATTACTTACTTTTTATCTGTTTTCTATTTTGTTTTTTTTGTGTTGTGTGGCGATGTGTAACAGTGGAAGAAGAAACGTATGAGGAGGTTGAAGAGGAAGCGCCGAAAGATGAGACAGAGATCTAAGTAGTGCCCCTCCGGTGTTTCTAACCCAGCGACGTAGGGTTTTTTTTTCTCTCGATGTTATTTTCGAATTCGTGGGCTTTAATTTATAATGGAATGGTGTTACCTCTTGGCTCGAGATTTTTTATTTTTTTTTGGTTTATGCACAATTTTATTTTGCTGATGTCTTTTCATTATGGTTCGTGGTTTCTTTTTTGTTCTATACTGGTATGACCATCGAGTTTGATTATAATTTCTAGAATTTGGTTAGCTCCACACGGTAGAAGGTTTATAATCAAGTTCCCCGGTGGTTTCTTGTTTGTTCTATACTGGTATGACTCTCTCATTTCCCCCTCGAATAGATTTTTTTTTTGTTTCCAAAAGGCTCATGTTATGTTGTTTTGAAGGGGGCACTAATCCTTTCAATCCGGTACCGACGGGTATCATACCCCCCAAAACAATCGAGTTTGATTATAATTTCTAGAATTTGGTTAGCTCCATAGAAGGTTTATAATCAAGTTCCCCTGTGGTTTCTTTTTTGTTCTATACTGGTATGACCATCGAGTTTGATTATAATTTCTAGAATTTGGTTAGCTCCATACGGTAGAAGGTTTATAATCAAGTTCGCTTGACCACTTTTATCCATCACAATCAACAAAACAGAACTAGTTTACATGGATTTCTTGTATATCTTCCTTGCTGGTTCAATTCCACCGTTTCGGATAAATTTCGCATATATAGACCTGAGTGATTAAGATCTTAAAGGTTCACCATCTTCCAACCATTTTGAGGCCTTAACAATCTTGTATACAATTATTTAGGGTTGATGTTCTTAGTGGGACCATTCCCCAGTCTCCAATTGGCCTTCATTGCGAATACTTCGGATGGGTTATAACCAATTTAGTGGCCTAGAGAATGGATTCTCCCCTCTTCATTCCTCTAAACTGCATGATTTAGGCACTGCTAGCCTGGTAGGACCAATTCCTTTTCTTGGAAGTGTTTTCAAACTTGAAGGAATTTATGTTCTCATGCTTTCTAATAACTTCAGTGGCACTAGTCAACGGAAAAATATTGACAAACACGGGAACATTACAACACTGGAGCTTGATTTCAACAGTTCGTCAATTTATGCAATCAGCACTTGTTCAAGTTTTCTCAATTTCCCGTGCTCCAATGGTAACTCTAGCTTGTTGCATTCTGAACTTTTCTACTGATCCGTGAAACCAATCAAAATTGGCATTTTGGACTGTCAAACTACCAGATTGAAGGAGTAATTCACAGTTGGATTTGAAGGGGAACTCTTTGACCTGAATATTTTTCATTGCTCCTGGTGAATCTACAAAAGCCTTACAAAATGTCTACAACTTTTCTTGCGCTGGACTTGCACTCATGCCTGCCCGAGCATGAGTTGCCCATCCCAGCATCACACATATATATACATGGATTACTCAAAACAATATCTATGAAAAGGCCGTTCCGATGAACATGGGTGATTTCTCAACCTCTGTTGTTTTCCAGTCTACGGAAAATGATGTCATTGGAGAAAGTCCGATATCACTTCGCAATTCAATTTGTCTTCAAATGTGACTTGTCTGGAAATGAATCGAGTGGTAGCATACCCCCTTGTCTAATGAAAACATTGAGCATCTTTAAGAGGTTTTGAATCTTGGGAGAAACAACATCAGTAGCATTATTCCTCCTCTTTCTATAAACTGTGATCTAAAATCCTTAGACTTCATTGAGAACAATTTAGAAGGAAAGATTCCAGCATTCCTGGCCAACTTGGAAGCCATGAATGTCAGAAACAAAGACATTGATGGTAAACTATTAACTTCCAGGCTTTTTTATAGGGTGAACTTCATATAAGCACCCTTTAATTTTTATAATTGTTATTTTACCCCATTTAGTTTGAACAATATTATCTACCTCACCTACAGTGTATTTTTATGCCAAATCATAGGGGATGTAGTTGTAATTTTTCTTATATATTTACAAACTAAAGGAGGTGTTATTGTAATACAATTATTCTACAAACTTGAGGGGAAAATTTGTAAAACACTTTATTCTACGATGGAGGCATATGGAATTTCAAAATTGGAATTTTTGAAATTGAAATCACGGGACAACAAATTACATGGAATTTTATAATCTATTACTATTTTATTTATAAAATCACGGGACTATATAATAGTGCCCCGACATTTGTAAGTTGGTATTCCATGCTAAATGACCTAAATGATCCAACGTGTTACAATGTTAACCTGATTGACAAAAAAATCAAACTAGTTAAAAATTGATTATCAAATTGACCACAATGCCCCCAATGTGTTAAATCATCTTAATATCTCTTGCAATATTGCTATATTATCTGATGTGAGGAAATTAGACCACATCGGATAAAATCATTGTCGGACAAGACGAAAATGCCCGAACAGGAAAATGCTCGAAGAGGATGATGCTCTGCTCGGTTCCACGTGGTCAAATAGTGACATAAGACCTGGTCACAACAATTAGTCAAGATGGATTTTCTGGACATGCTTTGAATAGAATGTATCATAAACGAAAGGGTAGTTAGTGGGCGGAAAAAAAAGGGTTGGTGGACTTTAACTCCCATTATCACTCCTATGACCACTCCCATGATCATGCTCGTTATCCCTCCCATGATTATTGCCTCCAGGCTCTATAAAAGTAGCAAAAGTCTTTCCTCACAAAGGAGATCTCCCAGCTTTCAAAAAAAGAGAGAGAAGAAAGTTCCCCGTCATTGGCTTTTGCTCATTGTTCTTGTATAACACACCTTGTAATTCATCAACATTTATAGTGAAAATTTGTACTGGACTAGGTCCCGTTGTTTTTCCTTTCGTTTTGGGGGGTTTTCACGTAAAAAATTGTGATGTCTCATATTTTATTCTATTGCACTTGTTTAACCGGATAGTAAAAATATGGGATCACATTATTGGTGCCGTCCGTGGAAAATCGAGCTAAGACGTTGAAGTAGAAAAAGAGGCTAGATCGATCGAAAAAGAGCTGATTGGGCTTTCTTCACCAGATATGGGGAGGGTGAACGAAGGAGAAGATTAATTCGACCGTATTTGCCGATTCTTCAAGAACATCCAGATGAGGCCAGCTTCAGATACCACAGCTTGAATCACGGCTGAACCTGGCCCGGAAAACCCAGCAAATCGATTTCGTGATCTGGATTTATCGGACTTGGATCATACGTCTGCATGCATCGCAATATCCCTATACACTACGGGTTGGACTCTGATCTTTAATCGACGGTAACTCGTATGATAATTTGTCACTCTAATCATGATATATCAATATGGGTTCAAATTGTCCATGTAAATAGGCTCATCCTCATCAGTACGTATTGGATGGATTCTCTTATCTTATGTTTATCACTGCTTAACAATCTTATATTTAGCATATTTTTCTTGGTTTGTGGCTGACTTCTCCATCTATCCGCTGCAAAAATAAGGTATTTGTAGTTTCGTGCCTAACATATGTTCGTTGAATTGTCATAGTTAAATTTTCATCCCTCGGTGCTATTATTCGAACTCCTTTTCTCGAGGCAAGCAAATAGGCCGAACATGTCAAGTGCATGTTCTTGTGAATAATGCCACCTTTCCTTATTCGGATTAGAACTAGCCCATCTATTGTAACTTTCAGTTCTTGTTTCGTATAGTTGGATGATTATTGTGTTTTGTTCACTTTGAGGAATCCCCATTTTTATGATTATTATTATTATTTAATTATGTAATTTGTGCTCGATCAAGAAGAAGGGTCGGCGTTTGTTCACTTTCTTATCTGCTTGGTTTCTCCCCCTTCATAAATATTTGCTATGTTTTAGGAGGACCGAACAATGACGATGGGCCCATTTTCACCAGGTTCATTATTTTGTTCAAGATCATGAAAGATCTTGACGTGCAAGCTACTTTTAATTGATGCGAAGACTAATTTGAAAAATAAATAAATAAATAAAATGACAACTTTGGTCCATGGAGTTTTGTTAAAACTTTTGCAGCACAGAAGTTACAACAGCAATTCATTCGAAAATAATTAACAGAATTTTTTGTTCGAGCTCAATTCGACACTGCTTGGAAAACTCGGAATTTGCAGAATCAAATGCTCAGTATACACGAGAGCATCCTCTCCGCCTCGGGTCAAATGAGAAGGAGAAGACATTCAAAGATTTGGGAGTAAACGAGAAAGTAGCCGAGAATGAAAGGATATAATTGGATTTGCTCAAACTGGGTCGGCATGGGCACTGGTTCATCCCAATCTTCTCTCATACTAGTCTTGGTTTAGCACACCATAAGCCTATCAATCACTCAATCATTGCTTAGCTACTTTGCGTCCATGACCAGGTTCAATTTTATGGAATTTTATGGAAACAGACTCCGACCTTTCGAGGCTTATTATTATTACTCTCATTTGACTCTATGATTTGAATGAACTTATTTACAAGGTTCTGAACTGAGCTAAGTGATTTTAATATTTTCTTGGAACTTTATGTTGGGTCAACTTATGGTTTAGTGTTCTTGTTATTGAACTTCACTCCTTTTTTCATGGTACATCCCACAAACTGGAGAAAGAACATATCGAGCTTCCTCAAATTTAGGAGAATATTTACACAGAATTTTATAATTCTCCTAAAATTAGGTTCTGTAATCGAGATTGGTCATTTTTTTTAGATTTTTGGAATCAGAGTTTTCCTTGGGGTTAATTGAAAACTTTGGATTTTCTGGCTAATTCTTCTAACCGCAACAATAAATCGTGCTACACTTAGTGGGTGTTTACAAATGCTTTTGCAAACTGGTTAAAAAAACAGATTTTGAGTGTTGTATTTCCGTGCTTCTGCTATTGCTTCTCTAAAAATAAGCAGAAAAAAGCAGAATTTGAGAAGCAGGTCATGACATCCTTTTGACTGCTTTAAGTTGTTTTGTGGCAGTTTTGTAATTAATTGAAGTTTATTAAGCTGTTTTTTTTATTTAAATAGCAAACACTAAATGCTTTTGCTTAAAAGCAACTTTTTCCAACTTTAAGTAAAAGCAACATAGAAGTGCTTTGAATAAGCAATTGCAAACACACCTTTAATGATTTTCATGGCTAATTTTATAGAGCTTTGACGACTTTACAGTTGCTAGACTTTATTAGATTCTAGAGGCCGGCTACCTGAAGTTTAGCACATGTCCAACTGGATCTAGATTATTTTTTAATATGTCGAGCTGATTATAATGTCATGTTATAACAAGCTTCACTTGCCCAAGACTAGGTACCTACGTATGAATCAATATATGGGGACTGAACCCCAAAATAACAATAAAGAAACTATAGTCGTATTTAAATTTGCTAAGTTGACTCATTTATTTCTTGGGATATGCATGAAAAGTTTCACGTGCTTGGCATTTTACTGTCACATAAATTTGGATATTTTACATGTTACGTCATTAAGTTAAATTACCAGATATTATTATTGGATTGTCTCTGTCTCGTATTTGTGTATTATTGCAGTACTTACATGGAGCTCGGGATGTGTTATATTTGGCTATGTACATCTTGTCTAATGCTCGACCCATGACGAATCCAGCCTCATTAAGGTACCTTAGGACTCTTGTTCCGAATTCAGGTTCTCGATCGGCATCTACTTTAGCCAAATATCTGGTGATCAACATCTGGCCTAATACTCAGCTCAGCGATCATCCTCTACTTTGGCGCTTAGTTGCCATGCTTTGATTACGGTTATTCATGTACAATTAATATATGAATTTCGTAGACATATATTTTGTGTCGTGCAATTTTATTATATTTCAAGACACAACAGTTCGGGCATGCAATCTAGCAGTAATGCCCATTATATCGAGCTCGGGCATGCAATCTAGCAGTAAGGCCCATTATATCGAGCTCGGGCATGCAATCTAGCAGTAAGATCCTATTATTGGTGCCCGGGACGTTCGAGTACATTCTATTGTGTTCGGGATATTTGATATGTGTCCGTTGTTGGCGGGTTAAATACGAGATCGGGATGTTTGGTATGTATTTGAACCTAAAACGTGACAGAGTTTTGGTGTTCGGGATGTTCGAGTATGTTCTATTGTTGTTTGGGATATTTGATAAATATTTGTTGGCGGGTTAAATACGAGATCGGGATGTTTGATCTGTATTTGAACCTAAAACGTGATAGAGTTTTGGTGCTCTGGATGTTCGAGTACATTCTATTGTGTTCGGGATATATGATATGTGTTCGTTGTTGGCGGGTTAAATATGGGGATCAGGATGTTTGATCCGTATTTGAACCTAAAACATGACAGAGTTTTGGTGCTCGGGATGATCGAGTACGTTCTATTGTTGTTCGGGATATTTGATACATGCCTTTTGTTGGCGGGTTAAAAATGAGGATCAGGATATTTGGTCCGTATTTTACCTAAAAAGTGACAAGAGTTTTGATGTCGGGATGTTCGAGTACATTCAATTGTTGTTCGGAATATTTGATATTTGCCGCTGTTGGCGGGATAAATACGGGATCGAGATGTTTGGTCCGTATTTGAACCTAAAACGCAACTCAGTTTTGGTGCTCGGGTTGTTCGAGTACATTCTATAGTGTTCGTGATATTTGATATGTGTCCGTTGTTGGCGGATGATAATCAGGATGTTTGGTCAGTAGTTGAACCTAAAAGGTGCGGTATTTGGGATGTTCGAGTATGTTCTATTGCGTTCGGGATGTTTTCCCTGGAGCTTGGTTATATTTATCTGCTCGGGATATTTTTCTTGGAGCTCAGGCGCATTTATCTGCTCGGGATATTTTCCCTGAAGCTTGGTTATATTTATCTGCTCGAGATGTTTCCCCTAGAGCTTGGCTATATTTATATGCTTGGGATCTTTTGAGCTTTGTTATCTCGGATTGTTTATTAACACTTCATCAATTCTGGAATTCGGATGAGCTTTATTTGCTTAAGATATTTCTTATTTCAGACAAGCTTTATTTGCTCGGGATATTTTTGTGTTCGCTGCTAGGGAGGGATTCTTTATATCAGTGTTTTAGAAGTTTATTTGATCGGGTGTTCCAGGAGCTCGGATGTATTATTTTTGGTGCTCGGGATGTTTTCCTTGGAGTTCAGTTATATTTATCTGCTCGAGATGTTTTCTGTCACGCCCCGGGCCCGGGCCCGCGCAAGCGCGACTGCACAATGGGCTCCTATAGCAACTACTTCGTATCTGTCCTCGCTCTACGAAAATGGTTAACCCAAGTTGCTATAATAGTCCATTGTAAGTCTTTATAAACCACATTAAATTTTCATCCACAACCAATGTGGGACATGGGTATTACAATCACCCCTCATTCAGAACGCGACGTCCTCGTCGCGACCTAACTCATCGATCCACCGGCACCGGGAATCTAGAGGTTGCTCCTACAGGGTCAAGAGGTGGCTCCCGTCATGTAGCACTTTGTCCCGCAGGTTGTGGATGAAAATTTAAAGTGGTTTATAAAGGCTTACAATGGACTATTATAGCAACTTGGGTTAACCATTTTCGTAGAGCGAGGACGGATACGAAGTAGTTGCTATAGGAGCCCATTGTGCAGTCGCGCTTGCGCCGGCCCGGGGCGTGACATTTTCCCTCGAGCTCGGTTATATTTATCTGCTCGAGATGTTTTTCCTCGAGCTTGGTTTTATTTATCTGCTCGGGATGTTTTCCTTGGAGCCCGATTATATGAGCCTGATTATATTTATATGCTCGGGAAGTTTCTCTCGAGCTCAATTTTATTTATCTGCTCGAGATGTTTTCCTTGGAGCTTGGTTTTATTTATCTGCTCGAGATGTTTCCATGTAGCTCGGTTATATTCTATGTGCTGGGAAATTTGGGCAAATAACCTTAAATGATTTTTTTTTTAAGAAAATGACCTCTTGGGTTATTCCTAACACTTGGGGATGTCATTTTCTTAAAAAAAAAATTATTTTAAGGTCAGTTTTCATAACAACGCCTATGTGCTCGAGGGTCGAGCTAATTCTATGTTCCCAGGAGCTCGATTATATTTATCTGCTCGGGATTTTTATTTATTATCTCTGAAACTCAGTTATATCTTATGATTATTATTTGCTCGGAATATTTCTTATACTGGAGTTCTGACATATTTCATCTGCTCGGGATGTTTATCTATTATCTATGGAGCTCGGTTATATCTTATGAGCTTTATTTGCTCGGATCCATATTAATTCTAGAACTCGGATTTCATATTTCATGGCTTGAGATCGGTTCAGGTGACATACAAAGTCTGCAAAACTGAACTCAGCTTATTATGATTGAAGCATATTTCTCAAAGTCTGGTTTTCTTGGGGATTTCTGCCTACCTACCAGTGGATATTATCTCGGATTATTTCCTACTGTCATTTTATTGAATATGAATTCTACCCTTAAAATTCACAAGTTTCGAGAAATACAATGAAACTACAACAATGATTTTACCAGATATATACAAACCAGGATCTCGACTTTGCTCACCTTGCTTTACTTTATGGGTGATGTGATGTGGTAGAGAAATTAGACACATCGGGTAAAATCATTGCCGAACAAGACGAAAATGCCCGAAGATGACAATATTCTACTCGATTTCACGTGGTCAAATTGTGACATAAGACATGGTCATAACAATTAGTCAAGCCGGATTTTCGGACATGTTTTGAATAGAACGTACCATAAACAAAAGGGCAGTTAGTGGGCAGGAAGAAAGGAATCCTATTATCACTCCCATGATATGCCCATTATCCTTCCCTGAAGGGGGTCTATAAAAGGAGCAAAAAGCTTTCCTGACAAAGGAGATCTCTCGGCTTTCAAAAAAGAGAGAAGAAAGTTCCCTTTCATTGGCTTTTGCTCAGTTTTCTTGTATAACACATTGTAAATCATCAACAAAATTTATATTAGACTAGAACCCGTGGTTTTTCCATTCGTTTTGGGGGGCTTTCATATAAAAAATTATGATGTCTCTTATTTTATTTTCTATTGCACTTGTCTACCGAATAGTAAAAATATGAGATCACATCATTATCCATTTGTAAGAACAATAAATTAATTAAAAATCGATTACACTCCAAAAAAATAATTTAAATAAGAATTATACAAGCAACAACAATTTAGACTAATGATATTTATACCCGAGCGCATTGAACGGCAGAGGAGCACTGATATTCTTTATACCGAACGCATTGAACGAAAGAAAAGACGACGGACATATGAAATCCTATTTTCAAAAATATTTGAGAGTAGTTATAATATAACCAATGAATATGGATTTACGGATAGACATTTGCTTTTAGCCCTAAAAACCAAACTTTCAGAAGGCTACACGAGAAACCCATATTCCAACTGTCAACGACCTTAGCCAAGCTTTACTCTTAAATCATTAAACTGGTTAACTCCATAATGTTTAGTAACGAAAGATGGAGGAAGACAAGAAGAAACATATTCTGAAAAAGCAACGCACCAGAAAATTGAACTGCCCCTTTGCTGTCAAACTATTGCAAGAAAATTTCAATACCCCCACCATCAACACGGCGGTGCCCTTTTCTTGGGACCAAATCCCCGACCGGCCAGAGGACACTGAAACAAACAACACTACCAGAAATACCCATCAGCCACCACCAACTCCTCCGCCTTCCAGTCTGTGGCAGCCATCGGCGATTGAAGATGCAGCCGGTGCAGATTTCCAAATTGCCAGCCAATTCCATAGTGTTTTTGATGGCTTTGGCGGTAATGAAGCAATGGACATATTTTCATTAGCCGAATCAATGGAAGACTTTGTGGAAACTTGCAAAACATGTTCTACCGAGGAGCCTGACGATGCCAACCACTCTCCAGATTTCATAATGCAAAGATTTCTTCCAGATTCTCAAGCTCTAGCTGCTGCATCTCTAGCACAAAAGAAACTGCTGTTTTCTTCTCCTCGGAGTACTAATGCTAGTATATCTCGACCTGTTGGAGTTAGGAACGTAAAAGGCTGTGGCTTTCGTAGTCTATACCACTCACTAGTGAAGCCCAAGGGCCGGACCCCGCCAGGAGCTAACAAGAGTGGTAGCACTTCGCATTCAACTAACAAACAAAAAAATTTTGAATTTTAATGCCATTTTTTTAGAAACATTTAAACTTTTCCTCCTATTATATGTTAGATATCGCATTAACCAAGGTTTTGAGTGCGTGTCTGCTCATATGTTTTTTCTTGACCAATAATGTGTCATCCCATATAATCCAAATTCGTATTTCTTGTGACAATACCAGGTCATTCAAGAACATGTTAGTGGTTTGGCCTAAACTTTGTTATAAGCACATCAAAATTTGCTTTTATATCAACTATACTGTATATACACCATATGCAGCAAAATTAATGTAAAAAATGATTCTTTAAAGTTGATGGAATTAAACTTGTTAATCCAACTTTTTTATATTACAAATGGCTGTTAATCTTCATCTATCAGTGTCGAAAGAACTAGAAGACGTTTCCCCAACATGCCACTCCACGTCTCCACCACCCAGTCCATCAATCTAACGTCTTGGTCCATCTCAGAAACTATAGGTGCCCTCCCACATGCCAACCATAGGTGCAAAATCCCAAATGCAAAAACATCGGTTCTCGTTGAGGCCTTGGCAGTTCAAGTCAATTCTGGTGCAAAATCCCAAATGCAAAAACATCAGTTAGTCTGATGTGGCTAACCCGGTCTATCTGCATGGTTGAACTACGGTAAGACATATGATTATCGTATGGATCACCTGGCAAAAGCTGTTGGGCAACGTGACCAAAGTGACGTCAAGGGAGTTGATGTAAGGTCAACCGTGTTTTAAGGGATGGGCGACTACCTACAAAGGAACCCTGAACCGAGAAGAGACTGTGACGTGAAGAGTCAATGATTACTGTATGGATAAGGTTATGGTCCGAGATCCGGAATTCGAGGCCGATCCAAGGAAACTATCAATACCAGGTTTTCTTTATCATTAAGGGCATTGAGAAATTAAGAGTTTTTTCTCCCCTCAAAAAAATGTTTGAATCTAACCATATTATGTCCAAAGAATATGTTGCCAAATAAGAACAATCCCCCATTTTATTCTATTTTGACCCTTTCACAATAATTGGTCTTCATCTTTTCCAACAACTTACTCTCACCAATGGAGTCCCTCTCGAATCCACCACCATTTCATTCTTCTTCTCACATACAAATCTCACCCTATATGGGCAATTACTATCCCCTTCATTCACCATTTCATTGGCCTCAAGTATACATTTTTCACTCAATCTCAACCCCTCCATTCCAAGTAATTCAATTTGTTGATCACCACTATATTGCTTGTTCTCCTCCCATTTTTGTTCCAACGTGATCGAAGAAAAGTGAGGCGCCACAAAGATACATTCTAATGCAACCCTTGCTTCTCCAAGATGGTATGAGATATTGTACTCCATCGACTCCAGAAAGGCTCGGAAACGAGTGACATTCGAATCCAAGAATGTAATATAATCACCACAACTTGTCATTGTTATACCACGTATCAGCATCACCATAAGTGACGATGCCCCTGTTAAAACTTGTGTCACAATTTATGATATTTTGCAAGAAGTTTTTATCCACTTTAAGGAATTCATAGACACCCTTCTTGCTCCTAATCCTCCCCATGTGAGGAAGCCCCACCATGCAATTGAAAAAGTCCCAAGATTTTCTCTCACACCATTCTTTCTCTATGTTCCTTATTTTATATTCCAAATCCATAAATCCCACCTCTTCTACTTTCATACTTATGCCACATAGTCTTGCTTGATCACAAATCCTAATCTTTGTGTCCTCAAAGTTCCATATCGAGTGGGTAAAAAAATCACCATCTTCCATGAATCTCACCGAAGTTACTCTGACCTCCTAGTATCATATTGCTTTATTTCTTCCAAAAATGATGAGATTTGAATCCCCTGTCCAATGTCGAAATCAATTATAAGTATTGATGTGATTCGAGATTTCGACTATAAGGTAAAATAAAGTGTTAATGCAAAATAACGATAAACACACCAAGATTTTTTATGTGGAAAACCCTCAAATTGAGAGAAAAACCACGGGACCTAGTCCAGTATAAAACTTCACTATAAATGTTGATGATTTACAAGACTTTCTAGACACAAAAAATAATCGCTCAATGACTTACACGAATATTTTTAGAGAAATAACAAAAAAGACCGAACAGACATAAATTTGCTATCTTCGGAGTCTTTTTGCCCAGAAAAATCCAACCCCTGCTATGAGGTTATCTAAGGGTATTTATAGGGCTGTCCCTAGTAACTAATTCGCGGAAAACCAGCAACATGATGTCCTTTGATCGTGGCTTGATGGGAGCCAAACGTGTCCGAGAAATCCGCCCCATTAATGCACGTTCAATCCCAGCCGGTTAATTAGTTTTAATTATGACCGGGTCTTCCGCTACACTTTGACCAAATCCCGAAGAGGGTAAAGGATGCTCGATAATATGCTGATCAGTATCTTGTGTTCGGTAATCATCTATTCGGTCTAACTTCTGCTCGGCGTTTTTAGAGTTTGTATCTTCATAAATGGATTTTACCCGAGAAAATCAATATATCATATGACATCAAGTATGATATCCACATCACTAGGCATGGCTTCAATAACAGTCGAATTTGCCATAAAATGAGCAAACTTTCCATATGGGAACATCTGTTAAAATTCTTTGAATGCTGCATAAAAATTATTCAAGGACTCTTGAATGAGGTAATCCGAGTCCTTATCCAGGTGTCGAAACATGTAATACAAGATACGTTCCACAATCCCGCCAACATGATTAACTTTCTTGATTATGTGTCCAACTGTCACTCTTGACAGCAGAGTTTCTTGATTATCTATGGCTTATGCATATGCCAAGGAGATGAAGTAGGCATTGTTCATTGTCAATTTCCATGCCTTCCAATAACGAAGATATTTGCATGGATGTCATGTCCATGGATGCATGACATACATCCAATGCACGATCATGATCAATATCATCCTCGAAGATGTGATCTAATTCATCAAAATCAATCTGTAAATCTTCTTTTGAGAACATTCGTATACTTCATCTACAAGATGAGGAAACTCCATGTACTCATCAGAGAAAATGGGCTCGAGAGATTGTTGCATCTCGAGGGAATCCCCCGTGGCGAAAATGGAAGCGAAAAGGCGTATTCGTCAACACAATAATCATCTTCCATGAGACATGTACTAGAATTGTTGAAATATGACCATAAGGGTTGATGAATATCATAGAGGCTCATCCTCAAAGGGCTTATTGAGAGGAGATTAAAATTTGAAATCTTTAGTTTGAACTTTGAAGCCTAAATCGCAGATGATTAGTATGATGATGTGAAGGTGTCAATGACAATATATAGAGACTTTACAAGACCTTAAGGATAAGATATTTGGTAGCAGATTCCCAATAAAAATACCTAACTTTCTTGGCTTTTTTGGGAGCGAGCCAGCTCGACCCTTCAAATTTTAGGTGTCATAGTTTTTAGTACAAGTTTTATTAGCCAGCCCAGCCCCGGTTAATTATCCTGGCTCCGCCCTGCTTTTGAGGTCTTAATTTATGTGGACATCAACCAAAATTAAAAATTATATTAAGATTTGGGGAGTATTCAGACTTAACTTCAAATGGAGCATATTCGTGGCAAAAGATTATGTAAACGGCCCAAATTAATTTTGGAAGATAATTCATATAATGATTATTTTTGTCATTTATTAAGACGTAAATTGTGTTTCAAGGTCATACGCATCCATTGAAAAGCCAGTTTTTGGATTTTTATTTGTTTTATTTATTGTCTTCTGCGCATGCTTATTTATTCGACTTTAAATATGACCAAGAATAATAATTTCCCTTTAATTGCTTGACACACACACATACTAATTAAGAAATAATTAAAAAAATAATATAAAAATCTGAGAGCACAATCCTAATAATATGATTTTACCGGAAGATGATATTAATACTTTTAACACATGGCCTAAAAATTCAACAATACCTCATCGTACGGTGGACATATCAACTGTTATACATATATCGACGAGGGTCTTACAAAACATGTCATCATAATTAACTCATAATGGTTTATATGTGTAATGTGTCATATCTTATAAGGAGAGAGAGAGAGATAAAATGTGAAAACAAAAAAAAAAAAAAAAAAATTAAAGGCAGCAAAGGTAGTGCTTGGTTTTAGCATAAAGATAGGATAGTTTTTTTATTAATTTTTGTCACATTTTTGTTCTGCCTTTAAGAAACATGTTTATCTCATTTGAATCTCACTTTGTAACTTACAAAATGACTAATATATTATTTTTCAAATTTTTTTACTATTTCAAAATTTGAAATTCCAGTAAAAAATTCCAACTTAATTTCTATAATTTAATTCCAAAAATTTAAAATCTTGAAATTCACGACAAAATTTAAAATTCAAATTTTCGATGATATTTTAGTCATTATACCAAACAATAGAATTAAAATCATATCAAACATCATATAATTTATCACACTATTGTATTTATAAACATCTCATAATTTTAATAGCTCTGTCAATATCATATCCTTTACTCCTATGTGTTAGGTAAGACAAATGAAGAAAAACGATTCCGCATATTTGTATGTGCTGGAGTCATCCTAGCTAGTCAATGACTCTATTACACATTACACATGTTTTGCTTATGATAGAGAGCATGATCCGATACTTAATTTAAACATATTAGAAAAACATACATTCATTTTGTAATCTTGAAAACAAATATATCACCCTTCCGATAGTACAACCAACACATATTAGAAAAAAATAATCAAGAATCAAAAGGCTCCAATTTCGAGAGACAATATAAAAAACAAGCAAAGACAGAGAAAATGTTGGTAAATAAAACAATGGTAGCATGATGATATTACCCTCATACAACATCTACAGATCCAAATTTAATTTGGACATATGAGACCCACATATTTACATGGACCCCATATATCCAAATCAAATTTAGATCATTGGATCTAACAATGGTAATATCCTTATGCTAGGTTGAACTCTCCCTAAATGGATGAAGATGATAGATGTTGCAGTAAAATTTGATTCCTTAAGGTGAGGAGATGCTAATTTCTGGCCTTCACAGAAGGATTTTACCACATTAAGACTAAATTTGTTTAAAATAAGTACCCATATAAATGTCGTTTCTCTATTAAATATTTTTTTTTAAATTTCTTTTTCTTAATATTGACTTCTTTCTTATCCATTTTGATGGGAGATGCACATGTACCATTCCCAGGAGAACATAGGAAATACTCATATACATCCGATTTAAACCTTATTTATATGCAACTTAATATTAAAATACAATATCTTTTAAATAAAAATATATAAACTAATATACCAACTAGTTTAGATTAATCACTTTGAGTTGATCTATAAGTAGGTCCAAACCAAGCCCATACAAATATTTTCCGAAAAAGTATGTTCTTGTGCTTATAGTCAATGCATATATATGAATTAGATCTGCACGATTTTAGTATTTCAATTGAGAGATTACTAACAACTCATAAGTATGGTTTTTTGGGAAAAACAAGTTAATGTATCATGGGATTGGGAATAAAAAATTTATAGTTTCATAAAATTATATGTTTTTTCTCTAATTTGATAGTTCTGTATATATGTTCTTGAAATCGCCCAAAGCTTCCAGATTTTAATTTTCAAAATTTGAATAAAAAAATTGTTAGGATCGATTCCGGAGATGGGTTACCAGTTCACACCCGAGTTCAACCAACTTGAGCTTCAATAGCTCGTGTTCTTGAAATAATTGCACCAAGAGATTATATCGAGTTCGGTTTATATCGAGTTTGGTTATAAAATCGAGCGGAAGACACTTGACATAACCCGCTCTATAACCGATTAACCATTTGAAAGACATTTAAAAAGTATGCAAGAAAATATGTAAAAACGGTAAGGTAAATAAATGCAGTAAAGTAAATAACACAAGAATTTGTTTCTGAAAGTTCGAAGCACATACGCTTTTACGCCTCCCTTCTTCCATCTCATGGAAGGATAAACTAGAAAATTTGGTTTACACTTTTCAACATACAAGCTACTTAGGCTAATACCACACAGATAGCCTAAACTCCTAGCCCACACAGAATCACAAAGTTCATGTTTTTTAACGTCTCACATGGAAAGACCTCACACAGTTGTGATAAATCACCAACTGTTACAATGATATTCATTCTTCTATTTCAGCTCACAAATACAATGAATATAGTGAATACAAAGGCACAAATGATTCCATAATGAATCTGATACATCAATGTAAGTGGTGCCAAAGGTTTAGGTAGTAGTCTTCATTTATCAGCTTTTGTCTTTGAAGTTCCCCAATTGAATCACAAGTGTGTTTGCTTTGGAAGGCTTTGATTGATCTTCAATCAACTATTATTGAGCTTCCAAATCATGAATATATAGCCCCAAGTAATCATATATACGTTAGATACAAGAATATAGCCGTTGTGACAGTTTTGGTAATCTTTCAAACATTGCAACGGTCATATTCTGCTTTCTGAGCCATTTTTGGAAGTCCGCTGGTGGGTCCGCTGCCCGAGTCGGTTGGTTGGTTCCGCTGGTCGTGTCCGCTGGCCTCTACTGGTTCGAAGTCCGCTGGTCTCTACTGGTGCGAAGTCCGCTGGCCTCTACTACTTCGAAGTCTGCTGAACTCTATTGGTGCGAAGTCTGCTGGCCTTTACTACTTCGAAGTCTGCTGCCAACCTTTCTATCCAACATCTGTTCTTCTATTCTCTGGATTATAGCTTTTTATTCGTTGATTTCTGGGCAAAGTGATCTACATGAAGTTGTAACCCTTTCTCTTAGATTTCCACGGAATCAAGAATCGCTCGATTTCGAGTTCGTATGAGAGAGTTATGCTTGAAATACGATGCGATGTTCCTGCTGTAAGTTTGCTGGATGTAGCAGCACATGACGTGACTTGCAGAAGCTTTTTGACCATCTTAACGTCCGATTCAGTCTTTGACTTCCAAATATGATTTGTAGATCTATGTCTTAGCTTTCCAACACATACTGAATCGTCCTGTTTCGATAAGAGAGCTGAGAGTTATGACCGATATACCACAGCTGCTCCAATATGTCCGCTGTTGTTTCAGCTTTGTACCAGCAGACACTTGCAGACATGTTTTCGTCAAGTAAACCTTCGAATCTAGTCATCTGTCCTGAAATACAACTTATAGATAATTGAGTTGGCTATCCAACCCCTTTGGAAGCACATCGTTTCGATGTCCGAGCTATGATTATGATCAATTTAGTCAGCAGCGCACAGAGTTTACTGATTGTATCTACTGGTCCAGTAGACCTTTGCTTTTGTACGAATCTAGTTTACTTCAACTCATTTCTTTTCTAATCATCAACCTCCTAATCATGATCTATTCACCGCACATTTGATAAAATATGTTAGCAACACAATAACAAGTTTTGTTAACATCAAAACAAAGATTAGTCGGGTTTCCAAAACCCAACAAAAATGTTAATTTAATTTAATCCCGGCTTTGTCCTTTTTTAGAGTTGGCAACAATATATGGAAGTCGGATATATTATGTGGCTGATATGGACCTGTTAAATAATGATATATTACACATACAACTGGCATTATTGGATTATGATAATACTTTGTTATAATAACAATATTGAGATGATGTTGATCTTGGTTGTAATTAACGTAAATTACTAAATAAACATCAGGAAAGACAATATTATATATTTATATATTGGTTGTTGGGGATATGAGATTAGGGAAAATTTATTTGGGGAAACTCTAAAGATCTCACATATAATAAGCAGTATAAAATAAAAAAAAATTAATATTTGCCATTTTCTCAAAACATATAAATCATTTTGATTGAAATACCATCTTCTTTTGTAAGTTAAATAATATTATCATTACTTTAAAATTTTAATTTTCCATTTAATTGGAGTCAAATCATAATCTCCAATTATAATTTATTTATTTTAAACGGGCAAGAAACATGAAGTAATGAATAAAAATGTCTTAAATGAGACCGTATCCATAATAATCAAAAGAGTACTTTAAAATCTGTCAATTCCTAATCGTAAAGTAGTAAATTTTAAATATTTATTCGAAGGTTTACTGCTATTTTGTACTAACTATTCATAATCCTTTATTATGTATTAAGGTTCTCTATCATATCAACAACAAGCCCATTATTGCACGTAATCCAGAGAATATCTGTTGGTGCCAACCAATGTATAGTTAAATGGTTTGTTATCCTCCCATCTTGTAAGGGGAACCTTCTTGGCTACCCCATGGGGCACCATCCTATGGGATACATCTCACCACACATTGGGAATATTCCCATAAGAATATTCCCAAAGGATTCAAGTTCAAATCCTCCTCCCCCCGTGTTGATAAAATAGAAAAAAGAAAAGAGAGAATATATATGTTTGGTGACATGACATACACATATAAATTAATTTTTGTTGGCACCACACAAGACGCGCTACCAGTTGGTCAATTTTTTCCTAATTTGACCGAAAATTACATTTCAAATTATTAAAAAAAACGATCATACTACTGTAATTGAATGGGAAAAAAATAACCAAAGAACTGACTATAACTTTTTTTAAAAAAAAAATGATGCAAATATTATTATAAACTGGAAAATAACATTTGAAGTTGTTAAATATTAGAGCAGATAAAATACTTTTAGGATGTATGTAATAAAATTTATAACAACTCTCTTTCAGAAATCTATGTAAGAAATATTATATGTCGCATATTTAAAGAATATATATACTGAATGTAATGCAAAGTATTAATTATAAAATATGTCAAAAAATGTTAGCAATACTAAACAATCTATTAACGATCATAAAAATCACATTTTTCATAATATTCATAATAATAATAATATAATAATAACAATTAAAAGTATTTATTTAGCTTGATTGGGTTGGCCAACATGATAAGGTTACCTTTACTTAATCAACTGAGTCGGTTCAAACCAAATCCACTCATCAACAACCCATTAAGATATTTTTTTCCTAATCGGTTCAGGCTAAACATGCGCATGAACAAAAAAAAAGTATTAAAAAAAAATTAACAAAAAATAATCTAAGAAAAAAAATTTTATGGAAAAAAAATAGCTTAACTATTATGATGAATAGTTATAAATAAAAAAGCCTCGAACTCTTATTATATAGGTAAAAATATTTAAATTCTGTAAGTTAAATATTCATATTGAACTTATCTTCGCACGCCCAAGAAGGCAAGAAGTCTTCAAGAAGGAAAGATGACTTCCCGCAGAAATTTAACTCAATAAATAAATAATATAGCATCTCAACTAAATTAAAATTATTGGATTTGAGATTAATATTTTTTTTTAAATACATATTATTCTGACAAATAAGAAATGATTTATACACTTATACAACACAAATCTTCTGTATGAAAAAAGTTAGTCTAGGACCATATTGTACAAGTGTACATGTGTGAGTAACCCTCATCACATGTATTATATTATATTATATTATATTATATTATACTATATTATATCATATTATATTATATGACAGATTTAAAGATTATACATCATGTCTATATCTACTATATATGTTTCGTACCCCATTGTCAAAACTCAAGTCTTCATCCTTCAGCTTCTGCTCTGCAAAACAAACCTAAGATGATGCAGCCAGAGCTACTTATGCCCTCTGGTCCTATCTTTAACCTAACATGCTCAAATGAATACATAACCTACAATCGAGAAGTGGACTTTTTTTATATTGACGACCCAAATTTCTCCTCTTCAATTGCCTCCCATGAAGAATCCTTTGTGATTTCTTCGAACTCATATGAATATGATCAAACCATGTTCCAAGATATGTTTCTTGATCTTCAGAATCTTTGTGATGAATATCACGTCATCTCATCCATGGAGGGATTGGAGACTATATCAAGTTCAGAATTCATGGAAATTTGTGAGTGGATAAATGAGACTGATGATGGGAATTCTCGCCCTCCATTTGGGAGTCAAGAATTAAGTTCTTGTGGTTCCTTTGAATCTGGTGAGAAGTCGGTGGTTGGTATGTCGATGAGTTTGCCTGGGATGGAGATGGAATTGGACGATGAATTATGCCTCCATCACTTGCTAAGGGCGTACGCGGAGGCTACAGAGAATGGAGAAAAAGATCTTGCAGGCGTTCTTGTCGAATCCACAAATGAGAAAAGTAGTGCCATGGGGAGCACAATGGAACGCGTCGCATTCAGTTTGTTTCAGTTCAAAGAAAAGCATACTGAATACTTGAGACTTGAGTCAATCAAGAACTCGGTTGAAGCTTTCATGGTGTTCTATCAAGGGCTTCCAATTGGGAGGTTTGCTCATCTAACGGCTAATTCGACTATCATCGAAGCTATGCCGAGTGATACGGCAGTAGTACATGTAATAGACTTCGATATTGGAGAAGGGATTCAATGGCCTCCATTAATGGAGGCTTTGAGCCGGAAGAACAAGTCCCTGAAGCTCACATCGGTTAAATTAGAGGGTGAATGCACCTCTTCTTTTTGGGAAATTGAGGAAACAAAGAAAAGGCTCCAGGTTCACGCTAAACAAAATAGTTGTAAACTTCAAATTGAAGAAAAAAATATGGAGGATGTAGTAAATGAACTAAAAAGAATGAAGAAAGGAGGAGAAGGGAGAGAATGGTTGGTGTTCAATTGCATGGTGGGATTGCCACACATGGCTAGGAGGCGGCCTAGATCTCAAGTCGTGGAATTCCTTAAAGTAGCCAAGGAATTATTATCAAAATTTGCAGGAATATTGACACTTGGTGATGGTGAAGAAGGGTATAGTTTGAATACTTGTTCAAGCTATCAGTCATTCTTTGACAAACTTTTGAGGCATTATCAAGCGCTCTTTGAATCAATGGAGAAGAATTTCCCAACTTATCTGGCAGCGGCAAGAACAGCCATAGAAAATCTTTTTCTTGCACCTTTTATGAGCCCTTTTGATTGGTTTCAAGATTGGGAAGAGATGATGAAGAGCTACAATGTTCAAGAAGGAATCGGTTTCGAGGGCCGGAAGTTGAGCGAGGAAAGCTTGGCTGAAGCCAAGGAGATGGTGAATGAAAGAGAGGGTCCATTTAAAGTGAAAATTGAAGGTTATAGAGAACATGAGATGGTCTTGGAATGGAAGGATACACCATTAGTTAGAGTTTCCACTTGGATGTGAAGACACAAGAAACCGGCAGTGGTGTATCAATGTTCAGCTGTAGACGTCGTTCTGTATAAGTTCGATTCTTTCTTATTTTCTCTTTGTATATTAATTGACGTTGTATGCATATTACAACATAAAAACTATGGTCTTTCTGATCAAATACTTTGTTCGTGTTCATGGTAAAAATCAGAAGAGTTATCAATGCCTTGGAGAAACATGGAGGATAAAAATAGACAAACGATGAAAACCAGAAAGGACAAAGCCTCCCCCGCAGGAGTAATTTAAGCCTCCGTAGATAAAAGAATATAGTGTATTTCAGAAACCTTGGTTAGCCCTTTCTAACTTCACATTCATAGTTCCCACTCGAAAAATGTAATCTTCTTGAAGCTCTGAATTCCGAAAAACTCGTTACACAAAGACTAGTAAGATAGAGTGCCATAAAGGCCGAAGAATATCATAAATCTCACATTTAGTGATTTTATATTCGGCGAAAAAACACTCCCAAGCGCATGGACAACATGCAGCTTGCATTTTCGAATTTATATGTGGGTTTATCTAACAATATCAATTGCTCTCATATTGGCAAGACCAGCTATCAGGTCCAAATGATAGTTGGTGCCATCATCCTGCAGATTAGAAGAATCAAACGAGGCATACTAGATTGGATAAGTTAACATTCTTTCCTGTTGCTAAGAAAAGAAAACCTCCAGGCTATACGTTAAGCAGTTGAAATACCAACCATGATAAACCAGTAAGACTTAACAGTGATGGAGGACATGGGTCTGAGTCTCTGAGATGATGCATGCTTGCTAGGGATAAAAATTTAGACTAGATGTAAGTGTAGGCAGATCTAGTTTTGATTAATGCTCAAGACAATATAGGAGATTATTAATCCAAAAGAAGATACGTACCATCCACTTTCTGACAGACATATTTCTCAACAATTATGGCATTAAAGGGTTTCGACTGCCTTCACTTTAAAATTGACATAAGTGAAACATCTCATGGATATTCTTCAACGTTTAAGAAGATAATTATTTGAGACAAAGGTAGCGAATTTCCAAATAATTCCACCAAATCTAACCTACCCTTCATACTATTGGGCAGTTCAATATGCAAAAAGAATAACAAAAACCAAAAAAAGAACTGACCTTTTCAAACTGAATAGGATTCATTTTATAGCCTGGGACCAATTTTTCCGGCACATCTCAAGCATCAGGATCAAACTCATCGATGGCAACAGCGTCATCCACAGATGCTGTTGAAAGACTGGTAGCTTTCTCATCTGTCACAATTTTCACATCTTTCCTCGGTAAGAAGCCAGGGACAATCACTTTGTCAACAGCGTCGGCCAACTTCTCAGGTGACTTCACGAAGTCTGGAATTGGTATGCCAAAACAAACTGAAGATGGCTCAAATCGTCATTGGAAAACGCTTTGGTGCAGACCATAATGGAGCTACAGTACTAGTAGCAGCATCTTCAGGGAATGTATATGCCAGGCTGCTTCACCCGGTTTGCAAAGTAATCCTCAAACCTGATTACATCATCAGCATAAAATTAGGTGCTTCTGGAATAAATTTTATCCGCGATTATGCACTTTGCAAATCGATGGATTTGTAAGTTCATGATTCAAATACCCTACTAGTTTGTACGAACTAAATTCAACTGAATTTTATCAAATCAAAGCAGATTTTGGTTTGGAACAGGGGTGTGGCGTGGGTGATGACCTTAGGCTTGGGTTCTGCAAAGCTGGGCTTACTGGCTTGAACCTGCGCAGGCAGAGCCCAACAGATTTCGAGTCTCTCTTTAACCACTCGGACATATCGACAAGTTCAACTAAACTTTCATTTATTAATTACATTTAAATATTTAAAAAGTACATATTATTATTAAATCAATTTAATTTTATTATCTTCTAGCTATGAAAAAGTCATTTTTTGATAGTAAAATAGAAAGTCATAATTTACGATTATTACCATGTAAAAGAGGTTTCGACATCACTTTTATCATATTGTCATACTTTTTTATTAATCTTTTAAAGTTTTAGTTTCTATTAAAATTTTACAATGTGAAAGTGAAATTTAAGTCATATAATCCTCATACTTCTCCATATAATGGCGCTCCGATCGCGATCTAACAAACATAGTGTGTGTCGGTGCTTTACGACGCATTAAAATTTTCTAATTCGTGCATTAAGATTTTCTAATTCGTTGATTAAGATTTTCTAATTCACACACTAAAGTTTACTAAGTCAAGTAGTAATGTTTACTAAGTCTCACACTAAAATTTACTAAGTCTTGTTAAACCTTCTTAATCTCCGAAATATTTTTTTTATTACTATAAAAAAATATTTCTCCGATTTTGGGTTCAGATGAATTTCTTTTATGGTTTCATCCGCTTTAGGTTGATATGCAAAATTCTATTATATGGTAACTAGATAAATAATACTCACTATTCTGTATTGATTTATGAAAAGACATAATAATATATTAAAAATTAAAATATTTGATAAAAGGAAATATGAGAAAATCTATGATTTTTACAGAGAAAAAATTAATAATTTGATATCTGATTTTTTATATAAAAATTAATAGAATGAACTATATAGATATAGCTTTTAATTTTTATTATGTTAATTTAAATGTTCACATTAGTAACTCTATAAAGTAATAATATAATTCTTCAAAAATAAATATGAGTCACTATTAATAAATCAATACTATTACCAAACATGTTGAAGACTTAAAGTACATATTTGATATTTTGGTTTCATTTTTCAAATTTGTTATTTTATATCTTAAAATAAACAAAATAATAATACTTTATATTCATTCTCTGAAGTATATTTTTTGAAAAACAATAATTGTTCATAAAACGATCGAATAAAATATTTGACTGTTATTATTGGTTTAACATTTTGCAAAGCTGCAAACATTATATCATACAATAAGATCTAATTTTAATACCCTTTTTTAATAATGGTAAATCAACAAACGTCAAATTTGTTAAGAAATTCATATTGTAAATTGATAAATAATATAATAACGATTTAAGTTGTTATATATGATGTATATTAAGTATATTTAACGCTAAATTGACGCATTTACATATCCGCATGGTCATACGCATGCGCATCACTGGATCTAGTGTGAAACTAGAAAAAAAAATTATATTACTGTAATCTTTAAAATAATAATAAAATTTTTTATTTTAAAAATAATTTTCTCTATAATTTAATCTTTTAACCTCCTCGGCCGTTTAAACAACAAACAGAAACATTTTGAAAGCTGATCTTGAATTTAGTTTTTAATGTATGATTAAAAAAATATTTTTTTAAGATCATTTTCCTAACTGCTTTGTTGAAACATTCAAATCAAAATTCACTTATCAGATCTCCGAGATACTGGCCAAATCAAAGGATACTATTTTAGGCAATTGTCACCATCATTCTGAAAAACCTAAACTTTATTTATTTTTCCTGAATCCAGATTTGAGAGACAGAGATTGTTCGGTAGAATGGGAGAGACATCGACGAAGATGGATATGGAAGAGTTGATGAAGTACAGCAACACGTTGATGAAGTACAGCAACAACTTGCTTGATTTCATGAAACGCGAGGAGGATATTGTTGGTCTCCGGCATTTTTTGCGCCATTCCCAAGCTCTTCAATCTCAGTGCGATAAAGAGTTCAACGAAGTTCAATTGTCCATTGAAGGTTATATCTTTCAATCCAACCCACACTATTAGTTACTGGGTTATCAAATGATTGGACTTGATTTAAGTTCTGTCGGTTATTAGTCTATTTTTTTTGTTTCCTCACATTTGTACGTGTATCGAACAATGACATATTTGGTAGAGTTATATTCCTTCATACTGATTATTCTCCAGAATTTCTGTTTTAATGCTTCAATTCGTGTCTAGTGGGAGCCAAGAAGCACAAGTATGGTTAGATTCATACTGTTTCATTGATTTGTTGACCTGTTTTCAAGGCAAATAACGTTGTCAATCAGTTTGAGAGACAAGAACTAGGATGCGACTTGTGTTTTTTGTGCAAAACTCTCTCTCAAGCTCTGGTATAGCATTTTTTTTTCTGGTAAAGCTACTGTCTTGACTATCAACTCGATTAGAGCCGCTATACCACAAGACTTTTAAAGGTGATTTGAGTCTCTTCGTGATTATGACCTTGATTCTTGTCAATTTTTTTGAACATCTCTGGATCCCTTAAGATCCCCTGCAACCTATTTGTTTCCAGTGATGCTAATAAATTACTGAACCTTTTAATTTCTTGACTTGTACTTATCGTTGAAATTGTGTCTTTGTGTATTTTGTAATTCTCTGTAACTGCATCCATCTGCTTAAATGAAAACATTTATTTGGTTTGGAGATGAAACTCTCTTCCAACATGGATCGATTAACTTTCCCTACTGTTAATTAATGATGCCTGTTCCAGACTGCAAAAAGAAGAAAGAAGCATGCAAGCAGAAAGAATTAGCTGCAGAATCTGAAAGTGTTGCTGATGTAGAACTAGATTTGCTCGAAAAACTATTGGAAGAGAGACAAAAACTAGAAAGAATGCTTAGAGAAGAGCTTAGATAAGTATTGGGTTCATGTAGCTGGTTATATTATGATTCTTGAAAAACTATTTCCATACTTGATTTTTATTCCAATTGCATTGGCTGACTTCCTCTTTTATTATCAACACAGTAACAGTCAATGGAACTGATGATCCAGAGCTTCAAAGGGCCTATCTTGAAGAACAAAGGGAAACCCTAAAGAAATCCGAGCAAGATTTACTGAGAGCTGAGTAAGACTTATTTGAAAATTTTGGATGTTTAAAGTGCTGTTGAGTGGTACTATTTTTAATTTTTACATCTCTGTCTTTGTTCGGTTCAATGTTCTCATGGCTTAAAATGAGCAAATCATTATCCCAACTTTTCTTCTTTACCACTGCAGCTAAGCAATTGTCTTTTATCTTGTAGAATGAAGCTTTCAATGCATGCATCCGTCACAAACATAATCCCAAACTTGGATGATCTATCCAAAATATCAGGCCGTATCCTTTTTATTACTTTTACATTAGATTTTTATCCGAGCTTCTGCCTTAGTAAAAGGTTTCTCCTTTAACTCAACGATTCCAGATATTGTGGTGCGAGATAAGAATCTTGTAGACAATTTTGAATTTGATCCAGCAAAGCATTCTCCCTTTGATACATGTAATGGTATTTGGAAGATGATATAGTTGCGATGAATCTAAATTCTACTTCTATATTTACTCTAAATTGTAATTTGTGGACAACTATTCAAATTATGATTTGTTATTGGGAATATGATTCAAGCTTGTCTTCATGTTGAAGAATGTTTAATTTTTTATTTTTCTGATCTTTGTTGTCTATAGTCTGGTGTTTTTTTTCTCTCTGCAAATTGGCGCAAATAATCTAAATTTTACCTATATCTTGGAAAAAACCTTAATATATTAAAGCATAATTGCCTATATTAACTGAATTATGTAACAAATGAATACGTGAGGGAAGATTTGGATTGTAGTTGATAAGATCTGACCTGAAAAGGCCTCCAAGTTTGAACCCATAGGCCTATCACTTATGTCGAAAGAGGGGCATGTTTTTCCGTTGCCAACACAATTAATTTACATTCAAAAATTTATCCAGATTTATCATTTAAGGAGAGATGATTGTTATGTTTTTCTTTCTTGATTTAAATCAATAGACTGATGAAGTTTATTATTTTAGTGGGGTGAGGAGTGTGTACACAAGCAGAAAGGCACTGCACGAAAAAACAACAATCTACACACCATTTCTTCCTACTTGTATGTTTGTTTCTGATCAATATTATTTCTTTTTCAATATTTTTCCCCTCCAATGCAAAAATTACTTTATTTGAATATATTAATTTGAATTTAAATTGCCTGAATAAAATCTTCGGAACTTCTTATACATTCCTTGGAAAAACAGAGAAACGTCCTAAAAAAATCAATGAATCATGAGGACTTAACATATTTTCAAATGATAATGTATAGTTTCTGTCAGAAAATCTTTTTTTTTTAAATGAAACAAATTTTAATTTTAAAAAAAAACTTCAAAATGATTTGTTCGAAACCATTTGTAGGCCAGTTCATGTAAAATAAAAGTAATTATTAATGGTTAAGTGATAGAAAAACATTATATAAATAGGCAAGAATCAAGAATGGCCTTTCACGAATCCTTCATAAAGATGGAGAAGAGAAAACTAATCTCCTTGATCAACAACTCAATTCTTCTCTAGTGCCTCTTCACTTCTCAGAAGTGAGAAAGGTAAAAACTTACCTCTTCCAATAAAATTTCTCAGCAACCTTTTTTCCTTCCAATTCTCTGTAAGTCATATTTTTTTTATAATGCGGAAAAAAGTAGAGGGTTGATTACTCTACACAAAGATATGGGGGCGTGTGATGGATGGTTTATTGGTTGCTACTCCCATGAGTATTACTATTAAGGGTGTAGCAACCCTTGGATGCAAATATTACATTGAATGGATGTGAATATTAACATCTAATAGTTTGATGCGGCTGCTGGATACACGGACATACAGGTGATGTGATATCCACCATTCCAGAGAGAGAAAGTAGCAGCAATGGCTTTAATTTTGGAAATTATGTTTTCAAACAGTATGTACATAAATTCCAATATTACTATTAAACGCGTGTATAACAACAACAAAAAAAAGGGATTTCTCAGTTCAGATAAAGCTTGTTAATTTACCTAAAATGAACACCATGAGTCCAAGAACAATAGGTTCTCCTTTATCTCCACATAGATTGGCTAAGGACTAAAAAACTCCAATCCCTAATGCACCAGCTAACAGTGTTGCACATCCTCTATTTAAGCTCTTTGATAGAGTTCCACCTTTAAATAATATTGCATTTTTATTCAAAAATTTCAATGTGATTTGGCTTTGCTTCATCTTTTACTTCTTTATTCATTATTTTTTCAGAAACATGAAGCAAACATCTTATTCTTGCGATTTAGAATCAATCAGTTGTCATGTTCTTGAAATGTAAAGAGCATAAAGGTTAACACAACTTGCTGCTAAATACATTGTCTGTCAGTAGCTTTTTGAAACCAAACGGCAGTGACTGTAGAATAGATTATCTCATACTTTAACATTTAACAGTAAGTGACCAAATAGCAGAAGTCATAACCGGGATGGAACAGCTATTCTAACAAAGTGTGCCGCGATTTCTTTAAAGTACTTCCATCACCTTCATGAATCAGCATCTGATCAAAGTGCCACACCTGCATGTTTGAAAACGAATATTTGTGTAGTTATTAAAGATAGGTCTTTTATGAAATTGTGAATCCGTCATGAATAACAGTTGGATATGATCATACCATGTCCTTTTCCAACCCTCCTCAATTGAGCTACATATTCTGCAATTTTCTTTATGGCTTCGAACTGGAGAGTGCGAAATAAACTCCTAAACTCGATTTGATGTCTTTTATGTCTTTCTGATACATTTCTTAAAAGGTAACTTAGATTGGTGAAACAAAATTCATCAAGGTGAAGCTTACCTGCTCCCCTAAAAACTCACTCTCTATGAAATCTGCCATCTGGGGATCATTTTTTTCATCTGCCACCTGTTTGGAATCCAAGAACAGGGATCAGAAAATGACCAGAGACAATTTAACAGCATAAAAATGTCTAAAAAATGCTTACACGGTGCACTTTAAGAAGTTTCTCATTAGTTAACTTCTCCAAGGACAAGACAAGTTCCATTGCTGAATCAAGAGATCATAGAGAATTGTAGTAAAGAACTCAAAAGAAGATTTTTGTGGAATAAAGACATAATGCATTAAATTGAAAATTGGATCCTGAGAAAAAATACATTAAAGAAAACACGATTTAATAGGTCAAAAAACTCACAATACAGTGCATCACCCTTCTCGACAAGATCAAACTCTGTAGGTGGAAGCTCTATACGATACAGGATCACTTTCCCTCCTCGTTTATTCTATAATTTGTCAAAGTTAGAACCAGAAAATGTGGCAATCGCAGTTAAAAAATGTCTAACTTAGATAATTTCATTCTTTTGTTTTCTTCTGGTATGAGATGTGGCGAAGGAATATATTTTGAGTACGAAACTACATGAAATTTCAAATAGATTTCATCATATCAAACTTGGTTTAGCCACTGGACAAGTGTATATCATGCTATACCTGATATTCCTTAAGTTTTTCTGCATGTTCTCCTTCTTGTTCACTGGCCTCCTAAAAGAACCTGCCCACAAATCATTATATTAAACATTCAAATCTATTGCATTTACTTTGCTAGGCCCTTTGAGAGCAACATTATCCCTGTCGAAGTAGGCATTAAGGGAGTGGTACACATAGGACATAGAGTATTCCACACTGAAACAGAAGAAAGTATCCATAAACTTCAGCTTTGAAGTATAATCACAAATTCTACTACTCGTATTACTACAATGACTTCTATACCTCAAATCATAAGAATATATCCAATTTATAATTAACATCATGTAGAAATATTCTTATACAGGACAATTTTAGTAGTTTTTGCCCAGGTTAAAATAAGCTGCACCACATCTAAAATCTTGGGATATTCCAACAAACAAGCGGTAGCTATGGACACAGTTTGAAATCTTGAAACACCAAACGTAGGTATTCTCCCTTAAGAGGCCCGGAATTCATTAAAGATACCCCAGATTGCCCCAAGATTTGTGAATTTATCAAGCATTTCAAATGTCATTATAACCGTGAATCAATCCATGTAGAAATTTAAAAAGTAACACCACAAATTTCAATAAAAACAAGAGGAGATTGTCCAGAACTCACTTGATCTGCTGATTAACGGCATTCTCAGACTCTTTGGAGTGCCTCTGGCGAGCAAGTTAATCAAGAGGAGCAATTGGGACCATAAATTCATCTTTCTTAACCTCTTCAAATGGCTGAAAAACTTCCCCAGTGAGTGCAGCCTTATTCGAGGCACTGGTCGCGAAACCTTTATCGCGTCTTTTGGCCAAAGATAGACTCAAGCTTGAGGAAGAAAACGAATATGTAAAGGGATTCAAGCAAGGAGATGGTACTGTTGAAATGGCAACGGGATTGGTTAAATCTTGTAAGAACCCAAGATTCGATGACAATGAAGGCATAGAAAAGGCTGCAATCGCCTCAAGAAGCATTTTTTTTCTCCAAAAGATTGAAGCTTTTCAAACATAAGTCACAAAAAAGAAGTGGAGTTGGATCAACACAATTGCAGAATGGGGTGTCTGAGGAATTCCTGGAAACTCTGGTGGTTGAATTATATAGAATGGGCGACGTGAAGTTCTTGAATTGAATTTGATCAGTGAATTTTACCCTGAAAGGTTGCAATTGTTATGGAAAGATGTTATCTTGTTCCTGTGACTTGTCAAAAGCCGTCGAAAAAGAAGAACTTAAATGCCTCGAAATTCACCAATTAAAATTTGTTGAATATCTTACGGTGCTTCATTTCAGCTTTTGAAACCGATCTTTGGCTGCACGTTGAGGGCAGAATGCAGATTACTTCTTCTGCGGTATTGCTAGTATTTATATATATAATGCAATTATTCGGGACGTATTACTACAAAGCACCAGTGGTCTAGTGGTAGAATAGTACCCTGCCACGGTACAGACCCGGGTTCGATTCCCGGCTGGTGCACTTCCTTTTTTGGTCTTTTAACATTTTCTATGCAAGAGACTACCAATATCCTTTTCAAGAAACCTATGATAAGATTGTACGTAAATAGGTTGGAACCACTTCAACCAAAATAGGTTGGTACAAACCCGGGTTCGATTCCGGCTGGTGCACTTCCTTTTTTGGTCTTTTAACATTTTCTATGCAAGAGACTACCAATATCCTTTTCAAGAAACCTATGATAAGATTGTACGTAAATAGGTTGGAACCACTTCAACCAAAATAGGTTGGTACAAACCCGGGTTCGATTCCCGGCTGGTGCACTTCCTTTTTGGTCATACTCCTTTTATAAAGGAGACTTGTCAGTTCAAAATATAATCACATTGCCAACATATCATTCACAAAATACTTGTCAATTGATTGAATGGTACAAATCATATAATTCTTCAAGAATGAATTAAAGTAAAAAAAGGGTCCAACATCCCAAGAAACCATGCTACAACTCGAGAAGATTAAACCGGTTGCCCGATATTAGAAAGATTTAGAATTTGACAACACCTATCCCATCTCTAAGTACCTCATATGCATCCCTGCTTCTGGTTTTCCTAATCCCAGCAGTGAAATGAAGCTTTGATTGTTCAGATGTAATACAAGTCACTTTAACCCAAATCATCATTTTAGTCTTAATTCCCTCTATATCAGCCAGCTTACCTTTCTCCAGGTATCCAGTTACAGTATTTGCGAAACGTAATACAGAAGAATCCTTGTAACCAACCTCACAGATAGATGTAATATAAACAGTCAGCTTCTTCGTCTCCTCGTTGAATTCATAGTTTGTTGCATCACGGGGAAATATACCTATAGCCAGGTCATACTCCTTGAGAAGTTCTAGCAGCGGTTTTTGCATTTTCCCTGAAAAGACTAGTTTTCTGTCACACTTGACGGAATAAAATCTAAATAATTGTTGTAAACCTATCAAAACAACGACCACATCTGTACAGTGCATATCTAAAAACTTGGAAGAGGGCGAAGAGGGGCAGCTGAATTAATTTTGGAAAAGAAAAACTTGTGAATTATTTATCAAGTACATATAAATTTAGACAAAAAAATCTATTTCGCTATCCACCGATAAATCTATCTCTATAGACATTGAGCATGCAGTAAGAAAAAAGCTATCAATAGTCAAATATTGTCACAATTTAAAGTGTTGAGGTAGGCTGTTCCTAAAGCTCATTCAAGATCATTATCCACGATTATAATCAAAGGAGTGACATCCATGCTTTCTGAAATTCAGAATTCCAGATACATCGTGTCTAAATAAATAATCGATGCTTAAATTGGTGAAAGATTTCTTTTTTGCATTTCAAGTGAAGCAGTTTGATACTTTAGATTTATAATATAGCAAGAAATGCACTGTGACTGATATGCTAGACATAAGATTTTCTTTCCACAAACAATTTTCAGAATCTTGAAAGTAGAAATGCAGAAAGAACAGGAAGAATAGAACCTTTCATCTTGTTAACCAACCATTTGGCTCTTCCTTCTATACTATTTGATATCGACTAACAAAGAAGAAACCAGATTAGCATCAGCGATTATTGAACAAAATATCCAAAGATTGAACAGATAGGCATACAATCACAAGTTAATCCAAAATTTAGCTTGATATGTATTCTACAGTTCTCCCCCTAACAAAATCTTACTGGTACTAAAACTACTCAAGAAGCAATTATTTATTCACATCACCGCATCCGCATTTGTGGAAATAGAAACTTCTAGAAGGTGTCGTAACGTCTTTATAGTTTGCTACACAGATTCTGAGACGATGTAAAAAATTTGGCATATTCAGACAGTTGATTCATTGATCATAGGAATTGAATCTTGATACAATTGAAGTGTGAACCTTCGGGCATTTCAAGGCACTGACAATCCTGTTACTCTTAAATCGAAACATACGCGCATCAATATCATGATTTCCAAATGAAACACCTTAGTGCACAATTCAGAAAAATGAAAATCCAAATAAATGTGAATTTCACCAAAATTCAAGAAATGCATTTTCGAATTCGCCAATTCTGGGAAACTAAAATGCAAAAGTTAAAGAATGCGAGTCTCACGTTAATCTCATTGCCGACTGAAGCAAATTCCTTGTTGGCTTTTTGGCCCAACCAATACGAACCCACCTTATTAAATATCTGATCCATAAACGGATTCACGAATATCAGTTTCTACAATGTGGGGCAAAATAACAACTATGTTCACGATGTACAGATGATTCTGCGTCTTCGATTTCCTCTCTCTCACGCGCAAGTCGTTCCAATTCAAGAGCGATGAGAGAGCCTTTCGTGATTCTTGATTAAAAAGAAGCCCCTTTTCCCCACTTTTTACCGGTAATGGAGCGTGTGTAACGTTCTAATGAACGGTGAAAATCTTTTGCCACCTTCTTATGTAAAGGTGGCAAAACCAGCCCAGCACGTGTTGTGCTCCTTTTTTCTTAAAAAATTTGAAAAATGCGTGCTGGCCGTAATTCCATGGGCCACGGACCATGCCGAGCCCAGCCTAAAACACAGACGGTGCGATACGATCAGCTACAGTGATTGCCTGTTGCATTGCCAGTAGGGGTGTTATCGGGTCGGGTCAAACCGGACCCGGTCCAAAACCGAACCGGTTAGCCCGGTTCGAAATCGGAACCGGGCTAATCGGTACCAACCCGCTCTAGAAATTGTAAAAAATCGATCCGGAGCGATTTCGTGCCTTGAAACCGATAGCACCACTGGCTCAAGGTGTTCATGGACCGAACCGGACCGAATTCAGATCGGATTACAATGGTCCCGGTTCCATAACGGTCGGAACCGGTTCCGATTCCATGGCAAACAACATGGAACCGCTCCGATCCGTTGTTATGGACTGGACCGGTTCCTGTCCGGTTCCAAACAGGAACCGGTTCGTCCTTTGTTTTTTTAAAAAAAAAAAAATCAATATTTCGAAAATAACAAATTTATTGATGAAATAATAGATGAATTGTAATGAAAAAACAAATAGTTTGTTGAATTCGAAAAGTTCATAAGGTAAAATAATAAACATTTGAAATTTACTTAAAAAAAAAATACATTATTCATCATAATTTATTAATATTGTCTTCGCAAATTCTTCTTCTTCTTCGGAACTTTGGTTGCCGAACTCGTCAACTCCTCATTCATTTTTATTTCTTCGCTCGGTATCGAACCAATATTTGAGCAATGTTAGCATGCATAATGAATCTACTTTAAGAGAAGTTCTCTAGTCTCCAATTATTCGGCCACAAGTTGAGAATGCCAACTCAGATACGACTCTAGATGTTTGAACATCAAAAACATCTCTAGCCATTTTGGCTAAGATAGGATATTGTCGAGCATTTGCCTTCCACAACTCCAAGACGTCAAAAGTCTCATCTGTTATGAAATTTTGACCCAAAAAGAACAGTAACTCATTCGATGTGGTTGTTGCTGATCCGCTTCCTCTCAACTTTTTTCTTCCTATACTTCTCAGCAAATTAATCCCTGAACTTCTTGATTGAGTAGTGTCTTCTTGCTCCGCTACTATATGTGATTATGATTCTTGTACCTGTTCAGAATTATACAAAGCAAACATGTTTTGGAAAGAATGTCTGATTGACGTCTTTTGATCGTCGGCATCCTCATCCAAAAATTTTTGGTAATATTAAAAAAAATCATCAAAGGAGGCGATGTCTTGACTAGGATCTAAAAAAAAATTTTAAAAAAATTTTTTTTTTATTAAAACCATGCCCAACGGCTATTTAGCCGCTGGGCAACATAAAAAAATTTTATTTCTTTTAAAAAGATAATTTTCATTGGAATTGGATCCGGAGCCGTCGGATTGACGGTTCCAGTTCGCGTGGAACCGCCCCATAACTGGTTCAACCGATTATGGGTCCGATTCGGGATCGGACCCACCGGTTTCGATTTCGGACCGGATTGAACCGGTTTCGAGCCGAATCCGATTAATCCGGTCCGTTGAACACCTTCACCATGGGCTCCGGTGCTACCGTGCCGGTTTCGATTCCGGAAGCGATAGTTTTTCAAAAAAAATAAATAATAATAATAATAAAAAAATAAGGCATGGGGGCATCAAAGAGGGGCGGAGTGGGGTTTTGCGGCGAGCACAGAACCAACCGTGGAGGGACTTGGAGGAGGGAATGGCGAAAGGAGGGGGATATGGGAAGGGAAGGAGGGAGAGGAAGGATGTGAAGGTGGCAGTGAAAATTTGGGTGGCGTCGGAGATGGTGTCATCGGACATGGGACTGGGAGTGGAGAGGGTGGCGTGGTCTAATTGGATTGGACGGTGGGATCGGGCCAACCCGTCTATCAATAAATTGAGTAATTTATAATAAAATTGGAATAATTATTTAAAATATGATTTATTATTCCATTAAAATCTAATAAACATATTATTGTGAGATGATTTTTCAACAAAAGTACCTATCCAGAGATCATGATGAAAAACATAATGTTGGAACCGAAGAGAGAGGGGGGTGAATGAGGTTCCTTGGCTACTTTAGCTTTTTAAAATGAGTTTGCAAAATAAAAGAGTTTGCGCTTGCGGAAGGCTTAAGTCAATCGATAAATAAATAAAATAAAGAAGTGAATAAATGCGTAATGAAATAAAGCGGTAAATGACACAATGATTTGTTATAGAAGTTCGGCGATGAATCGCCTACGTCTCCTCTTCCCGGTTAGATAACCTCAAACCGAGGTTCCACTAGAACGAATGATCTTGGCCTTGAGGGCTCCAAGTTAGCCACCATACAACTCTTCCCGAGTACACAAAGCTCTTCACGAGCGCAACACTCTTCACGAGTCTTCTTGGCCTTAAGGGCTCCAAGGATAGCCACACACAAAAACTCTTCCCGAGTTACCAACACTATTCACGAGTCTTCTTGGCCTTAAGGGCTCCAATGATAGCCACAACACATGCACCAACTTTACTTATTGATGACTTTACAATTTCCAACTTGCTTTGGTGTTGGAGGACCTTACAAATAAATCAACAACACCTTCACGGTGTAACAACACGAAGAACACAAGACTCTATCAAAAGAAATGAATTACAAACTCCAATACAGCAACAATTTATGGAGATTGCAATGATATTTGAAATTTGAATTAATTTTAAACAGTTATTTCGAGCGATTCTATCGCAAGTGCACGGTGTCAAGTTTTAGTATAATGATATGAAAAGTACGGATTGTCGAACCCACGAGGACTAGGAAATAATTACCAAACTCCACTAGTTTAACTATATTTAGCCTACGAAAATTGGTTATAACTAATTAACTAATTAACTCAATAATAAATCCAAACACGATAGAGAATGAGAATGAAATCAATAGACAATTATCAAGACTTTCGGTTCACCTATGTAATCCCCCACAATTCGCCTATTAGTTAAGAAATAATTCAAACAATCTAAGGTGACGAGTTTTCCTAATTCACTTGTTATACCTTGGTCCGGCTATAACAAATCTAATACTAACGTAACAATAAGCTACTCCCGTATTCTTATTGAACAATTAATATTGTAAATCGATCTATGAAAACTTATAGCCTTCGATTTTGGTAAATCTATTGCTATCACACGTGTGCTAGATTTTACTTGGTCCGTCTCAACCTAAAACCCACGGCAAAGATCACTTTATCGAATCACAATATCCTATGGTCAATTCAATTGCAATTTAATATCATTCAAGGATGGCCAAACCCTTAAAAGCATGAAGAACAGTGATCTATACACATAGATATATAAGAATCAATCAAAACATTCAAATTAAATCATGAGTTCATAACATAGGATCCTCTAAGTCTTGACAACAAACTAAGCCTAGCAATATATTCAAAATCAAATGCAAAAGCATGTTTTTCAACATCAAAAGCATAAAGAAATTAAATAGAATCAAACAAAGTTTAGAAATACGTATAAACTAGTGATGTCAATCGCATCGTCGACCCCGTATCTCCGTCTCTTCCTTTGCAGTGCTCTCTGTACGTGCATCTACTTCAACTCCTTGCTGTTTCCGTGCAAATCCCACACAGAATTTACGTGAACTTCTTCTACGTTGCTGCCGTGAGTGAATTCTTGTCTCAGACTTTGCTGTCTGATGTACTGTCTCTCCTCACTTTCGTAATCTGCTCTTCTCAATCTCTTCACCTTCGTTCGTGAAACTCCTCCTGCTCTCTATCAGCTGTTCACGTTTATCCTCGCTTCTCCCTCTTCTCCTGCTCACGTAAACTCCTTCACTCTTATCTTCTGATCTCCTCCGCTTCTTCCCTGATATCGTTTGCTGTTTACTTCTCCCCGGACTCCCCTTCTCGTCTATCTGTTTATTTCCTTTCTCTTCGTCCGTGCGTCACTGTCCTCCCCTGTACGTTTCTTTCTTACCTTTTCTTCTCTTTTGTTCTCACCCACGTCTCTTCTTTTTCACTTCTCTTGCTCTTTTTATTCTGCACACGTAACTATTCTCACTCCCCTCCGTAAACTTTGCTGCTCTCGTTCTTATTTCCTCTCTCTTTTCTTTTCTGCAATTCCCGTGCGTCTTTCTTTCCTCTCTTCTCACGTTCAAGCCTTTTAATAGTCTGAATCTCTTCTCCGCAGAACTCCTCTGAATCTAACTCTCTTACTCTAACTCTTCTCTTAAGTCGCAACTCTCTTCCCGTATTGTGAAGTCACGTAACTCCTCTGTCACTTCTCCTTGTATCTGTATCCTCTCACGTCCAGAATGTTTCCAGTAAACTTCCTCTCGTCTCCTCACTTTCAATCTGATTTTTCTCCGTGAGTTCCTGGCTCTCTTCACGTCCCCGTCTCTCTTCTCCTCTTCGCACGTTGCTGCTCTTCTCCTCTCGTCCGTCCGCTTCTTCCCTGATATATGCTCACGGCTCCTTCCTCTTCTAAAGTCCTTCGCCTCTTTCTCCAATTCTGCACGTCTCTTTATCTTTTTATCGTGCTCACGTTTTCTGTTTCCTTGTTGAAGTCTGCCTCCTCCCCACCAATCTCTACGTAAATATCTCCCTTTTAATTGGTTAATCCCTTGGTAAAATATTAGAGAATATTTTATTCCCTACTAATGCTCATATACAATCTTCTCTTCTCTCCCTTCCTTATCATGCATGTGACGTGTAAAATCTTTAATAAAATCGTGTTGCATAAGTGGCGTTAGGGTGCAGCATGTATTCTATCCCGGTGCACGATTTTTCAACTCTTGAAACCCAATTTGAATTCTTGTCACATTTATGCATTTCTCATCATCTTTTAGCATTTGGACCCGGATTCCTGAAATATACAATTATATACCAAAACGCGTAATATTTTCCATGAATCACTATAAAAACGCCCCTAATCATATATCAAATTAAGTGTAAAAATCACACTTATCAGCAAAGCTTTGATGAAGTTTGTAGGCTTGTTTCTTGTCATCAAAATGCTCCAAAGCATCAATATTTATAGTGTAGGAGGCCCCCAAGGCTCCTACTAGCCGTTGCTACACATAAGGCTTGAATCACTCGTCGATCGCCTCGAACATCACCTCAGGCGATCACCATCGCCGCGCCCAACGTCGCCAATCTCCACAGATCGCCTCAGGCGATCTAAGCCAAAAATCAATGTCATAGCCTCAGCTTCTCAAAATCTTTCATCGCCTCAAACGAAGCAGCCATCGCCTCAGGCGACCAGGCCATCGCCTCAGGCGATCAACGCATCGCCTCGGGCGAACCCCCCTGCGAGCGAGCCTCGACGTTGCTCCAGTCGATGTGCGTGGCGATGCCCGCCTGGCTGCCATCGCCCGGGGCGATGATCACCATCGCCTGGGGCGATCTAGCCCAGATTTTGCACACTTGATTTTCTTCAATTGATTTACTTTCCAACCAATAAATCTGCACACTAAGTAGACATATTAGTATAACAAACACAAGTTTTGTTGATCATCAAAACTCAAAAATTATCCGGAGATAAATTAAAGCATTAAACACAACCATGCGTTTAAGGCTCAACAATCTCCCCCTTTTTGATGATCACAAAACTTGATAAACTTGAATATGTAATATGCATGAAATGTGAGTAAACATGACTCCCCCTTAACAATTGCATAGCACATATAAGATTACCAAGTAAAGCATAAAGCAAATAACTCTCCCCCTCAAACCATGCATACACGAGCTCCCCCCCTCAAACTATGCATGTATTAAACTTCAAGTTTATCACAAAATTCTCCCCATTTTTGTGATAATCAAAAAGCACAAAATTTAAATAAACATAGCATAAGTATATGTTGACAATAGCCATATTTAACAATTTTCACATATTCCTCATCAAACATATAATAGCTATAACAAGCATTAGATTAAATCATTTAGAGGAATACAAACATGCGTTTAAGGCAATCAATAATGAATTCTAAACATTTGCAAAGTGTGCATATGTTCTACCATGAGTTCATGCACTTATGCCCAATAATCATTAAAATTTTTAAGGCATCATTTGATAATAACATTATTAAAGTCATGATAGCAAAGATTTAGTATCCAAACACTAATAGCATGCTTAATCACATAATTTCACATTTTCACATAGCATATTCAAATTTGAATTCAAGGCATATCAAGATACTTACTTGATGTCATATGAAATATTGACCTCCTCGGGTAAAATCCCCGCAAGCGCCGAACAAGTCATATACCGAACAGAGTGTACCGACAGATAGCACCGAGCAGGGTTTTACCGAACATCTGCTAACCCTCCTCGGTTTTCTGGTCAAAGATTAGCGGAAAACTCGGGAGTAACTGACAAATTAACCGGCGTGAATGAACGTGTAGTAATGGGGCGCGGATATCTCGGACGCGTGAGGCTCCAGTTAAGCCACGATCATGTGACATCGTGTTCCGGATCTCCCGCGAGTCAATCACTAGGAACAGTCCTATAAATACCCACGGATGTCATCACAGAGAGGGTTGGATTTTTCTGGGCAAAAAGACTCCGAAGAGAGCAAACTTGAGTTTGTTCGGTCTTTTTTATAATTTCTTTAACAGTAGTCGTGGAAGTCATTGAGTGATTATTTTTGTGTCCAGATCATCTTGTAAATCATCAATATTTATAGTGAAGCTTTATACTGGACTAGGTCCCGTGGTTTTTCTCTCAATTTGAGGGTTTTCCACGTAAAAATCATGGTGTATTCCTTTTATTTTTCGTAAACATTTAATTATACCAAACACGTAAAATAACGGATCACATCATTGACGCCGTCTGTGGGAAAAAAAAAGAGTAAAGACGTTGAAGCAGAGATTTTTTCATCAAGAGTCCAAGGCGAAATGGTTAGAAGCAAAGGGTGAGGGCCAATGTCGGGGAGGGATAAACCAATGACTCCCCCACGTTCATGCCCAGAACCAGAAGGGGCTGGGGAGGCTGGATCATCGCAGAATGTTTCACGAGTATTACCTACCCAAGGAATACCCATGGAACATTTAACTGAGGTGATTGCCAAAACTGTTGGAGAAGTTATGAAGCAATTCATGATCCCCCCCCCCCCCCCCCCCCCCCCCCCCTGTCAGGAAGAAAGTAAAGAAGAGGAAGAAGATTCAACTTCTATAAAGAAGTCGGAGGAGGAGGCGGAAGAATCGAAAGATTTTCTTAATCGTTCAAATGATGAAATAGATAGGGCTTTGCACCATCAAATGGAGGATCTAAAGGAGGAGCTACAAAGAATGCGCAATAAAATGGAAGGCCGTATTAACTCGGCAAGAAGAAGCACTCCATTCACTCCTCAGGTCATTGATGATCCTCTGCCTATTAATTTCAGAACTTTGAGTGTGGGGAATTATGATGGTAGCACAGATCCAGAAGAATATTTATCTCGATTTGAGAATGCCTCACTCCTTCATCAGCTGTCAGATGGGGTGAAATGTAGAGTGTTCTTGACTACTCTAGCCGGCGCTGCTCAGTCATGGTTCAATCAGTTACCATCAGGAATAGTGGATTCCTTTCCCAAATTCAGCTCGTTGTTCCTTCATCAATTCGCAAGCAGTAGAAGTTGCAAGAGAACAGCCTTGAGCTTGTTCGGTCTCAGGCAGATGGATAAGGAGTCCCTGCGGGATTTTCTGAAAAGATTCAATCAAGCATGCCTTGATGTTCCGCATGTGACATCTGAAATACTAGCAAGCGCTTTCACCCAAGGGTTGAGAGAGGGGATCTGTTCAGATCGTTGGCCAAGAAGCCACCGTCAGACTATGATGAATTACTGGGGCGTGCCTCTAAATATATTAATTTGGAGGAAGCGCAGAGGATGAAACAGAAGAAGGAAATAAAAAATGGTGGTGAAGTCAATAGGAAGGAGAGGCCATTGGAACAACCCAAGAGGAACTTTGATCAGTACCTACCGATGAGACCTTATCGGGAGGTAGCCATGAATCAAATTATGCCGAAGAGGGGTCGGGGGGGACCTTATGGAAGAGGAGTATTCCGAGGAGGAAGTGCCCGAGGAGGGAGTTTTCATGAAGGAAGAATGGATGTAAGGCGAGGAGCTGACGATGACTTGAGAAACAGTGCTCCTTTCCCCCGGAATAATGTTAATCCCGGGAGAGGAGTACTTCAGCCAGTTCCTTGGGCAGTACGAGGGGAAAGAGTGGAGGCAGGAAATCAAGTTACCAGGGAAAGAACCATGAGCAATGTTCCTAACCGAGGGACTATACATATAATTTCGGGAGGAACATCATGTGGAGATTCTAACCGAGCAAGAAAAAGTTATGCTCGAAAACTCGAAGTGTTATCCATTAATCCAAGTCATACTCAGGAGAGTCCTTCTATAGCTTTCGGACCTGCTGATTTACAAGGGATTTATTTTCCCCACGAGGATGCACTGGTAATTTCAGCCACAGTAGCCAAATATAATGTGCAAAGAATCTTCGTCGATACAGGCAGCTCGGCAGATGTGCTCTTCCTTAGTACGTTGAAGCAGATGGAATTAGGAAGTATAGCTGTGTAAAAAGTAAATACTTCTTTGCATGGGTTTACTGGAGAAGCCATAAGTCCTATAGGACAAGTGTCTTTACCCGTCACATTAGGAGAGGAGTCCAAGACAAAGACAAAGATGATCACCTTCCTCATAGTGGATGCACCCTCCTCCTATAATATAATATTGGGTCGGCCGGCGTTAACGGCCTTCGAAGCAGTTGCTTCTACTTACCACCTGAAGATAAAATTCCCGGTAGGAGAGGAAGTGGGACAAGTAAGGGGAAGTCAAAGTTCATCAAGAAAATGCTATGTGCAAGAGTTGAAGCAAGACAAAGGAAAAAATGGAGAAGATGGGGAGCGAGGAAATAATAAGAGGAAACATGGACAGCCCGAGGAGGAGGAGGAGCGGATAATCCCCGAGGAGGAATTCATGAGTATCGAGTTAGGTCACCCGGCGAAAACTACTTGCATTGGATCTAAGTTGGATCCCGAATTGAGGAAAAGGGTGATTGAATGCTTAATAGCTAACGTGGATGTATTCGCTTGGAATTCCTCTGAGTTAATTGGGGTAAAACCAGAGATTGCTGAGCATCATCTAAATGTTGATCCGGGTGCTCGGGCAATTAAACAGAAGAGAAGGCATTTCGGACCCGAGAAGGATGCCGTTATAGCTAAACAAGTAGAGGAGTTGTTGAAAGCAGGTCATATACGGGAGATTAGTTTCCCTACATGGCTCTCAAATGTGGTTCTAGTACCTAAAACGGGAGACAAGTCGAGGATGTGTGTAGATTTTCGGGACGTGAACAAAGCGTGTCCCAAAGATTGTTACCCATTACCGAGGATTGATCAATTAGTGGATTCTACTGCGGGACATGAGCTGTTATGTCTTATGGATGCTTATCAGGGATATCATCAAATCCCCTTAGCCCGCGAGGATCAGTCCAAGGTTAGCTTTGTCACAGCGGGAGGAACTTTTTGTTATGTCGTTATGCCCTTCGGATTAAAAAATGCTGGGGCTACTTATCAGAGACTGATGGATAAGATGTTCAAAGATCAAATAGGACGGAACGTGGAGGTTTATGTTGATGACGTCCTGATCAAAAGCAAGAAGGCCCAAAATCTGATAGAGGATATGGAGGAAGTCTTTGCCACTTTAAGAAGATTTGGCAAGAAGTTAAATCCAGCCAAATGTACCTTCGGAATTCATAGTGGAAAATTCTTGGGGTACATGGTTACAGAGAGAGGTGTGGAAGCTAACCCTGAAAAAATACGAGCAATCCAAGAAATGAACCCTCCTCGGACCTTGAACGAAGTACAAAGGTTAGCAGGAAGAATAGCAGCACTTAGTCGATTCATATCTAGGTCGGCTGATAGGAGTTTGCCTTTCTTTAAAGCACTAAGGCGAGTAATGCAGTTCGAGTGGGATGATCAGTGTCAGAAGGCTTTCGAAGACTTGAAAGAATATTTAGCTCAGTTACCCTTGATGAATAAACCCGAGCATAATGAGACCCTCCTCGTCTATTTGTCGGTAACCGAGGAAGTTGTTAGCTCGGTATTAATCCAAGAGAAATTGGGACGGCAGCAACCGGTATATTATGTCAGCCGAGCCTTGCAAGGAGCTGAACAAAGATATCCTGAGGTTGAAAAGTTAGCTTTGGCTCTGGTAATTACTGCAAGAAGGCTTCGGCCGTATTTTTTATCTCACCCAATCATGGTGGTAACGAGCACTCCTTTAGGAAGGCTCTTGTCAAAAGCTGAAATTTCAGGAAGGATGGTGAAATGGGCCACATAATTGAGCAAGTTCGATATTTCTTATCAGCCTCGGAATACCATTAAGGCTCAGGCCTTATCTGATTTTTTGGTGGAAGTAACTCATACTCGCGAAGAAAAAATATTGGAGCCTCTTCGTAGATGGGTTATCTACTCAGAAGGGAAGCGGGGCAGGAATTATACTGATCAGTCCAGAAGGAGAGGAAGTTTCCATAGCTATTCAATTCGGTTTTCATTCCTCAAACAATGAAGCCGAATTCGAAGCTCTCCTCTCTGGTTTACAAGTGGCATTAGACGCCGGAGCTCGGAAAGTAAAAGTGTTCATGGATTCAATGCTGGTTGTACAACAGGTAAATGGGGTGTACAAGGTGAAAGAAGAAAAGCTGAAAAAATATGTGGAGAAGGCTCAATTATTAACGACTCAGTTCCAGGAAGTAGAGTTAAAGCAAATACCACGAGAGGATAACGACCGAGCAGATTCACTTGCAAAGTTGGCCAGCTCCATCCATGAGTGGAAGAACAGGAAAGTGCTGGTACAAGATCTTTTGGTCTCACACATAGCAATCAACAGTATAATGAATTTGGAGCCTTGTATCACATCTGATTGGCGGGAGCATATCGTTAAATTCTTGAAAAATAGGGTGTTGCCGTTAGATCCAAAGGAAGCTGCTCGGGTGAAGAGAATGGAGAGGCGTTTTGTGTTAGCAGAAGGTAAATTGTTCAAAAGGGGATTTTCAGTTTCCTTCTTGCAATGCACATCAACACAAGAAGGAGAACATTTACTAAAGGAGATTCACGAAGGCTGTTGTGGGAATCATTCGGGAAGTAATATGTTATATCAGAAAGCCCTTCGGGCAGGATATTATTGGCCCAGTATGAGAGAAAATGCCGAAGAAATTGTTAAAAAATGTAACAATTGCCAGAAACATGCAAATTTATCTCACATACCCGCAGAGGGTCTTAAATAGCAGTATCACTTCCTGTCCCTTTGATCAATGGGGGATGGACATCGTCGGACCTTTTCCCCTTGCCACGGGGCAAAGAAAATTCCTCCTAGTAGCAGTTGAGTACTTTACGAAATGGGTGGAAGCCGAGCCTTTAGCAAAAATAACTGAGGAGGAAATCATCAAATTCTTATGGAGAAGCATAGTATGTCGGTTCGGAATACCGAGGAGAATTATTTCAGATAATGGAAGGCAATTTCAGGGAAAGAAAATACAGGAGTGGTGCGAGGAGATGAAAATCAAGCAAATATTCACGTCAGTAGCCTATCCACAATCAAATGGGCAAGTCGAAGTTATTAACCGTATTCTATTACATGGGATTAAGACGAAGTTGGAAGGGGCCCGAGGGGAATGGGTAAATGAACTACCTGGAGTCTTGTGGGCTTATCGAACAACTCCTCGGGTATCTACAGGGGAAACTCCATATAGTCTAGTATACGGTTCGGAGGCTCTCATTCCAGCAGAAATTGGGATTGAGTCTCTCCGCGTACAATGTTATGATCCAGAGCAGAACGAGGTTAAGAGAATGCAAGAGTTAGATGAGATTGATCAACTAAGAGAACAAGTTGTAGCAAGAACAGAGCTATATAAAGTAAGGATTACCAACGCCTATAACCGAATGGTTCGATCAAGAATATTTCAAGTTGGTGATTTAGTGTTACGAAGAACAAATCCTGCTGGTGAGGTGAAAAAGTTGGCACCCAAATGGGAAGGTCCTTACAAAATTAAGGAAGTAATCGGAAGAGGAGCATACAGGCTGGAAGATCATGAAGGTCGGAAATTGGTAAGACCTTGGAACATTCATAACTTGAAGAAATATTTTGTGTAATCTTTCTTTTTTTATTGTTTTATGAATTCAGCAGTAATAAAATGAAAGTATTTGATTCATCGAGTTTGTTCGAAATTCTAATGGTTTACTCGTGGGATCGGGATATTTGGTCCACGTTTAAACATTACATCATCATCGGTTTACTCGTGGGATCGGGATGTTTGGTCCACGTTTAAACGTTAAATTATCATCAGTTTACTCGTGGGATCGGGATGTTTGGTCCACGTTTAAACGTTAAATCATCATCGGTTTACTCGTGGGATCGGGATGTTTGGTCCACGTTTAAACGTTAAATTATCATCGGTTTACTCGTGGGATCGGGATGTTTGGTCCACGTTTAAACGTTAAATTATCATCGGTTTACTCGTGGGATCGGGATGTTTGGTCCACGTTTAAGCGTTAAAGTATCATCGGTTTACTCGTGGGATCGGGATGATTGGTCCACGTTTTAAACCTAAAATTGCCTAAGTGTTTGTGCTCGGGGTAGCGAGCTGTTCGGAATTTTAGTTGTTTACTCGTGGGATCGGGATGTTTGGTCCACGTTTTAAACCTAAAATTGCCTATGTGTTTGTGCTCGGGGTAGCGAGCTGTTCGGAATTTTAGTTGTTTACTCGTGGGATCGGGATGTTTGGTCCACGTTTTAAACCTAAAATTGCCTATGTGTTTTTGCTCGGGGTAGCGAGCTGTTCGGAATTTTAGTTGTTTACTCGTGGGATCGGGATGTTTGGTCCACGTTTTAAACCTAAAATTGCCTATGTGTTTGTGCTCGGGGTAGCGAGCTGTTCGGAATTTTAGTTGTTTACTCGTGGGATCGGGATGTTTGGTCCATGTTTTAAACCTAAAATTGCATATGTGTTTTTGCTCGGGGTAGCGAGCTGTTCGGAATTTTAGTTGTTTACTCGTGGGATCGGGATGTTTGGTCCACGTTTTAAACCTAAAATTGCCTATGTGTTTGTGCTCGGGGTAGCGAGCTGTTCGGAATTTTAGTTGTTTACTCGTGGGATCGGGATGTTTGGTCCACGTTTTAAACCTAAAATTGCCTATGTATTTTTGCTCGGGGTTGCGAGCTTGTTCGAAATTTTAGTTGTTTACTCGTAGGATCGGGATGTTTGGTCCACGTTTTAAACCTAAAATTGCCTAAGTGTTTTTGCTCAGGGTTGCGAGCTTGTTCGGAATTTTGGTTGTTTACTCGTAGGATCGGGATGTTTGGTCCACGTTTTAAACCTAAAATTGCCTAAGTGTTTGTGCTCGGGGTAGCGAGCTGTTCGGAATTTTAGTTGTTTACTCGTGGGATCGGGATGTTTGGTCCATGTTTTAAACCTAAAATTGCCTATGTGTTTGTGCTCGGGGTAGCGAGCTGTTCGGAATTTTAGTTGTTTACTCGTGGGATCGGGATGTTTGGTCCATGTTTTAAACCTAAAATTGTCTATGTGTTTGTGCTCGGGGTAGCGAGCTGTTCTGAATTTTAGTTGTTTACTCGTGGGATCGGGATGTTTGGTCCATGTTTTAAACCTAAAATTGCCTATGTGTTTGTGCTCGGGGTTGCGAGCTTGTTCGGAATTTTAGTTGTTTACTCGTGGGATCGGGATGTTTGGTCCACGTTTTAAACCTAAAATTGCCTAAGTGTTTGCGCTCGGGGTAGCGAGTTTGTTCCAAGATACAAGCAAATGATTTCATTAATAAAAAAGAAAGAAATACAATAAAAGGTAAAAGCTCTACCCTACGGCTGAAATAGCTCCTCAGGGAGGCTCTCCAGAGCAGCATTGACGTCAAGGAAGTCCTTTGAAGCCTCTTCGGGAGGGTAGCCTTGAGATCTAAATTGGCCGACGCATGCTTCAAAACCATGATCAAAGAACTTGTAAGCACGGTCAGCCACCATGCTGCTATACTCTGGAGACTTCAAAAACTCAGCTTTCTTCGAGAGCCATAGTTCTTCCGCACGAGCAGCTGTGGAAGATTTCTCTTGAGCCAGCTGCTCGGAGACAGCTTGATGTTGCTCAGCCAGGGCTTTATACTGCTCTGACAAAGTAGAGTTAGCATCTTCCAGAGCAGCAAACTTTGTCCGCTCCTCTGCCAGGACCTGCTCCGCCTTGTCTCGAGCTGATACCAGGGCCGAGTGCCGCTCCTCCAAAAGGCTCACTGTTTTCTTCAACTCCTCACCCATACCCTCTAACTGCCGGATGCGCTTCTGATTTTGCCCATCAGCCAATCGAACTGAATGAAAGCGAGTGAGAAGTTCACCCGCCATCATGTGGGCCTGCATCAGATCATATATAAAAGTTAAAATAACAGATGAAGGTATTGAAAAAAGACAAACGGAGCAAATTAATGGGTATAAACATTTACCTGAGTAAAGGAGGAGGAGAAATCATTCACCAAGTTGCTGAAAGCCAGCTCCCCGAGGTATTTTCGATCAGCAGGGTTGGGGGTATAGCACAACATGGAATGGGAGGCTTTGGGATCGGGTTTTTTCAGTAGTGGAACAGTGGGGGAGTAAGTCCAAGAGGGGATATGGTATCTCGAGGAAGGCCGGGAGACACCGGGAGCGGGTTGAGAGGAGGCTCGAGGTTCGGAAGGGATGAGGGAAGAAGAAGTTTTCTTAGTAGGAGGTGCTTGGGGCGAAGAACTTGGACCTTCGGGAGTAGTCTTTCTCTTGCGATGAAGAGCATGAGTCTTCTCAGGTGAAGCCTTCTCCTCAGAAGGAGTCAAAATCTCAATAGAAGGGGGAGGTGCAGGAGTAGCAGCAGCCTTAGAAGTTTGGCCTTTTTGGCTCTTCTCCCTTAGCTTCTCGGCTATCATTGCCTTCGTCATTTTTGTTTCTGAAAAGAGCAGAGAAATATTAGTCCGAACATGATAAGTTAAAGGTTAAACGAAGAAGATTACTTGGAAAACACTCACCGAGGGGCATGTTCAAGGATACACCCTTGGGGCTCAATTGGAACAAGTATAGCAGTCCGTCGTCAATCAGCTCCATCAAATTAAAACACTGATCGCCAAGTGCACGACGAACCGACAAATACGGTTCCTCCTCAAGGTGACCCTTGATCGATTTCCCCCTCGGGAGATTTTCCCTCCACTCCATAGGGCAATCCCAAGGCTGGAGGGGACGAGCAAAGAAGTAAGAGTTTTTCCAATTTTTTATAGACGAGGGGTATTTTTTGATGAAGCCAACCCCTGCCCTTGAGGAAAAGTAAAAAAGCCCGATCTCTTTCTTGTTCAGTTGGAAGAAACAATGAAAAAGCTCGGGAGTAGGGGTAAAACCCAGATAAGAAAGAACTATGAAGAAGCCTGCTAATAACCTATAGCTATTGGGAAATAATTGACTAAGGGAAACGCAGAAGTAGGAGGCCACTTCAATAAAGAAAGAAGGCACGGGAAAATGGAGCCCTCCTCGGAGTTGGTCTATAAAGAAGGGAAAATACCCCTTAGGGGGTAAGTGGGGACGAGATCCAGAAGGGGGAGCAATAATAGAAGTCCCCTCAGAAATCCCCCATTTAGTTCGGATATTGATGAGTTGCTGAGGCAATTTAACCTCAGACTCAAAGATCTCGAACCAAGGAACCCTGGCTTGAACTAAATCTTGCTCCGTAGCACGTTTCTGCTCTTGTTTATGAGCAGCCGACGCAGCATAAGAGCTTAGGGTTTTGTCACTATCAAAAGAGGAAGAGGCTTGAGGAGAGGGGCTAAGAGCATCTCCTTCGGTAAACCTATCTATAGCTTGCAATGAAGAATCGGCTGAGGAAGAAACCATACTTAGGTGATTAAAAAAGAAGGGAACTGGTGAGACAAGTTGTTCGACCGTCTGGTGCTAGCTCGGAAGCAAAATGCAGTAAAGTAAAAACAAATGAAGAAAATGGAGGGGTATTTATAGCGGGGACCATGTGAACAGTCATTCAATCCTTACTGTCCAAAAATAAGGGAATGGACGGTTATAAAAGAGCCTCGGGAAACGAAACGTCACGCGGCATTTGAAATATTTGGGCGGGAAAAAAAGGGCGGCAAAATATCCCGAGCAGGTTAAGTTTGGATTTTACCCGAAAGCAATAAAACAAGACTTCAAAAGTCTCGTCTTGCTTTACTTTAGGGGGGTGAGGTGATGTCATATGAAATATTGACCTCCTCAGGTAAAATCCCCGCAAGCGCCGAACAAGTCATATACCGAACAGAGTGCACCGAACAGATAGCACCGAGCAGGGTTTTACCGAACATCTGCTAACCCTCCTCGGTTTTCTGGTCAAAGATTAGCGGAAAACTCGGGAGTAACTGACAAATTAACCGGCGTGAATGAACGTGTAGTAATGGGGCGCGGATATCTCGGACGCGTGAGGCTCCAGTTAAGCCACGATCATGTGACATCGTGTTCCGGATCTCCCGCGAGTCAATCACTAGGAACAGTCCTATAAATACCCACGGATGTCATCACAGAGAGGGTTGGATTTTTCTGGGCAAAAGACTCCGAAGAGAGCAAACTTGAGTCTGTTCGGTCTTTTTTATAATTTCTTTAACAGTAGTCGTGGAAGTCATTGAGTGATTATTTTTGTGTCCAGATCATCTTGTAAATCATCAATATTTATAGTGAAGCTTTATACTGGACTAGGTCCCGTGGTTTTTCTCTCAATTTGAGGGTTTTCCACGTAAAAATCTTGGTGTATTCCTTTTATTTTTCGTAAACATTTTATTCTACCAAACACGTAAAATAACGGATCACATCATTACTATAAAAGGATAAGCATACATCATGCATCAAAACTATTTATATGTGCATATGCTAAGGGGTTATGCATTTTACTACCAATGAATACTGAGCTTCATATTTATTGGTCACAATTAATTTGTGCCAATTAAATTTTGAATTGCTCTTTTAAAATGTATAAAATAAATTTTACCTTCGATGACAAGAGTGTGTTCTTATCATTGGTCATATGCCTCGTGCTTCCTCTATTGAGGTGAATGAGATAATATCCTCCTTTGAGTTGCTTGTGCCTTCATCCTCCATTCCATTGTTGACCCTACAAAACAACTTAACAATAGGAGGATCTTTGGTACCCATTGATTTTTGGGTCCTTGAGGGTTAGCTTTCATTGGCACATTTGGAATCCATTTCAACCTCCTCCTAGGTTGGTATTGGATTTTGGCAAACCTACACTTATTCTTAGAATGACCATCTTTGCAACAATAAGTGCAAGTAGGAGAATTATGCTTTGCTTTAGCCAACAAGCTTGAAAAAGTTTTAGTTTTGCTTGAGAAGCCTAATCCGGCTTTATCAAAGCTACAACGTTGCAAGCCAAGTAATTCATTCATCTTTAAACTACTTTCACTAAATTTGTAAAAAGATTTCTTCAAAGAATTTAACTCATTTTTCAATAATTATATTCTTCATCTTTCTTGGCTACCTCAAGTTTGAGTAATTTGTTACTCATCTTGGTTTTGCCAAGAACATCAATAAGCTCATGAAGAATCTAGTAATTCAACAAAAGATGGTACCTCATCGTCGCTTTCATATTCTTCATTATTTGCATCATCTTTGGCCATGAGACAAAGGTTTGTTCCTTCTTCATCGGAGTCACTATCACTCCATGTGGCTATGAGAGCTTTCTTCTCCCCTTTGTCCTCATTCTTCTTCCTAGGACATTTGTTAGCATAATGACCTTTTTCTTGACAATTATAACAAGTTACCTCTTGTTTGGACTCATGTTTGGTAGCACTAGAGGTCTTTGGCTTGTTGTGTTTGTTGAAGAATTTCTTAAACTTCCTAGTGAACAAGATCATTTCTTCATCCTCATCATCATCTTCATCCTCGGATTGATCTTTCCTCCCAACCAAGGCGATCCCTTTTCTTGTGGATATATCATCCTCTTTTATTCCTTTCCTTGTTGACACTTCAAGTTCATGGGTCACTAATGTACCATGAAGTTCATCAGGGTCATACGATGCACTTTCTCCTTTGTTGGACTCAATGATAGCCGTCCTCTTTGCACCCCATTCTTTGGGCAGGGCTCTTAGATCTCTTCTCCATATTTGCTTTGGATGATACTTCTCTCCAAGTTGGGCAAGCTCGTTTATGATTTGAGTGAGCCTTCTAAACATCGAATCAACCTCTTCTCCGGACTCCATCTCAAATGTCTCATATTTGAGTTGCAATAGATCAATCTTGGTCTCCTTCACTTGATTAGTGCCTTCATGACAAATTTGTAATTTGTCACATATCTCCTTTGCGATTGAGCACATCGAGATCCGACTGTACTCCTTCATATCTAAAGCATAATGTAAAATATTAATAGCTTTAGCATTTTGAGATATTAAAATCATGTCTGCTCTTGTGAAATCGTCCATTTCTTTGGGAGTGCTTATTCCCCCAACTTCCTTTAAAGGAATATGTGGACCTTTCACAATGATATTCCAAAGGTCATAAACTACGGATTGGATGTATAGAGAAATTCTATTTTTCCAATACCCATAGTTATCACCCGTGAAGAGCGGAGGTCTATTTGTCGATTGACCTTGAGCAAACTCATTTGCTAGATTAGCCATAAATTTTTTTTGATTTAAATGGCTCTGATACCACTTGTTGGAACCGAAGAGGGGGGTGAATGAGGTTCATTGGCTACTTTAACTTATTAAAATGAGTTTGCAAAATAAAAGAGTTTGCGCTTGCGGAAGGCTTAAGTCAATCGATAAATAAATAAAATAAAGAAGTAAATAAACGCGTAATGAAATAAAACGGTAAATGACACAATGATTTGTTATAGAAGTTCGGCGATGAATCACCTACGTCTCCTCTTCCCGGTTAGATAGCCTCCAACCGAGGTTCCACTAGAACGAATGATCTTGGCCTTGAGGACTCCAAGTTAGCCACGATACAACTCTTCCCGGGTGCACAAAGCTCTTCACGAGCACAACACTCTTCACGAGTCTTCTTGGCCTTAAGGGCTCCAAGGATAACCACACACAAAAACTCTTCCCGAGTTACCAACACTCTTCACGAGTCTTCTTGGCCTTAAGGGCTCCAAGGATAGCCACAACACATGCACCAACTTTACTTGTTGATGACTCTACAATTTCCAACTTGCTTTGGTGTTGGAGGACCTTACAAATAAATAAATAACACCTTCACGGTGTAACAACACGAAGAACACAAGACTCTGTCAAAAGAAATTAATTACAAACTCCAATACAACAACAATGTATGGAGATTAAAATGTTATTTGAAATTTGAATTAGCAAAGCTTTGATGAAGTTTGTAGGCTTGTTTCTTGTCTCAAAATGCTCCAAAACATCAATATTTATAGTGTAGGAGGCCCCCAAGGCTCCTACTAGCTGTTGTTATACATAAGGCTTGAATCACTAGTCGATCGCCTCGGACATCGCCTCAGGCGATCACCATCGCCGCGCCCCAACGGTCGCCAATCTCAACAGATCGCCTCAGGCGATGTATGGATCGCCTCAAGCGATCTAAGTCAAAAATCAATGCGGTAGCCTCAGCTTCTCAAAATCTTTCATCGCCTCAAACCATGCAGTCATCGCCTCAGGCGATCAGGCCATCGCCTCGGGCGAACTCCCCCTGCGCGCAAACCTCAGCGTCGCTCCAGTCGATGTGCGTGGTGATGCCCCGCCTGGCTGCCATCGCCTGGGGCGATCCAGCCTAGATTTTGCACACTTGATTTTCTTCAATCAATTCACTTTCCAACCAATAAATCTGCACACTAAGTAGACATATTAGTATAACAAACACAAGTTTTGTTGATCATCAAAACTCAAAAATAATCCGAAGATAAATTAAAGCATTAAACACAATCATGCGTTTAAGGCTCAACACATAATTTTAGAGAGAGAAATTGTAAATAAATTATTCACTAATGTGATAATTATATTTAGATAATATTTGAATTATATAAACCAATTACATCATATCCTTCCCCTTCTTCGGAACTAAGAAAAGAAGAAAGTAAGAATCGTCCAAATAGTAAGCAAACGTAGTGTAATTTGAAGCTATGGATTTCAATCTTTAATTTCAAATCTATTTAATTATTTGGATAAATTTATATTGAGTGTATTCAAAATCCATCTATTTAATAATTTATGTAAATGTAATGGTAATTGTGATGGATTTAAAATGCACCAAGGTAGATGTCATTTCAAATCCAAGTTTCAAATTCATTCTCAAACCAAATTCCTCCATTCAAATAAAATACATCCATCCAAACACAACTTAATGTACTATTTATTTGATGTAGTTGATAAGATATATAGTGATTGTTACCAAACACCATATTACTAACTACATAACATAAATGACCTACTTCTAATCAATTTTTTATTGCTCGTATTATATATCTATATATTCGATCATCATATGTCAACGTACCAAACCATACGTAACACCACTACTGTTACTACCCAGAAAGAAAAAATGTGAATACATCACATTAAACCGAATGGAGAGTAAAAAATGTAGGGTTTTTAATTAAATAACCATTATTAAACATATGATTAACAAAATAACCCCAAATAGGATGACTTCTTAAACTGACCTTAGTCGCCAACTGGGTTGGCGTGTCTCTGGGTTGGCGTGTCTATTATAAACACGCCAATCCAATTGGCGTGTTTCCAGTATAATATTGGACATATATGAAACTTATAGACACACCAACTCAGTTGGCGTGTTCCATATTAAAAAAAAAGGTGTAACACGCCAATTGAATTGGCGTTTCCGACAGAATATTAGAATATTAACAGAGCTCACTCCAAGTTTACGTGGATGATGGACATGCCACAGTTTGATGGTACTGATCCACGGCGTTGGATTCGGAATACAGTTTGTGCTCAATTCCACACCATGGCAAGACCGGATGCAAATAGCTTTCATGTCCATGGAAGGAGTGGCGACAACCTGGTTCTACGAGCTAACACAGACCAATCTTGATCTTGAATGGGATGGTTTCACCCAGGAAATGATGCAACTATTTGGGGAGGCGACTCAAAACACCCAAACTAAGCCACTGACCTTTGGCGAGAAACTGGAATGGCTGCAACAATCTCTGCGGAGGATGGGGGAAAGATGGAAAAAACCCACTGCGACTGTAGCAAGGAACCTCAAGGGAGTTCTCATCCAGCTGTTGACGATAAGACACCCATGAGTGCTACAAAGGAGATGAAAAGTTTTAAAAACATAAATGAAGGAGAAGATACTGTCACAAGGGATAAGGAGGACATAGATTCGTTTGATGAAAGTGACGAACAAGATGAAGGTGAATCGGAGTTAGATATGACAACCGTCAAACACCCAGGCCTCGAACCAGTCGATTCCGGGGGTGAGCCCTCCAAAGAGATGTTACGCAACAACAAAGGTCATCGCTGCAGAATCCATGGGTTTCGCAACTAAGATGGAAGTGATGGAGGAGCGGATTGTATGCAGAGCCATCGAGGAACCAAATCATTTGGGCTTTGGGAGAAATCATGAGGTGAAATTGAGTAGGAGCCAAGAGAATTTCATTAGGTTTGATGCATTAGCCCAGAGTGGACGGAGAGTGTGGATCCATGCAATCAAAAGGGAAATTCCATACGTAAAGTGGCAAGTGCTCACAGAAGAGTTGATTGCAAGGTATTGTGGCCGGAAAAGCATGTACTCCCTATAAACTAGTGGATACGTCGCGGAAGGAGATGGTGTGGGGGTACGGTGCGGTGACGGTGTCTCGGCAGCTGGAGAAGAGGAGGGAAACCAACGAAATGCAGCGCCTGGAAACAACGCTCGAAGAAGAGATTTGGCAGTATGTGAAAACCAATGGGCTGTCCTTCAATCAGGCTCTAAAAGATCTTATAATGGAGGGCATAACTAATTCATTAGTGTTAAGATCTGGTTCATGATATGCACGCAAGTCAAGAGGATTAACTAACAATTTGGTCATTTGTCCAAAAAAATGACCAATGAACCAATGGAATTTTGTTCCATTTTGCTAAGTTAATATCATGCAAAAAATTGACAATGAACCAATGGAATTTTGTTCCATTTTGCTAAGTTAATATTATGTGGAAAACGCCAATTGAATTGGCGGGTACCCTTTTGTTTTAAAAAAATATAGAACAGGCCAATTCAATTGGCGTATTCCCCCGCTTTTTTGTAATAAGGAACACGTCAACTCAGTTGGCGTGTCTATAATATATTGGAACATGCCAACTGGTGGACACGCCAACCCAGTTGGCGACTAAGGTCAGTTTAAGAAGTCGTCCTATTTGGGATTATTTTGTTAATAATATTTTTAATAAGGGTTATTTCATTAAAAAATCTAACATACATCAACATATTTTATTTAACTTAAATAAAAATAATATATTCATTCAGACAAAAACAAAATCTATAATTGTCCCGATACTCATTTTCATGCCCTGGCAGCTACAGGAGGCGGTGCAACAGAGCTACCAGTAAAGAAAGAAAGAAATCCAGACACGCCGGTTTGCGCTTCCTGTTCGTCAAGGAAAAGGTCTTCCGGAACCCTAAAAGCGCCGTGCAAGCAAATAACTGCAGCGCCAACCATAAAAGCGGAGACTAAAACATATCCCACGCTTGTGAGGAAGATCACGACGACAGTAGAGACGATGAGGAACACGAGAGTCTCGAGATCGGAGAATTGGCGTCCAAAAGCAGTGAGCGGCGGATCCGACGGCTGGCGGAAGAGGTAGAGGAAGGTCCAGGCGGATAGGAGCGCGGCAAGGAGGATGAGGGAGAAAGGATTGGTTAAAAGCGAAACTGCGAGCACGACGGTGATGAAGGTGAGGTAATTGATGCGGAAATAATCGTAGTTCTTTCGAATGCGTGTTGTGGCGTCGGAGAAAGACTCCGGCTTGGAGAAGGCGGAACGTTCGAGGAGCTCCGGCCAGGGGCGGCTATTGGAGAGGCTAGCGCGGATGGTGCTGGAGATCTTGGAAAAGAACACGCGCACGGCGGAGGAGGAGGTCGATAAAGACTCCTGACTTTCGGAGGTGGTGGTTTGAGAATTGGAGATGGGGAGGATAGCTGGGGAAGAGTTGGCCATTTTTCTCGCCTACAACCCTTTCGATTTTTCAATTTGCTGTGGCAGTCGTATTTGTATTTATATTATTATTATTATTCAATAACCATGTCGGCGAATTTACCCTAACGCGTTCGAATTATTCAAGCTCACACGGGATGATATAATTTAATACCACAATATTTCCATCCGAATTTTGGGTTTATTTTAAGACAAAATTTCGATTATATTTTGAAATCTTTTATTATTATTGTCATTGTATACTTACTTTTGTTTAAATATAAAAAAATTTATTAGATACTTCAATTGATTTTTAGTACAAATATTATCATATATCATTTTCAATCATATCTAAAATTTTCAATCACTTGACAAAGTTTCAATTAACAATAAAGAGTCGGGTGGAATTTCGCTTGCTTCAGCTTAAAGGTTTTTAATTTGATTTTTCAATATTTTAGAAAATATTTTTGAAATGGTCTTTTATTTTAGTAAGTTACGAGGAAATGATGTCTTTTTATGATTACGTGTGAAACATTACAGAAAAAGAAATGAAAAACGCTGTTCCAGAAACAATTTTGAAGAATTATTCTGAAATGGGTCACACAAAAAAGCAAAAACAAAATATCAGACATTTCAATCTCTGTAGAAGACAATAGCAGAGGCAAAGCTCCTTTTTCCTACTGACTTCGACTGTGTTATTTCCCAACCTTCACCCTCCGTGTAACGTTCAATCTGCCATTGCAATAGCCATGAGTCTAAATACAACAACAGTAATAGGAGATTAGAAAACACCAGAAGCATACCGTGCCCAGTATTTCCTCGTTAGCGCTAACACCCCCGATGACATAAATGGATTCATTAATAACTGCAGCAGCTGAATATCCCCTGCTCTGCTTCATGGCCTCTCTGCTCGTCCATGTTCCAAAACGAGGGTCGTATATCTCAACACTTGGTACCATTTCAATTCCATTGAAACCACCAATAGCATATCTGCAAAATGGCACTCAAGTAGAGTCCATTCAAATCGACTTGTAATAATGGGTACAAGTGTTCAACGCACTGGATGGAAACAAAAGTGTGATCCGTACTTATTGAAAGAAAGTTCATGGAACATACTTACAGCTTTTCATTCATAACTACCAATGAATGGCAGCCTCTATTTGTGCCCATACTCCCAATTCTGCTCCAAGAATGTTCTCGGGGGTCGAATCTTTCAGCAGACCTGAGATAGCAGAAAATCCAGGGTAAATATTGAATGGTAAATATGGATAAGAGAATGGCAAGCTGTCTAAAAAATATACTTCAAATAATCATTTCCGTCGTATCCTCCAACAGCATAGAGCGCACCATTAAGCTCCACAGCTGCAAGAGCGAAACGCTGTAAAAGAAAGTCATGTGAAACCAAGAAAAAATAAAAACGTTCCTTCATTTCAAGAAAACAAAGTGGAGAAGACAGTGACAACTGTTTACAACATATATGTACTCTCCCTTGGGATTCACCGGGCAGAAAACATTGCTGACAACAGACAGGTAGTGGTAATAATAACACCTTCTTTGAATTGAAATGCTTGCAAATGTCCGACTATGTTTGCAAATAATTAGTTTCTTTTCAATCAAATATAAGCGTGGTGGTTTTAGAAAAATCAAAATTCAACAAAAAATTCAAAACTGCAGAAAAAGTGAAGCAATAATACCTCTAATATGTCAACACTTTACAGATATTATTTTATAAGCGATAGCTCATATTACCTTTTGCAGCATTGAGCGTGTAGAAATCCATCGTCCAACATCTGAATCAAACATTTCAACATCTGAGAAGCATTCAGCCCCATTTCCACCACCAACAGCAAATATCTTTCCATTTATAGAGGCACTAGCTAGGTGGCCTTTTTGCTGTTCAGGGAAGGACGCAGAGTCCACTGATTGTCGACAGGATTGTACGACTCAACTTCATGGGAACAGATTCTAACTGTTAAAAACTGAGCAAAAAAGGGAGGAGAAAAAGGAGGAGAAACATGCTATACCTGTATCATACAACAAAGAACCATCTCCGCCACCAAATACATAAAGTTCCTTATTTAACTTTGCAACTGAGGCATATGACCGAACATAATACATTGGACTTAGAGATTTTAAGACATCATTCACAGGCGAGAAGGAATGTAAAGCCGATGACCATGATACACCATCATATCCACCTACTAAAAATATTAACTCATTGATATCTGGAGACTCAGCCGGTGTCTCATTGCCAGTGGCAGAAAATGTCATGGAAGTTTCAGGCACATATTCAAATCTCATGCATACTTTTCCCAGTCTCTGAATTTCCAGTTCTGCCTCAGCCTAAAACGATACAAAGCATCTGTTTAAGAATGTTGTAGGGATTTTTAACTGACCAAACCAGTTGAGCCTCATGATCAGAAAGCATATTGTCAAGTGAGAATGCTGGACGCTAAACATCAAAATGCTGTTGAGTAAACAAAAGGTTTTAAAAAAATCAATATCACTGGAATCAGAATCAGACCAGCAATCCATCCCATTTTGTTGAAATTTCATGTAGATAAGCATCTGGATTACAAAAAAACTAAGGGAGCTTAACTTGATAAAATAGGTAAGCCTATGTGATTTTGCAAGGAAAAAGGAATACCAGTTTCTTTTCCAAAAATCTAATTTTACATGTTTGTTCTTGCTTGAAAGCCTTCAGCTCCTCCATTTCCTGACACAGCTGCATTCATACATAAATAAACAAATATAAATTTAAAGCTAGCATGAAAAAGTTGACTCTCTCAATCAAGCACTGGCGTTCAAAACCTAAACTTGTCATGTGAACAGTACCCACTCGAGTTTAGCAACTTGGATTCAATTTCAACAAAGACTCACAACCACTTAAACTAGGATTACCTCCAATTAAATTAATGCAAATAAAAACTGAAAACAAGGGATGTGAATAGTAGAACACACTAAATTCTACTCAAATATCAGTAAGACCAATAACGAAAACAAATATTCATGTTACAAATACTGAAACTTAAGAACAAACTGAAAATCTCATAACTGATCTATCTTCTGGTGTCGCATAAATAACTTGAAGTGCTTTTAGAAAGGAATGAATGGACTAAACTTTGAGTCTTTGACCCACAGTATGATGCTAAAAAAACATAAACAATAAATTTCTCCTGAATAAGGCATCAATTATTATTTTTATTTTCTAACTGAAACACTTGGTCTTAAAAAATATACCTGTAAATACATCAGGGATTATGAATTAAATTTGAGGGTTTAGGAATTAGGAACAATGCTACATAGGTTCACAAGAGTATGGGATGTGTTTATCTTGTTTTAGAGAGGCGTGGACTGTAAATAAAACCATCACCCGACTCCAATATGTTAAATCTTACATACTCTAATTTGTTAGATCTTACACTGCACTGCATGTTTGTTCAGTTAATGTCTACTGGTTCCATTATCTGAAATTATCTTCAGAATATCGAAAATGTAACGAAGGAACAGATCATCAGAAATGATGATAAGCTTGAAAATAAGAAATAATATATAAATATGTAGGCTTAAACCCACACAAGCTCAATAAAATTCCCGAAGTCGATCAATCTAACTTCAGCTGAGCTCGAAAACCTCCAATACCAACTCAATTTACTTTTCTCTATCCCGACTAAAATCACCTTTGAATACTGAAACAAATACCTGTGTTATGGTGGCGTAAGAATCAAGAGAATGAACAGGGCTTTCAATATTCCTGTTTCCCAAAATCGACATGCCATTTTCATAAGTCACATGCTCCAAGTCCACATCTTCCATGTGTGTAGCTTCTCCAGATTGTCCTGTTATAGCTGCAGCTGAATACTGACGACAGCAGGCCAATTCTTTTAACTTCATGTATATAAGGTCCTTTTCTTCAGGTTCTGCATTTTTATTGGCTAAAGCTGCCTCCATCAATAGGTTGTCTCCATCCAAACGCATAGAATCATCTGAATTACCCAGTGTTCCAAAAGAATCATCAGAGTTGACACAGTCATCTGTCAAATATGGCGGCTCTGGAGTTTGGCTTTCCTTTCTTTGAATAATTAAAGGACACCCCTGCTTTTCTGACAACAACTTTGAGGGATTTTGTGGGATATAGACCCTTGGAGAAAATGATAGAGAGGATAGTTTAGAAATTAACTTGCTTGCTTGAACATGATCCAACTCAAACAAGAAATGATTTTGACCGTAGTAGTTGTCAACTATTATTGTCTTGAATTGAGTTTCAGAAAGCGCCTGGCATTCCAAACGCACACGTATTTGAACCTTTGTGCAAAAATAAACAAGATTAGATCCTACAGTCTATCTTCGAAGATGGACAACATTACTATCACACTCGATAACACCGATAACAACAAATAAGATGGTTTCCACACCTGAGCAGGATACCTTGTTCTATCTGAACCATCTGCAGCCCAGCCATATGAATCAATATACATTTTCCCGGAGCTAACTGCTTCATAGATGCCATAAAGTTTCCTCTCACTGTAGTTGAATAAGAATAGTGGTAAACCTGGTTCGATGTTCTTTACATATGAAAAGTGCTGAGCTGGGAGTCCTGAGAAACATAAAAAAAGTAAATGCCACTGGAGTAACATGAGTGCAATAACAACCCAACAATTTAGACGATTGTACTTCTTTTATGAAGATGATACCAACACTACTGAAACTAACCAAATAGCTTCTTGGTGATACATTCGCTCTTGGTGTTATTCGTGCAACCAAATATGACACCTCCCAGTTGGCTTTTACTCAAATTCCTCCATTTCACAATAGAAGCCATCGACGGAGAAGAAGATGTTCCAATGAGACTAAATACCTGATTTCTCCTCCTAAAACTGCATAGGGAAGTAGATGAAAGAAATCATGAAATGACCAAATTAGATGAGAAACTGAAGCCACTACTTAAGTCCCAAAAACAATAAAACAAAAGGAACAGATAGAACAAAGTCGCAAACAATTTCAGACAATATAGTACCGTCAGATTCAGAACTTAGTAGGCGGTCATCTTTTCTTTCTTGCTATTTATACACAAAATGCAATCAGCAATACTAATCAAGATCCAGGAAAATAAAAGTTTTTGTTAAGGTCTCTATGTACAGAAGCATAAATCAAATATGAATAACCTTCATAAGATACCTGAATCATTCAAATGGAAAACTATTCAATCAACCGTATACACAATATATCCTAAAAGAAAGGAGAAAATAATTTTTTTCCTTCGAGTCCACCAACCACAATTTCCACAAACCAAATTCATCTCTACTTGTGACAGCCCGCCCCAACGGGTCGCCCGCCGTGTTCAATTGCTTGAACACAAGGCTTCACTCAATTCAAAAAATTAGTTATCACTTTAAAATTATGTTTAGCGGAAACGTTCCAATTTTCATAACAAACTAAAATGGGTTGACTTGATAAAATTTGACTTTGACTTCTAAAAAGAATTGGGCAGAGTCTCCTCTTAAATATTGTACCCTGTGATCAACCAAATCACTCAAAACATCAACACGAACATCTCAATACTAATGTAAATAAGTCTCAAACATCAAAATCAAGATAAAGGCATAATAAAACTAAATCCATGTCCTCAAAATAAACATAACATCCTCAACATAAATAAACTTCAGCATATATCAAAATATTCTCTATATCTGCATCGTCTATGTCTTTGACACCATCTGTAATATGTCACATTACAGGTAAATGTAAGTTGCAGTATTTTACAGTAAGCATAAGAGACATTTGTTAAAAGTATTAAAAATATCATTTTTCATAATGTGACAAAAAATAACACATTTTTATATCAAAATAACTTTCACACATATATAGGTTAATCTGAGCAGTTAACAGAGCTAACTTTCACAAAACAGATTCATAACAGAAATAACTGCACAGATAACCAACGAATAACAAACAGAATCATATAACAACCACATAATATCAATAAAATAGCCATACGATGGCCATGTTGTGATGAAACAAATGCATACTCAAATAAGGAGGTGACACAATGATATCATTCCAGATTATACCCGCTGGAAGGGTATCGGCAGATATTATACCCCCTCGGCCTTCGGGCAAAACAAAATACATTTATTTATTCTCGTCGCCAACGAGCCGAAAGTGTGCGTGTTTTTACCCTCGTCGCAAGCGAGACAAACGAAACAAAGAACATCATCAGTTCACAACCTCAATTCATATTCACTGAATCAAGACAAGCATGACATCTCAAAATAGTTTTTCACACAATAAAATGCTATTCAAAATTCCATTTTTCAACAAAAACACATTTCTATCAAAAATCATTTTTTTCTTCAAAATATTGCATGCTTAAAATCCCAAAATATTTCAAAAATAAATAACACAAAATACTTAAAATAATTTGCGGAAAATGCAGCTCCCTTTACGTACCTCGAAAACTTCCTATCAACGTCAAGCTACAAACTTTCTCACAATCTCCAAGGTATCAAGGATTTCCTATCACCCATTTCAACATTATTATAAACAATATTCATGTAACTCAGTTCTATAACGAACCTAACTTAATCATAACCTATATTCAAACTTAGGCTCACTATTTGATTTTAAGGAGCACAAGATTGTAAAGCAATCCTTAACTTATTTATTTGAAAGACTTGGAATAAAAGTTAAGACATCTTAAACCAAAATCAACTAACAAATTCAAACTTAATAAATTTACGAAATATTAACAAAGCCATATTGAAGCGTAAATGATAAATAATTGGTCAGACTAAAAAAAATGTTATGAACCAACCAAGAACATTAATATTTATGCTTATCTAAAATAATACACTTTCAAAATATTTGCCAAAGTCTACAAGTATTGTTCAATTTTCGGTTTTCCATCCATGTATATATATTTGTTTATCAAAACCAATCAAAATTCCAGCCTCAAAATCTGAAACCCTTTTAAAGAAATAATTCAACTTAGAGCAAAATTAAATTTTTTAAATGCAAATCATAAATTCCAACATTTTTACCATCATTCAAATGATTTATTCCCTAATGCACATAATATCCTACATCCCATGGTAAGAGCAAGATTTAGAGCTTTTGTCTATACCACAAGCAACATATGAATCTTGTTTGTCAGAATTTCTCCAACGAAGATCAGAACTGATAAATCCCAAATAAATTATTGAAAGGCTTGGGTTGAAGGCAACAAGAAGAAACAAGGATTAGATTTTTGTTGATACCTTTAGCTATGAAGTATGAATCACGTTCTTTTCCTGACGATGGTTCGATCGTCCAGTCCAATCTTATGTTGCTGATGCTCAAAAATTCCAAATATGAAATTTGAGAGTTTTGAGTTGAAGGGCGACGGAGTAGATGGAGCTTCGTAGGGATATCGATGGCTTCTTTCACGATTCTTGTTGGTAGGGTCTAAATAGAGGCAAGGCGAGATGGATCATTTTTCGTTACAAATCGAGCATATGAAACGAAAGGGTAAAGACGTTTAATTAGTGATTACAAAAAATGGAATTTGGGGAGGCAATGAGATGGATGAACACCGAAGAAGATAAAGAATTGGATCAATTCTTTTCGGCTTCTTCATATTATTAAAAATAAATTGTGAGCCTTTATAATGGGTTTTGGGCCATTACACTACTTCTCACAATTTATCTTCCCAAAGCGCCCATGCTACAATCAATTTGCAAGCATTACAAGATCGTAACTATCAACAAAAAATTAAACTTTACAATCCTTTCCTGTATTCACCATTAAATTTAACTTCAAACCTAATTGTATCTATATTTTGGGATCCCCCGTGAAAATCATTATAAGTCTACAGTCTCCCACAGATGGGCACAAATTGTACATTATCCAGCGGAACATCCAAACACTTCGAACAAATTCATTACTAGTTCAGTAAACTACTTATAAACCCAAAACACACAAAAGGAATAATCATATTTCCGACACAGAAATATAGATAACGTTATTTTCAAAATAATTATTGCCGGTAAAAAAAAATTAGAAAATAACAACATAATCTCCTGAAATCAAATCGAGAAATGGAAGAAACAAATCGAGAACCCAAGTGTCCACCTGTCCCAATGGACAAACTCAACAAATCAATTGACATAATTAATAAACACGCAAAAATCATGAGAGAGTGAACAGAGAAAAAATACCTCCACACCCAAGAACGCGAGAGTACCGAGAGAATAATGTTGAGAGAGAACCGCGAAAAGGGAGTTTATAGTTTCAATAAAACTATACCACGGCGTTATCCTCAAAAAAAAAAAAAATTTATACCACGGCGCATGATAACTAATCTGGTGATCGATAGAACTTCCTACAAAACAAAACGCTTTTTCTTTTTTTTTTACCGATCAAAAAATAAAAAAACGCTTTTTACCAATAATAAGAGGTTTACTATTCTCGTAAATAAAACATATCTATAGTATAATTTATTAAATGTACTAAATTTAATTCTCCTTTTAATAAATAGAATGTCTTATTTATATTCATTCAAAAATTACAATTTATGACATTCTTTAGAGTATATTTTATTTATATTCAGCCAGAAATTATAATTTATAACATTCTTTCTTTTTCTTTTTTTAGCATAACATATAAATTATATTAAAGAAAGCAGAGGTATAATAGATACATATGACATTCGCAGCCAACTAAAATAACACGCCTAGAAATATGCGAACAAAGAGATTGAAATGGAAAAAGCGGCACAGCTGAAGTACAAAGAGATTATCAAGAGAAAGCAAGGGCCGCTATAGCTAAATCAAGTCACCTCAAACCATGTCTCAGGAGAAAATCGAAGATGAGAACTGTCTCAAATAACTGAAGGTACGCAGACATTGAAATGATAGACGAAAACTGATAAGGACAAAAACCGAACAAGCTCTCAAGCCCAAATCCCAAGCAGAAGTACGACTATCGAAGAACTCCAGAGGATGGCGCACGAAACTGATAAACCCAGCAGTCAAGATCAATCCAGCACCCAAAGCAGATCCAATAAACCACCCGCAACACACCAAAAAAGCGTGTTCAAACCAAACCAGCATCACCAGTACTGAAATCACCATTGAAACAACCACCTCTGCCGCGGACGAGCCCGCACACTAAACCCAAATAACCACCAGCAACACCCCCACCAAAATCAGAACCAAGGCCACAAAGGCCTTACAGTAGAAAAATCCACATTTGAACACCCATATGAGGGAGAGCGGAAGGGAAGCGATTCACGCTGTTTATTTTACTGCCTTTTTCTTCCGGAGAAAAAAGAAGAGAAGAGGACCCTTTTCAATGACAGAAAGGATCTTTATAACATTCTTTCTTTCTAATCAATTAATTAGCTCAAATCATAAAATGATTGATTTTTTTGTGTAAATATGAGTTTGAATCAATTACAACACAAATGCTCAAGACCACCATAGGCCCCCTTTTTTTTTTCACCTCAAAAATACTTGTATGGAATGTGTTTGGTAACAAATTCTTGCTGATGTAAGAATGGGGGGTTGAATGTTGGGGTTGTTCTCATTTTATCGGAGGAGTTTGAATTAGTTTTTTTCGATCGTATTTCTCCCAAGATGAAAGAAAATATGGGCAATATGTCTTTTCTGAGTTACCACGTTGACATAGAAAAAATGATCTTGAGTGATCTAGAATGATTGATATGTTAGTTTATGTATTTTTTATTTAAAATGCGTTGTATTTTAATATTGAGTCGTTCTATACGTAGTACCCAAATCGGATGCATATAAATATTTTCCAATATTTACGCATACAATCAGCAATCAAAAAATAATTTAGCCCCCTCACCAAAAAAAAAAAAACACTAATCATCCCAAACTCCCATCACTATTCAACATTCTCAAGTTTCTTCTTCACGTGCCGTGCCTTCTTTTCTTCATCCTGTTCGGGACCAAATCCGAGACATTTCCGCCATTTTCAGAGGTTCCACCACCTTCCCAATTCAAAACTGTGTCAAGTCCATCATCACTTCTCATACTTCCCTCATAACTATATGTCGGGTTGAAGCTCACCTCACCCTTTTCCAACATGGATTATGTTAAAATCGGCCTCCGTCGTTTGAAAAACAAGCACACAACAGCACAGTCGTCAATCTTGGCTCGAGAGTACTTAGATCTCCACGCTATAAGCGCATGGTCTACAAGAAATTTAGCGGACATGGGACGCTTTCTTGATGATGCAACGGTCTTTACCATTTCGTTGTTTGATAACACATACCATATCTAATGAAACAGCGAGTCTGATGTTAGATCGTAAGTACATTATAAAAGAATCCAAGCCCAAAAATATATTGCATTAGATGACAGGACTACTCAAATTTAGAAGTCGCAAAAACGACTATTTATGGAGCCAATGTAGCATCCCCTGATTAAGTTAGAATTATTGTTTCTTTTGTTTTCTTTTTCTTACCCCATCAGTGGCTAAGACCACAAATTCATATCTTTCTGTGAGTTTTTTGTATGTTACTTCGGGAGTCGAATGAGGCCGAAATCTTACAACGAAAAGTCTCCGAAAGCTCTAGCCATGGCTAGACCAGGGCAATCTTCATGAGGCATCCATATTCTGTACACATTTGGCTCTTCATTCATTGCCATAACTCGGCCTTGGCCGCTTGTGATTCGTTGGAGAAGAGGAATTTTTTTTTCCTTTTAAAAAACAGATTCCAAATGAATGGTGATGATGCCCTAAGGGCACTACCCTTAAGAGCAGCATCAAACAAACCGGGTGATAGAGATCCTTTACGGTGGTAAAACCTTGGTAAACATATCCGCAATTTGAAGGTGAGATCTGATTGGGAGAAGCTTGACAGAACCCTCTCTAATTTTATCTCGAATGAAGAGTCAATCTCGACACTTCATTCGAGATTGACATGTAGAAGCTGATATCAATCTCAATTTTTTTTATTAAAAAAAAAAATCATGAAGAACAATTTTAAAATTCATATAGTATTATATTTTGTTCAGACCCTCAATTGCATACATCTTTTGTTTCACAAATTTATATCCGAATCTTATCTTTCTTCAGATAATTTAAATACAAATTATTAAAGTAATTATTTCAACAATTTTTTTATTTATTTTTTTATTTATTTTTTTATGAACACATATAATAAAGAGAGATGAAAATGATTGCAGAGGCTCTCGCTGTGATAATGGGCGGATGTACGCTTTCTTGCCCAAATTTTTTTTTTATTACCTAATCTTTTTTTTTAAATTACGATTTGAACCTAAAAATTACACCCATCAAAAATTATTTTTTGCACCCCTTAAATTATATTTTGATATCAAATAAATTTTTTGGCCTCCAATTATTAATTACCCGTTATATGATATTATTCCACAATCATATATCTTGAGATTTATTTATTTACCTTAAAGAACCAAACATATATAATGAAAAATATGTTAGGGCAATCGATTAACTTAAAAAGTTTATTTTTAGTCTATCATACAAGAAAATATTTACAAATATAGAACTCAAATGGGAGATGGTGGCACACCCTTAATAATTGAAATAAGAAAATATCGAAATTTTTCATAAAATTTAAATTTCACTATCGGAATTTTTATCATCTCATCCCCATCACGATAATTTCGAGTCTAGTGCTCGTCGCTACCCATCACCCTTGGCTCTACCACAACCTAAGGCGACTGAGCGCAGGGGCGGAGCCACACCGAAGACTAGGTAGGGCTCCAGCCCTATGTGATTTAAAAAACAACATTAGTAGCGTAATTTTTAAAATTTGATCTCGTGGCACAACTCTATATTACTCATTCAATCCTATATTTTGATATATTATTCCCAGATAATCTCAAACTCTGGCACCGTCCCTGAATGTAAGGGTGTGCAATCGATTAAAACCGAACCGATCGAACCAAATCTCGAAAAACCGAACCGACCGAATTTTTTTCTTCTAACTGAACCGACCGAATTTTACTCTTAAGACCGAACCGATTAAAAATCGGTTATTTCTGTCGGTAACCGAATTAACCGATATTGTTTTTTTAAAAAAAATTAAAAAAATAGATATTTGATTTTAAAAATTAGATATTTTGATTTTAAAATTTAAAAAAGTTAAATATAAATAAAGAATGATAATAATTGATTTTTAAAAAAAATAAAAAAAATGTAATTTTTTTTAAATTTATTAAAAAATTAAACAATTCGGTTTATTCGGCTAATTGATATTTTTAAAAAGAAAATCGAAACCGAACTGAATTAACCGATTTTTTAAAAAATCAAAACCGAATTTTCGAAATAACCAAACCGATTTTTCAAATTAATTCGATTTAATCGAACTTTTGTTCACCCATACCTGAATCAGACAAATGCCTAGTTTCCATCCATGAGATTCGAGTAATGAAATTCAGTAAGCTTTGAATTGGTTTGATTATTTAGAGGAATGTCTTAATCAGGTACACGAGCGGCACCTGGTTGGATCCAGCTCCAATTCTTAAATGCATTGGCCCTACCATTCATTATTTTTGAGGAGGATTCATTTCAATAATTAATAATTTGTTCGGTTTGTGATTATGTTGTATAATACAATACTTAATAAATATGAATTGATCCAAAACAAATATCAAAGAAGACATGATTTGAAGTTATATATAAAGATACGAAGTCGAAATGATTCTTTCTATAGTATTGACATAATATATTGACATTAAATTAAGGACTTGACTTGATGCAGACTACAAACTTTTTTAGTCTATTTTTTTTTATCTATTTTAGGAAGTTTTTTTCTCCTCGTTCAAAAATATTATGGGGCAAAATGTACTTCGTTCATTGTCGCATAAAGAGCTACTGTTGAGTATAAGCAAATATACAATCTTCCCTTCTTCTTCTTCTTTTTTTTATTACAGAGGAAGCTAAATATTTGTTTGACTGGAGCTCGAATTAACCCAAAATAGATAATGAGCTTTTTACCGCCAGATTATGCATGTGACCTAGCTTGGGAGCTCACAATCCTCCATTAACACTATGAAACAGTACCTTAATTTAATTAAAAATATTTTAAATATAAAAACGCCTCAAATTCCTGTAACACTTAATAACATAATCAAGTTTAAAAATAAAGTTATCATTTAAGAGAAGAGTCGGAATCTTTCTCAAATCAAGCATTGAAAGGAGAACTCGTTGTTGAACAATAACATAATAGTATGTTGCTAGAATAACCCAATTGTGCAAATACAAACAAAACTTTCAAAATAAAATAATCTCTTATATTTTTACTATGAAATTAATTTGTAATCGTTTGGTTCTGATGCAGACTAAAAACTTTTTTGGTAATATTCTTCGTTAATTCTAATTAATTGTTAAGGATTGTAGATAATACCTTAAACCATATAATAAAACCTAATAAATATCGTGTTATATGTCGCACGACACCTCATCATATCAGAAAATAATTTAGAAAGAAGTGATGTGACATTGGAAGAGGACCCAAATTTGTAAAAGTATTTATTATATAATATACTATATGAATTTGTAATTCTTGAATAATATAAAAATAATTATGTATATACATTTTAGTGGGTCCATTTTTTTGTCTAAAGTTCTCTATAAATAGGCTTTCCTCTTCAGCGGAACATGCAAGAACTCAACCATTAAGCCACTTTACTTCTAAAGAAAGTAACAGTTTTATTTCTTCTGTTACTCATCATCAAAATGGAGGCCAAAAATGTGAATTCAAACACCGAGGCGCCGGAAAATCTCAACACCACCGCTGTGGAAAACGTCTACAAGGCGTTATCCAGCAGTGACGCGGCCAAAAACATTTCCGGGCTTATTGCAAGTGACTTAGAGTGGTGGTTTCATGGCCCACAAAATTGCCACCACATGATGAAAATGCTCACCGGGAAATCCTCGCCGTCGGATTTCAAGTTCGAGCCCCGAAGCATCGACGCCATTGATGATCGGGTGATCGTGGAGGGGTGGGAGGGGGCTCAGGTGTATTGGGTGCATGTGTGGACACTGAAAGATGGTCTGATCACTCAATTCAGAGAATATTTCAACACTTGGCTGACTGTTAGGGATTTGAGGAGGCCGCTCGCCTGCTTGAGCGCCACCACGTTGTGGCAGAGCCACCCTCGAGACCTCGCAAAACGGTCATTGCCGGGGCTGATGCTCGCGATATGATGGTGGTTGTGGCTGCTGGACTGTGCGAGTGGAACTATATTATGTGTAATATTTTCTTGAATAAATTAAGTTAAATCTCTTGTAATTATAGTAGAAAAAATGAAAGTTTAGTTAAGATCTAATTAAGTACTGAATTTAATGTAATATTAGAATAGAAGTGCATCAAGTTTGAGACAATTAGTAAAGAAAACAGATTGAAATCTTCCACTGATTGATAAGTAGCGCATCGTGGTCCATATTAATTGGATATTTCATTAATAAGATAATTAAGATGGAACAAATTGCGAACGTCCACTCAAGTCTTGACTCATTACATTCATATGATGGAAAGGTAAATCGCATGCATTGGGAGTGGGTCCCGGTGCATGTCCACTCCCGTGTGCATGCACACACCCCCGATACATGCAAACACAATAAATGTGTGAATGGAATGAAGTCTTAATAGTTGAAATAATTAAATTAAGAGATTTCAGATTTCTACGGCCCAAAAATTAACTCAGAATATATATATATATATATATATATATATATATAGGCTTCATTAATAAATATTTTTTTTCCAAGAACCATCCCTTAAATGGAAGAACTAGTCACTCTTTAAAAACGACTTATAACAAAATAAATTACAAAAAATTTAACTATTAAAACAAATAAAAAACAAAGTATGTCATTTAAACATTTAGTAATTTCACATAGAAATTACATACACAAAAAAATAATTGCAAATACACATTATACGTACTTCTGAAACAGTAGTATAGATTAAGAAAAAAACACTTTAATACATTCAGGCAATAATTCTGCCTCTTGATGTAATTGCTTGGCTATCCTTAGTAATCTATTTTTCTTCTTCAAAAAAAAAAAATTTGAAGTGAATTCTCAAGCATTTAATGACAACCAACACTAGTAAGCTGCAAATATCTCGTGTCAAGAAGGAAAGAAATGTTGAGTGAAAAGCTAGCAGACTGAATAATATAAAATAAATACTAATAGAACTGTACAGATTGGACAAGGTTCGTATCTGTTCAAACAATAAAAGAAGATGACGAAAGGGAAGGAACTAGGAAGAGACAGAAAATGATAAAAGAAAGTAGCACAAAAGAAAAAGCACACTAAAAGAGCCAAGAAAGAAAAAACGAAGAGAAAAATTGACATTTACAGCTTTCTTCTTCACCTATTAAACAGATTATTTGACATAGCCTCCATGGAACAAGTTGATTCTTCCCAACTTTTGAGAACCCGAAAGAGGAGGCCTAATAATTTATTATTCACTCTCAAATCCGAACCCATTTATATCACCACACTTGATGCAAAGCGATTGTCAGAAAATGTAAACTGTGTACGGATCGCTTTGCAAATCCTTCATTCCAAGATCATGTTCTCTCAACCTCCATCACTCTCCAAAAGATTTTCAGACATCATGATAGTTTTGTGCTCATCTTGGTGGAGAGATCTCATCGGCATATATGGAAACACAAGAATCGGCTGCACCAGCAGCTAGCAGAACTTGATAGGGATGGAAGGTAAGGCAGCTAACAGATCCAATCTTCTGAGCCATGAAAGTAGGGTGATACCTAATGGTACCTAACTGATGACCCATCAAGTTGAATATTTTGATAAATTGCTTGGCAGAGCCACTAGCAAAAAGGGGTGCATGCCGGTGAACTGCCAATGCTGTAAGTGACCCCCTATGGGCTTCAATGGTAAGGTATGTCTTTTCGGGAGCTCTCATGTCAAGAAATTGAATATCACCAGCCTGGGATGCACTGACAAGCTGTTTAAGAAAAGTAAACAGGCGGTGATCAAGCTTTACCAAACATCGACATAGATTTGACTTCATTTCATATTAGATGTTCCAAAGCTGCTACTAGGGTACGAATATTGCGGAAACAACACTAAGACTAGCACATTATGAAACCATCACATTAGACAGAAAGTGTCACCTTCGCTGGTTCGAGTCCGGGTTGGAAGCCCATCCCTACAACTCTTTCAACACGTTGGGTGTGAGGTCGGGTTTCACTAACAAGCCTAAAACAAGTATGCAAAAATACAGAGAAATGCAGATAGTTAAGCATACATTTATAGATAGTTCAATGCAGGATGAACAGCCAAAAAGTGCAGAATAAACATAGATTATGAGTCCCTGTGTCCAATTATTAAATAATAACCAACTATTACAGATGAATGGTTGAAAAATTGACAATCGCACAATCTTAGCTAGACTGCCCAAGTATATAATCTAAGCAGTTGCACAGTCACCAATTTAAAAGGTTTGCAAGCACGGCCCAGAAAAGCTTCTTGCTGAAACATGACATGAGGTCACCTCATCATGAGAGGATAAAAGAGCACATATTCTGAAGCTATAATCAGATACAAATCAAAGTGCATAAAAACTGGAAACAAAGCACCATGGTGCTTATAGTGGCCTTGGGGTGTTAAAACAAACCCCGGTGCACGAAGCTCTCGCTATGCACGGGGTCCGAGAAGGGGTCGGGCACTTTGGGCCTAATGTACGCAGTCTTCCCTTGCAATGCAAGAGGCTGTTTCCGCGGCTAAAACAAACAAACAAACAAATCTTACATTTCAGGAGTACGAATGTCATATAATCGGACATAGCCATCCACAAAACCAGCAGCAAATTGACCACCATGAACTTGAGAAACAGCCTATGTGATGCACAAATAAATTGGCTGATAAGAAACTCTGTGAATATCTAAAAAGGACAGGGTAGACAAAAGAGGTTAGAACACAAAGTTAACCACCATGAAGGTAACAGAGAGGGTAATTGAACACATTAAGCAATTTCAGATTAAGTTAATCAGCAGTGATAAGAACACTTGTTGGTGCAAGAGGAAGAAGATAAGTCCTACACACTAAACTGGCATTGTGAGATAACATGTGTGACTTGCAACTTTACAGATCCGGTTTCAACTCCAACAAAGATAATGATAAAACCATCAACCAGCAAATATATCACTTATCAAGCACAAATATGAGATCGAACAATGCATTAAGCCTACAATGGCCACTGGAAATCATTAGTGATAATTTGACGGATCAAAAAAAGAGACCAATTTCAAAAGCAACAGGATGAAAAAGCTGGAAGATATAATTCATCATCTAAGCCAAATACCAATCTGAATAATTTCCAAGTAAAACCCACCAATGCTGAGATGCTCGAATCAGATGTCAAGGGAATAGTGCTGACGAGTTGCTCTTTATCCAGATCCCACGCTGCGACAGATGAAATTTCACCTGATGCAAACTAGCATGGCAGCACAAAAGGCATGTGTAAGAAAAACATAATAAAAATACCAAGTAGCACATTTGTCCAAGTGTGTCTTGGCTATTAAATTAAATGAATAAAATAAATAGCTCGCATAAACCATAATAAGTTCTGTAGAACCTACAAGATATCCGGACTGCTGCTGCCAATCAACAACAGCGTTCACAGCACGTATACCAGGTCTGTGACCATGAATTGAAGCAAACGCAGTAACTAATTTCTGCTCCCCTTTTGAAGTGAAATTTTTCCAAATACGGATGTTTCCATTATCTAATTCAAATTTAAGTAGGGTACAGATCAATTTTAACAATCATTAAGAGATACAAGTAAAAGTGTTAAGCAAACTTGAGAACGAAATTTACTTGATGCTACAAGGAGCAAGTTCTCATCAAGCTCATTTACAAGACAGAGCTTCGAAGCGCCTTTATCAGGATAATCATGATTATCGAAACTGTTAAGAAGAGTAGCTTCCTCATAATTCCATACCCTATCAGATTACATAGCGAGAAAGTAGTGTAAAATGTCAAGCAAACAAATGAATCACAATGACAACATAACAGAGCAAACTCGAGAGCTGACCAATTACCAGAGACAAAGGAACAAAAATATGTTTAAAAAATGAGTCATACAAGAATTGCCTGTGGCACTGTACAATGTATTCACATGATATTCAAAAATCACGCATAAGATAGATGGCAAGTCTACAGACTTGATTGATCACGAGGAAGGTTAAGCACCAATATAGACCGAACGACTCCTCAGAGGACGAAATCAAATGACAAACACTTTTACGATCACATTTGCCCATAAACCAACATATGCAAAGAAAAAAATTTGTGTTGAACATCGTGACAAACAACTAACATTGCCATCCATACTTCATTTCACTCTACGTCCCCCAAAATTGTTAAGTAGCATTGAGCTCAAAAAAACATAAAAAAAAACATCTCTCTCTTGTCCTTATACTTAAGGTTCATGCACATGCTTCTAAAGATGCTATATTTTCCTGAAGAAGAAAGTCCAACTTAGCTTCATCTTAATGGTTAATCAACACCATTACACCAAAAAAAATTTGTTTATGCAAAATGTTTTTGACCCCATGTTGACCTCACACTAATTGGAAGAGACGCCCAATAATGAAGCAATGCTATATGGTGAAATTCTAGATTAGAGGTGACATGAACTCCAAACCTACCAAACAGCTACCAAAAGAAACACCCATTCATACAATTATGAAATTCTTATATGATCAGCCTTTCCAAATACATATTCTAGACAACAAAAACATTTCCCCAAAAAACTGTCAGGTTGACCATAATTCAATGATACATCCAATCAATTATTGAAACATATAGTGCCAAAGTGCACCAATTTTACCCACCTAATCTTTTCATTTTCATCTGAAGCAATCACAACTGGTGAGAAGGGCTGTAACAGAGCAGTCTTGGTGCCAGTCACAAATTTGGTATCCCAACCGGCAATTTGATTCTGCAGTTTACTCACAGCTGAAAAACAAAGTAATGTGGTTCAAATCATGAAGTTTTTTGTCAAAATGAGAAGCATGAAAGAGAATATAAGGACACCCATCAGTCGAATATACCAACCAGAGTGTTGACATTTCACTATGTGGTCCAGTGCTTGTTTCTCGTTTTTCTCTCTTCTAGCAATTATATCTTCGCTATCATCCACTGCAGTAAGAAGTGGCTTTGAAAAGTGACCACAGCTCCAATTATAGATCGTAGATTGTGGAAGAAAACTACGTTCAGAAGCTCCAGCTAGTCCAGAAGAACCTAATAGTGAGTCAGCAAGTCCCGAATCTGGAGGATTCATTAGATGCGGCCTAAAATCCAAGGAGCTGACTCTCCGTATTGAAGCTGTCAGATAGCTTGGTCTAGGAGGACTAACTGGAGGTGTTCTAAATGTCAATGGCAGACGGCCTCCTACACGAAATTAATGAAATAGTTACAAAATAAATTGCTCCAATAAAAGGTTCAGGCTCAATTGCAGAGAAAACGGGGAAAAAAAATAATAATAAGAGACAATTTCAGCACAACATAAAGACCATAATATACTAGGCTTTCAACAGCAACAACTAAAGATGTAAAGAACCACATCTAACTATCATGCCACAAACCACCAAGAATAATCATCTTACCACCGTTCAGTTCAAACCAAGATGAGGAACGAGCCAGTACAGAAAGACTAGCGCTTGCAGTTGTAGATGATTCATTGGGATGAGCACTTCCACCAGCAGATTTAACCGATTTTGTCACCACTTGTTCGATACCAACAATGGATAATACTCTTCGCCCAAGACTGGCAACACGTGGTGATGGATCCTTCGCTAGAGTACACATAGCCAATACACATTGTGAATATAGTGCATTATCTAGTGGCCTTCGCCTTGAATGGTTAACTCCATTGCTAGCAAAGTCATTTAATGCACCAGAATCAGAATGCTGTGAGGAATCATCAGAAAGTGGAGATCCATGCATTATTCCAGAGGTAGCAAGAGGGCTACTGGAGGAGACTCTCCCATCACGAGTCACCGCCTGACTGTCATTCCCAAGCCGTAATAAAGGACCAACTGGAGATGGAACTCTACTTCCATGTGCCATGTAATGAACAGGAGATGTGTATCCGCTACCAGAACCATTTATTGCGAAAGAAGGCAGGGTCGTGAGCACAGAGTTGGATTGGGGCTTCCAATAAGCAGCAGCAACTGACTTTATATGTTTGTTGTGACCAAAGGCAAAACGAGCCAGAGCTGTTTACAGAAGATATAAATTCACCGAAGTTCAAAATAATAATATGATGATGCAAATGTCAGATTATTTAGAAAAAGCCCGATAAAAAAAAGATAATTTAGAAAAAAGTTACTGCAAAGGATTTCATGACCAGGAAGAGGAATAAAACATTTCTTTTATCAAATTGTACATACCCACAGCAACTTCAGCTCGCACCAGAGGGCTTCCATCAGAAACAACACCCAACAGACTCTTAATAATACTGACTTCGGTCTTAATTTTTTCATCATCATCACAGTCTTCATCTCCAAGACCATCTCTTGATGCGTCAAATCCAAAATCAAGTAAAGTTCCTAGAGAAAAAACAGCTGCTGCCCGGACCTAAATAAATGTGCTCTCACATTTATAATATGCTCATCAAACTAAGCATTGAAAAGTATTTATTGGCCTGATGCATCAGAAATTTCATAACTCTCATGCAAATAAATCATGCAGTTTAAAAAGTGACAAACCTCGGGCTGTGGCTCCGAAAGTAGAGGTTCAAGAACAGCAAGAGCATCAGCCTGCAAACCTATCATTTGAGCCTCCAAAAAATCTTCCCACAACTTACCAAGGCACAAACATATCCATTGAAGAAATAGAGGTTTGGTTTGGGCCTCATCATTCAGTGAGGAGCTTTGAAGATTTTTTAGACAAACATGTATGAGACCAGCTTCAATGCATACTTCCTGACCCCGCCTGTGGCCATCTACAATGACAGCCAAAACAAATGCAGCCATCGCTCGTTGCTCCGGATAAGCTTCCACACTGTCAAGAAACCTAATGAAATAGGTGTGCCCACCATCCTTCACGAGATCAACCTGACAAGACTATAGAGACGGGAAGTTATCGCAATAGTTCAGCATCCTTGAACTCCAATAAAAAGTGAAGTACATAAACAAAAAGATAGTGAGCCTAGATATTCTTACATATTGCAAGTGTTCTTTCAACGTAATGTCATCCTAGACATGGATAAATCAAATAGAAGTGGCAGTTCTAAGAATTGGATTTGATTTCTCAGTCCAATCCAAAAGTAATTTACTTGAAAAATTACGGTTGTTGGAGTGTGATATTACAAAAGGATTCATCATCTAAAGCTACTATTGCAAGTGTTGTTGTAAGCATGAGGGATGAATCCCGATAGTTTACAAAAGTTTTGAATCATATTCTCAAAAAGAAAGAGACAGAGAGAAGAAAAAGGAAAAGAGACACTGCACCTTATCGAGTGCAAGAATCTTTGTCCATATGAACACAAGAATTTGACGTAACTCTGGGGTGGTCGTCGCCAAAAGCTTTAGCACATAAGGAAATATTCCCACAGACAATGCCTGAATGAGGTATGTAAGCAAATATGTAACTATTCCAAGGTCCAGCTACTAGTTAACATAATAATCAATCACAAAGCCAGTAAGAAATACCAGATCAACAGCCCAAGGCCCCATGTCCAAAAATCTACCGAGAAGAACCAATGCACGAAATCTATGGCATTGGCTAAGTAAAACCTGAGAAATTCATAAATAAATAAAATAGAGGTAGACTTTCCAAACTAAACAAAATAAAGTACCAGATAAAAGAATCCACAGAAAAGAATCAGTGAATTTTATTGGCAAAAAAATATTAAAAGACAGTTTTAACTTTAGGCCAAGAAAGACCTCAAAACTCAGTACTTTAGGTTCACATAAACTGGCAGGACTCAAATGTCATAAGTAGTTATTTTCAACTTCTTCTTCAAAGATTATTCCCTCTTCCATTAAAATGCACCACCATTACTAATAATATTATCAAAATTGTTCAAATGTATTAGTCGGTGAACTTGTTTAATACAGCATAAACTCATCCAGTACCAACAATTTCTAACATAAAAAAAGAAATGGAACTTTTGACATGATTTGCATCCCAGAAATTCATCAGGAGTAGAGAAACAATTGACTCGGAACATAGAGTAAGCCCCACCTGAAGAACAATTGGCAACTGTTCAGGTGGCTTTTTATATTCTGATCCATGATCAAGCCACACCTCGAAAGCTGTTAACTGCTCTGTAAAAAATGGGCTAGGCTGGAGAGAACAGCAACCAAAAAATTGTATAAGGGTGGCATATTCATTAGTCAGTAATAACATTAAACAAAAACTTCTATGCAGATGTACTCATATTTTCGATTACCACCCGGCAACATAAAATGCATACAGAAAACAAATCAACTGTTATTCTGTTAATACCTGGAACTCTGCACTAGGGTCCGCAACTAAAGTTGGAAGCTGAGAAAGGCATATTTCAGCAGCCATGTCCCAAGCATCCCTAAACATGCAGAAGCAAATAGATGAATCTTGATTCTTGACCCAATTAAATTTCAGATGTAATTAGATGTCAAAGGAAGACTGTTGCAATTACCACATATGATGTTGATGAGTTGGTGGCAAAACTGGATATGAAATTGGAGAACAATTAGCAGAGCGCATGATCCTTTCAGCAAGTAAAAAATTCCGGAACATGCTGGCAACTAAAAGATCTCGTCTGAACAATTTCTGGAACAGTTCTGCAGAATCCAATATCCACTGGCATTAGTATTTGCCAGAATGCATGCTAAAGAACAAAAAATGTATTAAAATATCCATGAAACTATATATCCATCATTACCACGCGGAAGTACATTCCAGGCTATAGTGTCAGTCACAGCTGTGAATATCCAGTTCAACTCGCCAAGTAGGGTCTTCCGGTCAGTTTGACGACCAGGAATTTGATCAATTAAAGAATAATCAAATGACTCGTGAAGTAACGAGCGGGTGCAAAACCTGAAATCAAGAATCAACAATTACAAAATAATTGATAAAAGCAGAAAGAGGTCACAGTGAGGAGCAAGATAAAACCCCCCACACAAGAGAAGTTCACATTATAAATGTCACCAGAACACATATGATGAGTTGTGTAATGAACTTAAGGAACATTAAGAAGAAATAATAGAAAACAACATATGATTGTCGACATGCTAAGTCCCAAGTCATCAGCACCAAACAGTCAAGTGTGTTCAGGAAAATTTCTATTTAAAGAAACCATAAAGAAGGAGGAATCATACAGCAAACTGAGCAGAAAGACAGAAAATTCTGTGCAAAACTGAGAAGCGAACCAGTAATGTTGACCAGAAGACTAAGCAAGTTTGAAAATTTAAAGAACGATGGTGAATGTTAGTTATCCAAGACACTGATAAACACCGAGAGATCCAGACTACAGAGCTTGTGAGAAACAATATGACATTGGCTGCATGCAATTAAATGTGCACAAACATTTACAACTGGCAGCTAACAATTTGTACTTTGGCAAGGAGATTAATCATTCTTCTATATTGTTCACCTTTTAGGATTGCACTTAGACAATAAAAAGATGTATAGCATATGAAGCTAGGCAAGTTTCTTTCAGATATGATGTGTTGCACGTAAAAGCTAATCCAGAAAAGGATGCTGAGAATCACGGGAAGAAATTAGTTCATATCCATCCCCCTCCATGAAATTAAGAGTTGATAGCAGCACTCTAACAATCAAATAACAATAATAGAGACAAACAATAATGAGCAATGAGTCACCATCTTAATGCCATTTTTATTGGGGTCGTGAGGCAAGAAGTAAATATGTCGGCAGGAAATTCAACACTCTGAGGAAGAGTCTCATGAGCATCACATGCTGCAAGCAAAATACAATCCCTCGTGGAAGGTCCTGAACTTGAAGTGTTGTAATCCTGGAGCTGTAATAAGAGAAGATGATTTTAAAGATAAGTAAGTAAAGCAAAAAAACACAAACTGCTGTTTATTTGGTCATGTATATTGTCGAGTACCTCAATGAAGGTACTAACAATCATCCCAGCAGCAGAACAATCAAAAACATATATCGAGGGTGTCTTCAACCAGGAATCTAGATCAGTGATTGGCAAAGGGATGTACTGTGTATAACTCTGCAGGAACAGCAAATAAGAACAGGGGAGAGGAGAATGTTTAGTTAGACACTTAGCCTGGGTGGATTAGTTTTTGCTAGACCATGTAATTAGCAACATCACCTCTTTGATAAAAACATCCCAATAAGTTTGGGTGATGTGTCTTGGTTTACACTACATGGTCCAGTAAAAACAGCCAAACCAGTTCAAATAACATTTCCAAGTACAGGATTAATGCACCGAAGGCCAAAAAGACCAAGTCTCAGTAAATGGACCTTATTAAACAGCCAAATTTCACCATTAGGAGTAGGCTTCGGTACACCATGACCGTTATAGTGAAAAAGAACTCTCTCAGATTTTGCATATTTGCGACATGTAGTGCATAGTTTCTTGATTTCATCGACAGTGGGATCCAATGAAATTTTGTAACGAGCCTGCCCAAGCGTCAACAAATTAACATAAATTCAATCACTCTAGCATGTATATCAAATACATGTTCTCTCTGTCTCTGCTCATTTTTATAAACTGATTATACTACAATGTCATGGTAGAATTACAGAATAATAAATAGTATAACCAAAGCAACAAATTGAAAAAAAAAAATCATACCTTTGGTTGCCACCGCTCATATTGTTGATTCAAGGTTCTACCTATTGTTTCAAGCGCTTTCTGAGGTGCCATTGCGAAAGGGTCTATAAAGAAATGGTGATAAAAGACATTAACAACTCGTATGATCAATTATAACTTACGAACAACTTTTTTTTAGACTATGAAGAACTTTTTTTTACATCGGAGGCATGTGAATAAAAAATTCATAACAAATTTCCGCATGGAAATAAAATATGGCCATAACAATCATGCCATCTTCATAAAAACTTCCACTATCAAACCACCAGAAGATCTAGGTCCCCTTAATTAAAACAAAAGATACTGAAGGGGGTGGGTCGGTGTTAGGTAACATCATCCTCACAAGTCGCAAAACATTTTTGAAATTCATCAAACACATCCTATTTCACAACCAATTCGTCAGAGATAAATCTTGCATATCCTAAAATTATATGAAATTTGTAAAGTATGCAAAAGTGCTGAAATCCTCTCCACTTTTCTTAAATCCAAAAAAACAGAACACAAGGAGAAAAACCAAAAAGAAAAGAAATCAACCAGTCAACAGCAGCAGCCTCTTACTTCGAGGTTTCACAAAAAAAATAGATTTTCTGAATTGCATGATAAAAATAACTGAGAAAAAGCCTCCCTTGCTGATCTCCTCTAATTCCAACATTGATTTATAATTTTCCCTTCCAACTACAACTGCCAAGCATGCATATGACATGGAAGATGATGATGCTGTGAAAAATCTAGAGTGGTAAAAAAGGGCACATCCTGTGAATAACCTCTGTGAAAAAATAGCATGCCACCACTAACTTCGTACAACAGTGAAGATAGTCCCAGATACAATGGAATAAATTAAGAGTACAGTCAAGCATATCAAATTAATCAAGTAAAAGTGATACATGAAATTAATTAAGGAAGATGAATGTACCGATCCAGCATTCCATACGTGCACAAGGAGATATCTTTATTACATCGGGTGGATCAACGCTAATGTTTAAACATAGAACCAGAGCAACACAACCAGTCTTCATCTGCAATGATGATTTTATGGTAACTCGGATAATTTTTTTACATAAAATAATGTCTTGCAGAGTGGTTTTTGAAATCTAATTCGTAATCAAAATAAACAAAAGAAGAAAGATACATATATATGTCAAGAAGACATTATATTGGAGAAGATCTGGGATCAACAGAACCCTTCAACAAAAATGATATACCAACTTACTGACATACAACCAGAGACATGAAATTTAAATACAAAGAAAATACAGACAGATAATCTGAATGCATGCAGTACATCTCAAAACCACTTCAATCAGCTAGTGATAGAATACCGCTTATGATACTACAACACTCGAATTCTAGCACCAGAAAATATTCATTTCATCCAATTCCAGGCAAAGCAAATTTCAAAGTTTTGATGAGGAACCCAAAAACCATAAAAAACATAGCTAGGCTTACTTTAGTAGAAATTAAAAAAAAAACCTAAAAATGGAAAGGATTGGAGGAGGGGCAGGGAGTTAGATTTTTAATCGAATTTTGGAGGTGTTAAAGAGGAATGTTGAGCCGTGAACTTATCGCTGTCCCTCATTTTAAAAAAAATGGCCTACTGATTATCTTCAAAAACTTAACCCATTGGTCCCATCTCCACTGTAAAGTACAAAATGGTGTCGAAAAACTGAAGCCTGATAATCAGACAAAATGTTTTAAGGTCTTGATACAAACCAAAAACCAGACTTCCAAGCATAGTTAATACCATTCAGCTAGCCAATGTCATTGCAGTCCCACAAAACTACAACAATGCCTTCGCTCTCAGTCCTAAAGCCTTAAAAGGAGCTCTAAGAACTCTGTTAGCTTGTTTGAACAAATAGTTACATTTACAGAAGCATTTAGGTGAAAAACATTCCCATTAACAGCTACAATTTGAAGCACTAATGTCCTCGTGAGCAACAAACATCAATGCTATATTGATTGAGATATCTGTAGTATTCAAATGAAAATCACTTGTCATCTGAGCACTAGAAAGCGTCATATTAAAACTTTTGGATGTTACCAAAGCAACCAATACTATTCGACATAGTATTGAAATTGATTGAGATATCTGTAGTATTCAAATGAAAATCACTTGTCATCTGAGCACCAGAAAGCGTCATATTAAAACTTTTGGATGTTACCAAAGCAACCAATCATATTAAAATTGATTGAGATATCTGTAGTATTCAAATGAAAATCACCTTTTTTACAGCATTCGACATAGTACATTCACACACTCAACATGGTCTTAACATGGAGCCGGACACCACTACAGCTTGACAAGCTATAGTCGTCATTTCACTCAGTGAGTGGACAAATTTTCTTTGTTGCACAGATTATAGCACCACACAAGATAAAATATAATGTCAGTGTTTCACATGCATTGTGGATTCACGCTATTAATGCACTAGTGTAGACAAGAAAGAACGTTATTATTATATTCATAAATCAGCAAACAAAAATAACTGATAAAATCTGGGAGCTTACTCGATCCCGGGGTCGCCATTTCGAGACCAGCCCACTGTCTGACGGGCCTGAAGGCACGCACTCCTCGAAGCCATCATGCCTGAACTCACACAACACTAAGGTCTGCGGCAAGTACGCCATGCTGGTAGTGGTGGTCATGGCTACGTAGCTACTGCTGGCTGTCTCGGTGAAATCCCTAGCATTATTGTTATTATTATCAATGCTAATGCTACTATAAACACTCCTCTCACCATCCTCTTCCACGTGGTTATCATTTGAGGAGAACTCCTCCAAGTGGTTAGAGACCGCCGCTGAAGATTGAGAAAATCGAGATGCAGCCATCAAATCCCCCAATGCCATAAAAGTTAAACCAATTTCCCACGTTTTTTCAGCCCTGCCCTAGCCGAACTGATTTTGCTGGGCAGCTCATGAAAAAACCCTAATCGCTTCAATTGCTCGGAGAATACGAAGAAATTCGGGCGCCTCCAGTTCTAAATTTGTCGGAATAATGAAATACAGGGATAGATATAGAAAGGCGGGTGTTTGAGAAGTGGTGACGATTAATCGACGAAACCTGTAAAAGAGCGGCGCAAGGAGATGGGAAGAGGTAAGTACAGAGAATCCAGCTCTGGAAGACCCTACACGGCGGCAGAGGGAGTATAGGCGGCGGCGGCTGAGGGGCCGATGGAGGCGTTGATATACATGTATTACACAGAGCAGTGAAGAGAGGTGAAGTGCGGCTATCGAGCAAAATTCACGAAAGGGGAACTGTAGAGAGTTATTTCTGAGTCTTTATTATTCCCTCGTTATTTTGCTTTATTATTATATATATATGCTTTTAGCATAATAACTCCCTATTTTATACACTTGGATCGGAGGTATAAAATGGAAGAAAAATAAAAGTAATTAATTCGGAGATATTTTCTAAAAATATATTGTCTCTCTTTTATCTGACTTTTAAACATTTTAGTTCGCTTAAAAAATTATGCTTCACACATATCAAATATATATATATACTAAAACCTCGGTAATTTCATTCTCAAATACTTAATAATCTCGTTTAAATAATGTTTTTGATTGATCCGACTTGGTGATAGTGTGTTAAATTAATAATTCATTTAATTTATAAGATAATATATATACGATAATTCATATAGAACTCATATAATATATAAACTACTAACTCCTTAATGCATAGTTACATATATAAATAATCTACGGAAATTTATAAAAAATGACTCAGTTGTCATTTATTTATTGTTGAAATTTGTGTCACCTTGAATTTCGTCTTTAACTTTACTTAATATAATAACAACTCGTTGTTTGATTTTCTCATAGCTCAACATTAAATTATTCAATACTCATTATTATAAGAGTTCTTTTTCAAAAAAGTGGTACTTTGATAAATTAATAAGTTACTTCATTCATTAATCTATAAATTAATGATTATTAATTTATCAATTGTTTTAATATTAGCTAAATCAATATGATTTTGTCAATCAAATCATAAGTCTATTAACTTTACAGACGTTTATCTGTATATTTGTGTCATTCTTTTTGCATTCAATTGGCTAGTTGATAAACGGCATTGTTGCCTTTGTTCATCCTCGTTGCACCTTTCACTTGCATGCCGGTGAAGTTTGTGCTTTTATATTGCTAAAATTCCTATGGTGATTCCTAGAGATGTCAAATGGAGCAGATGACACGAGACATGATATAGATACGACATGACATGAAGCGGCACGACACGACCAATTTTGCTATAGTGTCGTGCCATGCCAGGCACGGCCCGGGACATGGGCCATGCTGGGCCAAGGGGTGTCGGCCCGTGGGCCTGCACGGCACGACACTGTAGTTTTTTTATAAAAAAAAAATTTAATTGGCGATCGATCGCCGAAGGCCCAATGGTCAAAAAAATAGTCGTTTAACGGCGTTTTTTGTTAATTTGTTTTTTTGGTTGTGTGTTGAGTAAACATTTTATCATCTCAATATATAAGCTCTATATACTTGAATATACTCTCAATTTGTATACAAGAATAAAGAAGTCCGTCTTACATTTGCCAACAAGCACAAGCAACAAAGTCAATACCCATCCTAACAAATATTTGGTAACTTTTATATTTGTTGCATTATATAATTGTAGTTTATATACATAATGGTCGATTCATCTTATAACGTAAATTATGATGATGAAATTGATCAATTTCAAGAAAATGAAGAAAGCACACCAAATATTCAATCATCAACTAGAAGAACTTAAAAAAAAAAAGAACTAGTAATGTATGGCAATTATTCGATGTAGAAAATGTTCAGGGAAAGAGATCAATGGCAGTTTGTAAAAATGTAAAAAAGATTATGCATATGCTTCTTCTTGTGGTACAGGTAAGACACAAGGCTAAACATGAAAGAGAACCATATTATGGTAACCAAACTACTCTTTCACAATTTGGTACTGGTAGTAGTAGTTCAAGTTTAGGTATTTTCACTTATAATGTTGAAAGATATAGGAGAAAATTAGCTAAATACATAGTATGGGTGGAGAAACCTTTTTCAATGGGGCGGATGCAAAATTCACTAATTATATTCATTTAGGTTTGCACTAACAAGTGATATTTGGACAACTTATCTTGGCAATACATCATATCTATGTGTTACAGGATATTGTACTGACGATAACTGGGTGATATATAAAAAAATTTAGGTTTCACAAAAATTGATTGCCTCATACGGGTGGAGTTATATAATGTCATTATGAAGTTACTAATGAATATAATATTAGTAATAAAATCTTCTATATTTCATTTAATAATGCAACTAATAATACCGCTGTCATTACTATATTAAAAACTTATTTGAAACCAATTTTAAATGGTGGTATTTTTCATATTCGTTGTGCATGTCATATTTTAAATTTGTGTGTGCAAGATAGATTAAAATCACTTGAGATTCATTTAGAAATAATAAATACTACTCTTAAATTTCTTAATGGTTCAGTTGCTAGAAAACAAGACTTCAAAAGTTTATGCATTTATCATGGTATGAATTATAAAGATTTTTCCTTATGATGTTCCTAATGGATGGAATTCCACATATTTAATGTTGCAAACATGCTTACCTTATAGAAATGTGATCACTTTATTTTTTAATGAAAGGATGGTCGAACATTTTAATATTGAAGAAACTGATTGGGAAATTGCTTCTAATATTTGTAGTTTTTTAGAACTTTTTATGATGCTACCAATTTATTTACTGGCTGTTATTATCCAACTTCTTGAATATTTCTGAATAAAATTTATGAAATTAGTGAATATTTTGCATTACATAGATCTGATCCATTTTTTACAGGTTTGTTGAACTGATGGAGTATAAATTTAAAAAATATTGAAAAACTATTCATATGTTGAATTGTTTGGCCTCAATTCTGGATCCTAGATTAAAATTATATAGTGTAGAGATTATGATAGAATCTTATTACACAAGCATATGCAAATGTTAATATTAATCAAGAGAAAGAACACATTAATAAACGTTTGTTTGCTTCATTTTCTTTCTATGATTTGTTATAAAATTATAGATCAATTCCAGTAAGAGAAAGTGATAGTAATGGTGCTAGTAGTAGTAAGGGTCATGTGTGGACAATGTTAGGAAGAAGACAAAGCACAACTTCCGCTTCTTCTAGTTCTAGTTCTAATTCATCTTTATTTACCGAGCTTCAGTTATATCTAAACCAAGTCATAAATTTCAGTGAACAAGAATTAGAAACTTTTGATGTTTTGTCATGTCACGCGATCTACTAACTCCTCTGATATCCACAGTTCCACCATAGTCTTGTATTAGTGCAGGTGGAAGAGTCATTGATGGAAAAAGAAGTAGAATGAAACCAAACATCGTGGAGATGTGTATTTTTTTAAAGGATTGGTTGGATGCTGATAGCCGCTTATAAGGTTTGGGAGGACATGATGTTTCTTCGGATAAAAATGAAGAAAACTAGAATATATTTTTAAAACTTGAATTTCACTGTTTGATCAAGCATGGGTTTAAAATAAATCTCAGACTACATAGTCCATAGAACAATATACATAGTTTTGAGACTGAGTATTTCATATTTTGATATATTGAAACTGAATTTAAACGAGAAAAAAATGTAACCAAAAGAATGGTAGTAAGTTTTTTTGTCCAAATCAGCTTAGCTCAGAGGACAAATTTAACTTTAGGGCCATATGAATGAGCCACCATTGCATTATAATGACTGCGAGAATGAGATAATTGTAACATATATTAAAATTAACTGGAAAAAGAGCGTAAAAGATAATCCCCTTTTGAGGATGACTCGAGCGCAAAAACTTTAGCTCATTCCCCCACTATATAAAAAAAAATTAACTGAAAGCATGGTAGAATGTTGAGATATGGCATCCAAGCCGTCGAATGCTTATTTCTTTGTACGACAATAATCACGGGCTGATATTTTATATCGGATATCGGGTATCTGACCCTAAAGAATTTAAAGAAACCGACCTGGATTTTGTTGTCGGGTTTTCAAAATAATACCCGATCGGATTTGGGTACCAGACTTATATATATAAATATATAAAATTTATTTTAAAATATATATTAAAAGTTATGAAAAATATATATTAAATTTCAGGTAGTGTCGGTAGTAAAAAATGATATTCGAAATTTCGGGTAACCGATATACGCCCACACCCTACCAATAAATATACATTCATAAGTCAAAATCACAAATAGAATATTCCATATTCGAGACTGTCCCGTTCCAATAAATTCGTAGTTGCCTTGTGTGTTTTGAGCCATTAGTTATAGATCTCCCGTGTACAATTTGTTACTTGCAAGTATTGCACTTTCTTAACAATAATAAATTCTCATTAACCAATCAAAAGAAAGGATGATGTGATGACGTGTCAATATATGAGTGGTCCACGGTAGTTATTCGAGGAGGATTAATTGCATGGATAACTAATTTGATTGCTTAAAGAAGGAAGAATTGGCTCTTCTCTCGCTCCGGACCTGAAATTCACCTTCTAAATCTAAACCGAGGTCAGGTCAAAATTCTTTGATTTTATAATTTCCAGTTCCGATTGATTGCCTTTTATATTCGTGCTGTGTTTGTGTTTTTGAAATTTGAAACGATTCAAGCATTGTTTGACTTAATATTGGATATTTTTTGCTTGTTGCATTAGTCGAGGCGTCTTCATCATTTTTTAGTAGGTTTCGTTGGTATAATGGATTATATGAGTTGGTCGATACCGAATTGATTGAATCCTATTTTGATCATGTTCTCTGATTTTTAATTCATTGAGAAGAATTAGGATGATTGATCAATGCAAAAGAAAGAGAAAAGCTTATCATGTCGTGGATAATAACGGGCATGGTTCACCTACACGGTAACGGAGAGCGTAGTGGATAAAAATAAAATTATTAGATAATTTGGGAAAAAATTAATGAAAAAAATCAAAAAACAATATGGAGAAAGTTGAATTTTTTTTTAAAAAAGTTCCGCAACAGCTCGTTCCCATCCACGACAGCTGCGAAATTTCGTATATTCCATAGAAACGATATAATAGTTATACATCAGTTTTAGCGTCGAACTTTATAGCGGTATAGCGACAGTGAACCATGATAACATGTGAAACTATCCAAAAAGCGACTCTTTGATGACTTGGTTGTTGTTAGCCATATCAAATTTTTTTTTACCAGAAAGTATCAACTCTTTCACTGCAGTTATCTTCCTGTAGATATCTACCCTTCTTTATGCTCCATTTTATTCCTTTTGTCGAGTGTTTCGATTCAAGATATAGGGTTCCTCGAGTGATTTTAGCTATTATTTGGCAAGTGTTTCGAAATTGTTGCAAGGGGGTATTATCTTGTTTACTTGCTTGCAAAAATTCCTATATTTTGGGCTGACGAATTCACTTGTTGCAGCATGGATAGAAGGGTGCTCTTATTTTTACTCATGGTCAGCAGCTTCTGGTGCTGTAAAGCTAGAGATCTGACTTCTTCTGGCTTCAATAAAATGATTTCAGGTTTGTATATCTGGCAACGCTGTTCTTACTTCCACTGCTGGAAAACTATGGAGTAACAACTTATTGATCATGGTTTGGGGTAGGGAAGTTAGAAGTAGTACTTTGGCCGAAAGGTGTGGTCTTGCCTCAGATACACTTAGTTGCAGTCTATCTTAGCTTGGCCAAAATCCTGCAAATAATTAAGGCGTATACGGTATAGGTTGACTAGTAAACGCGTAGCGTTCCATCTTAGATTCTTCAAATACACAAATCATTAAGTGCATTCTTCCTGATTTCCCATTTAAGCCCACTTTTTTCCCTCTTTACTTTCTTTAATTTTCAGCAGACTCTAGCTAAATATCACAACTGATTTGCTGGTGGAACCTTCTGAACACGTAATGTTGAAAACAACCTGGCTGCAAGTTGATGCGGTAGAAGTATATATTGATCATCTCTCGCCATTAGACAGATAATACTAACTTTTCCAATATTTTCATGTCTTATAATATATCTCCAAATAATTACATCAAGTAGCCATTTGCACAAAATGCCTCAGCCATCTAAAAACACTCATTCACTGGCGGCCTCGTAAATGACCCCCTCCCCCAAAAAAAAAAATAAAACAGGACTCGATAGAATTTTTCATACTATACTTCTGTGTCATTTTCATCCTTTCCCCCCTTCCAATTCTTCTAATCATTGATGCTTTTTTTATGTCAATTCTTCATGCTAGACTATATGCTTGTGTATGATATGCCACAACAGCTTCGGTTTGTAAATTATGTGTCCTTGGTGGTGGGGCATGTACTTTACAAACCAAAAATTGCAGAAGGTGCAAGAGGAGGGAATTGGGTGAGTTGCATGATGAGCTGTAGGTGTCACGTCACTTTCACTAGGTGGGTTACATGATAAACTTAGGTGTCACATCACATTCACCCAGGAGCGGACCCCCCTCGCCCCCACAAAATTGCACCCCCAAAAAATTTTTTTACCCTTTAAGTATTATAAAAAAAAATTCGCCGCCCAAGAATTTTTTTCTTGGTCCGCCTCTGCATTCACCTAGCGTCTGGGGTTCTGCTCAAGAATGAAGGAGAAGACCATAATCCTTTCCTAGTCTTGTATTCTTGCATAGCTATAAAATACATTGAACTCTATACATCATATAGAACCTTAATAATGGCTTTATCATGCCCTTCCACAATGTGGCCAACTCTTGGGCATTTGTTAGACAAGGTCCCATGTTCAGAATATATGATTATATTGTCCAAAAGCCAGATAGAAAGACTCATCAGACAAGTTTAGTACTATGACATGGATTTCATGCATATCTTTTTCATTTTGCATTGGTCACTCATCCAATGTGTTTTTATTTCAGCACCATTAAGTTCCCATGTAGTGTCCACGTTAGTACACCAGTCCTTGGAAAGTTAAATTGCTGCCTAGAATCACCAGAAACCCTTCCTTCACATAACACTCTTTCCTATTATGAATAAATTTTGGTATTTGTCTCCAGGAGAGAATTTATGTAGTTCTTGTGTCAGTCTTTTTTGAGTAAAACAATATTCTGTCATGACTTGAACAATAATTACTTGCAGTGAATACTAATTCCTACCTTCTTTCTGCAGTCCAGCAGTCATATAATAAGCTGTCAGGGAGAGAAGCTCAACATATGGAAGAAGTTATCAAGAACGAAACCTTGTGTTCATTGTGTGGAGAATTTTCTGCAGAAGCTCTTAATTACCTCTCAGAGAACAAAACCCAAACCAAGATCATTGACGTCCTTCACAAAACCTGCGCTAGTATACCGACATTCAGTAAGCAGGTATTAAGAGACCCTTGAGCCTAAGCTTAGATGTATTAAACGGAACTTTTCCAATTTTTTTCAGGGTTCCAATAATCACTGATATGATCTACGAGTATATAGTGCTACCCATATGAAAATATGGTTGGCATCCTATGTAATATATGCTATTTTTAGGAATTTCATATCATATTGGTATTATGAAAAACAGATTATATAATTTAATTGACTAAGTTAACCTCTGTTGGTTGTTTTTTGAGAAAAATGTTCTTTTTTTTACGAAAATATATTATATAAAACTTGGGAACTTTTTTGGAATTCGGATAAAGTTTCAGTGACGGCTAATTTTTTAAGACTATATTTTATTTGTTTACTTGTTCTCATTCTGATATCTGATTCCGAACACTTACCGTCATTATTTTTTATTCCTTGCAGTGCATAGCTTTGATGGACTATTATGCCCCTCTATTTTTCGTGGAGGTTTCCTCAATGGAACCTGATAATTTCTGCCAAAAGTTTGGTCTTTGTGAAGTAGCGATATCCTTTCCCCTGTATCTCTCAAAGAATAATAAATGTGATGTGTGCCATAATCTGGTAACAGAAGCCTTATTGAAGTTGAAAGATCCCGACACTGAGGTAACTTTTGTGCCTTCAGCTGATGAGCACTATATGATCATCAAGATCATGATCTTGCAAAGTATTGATACAGATTTTGTTTTATAACGGTTAGCTCCACTTTCGTGATCCTATGATTGTAAAGGGCATAATTGTTATCTTATGGTTGGATTGTTTAGGTGGGTGCGTAAGTTCCTCATAGGAATGCTGCCTGTTGGTCACAACAGATTCAATGAGCTATCTTGTAATAATAAGACTATGGCTGGTTGAAGTATTCGAAGAAAAACAAGTTCATTAAAAGTTTCTCACTGAAAAGATTAAAATTGAAAATACAAATGCGGGACATTGAGGGTGTATGGCACGCATATTTGTTAATACTGATATGGTTGCTCTGAGAGCTATGTCAATTCCATGCAAGACAATTAGAGGCCAAAAAAAACCTTGAAGATATATTAGAGACATTCCTTAAAATTATCACGCCCTCAATCAAATGATTTTAGGACCATGAATAATAGTCATTCAGGCTTCAGCATACATCCAGAATGTAACTATTTGTAATCATGTGATATCAAGCTGAATCATTTTTTTTCTGCATTTGTGTTTGTTGTTTGATTGTGGTACCCCTCTGTTTTCAAAATCACGGCTTAATTAATTATTTTCAATATAATTTTATATTTGATTTGATGAAACATGGGCTCTGACATTGATTTATTTATTTTTTGTTTCAGTTGGAAGTAGTCGAGATGCTACTAAAGGCATGTAATTCTGTCAAACAAAATGTCCAAAAGGTGAGCACGCATTAAATTCATTTTGTTAATGATGCTTCAGTCTGATGCCTCTTTTCAGGCTTTACTTGTTATCGAGAATAGCGTAGTGTTGCACCTCTGGGCTTGCCGGATAGGTCGTTACCTTGTCCCATTAATGAGACGGCTCAAGTTCGAGCCTTGTAAATCACAAAATTCCCCTCCCCTAAAAAAAAAATAAGAATTGCGTAGTGAACATTTCTTTCTATAAAAAGCTCATTAGTTTGGTTTCATTTTTGCTCTTTTGCAGTGTAAAAGATTGGTATTTGAATATGCGCCTATTATTCTTGTCAACGCGGAGGAATTCTTAGAAACCAATGATGTATGCACTATATTGCATGCTTGTGATGAAGTTGGGGCGGAACAAGCAGTGATAAGAAGTAGGACACATACAACATTGCACTCTGCATCTTAATGAAAGTAATGATCGAGCAATTTGTACTTCTTATTCATGTGATGTAAAATATACTTCTTCATTACATTGTATTGTGATTAAAAAAAGAACAAGAAGGAAAAAAGATTACATCGTGGCTCGTGCTATGTGCTGGCATCGCAAGTAATGGATATCAAGTATTTGGTTAGTTGTAAATTGTATTCCCACATCAATATGACTCCAAGATTGATCTACTATTTCGAGATTTTCCTTGATTGCGTTTATTTCTGTTTATACGATTCAACTATCCGAGAGAAGCATATGTATATATTTGTGACAAAGGTTCCCCTACTGATACTTCTTTTAAGAGCATGTTTGTATTGAAGAATTTGAAACTATGGATTTCAAATTATTGATTTCAAATCAATTTAATTGTTTGGATGAATTTATATTGAGTGTATTTTAAATCTAAATCGTTAGTAATTTATGTAAATGTAATGTTAATTGTGATGGATTTGAAATGCACCTAATATAAGTGACATTCAAATCCATTATCATATCAAATCATTTCATTCAAATAAAATATATCCATACAAACACAACCTTAGTTTCTTATGTACTTGAATTATTTGTAAGATCGAATTCTTGAATTAATATATATATTTAGATATATATATATAATATATATAATTTTTACATCATCTATGAAATAAGATGTTAGAAAATCAGGAAGTTTTTAAATAACATATCCCCTATATCGGTTTATTTGATGTTACCCCCTAAGGACACTACCTGTGGGTAGTAGCATCAAAACATCCGAATATAACCTACATCTTATACATATATGCTAAGTGTCCAATTAAATCATTCCATAGTACAAAATGGAATACAAAAAACTTTAATCTTCAATATATTCAAAGCATATCAATTACTTATTTTTATATACTCGTCATTGTCTTTCATCTCATGCTCTATAAGTATAATTAAATCACATACTCGAATAAATTAATTTCAAACTTAGTTGATATCATGCCATCCATATATACCTATAAACCATGAGACAAAACAGAGTATCCAAAATGCAAAAGGAAAGTAAACTGTGGTGTACTAATTAAATATCCTTTGTATATATAGATAAAAGAGAAGGAAGATACAATAACAAGTTCAGTTTGCTAAACTCTTCTTCAGAAGAGGCTAATGTCAAATTCCTTCGCTTTTCTTTTTCTTTTTCTTTTAGTTTCACTTATAAGACCAAAGAGATTGTACATCTGGAGTGGAATATAGACCCCCAATGTTGGGGGGTCTATTCAATGGAAGGCCCCCAGTGCCATCTCTTGGAACCTGCAAACTCCAATCTTTTCTGCAAAGGAAAACAACACAATAAGATAAGCAACACAAAAACAAACCAAAATGTAGGTATCACAGTTATAGAGAGCAATTCATCAAACAGGTAAACTTGTCTGAGTTTGGCGAATGAAAAGCATGGAAACAAAATAATAAACTATATGTGATAAGAGGCTAACGTACAACAATGTAAAAATCTTGATTATCATATACTATATTGCTCCACAAACGACCGACGGAATGTAGACATGAAAGCAAGAAATCGTGCACTGTTTTCTCCCAAATAAATGCACAATTTCCAAACATCAAGATATCCCTCCCCAGCTAAACAAGCATAAAAAATTATCACTTCATGAAACAAATGCCTTTCCCTTGTTCTCCCCTGTTTCTCCCCATACAGATTGAAGCTTCAACCCACCCTCGCCCCACGCCACTAACCACCCCTTGCAACACCGTCATCACACATCAAGTTCACAGTCTTTAACCACACAACACATTCGTCACCAACTTAAGCAAACCATTTCAAATCTTACACATCTCCATATTTTGATGACCCTCTCTCCTCAGTTATCAAAACCCCCATAATCAAAGAAATACAAGTATGGGCAAGAAGACGCCCATAAGAGGATACAAAAGAAATTATTCCAGCAAGGGGACGGCTTGGCAAGGTCAGGATGGTCAAATATAGATGTAAATAGCACAGCAACCAACCAAGGAGAAAAAGGAAATTTGTCATCAAGAAGTCAAATGGAAGAAGTTACTGCTATAGCATCATCGGCAAGCTTAATAAAAACTTATGATGTATCAGATAGACTCCATTGTATCTAAATGATTGTTATATAGACTTTATCCATAAGAATTCAGGTTTAAACCTCTACCCAACAAAACTATTCAATGATTCTCATCTAACTTTAAAAATCCCAAAACTCATTATATGCACAATATCCTGACAGAAACTACTCATTTCTTAATATATGAACTGTCACATAACTCAATGCTATTAAAATATTTATATCCTGCTTAAAAGTAAAGAGGTGATTTGCATAACTCTTCTGACACCCTCTTACAAAAAGTAACACTGCCAGAAAGAAACACGTTACAGTAAAATGTCAATAAAAATAACTAGCAGATAGATGATATCATGATAGCAAGATTAATAGATGCTCCACACGGTCATCCATAACTCTTCCCAGAACCCAAGAGAGTTGTTTGTTACCAAAAATTTCTTAAAGCCTAACAACTTTGCTCCCAGGCTTCTGATGCACCAGAAACAACTAATGGTAAAGCATATAGGGTTAGAGGGAAGAAGAAAAAGCAAGAGAGGCGTACAAACTTGATTCTAGAAATAAATTTAACAGAGGAGAATAGTCTGGACAGCTGGAGAAATAAATTACTCTGGACAGTCCTCATCATTTCATAAGTTTCAGTAAGACCATTTTGTGAGAATGTCAATAGTCAGAAAACTCCAAGAATAAAAAAAAGGGATGCAGTACTCACAATTTTAAGAAAACAGATACAAAAGCCCATACAAAAACATAATTCTATATTGAATATATATAAGAGACAAGGAACAAAAATTAGAATAAAATTCAAATTAATCACTTTCGCTAAACTCATCAATTTTTTTATTTGAAAAGAAAAGAAATTGTGAAACATTTCCATTCCATACACATCATCTCAAGCTTAAAAATTATATTTCTGTTAGTAATACTAACGAAGAAACAAGCTCATGCTGCAGAATGTTAAGCAGTCTCTATCACAAACAGTTACATGCCATATGTATAGATACATAGGCAAACACACACACGAGGATAAAGTGAGATTTTCGACAAATTTATTCAAATATGTTATGGCAGTAACTTAGTTACTCCAGAAATCTATTTTAAAATGAACCAACAGACATCTTAAAAGGCAAACTTTGCTATGCATCTCAATTTCAGTATTTGCATGGACATGACTTTAAACAGCATGAGCAGTCTACATAAACAAAAATAGAACATTGTGTCATTGTCATAATCGTGATGATGAAGATGATCATACAGCAAAACATAACTAAAACAAATCATCTTTCTATATGAATGTTCAAACATTTAAAAGTCTTTATTTCATTGTAACTAAGAGATACAAGTTTAAAATAGAATCTAGTTTTACTGTTCTTACTTTGCCAAAGAGTTAGTTGTAGACAACTCAATTTTAGTGGCAGAGCCATCACAATCTCCATAGATTGGAGCATTCTGAGTAGCTTCGTCCTTAGAGTTCACCAAAACATGATTCTTCCCACTTGGATCCAGTCCATATAAAGGTTTTGGTAACCATGGACCATCCATGCTAGCAGGCAAAGTATCATTAAATTTTCCACCACTCTGATAGTTGCCAAATAAAACCTCAGGAGAAGAATGAGTGCCAGGAATGACTTGCTCATCATTCTTAAATAGTGAAGCCATTGTTTTATGAGGTACTGAACTGAAATCTTCCTTCTTTGGGTCATTCATTTCCGAATTTACAAGCCAGTTCACATGCCCACCAAGCAAACCTAGACCATCCTGAACAAGAGGAGAACTTTTCCACATCTGCCATGTTCCACTATCATTCACATTATTCAAGTAATCATGAGACTTTGGAACTCCAGGGGAAACCAGAGAACCAGCACGCCTTTCCTCAAAAACTCGTGATCGTGACAAAGGGGACTCAATGGGTGATGGCTTGGTAGTTTCAGCTGCTGGAGCTATTGTCTTTACAGCACATGGTTTATCCAATTCTAGATCCTTCACAACACCGAGGTCCAACTGAAAGTTCTCAAGGGATTCAGAAACAGGCCCTAGCAAGGATATGGGATCAGGAACATAGCAAGGATCTTCAAAAATCTCCGACTCCTCTGGCAAAAATGGATGTGGGGCATCGTCTATCTTAGAAAACAAGACAGGAGAAGGTAATGGAGGATCTTTGCTATGTCTAATTGATCCAAAAGGGCGTGGATGTAAAGCAACTGGCGATGGTAGCACAAAATTTACAGGGTTGTCATATGATTGTGGTTCATTAGTTTGGCCAGAAAAAGGAGGGCTCTGAACTTCTACTAAACATTTTCCATTTGGTCTGCTTAAGACATTAGAATTAGAGGGCAGAGAAACATCGGATGAACTGGTAAATAATTGTTGCCATGACTTTTTAGGGGCTGTACATGGTTGAGATTCAATGAACACCTGCAGTGAAAACATCAGCAAGAAACTGTGACTACATCCTGATAGAACAAGAGAAAGGCGTGATTAAATATAGTAGTATCTTGGCCAGAATTTACCTAACCAATATAAAAATCATAAATCAATCCCTCTGAAAAGCAAATCAAAAATCATCGGTCACAGCTAGCGAAAATAAGGTCTTATACAAAGCCAGATTCTTCTTTATGAACCTAATAACTCCTTTAAATTTGAAAAAAGACGGATAGATTGTCGAGAACCTCCAAACAGAAAAAATAAATAAGAAATGAAATGAGAAGTAACTTACCGGGCGGCTGAGAGACTTATCATCTCCATTTACGTTAGCTCTCCCAGACACACGGTCTGCGGTCTCTTTCTTATACAAAGAAGTGTGAGCATGATCTAGTGATACGTTAGATTTCTGCTCTTTTGAAAGAGCAGATGCATTAGCACTCTTTCCGAAAAAACTGCCTCCTGCGAATGCTCTGGAAGAAGATAAAAAACTGCCTCTCATGTGATCCAAGTATCTTGTTCCTGTATTCAATCTATATTGATTGCTTGCAGTAGCACTTTTAAAGCCATGCCCTGCTTGTGTGCTGTGAGATTTCATACTTTCAGGTAAACTTCTACGTTGTTCCTGTCCATCACCTTCGCTCTTGTTTCGCTCACTTTCCTTGACCGATCTCTTTTCCAAATCCTCCGCATCAGAATTGCTTTTACTAGATCCCCTATCTCTTTCCTTCTTTCTTTCCTGACGCTTCCTTTCAGCTTCTTTTTTAACATCTATTTTCTTCGCACGAGGGGAGCCTTTTCCACAGTCTTTCTCAGTCTCCAGTTTTGAATCACGCAATTTCCTTTGCTCTTCAACCAACCTAGCAACCTCTTCTCTCTGTTTTCGTTCCTCCTCTTCCATAAGCTCCTTTTCTAATTTAGCTTGCCTCTTCTCCTCAGCTTTTCTGCGAGCTTTCTCTCCTCTACTCTCCAGGCCATTCATTTCATTCTCACTTCGAGTATCCAGCATCCCTGTGTACTGTGCATCAGTTGAACCATCATCCACAGCAGAACTAACCCTGAATATCTTTCTACAACGCAACATTATAGTGAAGAAAAATGATGCAAAAGCTTTGCAAATGAAAATAAAATGGCGAGAATAAGACTTCTCTGCCAAACAATGGTCATCTTCAAAATGAAAACCACAACCATTCTTCTTCCAATAACTCGATTCCCCAGCAAAAGGGGCATCGACCAAACTCCCATCCTCAAACCAGTCCTGACCACACAGCAAGCCATTACCTGACCAAGTCTTCCCATTCAGTATCTTTCCACCTTTCCCAACCAAATCATAAAATATCCCTGACTTACCCATCCCCGGAGGCACAGGAAGATCCAGAACTGGCCTCTTGGAAATATGGCCGCAGTAAGAGCACATAAACTTGCCCCCACCTGGATTTTGATCCCTATATGGAGTAAGACAATTCCGGCACCTACGTGTGGCTGTCTTTCTCAACTTATGCATTTGAATAGCCTCATGCCTCTTCCTCTCCCTAAGAAAGGCATTCCTCCTGACCCGCCACGCCGACAACTGAGGCATTAGAACCTCATACCAGAACAAAGTTACTAACAGCACGAACACACAAGCAAGCCTGGGTGATGTGATTTCAAAACGGAAAGCAGGTGGCAAGAGCTGAGACAAACCCCATAACCCGATGAGAGGTATCACTAACCATGGCAACATGGTAGCAACTCTCCGCGACCACTTTTGAATCACACAAAGTATACACATTATCCTCCTTATACCCCAACTCCACTCCCCGATCTCGAATCTGACAATAATTTAGATCAATCCCAACTTCCCCAAAAGATAATAAAATATGTCTCGCAAATCACTCTACAAATGCCACCTCCATATGATTAAAAATAACTATTCAAACCATGTATTGAAAATCTTGTCAACCCAATTCTCCACACTGTTTTTATTCCAAATTCTTCGACTGCAATACAAATTCCAGCGTTTACTCCAAACCCTAAAACTGTGATTCGAGTCAAAACACATAAATTACACAAAAATGCTTATATTCATTATCAGGTTACCCATATACAATAAATCATCCATTACGATTTCGAAACCGTGTCGTTTAAGCCCCGAAACCCAGCGAACAAGAAACGAATAATTGTCAAGCACATAATGCTTTAAAAAATGAAAAAAAAAATTATCATAAATTTAAGCACTCACGGACGTCACGATCGTCTGAGAAACGTCAGCGGTGAATGTCGATTGAAGTACCGAGGCGATGTATGTAAAAAAATTTACGGCAGAATTTTCTTTTCCAATAAGTAAGAGAACATGTAGCGAAGTGAGAAAATGAAGATTAAACCCGGCTTTGGTGTTTAATAAGTTGGATATGTGTGTTGGATCTGACTTCTGAGCGACTCGGAGATAAACCGGCTTCAATGTAAGCTGGTAACCAAAAGTCACATAATTTTATTAGGGATAATAATATCACGTCCCCTCGATTTCAACATAATTACAGAAACCTCTGATCGACTTTAAAAATTTACAGAGATCTCTCCTATGTTGTAACGTCATAAAAAAATTTAACAAAACTTGCAATGACATTTTTGCCATTTTATATATGTAATGTAAAATTTTCAAAACATTACGGATACACCTCATATGGTATATAAAATTATCAAAACACTACAGAAACACCTTTATAGTATACTAGATATGACAGTTACACCCACTATGGTATCATATTATTATTTTTTTATTTCAAAAAAATATTTATTAAATATTTTTGAACCATAAACTAGTTTTCATATTAATGATAATATTTTAAAGCAACTTATATATAGAAATTTGCTCAAATTAACTAATCGTATTATTCTTATAGTATCATATTTTTTTGGTAATTATGATCATAAAAAGATCTTATAATATCAAATACATCAACATCTTTAACATATTTAAAATAAGTTTATCCATATATTTTAACATCTTATTCTTAAAATAAGACTTCACAGCTTATGAACTATTTAAAATAGTTAATCAAATATCTTTTAGACAATTATATGTTTAGATATTGAAATTAAATGATATTACTTATTGATGTCATATGACATATTGATTTCTCGGGTAAAATCCATTTATGAAGACACAAACCCTAAAATTGCCGAGCAGAAACTATACCGAAGAGATGCTTGTCGAACCCAGGATACTGATCAGCATATTCTCGAGCATCCTTTGCCCTCTTCGGGATTTTGGTCAAAGAGTAGCGGAAGACCCGGTCATAATTAAAACTGATTAACCGGCTGAGATGGAACATGCTTTAATGGGGCGGATTTATCGGACACGCTTGGCTCCCATCAAGCCACGATCAAAGGACATCATATGGCTGATTTTCTGCGAGTTAGTTACTAAGGGCAGTCCTATAAATACCCTCAGATAACTTCATAGAGGGGGTTGGATTTTTCTGGGCAAAAAGACTCCGAAGAGAGCAAGCTTGAGTCTGTTCGGTCTTTTTTATAATTTCTACAACATTAGTCGTGTAAGTCATTGAATAACTTTTTCTTGTGTCCAGATCATCTTGTAAATCAGTAATATTTATAGTGGAACTTTATACTGGACTGGGTCCCGTGGTTTTTCTCTCAATTCGAGGGTTTTCCACGTAAAAAATCTTGGTGTATTCCTTTTATTTTTCGTACACATTTATTTCTACCAAACACGTAAAATAACGGATCACATCATTGGCGCCGTCCGTGGGAAGTTTGATCTAAGGCGTTGAAGTAGGACGAATTTTCTAAACAAAAAAATAAATCAAAGGGCAAGATGGCCAGAGGTAAAGGCAGGGGGCAAGCTTCTAGGGGAAACGGATCCAATTCTCACCCATACATGTTCACTGAACCCGGAGAAGGGCCAGAAGATGCAGGATCATCTCAACATGTTCCTCAGTCATTTCTTGTTGGGGGAATTCCCATGGAGCATTTGACGGAAATGATAACCAAAACTGTGGGAGAGATTATGAAGCAATTTATGGCCCCCCCCCCAGAAACAAGAAAATGTACAAGACGAAGAGGGGGAAGAATTGGCTTCTCGGCAGGAACCTGAAAGAGAGCCTGAAAGAGAACCTGAAAAAGAGCCTAAGGAAGTTAGACCTGTTTCTAATCATTTGAATGAAGAAGCTGATAAAGCTTTAAATCGCCAAATGGAAGAGCTGAAAAGTGAGCTGCAGCAGATGCGTAATAGGATGGAAGGACGTCTGTATCCTCCGCAGAGGAGTACTCCATTTGCCTCCCATGTGGTTGATGATCCTTTGCCCCCAAATTTCAGGGCTTTAAATGTGGGAAATTATGATGGTGGTACAGATCCCGAAGAATATCTGTCTCGATTTGAAAACGCTTCGCTTCTTCATCAACTTACGGAAATTTCAGGGCTTTAAATATTACTTATTGATGTCATGCATGTCTTGACATTCCGCACGTCACCTCGGAAATACTAATCAGCGCGTTCACTCAAGGATTAAAAGAAGGAGACTTATTTCGATCTTTGGCAAAAAAGCCACCTTCTGATTATGATGAATTGTTGGGAAGAGCTTCTAAATACATTAACCTGGAAGAAGCCCAAAGGATGAAGCAAAGAAGAGATGGCAAAACTGGGGAAGAGGTAAACAGAAAGAATAAACCGGTGGAGCCAGTCAAAAGAAGTTTTGACCAATTTCTACCGATGAGACCCCATCGGGAAGTAGCAATGAATCAGAGTATGCCGAAGAGAGGGCGGGGTGGACCTCATAGGGGGGGACCTTTCCGAGGAACAATGATCCGAGGAGGGTCCTTCCGAGGAAGAGGATATCGAGGAGGGGGGTTTCGAGGTGGAAGATCTAACGAGTCTGATGGAGGGTGAGGATTTAACGAGGAGTTCAAAGACAATAATTTCACTCCTAGAATTAATATAAATCCTGGAAGAGGAGCACCGCAGCCAGTCCCTTGGTCAGCTCGAGGAGAAAGAGTAGAGGGAGAAGAGGAAACCTTGAACAATATTCCGAATCGGGGAACTATACACATGATAGCTGGAGGAACGTCGGGAGGAGATTCGAACAGAGCAAGAAGGAATCACGCCCGGAGGCTTCAAGTGCTATCTGTTGACCCCAGTCAAGTACATGAGGGTCCGTCTATATCTTTTGGGCCTGCAGATCTGCAAGGAGTTCATTTTCCTCACGATGATGCATTGGTTATCTCTGCCACAGTGGCTAATTATAATGTGCAGAGGATTTTCGTGGACACAGGAAGCTCGGCGGATGTACTTTTTCTTGGTACGTTAAGCCAAATGAACTTAGGAAGCTTACCTATATCGAAAGTGAATACGTCCTTGCACGGGTTTGCAGGGGAAGTCATAAACCCGATAGGGCAAGTGTCTCTACCAGTTACAATTGGTGAAGCATCAAGGATCAAAACAAAGATGATAAATTTCCTCATTGTGGATGCACCATCTTCTTACAATATAATATTGGGAAGACCAGCCCTAGCTGCTTTTGAAGCCGTTGCCTCCACCTATCATTTAATCATGAAATTTCCAGTAGGCGAGGAGGTGGGGCAAGTAAGGGGTGATCAAAGCTCGTCTCGGAAATGTTATGTGCAAGAGTTAAAGCAAGAAAAAGAGCAGAATAACGAAGGAAGAGAACGAAGGGGAAATGAAAAGAGGAAACGGGGCGAGGAAGAACGAATAACACCCGAAGAGGAGTTCCTCAACATCGAGCTGGGTCACCCTACTCGAGTTACTAGGGTAGGATCCCAGCTTGATCCAGAATTACGAGAAAAAGTGATTAATTGTTTGAATCAGCATGTGGATGTATTTGCATGGAGCACATCTGATTTAAAGGGAGTTAAGCCTGAGATTGCCGAACACCGCCTCAATGTAGACCCTAATGTTCGAGTAATAAGGCAAAAGAGAAGGCATTTTGGACCAGAAAAAGACGCTGTCATTGCCAAGCAGGTAGAAGAGTTGTTAAAAGCAGGCCACATTCGTGAGATCGGCTTCCCTACATGGCTTTCGAATGTAGTGTTGGTACCTAAAGCTGGTGATAAATGGAGAATGTGTGTGGATTTTAGGGATGTGAATAAGGCATGTCCCAAGGATTGTTATCCCTTGCCCAGGATCGATCAGCTTGTAGATTCTACTGCTGGACACGAGCTGTTATGTCTCATGGATGCCTATCAGGGATATCATCAGATCCCTTTGGCACAGGAAGATCAATCAAAAGTAAGTTTTGTAACAGCAGGGGGAACTTTTTGTTATGTAGTAATGCCTTTTGGATTGAAAAATGCTGGGGCCACCTATCAAAGGTTGATGGATAAAATGTTTAAAGAACAAATTGGTCGGAATGTGGAAGTGTATGTGGATGATGTCCTGATCAAAAGCCGAAAAGCCAAGGACTTGGTCAAAGATATGGAAGAAGTTTTCAACACTTTACGAAAATTTGGCATGAAATTGAATCCCGCAAAATGTACTTTCGGTATTCGTAGGGGCAAATTTCTAGGATACATGGTTACGGAAAGAGGTGTTGAAGCTAACCCGGAGAAAATCCAAGCCATACGAGAAATGAATCCTCCGAGGACATTGAATGAAGTGCAGAGATTGGCAGGAAGAATAGCGGCATTGAGCCGATTTATATCCCGATCAGCCGATAGAAGCTTGCCTTTCTTCAAAGCATTAAGGCAGGGAGTCAAGTTCGAGTGGAATGACCAGTGCCAAAAGGCCTTCGAGGATTTGAAGGATTATTTGGCTCAGTTACCATTAATAAATAAGCCTGAGCCCAAAGAAACACTTCTCGTGTATTTATCGGTGGCAGAAGAAGTCATTAGTTCCGTGCTAATCAGAGAAAAATCAGGACAACAGCAGCCTGTATATTATGTCAGCCGAGCCCTGCAAGGAGCCGAGCAGCGATACCCTGAAATTGAAAAGTTGGCCTTAGCTCTGCTCACCACAGCGAGAAGACTTCGGCCATACTTCCTGTCTCACCCTATCATGGTAGTAACAAACACTCCTTTGGGTAGGCTTTTATCCAAATCCGAAATATCAGGGAGGATGGTAAAATGGGCCACAGAGCTGAGTGAGTTTGAGGTCACTTATCAACCCCCGAACTACAATTAAAGCACAAGCTCTGTCAGATTTTCTGGTAGAAGTCACCCATACCTCGGAAGAAAAAGAGTGGAGTTTGTTTGTGGATGGATCATCTACTCGATTGGGAAGTGGAGCAGGTGTCATACTCATTAGTCCTGAAGGGGGGGAAGTCAGGGTTGCCGTCCAGTTTGGATTTTTATCCTCAAACAATGAAGCTGAATTTGAAGCTATCATTTCAGGTCTCCAAATAGCATTGGACGCTGGAGCCATGAAGATAAAAGCTTTTATGGACTCGATGCTAGTCGTTCATCAAGTGAAGGGGATATATAAGGTGAAAGAAGAAAAACTTCGAAAGTATGTAGAAAAGGTGCGGGCGATGATAGCTCAATTTCAAGAAGTGGAATTGATGCAGATACCAAGGGAGGAGAATACCCGTGCCGATGAATTAGCAAAGTTGGCTAGTTCAATACACGAATGGAAGAACAGGAATGTGCTCGTGCAAGAGCTCTTAATTTCTCATATATCCGTCAATAGCATCCTGAGTATGGAGCCATATATTATATCCGATTGGCGAGAGCATCTTATTAAATTCTTGAAGACAAAGGTTATGCCTTCTGACCCAAAGGAAGCTGCTAAGGTTAAAAGAATGGGGAACCGATTTGTGTTGATAGAAGGCAAGTTGTTCAAGAAAGGATTCTCAATTCCTTTCTTACAATGTGCCTCGAAGGAAGAAGGGGAGCATTTATTAAAAGAGATTCATGAAGGATGTTGCGGGAATCATGTAGGAACTAACATGTTATATCAGAAATCTATTCGAGCTGGGTATTATTGGCCGACGATGAGGGAAGATGCTGAAGAAGTTGTGAAGAAATGCATTAATTGCCAAAGGCACGCAAATTTATCCCATGTACCTGCGGAAATTCTTAATAGTAGCATCATTTCCTGCCCCTTTGACCAATGGGGAATGGATATTGTTGGGCCATTTCCTCCTGCTACAGGGCAGAGAAAATTTCTCCTGGTAGCCGTCGAGTACTTCACTAAGTGGGTGGAAGCCGAACCATTGGCTAAAATAACTGAGGAGGAAGTCATCAGATTTTTATGGAGAAATATAGTATGCCGCTTCGGAATACCTCGAAGAATAATTTCCGATAACGGAAGACAATTCCAGGGAGGAAGAATACAAGAATGGTGCAAAGATATGAAAATTAAACAAGTCTTCACTTCAGTCGCTTATCCTCAAGCAAATGGGCAGGCGGAAGTGATTAATCGGATTTTATTGCACGGGATCAAAACAAGATTAGAAGGGGCTCGAGGGGAGTGGGTAAATGAATTACCCGGGGTCTTATGGGCCTATAGAACGACTCCTCGGGTATCTACAGGAGAGACTCCATATAGCTTAGTATATGGATCTGAGGCCCTCATTCCAGTAGAAATTGGAGTTGAATCTCTTCGAGTACAGAGCTATGATCCCGACCAGAATGAAGAAAAAAGGAAGTTAGAGTTAGACGGGATTATGGAATTGAGAGAGAAAGCCTTGGCTAAAGTAGAATTGTATAAAGTAAGGGTGACCAATGCTTACAATCGGAGGGTTCGCCCGAGGGCTTTTCAAGTGGGAGATCTGGTGCTGCGAAGAGTCAATCCCGCGGGGAGGTAAAGAAGTTAGCCCCCAAATGGGAGGGTCCTTATAAGATAAAAGGGGTGATTGGAAGAGGAGCCTACAGCTGGAAGATCGCGAAGGTCGGGAACTGGTGAGACCTTGGAACATTCATAATTTAAGAAAGTACTTTGTGTAATCTTTCAGTTATCGTTACTATTCCCATATGTATTTCTGAAATAAATAAATTTCCTGTTATCGATCAATGTTCGGGTTAATCGTTGGATCGGGATGTTTGGTCAACGTTTAAACTTGAAAACACCATCGTTTACTCGTTGGATCGGGATGTTTGGTCAACGTTTAAACTTGAAAATACCATCGTTTACTCGTTGGATCGGGATGTTTGGTCAACGTTTAAACTTGAAAATACCATCGTTTACTCGTTCGATCGGGATGTTTGGTCAACGTTTAAACTTGAAAACACCATCGTTTACTCGTTGGATCGGGATGTTTGGTCAACGTTTAAACTTGAAAACACCAAGTGATTGTGCTCGGGGTAGCGAGCTTATGCTGTTATAGTCCATTGTTGGCAGGTTAAATACAGGATCGGGAAGTTTGGTCTGTATTTGAACCTAAAATGGGACTAAGTGATTGTGCTCGGGGTAGCGAGCAATGTTCGGGTTAATCGTTGGATCGGGATGTTTGGTCAACGTTTAAACTTGAAAATACCATCGTTTACTCGTTGGATCGGGATGTTTGGTCAACGTTTAAACTTGAAAATACCATCGTTTACTCGTTGGATCGGGATGTTTGGTCAACGTTTAAACTTGAAAATACCATCGTTTACTCGTTGGATCGGGATGTTTGGTCAACGTTTAAACTTGAAAACACCATCGTTTACTCGTTGGATCGGGATGTTTGGTCAACGTTTAAACTTGAAAACACCAAGTGATTGTGCTCGGGGTAGCCAGCTTATGTTGTTATAGTCCATTGTTGGCAGGTTAAATACAGGATCGGGAAGTTTGGTCTGTATTTGAACCTAAAATGGGACTAAGTGATTGTGCTCGGGGGTAGCGAGCAATGTTCGGGTTAATCGTTGGATCGGGATGTTTGGTCAACGTTTAAACTTGAAAATACCATCGTTTACTCGTTGGATCGGGATGTTTGGTCAACGTTTAAACTTGAAAATGTTTGGTCAACGTTTAAACTTGAAAATACCATCGTTTACTCGTTGGATCGGGATGTTTGGTCAACGTTTAAACTTGAAAATGTTTGGTCAACGTTTAAACTTGAAAATACCATCGTTTACTCGTTGGATCGGGATGTTTGGTCAACGTTTAAACTTGAAAATACCATCGTTTACTCGTTGGATCGGGATGTTTGGTCAACGTTTAAGCTTGAAAACACCATGTTATTGTGCTTGGGGTAGCGAGCTTATGTTGTTATAGTCCATTGTTGGCAGGTTAAATACAGGATCGGGAAGTTTGGTCTGTATTTGAACCTAAAATGGGACTAAGTGATTGTGCTCGGGTTTGCGAGCTTATGTTCGGTTTAATCGTTGGATCGGGATGTTTGGTCAACGTTTAACTTGAAATTACCATGTTATTGTGCTCGGGTTTGCGAGCTTATGTTCGGTTTAATCGTTGGATCGGGATGTTTGGTCAACGTTTAACTTGAAATTACCATGTTATTGTGCTCGGGTTTGCGAGCTTATGTTCGGTTTAATCGTTGGATCGGGATGTTTGGTCAACGTTTAACTTGAAATTACCATGTTATTGTGCTCGGGTTTGCGAGCTTATGTTCGGTTTAATCGTTGGCTCGGGATGTCTTTTCCCCGAGTTCTGTTATATTCATTACCTTGAGATGTGTTCTAAAAAGTTTGCTTGTTGGAGAGACTAGTTTGCACAAGAGTGTAAGAAGACAGGGAAACTCAAAATATCATAGTCCAAAGATTACAACTTTAAAACAAAAAGAGTACATTCCTAAATTTACAACTGGAGGAATTCATCTGGAACGGTATTCAGGGCCTCATCAACATTTATAAAATCTGTTGAAGTTCCTTCAGGAGGATAGCCAGCGGCTTTAAATTGACGAATAGACGCTTCAAAGCCATAGTTAAGGAACTTAGCAGCGCGTTCGCCCAGAATATCACCATACTCCTCAGACTTCATAAACTCTTCCTTTTTGATGAGCCAGGATTCCTCGATCTGAGTAGCCCGAGATAGATTCTCCTGATCAAGCTGTTCAGAAAGGGATTTGTTCTCTTCAGCTCGCAGTGATCTCTCTTGTGAAAGTTGTTCTAAGAGGGATTTATTCTCTTCAGTCACGGACCTGAATTGCCCGGATAAAGTGGTGTTAGCCTCCTCAAAGTCGGCTAATTTACCATGCGCTTCCTCGAGAGCTGCCACTGCCTTATCTCGAGTAACAACAGCAGCAGAGTATCGCTCTTCCAGTAGCTTTATGGATTTCTTCATCTCCTCACCAATACCTTCTAGCTGTTTAAGATGTTTCTGATTCTCCCCATCTGAGGATCACATGGATTGGAAGCGAGTCATAATCTCGCCAGCCATCAGATTGGTCTGCAAGCAAATAAACGAAGTTAATATACCGAAGACCAACAAGTTTATCAGATGGAAATGGATATAAGGTACCTGAGTGAGGGAGGTGGAAAAATCATTTATCAAATTGCTGAAGGCCAATCCTCCCAGGTATTTGCGGTCGGGAGAATTGGCCCAATTGCAAATAATAGAATGGGAAATTTTGGGGTCCGGTTTTCTCAGAATCGGGACGTTGGGGGGATAAATCCAATCAGGTATGTGATATCTGGAGGTTGGGCGAGAAGAGCTAGAACCACCAGGAGCAGGTTGAGAAGTAGCCCGAGTTTGAAGAGATGGATTAGCTCGGTGGGTAAGGGAGATTCGGGGGGGAGTTTTCTTGGCAGGAGGAAGTTTAGAGGAAGAACCTTGGCCCTCGGGGGCCGCCCTCTTCAGTGATCGAGGAATCAAGGCCTCCGTCTCCGGTATTTCAATCACCTCTTCGGGGGGAGCATGTGTAACAGAAGGGGGAGGATTTGTTTCAGTGGTCGGTTTGGTAGCCTTCTCTGGTGCGGCAATTTTCTTCAGGCTAGCAGCAATCTTGGCTTTCAGCATCTTGTTTTCTGCAAGAGAGAAACATCATAGCAATTATTCAAGCATGTTAATACAAAATACGCAAACAAAGCAAGATGCTCGGTAAATATCACCGAGGGGCATTTTTAGGGAAACACCCTTAGGACTAAGCTGGAACAAGTACAGCAGTCCGTCGTCAATCAGCTCCCCAAGGTTAAAACACTGATCGCCAAGCTTACGACGAACCGATAGATATGTTTCTCCCTCAAGTAGCCCATTGATTGACTTGCCCTTCGGTAAATTTTCTTTCCACTCCATGGGACAGTCCCAAGGTTGGAGTGGGCGAGCAAAAAAGAAAAATCTTTTCCAATTTTTATGGAAGAGGGGTAATTTTTAAGAAAACCCATCCCTGTTCGGGAAGAAAAATAAAAAAGCCCGATCTCTTTTCGGTTTAATTGAAAGAAGCAATGAAAGAGTTCGGGAGTCGGGGAAAAGCCAAGAAAGGATAGGACTATGTAGAAACCCGCCAACAATCGATAACTGTTGGGGAACAACTGACTTAGAGAAATGGCGAAGTAGGAAGCAACATCTACAAAGAAAGAAGGGATAGGAAAGCGAAGTCCCCCTCGAAGTTGGTCTAAGTAGAAGGGAAAATAACCCACGGGAGGCAAGTGGGGGCGAGATCCGGGAGGGGGAACAATAATAGATGTCCCCTCTGAAATCCCCCATTTAGTTTGGATACTGGATATGTGCCGTTGCGATTTAATCCCTGATTCAAATATCTCAAACCAAGGAACGCGGGCTTTTATCAGATCCTGCTCTGTCGCAGCCTGAAGCTCCTCTCCACGAACGTCAGGGGTTGTCGACGAGCTGGAAGTCTCCTCACTATCAGAGGAAGAAGAGTGTCGAGGAGAGGGACCCAGGATACCCTCTTCCTCGAACATGTCTATAGTCTTCGAAATATCGTCAGAAGAAGACATACTCGATGAATGGAAAGAAAATAAGTATGGAGGAAAAGATTGGTCGGACGTCTAAAATGCTAGCTCGGAAGCAAACTGCAGTAAAGTAAGTTAAATCCGCAAAATGAACGAGTATTTATAGTGGGGTGCCACTGGAACAGTCGTTAAATCAGCACCGTTCAAATAAAAACCCATGAACGGTTATAGATGTGCTTTGGGAAACGAAACGTCGCGAGATTTTTGAAATTTTCAGGCGGGAAAATTAGGCGGTTAAAATATCCCGAGCATATCAGGATTTTACCCGAAGACGATAAACCAAGATTTCACTACTCTCATCTTGCTTTACTTTGGGGGGGGGGGGGGGGTGAGGTGATGTCATATGACATATTGATTTCTCGGGTAAAATCCATTTATGAAGACACAAACCCTAAAATTGCCGAGCAGAAACTATACCGAAGAGATGCTTGTCGAACCCAGGATACTGATCAGCATATTCTCGAGCATCCTTTGCCCTCTTCGGGATTTTGGTCAAAGAGTAGCGGAAGACCCGGTCATAATTAAAACTGATTAACCGGCTGAGATGGAACGTGCTTTAATGGGGTGGATTTATCGGACACGCTTGGCTCCCATCAAGCCACGATCAAAGGACATCATATGGCTGATTTTCCGCGAGTTAGTTACTAAGGGCAGTCCTATAAATACCCTCAGATAACTTCATAGAGGGGGTTGGATTTTTCTGGGCAAAAAGACTCCGAAGAGAGCAAGCTTGAGTCTGTTCGGTCTTTTTTATAATTTCTACAACATTAGTCGTGTAAGTCATTGAATAACTTTTTCTTGTGTCCAGATCATCTTGTAAATCAGTAATATTTATAGTGGAACTTTATACTGGACTGGGTCCCGTGGTTTTTCTCTCAATTCGAGGGTTTTCCACGTAAAAATCTTGGTGTATTCCTTTTATTTTTCGTACACATTTATTTCTACCAAACACGTAAAATAACGGATCACATCACTTATGTTTTAGGCAATGGTCTTTAATGATAATCGATGTTTTATCGATTCATTTTGTTTGATTTAGTGTAAAAATCAGTCAGTTCGGTTGGCTGAAAAATAAATTCGCTTGATTCAGTTTTTACAAATTCAGTGGGTTCAGACTGAATGCTCTCCACTAGTTAAACTCGTATTTGGGTAGTTTATTTTCAAAGTTTAGATTTTTATCTTGTTTCTCAAATTATTAATCATATATTATTTTTATTTTAAATCATTAAATGAAAGTACGATGATTATATATTATTAAATTTTTACGATATGTTTCGGTGAACCAATATTTATTGACTTCAGTTCGGAAAATGGAAATCACATATTGTTCTTTAATTTGACTTTAAATTCTATTTATTTCAAAATATTGTTATTCCTCACAATGTTGTATATATATAAATTTCAAATTTTTTAAGGTATGTATTGATATTTTACAAGATTGAATAAAAATGATAAAAAAAAAAAATTTATTAGAAAAATAAAAAGGTTTGAGTGAGTAGTAATTGTATTTGATATAAACAATTCAAAATATAAAATAATAGTTTCATTACGATTATACCCCCTAAAATATCATAATATAATAGTTTATGTAACAACCGTCTATTTTTTTAATGGCATGACTTGTCTGTAATGTTTCCCTAACTTGAAGGGAGGTTTCTGTAATGTTTCAACCATATTGGAGGTTTCTATAATTACGTCGAAGTAAAGAAGATGTAGATGTAATTAATATTTGTATTATTGCTAGACATCTTTGTTGTTATATATTTAAAATAATAAAACTTACTGAATTTAAATTTGATTCCTGATGTGATGATTATTAAAATGTTTTATCGAATTATTCTAAACATATCTCGTTCTAGTTAAAGCCTTGTGTCTATACGATTTTCATTCATTTTGATAATCCCATATTTCCTAGGAGGAGGCGCTTGACTCCCGTTGGTTCACTTGTTTTATTTTTTCGGTTCGTACAGGTTTTATGGTGGTTGTTCTTATTTCCACACTTTGTTGTAATCGTTATTTTGGCTTCTTTCTGGTTAATATATTGTATGTTTCTGTTAAGAAAAAAACAGAAAATTGGATAAAAACACACTAATTTAAAAATGATTATCAAATAATAAAAATAATAATTTGATATTAAGCAGCTAGAAAAAAATCTCAAAAGTGCAATTTTATTTCGGCCTTGATTTGATGTTATGAGTGGTTCGTCGTTTTATATAACATCCTACACACAATATGGGTATGAAATTACAAAATTATAATTAAATAATTTATAAAAGTATCATTAACAATCACTAATCACCTTTTATTACTCTACCGGCCATGACATAAGTCATATGATGCTTATATATATACTAATGAAATAAAGTTCAAAATACTTAATACATATAATATTCGACAAACTTACACCATTTTATATTATTTATAGTGTAATTCAAAAAATATACTTAATACAATATGAATAATTATTGTTATTCGAAAAATATATTTTAGAGAATGAAAAATGAAAATGAATTATAAATATTTGATCATAAAATAATGAATTCGAAAAAAATAAAACCAAATATTACTTATGTGTTTCGACATGTTTTGTAATAATATAAATTTATTAAATATGACTTATTTTTTCGGAGAATTAAGAATGTCTAACATTTAAGTTCACGACTTAGTAAAATTTAATACGTGACTTAATAAAACTTAGTCGTAAAGCGTCGTACTCATATTGAATGTGCCAGATCACGATCGAAGCTTCAATGTGCGACTTAGTAAACTTAATGCGCGACTTAATAAAACTTAGTGCGTCTTAAAGTACCGCATAAGCACTCGATGCATGATATTGAGAACGAAGAAGTAGTGCGAGAAGGATAGTAAGATGATTATTTGACTTAAACCGCGACACGCATGTCGTAAATGTACAAGTAGGGGCAATTAAGAACAATAATTTAATATAGTACAATAATTTATCTCCATATTACGTTAGTCTCAAAAATCAATATACATACTGCGATTGGTTATGTTTGGAAAAATCAATTGGAAAAAGTTGGAACAATCAAATCCAGAATCAATAGCAAATGCGTTAGTATTGCCAATTGTTTGTTACCTCTTACTTATTCTAGAGCAGTCCTCCATCATGTTTGGTGAGCTTTTGGCTGAATTTGCTTTCTCTAATCCATCCAAGTGATGTGTTCGGCATGATGGTATTCAATATTGTTGCTGTGTTTATCATAAATGTATTGAAATCGGTTGGGTTGAATGGAGTTTGTTTTATGCATATGTTTGTTATGAGATGACTGCTTGGAAAATGCTCGATAGAATGCCAATAAGAATATTTGTGTTAAGTTCTTTGTCAAATTGAGGGCTTTGTTTAATTGGATTTTTTAACTTATTGAAATAGAACAATGTAGTTTTATTGCTTTATAACTGGTTATATGCATTGGTGATTGGATTTGAACACGAAAACATAAAACTTCTATTTCTAATTGTTGGAATTTCCTTTTGTGAAGTTATAATATGCTAGGAGTTTTTTTTTTCCTTTTCAAAGAAATAAAATATTATACTATTTTAAATTTTATTTTGGGGTATATTTTAATAGTATATGATAATGAAACTGAAAGTCGAACATTATTTGACCATTCATCCCATTGGCTACTGAGAAGTTGTGATACTCAGATTTTGGATCATTATTGGAAAGTATCAATGCAAAACTGGGTTCTTGCCTAGGAGTAGGGATTGATTGCGTCTGATTCATATATTAAACATGTAAATATATAAATTCACGAAAAAATATTACCGTTCATCGACGTAAATGTGATCCCTCGAGTCCAATCAACCAAACAAGAGCTTCATGCCAACACCAGTGCTAGTTTGGTGTCAACCTATGAGAGTGTATGTATTGGAATTGTCTAATAACCCTAGAGATGAAGCACATATTTATAGTTGAGATTGAGTCATTAATGGGCTAGGGTTCTTAGAGCCCAACATGTCAACTATTGACCCATTGGCTTGTAGGGCATCTTATGCTAACAGTGTTCCCGTGCCTTGGACATCGGTTATTTGGAGGCCTTACATTTTGCGGAAGCATTCTTTCACTCTTTGGCTGGGTGCCAAGGAGCACTTGTCCACCTCTGATAGGCTATCATTCGTCTTGGACAAGGGTTGCTCACTCTGTGATACAGGTTTGGATTGCTTAAATCATTTATTTTTTGATTGCTCATTTATCAGGGAGCTTTGGAACAAGGTCCACTCGTGGCTTGACATGAAAATACCAAATGTCTACACTACAAAGTGCACTTGAATGGTTCAAGAAGTCTTATCGCAGGACCTCTCGTAGGATGATTGCTCGAATTTCAGCCGGAGTTTATAGTATCTGGACAGCAAGCAATTTGAAGAAATTTGCTGCTACTTCCTCGGTTGTGGATAGGGAATCCTCACGTATTCAAGCTCATGTTTTGCATTGTATGTATTATTTGTTTCCTAGTGAACTATACATAGGAGATAGATTATAGATAACTTCGGCACCTTGCTGCTTTTTGGTTGGATCTTGTGGCCTGTTAAGGCTTGTACTTGAACGGTGGTTTTGATGTGATAATACATTTTATTTACAGATCAAAAAATAATAATAACCCTGTTGTTAATAAAATTGGATTACATGTGATTAATATGTCTTATACAAACAAATATAACTTTCCAACAAGATATTTAATATGTATATTTTTACGTTCACTTTTATTTCTCATTGATACAGCATAGATAATAAATAAATTGACTCCACTTTTTAATTCATTTTTTTTGGCTATGGAAATTTTTAGCGGTTTCGTCGATTGATAAATAAAACTGCTACATTCGCACTAGGGGTGTTTAACGGGTCGGGTCAATTCGGACCCGGCAAGAAACCGGTAAGATACCGATCCGGATTGGTTCTACCGTTCAGGAACCGGTATCTTACCTGTTCTGGACTAAACACCCTTAATTCGCACTCATGCTAATAACTATCAGATTCATTTTGGGTGATGATCATTCTACTCTATACCCTCATCTAATGAATAAGGGTTAGCTATCTCGAGCTCAGACATTAGCATGTGTTTGAATACCACTTTGGAATTTAAACCTCGGTTTCTAAACATAATGGGTCGGTCCATAAGATATTATGGTATGAGCAAACCGTTAAAAAAAACTTCGCCCCTATAAAAAACACAAAAATAAATTTGTGGGGTGCGACTGTCTCGCCACTGCTAGTCATGTCTTACCTCCAAAGTCGCGTCAACTTGCGCAAGAGGAGACTCATATATTAGTTGTGTGGTTGGGAATAAGAGAGTAAGATGAGCCGATGTACTCGAAAATTTGAGATGTAAATAATTTTAAAATTTGAATTTCACTGTCTTGGATGCACAGTTATAGAGAATGAAAGTCTTTTCAACTTTGCTGACCCCAGAAATGAATATGGCACATTGGTCTTAATCTTAGATGCATGTTCTACGATACCTTTGTATTCGATTTCCATGTTCTCAACTCTACTTCTCTACTCCAAGGATGGGTCAACTCCAAGATCCTCGTTTAAATCATATTATTTCTTTTTCTTTTTTTAAAACAAGCGTTCCCCCTATTATGTTTATGATGCCTTTTTCATTAAATGTTGTCCAACCTAGTTATATATCCAGATCCTAATCTTAACTTTTGAATATCAATTGAAGCATATGAAAATAAGATTACTTACGATAAATCGTTCTGCCAAGAGCTTCTAGCTCAATTAGCAGTAGGAGCTCCCACAAATATGAGAAGTCTCAAGTTCGAGAATCGAGATCCCAAAAACCCACCTCTCTTTACCTATATAAAAAAAACTTACACTCGTTCTCAATTATGACATACAAATCATTTCTCGTTTTATTAGCTAAGGATCCTTTGGAATATTTTGTCAATCCCCAAGAATTATATGTGTATCGAGAATTCAACTAGTTGTTTTCACCTATAACTTTGTGTAGCTTTAGTAAACATGCCAATCTCTGCATTCTTTCTTGGGATTCCTTACCATGTTATGCAATGATAAAATAATGTTCTAGGGTTGAGCTTTATATTACAAAACTTTGAAAATTTGAGCAGTGAAATTTAATGATTAAAATATTTTTCAAAATACAAACAAATGCATCCATCTTATTTTATAATTTTCCTCCCAAAACACATGTTCACTTATCTTCCTCATTCCTCTAAACATTCATTCATTATTGTGTATATTCAACTCTAAACCACATCCAAAAACAAATATATTATTATATTATGTTGTACAAATAAAACTATAAATTATATTTACCGAAAGCACGTAGGAACCCATTTCCCAAATCTTTTTACAAAGACACATTTTCAATAAATATATTCCAAAAAGACTTAAAACATACCTATGTTTATCATGATGAACTAGCGTTTCATAAAGTATTAGTGTTATATTTTTGGTTCCCCCACTTTTAGGCTAGGATGAGAGGTGAATAAAGATGGGGATAGGTCCAAAATGAAGGCTTCTTTAATAGTGAGGGTTCATTAAAAACAAAATACCCAACAAGCATTACCTCTTCCTGAAAAGGGGTGATCCAGCCGCACTTTCCAATACGGCTACTTTGTTACGATTTCACTCCAGTCACTAGCCCTGTCTTCGGCATCCCCTTCTTTGTTGTTAAAGTAACGATTTCGAGAATGACCAGCTCTCATAATGTTATGGGCGGTATGTACAAGGTTGTTCGAGAACGAATTCACTGTCGTATGGCTGACCGACGATTGCTAACGACTACGGCCTCATGCATGTGAGTTGCAGCCTGCAATCCGAACCAAGAACGTGTTTTTGGTGGGATCCTGACACCCCTCCCCCGCCAAATTCTAAAGTACAGATACGATTACATATTCCAACATTGTTTTTTTTTTTTAAGAAAACAAATTTTATCAGATTTTCGTGTTGAAATGCTAAAAGCTAATTATTTTATTCATTCTAAGGTCAGAAATAGCTCCTAATTCATAATCACTTATCCTCACCAAAATTTTAATTGGTGATAATGATATTAGTTAAATCTTTTAAATCGTATGATAAATCAAGTACCATGTCTATCAAAACGAGTAATTATTGCTCCGAATAATAATATAAGATCAACCAACGAGTTGGCTCATAGTGAACTCAAATTAATATTATTGGAAAAATATGTCTCTCTCGTATTGATTGAATATTCATTATATATGTTGTTGAATTTAGCTTGTTTTAATAAAATTTAAATTATTAAATATATGACGAATAATCCATTTTATATGATGATTAGTTTATTTTTATCTCTAAGACAACTAGATCAAACTCTTGATTTGTAATATTTCAACTCAAGGATTGGTACCGTAAAATATTTGAAACACGGAACTTTAAGCATATAATATGGTGAATAATTAGAGCTACCAATGTTGGTTTCTGTGTGATTATGAAGAATAATTAATATTAAGACACCATTATTTGACATAATGAGGATGCGAAATTTGTGGAACCGATAGTGCACGCGTGCCGTTGATTTCCTGATTATTTATTTGATTCATACGAGCTTTGTCAACTTGATGAGATTTACTCGTGTTTTTGTCTTTATCGGAGGAAAACTTTGTGTCATTTTTTTGTCCTCGTTTGTCATAGGACAAGATTATTAAATAATAATTATAATAATAATTATTATTATTTGAATTTGATTAGTAATTATTATATAAAAAAGTATTGTATTTCTTCAATGCATTAGTTGGGAGTCATGATTTGCGAGTCTAGGTTTATCATATTCCTTTTATATTTATTATTATCTAAATAAAATTTTTAAATTGCGGCAATATATTAATATGTTCATCGATACATTATATAGGGTTTTTTAATTAAATGACCCTAATTATTAAATATATAATTATAAAATAACCTCATTTATCATTATTTATGCAAGTAATATTAGCCGCCAACTCAGTTGGTGTGTCCAGTGTAAATTCGTCAACACAGTTGGCATATTAAACTTAAAATATAGGAAACACCAAACAAATTCGCATGTTCATTTTGAATATATAGAACACGTCAACTCGATTGGCGTGAACAACTAATAATAGTGGTCAAGTTAACTTAGGTGGCATGACCATTATTATTCAATGGTCACACCAACTTGATTGGCGTGAATATTAAGTGGTCACGCCAACTGGGTTGGTGTGACTTATATATTATAAGTCACGCCAACCAGTTGGCATCTCCATCTCCATCCCATGCCAATTGCTTTTTCCTCGGCCAGAACTTACAAAATTTTCATCAACCAACAAATTTTTTTTGTTTATTTTCTTGTATTTGAGTTAGAAATTGTTCATTTCATCATAATGACAAGATTTACAAAATTTTCATCAACCAACAATTTTTGTTTCTTTTGTGCCAGTGGTTGTCGGCGCCGGCCATCGATTATGCTGGCCGCTGCTGGGCTTCGTCGTGTTTTGTTTTATTGCAATCGGGGATACATTCGACTGCTGCAATAATGCTCGGATGTCTATTAGAAATCAAACACACACCTCCACATTCTCCAATAATGTGCTTGCTAACCATTTCCATGACAAAAAGTTATCTTCATCAAAGATTGAAAATGCCAACGGTAAGACTTTATTATTAGCGTCCATGGACACAACAATCATAATCTTATGCTGATATTTTATATATGATGTGTGCCAACCATGGTAATAACTGTTGGGATATGCCCTAAGACAAGTCATTAGATGATTGTTTATGACATAAAATGTATTATGATTTTAATAATGGCAAATCATTATTATATATTATTCGAATATCTGTGCAATATGAATTGATATATAAGTTAATGTCCTTAGAATAATATTGTATTGTTCTTAAAGATTGTCCCTAGTAAAGTATTATCATGAATCGGGATAATGATAATGCATTGAGACTAGTATGTTTTGATTGATGAATTGTTCATGGATATGAGATATCAAATCAACACATGGGTACATGTTAGAGAACAATATACTGGACAGACTCACCATGAGAATGCTACATGGATAGTTATATGAGTGTCATAAGCAATTCTTATAGTGATAATAATGTATGTAATCCTTACGACTTGAGATCATCAGAGATCCCAACATAAGGAGTTATGTATCTTGATATTGTCAAACGTTACCTGTAACAGGGTAAACTATAAATGCAACTATTGGATACACTACGAATTATGTAGAAGGATGTTGATTGATCAATATAGGATGTGTCTCTCCTATATAACAGGAGAAGTGTTTGGGCCCTTGATCAAGTAAGACTAAAATGCATGGCCATGCTCGAATGAGTCGATATGTGATATCGAGCTTATTCGTTTATTCTAGTTCTACTTGGGGATCAAGAAATAGAGATTGAATATACAAGTATGACTATTCAATGACTCGTGTTCAATCTAAACACAGTGGACAAAGGGATTAAGTTACATGGTTAATATTATCACAAGTTCTTAGGTTATGTCGAGTCAATGAAATTCTTGTAATTTGGGTAGCCTTGATGTGTTGCTAGATACCGCTCATTGCTTGTGACATAAAATGAGATTTTATGTCACTGCCAACATTGCAAGATCCTATCGGGTCGCACAAAAGATTAAATCGAAAAGGGAATTAAATTCATTGGATGAATTAATTAATTAAGAAGAGTCTTAATTATAAGATTATGAGGATTTAATTAAATCATGGGTTTGGGCCCATGAGACTTTAAGAAAGTCTTGAACCTTTAATTAAAGCCTAATATATAATTAGCTAACAAGTGAATGTTTAATTGAGTGTTAATTCATTCATAACCTAGCCTCCACCAAAAACCCACCTCAAGAGCCGTCGCCTCTCATCATCTCTCGGCCATCATCGCCGCCGTGAAAAGTGAGATCCGGCCATCGTTTTCGATTGAGAATCGGAGGTGGTTTTTGATCCGGTTTAAGAACAAGTCTAGCAACTTGTTCTTAAAAGCTCCTTTTCGATTTGATCGTGTGGATACCATAGAGACAAAGGTGAAAACTTTTGTTTGTGACTCGTGGTGCTACATCGTGGAGCTTCTGCATCAAACACGCTACAAGGGTGAGACTCTATTATTCAAATCCCGATATGAATCCTTTGGATAGATCCATGGCTGCAATCCAATTTTTTTATTATTATTCCGCTGCGTTGTATGCTCGTTGGATTACTTACAATAACTTGACGACAATGCCGGAAACCATCTATACAAGGTTGGAAGGCCCAAAAAACTTAATTCAAAGTCTTTTCTCTGGGCCTAGCATTATCAAGATGATCACTCTCCATGATTGTGCCTGGATTCCATTTCTGCAAAGCTTCCGTGTACGAAGGTAATTTATTCACCGAGCTCTCACATGTTCCATACACGTTCGGAACTGAACGTTTCAAACTATGCCAGCCTTTTGCATAGTATATTTCAAACCCATATCTATCTTTCACTTTTTAAGCACATACTTGATTTCATAAGCTGGATCATGTCGAACATTCCCAATAACAAGCTAGCAATTATGTTTTTATTCAAATTCGAATGATCAGTCGACAGCTCCTTAGCAGACAAGTGTGAGGACTACCATACTTGGTTATTTTGAATAACCCAAATTTTTTTCCAAACATGCACGGAGGTACCATCTGCAAGGCATATCCTCTGTACTGTGTTTTCATATTACTTTCCACAATGTTTTTGTACTCTTAACAACGTGGTACTCGAGTTTTGTAACCCGTATTGAATAATCATTCACAGCTGCCTGTAGATGAACTTTATCTTTGAAAACCATGTTGCAATAGATTTCACCTTTGGAATAATCATAAAAACTCCCCCCCCCCCCCCCCCGCGACCTGTTGGATTGTCGATCGAATCTCCAAAAACTTCTAGATGTGTCATGGAGAAGAACATGATTGTTGGATAAATGATATGATCATTTATCGTGGTTGTACTGACACTTTTCGTCTCCTTGGTGCCTCATCTTCTTAGTTTTCAATTGCTTCTGCCATCACACCAATTTCAACTTCATCATCGTCATCCTCATCATCAGATGGAATCCCCTCTGGTTCAGAATGAATTTCACCACCAAAATCAGCAAAACTGTCTGCTCGTGGCTCATCGTCAATATTATCAACATCTACGAGATGATCATCTCGTTCTCCACCACTATATGAACCCTCAACTTGATGTCGAGCAACTGACGTCTCTTAAATCACAAATGTAGTCAATCATTCTGTAGCTACATGAAACATAGTAGCTATGCTTTCTTGTGTTGCATATGGGATATATGAAACACTGCCACTCATTGGTATTTCTGGAATGGAATCATAGCTTGTATATAAAGGTCCAAGCAACTATGACCATGTTATGAATCAAGTAGCAACACTAAATTGTAATCATTGTCTATGGGTAAATAGTCTGACGTATCCCCGTAAAATCTTTGAATACATGTCTACAATATAATTTCAAAAGATACTGGTTGCGATCGGATCCATTGATATTATATACTTCATTTAATAATTGTACAAATTTGTTGTGCGTATGGTGTACCTCTTGATGGACCACGATCATATCGAACATATTCAGAATCTTGTATGATATTACCCACCAATAAAATAAAATCTGAATCAACATATTTTGATATAATATAGATAATAAAATATTACCTCCGATAAAATCTTTTTTGATGTAGAAGATAAGCTAAAACTGCAATAACAATGCATACTCAGAGTTTTATGGGAAAATAATACTTATATTCATATGTTTCCGAGTGAGTGAAAATGTGAGGCCGAGTTATGATTTTATAACGTGGAAAACGCCTACTGATTTGGCTTGATAATAATTTTGCAATGGTCATGCCAAATTAGTTGGCGTGTTTAGGGTGTGTCCATGATTTTATATAGAACACGACAACCGAGTTGGTGTGTCCATGATTTATATGAAAAACACGCCAACCGAGTTGGCGTATCCATTATTATATCGGACAACGCCAACTGGGTTAGCGTGCCTACGCTGCTAATGTTATTTTAACAATTTATTATATTTGGGGTTATTTTGATAATTATTTAATTAATTTAAGTTATTTAATTAAAAACCCCCATTATATATCTCTAAGTCTAAGATTAAACACACGAGACACTTCCAAACTAGCCTGATTGGTTGTCATATTTGTTACATTTGGGATAAATTCAAGTTCGAGTCCTATTAAAATCATTTGTTCTGCCCAATCTAAAAAAAAAAATATATAGGACCCACGACACATGGTAAATAATTTGTCTCAGTTCTTCATTCACCATGGAATTAATATTTATTCTAAATAACTATATCAAGCAAATAAAGAAAAAACATGAAAAGACAAGCCCGTGAAGTAATATTGAATTCTTTTTATTATTTATTTATTGTCACTTCCTTTATTTAAATTTTTTGTTTGAACAACTTTCAATAAAAGTAAAAGGGTGTGGACAGATACTCGCTTTATGTCTACTTTATTTAAATTTTATTTAAAAAAATACTTTATGTCGAATTCACATATTATTTTTTTAGACATTTGTCACACTTTAGTCCATTTGAATTGAATGATTTCAAATCATATATTTCAAATTTATAATTTCAAATTCATTTGATTATTTAGATGAATTTATGTTTGGTAGATTTCAAATCCATAAATTTTTTAATTTATATAAATATAATTTTAATTATGATGAATTTGAAATATAACAAAGATTGATATTATTTCAAATATTATTTAAATCTCCCTTCAAATCAAATCCATTTCTCCAAAACAAATCCCTCAATTCAATACATATGAAATTGGGTGGTACTCGAACGAGAAATACTCCAGAATTATAAATAATTTAACAAAAGATACAAAAATATATTCATAATGGGACGTGCGTAACTGAATATTCATAAAAAAAATGAGATATTAATGTATTTTGTGATGAATAAGGCGAGTTTTATATTTATTATTTGTGTACAATAAATAATTTTTAATTTCTTGAACGAGAAGAAAAAAAACAATAATTTTAAAACTATAACTAAAATATTCAATTAATTAAATCATTTTTGATGAGTAAAATAAAAGGACGCTGACCACGATTGGTCATATTGGCATATTCAACAACTAATGACAAAAATAACACTAACTAAAGTGATTTTGTTTCAAATTAAAAAAAAAAAAGAGTTATAATTTCTCAACATGCCATGAGTTCGATGAGTTTTTATCTTTATTTTTTTTTCTCGAGCTAGTTCGTTAATAGATAATTTACCAAATATAATTTGTAAAATATAGTTTCTGTCAATCTCCTCGCTTTTCAGAATTATTTGGTTTGCAATAACAAAATACCATCGTTCCGTGCCAAAAACCATTTTTTTCTCTATGAAAATCTCTAGCTTATAGATTTTCAAAAAAATAAAAATAAAAATCTCTAGCTTATAAAGGTTATTCACGTGATAAGTTGTCACGCAAACGTGACTGCACAATGGGCTTCTATAGCAACTACTTCGTATCCATCACCGCTCTATGAAAATGGTTAACCCAAGTTGCTATAATAGTCCATTGTAAGCCTTTATAAACCACTTTAAATTTTCGTCCACAACCAATATGGGACAATAGTATTACAATTACCTCTCCTTTAGAACGCGACGTCCTCGTCGCGACCTAACTCATCGATCCACCGGCACCGAGAATCTAGAGATGGCTCCTACAAATTCAAGAGGTGGCTCACGTCATGTAGCACTTTGCCCCGTAGGTTCAAGAGGTGGCTCCCACGCATGTGACACTTTGCCCCGCAGGTTCAAGAGGTGGCCCCCGTCTTGTAGCACTTTGCCTTTTAGGCTCAAGAGGTGGTTCCCACGCACGTAGCACTTTGCCCATCATACCACTTACCTCCCGATGTTTACAGCCGGTGACCGGCTCTGATACCATTCTGTCACGCCCGAGCACAGGCCCGCGCAAACGCGACTACACAATGGGCTCCTATAGCAACTACTTCGTATCCGTCCTCGCTCTACGAAAATGGTTAACTCAAGTTGCTATAATAGTCCATTGTCAGCCTTTATAAACCACTTTAAATTTTCATTCACAACCAATGTGGGACAAGGGTGTTACATAAGTTATCATGTTTTATATTGTTGAGATATTATATTATCAAATATTATATTAATCTTTTAATTAAAATCGATTATGTTGTCATATAATGTAACCTCGAAATTATAAAATGCATAATAAAAATACCGTTGCAATATAATAATTGTTCATGTTTAGAGAGCGATCGAAGGGTGACGTTTGGACTGCTATATGGTTTAAAGATTAGAGTTTTACCATTACCACTAACTATAGCTTTTGGTAAAAAAAAAAGCACTTGATCCTATAATTGGTATCAGAGTTAATGTCATGTGTTCGAGTCCCATGAGTTGCAAGATAGTGTAATTATTAAGAGAGAGATTATTGCAGTACAATAACTGTCCATGCTTAGATAACGATCGAAGTGTGACGCTTGGACTTCTATATGGTTGAAAGATTAGAGTTTCATCATTATCATCAGATATAACTTTTAGTAAAACGGTAAGCGTTTGATCCTAAAGATAAATCGGATTTTTTGTTTTCAAGAAAGCAGCTTATACCATTTGTGGATTACCCTTACCATTTGTTCGTAAAAGAAATGATATGGAGCATTTTACTGAGTAATATAAGATAGGATAATTTCATCTATATAATATAAAATAAATCAGTTTGTCGAAAATTCCCAAATAGAAAATTTATGGGATTTTTAAAACCTTTGAATTGAATAGAGTGAAGTAAAGTATTTATTTTAGGGTTTGACTTTTAATAAATTTATTGTAAATTTAAAAACCTTGAACCCAAATTCATGAAATTTGGAAATAATTCAAAAGTTTATTTTAAATTAAAACAATCTAGTCACGCACACCACTAGCAATTTATTATTTTCACAAAAAAGTTAAATTCAATGATACACATTTAGAATAAATATAAATAAAAATTATAATGTATATATATATATAAGAAAACCTTTCTACTCTTTTAGTACAATGATAAAATTGTGTTATTAGATTGCATTATTAACAAATTTTAATTACACAATATATACAAATCATCAAAATCAAAATATTTTAAGATAAAATATAATTAGATTAACTTTATCATCCTTGTGAAATAGTCAAATTGAATCATAAATGACCTAAAATTTGAGATTTTAGTGAAAACACATCAACTAATAATTTGAAATATTTTGACGACTTTGTATATATATGTTAAATAAATATATAAATCTGTTCTGCATAATAATGCAACAAGGTCAACGATATTATTTTTGGTGAAACTTTTTTTAAAACAAAAAATATCCTCTCTCATTTTTATTGAAACTTTTTTTTAAATATTGCACATGTTTATTGATCGTTCCCATTTTTCATAATATTGGTTTCATATTTTTAAATCGTCAAATCAACTTTTCCGTCTTAACTATTATCGCTTTTGATGAAAATAGTTAACGGAAATTTTATTTTCTATACTATCATATTTGTTTCATTTCCAATATTTTAAATTTGAAATAAGTTTTATTTGAGTTATGATAAATCGAACGAGATTACAACAATTTGTATGGGTCGGCGCTGGTAAAATTAATGCGTCCGTTGGTGGTTACGGAGAAATATATAGATACAAGAGGATACCGACGTTTGCCCTTCCCCTTCCTCCCCTTCCCCTCTGTAATTCCTTTTCCCCCTTTTAAAAAATATGCTCTCGAAATTAACCATGCACATTGCTGCATTGTTGTAGAATTAACTGGTGGTGCGGTGTTCTCGACCATTTCCAACGGTTATGAATTCCAACGTCACCGGTCGTTGACCCAACAGCTCCTCCGCCTCTGCCGCCCCAGCCTCCGCGGTCCTCTTTCAGCTGTGACCGCCACCCTGATGAGCAGTTCTCGGGATTTTGTCCGTCTTGTCTCTGCGAGCGCCTTACCACATTAGATAAATCTTCCTCCAACACTCCCTCGTCTTCTCGCCGCCCCTCCTCCGCTTCGGCAGCCGCTTCAGCCGCCATTAAGTCGCTCTTCTCCTCTTCATCTTTGAAACCAATCGCTAACAGTAACTCTCTCCCACCACAAGTCCCTCCTAAACCTTCCAAACCCTCGCTTCTGCCTGAATTGCGACGTACGAAGTCATTTTCCGCTACCAAGAATGAAGCTTTAGGCTATTTCTGTGAGCCCCAGAGAAAATCTTGTGACGTTAGGGTGAGAAACTCAAGCACTCTTTGGTCACTTTTTTCTCTCGACGGCGATAACAAGACCACTTCTAAGAAACCCTCTATTCCACCCTCTCAAAATCGCCCAGAGTATGGCCAGAATTCTAGACATTACGAGTCTTGTGTTGCAAATAAGCCCGTTTTTGAGGAAACTGAAAATGAGGACGACTTTAAAGACGCTGAAGATATAGAAGCTCCCGTGGTGGATGATGATGATGGTGGAGATGAAATAACTCCAGTCCTAGATTCCCACTTGGAGAATCTGAGAAATAATAGTGAAACAGAGGTGAATAATGCTGGTATAATTGAAGCACACGTTTTTAATGCTGATAATTTGAAGCTTGTGAAGGACCACATACTTCTTGATACCCGAGAAAAGAAGAGTTCTGGCGGAGGATTTTGGGCAGCTGCCTCGGTTTTCAGCAAGAAATGGCACAACTGGAGGCGGAAACAGAAGGTTGAAAAGCAGAATAATGGCAAAAACGTAGCTGAATTGCCCGTGGATAAACCAATCTCAAGGCAGTACCGGGGAACTCAGTCAGAGGTGGCCGATTACGGGTTTGGGAGGAGGTCTTGCGACACGGAGCCTAGGTTTTCACTTGATGTGGGAAGGATCAGCTTCGATGATCCAAGGTATTCGTTCGATGAGCCTCGAGCCTCTTGGGACGGACATTTGATTGGGAGGACTTTTCCAAGAACTGCACCAATGATATCTGTAATTGAGGATTCCCCAGTCACTCATGTCACTCGCTCTGATATGCAAATTCCGGTGGAAGAGCCGGTAACAATGACACCGAACATTACTACTGAGAGTGAAGTTGTGCCTGGAGGATCGACACAGACCAGGGAGTATTACTCAGATTCTTCTTCGAGGAGAAGGAAGAGTCTGGATAGGTCCAGTTCAATGAGGAATGCAGAAGCTTCCGTTGCTGCAGAGATTGATCCTAAGGTGTTGCCTACAACTGCAGATTACATTCACGGGCCAAAATTATTGGTGAGGGAGAGTTTGAGGGATCCAAATTTGAATTCTTTGAGGGACGATGTTTCCGAAACTTTTGAGCTGAGTAATGGGTTTAGGGATGGTTTAAAAAATGGGGAACGAAAGGAGTCGAAAAAGTCTAGGAGTTGGAGTTGGAGGATATGGGGATTCATATACCGGCTTGGTAATGGAAATAAATTTGAGGTTGAGGATAGTTATGATGGAATAAACGGAGTGGAGAGGTCATTTTCGGAGTCTTGGGGGGAGTTGAATAGGAGAGGGAATGGGGAGGCAACGGGTGGATTCGACAGAAAGGCGTTTAGGAGCAACAGTAGTGTTAGCTGGAGAAATTCCAATCACTTTGACGGATCATTTGGGAGCTTGAGGAAACCAAATCTTGAAATAAATGGAAGTGGGAATAAGAAGAGAGCCGAGTTCGTACTGGAAAAGAATAGGAGTGCAAGATATGCTCCTAACCATATTGATAATGGACCATTGAGGTTTTACTTGACGCCCATGAGAAGTGGGCGAAGAGGTATAATCAAGCCTACTAACTCGCACTCGATCACAAGAAGCGTGCTTCGTCTGTTCTGATTCAAGATCGTCTTCCCTAGTTTAGTTCTTTTGATTTAGTGCTATATATCTTTGCTGCATCTGTGGTGTGACCACATATACTAACTGGATTCTTGATGTTTGAAGAGCATTATCATCAGGATGGTATATTAGAAGTATTTTTAATAATGAGAAAATCCCATGTTTCTCTGTGTATGTGTGATAGAATCGTGAATTTTTAATGCCTGCATATTATCTTCATGATTTATCCCATATTATTTTGCCACTATATGCAACTCACAAATATTTGTTGTCCGGAAGCTCTCACTTTTTTTTTAAATCTTGCCTTGCATGCTCCTGTCCATTTGTAAACTGTTTTGAATTTAGTCACTGAGTCACTGTTCTCTGCTACAACCTTCTTTGACTTGTAAAAGGCAAAATTCATGGGATAGGAACTAACACCATCATCACGGTGAGTACCACACGAGATCCAGTTCGAGCTCAACATTTTTTAAACATGATATCCCATATGGACAAAATCTGAGTTAGAAAACCTGAACCGGGTAATTTAAGTTTTTAACTGCATTTTACTCCATTCTTGTGATTTTGACCTTGTCACTTGTATAGTTGAGAGTCTTTCGGCAAGTGATGATTGTTTATTTGTCAGCAATTATTGCTTGTATTGTGTGAGTCTCTGTCAATGAAACAAAACTAAGTGGATCATCCACCAATAAAGAGGAACCGGAAGACAATAATTTGGTCTTTTAAAAATACTGAAAACGGCCAGAGTTGTCTGCACACTTTGATAACACTGACTTGGCTCAAAGAGAATGTCCCTTGAACAGTTTGAAGTTTGTTTGTGTGTGTCAGAGAAAAAAAATTCCGTGATACTCGAGCTTGATCAAGGTGCCACGTGCGAGCTTGAACTGAAACTCAAATAATGGCTTGAGTAGCCCTATTTTGGCCCGAAGCTAGAGTCAGTTTGTTCATTTATTCTTTTTGGATGTTGCTTGAAGATTATCTCAGTTGAGCTAAATTAACCATGTAAAAACAATAGTAGATCCAATATCTGTAAGAGTACTGGGTGTAAGATAAAAATGTGGTAATCAATAATGTTGAAGAGGATAGTTTGTATCATCAGAATGTGAATACAGATAGAGAAAAGGAACCTGATATCTGACTGGGAAAAAGTAACATGACAAATTAACTCTAAATATAGTTTTTTTTTTGTCCAACCGTATTCGGAGATTCCTGGATTTAATGCTTTAAGATGGAGTTTTATATTCTTGGTTATGAGATAATACATGTAAAAGCTCCAAAGTCGATGAAATTATTGAGATTAGAGTCAAAAGGTGGCAAGAAAAACATCCCAGCGTGCTTAAAAAGGGAATATGTAAGAAAAGATAAAGAGAGGCTCGCAATTCGATGACATGCCAAGCTTTTATGATATTTGCCATTGTATATGGTTGGCTGTCTCACGAGTCACGCCATAACTTAATTTATAATTGTTAGCAACAGTGCGGCAAGCGAAATCTTTTCTAGATGGACAGGAAATATTGCCCCCAAATGGTGGAAAAGTCCACCTATGGAGCTGTTGAAAAGCATGCAGAATGTCCATAGTTAAAGCTAATCAGTAATCACGTAACACTTATCAGGATTGCCATGGGAGGAAGAGACATTAACCAAGAGCGGAGTCTAACATTTGAGATTATCTGGGGCTGGATTATAATGTATATAAAAATATAGGCTTGATAGGTAATATAAGATAGGCCTAGGCTACAAGATCAAATTTAGAAAATTTACACTAAATAATTTTTTTTCAAATCATATAAGGCTAGAGCTCCACCCAACCTTTGCAGGGGCAGACTTCGGTGGAGGGGCCTACACCCCCACCCCCCAAAAAAAAACGTTTTTTTTACCCTTATTTTGTCAAAAAAAAAATTTGTTTTGCACCCCAAAATTTTTTTTAGCCCTTAAATATTATTAAAAAAAATTTAGCCCCCCGAAAACTTTTTTTCTGATTCCACCCTTGCAACCTTGGGTGTGGATCCGCCCTCGGTGGGGCTCCGCCCCTGATTAAAACAAGGGAAATGTTATTCACAGTTTATAATATATCCCTCCTACACAAAACACATTCTGATAAAGAATGTACCAGACTACATTGAAAGACAGAAGATATTACATTATTGATTTCTCATGCAGCGTTTTTAGAACATTTTACAATTGTGTAGAGCACCCGGAATATTTTAAAAATGTAGAAGGTTCTAAAAACCTCTGGAAGACGCTAGAAGTATTTGTAAGACGTTAGAAGACTCTAGAAAACTTTGAAAGACTCTAAAAGACTGCGAAAGATTCTAGGGAATTATGGAAGATATAGAAGCTTTCTAGAACAATCTAGTAGTTTATAAGTTAGAATGAATCTAATGCCTTCACCTAAAATAGGGAAGGTGCCATCATTTGCCATGCATCCCAAATCCAATCAACAGCCAAGTACCAAAATCCAAGTTGTAAAGTTTCAAACAAGCAAGAAAAACATAATTTCAATTTCCAAATCTTCTTCTTCTAAAGCTCACTAACATATTTATGAGTCCAAATGCGTGAGCCAAACTGTAACTAGGTTCACGTACATATTTACGAAATAGAAATTCTAAACGTAATTTGAGATCCTGAGCTATGTAGGAAGCTGGCAAACTTGAGATCCTTTATTGTTGGACTAAGCGATTAGTACAAGAAATTAGTTGCTAATAACATAACCGAAATAAAACATTATTTTGGAATATAAGATCTGAAAGGATTTGTTTATCCACTCCAGCAAGGTTTTGTAGAATTCTTCAAACCGGAAAGTTGTCTTCCTGCGCCATCATCGTTTACACTTTACTTGCAACTTTCTTGTAAGTGTACCAGTTCGAAATCAACAGGTAAACAACGAAATTAATGGAGCTAAGAATGGCTAGGAGCCAATAAAAGTAGTCGAGATGACCTCTATTCAAGTTATCAGGAATCCAGCCTAGCCTGCCCTGGCTAGTTGTCACTTTTGTCACGATTGTTACCAGCAATGTACTTAGATAATTACCCAATGCATTGGTTGTGAGTGACAGCGCTGAGCACAAGCTTCTCATGGCATCAGGCGCTTGGTCATAAAAGAACTCGAGTTGTCCAATAAATGTGAAAACTTCCGCGCATCCTACAAGAAAGTATTGTGGGACTTGCCAAAAGATGGACATGGGAATGGTCTCTAGATCATAGTAATTGTTTCTTCTAACATAATCAAGACGAATGATCTCAAGTAGACCAGCAACAATCATTGATATAATCGAGATGACAAGCCCGATTCCCATTCGTTGGAGCTGTGTGAATCCCCTCTCATGTCCAGTGAATTTTCTTGCCATTGGAATGATTACCAAATCGTAAACGGGAGCCCAGAATATGACACTTAATGTGTCGAAGAGTGACAGGGAAGCTGATGGAATCTTGAAATTTGGGCCCATGTGTTGATCCATGGTGTTACCTTGTAGAACAAACATTGTGTTCATTTGACTGTAGACAGTAGAGAAAACGATCCCGGAAGCCCAAATTGGAAGTAGGCGGATTACAGACTTAAACTCTTCAACCTGAGTCACTGTACAGAGTTTCCATGGTTGTCCCTGCCCTTTGGAATTGTCGGTTTCAGTCTCCACTGCAGCCTTATCCAGGAACCTAGTATTCGACATGCTGCAATTAGTTCTACCATATCCAACATGTTGCTAATGTATTAACATCGTAGGATTCAACAAAATTACCTGAACTTCTCAGTGTGCTCAAGTTTGCGGCTTCCCTGAATGTTGGATTCCATATCAGCTGTCTCATAAAGAAGAGACTTGTCCAAGGGAACTTTTACGTGAATATTTCTCAAGGATGCAACCAAAACCTGAGCAATTCTTGTCAGTGGACTCCCTCCTGGTATTTGTAGCCGATACAAATGGCTTCCAAAGAAAAAAAACGCAACTGCAATGGCCATAGAAACAGCTGGAATCCCAAACCCCCAACTCCAGCCTACGTTCATTTGTATCCAGACCAAGACAGATGAAGCTATAAGAGCGCCAATATTAATCGACAGGTAAAACCAATTAAAGAAAGAACTTTTCCTCTTCTTTTCCTTTTCATCACTTTCATCAAATTGATCAGCACCAAAGGAGGAGACACAGGGTTTGATCCCGCCAGTTCCAAGTGCAATCAAGTATAGAGCCACAAAGAAGATGGTAGTTTGTGACGACTTAGGGTGGCAACCATTCTTGTCACATTCTGGCTTTAGCCCTTGAACCGAAGCAGATACCGTTAAAAGTGTCATTCCCTGTAACAAAAAAAATCATAGTCCATTGAATCAATCTCAAATTTGGCCCTAAACAGAATCATGCTGCTCGAGTAAAACCAGTTCGAGTATTTTACTAATATTGAAGACACAATAACATGAATAACATACTAAAACGTAGATCGTAGAGAAAGTTGCAATGGTCCAATATCTTCCAAGGTATGAATCAGCCAAGAAAGCACCGAGAAGTGGAGTTATGTAGCAGGTTCCTGACCAATTCGTGACATTGTTCGATGCAGTCGTGTTCCCTTGGTTAAGACGTATCTTCAGATAATTTACCAAATTAGTGCCCATGCCATAGTATGCCAATCTCTCGCAACACTCGGTTACTGTTGAAATTTTTTTTTTATCAATTATCATGCAACAAAAGGTGCTAAAATTTTAAAGAACACGTAGATTAGAGATAAAAACCTCACCAAGGATGAAGCGGCATGCCTTCCAGTTTCCAGAGTTCTCCTTATTAGCAGGTCTTTTGTGGATATCCAAAGTCCCATCATTTGTATACTTATACTCTTCTCCCATGGCTGCAATCTTTAACTCTTTGCTCTGTAGTTCTGGTAATCACATCATATAGTATCTATAAAACCAACCACCATATAAATGTAGAGCAAAATTTATCCACATAAGACGAAGCATGGCTTACAAAATTATAAGACCATCATCCATGGAAAACAACAACTTCAATTTATAGTTTATATAGAACAGTAGAACACTATATCAATCTAGCACGAGGATTCTTAAAGGGGATCAACAGAATACGAGACTTGATCACAAATCATTGAACATTACGTAATTGAACATGAACATGACATTTAGTTGTCAATTCTCATATTCTAATGTATTACTAATTGTATTCTTCATAGCAAATCTACGATTATATCCCCCAGGCCTCTTTCAAATCCTTTGGGCGCAAAAAAAAGAAAAAGACCCTCTTGAAAGGTCTATAATATAAGGATTTTAAAAAAACTGTTACTTTGAATTTCGTTTACAGATTCATTCATATAGAGGGATCCACACGCTGAAAGTAGGGCACCACAAAAAGTTAAGTGATAATATTTTAGTACGAGAATGTTTAAGGCAAAAGTTAAACCCAACGCTCTTGATATGGTCTAGATCCATTAAATATTCATGGAATCTCATAATTAATTATCAGAAAGCAAAATCGAAGAGAAAAAGATAATTTTCGACAAAATAGTCCGAAATTCCCAAAACCCACGACGCAGATCTTTACACGGATTCAAACAAAAAACAGGCCAAGATTCTGAAGAACACAAAAACCCACAAAGATTCGGAAACAAACTTCAATCTTGATATCCCAAGAAGCATATAAAAGTATAGCATGCAGAAGCGACAAGCCTTGTGAAAAAAGTACCCACCTTTCCAATAAAGTAACAAAATTAGTATTTATGTATTAGAAGACGATATCGTAAACCAGTAACATACCTTGATTATTATCAAGATTTGATCAAAACAGAGGGGGAAAAAAGGATCTAATCTTAAAGAAAAAAGAGGGAGAGAGATTGCATGCGAGGAAAACCAGGACACAGATGTTTTCCGGTTCCCACTCGACTGCGTATAGAGTGATTCATTCACACAAGGGGAGGTGCAACATAGACTGGGAACTGTGCAGAGCAATCGGAACTGTATCATCATTGTAGAAGATTGTATTGATACTAGCAATTCTGCCATCCAACGTAATCCCCAGGATTGCGGGAAATTATTTTTGGTCCGCAAAGATTGTTGGGGCACGTATGGTATTTCGAGGGAAATTATATCCTAGTGTTATTTCAGGTATTATTTGATGATGTTGACTTTATGTGAGGTCCATCTCATCCAATGATTCAAACTAAATAACATATGATGGAATTTTCTGGTATTATTTTATTTATGGTTTGATGGACTTGCATTTTTGATGGTTGCTTAGCTTTTTTATTCGATCTTCTTGTAACTCTTTTTATTGTTGTGTTTTTAGTCTTGGGAAATGTTGTTATAACTGGTTCACCTTAATTAATATATTATCTTCTCGTTCAAAATAAAAGATATACTAGGAATACACCAAAAATAACGATAAATAATGATATAAACTGAAAATAACGAAATATTTACATAATTTTTATATTTATTTTGTTGCATGTGCCTTAAAAAATCGTGTTGGGATCGTAAAGTTAATGAATTTTAGGGTAAACCAATTTGACAATTTATATCATTTCCTTGATTTTTTTTTTTTACAATTAAATCTCATTAACATTTGACCTTGCAAATTTGCAGGGAACAAAATACGAATGAAAAAAAAAAAGAATAATTATAGTTATCTCTCATATAAAAAAAACTTATTACAATTTTTGATATTCAGAATAATAACGGAAGAACCCGTATGACATACTTTTATGTCCAATAGCTATTTGCATACGAACAAAACAACTGTCTAAAAAGATTTAGTAACTATTTTTAGTCCTTCAAAATTTTCTTGTTTGAGTGCGCAAATTATATTTAAAATATATTTTTTGAATTTTCACCACAATCACATTTTCCATGGATATAACTAAAATTAATTTTATATATGTGAGAAATATTTATTATAATAATTTATAAATAAAAATGAAGGATCCATTCAACAAAGAAACCGTATGATATTTTTTCTAGAGAGGGAAAGATGAGAGGAGTTAAAGAGAGAGAATTGAGAGTTTTCTCTACACTAACACATCAAGAACTACGCTTATGGACAACATCGATTATTGGATGAGAATATATATATTCTATGATTGCTACACCTCACACGACACTCTCTGTGAGAGTAGCAACTACTCAACCTTATTGTATAGGGCTCATTTTTAATTAATAGTATAGAAAAGATCTCTTGCTTATCAAATTAGTAGGAAGACATCATATAACTATAACTTGACTCAACTTTGAATTTATCATAATATTTTCTGTTTACAAAATTGTGATTTCAACAATTATCAGAACAAAGTAATAGTAATTTTATAATTGTTCTTTCCTTACGAAAGGTAACGAGTCAAATTTTATTAAGGGGCGAACACATGTTTTGGATCGGAGACAGCTATCCCTCTAAAAAAAAATATATTATCTTAAAATATATTGTCCTTCTTAAAATTATACTTTGACTCCTTTAAAAAACGTAACCTCCATTTTTTATGTTATTATTTATTATCCTCCTAAACAAAAGTTCTGAGTCGTAGTAGTCGTAATAATGGTAGTAGTGAGATGATGATGATTGTAATAATATAATTTATTCTGACACAAAGACAAATACAAGTTATTTCAATTTATCATTTAAATTAATTATTATGGTATAAACTATGTAATTAATTATCAAAGATAATAAACATCGAGAACAATAATGATGTTTGATAAAGACTTATTCCAAATTAGTTTACTTCTAATGATGATTTTCTAGACGTGCTGTTCAGCATACCCAATTTGCTGGCGCCAACGACACTTTTTCTTAGCTTTCAAACTATTTAAATTCTTTTTATTAGGTTTCATCGACCATGTGTGAGCGAGAGATCTCCTCCAACTACATTCGTTATTTGACACATCTCCTCATTAGTGGAGTATAGATTTGGATTTGTTATCTTGATAAACAAATATATATATATATATATATATATATAAACGAAGGCAGTCGCATTTAGATATCGCTTGGTGTTATAGATGAGAAGTAACGTGATAAATGAGAGATGGATAGTTAAAGATTATGACTCATCTTATTTTTTATTAGGTATATCAAACGGTGCCTTAAATTTAGAGCTTAGAGAATAATAATGCATGCATGCTTTTAAGACACTGAACCTCTCATGTATTGAAGGTCAGGAAAATTGTTATTCTATTTTATTTTAATATCAATATTTGCTGGAAAATAAATAATATTTGGGAAAAATCATGTTTTTGAAACAAAAAAAATTATTTGATATTGTCCTTGTATCCCCAATTTTTTTTTTTTATAATTTACATATATATTTATTATCTTCTTATTCAAACATCATACAAGCTAATCCGAATTTTGCACTTAATTTTTGTGCTTATAGAATTTTCTTGTAATAGTTAATATTATTATTCAATGTAAACATCATGCCGACCATTATTTAAATAAAATAATTAATTTAAAATTTGCGCACCATTTTATAACAATAATTATTTAATGTTGCTTGTCATTATCAGTTTAATGAGACGAAATTTCACATTTTAAAACCTACATTAAGTTTAAGACATACCAGGAATGAGGCATAAATTTAATACCGATGCAACTAGTGTTTTCAAAGCCGGTGCGGACATGAAATCGATGTCCTTACTAGTTACATGTTTGATCGATTCGACATGTCACTGGTTCAACTGGCGATGACGTCAGCATTATGTAATATATATTCTTTTTTGTTTTAAAAAAATACATATACTATGCATTTGCTATAGTTTCAAAGTGTTCACAATTAAAAAATATCATCGCACCTGTAACATGTCCAACCTAAAAAATCACATCAAATCAAATGTCCAACATAAAAGAAATAAAACAATGCCCAAAAAGAACAATGTCCTAAAATAATAATAGAATGTTTAAAAAATTATGAATTAATCCATATCTTTTATAATTTACGACAAACTAAATATATTTATATATAATATACAAGATACTTTTATGTCATTATGTGGATTTTTTGATAAGATGTATATAAAATATAATTTTGTAAGTACTCAATAATAATAAATTATATATAATATATTTTTGTTCTAAAAATTTAAATTTTGGCAAAAATAAAATTTTTAAAAAGAAGGAACCGGCCGGTTCGTCTGTTGAACCGGTCCAGTTCCCACTGTTTTTTAGCATGGTGATTTTAGATGGTCAATCGAACCGTACCAAGTACCGGTCATCGGTTAAATCGACCGGTCTAGTCTGGTTTTCAAAACAGTGGATGAAACTATAGATAAGTGGCTAATTTCTAGTAGATACTCCAACTAATATCCCATTATGAATAAACAAAACTACTTTATGTGACAATTAAGAAATGAAATTAAACTAATTAATTTTGCTACGAATTCTTACTTTTAAAGGATCCATTGTTTCACCTAACGTTGGAAAAACGACGTTATGGCAGCAATTTTTTTCGCATCAGCTATAAATTATTGCGTTGCCCCGTCAAGATTGAATGCAACAATCACCAAAGACATATCAACTGCAAGCAACCAGTTCTCATTTCTTACACCAGAGTATTCAAAAATGGATTCATGGGTTCGACTTTTGATCCTCGTATCATGTTTGTTCCCCGTGTTTGTCGAGTCCCGGACACGCCATTATAAATTTAATGTAAGTTCATAAATCTTTCATTCAATGACTATATATGTCTTCTTTTTAAATATAATGTCCCTACAACTAAATCAGCATGCACATTTGCAGTATTCCATACATAATAGTAACTCATTGTGGTACACAGGTGGTGATGAAGAATATCAGTCGTTTGTGCTCATCCAAATCCGTCGTCACCGTCAATGGACAATTTCCGGGCCCAACCATCTATGCAAGGGAAGGTGATACGGTGGTCGTCAAGGTCATCAACAACGTAAAATACAACGTCTCGATCCACTGGTAACATAGTAATAAAATTTGTTTGTGTTATTTAGTATATTGGATATATATATATATATCACCAAATTCAAAATATAGCCTAATATATGTCTCGACCGATCAAGGCACGGAGTCAGGCAACTCAGGACAGGGTGGGCGGATGGGCCAGCATACATTACACAGTGCCCTATCCAGACAGGGCAAAGCTATGTGTACAACTTCACCATCACAGGCCAAAGGGGCACACTACTCTGGCACGCACATATTCTATGGCTCAGAGCCACCGTGCACGGTGGTTTAGTCATTTTGCCAAAGCTTGGTGTTCCGTATCCTTTCCCGAAACCCAATCATGAGGCCGTTGTCGTCTTAGGTATATCTATGGGAAATAATATTCTATGGTGGTTCGAGTAATTACCAATATTCGTTTTATTTTCTGATATTAGTATTATATATGCTGGGCCCCACTGCTATTAGTTTGAATGATTTTGAGATGACTGAAGTTGTTCTTGATTTGCAGCTGAATGGTGGAAATCGGACACTGAAGCTGTAATCAACGAAGCTCTAAAATCTGGCCTAGCGCCAAATGTCTCGGATGCTCACACAATCAACGGCCATCCAGGGCCCGTTTCCAGCTGCTCTTCCACAGGTACAAAACCAAAACTAAACACAACTATATACACACAAAAGAGTTCCAGTTGAGGATTCATCAAACACTATATATCTCTACATTTTCCAGGTGGATTTACACTAAATGTTGCGCCTGGAAACACATACATGCTGCGCCTAATCAATGCTGCACTCAACGAAGAACTCTTCTTCAAGATTGCAGGCCACAAAATGACTGTAGTAGAAGTCGATGCCACTTACGTAAAACCCTTCAAAACAGACACAATCTTGATCGCCCCAGGTCAGACCACCAACGTGCTCGTGGCAGCTGATCAGGGTGTTGGAAAGTACATGGTGGCGGCGTCAACGTTCATGGACACACCTATTGTCGCGGTGGACAACATGACGGCCGCTGCGACTTTGCATTATTCCGGCACCCAGGCCAGTACTCCAACAACATTTGCAATCCCGCCGGCAAGAAACGCCACACCTGTCGCTAACAGTTTCACAAACTCATTAAAGAGTCTCAATTCCAACAGATATCCAGCGAAAGTCCCACAAAAAACCGATCATTCTCTTTTATTTACTGTCAGCCTGGGGATCAATCCGTGCTCCACTTGCAAGGCAGGAAATGGGAGCCGAGTCGTGGCCTCGGTAAATAATGTCACGTTCGTGATGCCGACTACTGCTCTTCTACAAGCGCATTACTTCAAAATTAAGGGAGTTTTCACCACTGATTTTCCTGGGAATCCACCATTTAAGTTCAACTATACCGGCGTCCCGCCTTCCAATCTCGGAACCGCAAGTGGGTCAAAGGTTTATAGGGTTTCTTACAATGATACAGTTCAAGTGGTTTTACAGGATACTGGAATTATTGCACCGGAAAACCATCCTGTTCATCTGCACGGATTCAATTTCTTTGCAGTGGGAAAAGGGTTAGGGGATTATAATCCAAATACAGATCCTAAGAACTTCAATCTTGTTGATCCTGTTGAAAGGAACACAATCGGTGTGCCATCTGGCGGGTGGGTAGCCATCAGATTCCGAGCAGATAATCCAGGTAAATATCTATCTAATCATGAACTCAGTGTATCACTTGATTTATGTAGAGAGGAACAGTTTAGTGTATTTTAGAATACGAAACTTACAATCATAGCTCGTAAAATTTGCAGGAGTTTGGTTTATGCATTGCCATTTGGAAGTGCACACAACATGGGGATTGAAAATGGCGTTCTTGGTGGACAATGGAAATGGCCCAGATGAATCCATCATCCCACCTCCTAAAGATCTGCCAAAATGTTAAGTCTAAATGCAGAATTTTTATAAATTTCAACATTTCGTTTGGGTGTAATTTTCATTTCAAGAAATACTGTATACGCCAAATAGTTTGAAGTAAACCAAGAATATAGGAGTTGGCATGAGTTTTGAGAGCTAAGCTCTATTGTTTCTTGAGTAAAGTTAAGTTTGCTCGAGTGGAAATCAATAATTATACATTAATATACGTTTTGAATTTTTGGTAGAATTTGTACGTGAAACGAGGGGCGAAACCAGGATTTTATAGCTATGTGAGCTAAACAATATACGATAGAAAAAAATTAATAATAAAAAATTAATATGTCAAGTTGCATATTAAATCATGCATACCATAATAGATAATATCTCAATAAAATTCATAAATAAATAAGATTAAAAAAAAAAAAGATGGTAAATACAATCGGATAATAATGATTGTATATTTATTCTATGATATTTGTAGTCAAAATTCATTAGTGTGGATTCAAAATCTATTGAATAAACAAGTTTTTCAATTTAATACTTCGGATTTAATTTTTATTGGACATTAAAGAGAAAATCCAGAAGTTATTCTTATTTAATAATTCATATGCTCGATATTTCACATCATAAATATTAATGAGGAATATAAAATCCACCAATATTTCAAATTTTCAACAATAATTTCTCACCAACTTCTTTGGGGAAGATTTCTCGTCTGGCTGTGCATATTCCAGCTCCTGAGTCAATATAGGCTGCAAAATATTCTGCCGGTACTTCTCATATAACATCCCAACGGAGATGTATATTGAGAATGGACTGTGGTCATCGAATTCGGTACCTCTTTCCGTCGATCGTGAATTCCATTGGGATCGCAAATTCACCTGTTGTCACCCTATGGATAATCTGATGCTTCCTGCTACGAAGACCAATCATATCCATGGTTTTCTCCGTTGCTCCAATTGTAAATCCATCATACATCTGAAGCTTTGGCTCTTCTTTCATGATCCTCATAAGGGTTTTATGAGAAACAGTGGTATGCGAGAAAAACCCCGACGGCTCTTCCCTAATCACGTGCTGAAGGAACTCTCATTCACTCTGATTCTGAGCTAGATTCACCTACATCCTCAGAATATATCTCTTCTTCGTAGATGCTTTCATGTGAGAGAATATCCTCAAATTGATAAATCTGCACCAAATCCTGAAAATAGACAGCATCCTCAAATTCCTTGGTATGCTCGAACTGTCTTACTCTTCGGCTTTGGTTTTCTGGACAATCTGTAGAGATATGTCCTCTTGCTCCGCATGTCCAGCAGTTACAATCTCTGAAACTCTCATTTGCACGAGTAGGTGTGCGTCTGCAAGTTCTCTTCGTTGGTGTTCTGCTAGAACTAGCTTGGTTAGAACCTGTTGACGAGATTCTACTCCTTATTGGTCCTGATCTTTGCCCCGATCTGTAGCTTCGGGCTTTCTGCTTTGACCAGAACTTTCTAGGTCTCCATGAAGACCTACTTCTTCTTGAACTACCTCCTCGGGCATATGGATGACTTCTATGCTTCTTCATCTTTCGCCTTTGTGGGTAGTTCCCAATGATTGTAGGAATATTAATTCCCGTACAACAAAGAGGAGCCATTTTGTTGATTCCTCTGAGCTTCTTGAAATTCTTTTGGTGCTTTGCTTGGTAGCACCACTCCGCAAGCTTGACTTTAAGAAATGACATTCTCCTGGACACCGTCTCAATTACATGAGGTGTATACTCCTGGATAAGCATTTCTCTCCATGGGCTCAGAATTTTGGCAAAGAACAGCTCTGCTGCAACCTTTTCCGCTATCTTCGACTTTCATCGATACTTTATAAAAAGTTTGATGTATTCGTCTACATAGCAGATGTCATGTAGTTCCAGGCTAATTCGAGCTTGTCTGTATTTCTTAGCCTTTTCTTCCTCCATTCCTTCGAAGTAGCTTATTCCGATGAAACAGATTTTGAAGAATCTCACCATATTGTCCACGATCTCTTTCAGGGACTCTCCGGCTAAAACTTCTTCCTTGGTTCCTGGGTCTCCTAGATCCCAGGCAATCTTGACTGATCCTTCCAGACTCATTTTTAGAAGTAAAATGAATCATTCTTTGCTTAAGTCAAGTGTTCCTGCTGCTATTCTCATTGCTGAAGCCCATTCATCAATAAGAATTTCTCTGTTTTTGAAATCCAAGATATCCATGCTGAGCATAAGTCCATATGGATGGATTGGATCTAGCTGTGATTTTTCGTAGGGCGTCTGATGAATATCTAGCCTTCGGGAACGATTCCTTGTTCCAACTGGGGGATCCAAAGTTGCTGAGGTGAAATCCTCCCTGTGTGGCATATTTTGATCACCTTCGGGTGGGTTGTGTGACTTGAAATTCTCTTGTGGTGGAGGTCTTTGTACAAGCTCTCCTGTCTTGATTTCTACGAGATTTATCCCCCAAATGAATCCGCAAGATCTCGTAGATCTTTCAGGTTGATTCTTTCCATTACTTTGTGGGATGTAATGGCTCTCCTCGTAGGACTGCAATCATTTTTTCAGTCTCTGTCAAAGGCCTTCGGACCTCCTATGCTTTCCCTTTTTGATGTAAAAGGGGTTCTGTTCTGTAGAACGGTGGTAACCATCATCCGTTCCTTCTTCCTGCCGGAGTTGGCCTTGACTCCAATTCCTTAACTCGGGATTGAACATCTTGAAGGTTTTCTAGAATCTCCTTCTGATGTTTAATCATAATCTCCATCTGACTTTGAATCTGATGGATCTGTGCAGGGACATGGTATTGAAGGTAGCCATAGCGCTGCACTGTCTTCTGAATCTCTCTAAGATCTTGGGATATCTTAGAAGAATCTGGCTCGATTTCTCGAAAGGTTGGTTCTCCCATCCTAATCATCTGACCGGACCCTGTTGGATCATTGGGGTCTGGAACAACGTCCTCGTGTTCAGGATGATCGTCTTCCTGAAGTTCGGCTAACTGGAACTGAAGTTGGAGGTTCACTTGATGAAGCCTCTTAGCCATCCTTTCCAATTTCTTGTAATGATTTATGCCTGGTGTGCATAAACCTTTTCCTCGTAACAGTTTCCATTTATGGTTGAAGCGTTGAGCTTCTGCCATATGCTTCTGGTTTAGGTTTTTCAATTTCTGGAAATACAACCTGTAAGAATGACACTTCGAACATACGTTCGGGTCCATAATTTCTTGAATCGTCTCATCCGTATAGATTACAAATTAATATTCAAGATATTATCATAGTATTTCCAGAATAAACCTAGGCTCTGATACCATTTTGTGCCGAGGATCGCAAAAAACGAGGACTTGTAAAAAGACGAAGTTAAATGTTGCTTTTAATAAATATAAGGATATAAAAGATAATTAAATATTATATATGAACTTCTTTGTAATTTAAACAAAAGCCTAAAGGATAGAATGCAATATATCAAACTATTGAGGGGTAAAAGAGTCATCATAAAACACCCAATTGATTTGAAAATTTGAAAAGTGGACTTATTTCAACAAAATTGTTTCCAATTTGGCTATTTATGCACTAAGATTTTTTCCCAAGACTTAAGTAGATTTTGTGTCACCAAAGTGGACTTCCATGTAATTTTCCGTTTTATTTTTCTTAATCACCATTCACCAATAACATGACTAAACCAATACATTATAAGAAAAAAGCTAAAATTTAAAAAAATGAGGAGTGCTCAAAATCTTTTTTTTTTTTCGTTTACATAATAGATAAAATCATCCAAATCTACAAAAAAATTAAAACGAAAGGGGGCCAATCTTTTCCTTGCACGGCAAAGAAGATGTTTCCACATTTGTTTCCTACCTCAACCACATCACAGTTCTGGTTTGTTTGATATCGTTTTTAAGGATGATGTTTTTGGGGCGGTATCAAGCAACACGTCATTTTAATTTTTTTTTTACAAAAAAATGACACATGTAGTAGGATCAAGGATGTCACCTTAGAGCGACATGCAAAAAACCATGAAATGTGGTGATAAAAAATATGGTGCCGTTGGTGATAAATTCATTATTATTAGAAAATCTAAATTAATTTTTTTGCGGATACATTCTTTATTCTTTTTTGTTTGATAAATTTATTTTTAATACAAATACATTCGATCAATCATGAACCAATAATCGATAATAAAAAAAAATTATATCATAATTATTTGTATTAAACAATAATTTTAATTATTATGTTTGTGCATTATAATGTGCATAAAAATTCAAGAAACATACACTATTTTAATTTTGTAAAATCTTCGTCATTTAATACACGCACACACACATTGAACCTTGAACTAAGACTAGTTAACAATTTTTTAATCCATTGTTAATCTGCAAATCAAATTTTCGGCCATAGGCACATTGCGTTATCACTAACAATTGAACCATTTAATTACTTAATTGTAGTTATAAAAGGTATAATCATATACTTGTGGAAAACATTATACGGGAAACAATCGTTAATTATATTTAAAAGTAATTTTCAGATTTATTAGTTAACATTTTTAAAAGTATAAATCTCGATATTTTAAAAAAAATTGAATTCAGTTATGAGACATCCACAAGCTTCAAAAATCGAGATAGGGTATGTCACAATTTTAATCTACTACATTGAGGAAGAAACCGTAAAATAACCCGACCCCATTTATTATTTAAAAAAAATTAGAATTGATACTTTTTAAGAAATTATATTTTACATTTTTTTTAATTTAATAAAAAATCGACTATATATTATTTCAAGAAAGTCAAAATAGACAACAACCTTTAGTTTAGCATGTGATTCTTGGACCAATGATAAGAAATACCCCTTAACTTTAATGCAATTAGACAAATCTGTCAAATGCTCCATCTTGGAATTTCAATTAATCGAAGTTTATTTCTTTTTTTATTCCTTTATATTTTATTTTTTCATTTTCTAAATAAGGACGTACAAAATTCACATATATATGTATATAAAATGTATTTTTAAAGTTAGTTGGAAATATAATGTATGAATTTTTATATTTTTGGAAAAAGACAATTTTAGTGAATATGTAATATAATTTCATTGTATATTAGATTATTTAATTCTTAATCAAAAATATCGTTTTAATTTTTTTAAAATGTGATATTTTGAATTACAATATAATGCAGTAATATACACAGAAATATGGGTATACAATGAAAATATATTTTCTAAATTATATGTAAATATAGCTATGTTGTCGTGGAACGAAATGACGCTTTTGCGATCTAGAAAATATGTCCAAATTATTTAATTTTGTAATTTAAAAAAACCCAACAATAATAACCGTGATCATTTCGTGAAATACCAACGGAATTAAAATAGTAGCATCTATGACTTCCTCCGCAGCTTTGTCGCCTAACCATGAACAACATGGCATAATATTTTATCACACAGCCTCACGCCAACCCTCAGCAGGTATCTACCATCCAATCATGGTTAAACACCTTTCATATATCCGTCTCCATATCTTCTTTTATTACACAAATTGTGTTCTGCTCTAAACATCGTTCCCTCTGCTCTAAGAAATGATTATAAATGAAACTGAAGTCGTAGATTCATTTCTTCAAACTCCGTAATCAGCTTCAGAGTACTTTAAACGAAGGGAAACAACTATTTTTCATGATTTTGAGTCTAATTTTCGCTGTTTAATTAACTTTTAATCTTTGAATACTGTAGTTTTGTCAATCACATGACAGCTCTATTCCGTTTTCTGTCACAGGTTCACTGTATCTTTCTTCGCTTTGTCCTCTTTCTTTGTCCGCCTTTTGTATCCGTATCCACTTTTTTTCAACAGTTTCTTGAAATTTTACTTGGGCACAGGAAAGTTGAGTGGCCTTTTCAAGATTCCTCACCATGTGTGAAAAAAAGTAGTATTCAGATTCCCATATTTTGACTTAATACTCTAGAAAAGCTCCACTTATTTAATCTACTCTTGTATTGGCCGCAAATTCGTTTACTTCAATTCCAGGTGGGTTTTTTGTTTTAGGAAATTCACCTCACTAGGTGTTGAAACTACAGACAATGAACAGAGAAACTTTGCAGCCATGGATCAGGACGTCAGACTGGTTGTTCGAGGAAAATAAGGTGATGACAAAATGGACACCAGAGGAAAATAAAAGATTTGAAAATGCACTGGCGTTCTTTGATAAAGATACCCCAGACAGGTGGTACAATGTGGCGGCCATGATTCCTGGAAAGACGGTAAGTGATGTGGTGAAACAGTATAAAGAATTGGTAGAAGATGTTAGTGATATAGAAGCAGGGCTAATACCAATTCCAGGTTATGCGAACAACACTTTCACCTTGGAGTGGGTGAGTACTCACCCTTGTCAGGGATTAAAACCAATGTATAATCCAAGCGGGAAAAGGAGCTCTTCGATTCGGGGTTCGGACCACGAACGGAAAAAAGGGGTGCCCTGGACCGAGGAGGAACACAGGTGATTAAATTACCCTTACTTTTCTTGATTTTATTTCTTTTGTAAGATCTTACTTATTTTCAAGGCATCAGGCAATTTCTGTTGGGCCTCAAAAAGTATGGAAAAGGGGATTGGAGGAACATTTCGCGCAACTTCGTGACAACAAGGACCCCGACACAGGTCGCGAGTCATGCTCAGAAGTACTTTATCAGGCAGGTTTCTGGAGGGAAAGATAAGAGAAGATCAAGCATACATGATATGACAACTATGAATCTTACGGAAACCGAGTCTTCATCACCTGATAAAGATCAAACCAGGCCTGATTCGCCACATGAATCAGCCTTAATCTTGAATTCCCAACAAAACTTGGACGAAATTGCAGCTTTTGTGCCGGAAACGTACGAGTCTAGTGTTCTGCAAAATCCAGGGTCAATGATGGGTTTCGCTCCTGGAAACAGCGGCTTGATCATCAGTCATTTTCCAGGGAATTCTTCATTTGGATTCAACCTTTATAACGGTGAAATCTTCCAGGTGCAACGCGGGCAGCAACATTGATTTCTTAGGAGACTAAACTAGTACTCCATACATGTCATGTCAGCAAGATTTTAACCTTGAAGTAGTATAAGAAAATTATGGTTTTAATTTTCAGCTGTTCATGATGAGAAATCTTCGACTTATGATTGTAAATATTAGTAGCAAAAAAATAAAATAGAAATCGAAATACAACTTCCCCGTTACACTTTGCGTTCTACGGCGGCGGAACAAGTGAAGATTCTTACTCTGACAAATGTTACTCTATGCTTGTCCTATGATTCCCAACTTGACAGAATATAATTTTCTTTTCATGATTTGATGATTAAAACAAACACAAACATTCGTACTACCTTTTCTTTCTTACATTTCTTCGAATCTCATCGTGTTTTGAACGGGTTCTGAATCACATTTATGATAAAATTAATAAATGTGTTTTGACATTGATAAAGTTGAATATTTAATTAAGTTGCTCGTAATTGGTTCCCCCTGTTTATTCTTATAACCATATTCCTTCTATTTTTCATAGATTGATCCTGATAAGTAATTCTCCAAGCATTTCGACCATATCTTTTCCTTTAAGTGCATGTAAAAGTTGAAAATTTCCATTATTCTAGTGAGGAACCATGAATCAATGTTATTTAAGACTGACCAAGTTAGGTAGGTCTATGAGTTACAACGATTTAAAGGGTTGAACTAAAAAATAAAATTTCTGAAAGTGCATGTGGCTGGAGCCCATCCTAGCTCAACGGTAGCTCCGCCCCTGATTCTATTTGATCTGGGTAATGGAGATTATATTTAAAAGCATTGTACTTGAAATTTAAACATTTTTTGAGTTCAAATAAACGATTACAAGTGGTCGGTCCCTAAGTCTCCCAAGGATAGAGTTAACATCTTTAAAAGTAGGGAGAACTAATTAGATATGAATCTAAAGAATTGAGTCAAAACCCATTATTCCTCTCCCAATAAAGGGGTATAAACCAAATTATCAGTCAAACAGCATTCATAGATTTCATGCTACTTTCTCTTCTTGTTTGCTCACTAATGGTACTCTTCTCTCTATTATTGATCCTGAAAAGAAATCTACAAAATTTATTATAGATTTTTTAAAAAAGTTAATCATAAAATTTGAAATCTATCTCTATTTGATCGGACAATATCAAAACTAAATCTTGAAATTCTTATGTTTTACTCACCCTTACACTGTTTTAGGTCCCATGACTCCAATTCCAGCCACTAGCTAGCCCAATAATTTTATGGCAACAAGAGCAAAATTCCCATCAAGACGAGCTCTTTTGGGAAATGACAAAACAACCCCACTCTCTATTTCTTTTTCAAATGGAGGCCCCCCCTTTTTGCAAGTTGCCCCATTTAAAAGAACTTTACTACTTTATTCTTAATGATCATGATATTCCCCCCTTAAGTATATTTAGACCATATACCTTATCTCACAATCTAAAATAATTTTGTGCATGTGTTCTTTATTCTTATTCTCACTAGATTCTAGTACCTTTTTTTTCAAAACGATAAAATCTATACCTTTCTTTTGTCACAACTTGCATTCTCGTAATCAGAAGCGGGGCCAGGAATATAATTTAGAGGTGAAAACTTTTTTAAAAAAGAATTATGGGTAAAACGTAAAAAAACATTTTTTTTTATAAAACATTCGCCCCTATAAAAAACATTAAAAAAAATAATTAAAAAATTGGAGGATGCGGTGCCTCCGCCACTGCTCATAATTATGGTACATCAGAATTATTTGACAGTATGGTAAATGTTTGAGATCAGCTATTTTTACCATCAATTAAAATTAAATTTTATGCAAATATTCTTTAAACCAAAATCTACAATTTGCATGACATGTTGAAGAACAGGCTGGCAATACTAATTTCATGTGGGGTACTAAATCCTTGTGGCATAAAGTGATACTTCTCTATGGTGATTTCCTTGTATGCCCCCACCAAAAGATGCACAAGAATAAATTTAGTGGAAGCTTGTGAAACATATCTAAGGAAAGATAGAAAGAACATGCGAAATTATGTATTAACATTAACATTAACGTTAAAATGATTCTCTATAAGTGAATTCGAGATTCATATATGTACAAGTGTCAAGTGTGGGAAGTTTGACTTGATGAGTACAAAAAGAGATTTGTGTTGTTAAATTAAAGATGTATACACGAGTCCAAGCTTCTAATATTTTAATATTGTTTATGTTGATTCCTTGATGATATTATGTGTTTCTGTTGTTTTTGTGTATTTCAAGAATCGAGGTCGAATTATATGAAAGTGGAGGAATTGAGCTTAAAATGATGAAAAATCTCAAATGAGTAAACCGGCCTTCTTGTCCCACTTCTGACCATGCTGATCAAGTTTTCCCGGTCTTTCCCTCATGAACAGACAGTCCCCGATACTTATTTGTCTCACGTTAGTGTTAGTTTCGATAAAATATTGAGTACTTAACTCATCAATGACCTACATTGCGTGGTGTTATGTTATTGCGCATAAATGGGGCGATTATTATGATGTCTCACGCGGTCACGCGGCCCACTACCCATAATGGATTAGTGAACATTGTCCAATGCGTAAATAAAGTGGGCCCAGTTTCATAGAAAATGAAATATACAGTCCACCCGGACATTCAGCCCATTTGATTTTTAATCTTACCGCTTACGAAATAGTTGTTTTGTTATAAAGTGGGCCCAGTTTCATAGAAAATGGAATATACAGTCCACCCGGACATTCAGCCCATTTCATTTTTAATCTTACCGCTTACGAAATAGTTGTTTTGTGTTATTTTTTTCCCCCTTGTTTTCGAGCTAATAATAATTTATCCTCTTGTGATATCATTAATAAATATTTTATCCCCTTTGTTTTGTAGATAGACATTTTATCATGTGATTGTGAAATATAGCTAACGGCCCCTCCATAATTTTTAATAATTTTTGGATTGTAATTATGAAAATATTATCATTTGAACATATTCACAAACAGCTTGGAGTATGATGTCTATTTTCAATCTTAGGGAGTAATTTGCACGTAATCAAAATTACAGGAAGGTAAATTGCTATATTATAAAATTCTGTCAATTTTTGTAAAAAAAAAATTTAGGTACAGATTACCCTCTATGTTACTATTTTTGGTGAATTTTGTCTCTCAATGTTACAATGTCATTTTAACATGTAATTCAAAAGCTTAGACGTAAGATATGACATGTGTAAAATACAAATCGATCCAGTTCCTCCACCACCGCGAACTCCAGTTTTCAAGTAATTGTAGTAAAACTTGACCTGCTTCTTAGGTCTAGGTGCTTTTCTTCTAGTCCTCTTATCTTGATTTCTCGAATCGAGAGATCCATGAATGGGGATCCTGATGCATATAGATACAAATGGTCCAATGGGAGCAAGAATTTCCAGGAAGATTTGAATTAGATCCGCTCTTCATAGACAAACTTGGGATATGGAAAAGATTCTTCCAGTGTCTCGGGTTCGAGGGATTTCTGATACAAATATTCAATCCTATCAATTTTGGGAGTATAATATGCAATTTCAAAAAACATAAGGATTATTTTGAAATTTAAGAATAAAATATTAAATTCTCTGGCGTTTCCAAAATTTGTTTGTCATAGGATGTGACAAGGTAAATTTGAATAATCCTGTGGAATAGAGTGTTGATAAGGCAGGTTCAATGTGTCTGCCTAATTTATTCCAAATGTGAATTATTTAAGATTACATCAAAAGGTACTTTATTCTCAGCCAGTCAAAATTGGTGTTTTCGTACATTCCCAAAACAACAAAATGTGTCTGCTTTCAAATTTCATGTTCCACGTACGATAAAAACAATGTTTTTCATCAAACTTTCTATCTTTTAAGACTCTAATTTTGATGTAAACTGTCTCTTATCATATCTATACAAAACTAATCAAGTCTTACCAAATCTTGCGGATAATGAAAAATCACATAAGAAACAGTTCCTTCATGCCTATGAATATCCGGATACAATCGGGGACGGATAAAGGATTTTTACCAAGGATGACAAAAAAATATCAAAATAAAGAAGAACGGAAAAATTTTTAGATCAAAATAAAATTTAAGGGATGCAAAATATAATTTTTAGGAGCAAACTGTATTTTTTGAATGGTAATTTTTTTTGGATACATCCGTCAGTGTGTACGATGCAAGCAAGTATAAGTCATTTTCTATCATTCATTGATCATATTGGCGTAGATTTTTCCCGTTTCTGACTTAAGCATTTTCTAAGTGCATTCACCTATCTGTATGTTTGATGTTTCATATCTCTATTAGTTTGACAAATATTAGATCAAAGATGGCGGTACACCTCATTTTCTATAGCACATTATGGTCTAGTAAAACATGAATTCATTGTATCTAACTATTGGAGAATAAAATAATACATGAACACAAAGACTACCTTATCCAAAGAACACTGAACTAAATGTGGTGTTATGTGTTACGCACCTAAATTTGTCGGAATTCGGACAAGAAACACATAGACCATCTTTCGACTTTCTTTTCTCAAAATTAATCATGGCCATATATTGAGGGTGTGACAACCTAGATGTGGCCCAAAATGAATTATCTTACATAATTATTTAGCTCACATTCACTTAAGATATTGAAAACAATTATTAAGATATTTCTTTAAAAATTTGATAATTTTATTTAAAAGGAAGTTTTAATATTTAAGCATAAGCTAGTACGACTTCAAAAATCTTTTGTTCACACAAAAATAGAAAAAAATATTTTGATATTTATCTTAGGAACGCTTTTTTCGGAATAGTTTGAAAAATGAATTTAATCAAATATTCTTTTTATGCCGCTATTGCTTCATTTTAATTTAATAATGGTTAACTATGGAACTCTTGTAATAAATAGGTACACGAACGAAGACACTATTTTTTTACTATTGACATCATCCTACTTGTCTATTGACCCTTTTTATTCATTGGGTATGGAGGGAAATCACCGCCTAGATCCGGTGGAGGATATGTCAAAATATTAAAGGGAAGAATGAACAAGCATAACTATGCACCCAAATTCTAATGCATCATTTTCGGATGATATTAAAGGAAAGAATGAGCAAACATAGCTATGCACCCAAATTCTAGTGCATGGATGATTAGTGATGGAGCTAATCAAGTCTTACCATATAAGTGTTAACCTTAATTATAGTGATGTAGATTAGACTATAATTATGTACCTATTGTTCTAGATCTTTGTATTTAAATAAGTGTAATGTTGTAACATTGCAATGAGATTTTTCTAACATTAGTTTGGAATATACAGAAAATTCTCAAGCCCTTCTTCTTTCTTATGTTCATCATAGTAATGACATTCAAGAACACTTCTATTCATATACATTTTTACATGGTATCAGAGCAAGTCAAGTAACTAAAACTTGATTTGTTCTTCGATCCTGATTATATTTTTATTCATCTTAACATCATTTCTTAATCATGGCTACGGACGGATCATCGTCCTCTGTATAATCTGGTGTTCGCACTCATGGCACACCTACGAAAGATCCTAGTCAGCCATTTTACCTTTATCCTAGTGATACCACTAACACAATAATCATTTCACCTCCTCTCACTGGTCCTAATTTCATCACCTGGCACAGGGCTTTCACCCTTGTTGTTTCAATCAAAAATAAATTAGGATTTCTGGATGGAAGTGTTCCCACTCCAGACATTGCAGATCCTCTATATGTTCCATGGGTTCGATGCAATAATCTTCTCTTCTCATGGATTTTGAACTACGTCTCCAAAGAAATTGCAACGTCCTATATATCAATTCAACAAAGGAAGTTTGGGATAGACTTTCGGACTCACTTTTCCCAACCCGACAATATTCAAATTTATCAATTGCAGCAACAACTCAATGGTTTGGCCCAAGGTTATATGTCCATCAATGAGTATTTTACTAGTTTGACTGTCCTATGGGAGGAGCTACGTAACTACCGACCATTGCCCTGCTGCACATGCTGGAAATGCACTTGTCAAGCTCTTCGCACTGTGGGAGGAGTACAAACATCTGATCATGTATTCAAATTCTTAATGGGATTGAATGAGTCTTACGACAAGTCAAGGCCACGTTTACACCAGTAATGGAATCTGCATCAATGGCTGCCATTCAAAACAATTCAAAGGAAAAGGAAATAAATTGTGACAACTATCGGAAACCTTGGCATACAAGAGAAAATTGCTATCGGTTGATTGGGTTTCCTGCGAATTTCAAATTCACCAATCAAAAGGAAATCAGTCTGCCAACAATCATTCTAAAAATCTCACTCTTCAGCAAACAATGTTGTTTTGCAGGACTTGCCAGTTGTGAAGGAAAATGCTCCAGTCACAATTACTCAAGATAAACTTCAAAGGATTATGGCACTTCTCCACACTGGTTCTGTACAGCCAAATCAAAATTAAACTCAACACACGCACAACCTAGAGTCCTCTTCCACCACACCATGTCATTCCAACATGGCATGTATTTCATCCTCGTCATTTTCAGCACATTCACTGCAATCACCACCTCACACTCATTCTTGGATTATCGACACAGGGGCAACATATCATATGATCTGCTCCCTAGACCTATTTTCTTCATACAAATGCATTCATACACTTATGTTCACTTACCCAATGGTTCTAGAATTCAAACCACACATAGGGGTACTGTGAAACTGTCAAATAATCTTATTCTCACAGAAGTCCTTTGCATCCCATATTTCACCTTTAATCTGATATTAGCGAGCAAGCTAGCCCAAGACCGATCACTTTGTCTAGTCTTTCTCAATGATTTTGGATACATACATGCCATATCTTCAGGGATGATGATTGGACTAGCTAGATCACACAATGGACTCTATCATTTTCATCTGAATCCTAAGGCCCCAGCCATGGATCCTCTTCCATTGCTGTCACATTCTACTTCTCAAGTCAGTCGAATTGCAAGACAGATTCTAATCTATGGCACCTGAGATTAGGACATTTATCTGATCAAGTCAGTCCGTTTGTGCTTGAGAGTATCCATAGCCCTTGATTGATTTACTAAGCCTTTCAAAACAGGCTCTGATGTCATGTTTGAGATTGGGAGAAATCCCGAATACTTAAATATTTGCTGAATGAATACTTATAATATGATATGATATTTCTAAATCAGTAACGAATCAAATTACTATATTGAATAATAACAATCTACCCATTACATAATTGTCGCACTTTCTCCTGAGCACTTACCAAGAAATTTACTAATAAATCATGCATATGTGATAAGGTTACGGACAAAAATGGCAATATACTTGTGTTTCACGTGTTGATTTTGAGATGTTCACATGGACGGCATCAAGGATTCCCTATTTTTAGAGTATAATTTTCACATGTTTATAATTATCCCATATTTGTTATAATGTTGAAATACGTCACTATTAAAACATTAAGAGAAACAAGAAAACGTAACCTAAAAATGAAATAATGGTAAATCGAAGGGAAATATTAACTTTGCAATTGTATTTGTCGGACATCTAAATTGTCCGAAGGTCTAAGTCGTCCACATAAGGTGGATCCACTCGTCGAGACCAAATCGATTCTTTCATGGCCCATAAAGATCACTATTTTCACTTTTTTCCGACACCGTTTTACTTCATAAATTATTTGATGATAAACTAGTATTATTTCATGAGTTTTTTTCCCTCAAAAGTGAGAGATTATCAATTTTTTTTTTTATAATTCAAAATAACTACAATGCTTTCTATAGTTTTTGGTGAAGCACTGAAGGTTCGATTCTCGAGCACAGAGAAGGCTTGGTGTACAACTTTTCCTGAATATCATAACACCACCATTTGGTTTTCTTCACAAGATTAAATATTGTACGAGAATATTTTCATCTAAAGATAGTGGGATAGCAATGACACGTCCACGATCTCTCGATTGCCTGTTGGCACAATTGGTCTTTCGTGACTATCCGACAAACCATTGATCCTGATAGATGGATAATAAGTTGTGAAACTTTGCTTTTATTTTATTTTTTCCTTCGGACATGACATGTCTCGGTTTCTGGATATGTATTATCAGCTAAATTTGGATCCAGACGCATACACAGTTGAGATCGTATCAATCAAATGTACAAACACTTGTTGGGTAAATTTTTGGAATTTGAAATAACCGAGTATAATTTTTGTAGTACAAACATCTGGGTATGTGCTTTAAAAAGTTAGTAAATAAAAACAACAATGACTTCGTAGTATGAATGTCGAGGCGAGATTTAGAATCTTCATCCTTAAGATAATATTGCCCGATACGGTACTAACGGTTCAATTGACAATTTATCTATACAACAACTTATGACTTATGATAGCTCAAACCACAAAGGTTTGAAAGCACTCAACTTGAGAAAGAATGAACAAAATGCACAAGATTTTACTCGTGAATTTGAAGTGACTTTTCGAAACAATCTGATATTAATTCATTCAAGGGTTGTTCATTATATACTAGACCAAGTATTGCCACCTATAGACACCAATTGAAGGCAACAATTCAGGAAAAAAATGCAGCAATAAGCGAAGTTATGCACCCAACCCAAAAATATGCACATACGATCGATCACGCCCTTTTTTCTTTCGATGCTTAATATCTAATTCTTTAAACATTTTCCAACAATTTTCACCTAAATCATTAGATATGTGAATTCCAACTCCATTAATTCAAATTATATAACTTAAAAGGAAAATTCATGCATAACTCGGGTATAGACCTCGATTTATATACAAACACATATCATGATTTGATAAATCATTATTGACAAGAATTTATATGTGTTACCTATACATAATGTTCTCATTCAAAATTCATACCCTTTAAGAATAGTGAATAGAAGTAACAATGGGTAGTCGACAAGTGTCCACCACTTCCATGTGAGAAGTACATGAGCGATATCCTCGAACAATTACCCCCCATTGATCACTCTACTCTGTCTATATATATTTTCAGCTCTCGGAATCAATTCGTACGTACCAGTTATACACTTCTCAAAACCCAAGAAATTAGTCATGCCCTCTTCTTCGGTGGTCATCGTCTCTAAACAAACTGTGTATCCTCAACACAAATCCGCCATCAAATCTTTGAAGCTCTCCGTCTCTGATCTTCCCATGCTTTCATGCCAATATATTCAGAAAGGCGTTTTACTTCCAGCTCCTCTGCTTCCCCCGGCTTCCCTTATCTCCCTTTTTAAGCTTTCACTCTCTAAAACCCTCTCTCACTTCCCACCACTCGCGGGCAGGCTCAGCACCGACGATGCTACCGGCCATGTGTATATTCTTTGCAACGATGCTGGTGTAGATTTTTATCATGCCAAGGCGTCGCACCTCTCTACTGCGGCATTGATTCCTCCGTATGATCAAGACATCCCCGCCGTTTACCGGCGGTTCTTCCCGTTCGACAACACTCTCAGCTACTCCGGCCATCACAAGCCACTCGTTGCCGTTCAGATCACTGAACTAACCGATGCCGTTTTCGTCGGATGCACAATGAATCACGCCGTGGTTGACGGTACGTCCTTCTGGAACTTCTTCAACACCTTCGCAGAAATTGCGCGAGGTGAGAGTAAGATTTCGAAGGCGCCGGATTTCGGCCGTGACACCGTTTTTGATTCACCAGCTGTGCTGGCGTTCCCCCCCGGTGGACCGTCGGTTACTTTTTCCGGCGACGAGCCTCTGCGAGAGAAGATCTTCCATTTCAGCAGGGAAGCAATCCTAAGACTGAAATCTAGGGCTAACAATAACCCTATTCAAGAGCCACAAATTTTCGCCGCTGAGATTATGAGCAAACAATGTAACGACAATTTGGCAGTTACTAACGGTGCACATAACCGCAAGAGTAACGGAAAGATAACGTCCGTCATGGAAGCAAAACCGCCAACGGCTGAGATCTCATCGTTCCAGTCCCTATGCGCTCAGCTGTGGAGATCCGTGACACGTGCCAGAAAGCTAGCCCCCAGCAAAACGACGACATTCAGAATGGCGGTGAACTGCAGACTTCGGCTCGAGCCGCGGCTCGCCGCACTCTATTTCGGTAACGCAATCCAAAGCATACCAACCCTTGCCAAAGCCGGCGAGCTGTTAGGCAACGATTTGAACTGGGGAGCTAATCAGCTGCACGATAACGTAGTGGCCCACGATGACGCTACGGTGCGGCGGGGTGTGAAGGATTGGGAGAGCAATCCTAGGCTGTTCCCACTGGGGAATTTCGACGGTGCGATGATCACCATGGGAAGCTCCCCTAGGTTTCCAATGTACGATAATGATTTCGGGTGGGGGCGACCGTTGGTAGTGAGAAGCGGTAAGGCTAACAAATTCGACGGTAAGATCTCGGCCTTTCCGGGGAGAGAAGGAAATGGGAGCGTTGATCTTGAGGTAGTTCTTCCGCCGGAGACCATGGTTGAACTTGTAAATGATTTGGAATTTATGCAATATGTTTCCTAAATCAAACATTGAGTTTGATTATTTGGTCCAAATCAACTAAAATCGATTGCGATTTCTTTTAGCATTTTATCCGAAACTAAACTCTGGTATTTTTTGAAAATGTTGGGAACATTTTTCAATACAATACCCCTGTCGAAATTCAAGAACAACATTTTTAGTGGTAAACCAATAATTAATCAAATAAATTTTTTTTAACACATGGATACAAATGATATTTTTTTAAAAAAATATGTTTTGAGAAGGACTCGAACCTGAGAATTCTTACAATGAGAAATAGATGATAACCAGTAGACGAAGACATTGTTGTCTGGATGCAACTTATAGTTGTGTGTAAAATTTTATAATCTAAACATTAAAATTTGATATATTAAATCCGAGTAAATAATATTTTATAAAATTAAACAACGAATTGTATATAGTATTTGTTTGTCAAAGAGTTTTATTAATTAAATATGTGTTATGATATTACCATAGCATTTTATGTTATTACAGAGCAATTTTCTTGTTAAACTCCATGAATTTAACATGAAAATTGTTACGACAACAATATAAAATGAAGCACAATTTTCATCCGAGATTGGCAGGTTGTGTTAAAAAAAGCGCCATTATCTACACACACCAAACAATTTATTAATTAACTCACAATCCTCTAGCAAAGTCAAAATTCATCTTTGGCGTGCAATCTATAATGCCCTTCCAGCCAGAATTCATATTAGAGCTCGTGGTATTCATTTAGACCTGGTGTGTTCTCCATGTTTGACCTCTTCTGAGGATTGTTCTCATACTGATACGACTACAAATGAGAAACATTAGCAAGTAACAAACAGCAAGATTGCCAACAAGAGTAAAAGATTATGTAGTTTCGAATTAATATCAAAGTGTACTCATCAGTTGGTTAGTTACAATAGTTAGTCAATTAGTTGTAGTTGAGTTAGTTATTTGCATGTAATCCACAAGAGTATAAATAGTTCATTGTGCAGCATTTGTAAGCATGGAATTCATTGTTCAAAAAAATCTCTTTTCTCCCTAATTCTCTCTTCCAATCTCCAATCCTCAAGGAGGCCAGCCTTTCTCGAAAAAGCTTGATTTTGACCCTAACACATGCTCTGCAAGTTTATATATACAAAGCATGGGAACTCTCGGCACTTTGGCCTCTGTTGGTGCGTTTCAGGGATGTTCTTTTTCGGATTTATTTTGTTGGATAGAAGATTTTGGCAAATGGTTTGTTGGATTGTGTGGCTAGACCATAATCAACTGATTTTTGAAAGAAATGAATCTTTAGCAAGATTGGTGCTTGATCGTGCGAGTAGCTATTGGGGGCTTTTCTTATCATGCTGTCAACATCGATTTTCCACACCATCTCAGCATGCGTAATTGAGGCAGATGACATGACTGTGGTAAATGCTGAAAGAGTTAAAGTAAATGAACAAACCAAAGACACGTAATTATTTTGAATTGATTGGCTTGTTAGCCATTCGCATTTCTTGCCATGTATTTATAGAAAAACAAGGAATAAATAATATATGTTACATCAGATATTATTTTATGGTTTGAACTGAATGAGAAAGATCTGGAGATAACTTAGTAGTTGCACCAATATCAAATTGATCTGATATAGTCAAAGTCTTCCCTGATTGTCTCAACTTATCTTTGACTATATCGTTTTGGGGATCTTCGGTTGCACCAGATTGTATTTCTCTCAACTGATCTTTTAATATTCTAACACCCCCTGTCAAACTCATGGGTAGTTGACGAAGCATGAGTTTGTTCCTCAAGAATTGGAATCTGGATGCTGTTTGGCCTTTGGTAAATATTTCTGCTATCTGGTCTTTTGTAGAGATATGCTTCACCAAGACGTCTTTGTTGACTACTTTCTCTTGAATAAAATGATAGTCAATTTCTACATGTTTTGTCCTTGTAAGAAAGACAGGATTGGAAGCTAATGCCAATGCTCCTATGTTGTCACACCAGATAACTGGAGGTGATGGAAGGCATAATTGGAGTTCTTTCATCAGCATTCGAATCCAATAAGTTTTAGCTGTAGCCAAGGCTAAACTTCGATATTCTGCTTCCGTGCTTGAACGAGAGACTACACCTTGTTTCTTGGCACACCAGGATATTAAATTTTTTCCGAGAAACACACTAAATCCAGTGATGCTTCTTCGATCATCTGGGTTACCAGCCCAATCCGAATCACAGTAACATTAATGTTGATTGTTGATGGTGAATAAAAGAGTCCATAGTCACCTGTCCCTTTTAATATCGGAGTACTCTTTTGGCCGATATCCAATGTGATTCGGTTGGGTGGTGCATAAATTGGCACAATTGATTTACTGCATACGAGATATCGGGACGTGTAATGGTTCAATATTGGAGAGCTCCAACTACGCGCCTGTATTCTGTTGGGTCGGTCAGCAGGTTGCCATTATTAGAGGACAACTTCGTACCTGATGTGGTTGGACAAGCTAGAGGCTTTGCACCTTGCTTTTTTGTGCTGTCAAGAAGGTCAGAAATATATTTAGCTTGCCGAAGATGAAGACCTTCGTTGGTACGTGTTGCTTCAATTCCAAGAAAATAGTTTAACTGGCCAAGATCTCTTATGTGGAAAGTTGTCAAGAAATGATATAATTGTTGAATTGTTGGATCCAATTATGATAGTGTCATCTACATAGACCAACACAGACAATTTTAATGTGTTAGTACATAGAGTAAACAATGAATAATCAACTTTTGATTCCTCAAATCCCATCGAAACCAAACTCGTGGAGCTTGTTTAAGTTCATAGAGACATTTGTGTAAATGGCACTCAAAATATGGTTGGCTTGCATCAATGAAGCCTTGATTGCTCCATATACACTCTTCATCAAGAATTCCATGTAGGAATGCATTTGAGACATCCAATTGTTTTATAGGCCAATTAAATTGAATGGCCACTGATAAAACCATTTGAACTGTATTTGGTTTAACAACTGGAGAGAAGGTATCAAAATAATCAATTCCGGATTTTTGATCAAAGCCCTTTGCCACAAGCCTTGCTTTGTACCGTTCGATGCTACCATCCGACGTCGTTTAATTTTGAAGACCCATTTGTTTCTGACTATATGTTTGTTGTGCGGCCTTGGACAGAGAGACCAAGTTCCATTTTCCATCAATGCATCAAACTCACATCCTATAGCTTGTCTCCACTCGGGTTTTGTACTGCTTGTGTATAGCAAGTTGGCTCAGATTCAATTAAAAGAGTACTGAAGCAACGAAAAGGGTGACGAGTGGAATAAAACATTTTGAATCCAGGGAAATCTTTTGGTCTTGACTTTCATGTTGTGGATCGAGTAACAATAATATTTTCGTGTGAAGTTTGAGCAGAGGTTTGTAGGAGTTGTGGTTCAGTTATGGTATGCTCATGTGAAGATTGTGATTAAGTGAGGATATTGGCTGAACTCGTAGAGACACTTAAGGATGAGGATTCATTATGAGGCAAGGTGGTTTCAGATTGAACTTCGAGTACTGGAGTGATTTCGCAAGCAGTATGAGAAATTGGTAATTCATTGAGTGGAATTAAATGTGATGTAGGAGATAAACCTGGCTCCATCTTACTATCAAGGTCCGATGAAATGCAGCCCTTATCCTTTGCTGGAAACGAGATCTCGTCACTTAACTATCCACTATGTCGTGTTTTCCTAGTTTACTAGCCGAGAATTCTTATTTATTTTCTACTCCCTCTCCCGAGTGTTAAGCAGAAGTAATCATCTAACATCAATCTTGATATCCTTAGATCAATTATCAAACAATTGTAAATGCGCAGTAATTCCTTTAACGACTTCTATGGAGTTATAGGCCTCTCGAACAATATAACTACCACGATATGAATTCCTTCTTTCCTATTCATAATCCCCTCTCCCGAGTGATAGATCACAAATATAACATCATTCAATCCATGACCAGTAGATTAAAAGCATTAAGAACAGGAAAACACATATAAACCAAACGAAAAAACCAAATAATATTCAATCAACAATCAACGACATAGTTTCAACTCAAGATTCGTCTAACTCTAGAATAATAAATTAGTTCATGAATACATTAAATAAACACATAGACATGTATTTAATCATCATAAACATATAGAAAGAGATAATCAAACGAATATGAAGATGTCCCTCCTTCTCCGGTAGTCGCCGTCTTCTCCGTCTTCAAAATCTATGCCCTTCGTTGTAAGCGCGCCGCCTTGATTGATCTCCTCGCCTTCCAATACCTCACGTGAAGTTTGTTTCCTCCTCTTCTCACGTCTTTGTTCGTCAATCAATCTCCTTCTTCCTGTTCCTGTACGTGCGTCTCTTTTTATCGCCTCTCGTGCGTCTCTCGTGCGTCTCCAATTTTGTACCCCTTTCTCCCTCTGTCCGTGCTCTCTTTTATCGCCTCTTTTCTATCTGTACCTTTTTTCCTTTTTTACGTGAATCTTCTTCCCGTCAATTAATCCCCTTTGCTCTTTACGTCAATCTGCTCTCCTCCTCTCCCGCTTGCATCCCTTTTTGGTCAAATGAAAATCCTCCTTCCTTTCTCACGTGAAGTCTTTCCCCACTTATGCAACAAGATTTTATCAAATATTCTCCTAATATCATAATATATTATCATCCCTTTCAGCTTCATGCGATTTCCTTCCTTATCATGTTCCCGAAAATATTTAATAAAATTTTGTTGCAGCATGTATTCTATCCCGATGCACGTTTTTTCAACTCTTGTGACTCAATTTGAATTCTTGTCACATTAATGCCATCTCATCAACTTTTATGAATAAAATGCTTATTCATTGGATTCCTACAAAAATAACAAAACGACAACAAAATGCATAATTCTACTCGAATACCAACATAAAATAAAGTAAAAAGAGAATAAAATATAAGTGCAGATTTGCACTTATCAATACCCAAGAAAGATGCATTGTTTGCTTCTAAAAGAAAGCTTATTGTTTTCATATGGTCGTAGATATGGATACCACGCGCACCCAAATGTTCTAAGTGAGGTATAAGATGGCATTGTTTTATGGAGCATGCAGAAAGGGGATAGATTTTTGAGGACTTTTGTTGGAAGTCGATTTATTAAATAAACGGTTGTGAGGAAAGCATCGGGCCAATATTTATTTGATAGTTGTACCTTAGCTAATAAAGTTAAACCAATTTCTTGAACGTGTCGATGTTTCCTTTCAGCAATTCCATTTTGTTGTGATGTGTAAGGAAGGGCATGTTAATCTATGGTATATCCCATGAGTTGTTAAGAAGGATTTGAAAGATATTCACCCCCATTGTCTGATTATAGCTGTTTAATTTTAGAAGAGAATAATTTTCCACAAGAGCTTCGTATTGCTGAAAAATAAAAAATACATCAGACTTAAAAGGGCATGGGATACATCCATGTGAACCTACTGAAATCATCAACAAAAATAACATAATAATGACAACCACCAATTGAAGTTATTGGAGACACCCATGTATCAGTGTGAACCAGTTGTAAAGGTTTAGTAGAGACTCGAGTAGAATCAACAAAAGGCAATTTGGTGGCTTTTCCTAATTGACAAGAATTGCAAAAGTCTAACGTGTTTGAGGACTCATAAAGAGGCAGGTAGTTGCGCAAACCATCTAAGATGGATTTGGCAGGATGCCCGAGGCGATAATGACAGTTTTCAAAGGACGTTTTTATTCCTAACTTTGAAGTGAAACACCGCATTTTATTTGAGAAGCTCTTGTGGCCAGCAAAAGGATATATTCCATTTTCAACCAGTCCTTGAAATAGGATGTGATCCGTCTTGTTGTCATTGACACAAAAATCAATTCCAATGAGTACAAAATAACAATCATTATCTAAGCATAATCGATTGATGGATAAAAGATTTGCCGAGGCATTTGGACATTGAAGTAGGCTATTGAGTTTGAATGAATTTTGATCAAATTTTATGGTTGCATCTCCAGTATGTTTAATAATCAAACCTGAGCCATTGCCAATTTGGACAGTATCATCATCTGCGTAGGCGGTAATATGGGCATTGGCACCACTATCCGCGTACCAAACACTTTGGTCATATGAGTTATTAGCTTCAGCGGCCATGGCAGCAAGATCAATAGGTGGCAAGCGTCCCTGAAAGGAGAAATCAAAGCGATGATAGCAATCAAGAGCAATGTGTCCTTTCTTACCACAAATTTGACAAGTTGGCTGTCATATGTGTGTTGGTTGGTACGGGGTATAGGAGAAACTTGATTGGTTTTGTTTGGAAGTTGTGGTCTTCGAGTTGTGATTTGCTGTTTTGGTTTCCTTTGGATCCCAATAGAAAATCTACCACTTCATATGTTTGCATCCCATACTTGTTTGGAAGTTTACAATCCATAAACAGAAGAGACGAGCTTCTCAGTAATAGAAGCAAAAAGCCAACTTAGAACACATGCGTCTTTCTTTAACCACATGTAAGGTGTTTGTTCCGCCTTGAACGTCGATTGATAACCTGCAATCACAACAAGAAACCAATCACAGTATACAATTCACAAAGAATTATATAAATCTGAAATCGAAACAAGAGTAAGGGAATTGGGCTCAGGTCGAGCAGGGTTTCCTTTCAACGTCGTCACCGGGGAACCAAGGTATCGTAACCTAAGGTGGGAGACACACACACACTGCTCGTACACTGCCCGAACACTTAGCCGAAGGCGATGGATGAAAAAAACACAGCAGGGGAATCGCACGCAGGGTTACACCAAGGAAGGAGAAGGGCAACACAGAGCACTACACAGCCAAGCACAGTTAGCACAACCACGGCTAACAGCGGGGCAATAGCTCAAGCCACAAACCCGAACACTCCACCAGAAAGGGACGCGAAGGGGGGAAGAAAAATACACAAAGGATTTTCGGTACATCAGACTTCTCACTTACCTCATCATGGAACAACACCATGATTAATAGCAACGAGGAAGACGAAGGGAAGGGGAGCAAGTCCCAAGGAACGCGGTCAAGCAAGCCAGCCGAGGAGACGCGATGAAGAAGGATCTGGAATGGGTAAAGCAAGTGAAGAGACAAACAGCTAAAGGGCTCGGGAAAACATAAGGGAAAGGAAAAGAAAGCCAAGGCCCAACAAGGTAATGGGTCAAACCCAACAAATCTCCACCTTGGCACAATACCGGCTCCACCTCGATCGAGATGAAAACATATGAAGTGGTAGATTTTCTATTGTCCTTATCATTAGCATAATTAGAATCAACATAACCTTTCAACTTGACACCATCAGCATATTTAGAAAAACATAAGCCATAATGCATAGAGTTTTTCAAATATTGTAACAACCATTTAACAACATTCCAATGTACCACACTAGGATTAGACATATATCTACTTAAGCAGCTAACAGCATAAGCAATGTCAGGTCTAGTGCTAACCATCAAATACATTATAGAACCACTTGCATTTGAATACGGTACATTTTCCAAGGCATCAAAATCAACATCAGTTTTGGAACTTTGATCTTTACTTAGCACAAAGTGAGCAGCTAAGGGCACGTTAACAGGTTTTGCATCAAACATGGAAAATTTCTTTATAATTTTCTCTACATAAGAAGTTTGCTTTAAATAGAGAGTAGATTCCTTTCTATCTCTAACAATGTCCATGCCTAGGATTCTACTAGCATCACCTAAGAACATCATATCAAATTTGTCACTTAAACAGTTCTTAATATGCTCAATGGATTTCAGACAAGGGCTAGCAATCAACATGTCATCCACGTAAATCAACAAGAAAACAGGCACTGGCATTTTATCCTTAAAATACAAGCAATGATCAAAATAGCTTCTTTTAAATTTTAAGGTAAGCATGCATTCATCAAACTTCTTATTCCATTGCCTAGGTGACTGTTTTAGGCCATACAAAGATTTATTAAGTAAACAAACGTGATTAGGGTTCTTTGAGTCAACAAAACCATCAGGTTGTTTCATGTAAATCTTTTCATCTAAGTCACCATGCAAAAAAGCGGTTTTAACATCCATCTGTTTAAGTTCCCAATTAAAGTGAGCAACAAGTGATAATAAAATTCTCACAGTAGTAAACTTAACAACAGGAGCAAAGATTTAAGTATAGTCAATACCCTCTCTTTGAGTAAAACCTTTTGCAACTAGCCTAGCTTTATATCTAATAGAATCAGCTTCATTCTTTACCTTAAATAACCTTTTGCAATCTACCAAAGAGCAATTAACAGGTTTAGGTACAAGAGTCCATGTATGATTCACAACTAGAGAATGCATTTCATCTTTCATGGCACTGAGCCAACACACAGCATTTTTTTGATTTCAAAGCTTCATTATAGGTCTTAGGCTCACAATTATCAATTGACTCAAACATATTGAAAACATGTGATGTGAGGTGAAAATCATTAAACCTAGCAGGTTGTTTCACATTTCCTTTAACCCTATCCCTAGTCAACATATAATCATGCAAATATTCATGTTCATTAGCAACCAGTTCATTATGCACATGTTCGTCAACATTTTCATGCAAATTAGGTTCATAAACATGCAAGTTCTCATGATTCATATCAGGGAGCACATTGTTTTCAATAACTGGGGTAACAATAGGCAAAGACTCCACATTGCTCGGTGTAGTCTCAGACTCACAATCAGATTCAGGCAAAGATGGAAGCAAGCAAGACATTTCAGATTCATTAAAAATGACATCCCTACTTATAATAGTTTTGAAACCATGTTCACATCTTAACCAAAGCCTATATCCTTTCACACCCTCAGGATAACCAAGAAAGACGCACTTAACTGACCTAGGTTCAAGTTTGTCTCATTTCCTATGCACAAAAGCAGAACAACCAAACACTTTAAGATTTGAAAAATCTAATTTCTTACCAGAAAAAACACTTTCGGGACACTTACCATTCAAAGGCACGGAAGGGGATCTATTTATCAAATAAGAAGCTGTCACGACAGCTTCGCCCCAGAACTTCTTTGAGAGTCCAGAAGATGCAAGCATACTTCTAACTCTCTCGAGTAAAGTTCTGTTCATCCTCTCAGCAACACCATTCTGCTGGGGAGTATAGGGCACAGCCTTGTGTCTCAGAATCCCTGATTCACTGCACAAGTCATCAAACAAAATATTGCAGAATTCCATTCCATTATCTGTCCTAAGTCGTTTAATCTTTTTTCCAGTTTGGTTTTCAATTAAAATCTTCCAGTTTTTAAATTTATCAAAAACATGAGATTTATTTTTCATTAGAAAAATCCATACTTTTCTAGAGTAATCATCAATGATAGACAAAAAATACATATTACCACCTTGAGTTGGGACGGGTGAAGGTCCCCAAACATCAGGATGCAGGTATTCAAGTATATCAGAACATTTAGTCACATTTTATCCCTACCAAAACAACCATCTTTATGTAAAATCTCTAATCCTTTAGAACTCATATGACCTAACCTTTTATGCCATAAATCAGTTAAATCATCTAACACAGAATTAGCACAGATTTTACCATAATCAGAGACTGTTTTGCAAACATACAAATTCATTCTTTTCTCAGCCTTAAAAGCTACCAAAGACCCCCGCATAATTTTCATGCAACCATTTCCCCATTTACCCTCATAACCATCAGACTCTAAAGCTGCACAAGACATCAAGTTATTGCACAAAGCATGAACATGTCTAACATCTTTCAAAGTCACAGAATAACCAGATTCAAATTTCAGACAAATATTACCAATACCAGAAACTTTACATAATTTCTCATTGGCCATAGAAACAGAAGCATGCTCAATTTCCCTGTAGCTAGAAAACAAATTTTTAAGTGGTGTAAAGAATGACAGAGTTCACAGAGTCACATAATTCAGTCACCATAAAAATATCCCCTATGTTTTCCCCAGAGGTAGAAGCATTGTTCGCTTGTTCATTTGTCTGATTTCCATTTCTATTTTGATTCTTCTTTTTAGGGCAATCTTTTATGAAATGATTTGGGTCCCCACAATTGTAACATTTCCTTTCTCTAGGCCTAGATTTCGATCTAGCCTTACTTTTTCCTCTTTTATCACTTTTCTGATATTGGTTATTGTAAGATTTGTTATTATGCTTATGTTGTGATCTACCACGAACGTGCATAACTTCACCAGAGAATTGTCTATTACATTTGTTAACTTTTAGATCTAATTCCTTACTTTTTAGGTCGTTCATTACAGTATCCAATGTAATAGAATCTCTACCGTACTTAATGGTGGATTTTACATCACTATAATTTTCAGGAATAGCATTTAAAAGAACAATAGGTGAATAGTCGTCAATGTTCTTATCTCCTGTCAATTTAATATCTTGAATTAACTTAGTAAACACATCCAAATTTTCATCTACGTCTTTGTTCAAGTGTAGCTTGAATCTGAAAAATTTTTCTAACAAGAAAAGTTTACTTGGCAAAGATTTTTCAGTAAACATTTCTTCCAATTTTTCCCAAAGTTCTTTTGCAGATGATAGTTTACCACATTTCCTGAGCACAGAGTCAGATAAGTTCAAGATAATAGAAGAGTAAGCATATTCGTCATCTTCAAGTTTCTTAGCAGATGTAATGTTTTCAGCCCAATTACCGTCAATAGCTTTAAATACTTTTTGCTGTATTAAGATTCCTTTCATCTTTTGTTGCCATATCGAAAAATCAGATTTTTCATTAAAGGGTTCAAGGTTATATCAAGAAATTGAAGCCATCACAAATAAGCAAGGAGGCACACATAATTTCAACAACCAGTCAGCAGAAGCAAGGACCACAAGGCATAAACAAAATATGAAAGAATCAATCAAGCTAAGGGGAGGAGAAATCGCTATCACCCACAAGATCACAATACACTCAACGATGTACGAGCATGGGGCTTCAGATAGAGATTTTCCTACGGGTAAGGGACACAATCACCTAGAAACAAAATGGTAAAAAATTAAGGGTCAAGATAAAAACTTACTACCCAGAGACAAAACTCTGGGGTGACGAAACCACCGAAGATCCGTACACTCAAAGTCCGAGTACGCTGCTCGAAGCACCAAAGTGCACTGCCCGAGATCTGGACACTGCCCGAACACCAAAGTGCTCTGCCCGAGATCTGCCCGAACTCCAGCCGCTGCTCGAACTCCAGCCGAACACTGCCCGAGCACTCCACCAGGCACGGAACGCTCTGATACCACTGTAAGGTGTTTGTTCCGCCTTGAACGTCGATTGATAACCTGCAATCACAACAAGAAACCAATCACAGTATACAATTCACAAAGAATTATATAAATCTGAATCGAAACAAGAGTAAGGGAATTGGGCTCAGGTCGAGCAGGGTTTCCTTTCAACGTCGTCACCGGGGAACCAAGGTATCGTAACCTAAGGTGGGAGACACACACACACTGCTCGTACACTGCCCGAACACTTAGCCGTAGGCGATGGACTAAAAAAACACAGCAGGGGAATCGCACGCAGGGTTACACCAAGGAAGGAGAAGGGCAACACAGAGCACTACACAGCCAAGCACAGTTAGCACAACCACGGCTAACAGCAGGGCAATAGCTCAAGCCACAAACCCGAACACTCCACCAGAACAGGGACGCGAATGGGGGAAGAAAAATACACAATGGATTTTCGGTACATCAGACTTCTCACTTACCTCATCATGGAACAACACCATGATTAATAGCAACGAGGAAGACGAAGGGAAGGGGAGCAAGTCCCAAGGAACGCGGTCAAGCAAGTCAACCGAGGAGACGCGGTGAAGAAGGATCTGGAATGGGTAAAGCAAGTGACGAGACAAACAGCTAAAGGGCTCGGGAAAACATAAGGGAAAGGAAAAGAAAGCCAAGGCCCAAGAAGGTAATGGGCCAAACCCAACACCACATTGTGTAAGCTGGGTTAATAGTGCCATCAGAGAGAGTTTTGGATGGGTAGAAACATTCCCCTCCACAAGATCAGCAAGATCATGACTCCTTAGGAAGACCAAAAATTGGACATTCCACGGCAAATAATTGGCTCCCACCAGTTTTTGATAATTAGGTCGGCCATTGGCTTGGAAATTTGGTTGAGGAAGTGGGTGTTGGCATTTGAGTGGGAAGCCATTATGTTTGATGCGGAAGTTGGAGCTGGATCTGAATCAGGCGTGTGCCTTTGCAGGCTCTGGAACCATGAAAGAGTTAAAGTAAATGAAGAAACCAAAGACACGTAATTGTTTTGAATTGATTGGCTTGTTAGCCATTTGCATTTCTTTCCATGTATTTATAGAAAAACAAGGAATAAATAATATATGTTACACCAGTTATTATTATATGGTTTGAACTGAATGAGAAAGATCTGAAAATAACCTATTAGTTGCACCAATATCAAATTGATCTGATATAGTCAAAGTCTTCCCTGATTGTCTCAACTTATCTTTGACTATATCGGTTTGGTGATCTTCGGTTGCACCAGATTGTATTTCTCTCAACTGATCTTTTAATATTCTAACAAATGCTATAAACAATCCCACACTTTTCCATCGATGCGGCTCTGGTGACTGATATCCACTCATATGTTATCGGGATCGGATTTGGATTGCAGGGATTCAATCCCTTTATATTTACAATCTGTTGTACCTTTGAAAATGGTTAATGAAATTGTTGCTAATTTTTTTTAAAACAAAAAAACTCACGATCCTCAATTCCTTATTACATCACACTATATATCACTCAAAAGATCGATCACACGATTATACTATCATCCAAACAAAAACAACCTTAAATAATAACATCTTGGATGTTTCTTTTGTTCCGAATGGATGCACTTATCATGAAGAAGCACTTGAAATGAATCTTCACACGACTTCTTTTGACAAGACAAGTTTTTAATCTCAATACTAGGTTGCTTCAAAAACAACTCATCGTCATTAGTTCAACTTTACAAATTGAAAGCTAAATCGAATGAGGCAAATATGATTGATTAAAGAGAGCAAAAACATGTGTAATATTATAAAACTAAAAACTGAATTTGGTCGACGCTCTAATTATTATCTGTTTCTATTTGTGTACATATACAAATGCAGCATCGCACTTGTGAATTATTAATTTAACTGGGCCTGAGAAGCTGGGTAGCCCATCTAAGCTCAGAAAAGCCGTTTATTTATTTAAACTCATCTAGAGTAACAATTATTTTTCATCATTCTCAGGCCTATGGGCCCGTTAAAAGCTTTAACCCAAATCGGGATGTCTCACATGATTCAACTATGGTTTTTATTTTTTTTTCAGGTTTAATGATTTTTTTAGTATATGGAAAAAAGATATATAAATTAGAGATGACAATAGGGCGGGTCCAGACCTGAACCTATATTGAACCCGTCCCACCGGGGCGGGTCTGGACCCTCTTCAACCCGGTTTGGAAAGCGGGATGGGGCGGATCCTGGGATTGGCCGAACACACACTGGACCCGCCAAACTATACAATTTTAACTTTTTATAAAAAAAATTAATATTGAATATACATTTCATTTCTTTGATTGAATAATATAAGGTCATTATTTAATTTTATATAAATACTCATGTGTTCATGTTAAAGAAGTTTGACATTTTGAAGGGAATGAGAGCAAATTAATAAATATTTGGTAGCTTAAAGATAATTTTACAATGCTAATTATAAATATTTACTAGAGGAAACATGAAATTCAATCACAAAACTCAATTTTTGTGTTTCAAAGTTGATTTCTAGCTAAATTTATAATAAATAAAAAAGGCTCCCGCGGCGTTACGGGTAAACCCGCCGGGTTCACGGGTCTAAGCGGGACGGGACGGGTCCTGGGATTGGCCAAACCAGTCCCGTTGCCATCCCTAATATAAATGTCTATTTAAATATTAAAATATTTGTTATGAAAATTAGAGCCAACAATAATTTACTATTCTTAAATTTATGAAAATAACCTTATATAATTCCATGCTAGAGAGTTTTTTGTGTATACTACTTTCTAAATTTATAAAATATAATAAATAAAAGATTTATTTATTAAAATGATAGAATTTATGCTCATAAATATCAACTTAGACACGTATAGGTAATATAATATCAACACATTAAGTTAGATCATAAACATCACTAAAATAACAAGAATAGAAAATTTAAAAATAATTAAAACATATATTCATGAATGATAAAAATATTTTTTATTTGGAGAAATAATAAGTAATACAAAATAAATAAATAAAACTTGGATCCTTGTGTCTGTTCTTAATAAAATCATAATATTATTACTATTATGATATTATTATTATGTATGTTTTTAATAAATGTTTAACTAAAAGAAAGAATAATTAAAAAAGACAGAAAAAGAATATTGAGCAGAAAGCTGAGAGAGGAGTAGAAGGAAGAAGATAAAAGAACGATGTTGCTGAAGCAAGGGCTACTGGCCTGGAGCCCTAATCACCCTCCAACTTTCTCCAGGTTTTCATCGTCATCATTTGGAACCCTAAAACCTCTATTTCCCAATTCTTCTTTCACGTGTGCAACAATTAATGGCACCCGTCTCAATACCGCTTGTTGTACCACTCATGTTAGATATGTATGCAAATACAAGGGTTTCCAGCACGAAATTCTATCCGCTATTCATTTCAAGGTACTTTTTGATGTGATTAATATTTCTTTTTGAATTTCTGTAGATGGGCCTGCGGCAAATTGAATCTTAGGTAATCGTGGAATTCGTGTTAGTGTTTTCCATTTAATCTGGAAATGGTCGAAATTTTGTTCTGAAAGTGATTTAAGAGTTGTGATGTCTTTCCCTATGAGTTTCATTTTGCTTCATGGCCTGCTGCAAAATTCGTTCTTGTTTGGGCCGCCTTGTGGTTTTATTTGCTTTTAATCTTTTATGTTTGTGAAGTGGTCAACTTGTTAATTAGCTAAGGTCTAAGCTAATTTTTACTTTTATGAGCGTGCCAAATTGGCTTGATGTATCCTGGCCTTTAGGCTAGGATGTAATTCAGCCTAGATTGTTTGTTTTTACCTGAATATTTCATTTAGCGATAATCAGAGATATTCTTCCAAAATTGAATTTGTATTATGGACCCAAAAGAACCAGAGAATCAAATTGTTCGTATAATTTGTCGTGGAGATGATGAGTGACTGTTAGTTTGGTAGTGGCATATGAACTTTAATGTTGAGAATTCGAAGTCAGAACTCTTTTTTAATGGCACTATGGGGAAGATATAGTGCTGAATTAAAAGCATATTTTAGTATACTGTTCCCTGGATTTTATTGTAATTTGTAAATCAAGTGCTAAACTAGTTCTCTTCCAATAAAAACTCTGCTATCAAGTGTGAGTATAACTCTGTTTCATTGTATCATATGCATGACAGAACCGCTTACAATCCTTCAACAATTCTGTTGCATGTAGTTCTTAAGTTCCTGTTTCAATTTTTGTTCTGCTTTCTCTAATGCTCTTCTCCATTTATTATCCGCCCCAATCAAGAGAGAGACTTGACATTGTGGCTATCATTCAAACCAAAATTTTCGGTATGGAGACTGAGATTATTAATAACACATGTACCTTATGAGACATGCTACAATATCTAAATGTAGAATTTGATTCATTTTCCGTCAATTTGTATTTTTATTTTGGATTCTCTAATCTGTGCTTTATATTTATTTTACCTAGGATAGATCATGTTTAATTTGGATTTTGTTATGCTCACTCTGGCAGGAAGTATTACTTTCAAGATTCCCAGCTGCAGCACTCTTAGTTGTAAACGGATTAATGTTTGCCAAACCTTTTGAAGCACTGGCAGAAACATGTGAAGCTAACAATTCAGTTTTCAGTATGAATAAGCCGTTGTTTCTTTTTGTTGCTCTTATAGGTTCTACCGTCGGAGGTAATGTATAATCACCTTCGTACGCTACTGTTGTCCATGGTTGTGAGTTGATGTTGCTAGTCATGAACTTCTAATAGTGTTCAAGTGGTCATTGCTAAATCATCTTACCTGTCGAGGTCTTGATATCATCTATATCGTAGTCTTAGTATTCTAATTTTATTTAATTTTTTATTCGCTCTTTTAAGGATGCTCTTTGAATACATTGAAACCAAGGTTTTTATCTGCCTGCTTGGATGTATTTGATGCTTTTCCATCACATTTATAAGATATTAAAAGCCACTACTAATTTAGAGGATTCTTCATTTGCAACTTATGAGCAGTTTGATTGGCAAACCTTAAGATTTTCATCCATCTTGTTCGTGTTTATTGTTCTTGGTTCTAATTTTAGTCAAACCAAGGATTTTGTTTGCTTTTGTCCATTCAAATTTTATGTTAACGTTCCATGATGCAGGACTACTTGCGCGACAGAGGAGAGGAGAATTGAAGCGGCTTAACGAGCAGTTGCGCCAGATCAATTCAGCTTTAAGACGGCAAGCCAAGATTGAATCTTATGCTCCCAGTTTGAGTTATGCTCCAGTTAGTGGAAGAATACCAGAAAATGAAATGATTGTTGACGAGAAGAAGCAAGATTTAATTTCTCGTCTGAAAAATGGGAAAAATTTTCTTCGAAATCAAGATCTAGAGAAGGCATTTTTCGAGTTTAAAACAGCGCTTGAGCTTGCTCAGAAGTTAGAAGATCCTATGGAGGAAAAGAAAGCTGCAAGGGGCTTAGGTACCAATGCTTTACGCATATATTTTTGTATGTCCCAGTAATCTTGCTTCTTTATATTTTTGTATTTCCCAGTAATCTTGCTTCTTTAAAATCAAGATTCCTATCGACCCTCGGTGTAGTTGAATGTCTTGTTTGGTTTGTGACTAATAAAATTAATATATGTCTCAGGAGCATCACTTCAAAGGCAAAGCAAATTCGGAGATGCCATCAAATATCACTTGATGGTTCTTGAAATTTCACAAAGAGAAGGAGAGGAGTCTGGAAATACGGAAGCTTATGGAGCTATAGCTGATTGTTATACTGAACTTGGGGATCTGGAACGAGCTGCTAAATACTATGACCAGTATATTGCAAGGTTACAATCCGACTGATCGTTCCATTTCCAGAATTCCGCCATTATAGTTGTTGAGGTGGCGTGTTTTAGTATAGTTCATTTACATCGTATGCGGATGATAAATTTAGTGCAGAGCCAAATCTTTTGTATTTATATATGCAAAATTTTGAGTACCATTAATCTTGTAGGTAATTTGAATCATTCTATGATTGTGGCGACTATTGATCCACTATGCGGCTTGGCATATTCTATGCTACAGATACCATTAAGTCACAAATTCATAGGTTGATATCTGTTATGATAATAGATATAAATAGGACCCAGATCAATTTTATAGAAGAGTACGTAACAATGTTTTTTGTATACTGCAATCAGTGAAAAAAGTATATCTAAATACCTGTAGTATAGAATTGGTCACAGTTTCCCTGCCATTTAATTCAAATCAGACAACTTTTTCTGGTTCACACCAAACTTTTTGTCGCAAAGGGAATAAAGACTTGAAATTTTCATAAAAACTAATATCCATGGTATGATTGCTATCCCCACCATGATTCAAAAAGAACTCTCTTTCTTTCTCAATACACAAAAAGATGCATAGAGGACACCAGCAGCTTTGCCACTTTGGTTGTCTCCTACCCCGGGCAAGACTCAGCATGAGTCTCGGTAAATACAAAATTTAATCTCCTCCTCTTGATAAAAAAGATACATAGAGAGAAGCATAGGCTCAAAATGTGGTCATATGAGTAGAAATTCTGATTCTTTAGTAACGTAAGCTGTGATTAATTAAAGGTGACATTGTATTTACCAACTCCAGTCCAATTCCTCTCGGGGTCCCCCAACATTCTTTTCTTTTGACCAAATGTCTTTTCCATGAGATTGTTTCCCATTTATGGCAAGTTTGTGCATTTACAATTGATCACATTTATTTCTCATTGTTGCAAGTTTGAACAAAGGACAATTTTTCTTCGCAGTAGAAATCTGGCTGGAAACCAACGCATCTCAATGGCGTGGAGAAAAAGAGCAAAATCAACTCAAGAATTTACTATCAATCTGACCTTAATAATTTGTTATTGAATAATCTCTTATTTTGTAATCAATCACCAGCACAAGATGGTAAACATTGTGAGTGCTCTTGTACTAGAGCACTACAGTTTGTGATAATATTATTCGATTTTCTTACCCAATCTCTTATTTTTATCTTATACTTGAAAAAATTTATTTAAACATAAGTGAAACATCTTATAATCTACTGGAAAAATCTATGCCACAAGGGATAGAACACACATTATGTAGCATAACCACAATCATCCGTTATTTTACATCACATTGTTGACCGTATTCATGCAGCAATAACTATATGAAGATTAATGTTGACTGTATTCATGCAGCAATAATTGTTCAGAAGCTTAAACCCGCTTTCATCTTTTTCAACACTACACTTTATTTCTCTTTTTCCTCCAACTCTTCATAAATACCACTCTCAATTCTCACAACTACCATCTCTCTCTCTCTCTCTCTGGGTGATGCTGAGCAAGGAAAATGAACGGAAGAGTGAGCTTCATCCCTAACCAAACCTTCAAGCCCAAACATGGGGGTGGTGCTGCAAAAGTTGGTGAAAAAAAGAAGAGATTCTTCCAAATATGGACATTTAAACTTCCGAATGGCTCCAGATTTTCACCGGCAAGATTCTTGAGGCACATCGGAACAAAGGTGGAGGTAGCCTTGCAATTCGTGTCATCTCGGAGTCGATGTTCACGGAAAGTCTCTTCTGCTAGTTTTACAAGGTCGCGGTCATATGCTGTCACCCTCGATTCCCAGAGGGCTGAAGCCATTGAGGATTGCATTGATTTCTTGAATTCATCTTCATCTTTACAAAGATCAAATTCGGTTGCAAGTTCTTGTTAGAAAAGTGTTGTGAATGAAATAGAAACTGCTGTTTTGAGTAACACATTGTTGTGTCAATTTTATGTTTCAGAATATGTACAAGGAATTGTCCAGTTTGCCTTGTGACTCAGAGCCCAATCTTGTAATCCCATAAAGAATTTGAGTCTAATCCATGTAGACAAACAAGTTTCAGGTTCAGACAAATAAAAATATTCAAATAGTGCCTGCTTGATAACCATGCTCATGGATCAAGGGAGAGCTTTTCTAAAGCCCTGTTTCCATTATTCAAAGCTTTCTTCAATTCAAGAGCTCGCTTGTATGGTGGTGCGATAGGAGGCTGTACAGGATCTAGGCTCTTGTAAGTTCCATCGACAACTTTAGGAAGTGGATATGAACGATCCGAGTCAAACCCGCTAAGGTCTCCACAGGCCAGAAATGGGATATAAACCTTATTAGGGCCTTCTAGCCACCCACTGCTGCAATCTGGCACATGATATTATGTGTTATAATAATGCATAAAAAACAACAGAAAAGTGTTACATTTAATTTAATTTTTTTGGGTTTAAGTAAACAACAAAGTCCGAGTTTGGATACCCTTACTGCCCAAGACTAGAGATATGATTATTGAACTGAGATATTGTTTAAAAATTGAGCCATATAACATAGATTTTGGCAAAACAAAGTTCGAGCTGATATATTGTTTAAACAATGAGCAACAGAATATAGATTTCGCGTGGCAACAGGTGCTCGGACATAAAATTTTCGACGGAAATGGACCAGCAAAAGGATATCATCTCCAGGATCCTCACCAGATAAGAGATCAGTGAGTCCTTCCTTCCTTCCCAATAATTTCAACATTAAAAAAATAAACACTTGCAAATAACCAATATCTTTCTTTGGATGCATTTTTTTCCCTCAAGGATGGTGGTGTGATGATATCTAATGTGAGGTTAGTACTTATTGTGGTAGCAGAGAACAGTATGAAGAATGAGAATAGATGCATGTTTCCATGAATGCATGCAGAGATTGCTCGAATTAGAAGAGCACATAAATAAATATTCAGGAACAATTACTATTGGTATGAAAGGTACCTATATCATCAGCACCAGAGGGGCTTCCAATTTTCTCCAGGAGACGGTGCAGATCTTTCTCATTAAAGCCTTCAGGGGGCGAGTAATTCTCACAGACCACAAATGCCTCTACGTTTTCAGTGATGTTTTGAACATAGAAAAATAAAAGCTTCCCTTATGTCAGATTAAGTTAAAATTTATTTAAATGCATAAACACCATATACATATTATAATTTAACGATATTTCATTTATATCAAGCGCCTCTTCATCCGCTAGATTTAAATAACATAGTGTTTTCACCTAGCATAAGTTAAATGGGAAGAGTTCCTTTAGAAATAACAAGATGAAAGCTGTATATTTTTTTTGGAGAAAACAAAATGTTTCTGTTCTTGCAATATCACCCTTCATACCTTTTGTTACATTCACCACTAGAGGCTTGTTAAATGCGAAAAATATGTTCCTGATACCGAGAAAAATAACTCCAAATTTCATAATTTTCAAAATGACTAAGAATTAAGAATATTGCAAATAATTATTAGATTTGGCTGTTTTCTACATCTACTAGTTTACAACTGTAGATAAACTTTGGCCCAATGACCTTAAATATCATCGATCCCGAGCTATAACATGATGCCAGTAAGGGTATGCAGGCATGTTTATCAATAAATTAGAATATAGGAGATTATCCTTACTGTTTATGGAGCTATATGAGATGGTTAAGGAATAGTAAGCCGACCGGATGGTGTTTCGTTATGATTTCAAGATAAGAGTTTTTGCACAAGCGGAAGATGAGAATGTAATACAAGAGTTACTGGAGAATGTAGAGAAAATATTAAACGAGGTAATAATTTACCTATGCTTGAATTGCGACTGCTTTTTGGTTTAGCAAATGTCACTTCTGTGAAAAATAACTTAAGCTGCAAAACAGGGGCAAAAAGTTAGTAATTCCCCAAGTTCCAACGTAGACTTGCCATTATAATTGATGATAAGGCAAAAATCTACTACACTTATTGATTATTAAAGGCACAACTATAGACAGCAAACCGGAAAATTCATAGTTCAATGAATCACGTGACCGAAAATACACAGAGAGGAGATACCAACATTATGTTTAGTAGTAAGCCATGACGTGTAGTTACAATTCGGTAAATTATCACCATAGAGAAAAGAAAAGGAGAAGCAAACCAAATTAAATAATCAGCATGCACATGAGTGTTCAGTGTGTCCATAATGCTATGCCCATTCCATTTATAATATAACACTTTAATTCCAAAAAATTCAAGGAATGTATTAATCTTGACTCCAATTAAACAAAAGCTTTCCTAGGATTTTGCAATTGAGTAGATGCTTGTTCGACTTTAGATTACTCTTGGTGTTTTGTCATGCTTTGATCAACTCGCCAAACAAAAGATTACAAGATAAGCATCAATCTATGGTCTGTACTTTGAATTTGTATCCTGGTTTTAAGAAGAAAAATGCAACAATATTTGGCATTCTTTTCCTGGAAAAAGGGTGGTTTCAACAAAGTTGAAATTGAGCTGCGGCTAAACAAGATCAAAGTTTTGTATCAATATTGAGGTTTAAGACCCAATAAATCGATCACATCATTTCAATATAAGTCATGTATACATGGAAAATACACCAACTCTAGTTATAAGACATAAAAATAGAGGGAATTTGGTTCTGCGACTCGAACAAGACCATCATACAACGCAAATCATATGAAAGAAATATAAAAGGGCGAGCTACAGAAGTATGACAAACCTGACAGTAAAGGAGACTAGCATCTTTTCCTCGAAATATCTTAGCTATAAACTTTCCACCAATCTTTAGTATGTGTGTAACTATTGTTAAACCCTGAAAGAATGTAACCCATGTTTAAAATCAGAGACACCCAAGGATATATAGCACTTGACGTTCAAGCCTATACTAATTATACAAGGACTACAGTAGTCAGAACGAAATACTGGAAAACACAATATAAATTAATAATCTGTCACCAGTTCAAAAGCAACATGAGACATCAAAGTGAAACTAGACACTCTAAGGAAGAAACAAATTTTGCAAGTGAAAGGGGATTCGCAGCATGTTGTCGCAAAATTTCTGTATGAAAAACATATGAATTGATGCAAATATGATAGCAGAGATATCATGTACATGTATGAGTAATGCATCATAAGAATAACAATCTTAGAAAACATAACTGATTGTCTACAAATGATTATAAATACTAACCGCCAAAATGAGTTGGGACTGAACAAATTCATCCATGTCATGTAAGCCAGTTACTGAAAATGCACAGAAAACAGGTTTATACATGGATATACAGTCATATGTATAACAGAGATTATAGTCTAATTTAGCATTCATGTCACTCACCATCAGGCGCACCATCACATACAACAAGATCAGCTTTGCCTCCATCAAAATGTCGAATGACCTGAGAAGCAGAAAATATCAGATATATAGATAGATGGGTAGACAAGGGGAATAGAAGGGAAGCTTCATACCACTTCAGCTGTCCGTGCATTTGTTATATCCCCCTGAACTTGAATAACGCCTTCAATAGGAGCCATGGGTTGCAAATCAATAGCCACAATAAGTGGTAAATCACATTCCCTGCAAAATTATAATGAACATGTTGTAGACTCACGCTGACAAAGTTGCGCAGATGATTTACTTTCTGACTTAACAGAAACACATAAAGATCCATGGTCAGAAAAGGAACTGAAAACTATCCCAATTACAAAGCTTCACTCTGTTACTATTTGAAAATAAGTGGATTTATATGTGACAGACCCTTACTTTAAATGTTTCAAATTAATAATAATTAGAAACCAGAAGAGTTAGTGGAATTAAGTCAGTATATATTCATTAAAAGAAAATGCACCAGGCAAACATACCTGGAATCAGAAGATAGCTTTGCTGGGAGATAAAGCTTTCGACTCAAAACCTACAAGAAAGATGGCAGATCAAACTCAGAAAAGCTACAATAATAAGATGACCTTGAAGAGTTTATTCTGAAATGCGAGTAAAATATTATCCTGTACACGATCAGTGAAAAAATATCTTTCCTAATTCAATCAATCTCTGTCATAATTCAAAACACTTTCATCGGTCTTCTGACGCAAGAGAAGAAGCAGTTGAATAGAAGAAGAAGATTTCATTCGCAGCACTATGAAATTCAATGATCTAGACACGTGCATAAATTTAACCAAGAAATGAACAAGCCAAACAATTTCAATTCGATGAAAAATGCACTTAATTTCAAACATTATACTCAAGATATAGCCATCAGAATTGAACTTCTGCATCTCATAAATCACCATATTGGGTAGGCCCCATGATACATGAAGTGATGCTAATGACTCTAAAGTTATTATAGTATCTAAAAATGTCAAAATTAACACTGCAATGCGACTTTTCATGCAGACAATTTCAAGCTCCAGCAACAATGTCAATATGTAATCTGTGTGAACCATTTCTTTCCTCCTTTAACAACTACAAGCGTATGATAACCATGTCTTTGTTCAGAAGACACATATCCTCTATTATCAACTAGAAATTCAATTTTATAGGACTACAAATACCTGACTCCAGCTACCAGGTGCTGCACATAAATCCACCACACGCTTAACACCTGAGGAAATCCGCAAAACAGCAAAATTCTATTAACAATTCCTAGATAACAGTCTATGAACCTGAACTCTAACAATAAACTAGACTAAACAAACAATTGATTGCTTAAATCAGCTGGAATACCAGATGATAAACAGAAAAAGAAAACACAAGTATCAATAACCATTTTCCAAGGTATAGAGATACATTGAAAAAAATTAGTCGTTTCACACCTTCAAATATGTTGAATTCCTCATCAATTTGAAGTAATTTGTATGCACTTCGTGCCCGCCATCCTTCCTCTTTTGCTTTTCTATAGTAGATATCCTACAGTATCAATCAATCGACCCAACGAAAATTTTGAGATAGTCAATCCCAGATCGAAACAACATAATTTACTGCAAAAGGCCCGAAAATGTATTACTCTTTTATCTCTTGATGCTTTTCCCATTGATTTTTGTTAAAGTCCCCGCTGTCTTACCCACTCGTCAATAATATATACTTCAAAAATTCAAGCCAGCTCCCTTGCGCCTTCTGATCTTTTAATTTCCAGTACTTCTTACCAGTAAGAAACTTAGAGCAAATACAAATGCTTGCGAGTTGATTTAAGGTTTGAATCCGAGGCGGAGCTTATATTTTTTTGTAGGTGGTGAAGACGGTGGACTCCCCTTGGCTTCTATAAGGCCGCGGCCCATAAGGAACTAGTTGAACATGTTGAAGCTTTGGGCTTCTTATATGGGCTAAAAAATAACATGGGCTTCCTGATGCCCTAAAACTTTAAAAATAGATAATTGTTAGAATATAAGGACCAACAATTTTTCACCACATTGGAGTATTGGACCGACCTAATTTTTTCCCAAATAAAATTTACTTGCTGTATTCATTATTCACCCCAAAATCTAGTTTATTTTTAGATTCGGGGGTGTGGATGGGAGGTCTCGGTCGAACCTCCGCTCTCATATCTGCTGCCACTAGAGACAATGGCTCGTGGCTCCCAAAATCTAGTTATCATTCATCAAAATAAAATTAAATATCATATTCTATTTTTCAATAATTTCTTAAAAAAAGATATAATTTTATTAACCTCTACACTTTCTTTTGGTACAGAATCTTTATGAGAGTTTGGGGAAGGTTTATGAGTTTGTATACAACTAAAATCACTTAACTGATTTTTGCCAGTTGAAAAAAAGAATCTCAATTTTTTTTTTATATTTTTATCTTTCAAAATTATTTCTCAAAACATTTATTTAGTACATTTATCGAAAACGTCTCTTGCAAATTTTTTGGTGCTCACTCGATACACAGTCCATCATTTGCATAATTGCATTTACAAGCCATTTATGAGAGACTGGTAAGAGTGGAACGAACGAGAATTGGTGTGTCAATATCGAAATTAACACAAAATAGAGCATTAGTCGTTGTTGACCATCTCCGTTTGTGCAAGTCGGTGGTTGCAAGAAGTAAAAGGCTTCATTTTCTTACAAAAAAAATTTGAGGATATCATGATAATTTGTATTTACTATTCCATGATGAACATATTGTTAGCATATGTTTCCTGAAGCCAAAAGTCGACATGTTGTGCTTTATGTACCCAAAATCTATTAGTTAGTAATTCACCAACTATAAATACATCGCTTCAGACTCTGAGATGAACAGACCAAACAATACACATCAATCACATATTTCTCGTTGAAGAAACATCAACATCAAACTAGCACCGTTGGGACCGTGTATCTGGCCAGGTTATTTGGAATCGAGAGATCACAAAATAGAGATTAATTTTGTTGTGTAACGGTAATCTCTTCTCGTGCACATAATTGCATATTATATATGAATATGGCGCAATCGATCGTCGTTGGATTAAAATTTGTTTATGTTTTATATTTCCTCCGCGTTTGAACCTAATGCGGGGGGACGAAATCAACACATATTACCTCATAAAAGGATTCATTTATCGTTCATAAACAAGAATAATATTAGGGAAATTTAGGTTTAGGTGCACTTACCAAACAAGTTTTTCATATAAATCTCCATTTTAAAAAAGTGTGCAAATAAATGCATGGTGGAAAAATATCTTCTCATTTAAGTCCACTTTTCAAATTTATGATTTTAAAAGGTTTATTTTCATACCAAAAATACCCTTTTAGGAGTAAACCCTAGAATCTAATGGAACAGTGTGAAATTTTAATTGGCTGCGCATTGGCTGCGCATTGAGTTCATGTTCGATCGTTTCTCCAAGTAAAAACATCGATTATAATTTCAATCGAATCGTTTTAGCGAGACATTTACGATTTCTGTCTGGTTTTCGTTCCTGGTAATCGATTTAGGGAAGTCACAGAAGGTATTTTATACTTTTGTGAATTTTTTTTGCTTTCGTATATGTTACGATGGATCTTGGATTTATGATTCTATTGAAATGTAGAGATGAAACGCAAGTTTTGAATGTGAATCCCACATTTTCATACAGTGAGTTAAAATCTATTGCAATTGGTAAATGGTTTGATTACAACTCTGATGCAATGACTTTAAAATATTCTGTACCTGGACATCCTAAATGTTGTTTGAGTAATGATGATGATATGAGAAATATGTTTATTCTGTGTAAGATTATAGATGTTCAATTGGTGACAATTGATGTTTATGATGAAAAAAATGCATATCATGGAGTTTCTTCGGGAAGTATGAATTGGCAAACTGTCGATGGTGGTGGCACTGTGCCGATTCAATGTGGTGGTGCATGCGAGACAGATGTGCTCGGAGATACTAGGCAAAATAGTGATGTAAGTGAATTACGTGCACAGGGATGTAACTCATCTGCAGGATATGATTCTGACCTTCAAATGTGTAATTCTAAAGGCAAAGAGAAGTTGTTGTTGTGTTCTAGTTGGGCATCGAATATTAGTAGGGTTGGACAACAGTTTAGTGGTGGTGTAGAAGAGTTTCGCTGTGAATTAAGTAAATATTCGGTTGAGGTTGGGTTTGATTTCAACTATGTAAAAAACAATAAAGATAGGGTAATTGCAAAGTGTGCTACAAAACATGATGAGGGCTGTGGTTGGTTTGTGAATGCTAGTGTATCAAGAATATATAGGTCTTTCTACATAAGAAAATTGCAAAACATGCACACATGTGGGCTTAGAGTGACGAAGAACAAATCAAAAAGGATGAGTTCAGTTCTGATATCTGAAATTATTGCGGAACGAGTGTTTTCAAATCCAACCTTCTCTGCAATCGATGTATGTGAGTTAATGAAGAGAGATTACGGCTTGGATATAACGTACAATAAAGCATGGAGAAGTGTTGAGAAAGCTAGATCTATTGCTTTTGGAAATTATGATGAGTCGTTCCAAGAACTGAATTCATACGTTCACTCGGTGAGAACGATAAATGTTGGAAGTTTTGTAAAGCTTGAAGTTGATGACAACAACCGATTTTCCCGTTTGTTTGTTTCGTTCCGTGCTAGTATTGACGGTTTTAAATATTGTCGTCAAATGTTATTCCTTGATGGAACGTTTCTGAAATCCAGATTCAAGGGCACCCTTCTGTCTGCTACGGCTAAGGATGGGATCAAGGTAAATTGACTGTTTTAAATTGCACCAGTTGTGGTTTACATGCACCAATTATTATTTACATGCACCAGTTGTGATTTACATGCACCAGTTATAATAACATGCACCAGTTATGATTTACATGCAACAGTTATAATTACATGCACCAGTTATGATTTGCATGCACCAGTTATGATTTGCATGCACCAGTTATGATTTACATGCACCAGTTATAATTACATGCACCAGTTATGATTTACATGCACCAGTTATAATTACATGCACCAGTTATGATTTACATGCACCAGTTATGATTTGCATGCACCAGTTATGATTTGCATGCACCAGTTATAATTACATGCATCAGTTATGATTTACATGCACCAGTTATGATTTACATGCACCAGTTATCATTTACATGCACCAGTTATCATTTAAATGCACCAGTTATGATTTACATGCACCAGTAATGATTTACATGCACCAGTAATGATTTACATGCACCAGTTAAGATTTACATCACCATTTATCATTTACATGCATCAATTATGATTTACATGCACCAGTTATGATTTACATGCACCAGTTATCATTTACATGCACCAGTTATGATTTTGCACCAGTTATCACTTACATGCACCAGTTATCATTTACATGCACCAGATATCATTTACATGCACAGTTATGATTTACATGCACAGGTATATAATTTACATGCACCAGTTATAATTTAGATGCACCAATTACGGTTACAAAATTACATGCACCAGTTATAATTACATGCACCAGTTATGATTTACATGCACCAGTTATGATTTATATGCACCAATTACCGTTACAAAATTACATGCACCAGTTATGATTTACATGTACCATTTATGATTTACATGCACCAGTTATGATTTACATGCACCAGTAATGATTTACATGCACAGGTATATAATTTACATGCACCAGTTATAATTTAGATGCACCAATTACAGTTACATAATTACATGCACCAGTTATCATTTCCATGCACCAGTTATGATTTACATGCACCAGTGATAATTACATGCACCAGTTATAATTACATGCACCAGTTATAATTTACATGCACCAGTCATATAATTTACATGCATCAGTTATAAATTAAACGCACCAGGTATGATTACATGCACCAGTTATAATTTACGTGCACCAGTTAACAGTTACATGCACCAACTATCTGTAAATAAATTAGATGCACCAGTTATTATTTACATGCATCAGTTAAAATGCATCAGTTATAATTTACATGCACCCGTTATAATTTACATGCACCAGCTATGATTATGATGCATTATTTATAATTACATGCATTAGATACCAATGTCATGTACCAGTTATAACTTATGGTTTTATCTCGTAGGTTTGTTCCCGTTGGCTTTTGCTATAGTTGACTCTGAGAACTATGATAATTGGCGTTGGTTTTTATCTTGTTTGACTAATATTTTAGATAACGGGGAAGATGTTGTATATATATCTGATCGTAATGTCGGTTTGATGGAGGCGCTGCCAGTTGTTTTTGGAGCTTCTCTGAAACACTTTTTTTGTTTATACCATTTAAAGTGCAACTTGCGTGACAGATATTCTGGCAAACACTTTTCAAACAATTTTCGTGAGAGGTTATGTTTCCTGCTGGACGAATGTGCATATTCCCCGACGGTGGCAATTTTTAATGAGAAACTCACTATTTTAAAACGAGAAGGCGGACAAAATATGGAATATTTTTTGCAGGGACTTTCATTGGATAAGTGGACAAATGCATATTCTACTGGGATGAGATATGGAGAGATGTACTCAAATGCAGCGGAGTCCTTCAATTCATGGATCTTAGATGCAAGGGGTCTTCCTATTACCCATATGGTTGACTGTATTAGAGTTAAGTTGATGTGTTTGTTTTCTGATAGAAGATTACTGGCATGCAAATGGAGTGGGGTGTTGTGTGCTCGGATGGGAAAGAAATGGACATCTTATGTAAATGAAGGTCGTGCTTGGAATGTGAAGATGTCTTCGCATTGCTACTTTGAAGTGTTTTCCCGCCCTGCAGTTACTGTTCGCCTTGACAACCAAACATGTTCATGCTACAAGTGGCAGTTGGATGGATTCCCATGTCCTCATGCTATTGCTGTATTCATGAGGAATAAAGTGCAAATAGATGAAGTAGTTGACAAATATTTCCATGTTAGTACGTACAGGCTATGCTATGAAGGAGTCATTTTACCCGTTCCAAGACATACCAAAGGTAATGTTCCTTTGATGGGTATGGAAACAAATATTTTACCACCGCAAACAAAAAGGCAACCAGGTCGTCCAAAGAAGAGAAGATTCGATCTAAAGGGGAAAACATTAGACAGTTCCGTTGTAGTCGTTGTAACAAACATGGGCACAATAAAAAAACTTGTAAAGAGCCTATTTGCTGATTTTCGAAAAAAAAAGAAAAAAATTACGCAAATGTAATTTTTAACAAATGATTGTGTATCAGTTATAAATGTAAATTTTTTAGTGCAGCGATTAATTTTCATGTACCAGTTATAATACACACGCACCAGGCGTATTATAAATACAATATGATTTACATGCAAAAGTTATAATTTAAGGCAATAGTTATAATTTACATTCACCAGTTATGATTTACATGCACCAGTTATGATTTACATGCACCAGCTATCATTTACATGCACCAGTTATGATTTACATGCACCAGCTATGATTTACATGCACCAGTTATGATTTACATGCACCAGCTATGATTTACATGCACCAGTTATGATTTACATGCAACAGTTATGATTCATGCACCAGTTATGATTTACATGCACCAGTTATAATTTACATGCACCAGTTATGATTTACATGCACCAGTTATGATTTAAATGCACCAGTTATGATTTACATGCACCAGTTATGATTTAAATGCACCAGTTATAATTTACATGCACCAGTTATTATTTACATGCACAGTTATAAATACATGCAAAAGTTATTATTTACATGCACCAGTTTTCATTTACATGCACCAGTTATAATTTACATGCACCATTTATAATTTAAATGCACCAGTTATGTTTTACATGTACCAGTTATATTTTAATGCACAAGTTATAACTACATGCACCAAGTATAATTTACATGCACCTGTTATGATTTTTAGACAACATCATATTTTCATGCACCAGTTATAACTAACATGCACAAGTTATGATTTACATGCACCAGTTATCATTTTCATGCACGAGTTATAATTTACATGCACCAGTTATAATTTACATGCACCATTTATGATTTACATGCACCATTTATGATTTACATGCACCAGTTGTAATTACATGAAACAATTAAAATTAGATGCACAAGTTATCATTTATATGCACCAGTTATTATTTACATGCACCAGTTATATTTTACATGCAGCAGTTATCATTTTCATGCACCCGTTATCATTTACATCCAGCAGTTATGATTTACATGCACCAGTTGTAATTACATGCAATAATTAAAATTAGATGCACCAGTTATCATTTATATGCACCAGTTATTATTTACATGCACCAGTTATAACTAACATGCACCAGTTATGATTTACATGCACCAGTTATATTTTAATGCACCCGTTATCATTTACATGCACCAGTTATAATTTACATGAACCAGTTATTATGTACATGCACTAGTTATCATTTACATGCACCAGTTATAAATTACATGCACCAGTTATTATGTACATGCACCAGTTATAACTACATGCAAAAGTTATGATTTACATGCACCAGTTATAACTACATGCACCAGTTAAAATTTGATGCATTAGTTATGATTTACATGCACCAATAATAATTACATGCACCAGTTACAATTTACATGCACCAGTTACAATTTACATGCACCAGTTATGATTTACACGGACCAGTCGAAATTTACAAGCACCAGTAATAATTTACATGCACCATTGAAAATTAGATGCACCAGTTTTATTTTACACAGGCTAAAGATTCTGTTTATCATTTTTGTAAAAAATTTGAATCATGAATAATCATCTTCGCCATCTTTACCCTGTAATCTGTATTGTAGTCCACACTACAATGCTTTGGCACCGGCTGTCCTCTCATAATCTTTTCCATGTTCATGCAAACGAAGACACCACAGTCGACGGACCCAGATTTCTGTTGTGCAGCTTCTATATATGACTCAATTTGAAATATTTTTTCACTAGGAGTATATTGTATACCCTTTGATATAGGGTCATCCTCAATCACTCTATGCTTAGCTTCTTCGACATATTCTTTCTGTAAATTGGGTACGAGTTCAAATTCTTTTGTCAGCATACTTATAATAATTTAGAAAATAACTCTTAAAATGTAACGTAAATTACCAGTATTTTGGCCTTCTCGAAGTAGTGATCAGTTTCATCTTCCCTGCGTGGCCTTATTGAGTTGTAGTGTGTCCACTTCGATTCTTGCAAGTCAAATACGAGCAATGTCCAATGGTAGCCAGCAGTCACCGATGGATCCTCACGGCCACATGTGTTTATAGGAAAAATAAGGAATCTATATTCCATGGCTTGGGCAATCTTTCCATTTATTTGGTGTTTTGCCGCCTCTTCGCAATATAGCTCTCGTGATCTCCTTGCAACGTAATGCTGTCAAGCAGCACAAAGAAATTTAATAAACATGATTTTTAAAAGAAATTAAAATTAATAACTTGTGTTTTATTACCCAAGACAAGCAATCAAAAAAGTAGTAAGTCTTCCTTTGCCCTAATTTCTCAAGCTGCCTATCAATAAGGATGCTCCAGCAGTCAACAATCTGAAAGGTGTGATCAGACATTTTGCAATGAGTTAATTGAATATCAAGAAAATAGACAAGTGAACAACTCTTTTGATAAACCGTTTACATCGTTAGGAATTGAAAGTCCGTTAAGTATGGCTCCAATATATTTAACAGGTATTTGTTTTGCTGCCATATTGTCTTGCCAAATCACTCCCCTGCACACAATGATAAATTGCAACATTTATTGGTTTCATCTAGTTGAATTAATTTACTTTTTAAAAAAATAAAACAAGTCATACCATTGTCCATGATCCTTGTTGAATTTCAGTAACCAATCTTTTTCTTCTTTGGTCAACCGTTTGAAGATGACATTTCGTGGTTTGAACTTGAAAGGCTCGTCATCCTTATTGTCTTTAACGCGTGTTGCAACCTCAAAATTATCATCGTCTTGCAATGCTATTATATCTTTACTGGATTTTTTGGGTTGATCTTTTTCTTTTGCAGTGGAGCTTTTTTTTGTTGACCTCCTAGCCCTTTTCAAAGAGGGGTACGTATGGTCACGATCTTTATGGGCCATTCGGTCAAATCTGTTCTTAATTCTTTTCACCATTGATGTCTGTGCCTCGTTTAATTTCACGAGTTCTGCATTTTCTTCGCTCAACATCATTGCAGCTGTTTTTGTGCTGCTCAAGTCGTTGTCTACTGCTTCCTTATCCTTTTTTAAACTTTCGATTCGAGCATGTAGCTGTGCAACGATGTTGTCGAGCTCCTCCTTTTGTTTCAGAACTTCGTTATTTCTGGCATGCAATTCTTTCAGCTCTTCTTCTTTCAGCATGATCATTGTTCTTGCTTCTTCCAGCTGTGTTCTTAATTCTGCATTGTCGAGCCACTGGACATCGTGCTCAGAAACAAATGAGTCAAATTTCACCTGCAACTCTTTTAACTCAGTTTCCCTTCTCATAAGTTCCTGCTTTGTTTCTTGGAGTTGGGTGGCCAATTCCGCGGATTGAATAAAATCTGGATTTTGAGTTGAATCCATTGGTTCTTCACTTGCCATATTCACATCTTCATGAAATTCATCTTCTTCTCCATCAGTAGCAATCAAAAATTCCTCACCACAGCTTTTGTCAGCAACATTAAAGAGTTGCGTCTCCATCTCGTTATGAACAAACACTTCAACCAACATATCCTCATTGGACATGTCAACATCATCATATAAATTTTCGCCACGTGAATGTTCAGAAAGATCAAGCAGTACCTCAGCAATTGTTGCATCAGGGAAATATGCAACTTCTTCTTCTTCATATTCTCTCAAGTCAAATTCGGGTTCTTCATTAAGACTTACAGCTCGATGTTCTTGTCGTTCTGCCACAGATGGTTCTTTATTTTCAATATCTTGTTGCAGGAGTTCAGCTTCCTCAGTTGTCAGTTGTAAAAAGCTTTCCAATATCTGGTGCACCAGTTATATTTCAAGCACCAATTATAAATTTCATGCAAAAGCTATATATCATGCAACAGTTATATTTCATGCACCAGTTATGATTATGATGCACCAGTTATAATTGTATGCACCAGTTATGATTTACATGCACCAGTTATGATTTACATGCACCAGTTATGATTTTGAACCAGTTATGATTTACATGCACCAGTTATAATTTACATGCACCAGTTATGATTTACATGCACCAGTTATGATTTAAATGCACCAATTATGAATTACATGCACCAGTTATGATTTTAATGCACCAGTTATAATTACATGCACCAGTTATGATTTACATGCACCAGTTATCATTTACATGCATCAGTTATGATTTACATGCACCAGTTATGATTTACATGCACCAGTGATGATTTACATGCACAAGTTAACATTTACATGCACCAGTTATCACTTACATGCACCAGTTATGATTTACATGGACCAGTTATGAATTTGAACCAGTTATCACTTACAGGCAACAATTATCATTTACATGCACCATTTATGAATTACATGCACCAGTTATCATTTACATGCACCAGTTATAATTTACATGCACCAGTTATCATTACATGCACCAGTTATGATTTACATACACCAGTTATGATTTAGATGCACCAATTATGATTTACATGCACCAGTTATGATTTTAATGCACCAGTTATGATTTACATGCACCAGTTATGATTTACATGCATAGATATATGATTTACATGCACCAGTAATGATTTACATGAACCAGTTATGATTTTGCACCAGTTATAATTTACATGCACCAGTTATGATTTACATGCACCAGTTATGATTTACATGCACCAGTTATGATTTTGCACCAATTATGATTTACATGCACCAGTGATGATTTACATGCACAAGTTAACATTTACATGCACCAGTTATCACTTACATGCACCAGTTATGATTTACATGCACCATTTATGAATTTGAACCAGTTATCACTTACAGGCACCAGTTATCATTTACATGCACCATTTATGAATTACATGCACCAGTTATCATTTACATGCACCAGTTATAATTTACATGCACCAGTTATCATTATATGCACCAGTTATGATTTACATACACCAGTTATGATTTAAATGCACCAATTATGATTTACATGCACCAGTTATGATTTTAATGCACCAGTTATAATTTACATGCATCAGTTATAATTTAAATTTTTAATTTACATGCACCAGTAATGATTTACATGCACCAGTAATGATTTACATGCACCAGTAATGATTTACATGAACCAGTTATGATTTTGCACCAGTTATGATTTACATGCACCAGTTATGATTTACATGCACCAGTTATGATTTTGAACCAGTTATGATTTACATGCACCAGTAATGATTTACATGCACCAGTTATCATTTACATGCACCAATTATCATTTACATGCATCAGTTATGATTTACATGCACCAGTAATGATTTACATGAACCAGTTATGATTTTGCACCAGTTATCATTTACATGCACCAGTTATATAATTTACATGCACCAGTTATATAACTTACATGCACCAGTTATATAATCTAGATGCACCAACTACAATTACATAATTACATGTAACATTTATGATTTAAATTCCCCATTATGATTTAATGCACCACTTACAAATTCACGGTTTAGATCCTTCAATTCAATTGAGCTTAGCTTTTTGTACAAATCTATGAGATTCCATTTCATGAATCTGGGGAACAGATTCGCATCCACTGGATCAATTATCTTCGTTTTCTCGCATAGACAATACTATAAAAAAATGTTAGTCAATGTTATTAACAAACCAGGGATATTAATTGCAAAAAAAAATTTGTACGCAACGTACCGGTATCAACGGAACACAACCAGAATGTTTTTCATTGTTGGATTCTATCAAGCTGCTCAATAAATTGTTTAAAATGTGTTCCTACCAATTGAGGGTGCATATTCTCTCAATATCATCCACAAGTGCAGCATAACCCCAGTTCAGGTTTGAAGATTTTGTAGCAATGAACAACGTTGCAAGTATGTACAAAACAACCAAACGAGCAACATCATTGACATCTGTAATATCCTGGCTTCCCACCTTAGAAATCAATTTCTTGTAAATTAAGCTCTTGTTCATTCTGTAATCCCGTAATTTCTCTTTCTCGGGGAAGCATCTAGTTAGGAATGTTGTACATGGGTTCTCTACCATATGCGTGTCAATGTCCTTGTTGCCATCTCTTATTCCAAAAATTACTCGAACATCACTCGTAGTAATGGTCATTCTATGCTCCCCAAGATGGAATCCTTTAGATTCCTTGTGGAAACAATCTATTATTTTCTTGATTGCCACATCCCGTTTCTTGCAATGTTTCAATTACACCCTGTTGGCTTGAATAGCATTAACCATATGCCAAAAGGGCGTACGCTGCAACACTTGTAAATGTTCATCTCTGAGTTCAATTTTTTTCAGATCAATCACTACTGTTTGCAGGTTAGATCTGTATAATGATGTCTTATGCGATATTTTGCTAATTTCTTCCTCTGTTGGCGAGGATTCAATTGGTGCTGCAATGAAACAAATACGAGTGACATTAAATTAAACATTTCACACAATAACAATTTAGTTCATCATTACAAGCCCTAGTTGGGGGAAAAATCCGAATCAATACAGAAATCTCATTACAAACCTGAATATTTCAAGAATATACATAACATGTTTACAGAACTCAGTAGAAAATTACAAGAATTCGAAAAACGTTATACATACCATGTTTTGTTACACCCGTGCGTCGATTCGTCTTCTTCTTCTCAGCCATTTTCTGCAAATTTTTGAGCGACTTTGGAGCCATGTCTTATCGTCTTACAGATTACGATTTTGGAATCTTAAAGGAAGTATAGTTGGATTGCGTTGGATGGAAGAGACTTTGGTATTAAAATCGAAAAGTTTTAGAAACGAATTCGAAATCGACGTAAAATGAAGTGAGAGAATTAGAATTGTGTTCAGAGTGAATGTAATGTACAGGACGTTGCAATTCGGAAGAGAAGGGTTTGCCGCCTTTGGTTTAACAGTAGTAAGGGTATATATGTATTTTTGGTCCAAAGTGGACCTAAATAGTTTAATGTTTTTTTCTTAGACTAGCTTCAACAAATTTCAATCATAATGTACCGGCCTGATTTTTTCCCATAATATTATGTATAGCATGTGTTGATGGATACTAATTCGAATAACGATCGTTTGGATTGTTCAGATTGAAATGAGTCCCACTTTTGATTGGGCTTTTTCTTTAATCTGCCCAATTTCATTGGAACACCGTATGTGAGATTCTACATTGACTGGGTTTGGCCGATCGGATAGACCCAGTCCTACTTAAAAATGTTTAGATTCATATCGGGTCAAACTCATTATCACCAAACGAAGCCCATTCCACTGCGGAACGTTGCTTTCAAAGTCGCAGCACAATTAATCATCATATATAAAAAACAAAGCCATTTTAATAAACTCTCAACCTTTTTCTTCATTTAATTTTTGCACTCGAAATATGAACAATTAAATATTTCCCTTACTATAAAAAGACACAATAATACATCTTTTTTTACTTTAAAATGACAACCTAAATCTCTCTGTGGTATTTATATCTTGATATTCTAACCGATTTAGAGAACGAACAATCGCACAATAACTGGATTGGTTAGTATCTTAAATCTAACAATAAATTTTAAAAGCAACCTAACTGAATGAATCGATTATTTTGTAAGATCGATTAGCTTGATTAAACCAAACTTACCCACATACTTACTCTCCACCACAAAAACTTCTCATTCTTGAACCTCACATGTTACAAAAGAATCGAACAATACACAATATGTAACTTTTTTCAATTTTTTTGGGTAAAAACAGACACCCTTTCAACGTTCAATCACTTTACCCTAACCTTTCAAAATGTGCACTTAACCCATTAACAATTTGAAGTAACGCACTTAACCCCCTAAACAATATTCAGGAACAATTTTCCCGAATATTATGGAAGTTAATTTTCTCACGTGCGTCGCACATGCCACGGTCGAGGGTCTGTATGCCTTTTCATGTATTTTCTGCAGGAATTTTACGAGTATACACATCATAAAATACATGAAAATGAGTTTTACGAGTATACCCACGGTCGATGAATCTTGCTTGTAAAATTCCTGCAGAAAATACATGAAAATACATACATATTCTCGACCTGGCATGTGAGACATATGATGTGAGGGAATTTGCAGCCAGAATATTATGGAAAATTGTTCCCAAATATTGTTTAGTGGGTTAAAAGTGCACTACTTAAAATTGTTCAGGGGGTTAAGTACACGCTTTGAAATGTTATGGGGTGAAATGCTAAAATGGATGAACGTTAGAGGCTGTCCGCTGTTTACCTTTTTTTTTTTTTTAATATGGGGCGGGTGATTTTTTTTACAACAATGAGTTTAGAACACATGTCCATCTCCTAAATTGGGAGAGGTGATGTCACTAGACCAAGTGGTTATACTTGGCTTATTTCATACATTGGTTACTTACAATTTGTATTTTCGAGGATAGATATAATGAGATGTCTAGTTTTCGCAAATTGAAGTTCACAATATCAATCGCGGAACGGTCGTTTCGTAACGAGAACGACAACTGCATTGACAACGTTCAAGGCTAAAACAGATGTGTGACTATAACGATAATTGCATGGTCGTCGTGGAACGGAACGACATTTTCGCAGTCTGAAACTGTAATTTCACGGCCATGGTCCATCGCGCCCGTTGCAGAACATTTTTTAATTTTTTTCAACTATTTTTTTTGATTTTTTTCATTAAAAAGTTATCCAAATTACCTAATTATTATCAATTTTAATTTAAAATAAACTTCGCAATAATAACAGTGATCGTTCATGATATATTAATGAAACTGTAATAACAGTATCCACGACTGTATCGTTGAACCATGGTGAGAAGGTCAACATCTTGGTTGAGTTTTTTAAAAAAATGGGTGGCTGAATGAATCGGTCCAGCTGTCAAACCACATGGGCCTCATCAATATATGCTATAAATCCAAGTTCAATGTAGTCTCAATTTAAGTGAGCTGGTTACGGTCCCCAACTACTACAATAAAGAACCCTACTCAATTATGGGTTTCCATTACTATTTTCACCTAATAATAAAAACCATGGAAAATTCCTTGAAGAGGAAATATCACGAATTAATTATTGAGTTATATGAACCCACAATTGGTTATCATATATCATAAATAAATATAATAATGTTTTATTTTTTTTTGTTTTTTTCCTTGCATGATAATATCTCATATAATTTATATATTTGAGTCTTCCAAGTTCTAAAAAGTTTTTAGCTCTATGTTTAACTAGTTTTGTCCCTTATAGCTATTTATTCAACTCCATCGCTGCAAGGTTAGGTTTTTTTTTATTTTTTAAATTTTTTTATTAATCAGGAAAGGTGGAGGAATCGAAATCGAGATCTCTTACATTGACAAATAGATGATAAATGCTATGCCAAAACCTTGTTTTCTGCTGCAAGATTAGGTTGTCCAATGGCGCTAATAGAAATATTAGTGAAAATTTTAGGTATGCGATTCGGAAAATTGTTTTGGGAAACTAACGATTTTATTTGGTTTTTTTATTAGGAAAATAAATACTTGTTGCTACATAATTCAAAAAAATGCTAAATAATATATTATTGGACAAATTGTTTTAGATTTTAAAAATGATATAGTTTGAATTAGTATATTGTGCGTGTGTGAATATAATTTAATATTTCTTGATATGGTAAAAAAATTTATTTAAAACTTAAAAGTGATAATTATGTAGGGATATACACAAATGAAAAAATAAAAAAAAATTGATTTCGCGAGAAAATTTAAAAACGATCAGATTTTATTTTATATTTATATAATATGAGAAAAAATATACTTTTCAAAAAAATATTTTTAAAAAATTAAAATTAAAGCCAAATACTATCTGAATATGCACAAGGTAGCAACATGCGTGCAGTATATACAGATATAACATGAGCAATGATTTTTTTTTTTTTTGAAAATTCAAGATTCATTCTGTTACGATCAATCGCTTACTACTAAGCTAAAATCTATAGTTGATAGCATAGACGCAATTTTAAACTCTTATAAAGTGGCAGTGCAAAGTCTCGTACTAAGCAACAAATGGACATGAGGGGATGCACACTACATGCGCCAATGGACCAGACTGATACACACATTCGTCAACGAGTCCATAGAGGAACTTACTGTACAACACACCAAAAATATTCTATATTTGATGGGCATATAGTTTTTATTTAAATAGTACAAGTATACAATTGTTTGCCACGTTGAGTTTGATGGACCAAATAAAAAACATTTATTAACTTAATTTTGCCAACCATGTGATAATAGAAATAAACAACACATTTACAACCACATTTGGTCACCATTAATTACCCGTTTTTGCTAGCCAGTGGTGTAAAGTATGCTGTCAAATGAAATTTCCAGTCGCCATCTGTATTTTGGTGACCACAATCATTTAATGCAATAAATAATATTGAGCTTTTGTAGAAATAAAAACATTTAGAGAAGACTTCTGAAAGCTCGATCGGCAAGTCTTCATCTCTTTTTTGGAGAGGTCTCGGGCACGTGACCCAAAACTTTGTTAAAAAAATATCCCCTCCCCAATCTCACAAACATTTAGAAGTTCATAAAAATGAGCTTGTGATAAGATTCTTGAATTGGGAAAATATATGCATTGTCATATAATTATAATATATTTATGTTAGTTCAGAAAACTTCTCTAAATTGTCCAAGTCAGTGGACAAAAGAACTCAAAAATAAGTGGCAGTACTCCAAATCAGTCGATAATGGAAGCTTCAGAATGGCAAAGAAGATGGGTTGTTGATAGCCTTAATCACCATTTTCGCATCGATTCCACGACCCCGTGCTCCCAATTATGTTGTGTAGCAAGCAAAATACGCTCACTAACGGCTGGGTAGTTCGGCAACAGGAGGTGAGAAGAGCCTGAAATACTGTTAGCATGAACAAACAAAACAAGACCATGATCATCCCTAATCACAACAACTATACCAATAAAGTCTTGCTGTGAAGGAATAATATCTAGATGCAAAAATATTTTAAACCTAAGATATAACTGAAGAAACAATATTCACAGAATAATATTTATTCACGTGCCCAGTCTTACAGAGATCATAATTAAAACAAATGGTCTTATATCAATTATCCAAGAAATAACTTATACCCTCATAACCCATAACTTCCAAGTCTTCCATTGATTCTTTCCAATTTTAAACATTGATAATATGATATACAGATTAAATTCGAAAAATTGATTTCATTTCTTTCCTTCAGTGCTGTTGTCGTTATTCGACTGGACACGACCATCTGTTCCGGCCATGACGGCATACTTGTCTCTTCGTGTCAAGTTTGTGCACTCGAAGCCCAACGTCCCAGCCAATACCATCTGAATATAGTTCGCGACTTCAATAGCCGATTTCCCACCTCTAATCGTAAACTCAGTTGGGAGTTGATTCAAAAACGTGATTTCAAAAGTTGGCCTTGGGTTCATGTACCCAAAGTACGGGTCCAAAGACTTATACCCTCGAGCCGTTGTCCCATAAAACACGCTTTGTTTTGTATGGATCGCCACCGGCACGATTCTGTCACTCAATTCAGCAAAAAGCGCACTGAACCGAAGCAAGAACGGCTCCCGGCAAGTAGTTCCCTCTGGGCATATCACTAGATCTCCTTCTTCGAGCAAGCGCTTTATGTTTGCTGCATCTTTCTCCCTTTCTCTACTCAACGCAACAGCTTTGATCGGAGATATTAGTTCGGAGAATTTGCTTATGCTGTAAGTGACGCAACTGATCTTCCGGCCGAGTGCCACGGCCGTGACAACCGGGTCGAGGACGGTGCGGTGGTTGCAGACGAAGAGAACGCCGCCTTTGCCGGCCTTTGCCGGAGGTGGAGGCGTCCCCTTGACGATGAGTTTGATGCCCAGGAGAACGTAGAGGTAGCGCACGATTTTTTCAGGCAAAGGGATTGTTCCGTAGATTCTAATGATTGATAAAATGAAGCCGATTGGCATCCATAAAAAGGTTACCAAAGCCACAAGGGGGGTAGGCCTTTGTACTAAACGACCCTCGTGAAAAATGACGGGGGATAGAAGCTTGTTTCTTGGGAGTGGCCTGGTTCTTGTCCTAGGCACCATGTACCCCTCCTGCATTAAGATTTAAAAAGAAAGAATATATTATTCAAATCAAGAATCAAAACGGTTACTTCTGAAATTTCGTTTCTTAGTGATCATGGTATCAATATAATTGACAGCACAACCAATTTCCTCTACCGATTTCTGAACATTTTAGCGTACATGATACATACTTTACTTCTTCTTATGAAATTAAATTCGTCGCATTTACAGTACTTCTTTACATGTTTTTTATGGCTAACTTTTGATGGAGAGTCGCAGACTTTTCAAATGAGTAAAAGTGAAGTAAAGGAAGCACCTAACTTCTAATAAAGTTAGTTATGGATTAAATACATGCATGTTATAGACATATACATGCAAACAGAGACACACACGTGTGTGTTCCTGTGTGTTTGTTTGTGATATATTTGTATTTAAAAAAAAGAGAAGATAATCTAGCTACGAACAAATAAGATGAAATATAAGTATGAGAGATAATGGTGGGCTTTCCATTCGTGGAAGGTCTGAGCTGTGACTTTTTATGGGCGATTGGGAAACTTACTCTGTTGAAACGGGGACAAAGAAACCTTCTAATGTGCACTTCAATGCATGATCATGACAGAAAAGTTTGTTTTCCCAATTGAACATAGGAATACAGTCGGCCTTTTTAGATTATCAATTCCAGAAAAAAAAAGTCGCTATCTATCCCATGATATGAGATGGGCAGGTTCATTCTATAGGGTTCTTTAATAGGAGAGGAATAATCTGCAATTACACAATTTTGTATTTGAAAGAGTTATATATATGTCATGTCCTGATGGTCTAAAGTTATTACATACTTTTTTAAATTTGATTTAAGAAGCGAGATCATTCAAAATCTAGTGATCATATATAAGTATATATTTCATGGTAAGTTGGCATTCCAAATCTTCGTAAATTCTTGTATGGACCGGGTCCTGCTATATACCAACATACTAATGGTACAAGAATTATAAAAGAATGATACGTAACAGATTCAAGAAATCAGTACATATACTTGGTCGAATTTACTTTAAAAAAAAAACTAGCAAAAATGTTCATGAAGAAGGCATTTTGCAGATAAAATTTTGCTCTCAACTACTCAACATGAAATATGCATGATCAGTTACATACACATGTAGGATTTAATTTTATAGGATAAATTTATCCAAAAAACAAAAAAAAAACAAAAAATTAAATGATAAAATACTGATCAACATACCTTGCAGATGGACATGAAATCATGATCAGTCTCCCTATCTCCAAGGCCCAAATCAGGTACATTCGTCCCAAGTTCCTTCAAAATAGCCGTTCTTTTGTGTTCTCCAACAAGTACACCAGGTTTCTTGACAAATCCCGTGGTACGTCCCCATCTCGTCACCTCCAATTCCGTCCCCTAGAACCTTGTCCACCCCCAAGTAAGTTTTAGCAAAATGTTCCACCATAACCCTGGGGTTTCGCAGTGATAATGTACCTCTTCCCGAAGGAATTGAACACTTTCCATGTCTCCGGATGCACGTCTTCCGTATAGAATTTAGGCAACACGGACCTAGACACGATCTCTATGTCACGGATCTTGAGACCCGAGAAGGTGATAAAGATGAAAGTTTGTATAGCAAAAGATTCCGATACGAATAAGTAGATGAAGTACACAAATGGCACAGTTGCCAAAAGGATCGATGCTCGAAAAATGTTGCCCGCCTCGAGGGCCATGAGCAAGAAATAAGGAAATGCACTCCTAGAGACTAAGAGTGTGCCATCGAGGTCGGCCGCCACGGTCTGAGTGGAACGTCCCTCCGTGCTACATTTCGATATCGGATCAAAATTCCGATAAGCACCCATTTTTTGGAGGGAGAATATAAGGGAGTGGGAGGGGATTGTATTTGGGGATGGACAAAGTTATGTTACACACAAAAATATATAATGGGTGTGTGGGTTTAAAAAGGAATAAGCAAGAGGGGCATGAGGCTCAAAATGAAACAGTTGTGAAGAAAGGGGTCCAACTCTATCCCAGGTAGTTGAATACCGATTAACATTGAATTAGCCTGCTTTATTAGGTTTGGATATTGCCTCCCCATTATGGTATCGCCTTGGTATATACCAATTTCTATATTTCTCTAATATTTGTTAAGGGACCAATATAGTTAATTAGGGTTTGCTTAATGTGATTAAAATCTTCTACTAAAACATACAATAATAATAATGGTAAATTTAAAAAATAGTCTCATAGAACAGATGTCCTTGCAATATTAGTCCCAAACTTATAAGACTAATCAAATATAGTCAAATGACAATTGTTTTTAATCAAGAATAATCTTAAACTTTTCTTTTAGTCAATATGAGTCCGAAATTTTTGTTTTAATCTAAAGTGGTCTCTTATATTCAATTATGTGACCACTTTGATTAAAATTTAATTTATGTGAGAGTATATTTGATTATTCCTAAAAGTTTGACTAGTATTGAAAAATACATATTCTGTGAGATTATTTTTAAAAGGTACCCAAATAATAATAATCAATAAATATCTAATATTCGTCTATCACTATTTTAATGTTTTTCAATTTCCTCGTCTTCTCAATTGGACATCAATCGGTCTATGCTAGTTTAGAGCGACTGACATTCTCATACACGAATCTGGAAGAATAGTTTGTCGAACTTGTAAATTAAGTGAGAATATCTAAATTAAAAACCGATAATTATCCCTTTAAGTTTTAATAGATCTCATTAGTATAATTGTTCGTAGTTTGAAGATGATGATGGTTAAACATTTTTTTTTATTTGTGATCTTCCTTTAAAAAGTTTTTGCAAAGTAACCGTTAAACACGTATAAAAATCAAAGGCCAAACAAATGTTAGAAATTAAAAAGTTATATTTTAAAATCTTGATCTAACAAATGTTATTTTTTATAAGGGTTATCGACAACGAACCCCACTGTGGTTTTCCAATATGCAGTTTACCCAATGTGATTTGAAAAATGACAATTTACCCCATATATTTTGTGAAAATACGAAGTTGACCCCCTGTGATTTGTGAATATGTGTAAAACACGCCCTTTATGTATGCTATATTTTGCAAACCACGTGGGAGTAAAGTGTTTATTTTGAAAATCACAGTCGGGTAAACGACATATTTACAAACAACATGAGGTAAAGTTTCTATTAGAGATACCACATGGGAGAAAATATCTATTTACAAACCACAATGTAGGAAAATGCATAATACCACATGTGGTAAATTGTCACTAACTCTTTTTTTAAAATAATCTCGTAATTGTTCTTGTTCTAACTGGTTAGGTTGTCTTTAAAAAATTACTGTAAAATAAAATTCTTTTACACGATGAGTACATGCCAGTTTAAAAATAAGAATAATAAATAACTTGTAAATAATATTAAGTTAAGTATAATAATAAATAATAAAACAAGTACCATATATGCCGTATAACTTGTGGCAGTACATTCGATCCAACGACGCGTTATTTTAAATAGACGCGATTAAAGAAAATTTACAATAATTTAGCCACGAAAGTAATTTAAGCAGTACACTATTGTGATTAATTACATGCCAGCTAACCGCTGTCATATGTGTACAATTTGAGGCTTCTCATTTACAAATAACCGAATCTGACAAAAGGGAAGATTTAAATATGAAAAATCTCTTGTTTCCGGAGATGATTTAGCCAATTTGGGCCTAATATAGACAGCCTTACATTAATAAGAAACTTATTTGTATGGTTTCTATCATTGGTCGCCTTGGCTTTTAACATGTTCTTTTACATAAAAGAATTTTTACATTCATGAAGTTAATTACTTGACACTTACTTCTCTTGCATTCTATCAATTTTTTGAAATTTATTATAGTTTTTTCTTTGCCCGAAATTATGAATAGGAGATTAATTTGTGGGTTGCCAAAAGAATGTCAATTCTGACAACTCAGGCGAGGTCATTCGCGGGAGAGGTAGTTTAGAGATATGGCCCCAAATTAATTTTAGAAACTTTATTAACTTCAAAATAATAATAATAAAATAAAGAGTGCATTATTCAATCACACAGCGAGTTTTTCCCAACTACCTCTCATGTGATGATTATTATTCATATACTTAACCTTTTTTAATTTTTTTTTAAAAAAGGCCATGTGTAAATTGAGTGTAATGTTCTCACTTCTACACAACCAGTCTTAAAAACACCAATACATATACAAATATATACAATATTATATATATTGATCTTTACAAACATCCGATTAATATAAATATGTTCTTTGAGCGCAATAAACTAATATTATTAAGTTTACAACATATTCACGTGTATCGGACATGAGGCAAGAAAAATGAAATTTAATCCAATTTCATTATTGTTAGGTTTTACTTCATCATTTTTATGTAACATTTATGTTAAAATAGGCCCGTAAATTGGAGTATGATAAATGCCATTAAAAGGGGTGTCATCAAGGATATGATAAGAAATATTATCTGTCAATAATAGAAGATGTACACATGATAAAATCTCATCTTTTCAAGATCTGACGACACATCATTTCACACACTTAAATACTGTTTTGATATAGATAATAAGATGATCATTGATTATTCGTCTAATGCTTAATCTATATATCAGTCACCATATAATTAATCAAACTACAATAATTGCTCATCTATACTATATTATAATATGTGAGCACCTTAGAATAATCACTTTGGTATGGTCATTGTGAAATTTCAAAAATATCATCTATTTGCTTAGTAATAGCCATGAGACCATGAGATAAATGATAATATCGGAAGATTACATATTAACTTCCCAACTTAGTTCTCAATTTTTCACCAGTTTTTTTTCTTCCGAAAATATGTGCGGCAGTTTTTCTCCTTCCCATAAAATATCATATTTAAATCAGATATTTCAAATATAAAAATGTAATATATATATATATACAATATATAAAATTTAAAATTTCATTACACACGTCGTCGGTCGCTAGCATTTATTAATTTTGTATCACTCATATCGCACATACATATCATTGTATTATTTTATACCTCATATAAAACAAAATAACTTAATTGATTTATTTTCAGCTACTTTTGAATAAATAATTATATGTTTTAAAAAGAATTATACCATTATTTATATGATGTAAATTCTTCAAATTTCTAGCTTTACATACACTAAACGTGACAAAAATTTAGAAAATCTTGTCAAGAACATGCATGGTGGGACATGGAGTTACGTTAGGAAGACCAAGTCAAACGTGACCATTAATTTCCTTAATTTTTATCATTGTTACTTGCTATTATCTGTAAATAATAATAATAATATGTGAATTTCGAAATATATTTGTATGTATCTAGTTTGGGTCCAATTTATGAATCAATAAATATGATTGATCTAAAATTGTGGGTATGTGAGTTTATATATTTTAAATTTAAAAGATGTATTTTAATAATGAGTTGATTTATAAATGAAACCCAAATCGGATATATAAAAATATTTCCCGTGTATTTCAAGTGCAAATATAATTTGGACAAGGGATTGAGGGAAACAACAATTAACTTTTCATATGAAACAATACAGACCCCTACTTAATCATGTTTGTTCGACTCCAAGAAAAAAATAAACATCTGTTAATAAAAAGAAAATATAATTCGGACTTTGAAATTTTTATCCTTAAAATGCGGGAATACATAACTTTCAAAAACCATTTGTAGCACGCGCTATATCTAGAACTGTTAGAAGGGAGGCCGAAAAAAATTTCGGTAAAGCCCATTGGATACTTGAGTCAGCAACTAAAATATGATGCAGGATAATATACGAAGAACTCAATTTCTGAATGAATTAAATTATAAGACAAACCTGATATTTATACGCAAACATGGCTATAACCAGCATGTAGACGGGTTCCTTCCATAATTAGGACTCTCGGTCCTTATCAAGATGACAAAAAATCTTACTAAATCAAACAAAAACTTATATTTGCATTTATCACTAATTTCTCGGAATTCTTGAGATATTTCAAAAAAATAACGATATTGCTTGGATTCGAGCTGATCTCTCGAATTCTAGCTCGGTCCATACAAGGCCGAGCTTTCTCTTTATATGTTGAGCTGCACCTCTATTTGTCGAGCTCTTACCAATTCGACACTAACATTTTTAGTATTCTACTGATAATTCCTGAGTTGAGCATATCTGTCCATGCCCTTATTTTACCTCGGGTGAACTCGGTCTTTTTGTTCTCATTTTAATCGGGTAAGAATTCTCTAGGTCTTGCTAAACCTTTTATTTTACCGGAAGTATCAACTGTCAAGCATTATATCAAAATTTTATGCCATAAATCAAATAATTTCCTGTATCAAAATTTCGGAAATCCATTTGCGAATGTATTTAAAAAAAATGTTTATTGTTTTTTGCGTAAAAAAATTGTTAGATGGGCACCACCAAGGTGTTTTTTATATATTTAATTTTTTCAACTGTATAGACGGTTTCATCTCCAAAACTTCAAACAATATTTGATTTTTTAGTTTAACAAGGTATCCAGGTTTGCGCTTGACTAATCTTTAGGTGACGATCCAGACCCTCAGAATCGTCACCAGATAAATCGAGGGATGTGCACCGTTGGCAGGTTTCTGAGGGAGCGAAACAACATGACCCGAACTTAGGACAAACGCCCACAATATTTCAGTGGAGAATTTGTCACACACGGGATTCGAACATGCGACATCGGAGGAATCTCTCAACATCACCTCAACCCTTACCAAATCCGTCTATGCCCCTATGGGAAAAAAAACAATATTTGATTAATACCTAACAATAGTGTTACTAACTTAATTAAACATCCGGAATCTGTAAAAACAGGGCACGACTAATCACTCACATTATAGATTCATTCTAGAATAAAAGGATATTTATATCTATATCCCCTCGACTTTGATGTAATTACAAAAACCTTCCATATGGTTTGAAAAATTACAGAAACCTCCTATCAAGTTAGGTTAAACACTACAGACATGTCCCGCCGTTAAAAAAATAGACGGCTGCTACATAAACCACCCCTAACTTTTAATGAAAACCTCATTTTTGCTTCTAGTCAACTTTGACCTCTATTTTGACCCAAACTTTCAGATGAGTGTCTTCGTAATTACGATGTTTTGTAGGAGTGTGATCGGAATGAAATCATTATTTTATATTTTGAATTATTTGTTTCAAATACAATTACTACATACTCAAACCTTTTTATTTTTATAATAATTTTAATTTTTTATCATTTTTATTCAATCTTGTAAAATAACAATATACACCATAAAAAAACAAAATTTATATATATATATATATATATATATATATATATATATTACATTTAAAAACTTTTATGAGAGATAACAAGATTTTGGAATATTTTAATTTAAATGGAATTTAAAATCAAATTAAAGAACAATATGTTTGAATTTTCATTTTCCAAATTGACGTCAATAAATATTGGTTTACCAAAACATACCGTAAAAACTTGATAATATATAATCATCGTACTTTCAATAAATGATTTAAAATATAAATAATATATGATTATAATTTGAGAAACGAGATAAAATTGAAAACAAACCACCCGAATACGAGTTCAACTAAGGGTGAGCATTCGGTCTGAACGACCGAATTTGTGAAAATCGACCTGACCGAATTTATTTTTCAGCCAACCAAACTAACTGATTTTTACATTGAATCGAACAAAAAAATCGATAAAACATCAATTATCATTAAAGATCATGGCCCAAAACATAAATAATATCATTTAAATTCAACATCTAAACATATAATTGTCTACAAGATATTTGTTAAACTATTTTAAATAGTTCATTAGATGTGAAGTCTTATTTTAAGATTAAGATGTAAAAATATTTGGATAAACTTATTTTAAATATGTTAAAGATGTTGATGTGTTTGATATTAAATATCTTTTTATTATTATAATTACAAACAAAAAGATATGTTACTATGAGAATAATGCAATTAGTTATTTTAAAATTATTATTTTTAATATAAAAACTAGTTTATAGTTTATAAATATTTAAAAATAATTTTTTGAAATAAATAATAATAATATGACACCATAGGAGGTGTAATTGTCATTTATAGTATACTATAATGTGTGTTTCTGTAATGTTTTAATAATTTTATTTTACATATATTACATGGGGTGTATATGTAATGTGTTAAAAATTTATATTACATATACAAAATGGCAAATATGTCATTTTGCAAGTTTCGTTAATTTTTTTTAACGGCATTACACCAGAGGGGATGTCTTTATAATTTTCCAAAGTTGAGTGAATGTTCTGCAATTAGGCTAAAGTCAATGGGGTGTAGATGTAATTATCCATAGAATAAACTACGGTTCTTCCAATGTAGAAGAGATCTATTACAATTTATAACCTCTAATTTGAACAATGACGGATATGTTGGCTCTGTATATTTAAATATGCGAATTTAAACAGTTTACAATGATTATGCAAAAAGAAATTATACTGGAATAGTAAATTCACAGCAACAGTTTATATATAATGTTCAAAGTCTTTGGGAAACAGGAAACTGAAGCTGGACGAGGCCACAACAAGCCTGGTTAGCAACAATTTATATATATTGTTCAAAGTCTTTGGGAAACATGAAACTGAAGCTAGACGAGGCCACAACAAGCCTGGTTAGCAATAGTTTATATATACTGTTGAAAGTCTTCGTGAAACAGGAAACTGGAAATGGACGATGCCACAGCAAGCCGTGTGCTCGTAAACTCAAATTTGCCTACATACAAGCTTCTGGCCTCCTGGACAAGAGAGTTCCAATGTACAACGCACAATTGCCTCTGTTCGGATTGAATCAGAAATCCGAGCAAACTCTCTCAACACTAGTAGTGTGAAGTACTCTCAAACTTATGAAATATATGAATGAACTATGTTTTTTTAGTTGCTTAAAACACTAGAGCTGGAGCAGCTTATATAGCTGAGCAGCAGACCTCCCAAAGGTCTCAAAAATTAAATGTAATGCTTAATGGGGTAGATGAAAAGTCTCAATACTGAACATCAGATTAATGCGGATTTAAGTCGCACACTTAAATCTGAAATCAATTCTGCAGGTAGATGAAAAGTGTCAAACTCAATACTCAGCAGAATGTGAAAAGTCAGATAGGTGAAAAGTTATTTCAGAAATCCGAGTAGTAAAAAGATAGGGATGCCTTCACGGCAGCGACACGCGACGCGGAGAGGCGAGCGCGAGGCGAGCGGACAGACGGAGCGTGAGGGGCACCCATCTTTTCTACTTAACTACACTCTGTTGATTTCTTATCAATTTAAACAAACCTTAAGTGTCTCAAAATTCCAATGTGGGATTTATTATTAACCATTCAAATTAACTTACCAAATTTTGTTCTCATTAACAAAATTAAACGTAATTAATGAGCTTTTAATTATTAATCCCATCCCCCCACCAGAATGCAATATTGCAAAAAACAAATTAGACAATGCACCAAGTTTAAGATTTGATAGTACTTTGAGAATTCACTGCATCATGATATGTGGTGATTAACCTTGAACCTTTCTTAGTGAAGTATCATCGGATATACTTGTCAACTAGTGGACGCGATGCATTGAACTCTTCGGCGTTTTAAGTATACCAAAACAACAATACTCACGCAGCTTCATCTCCACACTATTATTGGTTCTTTCGTTGTTGTCCATTTTGGCCCTGGGCTGCCTTGGTTGTTTCATCGAATGCTCTAGATATTTAGCCATCTGGTCATCTCATAGAAGTGGCCCCTTCACATTCGATATATGCGATTTCTCTTAAATAGTATCATGGCATACCCCACTTTATCATATCAAGATAGAAGAATCATTAAGAACAATACAGGTCTATCACTCTTCATCACAGGAATACGTAAGGAACTCAATTTCCCGAGTGTTTTGTTCGATCACCACACAATTCGTTTTCACATTGAACCTGCAAATTGGATTTTACAATTCAGTCCGGGTTGCCATCATGATTGGAAATCAGTTTCATGAGCTTCAACCTCATTCCCTCGATTGAATCTCTACTCGATCTCTCGTTAGACCTTTCGTAAATGGGTCCGCAATGTTTTCTTTAGACTTCAATCTAAAGAAATAACACCGATTTTCAGTTGATTTCTCACGGATTTCCCATTATGCACATTGTTTTGTGCTCTTCCTATAGTTGACTGACTATCACAGTGCACGCTAATGAGTGACACAAGTTTTGACCATATTAGAATGTCCTCCAAGAAACTCCGAAGCCAATCAGCTTCTTCTGCTGCAAGATCTAAGGCTATGAATTCAGATTTCATAGTTGATCTTGAAGTACACGTCTGTTTGCATGATTTTCATGAAACAGCGGCACCTACAATTATAAAGATATATCCACTCGTGGACTTTATATTCTTGGAGTCTGATATCCAATATGCATCTGAGTACCCTTCAATTACTGATGGATATCTCGTATAATGTAGTCCGTAGTTAGAAGTGTATCTAGATATATAAGAACTTGAACTACTGCCTTTCAGTGCTCATATCTGGGATTACTCGTCTATCTGCTCAATCTGTTGACTGAGTTAGCTATATCAGGTCTAGTGCAATCCATGAGGTACATTAGACTGCCTATGACCCTAGAGTACTCAAGTTGTCGCACACATTCTCCTCGATTCTTGCAAAGATTTGACACCACCTCCATATGTGTTCTCGCGATGGTATTATTTTCCTTGTCAAACTTCTCAAGTATCTCCTCGACGTAATGACTCTGAGAGAGAGAATATACATCTGCATGTTTGTTGATTTTCATCCCGAGAATCACATCTGCAAGACCTAGGTCTTTCATATCAAAATTTTGCGACAACATTTTCTTGGTAATTTTGATAATATTGCCATAATTAGCATCTTTTGAGGATCATTACCGCGTCGGGATTTATGCCATTAATTCCCGGGCATCACAACCTATAACAAAAAATAAAAAAATTTGAGTGTACGATTGTTGGTTCTGTATATTTAAATATACAAATTTAAAAACAATGATTATGCAAAAAAAAAATTACACTGAAATAGTAAACTCACAGCAACAGTTTATATATACTGTTCAAAATCTTCGAGAAACAGGAAACTGGAACTGGACGAGGCCACAACAAGCCTGGTTAGCAACAGTTTACATATACCTTTCAAAGTCTTCGCGAAACAGGAAACTGGGACTGAACGAGGCCACAACAAGCCATGTGCTCGTAACTCAAATTTGCCCGCCTACAAGCTTCTGGCCTCCTGGACAAGAGAGTTTCAAGGTACAACGCCCAATCACCTCTTTTCAGAATGAAGCAGAAATTCGAGCAGGCTCTTTCTAACACTAGTAGGGTGCAATACTCTCAAACTTATGAAATGTATGAATGAACTATGTTTTTCAGATGCTTAAAACATAGAGCTGGAACAACTTATATAGCTGAGCAACAGACATTCCAAAGGTCTCAAAAATTAAATGTAATGCTTAGTGTGGTAGATGAAAAGTTTCAATACTTAACATCAGATTAATACGAATATAAGTCTCACACTTAAATCTGAAATCAATTCTGCAGTTGGAAAATCTCAAACTTAATACTCAGCAGAATGTGAAAAGTCAGATATGTGAAAGGTCATTTCAGAAATCCGAGTAGTAAATAGATAGGGATGCCTTCACGGACAGCGACACGCGTGACGCGATGTGACGAGGCAAAGCGAGACGAGACGAGACGAGACGAGCCGAGCCGAGCAGAGCAGAGCGGACGGTGCCCATCTTTTCTACTTAACTACACTCTATTGATTTGTTTCTCAATTTAAACAAACCATAAGTATCTCAAAATTCCAATGTGGGATTTCTTTAGCCAATTAACCATTCAAATTAACTTACCAAATTTTGTTCTCATTAACAATATTAAACATAATTAATGGGATTTTAATTATTAATCCCAACAGGATGGACCTCTATTGAATAATTGCATTACAATATCACATCTCTCGTTTGTAATAGATATAAGAAAAATTACAAATGCCCCCTATGATTTGACATAAAAATAAATAGCAAGGGAGTTATACATTATTTGTATAATTACATTGGTGAAATTCGTTATTATTCAAACTATAGAGAGTCAACAAGTAATTCACCCTTTATTATGTTTTAGAAAACCTTCAAGAATCAGTTTATAAATATGCATGGATTTGTCAACATCACTGTGCCATGTCTACAAATTCCGGCTGTTTAATGAGTTAGTAACACGTAACAATTAGGTATTAATTACTATTATTATGGATAAATTGTGTTAGAACATCAAGAATCAAAGTTTATAAATATGAAGGGATTGGTCAACATCAATATGTTTGTTTGCTTTCTAAATCAACAAAACTGGTATAAACTAGAACACTACTTAGACTAGTTGAAAAAAAACCAGGTATATTACTTTTCTTTGGCTTTTTACAGAAAGGTTTTTCGATCTGTTCTGTAAAAAAAAAATTAAAATTACATATTTAAAACATAGTTTATCTACTTGAGCTAATATTTTTTTTTTGATTGATTATAAGTCAAACACCTAGATTGATAACGCGTATGATAGTGAGCATACAAATAAAATTTTGGAATTGGCTCGCCAAGAAATGACAAATTGTATCCATTAATAACACCAAATATGACATATCACAAACAAAAAAGCCCAAATAAATACAATAAAGCCCAGTAGTACATTATTGACTCCCTCAAACTAAGAATATATCTCTGAACCATCAACTCCTTTAAAACTATAGCTCACTTAAACGATAATAATGGGCCAACGACTAGTTCAATATGACGAGATTGGTGGCACTGATGTGGCAGTGCGGACTTTGTTGTACTTTTGTCATAGTGAACCTGTTAGAATTTTGTCATGCTGCCTTATACGTCTGCTGACTTATCCTTGAAGGTTCTAGTCTGCTGGACTAAATGTCAACTAATGTCTTTATATCGTCTGCTACTCATTAGTTACTTTGTCTGCTGGACGAAGGTCAGCTAATGCCTTTGACTCCTATATATTTACACAGTGGACTAAGATACTATGTTCTAGTAGACCTTTATTATTTGCATCCGGTAGATGATGACTTCTACTCTTTGATCCCGGTAGTTCTATTCATTATACTCGGTAGACGATATCTCTTAGTCTTTGTACTCGGTAGATGACATCTCTTAGTCTTTGTACCCGATAGATCTTTGTAGAGTCAATTGACGATCTTTTCATCAGTAGGTTTCTTCGATGCAGTGTACACTTCAAGCAGAAGACATATATCACCAAATCTTAGAAATGTTTTCCAACAAGTTTTAAAACAAAAATGAAACAAGAAGCATGAATAAATATTATTATATAATAGCACAATGTTTACACATAGACTTTAATATTATTAATCTTTTTAGAGCAACTGAAAAAATTCATATTTCCTATAACATTCAACCCGTATCTATAACCAACAAAAAAGATGTAGATAACATGTAAATGAAATATTTATCCAGCTTATAGATTTTTATGTGATCAATCTAATAGTTTAATCAATCAATCAAGTCTTATCCACTTAGTAAGATTTTCTATATGGATCCCTTGGATTTCTACATAAGAAATTTGGCAGTGATGTTGGTTGACTATCTAACACAAATCTTTTTCTTTTTCTTTTTCTTGGCTTGTGACCGATGGAATTAATGGAATAGATTAATATTGGATAAATATGTTCCATTACATTAAAGTTTGTGTTACATGACATTTTTGTAGGGTAGACGTACATTTCTTCCAAGCATAAAAATAATAATAAGATGCAAAAATAAGGTAAGACATCAGATTTTTCAAGTGGAAAACTCCGAGGGGAAAAACCACGAAACCTAGTCCAGTCTGAAATTTCCACTAGGAGCAAAGGATTACAGAGTTTTTTTTTTTGTACAATTATTAAGCAAATAAAATACATGAGGAGAAAATCTGAGCAGAGAATTTGAGCAAATAAAATGAGAGAGAACTTGAGCAGAGAATCCGACGATTCCCTTGAAGAAGAAGAAAAAACCCTCTCCTAAAAAATGATGGCTTCTCCTTTTATTTAAGAAAAATGGGCCGTAATAAAATGGGCCATGATAAATGGGTCTTATAACATTGGGGACCACAATGAGTGTCATGTGGTTGCCTGGGAGTTTGTGCTCAAGTTCATCTCTTCAGCTTCTTGAGCCAAGGGTATGACTCCCCTCAGAGAGTAGTTTGGGTTCAAATACAAAGGATGCTGTCCATTCCTCTTCCTCTTACGTTGGGAGTGATGGACGGGACTCCCCTTGGGGCTCAACTTGTGCCTTACTCACATGCTTTTAAGGTGTCAAGTAGTATAAACCCGAACTTAATTATCAGACCGACATTGGGAAGGTTGAGCTAGATAAGACAAGCTGAATGCCTTCATGGGTACCGAGCTGGAGATCTACCTGGAGGAGTGACCTGGGGTTGGTCGAGGTGGAGGTCATCCTTGAGTCCGACCTGAGGTGGCCGAGGTGGATGTCATTCTGAGAGCCGATCTGGGGCGATCGAGGTGGAGGTCATCCTGAGGCCGATCTGGTGTGGCCCAGGCGAAGGACTTCATGGATGCCGACCTAGGGTGGTCGAGGTAAGGTCATCCTCGAAGTAGACCTGAGTGGTCTAGTTAGAAGTCTTACCCAAATCAAATTTTGCAGAGTCCATATTTTTATCAGGTGATAGTTTGGATTATAATCTGGATGTGTTTCTCAAAATAAAACAAGAAGGAAATAAAAATCTGCATCATAAACTCATTGAATCCGTCGGATTGAAGTCATATATAAGATTCAGGCACAGAGTTCAACACCTCGTGTAAATTCAGGCCTGTTTCCTCTGTGCTGGGACCCACTTGTCTTCTATTTCTTCCACTCATTTCCAGCCAAAAACTGATAACCACAAACACTGAAACAAACAAACGAGCAGACGTTAGTTTTACTATCTTTCTTGAATCCATCATCAATCAGAGACCAAGCTAGTTTCTTATCAGAATCGAAGGACGAAATGGAAACCTTAATGAGCTCGTGTTGGAAGATTGTCCCACTCAAATTTAGGGAGAAAGATAGACTGATTTGTCGCCAAGGTGATATTTCACTGAATAGAAAAGAAAACGGGTGTCCTAGGAACCAAAAGCCTTTTGTTCTTATGGGATTCTCGCTTTCGGTCTCTTTTCATCGCAAGACTGTTCGCTCTGTTTCAGTTGCTTCTGCCCTGTCGCCAGAAAATCAGGTGATTCATATTGAATGAGAAAAAAAAGTTTGTTTCTTTCGATTACCTTGTTCTTTATGTACGGTTTGGAGTTTTATTGTATTTTTTTTAAATTATGGGTTAATTGATAATGCTTTGGCTTCAGTCCTCTTAGAAGTGATTAATATCCTATATTGAATCCCAATTCAAGAATGCAAAATGTTAAAAGATTCGAAGCTTAAAGTTTGGAAGTCCACAGGTCAATGCGAGTCCAAGAATTCAGTTAAGATGTGGGGATTGAGTGTACTCTATTGGTTACTTCATTGTTTTAAAATAAGTTCGAAGTTTGTATATACACAAAAGCCAAACATCGTGTATTAAATGCATAAAACAATGGAGCAAAAGTTTATAGGCACTAACTAAATAGGGATCTTGATTGATGGCAAAAGAGTTATCTCAGAGCAAATTAATTACCAATTTTGCAGACACTCGTTGAAAGAGAGGAAACTGATCAGATACTAGCTGCTGGTAATTTTTTTTCCAGCGGTTTTTGTAGTTCTACCTGCTATATCTTGTTCAAGCCTGGCTTCTTTTGCATGCAGACCAGCCCAAAACAGCCCATATCCGATTCAAATTAACCAAGGAATGTGCATTTGGCCAACACTTTCTAGTAGTAGGGGACGATCCATGCTTGGGGTTCTGGGATCCGTCTGATGGAGTGCCGTTTGATTGGTCAGATAGGCATGTATGGACTGCAGAATTGGTAATGATAGAGAAACTACGCGCGCAATACATCCGGAATGGTTTATAAATTTTACAAATGATTCTCTAACGACTAGGTTAATTATAGCAGATTGATTGATCATTAATAGAGTACTTCTCTGTCTTTGAGTTAACAGAATGTACCCTGTGGCAAAGTGATCAAGTACAAATTCATACTGAAGGTAGATGATAGTACTATTTTGTGGCAACCCGGGGCTGATAGAATTCTTGAAACATGGGAGACAGAAAAAACTATAATCGTTTTTGAAGATTGGGAACATCCTGAATTCCAGGATCTCGCAGAGGAAGATATCATAGCTGATATAAATGATGCTAAGTCTTTGAATTCAGACACAAATTATTCGAAACATGAAGAAAGCTCAGCTTTAGAGCAAGAGGCTACCGTTCTATTGCCAGGCTTGATTCCAACGTTAACAGATGAGACAGATGAAGAATCTCCAAATAAAGTGGAAGATGAGGAGGTAACTGCTTAATGATGACCCTTTCAGAATTTTTGTTTCTTGCACCATAGTGTGACAGAGAAAGTGAATAAAAAATAAAGAGTATAGAGAAACCATTCTGCAACTAAACACACTATAAAGAAACCATTTTCCACTTAAATTGTGGATAGCCTTTCAAAGAACTTGAATTTGTCACTTCTCCTATGGTAATTTTTTCGTACAGCAACCATATTATCTGTTAAGTTGCAGTCTTCATAAACATGAAATCTTCTACTCCAAAGTTGGTGGCCTTTTGCATATCTCATTTTGTCTGTGAATTGCTACCATTATTCAGCTCAAAGACGAACACATCTCAGCCTCCTTGCGTTCTACAGAAACCTGTAAGGCGGTGATGGATAATGAGAATGGATTTTATGGAAAACAGCAGCTTGAAATCTTGGAAGGTGACATGCGATGGGGTAGAGGAATGCTCCAGAAATTTTTTGCTATTTTGGGATTCTAATTTTGCTATTTGCTGTATTTTCAACCAAAAGCAGCAATTTGAGGTGGAATTATTCAATTCTATTCTGTAAATAGTTTTTTTTTGAGCATATATTCTGTAAATAGTTTTAGATAGCCATTTTTGGACAATGAATCTGTCCATTTGATTTCTGATTCTAATGCTCGATGCTTAGAATCCACAATGTTAGTCCGTGGGACAACACAATTCCCTAATTATCACACATCATAACATAAGAAAACATTTTATTAATCAAGCATGCTGCACGAGCTTCGCGTCAATTTCCCAGTGTTGAGGGATCTACCAATAATCTTTACAAGAACAAACTCCATCTTTAAAATGATGAAACCGGCTTCGATCTCTAACAACAATCTCCCGATCAAAAATCTTTGATAATAGTTTTATTGCAAGGTGGCAATCTGCACAAATCCTCAAGTTCTTCAAGATCCTAATTGGAATCCCAGGTGGAGTATTAATCAACGCAAATGCAATTGCAATCTTCTCACTGTGATATGACAATGCGGTCTCCTTCTCTTCTTCTTCTATGTCAGCAAGCACATTCGATGTATGAGGTGCATAGCCTTCCAGTTTCAGTAACCTGGTCATCTCCAAGAGCATTGCATAAATAGCCTCGGTTTGAGGATGAGACCTATCCCCCATGACAAACTCATGCATGCGATTACCTAATTCAACAAGACTATAGCCGGGTACTTTGCTTACACCTTCATTAAGCATTGTTGTTCTGACATTGTGAACCTCTGACCACCGTCTTTCTGATGCATAAAGGTTCGAAAGAAGCACGAAATCTCCACAGTGTTTAGGCTCCAACTCTTTGAGCTTGTCCCTTGAGACTTCCGCTATTTCTAAATTCCCTTGTAATGTGCATGCACCTAGTAACGTTCTCCAGATTACAGCATTAGGTTCCACAGGCATTTCGTGTATATATTCATAAGCTTGTTTCACTAAGCCTGCCCGGCCCAGTAAATCAACCATACAACCGTAATGTTCAATTTTTGGCACAATCCCAAAATCCTTTTTCATCCTCTCAAAGTAAGCAAATCCCTCATCTACCATTCCACAGTGGCTACAAGCATATAACACTCCAACAAATGTAATTTCACTAGGAAAAAATCCAAGCATCTCCATTTCCTTGAAAATCTCAAGTGCTTCACTGCCAAATCCATTGACAGCCAATCCAACAATCAATGACGTCCACGACACCACACTCCTCTCCCCTAACACATCAAAGACCATTTTTGCCTCCCTAATGTTCCCACACTTGGCATAAAGAACCAGAAGTGCATTTGCAGCATGTAAATTTTTGTCCAAACCCACCTTCATCATGTAAACATGGGCCCTTCTGCTCAAAGCCAAAGCACCAAGTTCAGCACAAGCAGTAAGCAAACTAACCAAAGTGAATCCATCTGGTTTTACGCCATCCAACACCATTCGCTTGTAAAGGGTTAATGTCTCGTTAGGTCTACCATTCAAAGCGTACCCGTTAATAACCGAATTCCAAGCCACAAGATTCCTGTCTGGCATTGTTTCGAACAGCTGAAGAGCACTGTCTGCTCGACCACAGGCACCATAGAAATTAACCAAAGAATTCTGAACAAACACCAATGACTCAAGCCCATCTTTCACTGCACAGCAATGTACCTTCTCACCCTCTCTAAGGAGCATCAATTTAGCAATGGCTTTAAGAAGAAAAGGATATGTGTGAGTGTCGGCTTCCATGAATCTGACACGCAACCGTCGGTATATATCCAAAGCTGGAGATGGGTTTTCACTCTCAGCATAGCCTCTGATCATTGTATCCCAAGTGAATATATTTGGAAGGGGAATTCGGTCGAACAGATTACGAGCATACGACATTGGTCCTGACAGTGAAACCAAGGTAAATATCAAGTGTTTGCCCATGTCTGGGCTTGAAAGAGGGACGCCATGCCTTATGGAAAAGGCGTGAACTTGTTTCAGTTTGGCTACAGAGGAGGCGCATGACAGCAAGAGAGCAATGCATTTCTTGAGAATGAAAGGTTTTTTCGATTCAATTGCGGTGAATATACTTCCGGAGTTGTTTACTGGAAAGTTGTTGGCAAGTAATTTGGTTGATGAACGATCAATCATAAATCATTCGCACGCGTACGTTGAATATTGGGGCGGGTGGCCGCGGCGCGTTCAATCACTGGGAATGGAGGTGAGTGTGACAAAACCCTATGCGAAATATTTGGATACAAGTAGTGTTGGTTATATGCACGGACACTTGGCAATTTGCACGTGGTTCATGACAATAGTTGTGACCCGTGGCTCATATCCCATGGCAATTGGCTCATGTCCCTTGGTTGTTGTCACATGGCCTGTGGCAATTGGAACATAGCCCGTGGCAATTGGTCAATGGCTCGTGGCCCGTGGCAATGGCCCATGTCCCGTTGCAATTGGTCCATGGCTCGTAGCCCGTGGCAATTGCCCCATGGACCTTGGCAATTGGCCAATGGTCTATTGCAACTGGCGCATTGCTCGTGGCTCGTGGCTCATGGCCCGTGGTAATTGGCTCATGGCCAGTGACAATTGGCACATGCCCGTTGGCAATTCTATAATGTCCCGTGGCAATTAGCCACTGACTCATGAACTGTGGCCCATGTCCCATCGTCCGTGGCAATTGGTTCATGGCCCGAGGTAATTCGCCCATGGGTCGTGGCCTAAGGCCCATGGCATGTGGCAATTGGCACATGTCTTATGGCTCGTGACCCATGCATCACTGCCCGTGGCAATTGGCCCATAACCCGCTGGCTCGTGACCTGTGGCCCATGTTTCAGGGCTCGTGGCAATTGACACATGACTAGTGGCTCGTGGCTGTGACACATGGATCGTGGCTCGTGACCCATGGCCCTCTCAATTGGCCAATGGCTAGGGGCCCATGTCAATTGTCCTATGCCCGTGGCACTTGGAAATTGGCCCATGGCTCTTTGCAATTGGCTCATGGCTCATGGCTCATGGCTCTTGGCAATTATAATATGGCCCTTGGCAATTGGCCCGTGGCAATAGTCTCATTGCTTGTGACTCGTGGCCCATGGCCATATCCCCTGGCAATTGGCTCATGTCCCTTGGCTGTTGGCCCATGGCCTGTGGCAATTGGAACATGGCCCGTGGCAATTGGCCAATGGCTCGTGGCCCGTGGTAATGGGCCCATGGACCTTGGCAAGTGGCCAATGGCACATTGCAACTGGCGCATTGCTCGTGGCTCGTGGCCCATGGCCCATGACAATTGTCACATGGCACTTGGCAATTAGCCCTTGGGCAATGGCTCGTGGCCCTTGGCAATTGTCTCATGGCCCATGACAATTGGCCAATGGCTTGTGGCCCGTGGCATGAGTTAGGGGTAAATGATCATAGACTTGTTGACAAACGAGGTAAAAAAAACTGATTGTGATTAAAGATCTACAGGCACCTCATGGCTAGTGGTACATGGCCCGTGGAAATTGGCTCGTGGCTCGTGGCAATTGGCTCGTGGCTCGTGGCCCATGGACCACTTGGCAATTGGCACGTGACCTCTGGCAATTGGCCCCTGGTCTGTACCATCTGGCCCGTGGATCGTGTCCCGTGGTAATTGGCGAATAGCCCTTGGCAATTGACACATGGCTCGTGTCCCGTGGCCCATCGTCCTTGGCCTGTGGCCCATGGTTCTTGGCAATTGGCACACGGCTCGTGGCCCGTGGCAATTGTCCCATGGCTCGTGGCTCGTCGCCCATGGACCGTGAAATTGGCCCACCGCCTTGGCAATTGGCCATTGCCCGCGGCAATTGGCCAATGACTCGTGCCCCATGTCCTATGACGAATGGTTCATGGCCCGTGTCAATTGGTCCATGGCTTCTGACAATTGGCCCATGGCCATTGTAATTAGCTCATAGTTCTTGGCCTGTGGCAATTGGCTCATAGCCCGTGGCAATTGGCTCATGGCCATTGCAAATGACCCATTGTTCGTGGATCGTGGTCCATTACTCATGGCCCTTCTCAATTGGCTCATGGCCCATCATAATTGGCCAATGACCCGTGGCAGTCGGCCCATGGTTCGTGGCTCGTAGCCCATGGCATATGCACATGGCCTTTGGTGAATGGCTCGTGGCCCATGGCCCTTAGCAATTAGCCCATGACCCGTGACAATTGACCAATGTCCTGTGGCAATTCGCTCATGGCTCGTGGCCCTTGGACCCATGGCCTATGGCCCGTGGCAATTGGCTCTTAACCCATGGCCTGTGGAACATGGCCCATGGCTCGTGGTCCATGTCTCGTAGAAATTGATCCATGGCCCGTGGCCCGAGGCCCATGTCGAGTGACAATTGTCTCATGGCCTGTGGCAATTGCACATGGCCCATGCAATTGTCCAATGGCCATTGGCAATTGGCTCTTGGCTAGTGACCCGTGGCCCATGTCTAATGATCATTTGCAATTGGCTCATGGCCCTTGGCAATTTGCCCATGATCAGTGGCAATTGGTTCATTGCCTGTGACGCATGGCCCGTGACAATTGTCACATGGCCCCGACAATTGTCCAATGGCTCGGGCCATTGGACAATTGCCACATGATACGAGCATGTGGACATGGGTCACGGGTCATGAGCTAAGGGTCAATTGCCAAGGGCCATGAGTCATGGACCAATTGCCAAGGGTCATTGGCCAATGGCCACGTTGGCCAATGGGCTACGGACCACGGACCATGGGCAATTACCACAGACCATGGGCCAATTGCGATGGGTCATGAGCCAATTGCGACGGGACATGTGCCACGATGTGATATCCCCGAAATGATTAATTGAAATTTGGACATTAATTGTGTTTATATGATTAATTATGGTGGTAATTAATTGATTATGTACTAGATTTATTTAATGTGTGGAAATGCATAGTCACATGGAAAGGATGACCCGGGAGTGCATTTCAGGGTGCATGTTGGGCATGTTGGGGAAGATTGCTTTTAGCATGATTTATTTGCCATGGTTAGCAATTATTTGGAAAGTATGAGTTAATTGATATTTTGGTGCATTTTGGACTAATGCTTTTGAAAATATCATGTTGGGGTGTTTTATACACCATGGGTTTGTGAAATGCTTTTAATTAAGACCCAACCCCTTTTTACCCCAACCCCACTCAATACACTCTCACTTTTACTTTACCAAATCACCACCCAAACCCTTCCCCCTCCTCATTTTCGAGTTGAAGCAAAAAGGTGGGGAGAAATCCTTCCAAAGTTTGAGTTTGTGAAATTTATTGGGAGATTTGAGGTCCCCAAGAGGTATGGATACCTCATTGTTGATTTTGAAGTGTTTTATTTAAGTTTGGTATGATTTTGAAGGGTTTTAAAATGGGTTTGTGTTGGGTTGTTGTGGTTTTGGTTAAGGGTTAGATTTATGTTTGTTTTGAGGTGTATTTTGAAGGTTTATGTTGATATTTATGTTGTTGGTTGGATGGTTTAAGTGTTGGTATGGATTGGAAGGTTTTGGTATGCAAAAATGGTGAAAAATCGCGAGTCTGTGCGAGGCGATCGACCGCCTGAATTGGGGCGATCGATCGCCGAAGAGCAGTACCAAAATTGCGGGACAGGCAATCGATCGCCTGTTATGAGGCGACCGATCGCCGAGAGGCAGTGGCCAATCCAGGGGTTAGGCGATCGATCGCCATGTTTGGCGCGATCGATCGCCGCGAAGGAAAAATTGAGGCGATCGATCGCTTGGCTAGGGGTTAGGCGATCGATCGCCATGTTTGGCGCGATCGATCGTCGCGAAGGAAAAATTGAGGCGATCGATCGCCTCAGCCAAGCGATCGATCGCCAACTGTGGAATTTTGGGAAATGCTTTCTTTTGTCAAATTTTTGGTATTTGACTATTATTTGGCTTCTAATATGGGGTTGTGTGATTGTGTAGAACCATCCCAGGTAGCAACGCAACCAAGGAACTGAAGTCATATCAATTCCACTTTTGAAAAGGTACGTAGAGGACGTACGGGCACCCAACGGTACATGTATCTAATATACTCATTGTTTATGCATTGTGGATGCGAGTATATATGTGATTATGCATTCTGGATGCAAATACATGTTGAATTATGCATGATGATTGTAGATGCATATGATTATTGGTGCACATCCCATGAGTCGTGCTCATCCCTTGATGATTTTAATGCTTACCGCTATTTGTTTTGGTTCCGCAAAATGTGAAGCGAGGGGTGGGAGCGCCGCATGTCACATTTGAGCGTGGTTGTCATATAGGGCGAGGAAAGGATATTTGCCGCTCAATGTGAGGCGAGGGGTGGGAGTACCGCTTGTCCATTGAAGCGAGGTTATTCTATGCCGCCTATATGTAAATAAGCGAGGGGCATTAAAATACATTGTGATGGACAGACTAGGGAATGGTGACCGGTATTTGATATCGATGAAATGGTATTATGTCATGACATGTGTAGACCATTACAAATAATCTATTGATTATACTCATGAGTTATGGTACAGGGACAACCAAACTGGAAGCGTTTTGAAATGCATGGGAAAACAGGAAGTGTTTGAATTGTGTTTTATGCATTTACGCTTTATATTCATATTGTGATGAATATGAATGATATTATTGCTCATGTTTGGGGGTTGTCCTTGTAGGTACTTTTGGCATGATATGAAGGGGGCTAAGACGGGTTGAGACCGTGAGCTTGAAGAGTACTTTTGGTAGATGAAGGACAGGAATATTTTGTATAGTGTCTACTCTAGAAGTAGTGTAAAACTATAATTGATAACATTCTTTTGATGGGGAATGTAATTAATCCATTGATAGTCCTCATTTTTGGCATGTAACTTTTAGGCTCATAGCCTCAACACGATTAAATTACTCTGATCATTTATATTAGCTCTAATTATGCCTTTGATCCGCACTTACGGATTAGGGTCCTTACATTAGTGGTATCAGAGCAGTGGTTAGAGAACCCGGGAACGAGTGAGGGTAGCCTTAGCATGATTGGCTAGGTGCTTACATTTGAGGCATGTTTATGCATGTGGTGTATATTGATGTATATTCTGTTATACTAACATGTTTATTATCATTCCTGTTATCTAACGGCATAACATGTATATTTGTTTTGGAATTGTTGTTAACCTTTGTGTTACAGCATGGCTGTTATGAATGCGGGGAACCTTAACGAAGAGGTTGGCGATGTTGGGAGCGTGAACGCTAGCGTTGGACAAGTGAACCCTCTACCTCCACCAGCAGTAGGCATGGAGCCAGTGGCTCAGTTATTGCTACCCGGTGAGATTAACTTGACTCAGTTTCTGTCTTACCACCCGCCCCGGTTTGAGGGAACAGAATCAGGAGAGGAAGCTGAGGAGTGGCTGGAAAGACTTGAGCAGATATTTGTGTCGGCTCCTTGTGCTGTTACAGCGTGGCTGAGGCTGGCGGAGTTCCAGTTAGCAAAGAAACCTCTAATGTGGTGGAGGGGAACTGTAATGGAGCTAAGAGCACTGGGTGTTGTGATTGATTGGACACTCTTCAGGACCCGGTTTCTGAATCGGTACTTCTCCGCAGCGGCGAGACAGACGAAGGAGGACGAGTTTACGAGTTTGAAACAGGGGAACATGACAGTGTCAGACTATGCCATGCGGTACTCTTCGTTGCTGAGGTACGTTCCCCACATTGCCACCAATGGGCACGCAAAAATGAGGAATTTTATGAAGGGGTTGCGACCGGAGCTCTATGACCGCGTTATCACCAATAACCCAACTTCTTTTGATGATGCTCTCACAAGAGCGGAGCTTGCCGAGCTTGGAGTGGGAGCTTATCCTAGTGCTGTGCCACCACAAGTACCACAACAAAGGCAGACTAATGACAGCTTGAGGCCCCGGGGAGAGCCATTTAAACCTCGTGGTGCCTCTTCATCTTCACGGTTTGGTGGAAAAAAGTTCTTTGGTCAGAAACAGGAGATCAAGAAGAATTGGTCGGCCAATCGAGGGTCTTCACAAGGGAATAGGCCGGGAGAGCCGAGGTGCGACAATTGTGGAGGACCACATTCTTCAAGTAAGTGCCCTGCCTGTAATAGCTGTGGCAAGATGGGCCACATCTCTCGATATTGCCCCACCCGGGGAGGACAGTCGGAGTTTCAGGGCAACAGGCCGAAGTTTGATGATAGGACTGTACACCAGAGGCAGCAGTTTGGGCCTCGACCATCGGGAGGTCAGACAGTGGGACCGCCCCAGGGACAGGTGTATGCGCTGACTAGAGAGCAGGCCCAGGCAGCCCCAGAGGAGGTGATCGCCGGTACGTGTCATTTATTTACGTACCCTGCTTTTATTTTGATAGATACAGGTGCCTCCCACTCTTTTGTATCTGTTGGCTTTGTGGAGAGACACCATATGCGCACGTCTTCTTTACCCACGCCTCTCCTTGTCTCGACACCCACTGGAAGAAACGTCGTTGCTGATCAGTTTATGGCAGATTGCCTCATTTATTTTGAGGGCAACGAGTTGAAGGCAGACTTGATCGTGTTGGGCATGTCAGACTTCGACTGCATCTTGGGCATTGATATTCTGAACAGATATCAGGCAGTGGTAGATTGCCGGCAGAAGACAGTGAAGTTCAGACCTGATTTGGGTAGTCAGTGGACTTTCTATGGCAACGGTTCTCGTGCGAAGATTCCGTTGATTTCAGCGATCAAGATGACTCAGCTGTTGGAACGTGGCCACACGGGCTATCTCATATATGCCGTGGACACGTCTGGGAAGGATGAGGAATTGAGAGTTGATGATGTACCAGTCGTGGCAGAATTTGCTGATGTATTCCCAGAAGAGATCCCAGGATTCCCACCGGCTAGGGAAGTTGAGTTTGGGTCGAGTTGTTACCAGGGACATCCGCTATCTCTCGTGCACCTTACAGGATGACACCGGCGGAGTTGAGGGAATTGAAGGGACAGTTGCAGGATCTCCTTGACAAGGGATATATACGCCCGAGCGTATCACCATGGGGCGCACCGGTTCTCTTTGTGAAGAAGAAGGACGGTTCGATGCGGTTGTGCATCGATTACCGGCAACTGAATAAAGCCACAATAAAGAACAAATATCATCTCCCAAGGATTGATGATTTGTTTGATCAGCTGCAAGGTACCAGATTATACAGCAAGATTGATTTGAGGTCCGGGTATCACCAGATTCGAGTCAGAGAAGAAGATGTGCAGAAGACAGTGTTCCGGACTCGATATGGACATTATGAGTTCTTAGTGATGCCGTTCGGTGTGACGAATGCTCCAGCGGTCTTTATGAGCTTGATGAACAGAGTGTTTCAGCCGTATCTTGATCAGTTCGTCATCGTGTTCATCGACGACATTCTCATCTATTCCCGGAGCGAGGAAGAGCACGTGAAACACTTGAGGACAGTGCTCCAGATTCTCCGAGATCACCAGTTGTATGCCAAGCTCAGTAAGTGCGAGTTCTGGTTGAGCAGTGTAGTATTTCTGGGGCATGTCATTTCGAGCAGCGGAATATCTGTGGATCCCAGGAAGATCGAAGCTGTGATGGAGTGGGATGCCCCCACTTCTGTGCCTGAAATTCGGAGCTTCCTTGGTTTGGCCGGTTATTATCAACGCTTTGTCGAGGGGTTTTCGAAGATCGCCAAGCCGTTGACACAGTTGACCCAGAAGGGAGTACCTTTCTTTTGGTCAGAAGCTTGTGAGGAGAGCTTCCAGGAGTTGAAGCACCGTTTGACGACGGCGCCAGTGTTAGTGATCCCTACGGAGAACTCCAGATTTGTTTTGTATACCGATGCATCACTTCAGGGCCTTGGGTGTGTACTGATGCAGGATAAGCATGTGGTAGCTTATGCATCGAGGCAGTTGAAGCCGCACGAAACCAGATACCCAGTCCATGACTTGGAATTGGCGGCTATCATCTTCGCCCTGAAGATTTGGAGACATTATTTGTATGGTACTTCGTTTACCATTTATGCGGATCACAAGAGCCTCAAGTTTTTATTCACTCAGGCAGAGCTGAACATGAGGCAAAGAAGGTGGATGGACTTACTCAAGGATTATGATTGTGAGATTGAGTACCATCCCGGAAAAGCTAAATTGACAGCAGACGCTTTGAGCCGGAAAGTGAGGAGTTCTGCTGAGGACGTCATCCATTTGTCAGCCATGATGACCTCCTATTGCCATCTAGGCTATGATTTCGACATAGATGCATCACCTGTGTATGTATCGACCTTGTTAGCTGAGCCAGATATCTATGAGAACATCAGGAGAGCTCAGAGGTCAGATGATGAGGTCCAGAGGTGGTTATCTTTAGTACATCTTGGTCAACCAACGAAATTCAGAGTGGCCGATGACGGATCCCTGAGATTGGGTAACCGTTGGGTGGTTCCGAGTATGCCGGAGTTGCGTAGAGGGATCTTGGAGCGAGCTCATAGTAGCAGGCTTAGCATCCACCCAGGCGGGAAGAAGATGTATAAAGACCTACGTGGTCAGTTTTGGTGGAAAAGGATGAAATCTGATGTCGTCGCTTTTGTAAAGAGGTGCTTGATCTGCCAGCAGGTTAAGGCAGAGAGGCAGAGACCTGGCGGCGAGTTGAGAAGCTTGGAGATACCGAAGTGGAAGTGGGAACACATTTCCATGGACTTCGTGACTCACCTGCCGAGGAGCACTTCAGGCTTTGATGCTATTTGGGTGATTGTGGATCGATTGACTAAGGTAGCTCATTTCATCCCCTATAGCATGACTTTCACCTTTTTGAGGATGGCGCAGTTGTATATTCGAGATGTGGTGAGATTGCATGGGATCCCCATTTCCATAGTGTCGGATCGAGATCCGCGATTCACATCTCATTTTTGGGAAGGTCTTCAGACAGCCTTGGGTACTGAAGTTAGATTGAGCACTGCTTATCATCCTCAGACGGATGGCCAGACCGAGCGTACTATTCAGACGCTCGAGGACATGTTGAGAGCTTGCGTTTTGGAGTTCGATATTTCTTGGCAAGATTCAGTGCCTTTGGTAGAGTTCTCTTATAATAACAGCTACCATGCGAGTATTCAGATGGCTCCTTTTGAAGCTCTTTATGGCAGACGGTGTAGATCACCCTTATGTTGGGATGATTTGGACCGCAAATCGGTCGGAGGACCGGAGTTGATTCGGGAGATGGAAGAGAAGATAAAGATGATAAGGCAGAAAATGAAAGCAGCCCAGGACAGACAGGCAGCTTATGCGAATAAACGGCGGAGACCGTTGGAATTCCAGTTGGGAGATAAGGTCTTTTTGAAGATCTCGCCTTTCAGAGGCGTTGTGCGATTTGGGATGCGCGGGAAACTGTCTCCGAGGTATGTTGGACCGTACGAGATTTTGCAGCGCATTGGCACCTTAGCTTACCGACTAGCTCTGCCACCTTCTTTATCTGGTATACATGACGTGTTTCATGTATCGATGTTACGGAAGTATGAGCCGATCCGTCGCATGTTTTACAGCCTTCCGAAGTTCAGTTAGAGTCCGATGTGTCTTATGTGGAACGGCCTGTCAGAATTCTGGATCGAGCAGACCGTAGACTTCGGAACAAAGTGATACCTATGATCAAGGTTCAGTGGGATCGCAGGGGTGTCGAGGAGGCTACGTGGGAGACGGAGCGGCATATGGTGCAGCACTACCCGGAACTATTCTCTGGTATGTGATTATGTTTAGTTTCAATTTGGGGTAAGTGCATGTGATTTCGAGGACGAAATCTTATAAGTAGGGGAGTATTGTGATATCCCCGAAATGATTAATTGCAATTTGGACATTAATTGTGTTTATATGATTAATTATGGTGGTAATTAATTGATTATGTACTAGATTTATTTAATGTGTGGAAATGCATAGTCACATGGAAAGGATGACCCGGGAGTGCATTTCAGGGTACATGTTGGGCATGTTGGGGAAGATTGCTTTTAGCATGATTTATTTGCCATGGTTAGCAATTATTTAGAAAGCATGAGTTAATTGATATTTTGGTGCATTTTGGACTAATGCTTTTGAAAATATCATGTTGGGGTGTTTTATACACCATGGGTTTGTGAAATGCTTTTAATTAAGACCCAACCCCTTTTTACCCCAACCCCACTCAATACACTCTCACTTTTACTTTACCAAATCACCACCCAAACCCTTCCCCCTCCTCATTTTCCAGTTGAAGCAAAAAGGTGGGGAGAAATCCTTCCAAAGTTTGAGTTTGTGAAATTTATTGGGAGATTTGAGGTCCCCAAGAGGTATGGATACCTCATTGTTGATTTTGAAGTGTTTTATTTAAGTTTGGTAGGATTTTGAAGGGTTTTAAAATGGGTTTGTGTTGGGTTGTTGTGGTTTTGGTTAAGGGTTAGATTTATGTTTGTTTTGAGGTGTATTTTGAAGGTTTATGTTGATATTTATGTTGTTGGTTGGATGGTTTAAGTGTTGGTATGGATTGGAAGGTTTTGGTATGCAAAAATGGTGAAAAATCGCGAGTCTGTGCGAGGCGATCGACCGCCTGAATTGGGGCGATCGATCGCCGAAGAGCAGTACCAAAATTGCGGGACAGGCGATCGATCGCCTGTTATGAGGCGACCGATCGCCGAGAGACAGTGGCCAATACAGGGGTTAGGCGATCGATCGCCATGTTTGGCGCGATCGATCGCCGCGAAGGAAAAATTGAGGCGATCGATCGCCTCAGCCAAGCGATCGATCGCCAACTGTGGAATTTTGGGAAATGCTTTCTTTTGTCAAATTTTTGGTATTTGACTATTATTTGGCTTCTAATATGGGGTTGTGTGATTGTGTAGAACCATCCCAGGTAGCAACGCAACCAAGGAACTGAAGCCATATCAATTCCACTTTTGAAAAGGTACGTAGAGGACGTACGGGCACCCAACGGTACATGTATCTAATATACTCATTGTTTATGCATTGTGGATGCGGAGTATATATGTGATTATGCATTGTGGATGCAAATACATGTTGAATTATGCATGATGATTGTAGATGCATATGATTATTGATGCACATCCCATGAGTCGTGGTCATCCCTTGATGATTTTAATGCTTACCGCTATTTGTTTTGGTTCCGCTAAATGTGAAGCGAGGGGTGGGAGCGCCGCATGTCACATTTGAGCGTGGTTGTCATATAGGGCGAGGAAAGGATATTTGCCGCTCAATGTGAGGCGAGGGGTGGGAGTACCGCTTGTCCATTGAAGCGAGGTTATTCTATGCCGACTATATGTAAATAAGCGAGGGGCATTAAAATACATTATGATGGACAGACTAGGGAATGGTGACCGGTATTTGATATCGATGAAATGGTATTATGTCATGACATGTGTAGACCATTAAAAATAATCTATTGATTATACTCATGAGTTATGGTACAGGGACAACCAAACTGGAAGCGTTTTGAAATGCATGGGAAAACAGGAAGTGTTTTAATTGTTTTTATGCATTTACGCTTTATATTCATATGGTGTTTAATATGAATGATATTATTGCTCATGTTTGGGGGTTGTCCTTGTAGGTACTTTTGGCATGATATGAAGGGGGCTAAGACGGGTTGAGACCGTGAGCTTGAAGAGTACTTTTGGTAGATGAAGGACATGAATATTTTGTATAGTGTCTACTCTAGAAGTAGTGTAAAACTATAATTGATAACATTCTTTTGATGGGGAATGTAATTAATCCATTGATAGTCCTCATTTTTGGCATGTAACTTTTAGGCTCATAGCCTCAACACGATTAAATTACTCTGATCATTTATATTAGCTCTAATTATGCCTTTGATCCGCACTTAAGAATTAGGGTCCTTACACACGAGCCACGACCATGGGCAAATTGCCAAAAGTCATGAGCCAATTGCACTGAACCATGGGACATGGGCCACGAGTCACGAGCCAAGGGTCAATTGCTACGGGCCATTGTCCAACAACCACGAGCCATTGGCCAATTGCCACGGGCCATGGGCTACGGGCCACGAATCATGTGCCAATTGTGACGGGCCATGAGCCAATTGTGACGGGCCATGAGCCAATTGCGACAGGACATGGGCCATGGACCACAAGCCACGAGCAATGGGTCAGTTTCCATGGGCCATGAGTCACTTGCCACGGGGCATGAACCAATTGGCACAGGCCACGGAGCATGGGCCAATTACCAATGGTCATGGGTCATGGGCCTTATGCCAATTGCCACGGGCCATGGGCAACTAGCCATTGGCCAATTGCCACGGGCCATGGACCACGAGCCCTGGGCTATCGGCAACGAGCCATGTGCCAATCACCAATGAGATGTATCAATTTCCACGGGCCATGGGCAACGAGTCACGAGCCACAAGCTATGTACCAATTGCCATGGGCCAAGGGCCACAAAACCATCGGCAAATTTCAATGCGCCATGGGCCAATTTCCAAGGGCGATGGGCCACGGGACAAGAGTCATGGGCCAATTGACAAGGGCCATGGGACACTTACCACAGGCCATGTGTCACTGGCCACGATCCACGGGCCATGGGCCAATTGCCACGGGTCATGGGCCAATTGCCAAGGGACATGGGCCTTTTACCACGGGCCATGGGCCACATGTAATGAGCCAATTGCCACGGGCCATGAGCCAATTGCCACGGGTCATGGGCCAATGACCAATTACCACGAGTCCTGGGCCAAGGGCCAAGGGCCAATTGCCACGAGTCCTGCGGTTCGTGTGGAGTTTTAATCACATGTGAGGGTCTGGTCCTAACCATGCGTTAATTATCACAAAATAATTATTGTAATTTTAACAATGGAAGGTTATTTAAAATTTATCAATATGTGGGACAAATGTTTTTTTAATATTATGTATATCATAATACTGAATTATATATATTTCCAGCTTCACAAATAAAACATTATCCATCAAGCATTCGAGTATGAAATCTCCTAGTAATAATATACTCAAAATATATCTACTCGGGGCATGCCCCGTCGAGTAAATTATTAAAAGTGTTTGACAAGAGAATATGATGCATCCAGCGATAAATAAACCTGAGCTCTCTCTCACGGAGCTCGGGTACTCCTCGATGCTTCATCTTGAGTATCTGCAGGACCTCCACCTACAATACATGTCATGCCCATACAACAAAGATATGTCAGCCACCAGAACGGAGGTCAGTAACCCCAATATGAGAAACCAGATAAAATCACGATAGTATGAAAAAAATACCAAGTGATGCATGCCGTGCATGAATGCAATGGGTATTATGTTGTAGGTCCGGATGGCAAGAACACATTCAATGTTTCTGGTCATATTTGTACCTGTCAAAAGGCAGTGTGGCTCAACATTTAGTGGTTGAAAGAACTCGGGCCTCGTATTACACAACTTCTTGCTGTATAATTTATCGATTTGATTCTTATCTTTCTTCTGCCTGAAGGTTTTTCTTTCGAGTTAGTGTCCCAAGTGTTATATCTTTAAAATTTTAGTTGCATACTTGCAGTTGGTTTTGTTTGACCAACTGAATATTTCCATTTTCAGACCAAAGCTATATGTCACTATGTTTTTTCGGTTAAACTTTGGTTGAATGATTTGATTTGATCCAGGAATTTAAAACAGCGAGCGACGTCGGGATTTTCATGCATGTACATAACATAAAACAAAACAATGTTTAGACAAAATATTCAAAATGTTCTGGTACATCGTTGAAGTGTTTAAAACTTTGATCCATATAGAAGCATAAAAGCTATATTTGGAGAAAAGAACTAATGATGTTCCCAATATGAAATTTCAAATATATCAACTGCACTCTACTCAAGACAACCGATTTACATGGTACGTGTTTTTTCATAATATTTTGGAGACATGAAATGCTGGTTCACATCTTAACTAAAGAACAATCAACGCATACACAGGGTAATGAAAGGGCAATGAAGCTATACCCGGAGCAGCATACTACAGACAAAAAAATACAAATTCCACTGTCCCAGTGTAATTGGTTCTTGATGTTGTTAGTCTTCTACTCCAGGCAATGAAGTCGCACAAAACCGAACAACATATGCGACATTGAAATCACTCAATAAATGATAAATCAAGAAGTACAGGTCATAACACCGTGTTCATGTGGAAAGCTGGAACCTGCCACTCGGCTTTTTTCTTCTCCATCCCTGGAACGCAGGTTATCACAACATATTTGAGCTCAGGGTGAACGTGAATAAGAAAATGTACTAGGGAAGCATGGGTTAAAAAACTTACAAAAGCTGCATAATATACAAATGTCAGCCCTGCTATAACAATGAATGCAATTTGAAACACATTGTACCTGGAGCAGCAAATGAATTTTTACTAACATGAAATTTAGAGCACAAAATATTTGTAAGAGCATAAGATGCTAACTAACTTGTACAAATATTTGATTCCCCGAAGGGATTGCAGGGTATGACCGGATATTTCTTGAGCCGCTGTAGCTTGTGCATAATATGCGAATGCAGTAGCACAGAACTGAATCACACTGCAGATCGCAGTAGAAGTTCACAATAAGCACAAAGTTAAATACAAAAGAGCACCATCAGAGTAGATAATGATTAATTGAAGCAGAGTTTACAAAGTTGCGGTCAATAAGTTGCTTGATAAAGTGAGGGATCTTCTCATAATTTGGTTCATTGCAGCTTCTGTAATACTTTTAGTACATCTTAAAGAATGGGGACTACTAAATTTTAGATCTTTTGATTAATGGATATGTTAATGCTGTATAAACAGAAAACTACTGACATAATTACGTATGAAGCGACAAGAAACTGCTTAAAAGTAGTGGTGAGAACAAAGCTATGTAATTATGTATTTTGATCGAAAGCGATGTTATGATGCTACCCTTGACAGAGTTCTTAAAAAGTTCAATAAAATGTTTCAAGATTGGCGTGAGATGCCAATAATAAGGCATTACCTGATTGAACAGAGAAGAATAAGACCCACATTAAAAAGAAACGAGTTCATAAGTGTAGCTCCCCACCTGCAAATATTGGTACTAATGTCAAGCAATAATTATAAATAAAAAGGTCAAGACTACCAACGAGTGATAATAAATAATGTAAAAAGAGGAAAAGAAATCGACGCTATTAATACATACTTCATAGGATGGATCGTAATGAAGACCAATTTCATGCCAAGCATCATTTCCCCAGCAATCACAGCGACAAGGAGATAAAAGCAGAAGAATGCAAATGCTACAGTACCCAGCAGACCTAAAAGTAGACGAGACTGCTATACCAATCAAATTTGTAAATTTAATGGGAGATCAAGACACAAATGACAAAAAAAAGTTTTCTGATTACCCCAAATGTCATCCAACTTGATGAACACCTCATTAAGAAAAGGAGAAAGAGGAGGGTCAATCAGCAAATATATCACAATATGCACAACCCAAGCCGCTGAAATTATTAACCTGTACAAGCAACATTACTTGTTCAATAAATTAAAAACTCAACCAAGGAAAACTCAAAACATTGACAGAAAACCGAAAATAAATAAATGAATGAATAAAAGATATCTGAATGGTTCACTGCAGCAATGGAAATTGACCTACAAACCATCCAACAATAATTTCTTGCTCCCAGAAACCAGTGCAATCTGCATTTGAACATAGAACAACCCTTCCCCAATTCTATTTTTCCACAGCTAGAACAAATAGACTTGTGCATGGAAAAGGCCAACCATATTATCAGCAATATTTTTGTTACCGGTAAAATTTTATCCACAACCAAAGAGTACAACTTTTGCATAGATAATTACGAGAGGAAATTCAAGAATGCATCACAAAAGTCACAGGAAAGACATACCCTATAACTCCAAACACCAGTTTGGCAAGATAACCAAGCACGGTCATAGCCCAAGATGCCTCAGCCTGTATAGATCAGACACCTTCATTACATTATTTTGGTATTACCTTCCTTTCTGTTCTTTTTTTAATACTTACACTTCAGGAAGGAAGGTGAAATTTATCTGTTTCATTTAATCACCTTTTCTCCTTGAGGGTACATTTCTTCTAATGATTTCACGTCGTCTTCCAAAAGTAGTAGTTCCTGCATATTATTGAATAGTTAAAATATGACAAACATCCCACCTCTTCGAATAACAATAAAGAAAATGTATCTCGAAAGAATGGAAAGAGTCAAACCAAGAACAGGAAAAAGACAAACACTACACACAAACCTTTTCTACATTTTTGCGCCATTTTCTACCCTTGCTGCCACTTCTTTCTTCCTGATGAAGAGCATCAGCTGCTTTTTTCAGTTCTTTTGCTTTTTCCAAAGTTCAGTTGCTTCCTACAGGCCATGAAACATAAGCCTCACAATGCAAACTGCAAGCGCCAACTGAAAATTCTAAAAAATGTATTTTTTTCCAAAGGTCGATGTAGAAAAGAATGAAGTCCATTAGAAACATGAGTACCTTGATATACTGTGAACGTGTGATAACAGCCTTTGGGCGGTGGATAAATGAGGATATCATTCCCAATGGACGACAGGCAATGCCAACACCACCAAAAATCTGGGATTGCAGTACATAAAAAACTTGGCATGATGTATTAAACATGGAAGTATGTACAAATATATTCTTTTTCATTTTTTTATGTATGTGTGTGGGTGTGGGTGTGGGGGTGTGCGTGTGGTGGGGGGGGGGGTACCAAATTCAAGTGTACTTTTTTGTTCTTGCTACTCACAACCAATTTAACTTCTATGAGACCTCAGCAATTTTTTTGGTAAAAGTGACAACTCGAGTTACAGTACAGCTGAATATACGTAGAAAAAAGCATTCAGAAGAGATGGAATTTCTCATATCCAACATAACATATAGCTTGCACAAGTAAATACAACAGGAAGTCATGGGAAATTGGATATTTGTTACATCTAAGGACCTTTTTTTATAAAGAAATTTCGTAGCTGAGCTTACAGTGAAAAGGACAGATCCAACAATTGCCGCAAGCGCAACAACATATTCTGGGAAGGTAGCCCGCATGGTCCATGTTGTCTCAGATGAAGCATTGGAAGAATACCCTGAGCACTGAAAGAAGAAAAATAATTATTGAAAGAATCAAAAAATGAAACTGATGAGTAATTAGATTGATTGATCTGTTCCTGACCTGTCTTGTCCCACGTCCAACACATTGTTGACTACTGGAGAAGGTCCACGATGATGGGAAAGATTCAGTGGATGAGGATAGGTGCCTAACTGTGAAATCCACCTTCCCCAAAAGGCCTAGGACACAAACAAAAGAGAGTGTCAACAAAAACAGGGACTTTCGGTAATTGATGGGTCCATATTTCCAAAAATCCTTCCCACTTGTAATCTCATTGCCTAAGCAAAATACCCTGTTCGATTCATGATCTTTACAAGAAACCTAATTAATAGAACATATTCCCTTGCCAATTTCATGTGTCACAAATATTTAGTCGACTCCTCATTCGATGAAAACGACATAATATCTAGCAGAAATAACACCATTAAATTATACAAAAAAAGCAGGCACGGAGTTTGATATTCACGATGTACAGTATATTTTGCACATGCAATGAACTAACAATACTCGCACTGATCTATTCATCCAGTCACTCGGTAACTAATAAAATTGGAACTGAAGGGTTGAAGTTTCCCAATATGAGTTTAATTAGTAAGCGAATTCCTTAATTCATAACTCATTTACGATGCACCTTCAAACCCATAAAATCATAAACAGCAACAAAAAAATCTCTCATTAACTTACCATACAAAATTCCAAGAACGAGAGCACAGACAATAGCTGTCACAATCACCCATAGCAGTGCACTTTTCATCCTCTTCCACACACTCCTGGAGAAAAAGCACGACTGCCGCAACCAGTTAGGATCAAATTAACATACAAAAATAATATATCAAATTTAAAACCATGAATAGGAGAACTCTAACTTGTCCTGATCTCCTTCGTAGTAGAACATAGAGAATGGGATAACGAAGAAAACAAGGATAGCGTCCACAATATAAACAGCGAGCCACAAATCCTTCATGGGTAGAGTGAGATTACACAAGCCGTTGTAAATCGCGTGGCGACAGGCCTGACGATTAGCCACGTCAGCAGGAAGCATGAGAATTGAGATTGCGGCGACTGAGAGCCCCAAAACGACGACAAATTTAGGGAAATATGCTTGGTTAACATCATCAGGGTGCTGATAATTAACCAGGAGGTACAAGTTGAACAGAAACACCAGTACACAAACAACAATCGCCACGATCACCAAGGCCAGATTGAAATCCCCCATTTCTGGTGGGATAAAAACAATGAGGCCTCTTCTCGCGATCCCAAATCAATTTGCCGTCGATTAGGGTTTTGGATTTGGGACTTCACAAAAGCATTCAAATTTCCCCCCAATTTCTTCACAATTTTATTGAGAAGAATGTGAAAATGGCGATTCCCTCTGATGGTGAAGGTGGGATCATCGAACAAGATGAGTTTGACGCCAGATAAGAAAGTACTGCTGTAGCCCTCTAAGAGAGTTGGTTTTGTGGATCTCGTTTGGTTTTTCAGGTATTGGGGAAAGGGTTTATTAATTAAATAACCTTAATAAAATAAATAATTTCAAAAATAACCCGAAAAATAAAAACATTTCAAAAGTAACCTAAACCATCAACTGGGTTGGCGTGTCCACTTGGTCACGCCAACTCAGTTGGCGTCACCTAATAAAATTTTGGTCACGCCAACTGAGTTGGCGTGACCAATTTAAAATATATTAGTCACGCCAACTGAGTTGGCGTGACCTTTGTTTTTTACGGTCACGCCAACCCAGTTGGCGTGACCATTATTCACGCCAACTGGAGCTGCAACTTGGTGAGAATAATTATTGGTCACGCCAACTGAGTTGGCGTGACCAATAAATATCATCTGTCACGCCAACTCAGTTGGCGTGACCCATTAAAGGTCACGCCAACTGAGTTGGCGTGACTTGGAGTTATAAAATTTCCGCAACCCTTCTTCTTCGGCAACAACTTCGGCGATTTACAGTCTAAATTCTTCCTCGCGTTTGACCTCCAAGTTACTATCGTTTTTTTCTCATTTTGCTTCCAGTCACTTCGTAGTTTCAGATTCAGAATTTAGAGGTAAAAATCATGTCGCCGTGAATTAATTTCTGTCACACTTTTTCGCTGCCGTCCGCCGCCCCCCGCCGTCTGCTGCCGCCGTCGGGCGCCGTCGGCCGCCGCCGCCGCCGGTTGCTGATGGCTGGTGGTTGTCGGCGGTAGCATCGTCATGTTTTATCAGTTTTAATTTATTTTGTTTACTTTATGTTGTCTATATGTACTAATATATTTTTTGTTTCATATAATAGGATGGATCCGATGAATGTACCAGGCCCGATCGATGATCATCTGTTGGTATTGCAGTCATGTCATCGTTCTGAAGATGTATGGGCAGGTGATATTGATCGGCCCTTGCGTGTGAGAAATCCGAGCAGCTATTTTTGGGATCTTTGCCCATTAGACACATGTGTTGTAAGTATGTTACATGAGTTTGGGTTTTATGGTGTATATAGGTGTAATAAGATTACCATTGACCCTCATCTAATCACGGCGTTAGTAGAGAGATGGCGTCGTGAAACGCATACATTCCATCTGAGATCTGGAGAGGTGACTATTACACTGCAAGACATTGCAGTTATTTGGGGTCTGCCAATAAATGGTCTTGCAGTGTCAGGTGCCAATTTTGATAAGACAATACCCGAGTGGCAAGAATATTGTTATCGTCATTTGGGATTTACACCAGATCCGGGCCACTTTAAAGGTGCATGTTTGTTAATGTCTGCGTTGAGTCATCATTTAATGGTAAATCGGATCCATTTGCATAGTACGGCGGATGAGGTTGCTAAATATGCACGAGGTTGTGCATTATTAATGAGGTGGGATTATGTGCCCCGATAGCTCCGGCAATACTGTAAAATTATTGTACATACAGAAATTAGAAGATATCAGTTCTGTTGGTAATTTTAGCTGGGGTAGTGCTGTGCTGGCATTCTTATATCGTGAGTTGTGCACTTCAGCGGAGAGAGGGAAAAAAGTAATATGTGGTGCATTACAACTCCTACAGGTAATCGTTACCTTTATTTTAAAATACTGAAAAAATATATCTTGCATATTTAATTTATATTCTTCATGTTAATGTTTTAGATTTGGGCATGGTCCCGGCTCGAAAGTTTAGCTCCTCGACTCGGACGCCTGAGAATTGATATTGGGCCAATACCAATCGATGAGGACAATTACTTACCTGTTGCTCCATATGGTGCAAGGTTATGTATCACAAATTATTTTGCAATGTATAATATTATATTTAATATTTTGTTATATAATTTATGTTTTTTTATGATGATTATGAGTACACAGGTGGACATGTAAAGTAAGATTTACAGAAACTGGCACACATTCATTACGAATTATTAGGGACATCCTTGACCAGCAGCCATTAAGCCAAGTAATTTTATTTTTTATATTCATGTATAAAACATAATAGTCTTTGAACATTATTTTAATGTAATACTATATTTGTAGTTTAATTGGCAGCCGTACCCTGATGATTATATTGAAGGACTGTATACTGAGTTATGGACATACAGCGGGCCACTCATTTTGTATGACATAGTTGAGATGCATCGTCCTGAGCGGGTTTTCCGTCAGTTCGGCATGGTACAAAACATCCCACCAGATCCACGGTCAGGGGATGATATATTACATGTAGTTAACCGCAGGGGTAAAACAAATAATGACTGGTCTGCACACCATAGGCGGTACATGACTATATGGGGAAATGCACATGCTCATACCGTGGACAGCCCGCGATATGAGTCAGCTGGACAGGGTGTAATTGTCGGGTACAATGACTGGTATGGACGAGTAACACGTAGATTCATTGGCCATCAACGACAATTTGTGGAGGCTGGTTATCAACATGGAGATGGCCCGGCATGGCAACATGTGGTATGTTGCTTTATCAAATATGTATTACATATTTGAAAATTGTGTTTAGATTTAAATACTTAATAAATGTTCACTCATTTCAGATTGATCAGCTGTCGCAATTAACAGTTACCTGCGACCGTAATATCGCTGAGGAACAATCCGTAGGGGCGTACATGGATGCATTTAGTGATGTCAGAAATGTCATACAAAATGTGTTGCATGTCGCGCAGGAACGACGCGATAGAAACTTTCCGCCCTACGAAGAGGGACATGCGACTCAAGGTGAACAAGTACAGCCGATGCATGCGAGTGATGAAGAACAAGTACAGTCGATGCATGCGGGTTTTGGAGATGCTGGCCCTTCAAGCTATGTCCCGACATATATGCCAGGTCCCTCTTCATCATATGCCAGTGACATGTACGCTGATTATTATACTCCTCGACCACAACATCAGTTGTATGACCAAACGCATTTCACGCCTCATCAACCCATGTACTCACAAGAACAAACCAGCCCAGATGTGAATATTAGATTCCCCGAGATATATGCATCGATGTCACCACAATTTGCCGTGTCATCGGTTGTGTTCCCTAATTTGTCACCTGATGTTCAGCTGGACGATGTACCTGTAGTGCAAGAAGACCCACCCATTCAGGAAGGACGCGGTCAGAGACGGAAACAGCCACGTCGTTGTGGTACTGGAGGGGCATTATAGAGTTTTAGCCTTCATATATTTTTCAAAAGCATAATCCGGCCATTCTTGATTATTTTCGATCATTCTATCAGCTTTTTTCACTCGCTCCAAAAAATAATGCACACAACGATCGAATGTTAACTGTACAATGGCAGTGATTGGAAGGCGACGTGCACCTTTCATGACTCCATTTATGCACTCCGACATATTTGTTGTTAGGATACCACAACGCCATCCTTCATCATGAGCAAGTGTCCACTGAGACTTATCAATCCGATTCAGGTAATCAAAAGCCCTTGGTTCAATGGTTTTGATCTCTTCCATCGTACGCTCAAATTTTATCAGTTGATTTTCAGATCCAGCTTTCCAACACAAGTCTTTTAAGTGCACGTTTTTGAAACGACTATTAAAGTTTGAGCAAAGATGTCTCAAACAAAATCGATGCACTCCACGGGGGGGTTTAAAGTCGGGGATACAGTCGGCTGCTGCAATAAGGCCCGGATGTCGATCAGAAATCAAACACACGCCGCCAGATTCTCCAATAATGTGTTTGCTAACCATCTCCAAGAACCATTTCCATGACAAAAAGTTCTCTTCATCGACAATTGAAAATGCCAGCGGTAACACTTGATTATTCGCGTCCATGGAGACAGCAATCAACATCTTATGCTGATATTTTACATACAGATGTGTGCCATCCACTGTAATAACTTGACGACAGTGGCGGAAACCATCTATGCACGGTTGGAAGGCCCAGAAAACATAACTCAAAGTTTTTTCTCTCGGTCTTGCATTATCAAGATGATCCCACTCCACGACTGTGCCTGGGTTCCATTTTTTCAAAGCTCCCATATAGAAAGGTAATTTGTTGACCGAGCTCTCCCAGGTTCCATACACGTTCCGTATTGCACGTTTCAAACTATGCCAGCCTTTTGCATATGATATTTCAAAGCCATACTTATCTTTCACCGTTTGAATCACATACTTGATTTCATAAGCTGGATCACGACGAACGATTCCCAATAACAAGCTAGCAATCATATTCTTATCCAAGTTCGAATGATCAAGCGACAGCTCACTCAGCAGACAAGTGTGAGGATCACCATATTTGGTTATTTTGAATAACCCAACTTTTTTATCCAAACATGCACGCATGTACCATCTGCAAGGTATATCCTCTGTACCGTGTTTGCATATTACTTTCCACAATGTTTTTGTACTCTTAACAACATGGTACTCACGTTTTGCAACACGTACTGAATAATCCTTCACAGCTGCCTGCAGATGAATTTTATCTTTGAAGACCATGTTGCGATGGATTTCACCTTTGGAGTAATCATAAAAACTCCCCCAACGGCCTGTTGGATTGTCAATCGAATCTCCAAAAACTTCTGGATGTGTCATGGAAAAGAATGGGATTGTTGGATAAAGATTATGATCATTTGTCATGGTTGGTGCCCCCTCCTCTTGGTTTTCAACTGCTTCTGCCATCACACCAATATCAACTTCATCATCATCAGCATCAGTCTCATCATCAGATGGAATCCCCTCTGGTTCAGAATTAATTTGATCACCAAAATCAGCAAAACTGTCTGCTCGTGGCTCAGCGGCAACATTATCAACATCTACTGGATGATTGTAAGGACCCTAATCCTTAAGTGCGGAATCAAGGCATAATTAGGGCTAATAATATGATCAGAGTAGAATAAACATGTTGAGTCTATGAGCTTAAGCTTTTACATGCCAAAATAAGGACCACCAAAAGGATTAATTACATTCCAATCAATGAATGCTATCAACTATAGTTTTATACTACTCCTAGAGTAGATACTATCAAAAATAATCCTGTCCTTTCTGCCTCAAAAGAATGCTTCATAAGCTCACCACCTCAACCCGTTCAAGCCCATCTATCATGCCAAAAAGGTACCTACAAGGACAACCCCCAAACATGAGCAATAATAATCATTCATATTCAACACAATATGAAGATAAAGCGTAAATGCATAATCAATATGAAACACTTCCTGTTTCCCGTGCATTTCAAACGCTTCCCGTTTGGTTGTCCCTGTACCAGAACTCATGAGTATAATCAATAGATTATTTTTCAATGGCCAAAACATGTCATGACATCATATACCATCTCAACTGTACCACATATTGGTCACCATTCCCTAGTCTGTCCATCACAGTGTATTTTAATGCCCCTCGCTTATATTCATATGGGCGGCATAGGATAACCTCGCTACAATGGACATGCGGCGCTCCCACCCCTCGCTTCACAGAGAGCGGCAAATACCCTTTCCTCGCCCCATATGACAACCACGCTCAAATGTGACATGCGGCGCTCCCACCCCTCGCTTCACATTTAGCGGAACCAATACAAAAAGCGGCAAGCATTAAAATCATCAAAGGATGACCACGACTCATGGGATGTGCATCCAATAATCATAATATGCATCTAACATCAATATGCATAAATTACCATGTATATGCATCCACAATGCAATACCTCATATGGCATAAATCAACATGTATATGCATCCACAATGCAATACCACATATATACTCGCATCCACAATGCATAAACAATGAGCATATAAAATACATGTTACCGTTGGGTGCCCGTACGTCCACTACGTACCTTTCCAAAATGTGGAATGTGGTTGGACCTCAATTCCTTGGCTGCGTTGCCACCTGGGTTGGTTCTACATATTCACAAATACCAATATTAGAACCCAATAATAGTCCAATACCAAAAATCCCACAAAACACCCAAAAACATTAATTTTGGTGTCTCGCGATCGATCTCCATCAAGCCCCGATCGATCGCGAGAACACACTGCCTCGCCCAACATTTTTAAACAATCCGCGATCGATCGCGGAGCTAGCGCCGATCGATCGCGGCCTCGCCGATCGATCGCGCCAAGCTCGCGATCGATCGCTGAGGCTTACTGCCTCAGTCCTGTTGCTCGCGATCGATCGCGAGAAAAACGCCGATCGATCGCCGAGCTGTGGTCAAGCGGGGTTTGGGCACTATTCACCCATCTTCAACCCCAACTCATCTAAACCCACATACACCAACATCAACCAATACCAATAACTCAAAACCAACACTAAACATCATAACAAACTCAAATATACTACATCCAACCAAAATATTACCAAAACCATAACACCCAACACAAACCCATTTTAAACCCTTCAAAACCAAACCAAACTCAAATAAAACCTTACAAAATTAAAACATGAGGTACCCATACCTCTTGGGGATCTCAAATCACCCAATAATCTTCCACAAATCAAAGTTTGCAAGGTCTCCTCTTCACCTCAAAGGTGGAACTCGAAAATTAAGGGGAAGGGAAGGGTTTGGGTGATATTTTGGTAAAGTAAGAGTGAGGGATGTAAAGTGGGGTTTGGGGATAAAATGAGTATATTTAATCAAAAGCCAACCAAAGCAATTCCATGGTGTATAAATGGTGTATAAAACACCCCAACATGATATTTTCAAAGCATTTACTCAAAATGCACTATAATATCAATTAACACATGATTTCTAATAAATTGCTCACCAAGGCAAATAAATCATGCTTCCAATAATATTTACCCAACATGCACCACATGCACTCTAAAATGCAATCCCGGGTCACCCTATCCACATGACCATGCATTTCCACATAAGATAAATAAATCCCAACACATAATCAATTACCACATAATTAATCATGTAATCACCATTAATGCACCAATTAGCAATTAACCATTTCGGGGATGTCACAATACTCCCCTACTTATAAGATTTCGTCCTCGAAATCACATGCACTTACCCCAACAGAAACTAAACATAAACTCATACCAGAGAATAGTTCCGGGTAGTGCTGCACCATATGCTGCTCCGTCTCCCACGTAGCCTCCTCGACACCCCTGCGATCCCACTGAACCGTGATCATCGGTATCACTTTGTTCCGAAGTCTACGGTCTGCTCTGTCCAGAATTCTAACAGGCCGTTCCACATAAGATACATCTGACTCTAACTGAACTTCGGAAGGCTGTAACACGTGAGACGGATCCGGCTCATACTTCCGCAGCATCGATACATGAAACACATCATGTATACCAGATAAAGAAGGCGGCAAAGCCAGTCGGTAAGCTAAAGTGCCAATGCGCTGCAAGATCTCGTACGGTCCAACATACCTCGGAGACAGTTTCCCGCGCATCCCAAACCGCACAACGCCTCTGAAAGGCGAGATCTTCAAAAAGACCTTATCTCCCAACTGAAACTCTAACGGTCTCCGCCGTTTATTTGCATAAGCTGCCTGTCTGTCTTGGGCTGCTTTCATTTTCTGCCTTATAGTCTTTATCTTCTCTTCCATTTCCCGGATCAACTCAGGCCCTCCGACTGATCTACTGTCCAAATCATCCCAACATAAGGGTGATATACATCGTCTGCCATAAAGAGCTTCAAACGGAGCCATCTGAATACTTGCCTGGTAGCTATTGTTATAAGAAAACTCTACCAAAGGCACTGAATCCTGCCAAGAAGCATCGAACTCCAAAACACAAGCTCTTAACATGTCCTCGAGCGTCTGAATAGTGCGCTCGGTCTGGCCATCCGTCTGAGGATGATAAGCAGTACTCAATCTGACCTCAGTTCCCAAAGCTGACTGAAGGCCTTCCCAAAAATGAGATGTGAATCGCGGATCTCGATCTGACACAATAGAAACAGGGATCCCATGCAATCTCACCACATCTCTAATATACAACTGCGCCATCCTCAAGAATGTAAATGTCATGCTATAAGGGATAAAGTGGGCTACCTTGGTCAATCTGTCCACAATCACCCAAATAGCATCGAAGCCTGAAGCACTCCTCGGCAAATGAGTCACGAAGTCCATGGAAATGTGCTCCCACTTCCACTTCGGTATCTCCAAGCTTCTCAACTCGCCGCCAGGTCTCTGTCTCTCTGCCTTAACCTGCTGGCAGATCAAACACCTCTTCACAAAAGCGACGACATCGGACTTCATTCTCTTCCACCAAAACTGACCACGCAGATCTCTGTACATCTTCTTCCCGCCTGGGTGGATGCTAAGTCTACTACTGTGAGCCCGTTCCAAGATCCCCTTACGCAACTCCGGCGTACTCGGAACTACCCAGCGGTTACCCAATCTCAAAGATCCGTCGTCGGCCACTCTGAACTTCGTCGGCTGACCAAGATGCACTATAGATAACCATCTCTGAACCTCAGCATCTGATCTCTGAGCTATCCTGATATTCTCATAAATATCTGGCTCAGCTAATAAGGTAGAGACATACACTGGTGATGCATCTATATCAAAATCATAGCCGAGATGACAATAGGAGGTCATCATAGCCGACAAATGGATGACGTCCTCAGCAGAACTCCTCACTTTCCGGCTCAAAGCGTCTGCTGTCAAATTGGCTTTCCCCGGATGGTACTCTATCTCGCAATCATAGTCCTTGAGTAGGTCCATCCATCTCCTTTGCCTCATGTTCAGCTCCGCCTGAGTGAATAAAAACTTGAGGCTCTTGTGGTCCGTGTATATGGTGAATGAAGTGCCATATAAGTAATGTCTCCAGATCTTCAGGGCGAAGATGATAGCCGCCAATTCCAAGTCATGAACTGGATATCTGGTCTCATGCGGCTTCAACTGCCTCGATGCATAAGCTACCACATGCTTATCTTGCATCAAAACACATCCAAGGCCCTGCAGTGATGCATCAGTATACAGAACAAATCTGGAGTTCTCCGTAGGGATCACCAACACTGGTGCCGTCGTCAACCGGTGCTTTAACTCCTGGAAGCTCTCCTCACAAGCTTCTGACCAAAAGAAAGGCACACCCTTCTGAGTCAACTGAGTCAGCGGCTTGGCAATCTTCGAAAAGCCCTCAACAAAGCGCCGATAATACCCGGCCAAACCAAGAAAACTCCGGATCTCAGGCACAGAAGTGGGGGCAGCCCACTCCATCACAGCCTCAATCTTTTTCGGGTCCACTGATATCCCACTGCTCGAAATGACATGCCCCAGAAACACTACACTGCTCAGCCAAAACTCGCACTTACTGAGCTTAGCATACAACTGATGTTCTCTAAGAATCTGAAGCACTGTCCTCAAGTGTTTCACATGATCTTCCTCACTCCGGGAGTAGATAAGAATGTCGTCAATAAACACGATGACGAACTGATCAAGATACGGCTGAAACACTCTGTTCATCAGACTCATAAAGACGGTCGGGGCGTTCGTCACACCGAACGGCATTACTAAGAACTCATAATGCCCGTATCGAGTCCGGAACGCTGTCTTCTGCACATCTTCCTCTCTGACCCGAATCTGATGATACCCAGATCTCAAATCAATCTTATTATACACCCTGGTACCTTGCAACTGATCAAACAAGTCGTCAATCCTTGGGAGAGGATACTTGTTCTTCACTGTAGCCTTATTCAGCTGCCGGTAATCGATGCACAGCCGCATCGAACCGTCCTTCTTCTTCACAAAGAGGACTGGTGCGCCCCATGGCGACACGCTCGGGCGTATATATCCCTTGTCCAAGAGATCCTGCAACTGTTCTTTCAACTCTCTCAACTCTGCCGGTGCCATCCTATAAGGTGCACGAGAGATAGCGGATGTCCCTGGCAGCAACTCGATCCCAAATTCAACTTCCCTGGCCGGTGGAAATCCTGGGATCTCTTCTGGAAATACATCAGCAAATTCTGCCACAACTGGTACATCCTCAACCCTCAGTTCTTTACTCTTTCCAGACGTGTCCACGGCATAAATAAGATAGCCCGTGTGCCCACGTTCCAACAGCTGAGACATCTTGATCGCTGAAATCAACGGAATCTTCGCACGAGACCCGTTGCCAAAGAAAGTCCACTGACTGCCCAACTCAGGTCTGAACTTCACTGTTCTCTGCCGGCAATCTACCACTGCCTGATATCTGTTCAGAACATCAATACCCAAGATGCAGTCAAAGTCTGACATACCCAGTACAATCAAGTCTGATCTCAACTCGTTGCCCTCAAAATAAATGAGGCCATCTGCCAAAAACTGATCAGCAACGACGTTTCTTCCAGTGGGTGTCGAGACCAACAGAGGCGTGGGCAAAGAAGACGTGCGCATATGGTGTCTTTCCACAAATCCCACAGATACAAAAGAATGGGAGGCACCTGTATCTATCAAAACAAAAGCAGGGTACGTAAATAAATGGCACGTACCGGCAATCACCTCCTCTGGAGCTGCCTGAGCCTGCTCCCTGGTCAGTGCATATACTTGCCCCTGGGGTGGTCCTGCTGTCTGACCTCCCGACGGACGAGGCCCAAACTGTTGCCTCTGCTGCACTGTCCTATCCTCAAACCTTGGCCTGCTGCCCTGATACTCTGACTGGCCTCCCCTGGTGGGACAATATCGAGCAATGTGGCCCATCTTGCCACAGCTAAAACAGGCAGGGCACTTGTTTGAAGAATGTGGTCCTCCACAGTTGTTGCACCTCGGCTCTCCCGGCCTATCCCCCTGTGAAGATCCTCGATTGGCCGACCAATTTCCTTTCTTGCCATCTTGTTTCTGACCATAGTATTTCTTTCCACCATACCGCGAAGATGAAAGAGGCACCACGGGGTTTAAATGGCTCACCCCGAGGCCTCAAACTGTCACTAGTCTGCCTCTGTTGCGGTACCGGTGGTGGCATGGCATAAGCTCCCACTCCTAGCTCAGCAAGCTCCGCTCTTGTGAGAGCATCATCAAAAGAAGTTGGGTTATTGATAATAACCCGGTCATAGAGCTCCGGTCGCAGTCCTTTCATGAAATTTCTCATCTTGGCACGTCCATCAGATGCAATATGGGGGACATACCTCAGTAGTGATGAGTACTGTGTGGCATAGTCTGCCACTGTCATGTTCCCCTGCCTCAGACTTGCAAATTCATCCTCTTTTGTCTGTCTTGCTGCCGCGGAGAAGTATCGGTTCAAAAACCTGGTCCTGAAGAGCGTCCAGTCAATCACAGCACCCAGTGCTCTCATCTCCATCACTGTGCTCCTCCACCACATCAGAGGTTTCTTGGCTAATTGAAACTCCGCTAGCCTCAGCCAAGCCGTCACAGCACAACGGAGCCGATACAAAGATCTGCTCCAGTCTTTCTAACCACTCTTCAGCCTCTTCTCCGGACTCTGTCCCCTCAAACCGGGGCGGATGATAAGACAGAAACTGAGTCAAGCTAATCTCACCCGGTAGCAATAACTGGACCACTGGTTCCATTCCTACAGCCGGTGGAGGTAGAGAATTAGCCTGTCCAATACTCGCATTTACACTCCCAACATCTCCGACTTCCTCATTAGCAGCCATGCTGTAACACAAATGTTAACAACAATCCAAAGCAATATATAACATGTCGTTAGATAACAGGAGTGATATAAGCATGTTAGTATAACAGGATATACAGTAATATGCACCACATGCATAAACATGCTTCAAATGTAAGCACCTAGCCAACCATGCTAAGGCTACCCTTCACTCGTTCCCGGGTTCTCTAACCCTGGCTCTGATACCACTAATGTAAGGACCCTAATCCTTAAGTGCGGAATCAAGGCATAATTAGGGCTAATAATATGATCAGAGTAGAATAAACATGTTGAGTCTATGAGCTTAAGCTTTTACATGCCAAAATAAGGACCACCAAAAGGATTAATTACATTCCAATCAATGAATGCTATCAACTATAGTTTTATACTACTCCTAGAGTAGATACTATCAAAAATAATCCTGTCCTTTCTGCCTCAAAAGAATGCTTCATAAGCTCACCACCTCAACCCGTTCAAGCCCATCTATCATGCCAAAAAGGTACCTACAAGGACAACCCCCAAACATGAGCAATAATAATCATTCATATTCAACACAATATGAAGATAAAGCGTAAATGCATAATCAATATGAAACACTTCCTGTTTCCCGTGCATTTCAAACGCTTCCCGTTTGGTTGTCCCTGTACCAGAACTCATGAGTATAATCAATAGATTATTTTTCAATGGCCAAAACATGTCATGACATCATATACCATCTCAACTGTACCACATATTGGTCACCATTCCCTAGTCTGTCCATCACAGTGTATTTTAATGCCCCTCGCTTATATTCATATGGGCGGCATAGGATAACCTCGCTACAATGGACATGCGGCGCTCCCACCCCTCGCTTCACAGAGAGCGGCAAATACCCTTTCCTCGCCCCATATGACAACCACGCTCAAATGTGACATGCGGCGCTCCCACCCCTCGCTTCACATTTAGCGGAACCAATACAAAAAGCGGCAAGCATTAAAATCATCAAAGGATGACCACGACTCATGGGATGTGCATCCAATAATCATAATATGCATCTAACATCAATATGCATAAATTACCATGTATATGCATCCACAATGCAATACCTCATATGGCATAAATCAACATGTATATGCATCCACAATGCAATACCACATATATACTCGCATCCACAATGCATAAACAATGAGCATATAAAATACATGTTACCGTTGGGTGCCCGTACGTCCACTACGTACCTTTCCAAAATGTGGAATGTGGTTGGACCTCAATTCCTTGGCTGCGTTGCCACCTGGGTTGGTTCTACATATTCACAAATACCAATATTAGAACCCAATAATAGTCCAATACCAAAAATCCCACAAAACACCCAAAAACATTAATTTTGGTGCCTCGCGATCGATCTCCATCAAGCCCCGATCGATCGCGAGAACACACTGCCTCGCCCAACATTTTTAAACAATCCGCGATCGATCGCGGAGCTAGCGCCGATCGATCGCGGCCTCGCCGATCGATCGCGCCAAGCTCGCGATCGATCGCTGAGGCTTACTGCCTCAGTCCTGTTGCTCGCGATCGATCGCGAGAAAAACGCCGATCGATCGCCGAGCTGTGGTCAAGCGGGGTTTGGGTACTATTCACCCATCTTCAACCCCAACTCATCTAAACCCACATACACCAACATCAACCAATACCAATAACTCAAAACCAACACTAAACATCATAACAAACTCAAATATACTACATCCAACCAAAATATTACCAAAACCATAACACCCAACACAAACCCATTTTAAACCCTTCAAAACCAAACCAAACTCAAATAAAACCTTACAAAATTAAAACATGAGGTACCCATACCTCTTGGGGATCTCAAATCACCCAATAATCTTCCACAAATCAAAGTTTGCAAGGTCTCCTCTTCACCTCAAAGGTGGAACTCGAAAATTAAGGGGAAGGGAAGGGTTTGGGTGATATTTTGGTAAAGTAAGAGTGATGGATGTAAAGTGGGGTTTGGGGATAAAATGAGTATATTTAATCAAAAGCCAACCAAAGCAATTCCATGGTGTATAAATGGTGTATAAAACACCCCAACATGATATTTTCAAAGCATTTACTCAAAATGCACTATAATATCAATTAACACATGATTTCTAATAAATTGCTCACCAAGGCAAATAAATCATGCTTCCAATAATATTTACCCAACATGCACCACATGCACTCTAAAATGCAATCCCGGGTCACCCTATCCACATGACCATGCATTTCCACATAAGATAAATAAATCCCAACACATAATCAATTACCACATAATTAATCATGTAATCACCATTAATGCACCAATTAGCAATTAACCATTTCGGGGATGTCACAATGATCATCTCGGTCTCCATCACTATATGAACCCTCAGCTTGATGTCGAGCAACAGACGTCTCTTGAATAACAGATGTCGTCAATCCTTCTGAAAAACTGCCACTCATTGGCATTTCTGGAACATAATCATAATTCCTTGGTTCTGCTTGTATATAAAATTACAAGCAACTATGACCCTGTTCTGAATCAAGTAGCCATGCTAAATTGTAATCATCATCTATGGGTAAAACAGTCTGACGTAACCCCGAAAAATCTTTGAACATATGCCTAGCATATAATTTCAAAAGAAACTGGTTGCGATCGAACCCAGTGATATCATATATTTTATCTAATAATTGTAGAAAATTAATTGTACGCCGTATAGTTGTACCTCTTGATGGACCACGATCATATCGGACGAACTCAGAATCTTGTATAATATTACCCCCCCAATAAAATAAAACTTGAATAGACATATTTTGATAACTACAGAAAACTATTACTAGTAGCTAATAAAATCTTTTCTGATGTAGAAGATCAGCTAAAGCTGCAACTACAGAGCATAATCAGAATTTTATCATATAATAAAAATATTAAAAGAGAAGTTAAAAATATTAAAAGAGAAGTTGTGAATTGGTGAGAAAACTAAGAAGCGGACGGCCTTATTTATAGCATTTAGTGCCGCCAACTCAGTTGGCGGCACTATTAAAATAATGTCACGCCAACTGAGTTGGCGTGACCCTATAAAACAAAGGTCACGCCAACTCAGTTGGCGTGACCTATTGGACCCGCCAACTGAGTTGGCGGGTAAGGTTAGTTTTTAAATGTTTTCAGAATTCGGGTTATTTTTGTAATTATTTGTTTTATTTGGGTTATTTAAATAAATAACCCGGTATTGGGTGTGATGAGCTGGAAAATACAATTGTTTACTTTTGGACTTTGGGAATCTTAGGAGGGTTAGAGGGTGTATTCAATCTAAGACTTTTATTGACTTTTAATGACTTTTTTAAATGATTGAATTTTATGGAGTTGATAGATTTCTATTGACTTTTATAGAATTCCATGGAGATATAAAAAGATTTGTATAGAGTCACGTAGACTTTTTCAATAGATTTCTATGGACTTTATCGACTTTTAATAATTTTTTTAAATGATGGACTTTTATGAAATTGATAGATTTCTAATAACTTTTATAGAATTACACGGAATTATCAAAAGAATTTTATAGACTCTATAGTTTTATAACTTATAATTGATTTCTTTGAACTAACAATTGAACATAAATAACTTCTTCAACATATAATTTTTTTTTTTACTATTAATGTAAACACATTTTATTTATTTAACAGTCAAAAATGTGAAAAATACCTATTCAATTCTTTTGCATGGCGAATATTGAACAACTTTTTTGCATCTTCAAGATGGCGGCTTTGAAGATTCAGTTAATGTTGCTATATAATTGTAATTTATAATTTTGTGTAATAAAACAAAAGTTTTCTATTAAATCACATTTTACTTAAACTTAAAATATTTTTTGATGATAGTTGACTACTATAAAAATTCTTAAAACATACTTTTTAAATTAAACATGATAATTTATATCGTTATAAATATCTTTTGTTTTAGAAAAATATTTATTATAATTGTTTATAGATATAGACCCATACAATCGTTTTAAAAATCTATCATCTAATATAAAATTGAGCACATTAAAACTTGCTATTTTATCAAAATACTTGTGTAAATATTAGTATTATATTGGATAAAAAACAAGATGTGAAAAAAACAATAATTGAAGAAAGAGCCGCACATTAAGAATTAAAGAAAGGGTACATATAGAAAACAGGGGAGGAAAAGCCAATGGGGATGTGGTCGTGTCGGAAATGAAAATAGCAAAGAGTAAAGAGAGATGGTGGTAATTAGGAAATAAAAGTCATTCCAAATCTTTACTATGAGTGGTGGAGAATTTTTAACTTTTTTGGGATGTACATGGGGAATCAAAGTTTGTACCTAAAGATTTCAACAGAAGTCATTAAAAGTTTATGAAATTTTGGATACCTATAGACTTTTATGGAGTTTTAAAAATTCAAGTTTGAATACCACATGACTTTTAAAAACTCTACGAAAGTCTGTCTTGAATATCATTAGACTTTTGTAGAGTATATAAAAGTATGAATTGAATACCTCTAGACTTTTAAACTCCATAAAAGTCATTAAAAGTCAATAAAAATATATAACCAATACACCCCCTAGTTTCTTTTTTTGCAGTTTGCCCCTTGGAATGTTTCGAAATATTACTTTCCTCCACAAAACTTTAGTTTCGTATTTAATGAATTTCGATTTTAGACATTTTTTTTAAAAAAAAAACTAATATTATATATTTCCAATTTCTGCTGAAAAATTAATATTGCATATTTGATCTATTAATTATCGTACTATCTTTACTATCTTATAAAATGTGAGTGTGAAGATACTAGAGAAATCAATTTGGTGAAGTTTTTCCAGAATCCCAAAATTATTCTTCAAACTTCCTCCTTTTTCATGTTTATGTTCTACTTTTTAAAATTTCAAATTTACTCACTCATTTCAACTTTCAAGATTTCCACAATCATCTTAACAAAGATGTCAATGTGTTAAATGACCGCAAAAACTACTATTTAGATAACTAAATAATATCAAAAATACATGGGATGGTATTAAACTACAAATCAATTTGAAAAAAAAAAATTATTACATCCAAAAAAATCCAAATTTAAAAATAAATTTACAATTTTTTTTAAAAATACTATATATTTACGGAACGTACGAAAAAAAAGGGCATAGATGAAAATGATTTGCATGTTGATTTTTAATAAACTGACCTAACCGTCGGCCTCTCGTTTACAACCTACCTTCAATACCCAAAGCGAAAACCTGCGCACGCATTTTGTTTGGTAAATATGAAAATATATGAAGAATTTCGGTTGCACTGCAACGGTTATCTTCAATCCAAAATTCCCCACACAACAGGTAAAAATAACGATAATTTTATTCAGAGATTCATGCTCTTATCCCGTGAATCTTTTGATTTACTATTATTACGATATTTTTCGCAGAATTTTGTCCGTTTTTGAATCCTGAATGGAACACCAAGTACAGAGATTGATAAGGGAAGAATATATTGGTGATGCTACTGGATCGGCTTCAGGTTCGCAGGTGCAAGAAGAGGGGGAGAATTTAGAAGAGTCGCAGCCGCTGCCGTTTCCTCAAAGGAATCTCGAATATTCCGGCTACTCTTCTCACAGAGATAACTTGACTGCGACAGAGAATGAGGGTTCCCCGGTTACGCAAACCGATGCTTGGTCCTGCGTCATTGTCGTGCTCACTTTCTGTTTTTTTGGTGCAATTTTTTTTCCTTTTGTGCGAAATTTTACATTATTAAATTATCTATAGGTGCTAATAAAATGTAGTTTAAAAAGTCCTCTACTCATTTGGATAGAACAAGTTTCAAGAGCTTTGGAGATTTCTTTTATTGTGATAACACGAGATTTTGAATTTTTTTAAAATAATAATAATGAAACGCAATGGTGTGCTGTCTGTTCCGATTCTGTTTTCAGGCTCTATGACACTGCTATTTGGGGTGTTATGCACCTGCTTGGACCTCATTCATCAATACTGATAAATCCCAGCCATTTATTTGTGAAGTCTATAATGGTACTAAAGTTAACTTGCAATTTTAGTTTGTTTTTTTAGTTAACTGTTCACTTTATGGAAATGGATTGCCTTCACATTTATAGATAAACTAGTTTATTTGGCACCACGCAAGGCGTGGTGCCAGTGAACACTTGCGTGGTGCCAGTGAACATTTGATATGACTAATAAAATTGTTTTCTGCACTGGATGATTAACTCATCATGTTTCACAATAATATATAAGGGGAAATCAATGAACTTCAAGATCTTATAACCAATGCCTGTCATTCAACCATACTATAGTCTAGTTGCTGCAAGATTCCAGAGCTAAACTTGTATTTTTACCTGTACAAAATCTTTACGAGCAACTTGTTTATCACCTGTGGAATTCATTGGAGTAAAAGATAGAATGTGCTCCACCAACTTAGCAATCAAATGACAAAATTATATTATTCTCCATATATTTTTATTACTGAGTTTCTCACCATTGGTATGAAAATACTGAAGTGGTCTTTAACAAATCCCTCAAAATGATGTTCGTAAATGCAACAGAAATGAGTTCAAGATTCTAGAATTCATACACAAAAAAGAAACAATAATATTTGAGTTCGTAACATGCAATGATTGTGATAGTGAACCTAATGCCCAGTAACTTGGCTGGCTTTTAGTTATGTTGTGATACAAAAAATGATGTCAATGCATGAAGCGCAGAGATTGATTGTGCACCTAATTTTAATCCATTTGACATGAATATATGTATAATTTACACTACAAAACATAAGTATAACAAGGTTATTAGCCATAATATAATGACATGCAAATTATTATATGTAAATTCCCAAAAAAAAATTAAAAGATATAACTCACATCTTAGCCACGTCAATAATGCATTGCCGACATGTCATTTCTGAAAGCTTTAATTTTTTAATCTCCATATCAAAAAGACATGGCGGTCCAGAAGTATCACATTAGCAAATACCACTGTATACAAAGGAATGTTGAATAAAATAAAGATTCTCTGGCAAAAAAACAAGTATGTCTTCATGAGAAACTTAAAGATTATTTTGGTGATGGATTATAAAAAGGAAAGAAAATCTACCAAGGAGGCTTCAATCCATAATCCAAACAAAGCCAAACAGAATACATGGCAAAAGAAGATAATGGCAAAGCCTATATTAGTACTGAATATTTTTTGTTTGGGATGCTCTAACTTTACATTATTCCTTTTTTTTTTTTCAAGCTCTGAAAATAAAGTTGGTGGATCTAAGATGCAAAATAGATTGATCATGTTTTAGCAGCTTGTGTGCCCTTTCCAATGTTAGCACCAAAGTATATGTGCATCATAGAGGTATGAAAATGATAGAAAGACATAAAAATGATAAAAATACATAAAAGAACCAAAATATTACAAATTTAATACGAAGATAAACCTTATTCATTAATGTTAATAGACAAAAGAACATGGTACAAATTATTTATAACGCATCATCGGGGAAAAAAGCAAAACCCCATGGGCTAAAACTCAGGTAGACACGATAATCAACTCTCAAATTTATATATCATGAAACAATGAGAAATTCCAGAATCTGAATCCTACTAAAATGATGACATTACGTTGAAAAAACCCCAACAAAATCTACCTCTGTTAGTCTATTGGTTCTCTGGCCACATCAATGTAGAATATCAACAAGTGAATTCAATCGAACAAACACCAAACAAGAATACAAAGGAATGTATGTACTAATATTAATTGAAATAGCTGAAATAAGAAAAATAATCCCAGAGGCAATGCTCTATAACAATAGCCTAGTGTTAGTAAATCCCTAGCCTAAGCTAGTTACAATACTAAAGCAAAAAAAAATAGAATGAATGCATATCTTCTCATTTTTCAAGTTTTTATCCCTCTCCCCCACTCTGGATCATTCTACTTCGGACTCTTGGGTCTAGGTCCAATTATTAGGACACATAGAAATATTAAAATTCCTAACAAACTCATTCTTCAAAGTAAACACAACAATTCGAGATGTAATTTATTTGACTAAGAAACAAACTCACAGCTTTTCACGAAGCTCGGTCGCGTTCTTGGCAGTACCACGAGGCTTTGGAAGGTGGCTCCAACAAGTCGACAACCATTTCTTCCCCAAAATGGCAACACATTTCGATCAACACAGTTATGAAAGAAAATTGAAATGCAAATGAAAATCTATACAATCATATAACACACGATTTAACCAAGCAAAAACACAAACCCATCAAGTAAAAAAATTGATTAACAAGAATCAAAACTCACGAGCAGCATCAATGTCATGCACACACAATAGGAATACGAAGTGCAATGAAAATCGATACAATATTCCGACTCAAGATGAATTAAGCTAAAAAATAAACCAAACGAGATAAAAATCGACCAACTAAAAAAATCGAAACTCTCAGCCAAAGTCATGGAAGCCGACAACAAGAATCTCAAAATGATAGCAAGAAAGCAAACATAAGACCATTTTGATAAAGCCAAAATATTTTACATTGATGTCTCATGCACACAAGCAAACATACACACCAAACTCTTTACATAATTTCAACATACAAGCACAACCCATATCATAAAACTATAAAGTGAAAAAATAAAGAAAATAAAACATTCCCAGACCTAAGAAATAGAGAACTTCCTCCTTCTAGGCTTGGTAGTGAAGTAAATCGTTCCATCTTCAATATGCGAAGTATCCTTCGATCCATGCTTGAAGGATATCAATTTTCCAAGAGTCTTCGATCTTTTCTCTGGATCTTCGAGCAGAAACTAACACCACGGATGTGTAAAGAAACAAAAGCGTAAACAAGAAGAAGAGGGAAAATGAGCTTCAAAAGTGACAGGTAAAAAAAGCCTAAGGTTCAGACACCAATTTGGGAAAAGGAGATGGGAAAAAAGCTTGAAAAGTCGGCCAATATCAAATCGGTGGCAGTGTGTAATATAATAAATAATAAATAAATACAAAATACAAAATAATAAATAGATAATAGATAAAAAAAGGAGAAAAAATAAATGAGGACAGTAGCTCTACCACACTTATATAATAATAAATAAATAAGAAATAAATACAAAATACAAAATAATTTAGATAATAGATAAAAAAAAGGAAAAAATTAATGTGGTAGATTTACCGTTCATTATATAATAGTTGTAATAATAATAAATAAATAAGAAATAAATAAATACAAAATATAAAATAATTTAGATAATAGATAAAAAAAAGAAAAAAAATAAATGTGGTAGAGTTACTATTCATAGGAATAGTAACTCTACCACACTTATATAATAGTTGTAATTAAAGTTAATATTAACTTGTGCCAGGTGGTGGAACTCAAAGCAGGTAAAGGGCTGATGTTGTATGGATTTTATAAAATTCCTCCTCTTGATGTTATGATCACATGGTCAGAAAACCACATTGTTATTCTCCCTTCCAGAACCCACAAGGTGAGTTTTTTGAGTATTGATTTTATACTGAATGTGATTTCAAGTAGTTCATTTGTTCCTAGATAAGGGAGAGTACATTTTGATTTCTACTCGGTGACATTGGACTTGATGCATATACTTTTTTCACTTCTTTTTGTCACAGGAATGGAACTTCTTTTTGAATAAAGGGTCTCGAATAAGCATATCCTATTCCTTGAACTCCCTAAGTTCATCCTCTGTCGTTCTGGTAATTGCTGAAGGTAATAGTTAATTTCTAACAAGTTTACTTTTTACAGTTAGAGACGTGATACAGTGGATGCAGATTATTAAAAAATATCAAGCAAGTTGGAGATAGAAGTATCCATGAGGACGTGTATAATGCTGATTTCTGCAGATAGAAACTAGAATTCGCAGAATAAGAATTTGACGTATGCAACTTGTAGCGTGTGCAAGATTAGTTTATTTTCCTTCTAATGTTTGTCTTCTTCACAAGCTATATTGATGAGCTAAGGTGGCGAAATGCACCAGTGTAGCTGTGATGATGGAAAAAATCAACGAGTTTCATAATATTTTTGGGGTGTATTTAAATTGCTTGAGTAACAGTAGACTTCAGGAACATGGATCTAAATTGATACTGAACTTTTGGTTCTTGATCTATTCAAATACGTCATTATTTTTGTGAGAACCCGATTTTTCCAATCAAGTCAAATAACTAGAGTTTTGGTCAACTCAACTACACTGTGTTTTGGTCTGCTCAGCTACCCGAAATTTAGTCAAAAACAACTACTTGATATCAAGATAATATTATAATTAAATGATAATATTGAATTATGTTAAGATAACAATTAGTCACATTATCTCAATCTTGTAGATAGCAAAATAATTGATAGATAATAATCTAACTTACAAAATATTAGATAGATGACATTTTCAAATTCAAAATACTTAATAGAAAAGCATGAGTTAATAAATACTAATAAATAATTTGTGGATAATTAGGAATCATCTCATTATATTTATTAGCCAATTAAACACTTAAAAGAGATAAATCATATTCGCTTTAATCTTGTAGACTTTTAGCTAATCCTAGAACTTAGTACTTTGATAATTAGAGTTTGTATATGAGATAAGATAATATTGGTTTATATATTCAATCTTTTAGACTTTTAAAACAATTAAAAATGTAGAGATAATTGAAAATACTACTAAAGAATAATAAGTGATCTTTTATCAAATATCATAGCTAGTAAATCACTTAAGTAAATAATCTTGTAAATTACACAACACTTATTACATAATTAGCTAGATCCCAAAATGATTGTGAGATAATTATTTGAGATACAAAATACTCAATACTCCTAGAATCTTTACCTACCAACTCAAGCTACTTAATTTTGTATCCATAAATCTTGATGATCTAAGCCAATTAATTCAAAGATTTCAATCCTTTGTTAAGCAATACCTAAAAATCAAAAATTCCATAATTGAATCAAGAGTTTTGGGAAAGATTTTTAAACCATAATTTTCAAGGATCTTAACCTCCTTAATTTCGAAAATTATGCATCATATTTTCATCAAATCTTCACCTCATTAGCAATAAAATCTGTACATATTTTATACCATTAATTCAAGAATCTCATACACCTTAATTTCGAAATATGCACCATGTTTTGTCATTTAAAATCTACTCATATATTATTCCATAAATTTAGAGGCTTCCACCTTTATTTTGTTAAGTTGGAACAAAACTATATTTAGGATTATACCTTTATTGTGTATCTAGCACAAACCTTTCCTCTCCACCATATTCTTGTTTCGAAATTATTCATCAAGAGCCTAAAACTTTAGCCCAAATCCTACCAAAAATTCGACCACTTCAAGGCTTAAGAAGGAAGGATTTTGTATTGTTTTCACACCCTAAATCATTCACACGTCTAAATCGCGGTAAGTGGGTTTTTGCTAGTATTCGTTTCGTTTTCTAAAAATGATTGTATGTATGTTTTAAATCTCAATCGATATGAATCTATTTTGAAATTATGCAAGTAGTAATTTTTAAGCACTTTAAACTTTGAAATCTGATTGGAAGTGGATTCCTTTATGACCCTGATGCGGTGTGATATAACCGTTTACATGACCTTATACGGTGGTTAACCGTTGTTTCTGGAATGTCCAGACCCTTTATTCGTGGGTAAGCCGATGCATGACCTCTTCTCTAGGAGGGATAATTCTTGAGACTGATATCAGTATCAAGAGGAAACTAGAAATTTACTGTGCTTAAGTATATGAAAATTATGAACGATTGATATGTTATGATTATGGCTCGATGGAGCAATTATGTTAAGATGCATTCATATCAATATATGTTTGATTAAGATATATGTTTTTTGGAAAATTATGAAAAAGTATTATTATCATATCGATTGGCCCATGCTTGCTGAGTGTTTACCAAAACGCTCACTCCTTACATCCACTCCCCAGATATAAGTGAATCAAAATCGAGAGGAAGATCATAAATCAATTTTGGAGATGGTGAATTAGATGCTATTGTTCAAGATGCCGTTGCCAGTAATTTATGAAGCTTCCGCTGATATTTGTAAGAATTATTTATTTATTTTTGGAATAATAGACTGGTTTTCGTACAATTCTGTATTACGAGGCTTGTTGATTTTGAATTGTATTTAGAATCAACGCTGGTGTTATTGACCCCGGTCTCGGGGCGTGACATTTAAGTGGTATCAGAGCGAGCCAGGTTCCATAATCCTGCTGGGAAAGATTCTGGTTGATAAAAATACCAGATTATTAGTCCAGTTAAAATAGACCAAATTTAGTAAAACAAAAATCAGTGGGGATCAAGGATTGTACACGATGAACACAGTTCTCGGAACAAACAAAATCTGAGTAACCATGTGAATTAGATTTTTTTTTAAAATTAAGTAATTAAAAAAAAAACACAACAAAAATCAATGAAAATAAGAACAGAACCCGTCACTGCCTCCTGCCGCCGTCGCCGCCTCCTCGCCGCTGCCGTAACATCGCCTTCAACCCTACCACCTCGAACGTCTCTACACGGCGACCACACTGGCCAGTTTTCCGACCGTTCGGACGAAGATTGCCCTACCAATTGCCCGATCAGAACTAAACTCTATTCGAAAATTCTTCCACCGATCTCGCCTCCTCCGTCAATCCCACCGAAGAACCGTCCTACTAAGATGATATCAAGAGTCGTACGAACCAAAGACCTTTATCAATTGAAAGAATCAGTGACAAAAGTTTGCAATTTTCTGAATCACGCCAAAGCCAGATAAACCCTAAAACGCAGAAAGTTCGACATTCGATTTCTCCATCATCCGAACATCGTTTCTCAATCAAACTTGGGATATTTATCCCTGTAACTTGACGATCAAAACCCCCCTATCTATTGAAATATCCATACACCGAACGAGGAAGAATTCTCAATCAAAATCGTTCCTGTATGAACCCTAGAAGATCAAAAATTCCATCCCAGATTTCTCCGTCATCGTTACGTATTTTTCCAATTAAATCGGGATGATGAACCTTCTCAAAGTATATATTAAAAGCCCTCTGCCAATTATGCACTCCAGCAGCCGAACGATTACCAATTGCAGATCCAAGCCGCGCTTGTTTAAGAACCCTAAATTTCTGAAATTTCAAATCTCGTTTTCTCCGCCACCAGCACACTGAAATTCAATTAATTTCGACCCCAAGTTTTACGTCTAATGGGCAATTCAATTTCATCGTCAATTGCGAACAACGATTTCTGGAGTCACGACCGCCACACCGTCCCAACCGGACCAATTTCCCCAAAATGTTATTTCTAAGTTTTTCTTTGTATTACCATTGGACTATCCATCCTCAAGTATATAACATGTTATATCTTATTTAGTGGGACATATAGGTTAAAATAGATCTATCCTTATTTTGGGTTGAAGTTTACAAACACAAAATTCCTTGAAACACTCAATTCTTTGAATTTTTCTATTTTGGGCTAATTTTGTGCAACCACCCCGATATTTTGAGTTCATATTTTATTGGCATCATATTCTTCATTGAAATAATTTATTTGAAATTTTTCTCTCAATCCAATAAACTTTATTTCGAATGAAATCTCATGTTAACTCGAATAGTCAAGGACTTGCCTTCCTTATTCTGATTTTTCTCCTATTATGATCCTTAGAACTTAAGTAGATTTTATATTATACATTGTTAGGACACTTAAAGATAATAGATATATCTTCCTAATTGGGTATAGATTATGGCAAAGCATGCCCATGATTTTAATATTTTGGTTCGAATAAGAAGATGATAGATTCATCTCTTAGAATTCATTAAGGAAATTAGAAATACATTTGCAGCATTTCAATGATTCTTTTGAAATCCGATCAAACTTGTTTCGATCAATGAAGTTATTTGCCTTTCTTCAAATTTATTTCCGATATTCTTTTGAACTCATTTATCGTTGACAAAATCATTTGTTGACTTTAGATCCTTGCTAGTTTAACTCCAATATTCTTTTGAATTCTCAAACCATACTTGGTGAACCATATAGAGTGGCAACTCTTGTCAACTGCACACATAACTAAATCGAGACTCTGATATTAGTTAGCAATAGAGCTTTCCACACTTTCCAATTCATCTGAACATATTAGAGTTCGATGCTATTTTAGGAATGAACGAGTTAGCAAGACATCGCCCCTTAATTGACATTGTCAGCTTATTTTATTTCATCCCTAGACATTCCATTATGATTCTGCACTCTATTTTGTTCCTTTTCATATAATCTCGTGTTCACAGTGCAAACACACTTTTACTTCCAGCGTGTTTGAATCATACTCTTTTATCGGAAGAGTTATGGCATTCTATTAATTGTCTTATGGAGTTTCTTCGTCAATGTCTCATTTGTTCGAATAGTTACTCAACTATTGATTCACTTTGAAAGTATCATATCCTCATCTATTTTAAATTTTTTTTTTATTTTTGAAACCTATCTTAGTTATGATACACTCCTTCAATCATTCCTTCTGATCTTCACAACAATTTGTTTTCTTTCTTTTTAATAACCCATTATATTATTTGGTTAATGTGGTTATCATTTTTCATCAAAGCTTGATACTTGATCGTTTTTTTTTTAGACTTCATGTTTGTTTGAGTTTTATATAACCTTGATTTCTTCATATCAAGAATTATTTGTGCCTACCATCTTTGCAAAACTTATTCTTAGTTGGTGAACAAGATCACATATTTGTCTTTATTTTCAATTCTTTGGAATTATCAATTATCCCCTTTACATTAACATGTATCCTAAAATGATCCATGTCGCCTTTGCGAAATCTTTTAGCAAACAATCATTTTTATTGATTGGTTCAGCTTAGCTCACCAAAAGTTGATAATTTTCTTGTCACTTCACTTTCTCTTGAGCAACAATCTTTTACCTATTATTGATTCGTTTGACAAAGCAAATCCATTCAAATTCAAAACCCTATTCACTCGTTTTCTTAAGTGAAGGCACTTTCATTAGAGTATGTGGCAAAGCACGATAGAAGCAATATCTGTAAATATAGATTTTGGTCCAATTAGGTTAGAGCTCGGTCGAGACTATAAACCAATAGATGTAGAAAGTTGGTCTCGACAACTTTTCTCAGCGGCCCAAGATTGGACGACGACTTTGGAAGAGCTTTTGATAAGCGATGGTTGCTCAAGTGACACTTAGTGTCATATATGAACTACAAATTGATGATTAGATTGAGAAGACAATTCAGACCCTCGAAGATATGTTACGAGCTCGTGCTTTAGACTTCAGTGCAAATTGGAGCAAACTTTTACTCGTAAACAAGCTGATATCAACCTCACTATCATGATAGAATCAGATGGCGATGAACGAAGATATTTACTAACGAAAATACCGATTACCTAATGTTGAGACAAAGTAAGGAAGAATACCATCAACAGACTTGGACCCATCCAAGCATTGGTGAGCAAGGTTATAATCATCAAAGCAACTCAAGGTAGCACAAGATCGTCAAAAGAACTGAAGTCACTGACAAAGTTTATGAAGGATGTAATTCGGCATGACAAGATAGGAAAAATTGAGTCCAAGTTACAAAGGTCGCTCAAGATTTTAGAAATTGTAATAACGTTAACTCTACCACCCAGACTATTGAAGAAAATCATGGCTTCCACTATCATAATTTGTAAGTACATTACTGACCTGAATCACGTGCTTGAAGCTGGATCTTCAGTAGCCCAAGGGAACCTGATGAAAATCTGAAGTACCAAGAAATCTCGACTCGAATCGTAGGTTCAAAGGACTAAGTGTTAAGGCGAAATATTATTCTCTAAGTCAAATTTCAGTGTTCAAACCATACGGAAGAGAAACTGCTTGGGAACTAGAAGAATAGAAGAATGACAAACACCCTTATCTTTTCAATATCAAACTAACTCTCAAGCCATAAATACCCTTATCCTTTCTAAGGTTAAACTCGCTCAAGTTTCGAGGACGAAACTTCCAATAAGGAGGAAGGAATGTGAGAACCCGATTTTTCCAATCAAGTCAAATAACTAGAGTTTTGGTCAACTCAACTACACTATGTTTTGGTCTGCTCAGCTACCCGAAATTTAGTCAAAAACAACTACTTGATATCAAGATAATATTATAATTAAATGATAATATTGAATTATGTTAAAGATAACAATTAGCCACATTATCTCAATCTTGTAGATAGCAAAATACTTGATAGATAATAATCTAACTTACAAAATATTAGATAGATGACATTTTCAAATTCAAAATACTTAATAGAAAAGCATGAGTTAATAAATACTAATAAATAATTTGTGGATAATTAGGAATCATCTCATTATATTTATTAGTCAATTAAACACTTAAAAGAGATAAATCATATTCGCTTTAATCTTGTAGACTTTTAGCTAATCCTAGAACTTAGTATTTTTATAATTAGAGTTTGTATATGAGATAAGATAATATTGGTTTATATATTCAATCTTTTAGACTTTTAAAACAATTAAAAGTGTAGAGATAATTGAAAATACTACTAAAGAATAATAAGTGATCTTTTATCAAATATCATAGCTAGTAAATCACTTAAGTAAATAATCTTGTAAATTACACAACACTTGTTACATAATTAGCTAGATTCCAAAATGATTGTGAGATAATTATTTGAGATACAAAATACTCAATACTCCTAGAATCTTTACCTACCAACTCAAGCTACTTAATTTTGTATCCATAAATCTTGATGATCTAAGCCAATTAATTCAAAGATTCCAATCCTTTGTTAAGCAATACCTAAAAATCAAAAATTCCATAATTGAATCAAGAGTTTTGGGAAAGATTTTTAAACCATAATTTTCAAGGATCTTAACCTCCTTAATTTCGAAAATTATGCATCATATTTTCATCAAATCTTCACCTCATTAGCAATAAAATCTGTACATATTTTATACCATTAATTCAAGAATCTCATACACCTTAATTTCGAAATATGCACCATGTTTTGTCATTTAAAATCTACTCATATATTATTCCATAAATTTATAGGCTTCCACCTTTATTTTGTTAAGTTGGAACCAAACTATATTTAGGATTTATACCTTTATTGTGTATCTAGCACAAACCTTTCATCTCCACCATATTCTTGTTTCGAAATTATTCATCAAGAGCCTAAAACTTTAGCCCAAATCCTACCAAAAATTCGACCACTTCAAGGCTTAAGAAGGAAGGATTTTGTATTGTTTTCGCACCCTAAATCATTCACACGTCTAAATCGCGGTAAGTGGGTTTTTGCTAGTATTCGTTTCGTTTTCTAAAAATGATTGTATGTATGTTTTAAATCTCAATCTATATGAATCTATTTTGAAATTATGCAAGTAGTAATTTTTAAGCACTTTAAACTTTGAAATCTGATTGGAAGTGGATTCCTTTATGACCCTGATGCGGTGGGATATAACCGTTTACATGACCTTATACGGTGGTTAACCGTTGTTTCTGGAATGTCCAGACCCTTTATTCGTGGGTAAGCCGATGCATGACCTCTTCTCTAGGAGGGATAATTCTAGAGACTGATATCAGTACCAAGAGGAAACTAGAAATTTACTGTGCTTAAGTATATGAAAATTATGAACGATTGATATGTTATGATTATGGCTCGATGGATCAATTATGTTAAGATGCATTCATATCAATATATGTTTGATTAAGATATATGTTTTTTGGAAAATTATGAAAAAGTATTATTATCATATCAATTGACCCATGCTTGCTGAGTGTTTACCAAAACGCTCACCCCTTACATCCACTCCCCAGATATAAGTGAATCAAAATCGAGAGGAAGATCAAAAATCAATTTTGGAGATGGTGAATTAGATGCTATTGTTCAAGATGCCGTTGCCAGTAATTTATGAAGCTTCCGGTGATATTTGTAAGAATTATTTATTTATTTTTGGAATAATAGACTGGTTTTCGTACAATTCTGTATTACGAGGCTTGTTGATTTTGAATTGTATTTAGAATCAACGCCGGTGTTATTGACCCCGGTCTCGGGGCGTGACAATTTTGGTTAACGTTAAAGTGAGGAAGTTTTTGACCTACACCAGTGGAGAAGTGTTTTACTTACACTGGTAATGTTTGGTTAGATGCAAGGGACTTAGTAACACATGTTTGACACTAGCCATTATTGATGGACTTGTTTAAGACACTTTTATGATACTTGATTTTTGTGTGTTGACAACTCATATCAGTGGTATATTTTTAGATTGTGGGTTTTTTTATTCTTTGGATACCCTGTGAGATTTTCCTGCATGCTGTATAATTCCAGGAAATGAAGGTCTAGATGTGTGTCTTGAGGATCCATTGCATCCAATACAACCTTTTCTTGGAATATCATTCATGGTGAGGTAAAATAAGGTCAAGTTTTGAGTGTATGTTATGTTAGGGATTGAATCTCATCGGTATATCGTCCACAGGAAATGGCTCAGTTCATAAAAAGGTGTCCAAATCTTCTTCCCACTACATTGCTGTGGGTAACTTGAATTCTGAAGTAGAAAAGGCAAGTGTTCTTGAATGAGTATGTAGTATGGTCACTCTTTTAACGATTGGAACTTAAAGGAAATTGCGTTCTCTTCGTTACGTTGGTTCTAATCCTGTGGATTGAGTGCTTCAATTCGGATTATTTGATCTTGGTGATACTTATTTGCTTTAAGTTGGGGGTCATGGAGTCCCTCATTTTTTTCTTCGAACCAGGGCAAAAATTCCTACTTTTTTTATTTTATCCACCAGTTGACTTTTCATCGAGGTGCTAATATAATAGATTAAATTTTTCTTATTTATAAATTATAATTTATAATGACTTCTTACTTTGTTTGCATTGTTTACTGATATTGGATGGGCTAAACAGGTGCAGCTTCAGATCCAAATAACAGATTTTCTCTATAATACAACGGAAGCTAGTTACCAGTGTATGCTTGTGCAGGGGCAATGCAGTTTCAAACTGTATATCACAAGTGACAGTGCTGCTCTTCTCACCACTCCTGGTCGAAAATCTGTGAGTCTTTCTTGGCCGATTGTTTTTGGCAACAAATAAATTTTCGACCCGTACCCCTATAAAAGTACCGAGTCGTTCTTCTGTTCATCACCTTGCTTCTCATCAGAATATGTTAAAGTAATTCCTCATATGTGAACATGTGCAATATGTGTGTGCCTCTCTGTTGCTGAAAAGTCACATAAACAGAGGATTCTTCTCTATTTCTGTAGGGCATGGCTAATGATGCCTGGTATGTTAAAATCTCATACAAACCTCGATGGTTTACATATATTGTTGGCCTAGGTACTTCTTTTCTTGCTAAATTTAGTCTTATAGAATCTATATCAATCATATATCTGTGATTTCTTCATTCTCTTATAAATACAGGTGGAATGACTCTTCTTGTGCTACTCATCAATCACACCTCGAACCATTGCCAGAGCACCAATCAAGAAAGGAGACGAGAACTAGTGGGCGACATGGGACCTGAGAGAAACCCTTTGCTCTCACAGAAAGATGATGATCTTTAGAGTTGGGGTCCCTCGTATGTGTCTGGCTCAGAGGACGACGAGTCTCTTGAAGATGCACAGGCTGGGAAGCATGTTAAAGGTGGTGAGCACAACAGCACGCGGCGTCTCTGTGCAATATGCTTTGATGCTCCCAGGGATTGTTTCTTCGTACCATGTGCACATTGTGTCGCTTGTTCTGGATGTGCCACAAGGTAATTTTCGACCACCATACTCGTCATAATCTATTGTAGGGGGAAGAGTGACAGGTTGGTCAAAGCTCGACAAGAGCCCTGTTTTGACCAAACTGAAAGACTTCTTCGCTTACGTGCCATACTAATTTAGTTGGTGATTGAAAAATTCTACCTTCTCAAGCTCGAGCTCGAGTAACTTGATGCCCGCTCTCCTAGCACACTTGTTAGCAACCAACTCTTTGTCGGAAGTAACTAAGCATAATTTGATCTTTATTTTACAGGATAGTTGATACTTCTGGAACCTGCCCTATTTGTCGTAGATACAAAAAAAGGTAAGAAAGATAATACACAGTTTGAGCCGCACGAATCATGTTCTTATTTTGAAATTAGTGAAATTGTATAAAATTTAATGGAGCTGAGAATGCTAAAGTCCAGTGATTATATGATTTTCAGTTACAAACGATCCTTGAGAATGTCACACTTTAATAATAGCTTGCATGAGTTTCATTCATAACTATTTTCTTCAATGATGATGATGATAGTTTTAGTTTTTTAGTGAATTATAGTTGATACATTTTAAAGGTAATTTGCAAATTGAAATAAACAGTTACGTCATAAATGAGAATGGTTGATTAAAAAAAACAGCAACTTCTCATATTATATTATATATTATCAATTATTAATATTTATTTTATTTATAATTTCAATTTTTTTATAAAAATTTATTTATAAGCAAAATAAAATTTGAGTTATTTTCAACAAAAAAACACTGCTCCTTTAATTATATAAGACTGATCAATCTAGAAAATACACACCCATGAATACCGAAGCCAGATAGCTAAAAAAGTAAATGGAGTGAATTAATTAACTATAAAAAATTTGAAAAATTATCAAGAATTCATGCTCTACGAAATTTTATGTCTAAAAAACTCATAAAATGAAAATGTTACTTGCTAATATCCACAAAAAATCCATTTAATCAATAAATTGTGTACTAAATTATCCTTAATTAATACGCCTGAAAATTCATAATTTTTTACTAAGAATATTTCAGTTTAGTATTTAGAAAAACTTTTAAATTAATTAAAGATCAAATTCAATGATTATAAATTTCTTTACATGGGACACTCCGCCCACTCTAGCAGTAGTTAAAAATGGCCGCAGATCGGGATTTGTTCCACTACAGCCTTCTCACCCTCTTCTTCATCACACCACCAACCATCATCTCCCTCCTCTTCCTCTCCGCTCCATATGGTAAGCACCACCGTCCCGGATGGGGCCCCACAATTCCGCCGCCACTAGCCTGGTTCTTGATGGAGAGCCCTACCGTGTGGCTCAGCCTTCTCCTCTTCCCCAGAGGCCAAAACCACCGCGACCCACGTGCAATCATCCTCATCTCCGTATTCCTCCTCCACTACCTCCATCGCACGGTCATCTACCCACTCAAACTTCTATTCACGTCACCTACCCAGAAAAAAACCATCGGTGGTTTCCCTGTGAGCGTGGCACTGATGGCTTTCGGGTTCAACCTCTTGAACGCTTACTTGCAAGCCAGATGGGTGTCCGAATACGCTGATTTCGGCGGAGATCGTTGGTTCTGGTGGCGTTTATCCGCCGGGATGGTGGTTTTCTGTGGCGGCATGGCGACGAATGTTTGGTCGGATAATTTGCTGACGGGCCTGAAGAGCAGGGGTGGGGGGTATAAGATTCCGAGGGGTGAGCTGTTTGAGTGGGTTAGTTGTCCAAATTATTTGGGGGAGATTTTGGAATGGTTGGGCTGGGCCTTGATGACTTGGTCTTGGGCCGGATTGGGCTTTTTTGTGTACACGTGTGCTAATTTGGTACCCAGAGCTGGGGCTAATCACAGATGGTACTTGGAAAAGTTTGGGGAGGATTATCCTAAGAATAGGAAAGCTGTTATTCCATTCGTGTATTGATGATATTTTGTGCCTTGTTCTCCAAATCAAGTTTGTGTACTGTTTAACTCATACAATAGTTCAATTTTTATTGATTACCATTAAGCGATGTATTAAATTAAATTATATATAGACGTCGTCTGTATCATCGCAATCACTCCTTTCGTTGAATGCCTCAAAATTTTTTTTTTTTTTTTTGAAAGCCCACGGATCCAAGAACAGTAACCATTTTGATTCGAACTCTTTTTGATTCCAAAAATCAAGTTTTCATACCTCTTGAAATTTTCACTCGAAAATTTGATCTTCAAAGATCAAATTTCTGAACTTATCAAGGTTTTCATTCCTTGTGGCGTTCACAATCAGATACCGAGATTCATATCTCTTTATAGATATTGGGTCGAGGTGCTTATTATCAGATACCGAGGTTCATATCTCTTTATAGATATTGGGTCGAGGTGCTTATCATCATACCGAGGTTCTTGCTTCGTTAAGCAACGGGTCGAGGTTTAAGGTAACAAAATTTATATCATTCGAGCCTTGTAATTTTCAATTTGATTTTAAAACTTTCTTGGGTTACAACGTGTAAATCGTGATTTTTATGGTCCTTAGCACGATTCATTCTATATCGTTGTTAATGGCGTCACAAGGGTCATATCATGGTTACAACGTGTAAATCGTGATTTTTTTGTGGTCCTTAGCACGATCGATTCCATATCGTTGTTCAAAGGTCTTATCATTTGCCAACTGTGCAACTTTTTCTTCAAGTTGCTGGTTCGAACCAATATCTTATACCTTTAAGTTTGCAGTGTTTTGTTTGTTTTTACGTGGTTGAATCCTACGAGCATTGGAAAGATCGTCAATGAATTCTTAGAAACTGTACCATTAATGGTTTCTTTCCTGCAGTGTTTTATTTACTTCCATGCAGTTGAATGTCGCCATGATCAGCTCAAAATATAGGCAAAACAGGTTGACAATCTAAAAGGAAAAGGTAAGCTCTGTCAGTTCAATAACGAAGAAATAATTTGTTTTCAAAGAGCATGGACAAAGGAATAAAAGAGATACACCAACAATATCAAAACACAAAACAAAACTGTTCCCAACTCAAAGCAACAATTAAAAGCTACATCCTATGATTACTTCTTCCTTGCAGAGTTGCAGTGCTCTCCAAATCAGAAACTACGAGGCCGGATAACTGCACAAGATGAAAAAAGGAATATTATCACGTAACGGTAATAAACTAACTAAAAGCACATTAGTCCGAATAAAATATAATTTGCAACATTGTATATAGAGGTGAGAAAGAGAGGTTGGGGTAAAAAAATTCTCACGGTGGAAAGTTGATACGAATCAACACAAAGTAACCCCTACACGGGGTTCAAGAAAATTCTCACGGTGAAAAGTTTATATGAATCATCACAAAAGAACCCCTACAAATTAGAAGAGAACACAAGCAAATTGATGCATGCGAAAAAAATATATTCTATCCTTATCCCTAAATTCGTTATTCATTAAGCTAACAATTGCGTACCCAAAATTCCTATCAACTATGGTAGGATAGATTATTTTCATGCCTAAATTTATTCAGTGATATATTCTACGTTTTGCTAGTCCAAATATTTGATGAGTTTCTAGACCACAACAAACAGTTATTGTCAATCAACTGTTTAGTTTCTTTAACTCCATAACTTTATAGTACCAATGAGTTTCACTTCACTTATATTCCGTTGCTCAATAGGAAATCTATTTCACCGCATAGTAGCAAAAAAAATGTCAGTTTGTTTTTGTTCTCGGTTTATAAGACATCACTTAAACTTTAAACATTTATATTAGGATCATCAAATTATATGCTATCATGTTTGTTAGTTAATTGATGCACTCGCCACACCCAAACAAGATGACGTAAACCCAATTTCTAAAGCACACATTCATTTCAAGACGGACGAACAGAAAAGGATACGAAGTAGACAAATATCATCTGGCTTCGGCTTGGCAAGCATAGCAAATCACTGAACTCACCACACCAAACTATATGAAGTTGACCAATATTGGCAATATACTTCCGCCCATTCATTTTAAGACTAGTGAACCGCAAGGATACGGAAGTAGACATATAACTTCAGAATCCGGCTTGACAAGTATAGCAGATGAAGACAATGACAAACATATACTAACATTATCATGGCCTAAGAAATTTCCCAGCGACCAAACTTGCCAATCTAGTAACCTGGTTAGTTTCAACATCTAACACGCAAAATAATTGCACAAATGCACCATCATACAGAATGTTCATCTGATCACATTAGATCTAGATCAATATAGAGCCATTTAATAAAAAGATATAAGCTTTACCTCATATGTTGCTAGGGTACATGAATACCCTGACTCTAGCACCCTGTTTCAAACACAAACCATTAGTGAAAAGTAATTTCGAGCATTACAGTGAAGATGATCTTTTCCGATCATGGAAATATTAGTTGATAGAGCCAAAATACCATGGATTTTGGGGGAAGATTAGACTTGAACTTAGCACGAACAACACCACTGTTTCCGTGAGGACGAGTGACCTTGCCCCAAATGCAACGGTAGTGAGAGCCGTTCTTCTTAACCTTGGCCTTATAAATGTACGCCATCCGCTTACCAAGGTACCACGCAACCTCCTCTTGCGTGTTCACTCCTTCTATCTGTATCAAGGACGTGTTTGGGTACTGGTTTGACTTCGACCTATCGCCATTATTGTCAATTTTCATACAACCCAACTGTATCTACAACACTAAACAGCACACAGCATATTCCAATAGCTAACAAATAAATCCGGGCTTTTTTTACCTTTTGTACCCAAGTATAGTTCCGCGGACATAAAGCCTGCAAAAATTCAAAGAACAAAATTCATCACACGAGCGTTGCTTCCCAACTAGCTGTGATCGGCTCAAATAACAAAAAATCAGAAAAACTAAAACGCAACATCACATATGCGAGCGAACATGTCGGATGAGTACGCAGCTTACCTAACGCGTTCTCCTTGACGGCCCTTTACCATTTCTGACGTCCTGAAGCTTCGGCTAGCGGAGGGTCCAAATGGAGGTGCTAAACCCTAGTCCTAGGCGCAAAGGAATATATATATAAAGAATATTGCACAATAATTGGGCTAATGCTTTAATGAAAACCCAGTCTTATTAGGCCTATTAAACAATAATTGGGTTAATGCTTCAACAAAAGCCAACTTATTCTCCCCCTGGCATGACCTTATTTTGTTGGGGATATTTGAACAAAGATTCGGCCCAGGCCCATATTTATTTTAATGTGTATAATTTTTTAAATAGGAAATTACAAATAGGCGTTGTTTACATAAACTTATTATAAATAAATCTATAAAAAAAAAAAAGTTCTTATCAAAAAATACACTTTGGAGAAAATTATATTTACATAAGTCCAATTTTTTAAATATTGGTTTGAAAATGTATTTTTTAGTTACCAAAACACCCTTCAGTTGAAAACACCATAAACCTAATTTCATATCTTTTTTTTCTTCCTCATCCCGTCACCCCACACCTTAAATTTTCTGCTAAAATTTTTCGGTGATTCTCATATCATTATTTTCTTCATCATCTCGTCGTCTCATCCCTAAAAATTATTTGCTAAAATGTTCTGTACATAAATATGTTTGAATCGAAGCATCTAAATTGTTCGTAGCATTTAGAATCTTTTTTAATCGAAGAAGACATCGGACTACTCTGCATATATAATTTTCGGATATACTCTTCACATTCCATCTTGTGTGTGTATACTGTGTGTGTATATGAATTATAAATTTGAATACCGATGCTAAATTATAGACAGCGAAAGTCTGTTGGTATGTCTTTTTTTAAAAAAAAACTCTCATGGTTTTGACTGATGCATATGGATGAGTAAGTAAGGTATGCGTTGGTGTCCGTGCTTGTTTGCTCATTTTCAAAATTTACAGCCTGACAGTAAGATATTGCAACGAAGAAGATGACACAGAGAAAAATTAATTGGTGCACGAAAATTATAAAAATTAATTGGTGCACGAAAATTATAAAAAGTAACTGGTGCACGAAAGTTTTAAGAAGTAACGGTGCACGAAAATATAACATTGGTGTACGAAAATCATAAAAAGTAACTGATGCACGAAAATCACAAAAAGTAACTGGTGCACGAAAATATAACATTGGTGCACGAATATAACACTGATGCATGAAAATATAATACTGGTGCACGAACTTTGTGTTAACAACTTGTGCACGAAATACGATAACTGGTGCACGAAATACAATAACTGGTGCACGAAATGGTTCGTGCCTCAATTACTTAATTGTATGGTTCGTGCATCACCCACTTGCGATTATGGTTCTAACATCACATACTTTTTCTATGTTTAGTACATCAGTTACTAATTTTAATTTTCGTGCATCAATTACTAATTTTCAATTTTCTTGCACCAGTTATTTTTTTTATAATTTTCGTGCACCAATTACTTTTTATAATTTTCGTGTACCAATTAATTTTTTATGGGTCGTCTTATTCGTTGCAAGTTTCAGGTTGTAAATTATGGAAATGATCAAAGAAACACGGACATCAATGATCATAACTATAAACAGCGAACAATATATATATATATATATACACACACTTACACACAAAAACACACATACACATATACTAGATTTGAAGAAAAAATCTGGAACGAAGTGAATGGAAAATCGAAGATATGAAGAGAAAAACCAACTGTAAAAACCGTAACCGGCTAGAGAGATTTATGAGAAGATTTGAATCACAGTCGTGAAAAGAAGAGCTCGAACAAAGTGCTGAAAGGAAAAGACTGAAAATTTCTGAGATTGCCGCATTTTCTTATTAAGAGCACTTTTGTCATTTTAACCTAAAGTGGATTTAAATGATTGCAAGTTTTTTTCCAGACTAGAATGAATAAAGTTTCAGCATATGGTACCGCCCTGAATTTTGCCCTTTTTAAAAATTAAAATTCTTTGATTTGCAGAAAAGGAATCAAGGCACAGTCGTGGAGTGTGATCATCTTGATAATGAAAGGATAAGAGGAAAAAGCTTTGAATTATGTTCTATGGGCCTTCCAGCCTTGTATAGATAGTCTCCGGCACTGTCGTCAAGTTATTACCGTGGATATCACACGTCTATATATAAAATATTAGCATAAGATGTTGATTGTTGTGTGCATTGACGCTAATAATCAAGTCTTACTGTTGGCGTTTTCAATCGTTGATGAAGAGAATTTTTTGTCATGGAAATGGTTAGCAAACACATTATTGAAGAATATGTAGGCGCGTGTTTGATTTCTAGGGATGGCAATGAGATGGGTCCAAACCCGGACCCGCATTGAACCCTCCCCGCCGGGGCGGGTCTGGACTCGCTTCAACCGGGTTTGGAAGCTGGGCGGGGCGTGTCTTGGGATTGATCGAACCCGCCCCGCACTCGCCCCGCTATATATTTTTATCTTTTTTAAAAAAAATTGATATTGAATACATTTTACTTCTTTGATTGAACAATAAAGTGTCATTATATAATTTTATATCAAAATTCGTTTGTTCATGTTAAATAAGTTGGACATTTTGAAGGAAATAAAAGCAAATTAATAAATATTTAGTAGCTTAAAGATAGTTTTACAATGCTTATTATAAATATTTACTAGAGAAAACATGAAATTTAATCACAAAACTCAACATTTGTGTTTTAAAATTGATTTCTAACTAATTTTTTTTTTAAAAAAAATAATTAAAAAAAATCTGGAACTGGGGCGGGGCGGATAAACCCGCCGGGTTCGCGGGTCTAAGAGGGGCGGGTCCGGGTTTTATGTATAGCGGGGCGGGTCCTGGGATTGGCCAAACCCGTCCCATACCCGCCCCGTTGCCATTCCTATTGATTTCTGATCGACATACAGGCCATATTGCAGCAGCCAAATTTATCCCCGACTTCAAACCCCCGTGGAGTGCATCGATTTTGTCTGAGACATCTGTGCTCAAACTTTAATAGCCGATACAAAAGCGTGCACTTGAAAGACTTGTGTGGAAAGCTGGATCAGAAAATCAAATGATAAAGTTTGACCGTACGATGTAAGAGATCAAAACCATTGAACCAAGAGTTTTGACTACTTGAATCGGATTGACAAGTCTCAGTGGACGCTTGCTCATGATAAGGATGGCGTTGTGGTATCTCTAACGACAAATATGTCGGAGTGCATAAATGGAGTTATGAAAGGTGTCGTCGCCTTCCAATCACCACCATTGTACAATTACCTTCAATCGTTGTGTGCAATATTTTTTTGAGCGACTGAAAAAAGTTATAAAATGATCCAAAATAATCAAGAATGACCGGATTATGCATTTGAATAGTATGATCGGACTGATCATCTCTCCATTCATCGGAAGTTCAGATGTCTGATCGAAGACATCTAACATCATTGGTTATCACAAAGATACAAGCTGGACGTGGGAGTAATACGCATTTTGTGAAGCTCAAATCAAGGGAATGTTCAGATGTAAGACTATTTCTGCATTGTTTTGTTCAATCACCGTTCAAAGTTTTTGGAGTTAACTCACCACTGTTAAAGAATAATCGAACTCATTTCCTGGGATATTAGTGTATTTTTTTACTTTAAATTTCAGTGATTAAATTTAAGTCGTCAGTTTCTATATTTAAGTCTTTGCATAACAAACAAGAATGGGGTGAGAGACTTGCAATTAAGTCGGTAATTTCGGCAGTCACAATTAAGTGTTAATTTGCTGAACCAACCTTCTCATGAGTCTATGTTCAATTTTGCAAAAAAAAAAACTACATATATATATATATACACACATATATAATATATATATAATGAATTGAAATAAAATAACTTTTATTTCTCAAATTAATAATCCTGAAGAATTTATTTTATTTTTTTTGAAATATTGTTAGACCTCAAAGCATTATACTTACATTGTTGCAAAATATTACAAATTAGAAAAAAAAATGGTTTGTGAAAAAGTAATCATAAGGAAATTATAAAATCAAGGGCAAAAATTAAGCCCCGACGCGAGGACTTTCCACCTTCCCCAAAAAATTCCCATAAAATCTGCATTTTTATATAATCACCTTATATAGGTTATTCTCATCTCACCTTATAAATTACAGCATTAGAGCCAAATCAAACACCAAAAACCAATCCAAGAAATCATCATAATCAAATAAATACATGGATTCCTCGATGAAGTTGCCATTGGTTCTCTTCTTTGCTTCGTCTCTCTTTTTCCCAGTGATAATAGGTATATCTACAGGAAATCATGAAAATTAAATTATATAAATGTGTATATGATAAGTTTCATTATTCCAAATACTTCCTTTATACCTTTTATCCCAAATTTGGGATTAATCTACTTTTGCATAGTGAAAATATTGAAATGGGAATGGGACCCTATTTGATCAAAGTTGGTGATAATATATATTAATGTGTATTTATACAGCTGAGTTGATCTGCGAGTACTTGCCTACGGACATGTGTGCCTTTTCGATCGCATCTTCAGGGAAGAGATGCGTACTGGAAAACTACATCGACGAAGCAAGTAACAAGCAGTACACGTGCAAGACATCGGAAGTGTTGTCCGATAAGTTGTTTGGTTACATAGAGAACGATCAGTGCATAAACGCGTGTGGTGTCGACCGGGAATCGGTCGGAATATCCTCCGACGCCTTCCTGAAGCCGGGATTCGTCGCTAGCCTCTGCTCATCTGAGTGTTATGAGAATTGCCCTAACATTGTCGACCTGTATTACAACCTCGCGGTAGGCGAAGGTAATGAAGATTCGATTTAAAGCTCGATTGATAATTCCGGTGATTTATACAGTATAATATTATTAACAATAATCTGATTATTGGTTATTCAGTATTTGTTTATGTTTTAATTGTTGCAGGCGTATTTTTACCGGAGCTGTGCGGGAAACAGAAGAGCAGCCCTCACAGCGGCATGTATGAGATTTTGAGCAACGGTGGCGCCGCCGTTGATGGCCCTGCTCCTGCCCCTCTCTAATTAATTTGAAGCATAACCAATGGGGTGTTGAGCTCATATTTTTCACTTAATTAAAGAAAGGTGAAGGTCGATTTGGATTCAATATTTGTTATCTTAGTGACGTTCAATTTTTTTTAATAAAAAATATTGAACTTCACTAACAATAAATATGGTGTTGGACTTTGTATTTAAAATGTGTGACTCATGAATCTTGAAAAAATGTTATTGGTAACTCGCTATACGTTGTGTTTGTATGGATAAATTTAATTTGAACGGAGGTATTTGATTTGAGAATAAATTTAAAATTTGTATTTGAAATGATAAATAAATGTATTTCAAATTCATCACAATTATCGTTACATTTACGTAAATTATTAAATATGTGGATTTAAATCATACACAATATAAATTCATTAAAACAATTAAATGAATTTGAAATCCCTCAATCTCAATGCACCTTCGTTAACTACATGTAAATATTTATGTGTATATAATATAAGAAAATAAAAAATACCATGACCCCAAATCCTTTTGTATACTTTCAAAAAAAAAAAAAACCCTTTTTATATACTTGCATTTCGTATTATAGATAGCAAAGTACCAATTTGCAAGAAATAATTTGACTTGGGAAAAAAATAATTTATAAATTGTGAACAATATTGGAATACATAACGGACTGATTTTATAACAATTCGGTTCAAACTAGTATTTATTCAAATACAAAAACAATATAATAAGATTTCAAATAATATAATTGAATCGCAACCAACAATAACAAGAACAATACTGCAAAAATTATATCCCGGGCTGACAATTAGCATCTGGAAAATCTGGAGGTGGCGGGGGAAGACTACTCGAAGAAGTCGGCCCGTTTTCAACCACGAAAGCTGTCGCTAATCTCCAAGGCAAGTGCACATCCAAATGACAATGCATCAACCAAACACCTGGATTATTCGCTCGGAACCTAATCACCGCCCACCCTCCAACCGGAACCGCAATAGTGTTACCCTCTTGTGGATTGACGAAATTGAACTTTTCGCTATCTGTTGTACGGTTGAAGTTCCCAAATCCTTGAGCCAACATAAGGAAATTGAACCCGTGCAGGTGGATAGGGTGATTCTCTATCCCGATCAAGGCAGTATTTTGCTGCACCATCTCTAGAGTTGCGTTGTATTTCACTTTCTTGACCTTAGTGGATTTTGAGGTCATTATGAGCGCTTGATTCAAGGTGTTATTCGGGTTGGTGTGGTCGAATGCAATGGCGGATTATTGGGAAAATCAGTGGTGTATATGCCCCCAACGTTTCTGAAAAATGCCTCAAGCATCCCGTGGCGTTAATGTGGGGAGTGTGTCCGAGAAATCCGCACCCCATTAACGCAAGTTTATCTCCGCTGGTTAATTTGCTGGTTACAGCTGGATCTTTCGCTAGTCTTTGACCATTATACCGAGCAGGGTTTAATAGCGTTCGGCTATCTTGTGCTCAGATGCCAGAGAAAGCTAATATGTTATATGACATCGATTATCTTTCAAGTTAAATCAATTCTTTTAGGAAGAACTCCCAAGAATATCAAAATTATTTTGGCTTTAGTAATATTAATGATATATTATAGGCTTACCAGTGAATGGTTAGATTATAGGGTGACTTATTAAAAACATTGGCTGCCAGAGTGTCACCCTCTTGCACGCGGAGGGTCGATCCTGGAAGGCTGCCATTTACTGCAGTGATCACTTGGTTTCCGCAGAGTCGATTAATGGTTAAATTTTTCACCTGTGGTCATTTAAATAAACTCTGTTAAAATTAGCATCAAAATTCTGGGGAAATATTAATAAATTTTGAAGTTAACACAAATGGAATTTAACATCTGGTTCGTAACAAAGGGGTGACCATCCATCCATGCATGTACACCAATGCGTAATGTAGAATTGTAATTTGTAAAATACAAAAAGAAAACAAATAATTGAGCAACAAACTTAATGCAGAGATAAAAAAAAAAAAATTCAACAGAATCAGAACTGTATATCTGTGTGCTAAAAGGACTTTTGCACTGTAGTATTCATGCAGAAAATTAATATATTTTTCTGCATGGATACTTTTATCCAAATTAAGGATTTCCGAACTTGAGCAACAAATTTGATGTATACAACAGTTATATGAAAGTAGGCAAGCTAAGAAACTTTACATGAAAAGAATGTTCGACGATGGCAGCTGATGCAAATGAAGAAGACGAAGCCAATAAAGCCAAAGCGCATGCAAACAAGAGAAAAACATGATTCGCCATTAATATTTATTCGTAAATCCTCACTTTCTATCAAAGACAAACACTCCCTTTTTGGAGAATATATATTACATGAAATTGCTTTGCATGTGGGGTATATTTATACATACAGTCTCTGCAAATAAAATTAATATGAACCCTGATTTCCTGCGATTGTGTGAAAGAATGCTCTGAATAAATGATAAGGTAAAAATGGAAGTTGGTGGTAGAGGAAATTCCGTTACCTAACTGTTTGGAGTTGGCCATCAAACATTTAGTTTGAAATTTTTTTGTTAAGTTCTCTGTTAAGTACGTTTTGACAAAGGATCGGAGCAGCCAGCAGGTAATTTATAGTTTTTTGAAATTCCATCTGTGAACCATATTTAATATATTTTTATTTCGTTAATTTCTTTTTGTCAAGAAAATCATTTGATGTGAGATAGGACGATCAAAAGCTCAACATCAGCATTTAGATGCAAGCTGTAATGTATGCCAAATTTTATTCTTAGTTTTAAAAAAATTAATTTTTTTAATAATGCATGATATGAAAATGTTTTAATACAACTTATAGGGATTTGTGTTTGTTTTTTTTGGTAACCTATGACCTCCGGATTTGATTACACACAGTTCACATATAAAAATCCAAATATCGACCATAATATAGAATGTCTTGTTGCCCTTTAAGTCTATCATGACTTGTTCAAACCAGACATTTATCACTGTTATTCATGTTCATGGGAAATGAAAAACCTTAGCATGAATATATTACCTCATTCAAACATCCAAATGTTAAAATTTGATTTGGACATGCAAAATTCATATACCCTCGTACAACATCCAAAAATTCAAATTTGATTTGAACTTGTGGGATATATTTTGGGTTTTGGGGCTTGTCTTTGTTCGTTAAAAGTTGTTTTAACTGTAAAATTCTAATTTATTTTTTTTTAAGTGCTAAAATATTTTTCATTAGATGAGGGTCGGTAATTGGTTCGGTATATAAATATTTAATTTAAAAACTTCTATTGAATATATATATATATATATATATATATATATATATAGAATATACGAAATATATTAATCAAGGTTCCCATTCCCATGGACAATAATGCCCACCTTCTGTGAAGCATTTGATGCTAAATGCAGTGGTCAATAATGAAAATAAAGACAACTGGTGAATCAAAAGAAAGGGTTCTTGATTCTCAATGAGCCCAAAAAGTTACGACGAAAAACCTCTATTTTTTGAAAAAATAAAAATAAACCACAAAATTAATTTTTTCTTTATTGGTATGCATAGACAAAAGAATTGAACAGCATCAGCTGCCCACGATGTTTTGTCTCCTAAAGAAACTCGTATCCTGCGTCTTTCCGTTATCTATGCTTTGTTAATTACTGTTTCCACATGTCCTCCGTCCATAAACTTGCCATTTGTCTGAGTTCTTGGCTTCTAAACAACAACACTGAGTTTTAGAAAAATTACACGTAAGGTTGAGAGTAGTTTAGCTCACATGTCGTGTGAGTGAGAAGCGTGAGGGCGAAGTAGGTGAAATGGTGACGACGGACGTGAATCGGTGAGTGAGAGATGGAGTCTGGGAATATAGAATTTGAGAACAAAGCTAATATAATGGGGTTTTGAGAATTCCAATTTACACCGACGAAAGTTTTGAAGTCATGAAGATGAAGTGAGTTTTGGGCTCTCGGGTGATGGGCTTTGTTGATGGACTAATGGTGATTAAAATTTAGGGAAAAATTCGAGCCGGTACCAATAGCAAAAAGTTTTTTCGACACAGTCTACCAAAAAATAATGCTTTCAACTAGGTCCATCTTCTGTTATAATGACCAAAATAGCCCTAAATTGTTATCAAAATTAACTTCAATGAATCATTGTCAATAACCATATCTTCCTCGCGAACAATCTCAAATACATCATCTTCAACTTCAAGATGCGTACATCGAATCTGGAAGTGTCATAATCTGGAAGCTCGAAGCCGTTCTTTTTTTCTTTTTCTTTTTTTCTTTCGAAGATTGAAGCAATTTGGATTTTACGTACAGTGGGATAGTAGTCAGCAAAATTTGAAGGGATCTCTGTGCAGCGAGGATTGAAGGGAAATTAAGATTTGCGCACAGTGGGGCATCTAAGGGAATAGTTCCATAGATTTGATTGTAACTTCAAGTTTATACACAGTAGTTTTGTCAAATGATTTGGTTGTGAGTTAAAGTTTTGTTTGAATTAAAGAGATCAACGAACACAGCGGCACACAAGCGAGATCATTCTTAACGCAATAATAAGGTGGTTCTGGACGAGAAGGACGTGGGTGAGATTATGAATCACATTCAGAATATAGAAGAGGCGGCCGAACTCAGTCTGATTATTTTGATCTGAGAATATGGGTTTTTTTACATGCACCGCATGATTAATTTTACATGCACCGCATGACTCAATTTTACATGCACCGCATGACTAATTTTACATGCACCGCATGAGTAATTTTTACATGCACCGCATGACTCAAATTTACATGCACCGCATGAGTACATTTTTACATGCATCGATTGAGTAAATTTTTACATGCACCGCATGAATAATTTTTACATGCACCACGTGAGTAATTTTGCAGCACTGCATGACTAAATTTTTACATGCACCGCATGACTAAATTTTTACATGCACCGCATGAGTAATTTTACATGCACCGCATTACTAATTTTTACATGCATCGCATGACTCAATATTACATGCACCGCATGAGTAATTTTACATGCACAACATGACTCAATTTTACATGCACCGCATGAGTACATTTTTACATGCACCGCATGAGTAGATTTTTACATGCACCACATGAATAATTTTTACATGCAACGCATGAATCAATTTTACATGCACCACATGAGTAAATTTTTACATGCACCGCATGAGTAATTTTTACGCACCGCATGATTAATTTTTACATATATCGCATGAGTCAATTTGCATGCACCGTATGAATTTGTTGATCTCTTGAATTCAAACAAAACTTTAACTCACAACCAAATCGTTTGGCAAAACTACTGTGTATAAACTTGAAGTTACAGCCAAATCTACGTGAACAGAATGCTAATATTCCCTTAGATGCCCCACTATGCGCAAATATTAATTTCCCTTCAATCCTCACTGCACACAGAACCCTTCAAGTTTTGCTGACTAATATTCCACTGTATGTAAATCCAAATTGCTTCAACTAGGATCACTCCAATGTATGTAAATCCAAATTGCTTCAACTAGGATCACTCCACTGCACAAATTCAGAAAATTTAATGGAAAATCAACAAATTTGAACATCGAACGGCAATTCAACTAGGATCACTCCACTACGCAAATTCAGAAAATTTACAGCAACGATGTCGATCGAAGTTTTCTTTTTGTTTTTTTTTTACGAAGACTCAAAAAATGCGGCGATTGAATCCAATCAGCGATAAAGAACGCGAATGGTGGAAAGTGGTCAAAGGTTTGGGGATGAAGGTGTAGATCAATGGTATTTTAGTCATAATTAATGGACTAATTAGATTAGGGTTTGATAAAATGGACTTATTTGAAATAAGTTTTCTAAAAGATGTATTTAGTTGAAAGAAGATATTTTTGGAAGATTTAGTTGAAAGATGTTTTGAAAAGTGGTACCTTCTTGTAATTTCCTCTAAAATTTAACAGACATAATTTTTGGGTTTTTGGTTGAGAATCCGACATTAACCCGACCCGATATTTTTTGAAAAATACCCGATCGGAACGGGTCGGGTCAGGTACCCGATACCAAAAAATATTTGACCACCCCTAGAGAGGTGTGTGTTAAAGTTACATACCCAGTCCGCAGCATCTCCAAAATTTCCATTCAAGAGCATGTGAGTCTCTTCCTTGGTTAAAGGAGGCAACAACGATGTTCCTCCATTAGAACGATTGAGCAGTTCTGCACAAATTGAATAGAATTAAGCTCAAAATTAAAGCATCCAGCACAAGAAGGAGAGAACCATAAATGAAATCAAACCTTGAAATTTGTTGTCAAGAAAGAACACAACTAAATGCACAGTGTACCTTCATAAAAATCAAGTTCATGTAAATCAACTAGATCATTGTTAAAAAAAATCCAAGAGCTCTAACTGTAAAAGCAACGTAAATAATACAAGAGGTTACCATGCCACGATAATATCAAAACATGGATAACCAATGGTATTATTACCTTCGAGTGCCATACTTATGATATGTCCGTACAAAGACGAGAGAGAATATCATGTGGGACAAAAATATCAAATCCGACAAATCGCCACAGCCATAAAACACTCCCGGTTTGTTTGATGATGCCCTTAAAAGTAGTGCCCTTAGGGACATCATCACCGTTCATTTGGAATTTTTTTTTTTTTTAAAAAAGATTCCACGTGGATGGTGGATGATGTCCCTAAGGGCAGTGTTCTTCAGGGCAGCAATAATATTTCCAGCACTCCCCGAGGAACTGCAAACCCATAAATGTTGAGAACAGACAATTATAAAAAAGGCAAGTAGAAGAGCAGGTCAAGAAGATTTATCCATTTGTTACCCATTAAGAGAACTTCTAAAATGTTGTCAGGACGAGGCAACCTGGCAAGCTTTGATCCCTGCATACAACTTTTCCAATTAAAGCTCACTTAGAAATTCTGAATAAAATAGAAATTCTATCCAGAAAATAAGGGCCACCATGCCACCAATTTTACCTCATGACAATGATAGTTTGGACCAGGTAGTTGGGTAGAATAGACAGTAATTATTCGAAGAATTTGACAAGCCTGCACCATATCAGGACCGTGTAAATCTTCTTGCTCTTCAAAATGAATGGATGGAAAGTCCACTGGCATGCATAGCCACCACAAACATTAAAGCATTTTCAACCCTGTAGACCGATAATTTTAAAACAACAAAGGAATAGTGTGAAAGCTTACCAAGGCAAAAAGATATAAAAATGAAGGTAGATACAGTTTCAGTAATGTAAGTTTTGTCTTGCCCAAGTTCCTACAGCTCAAGTTTAAGTTTATAGCATAAGCAAAAGTTCCAAATGTAAGCGGGAAGCTCGAGTCACTAGTAACTTAAACAACAAAATAACAAGAAACTATTTGAACAAACAGAGAGAACGAAGAAGCCAATGTCCTGAAGTGCTGGTCCTGAATGATGGAAATAATGAACTCCTCGAGCAGCCAATCCATGAATGTACTATTGAAAGTTAGTATAGATATTATAGACATAGATAAGGCTGCATGAAATTCAATGAAATAAGCAAAAAACAACAAAACAATCACAACATTCATCTGAACTTAGTGAACTCTCTGGAAAATAATTTCAAAGAAAACTAGTAACATTTGAAGCACCAACCAAAAAAACTCACTCCTTATTCATTTCCAATTATTTCTCCCCATGCTTTGCAAAAGCGTCCGGGGTTTGGAGTATAAATTCTCGGAAAAGCAGGGATCCATTAAACTAGACAGAGTCCGTGTGTGTCAACTAGTAAAGAAAATTTAGGAGCAATCCCCTTTTCTTGCATCTTCATAATGGAAGCATCGGTCCCAATTACTTACTTTATAACCCACGTGCTACATAAGAGTGCAAAACTAAATGATCAAAGTCAACAATTACACCAAGGGGCAGCTAGATCTTACTCTATGCCAACTATTTAACTGAATTTACAAATTCCAAATCACAATTGCCATTAAAAATTATAAAAAATAGAGAAAGTCTCAACGGCCCTTCATTTTTCCCAGCAAATCACGAAACCAAGAACCTTTCCAACTATTCATACTCTCTTTACAAATCCGTCCCCACCAAAAACCATTTATCCGTTTACGGATGATCAACATCAAACCAAGGAAAAATATGAGACCAATGTTAAAGCTCTATGTTGCACCGATACTCCAAAAAATTTTGCGGTCAAGTATCGGATACTTCTGGGATACGGATACGTGAGGATACGGCACCGATACGTATCGGATACGCCACGTGGCGTATCCGATAATAAAAAATAAGTTTTTATTTCGGATACGTTTCGGATACGGTCAAGATACGCCGTTGACGGTATCCGATACGAGAATTTTCGAATTTTTTTTAAAAAATAGGGTTGAAACTGTAATTAAAATTAAATTATTTAACTAAATCCCTATTTCCTAACAACTTTAATGTGTTTATGTCGATTATATGCTTGAAATTTTTAGATGTCCTGGATTACTATTTTACATTTGTCGCGAAGTTGGTGAGTTTGCAACTTTATTCTGATTTCTAATGTGTTTAATGTTGATTATATGCTTGAAACTTGATTTATTACAAATATTATTAATTATATATTTATATATATATATATATATATATATATAAATAAATTAATAAAATTTACCGTATCCGGACGTATCGTATCCTACAAATTTTGAAAATCTCGTGCAGTCGTACCCGTATCTGCATATCCACGTATCCGCGTATCCGTATCCGTGCAACATAATTAAAGCTTCATGTTTTCCTTCTATATAGTAAAAATCAGTATCATATGTCTCAACTTGAAAAAAATATTCAGAAACAAGAAGTAAATGTCACAAATTTGTAAAAGGCAACCAATGACCAAAGAAGTTGTAACCAAAAACAAATCAACCAAGTTGTGAAAATAAGGAAAATTGCCCATTTCATGGGATTATTTTTCCCGTTTTCTGCATTTGATTTTCAGATTCAAAGACCAAGAAATTTTCTCTGGTATTTACACCAGATACGACAAGCAAGAAGAGATTGATAAGCAATGAATGTATATGTAAAGACGAACCTGGCAGATGAAACCCCCTAAAATATACTTCCAATTTTCTGCAAGAAGGTTGTAATGTTTACGTCCCGCTTTCAATCTTGATCTACAACCTGCAATCAAGAAACAAGACCAAATCAAAGTATACAATTCCAATATATATAAAATAAACTGGAATGCAAACAAGATTAAGGATTAGGGCTCAGGTTGAGCTGGGTATCCAATCCACGTCGTCACCGGGGAACCAAGGTATCGTATCCAACAGATGGAGACACACACTGCCCACGACCGCTGCCCGAAACACACGGCCGAGCACTACTGCCCGAGAGCTGCCCAAAGCACACAGCCAAGCACAGCCACTGCCCAAGCACCAAAGCACCAAGCTTTCTCACGGCCAGCGACGGAACCACCTTGCGGCCGGAGCACAAAGCCACCGCCGGAACAGAACACGAAAGGGAAAGGGGTAGGCGAAAATTCACAGAGAATATTCTGGTTTTAGGGATACCATACTCATCATAAACCATACCATACATAAAGGCAAGAGGGAGATGAAGAGATGGGTCCAATTTCCGAAGGGTCGAACCAGCTGAAGAGGCGCAAGGAAGATTCTGGAGGCTAGGGCACCGAGAGGGGTGAGGGCTGCAAAGGGGGAAGGAGGCTGCAGAATGGAGGCTCGGTTATGGGGGGGTAAAAGGAGAAGGGCCAAAGCCCAACAGACATGTGGTGTGGTAATGGGCCATAAACCCAACAAATCTCCACCTTGGCACAATACCGGCTCCACCTCGACGTAAGGATAACCCAATAGATGACTCATCATCGCCCAAAGGGTCCCCACAACACACAAAGCATTGTGTGGACCAAGTTCTTGTCATAGCACACAGCACAGACAGAGAACACAGACAATAACCAACACAAAGAGGTTAAAGTCAATAACCAGGGTAACAATCATATAACACGCACACAGCAGTTATACAAAACAAAAAAGTTAACACCTAGCAATCAATCACCTGTATCAAAATTTAAAATTTTAAGACATGATTGTAACTTAGAAACAGGTAAACACTTAGTTCCCATATCAGCAGGATTATATTCAGAAGGAATCTTTTCAAGATTAACTAATCCTTTAGCCACTACATCCCTAATGTAATGAAATCTAACATCAATATGCTTAGTGCGGTCATGAAAAACAGGATTCTTACATAATTGAATACCAGATTGAGAGTCAGAAAATACCTCTACCTTACCTTCAAGCAAGTTAAGTTCGGAAATCAAACCTTTCAGCCAGACAGCTTCCTTCAAAGCTTCTGTCACAGCAACATACTCAAACTCCGTTGTCGACAAGGCAACGATATGCTGTAGCTGCGATTTCCAACTTATACATGATCCACACAAAGTAAACACATAAGAAGTTGTAGATTTTCTATTGTCTTTATCATTCGCATAATTAGAATCCACATAACCATTCAACTTAACACCATCAGCATATTTAGAAAAACACAAGCCATAATGCATGGAGTTTTTCAAATAACGCAACAACCACTTAACAACATTCCAATGTACCACACCAGGATTAGACATGTATCTACTTAAGCAACTAACGGCATAAGCAATGTCAGGTCTAGTGCTAACCATCAAATACATTATAGATCCAATAGCATTTGAATACGGTACATTTTTCATGACATCAAAGTCAGCATCAGTTTTGGGACTTTGATCTTTACTTAGCACAAAATGAGCAGCTAGGGGCACGTTAACAGGTTTTGCATCAAACATGGAAAATTTCTTTAAAATTTTCTCTACATAAGAAGTTTGCTTCAACCAGAGAGTAGAAACCTTACTATCTCTAACAATGTCCATGCCTAGGATTCTACTAGCATCTCCTAAGAACTTCATATCAAATTTATCACTTAGACAGTTCTTAATATGCTCTATGGATTTCAGACAAGGACTAGCAATCAACATGTCATCCACATAAATCAACAAGAAAACAGGCACTGGCATTTTATCCTTAAAATACAAGCAATGATCAAAAGAGCTTCTCTTAAATTTTAAGGTAAGCATGCATTCATCGAACTTCTTATTCCATTGCCTAGGTGACTGCTTTAGGCCATACAAAGATTTATTAAGCAAACAAACATGATTAGGGTTCTTTGAGTCAACAAAACCATCAGGTTGTTTCATGAAAATCTTTTCATCTAAGTCACCATGCAAAAAAGCGGTTTTAACATCCATCTGTTTAAGTTCCCAATTAAAGTGAGCAACAAGTGATAATAAAATTCTCACAGTAGTAAACTTAACAACAGGAGCAAAGATTTCGGTATAGTCAATACCCTCTCTTTGAGTAAAACCTTTTGCAACTAGCCTAGCTTTATATCTAACAGAATCAACTTCATTCTTTACCTTAAATAACCATTTGCAATCTACCAAAGAGCAATTAACAGGTTTAGGTACAAGAGTCCACGTATGATTCACAACTAAAGAATGCATTTCATCTTTCATAGCACTAAGCCAATGCACAGCATTTTTAGATTTCAAAGCTTCATTATAGGTCTTAGGCTCACAATTATCTATAGACTCAAACATATTGAAAACATGCGATGTGAGGTGAAAATCATTAAACCTAGCAGGTTGTTTCACATTTCTCCTAACTCTATCCCTAGTCAACATATAATCATGCAGATCTTCATGTTCATCAGCAACCAATTCATTATGCACATGTTCGTCAACATTTTCATGCAAATCAGGTTCATTAACAGGCAAGTTCTCATGATTCATATTAGGGAGCACATCGTTTTCAATAACAGGGGTAACAATAGGCAAAGACTCCACCTTGCTCGGTGTAGACTCAGACACACAGTCAGGTTCAGGCAAAGATGGAAGCAAGCAAGGCATTTCAGATTCATTAAAAATGACATCCCTACTTATAATAGTTTTAAAACCAGGTTCACATCTTAACCACAGCCTATATCCTTTTACACCCTCAGGATAACCAAGAAAGACGCACTTAACTGACCTAGGTTCAAGTTTGTCTCCTTTCCTATGCACAAATGCAGAACAACCAAACACTTTTAGATTTGAAAAATCTAATTGCTTACCAGAAAAAACACTTTCAGGACACTTACCATTTAAAGGTACGGAAGGGGATCTATTTATCAAATAAGAAGCTGTAACGACAGCTTCGCCCCAGAACTTCTTTGAGAGTCCAGAAGATGCAAGCATACTTCTAACTCTCTCGAGTAAAGTTCTATTCATTCTCTCAGCAACACCATTTTGCTGGGGAGTATAGGGCACAGTCTTGTGTCTCAGAATCCCAGATTCACAGCACAAGTCATCAAGCAAGATATTGCAAAATTCCATTCCATTATCAGTCCTAAGTCGTTTAATCTTTTTTCCAGTTTGGTTTTCAATTAAAATCTTCCAGTTTTTAAACTTATCAAAAACATCAGATTTATTTTTCATTAGAAAAATCCACACTTTTCTAGAGTAGTCATCAATGATAGACAAAAAATACCTATTACCACCTTGAGTTGGGACAGGTGAAGGTCCCCAAACATCAGCATGCAGGTATTCAAGTATATCAGAACACTTAGTCACATTAGGGGAAGGGGAGATAGGGAATTTAACTCTTTGTTGTTTGCCTAACACACAGGAATCACAAAAAGTCATACAAGACAATTTATCCTTACCAAAACAACCATCCTTGTGTAAAATCTCTAATCCTTTAGCACTCATGTGACCTAACCTTTTATGCCATAAATCAGTTAAATCATCTGACACAGAATTAGCACAGATTTTATCACAGACAGTTTTGCAAACATATAAATTCCTCCTATTCTCAGCCTTAAATGCTACCAAAGACCCCCGCATAATTTTCATGCAACCATTTCCCCATTTACCCTCATAACCATCAGACTCTAAAGCTGCACAGGACATCAAGTTATTGCACAAAGCAGGAACATGCCTAACATCTTTCAAAGTCACAGAATAACCAGATTCAAATTTCAGACAGACATCACCAATACCAGAAACTTTACACAATTTCTCATTGGCCATAGAAACAGAAGCATGCTCAATTTCTCTGTAGCTAGAAAACAAATTTTTAAGTGGTGTCATGTGATAAGTGCAACCTGAATCTACAAGCCATTCATTTTCACACACAGGTAATGAAAGCACAGAGTTCACAGAATCACATAATTCAGTCACCATAAAAATATCCCCCATGTTTTCCCCAGAGGTAGAAGCAATGTTCGCTTGTTCACCAGTCTGATTTCCAATTTTATTCTGGTTCTTCTTTTTAGGGCAATCTTTTATGAAATGGTTAGGATCCCCACAATTGTAGCATTTTCTCTTACTAGACCTAGATTTCGATCTAGCCTTACTTTTTCCTCTTTTATCACCCTTTTGATATTGGTTATTATTATTATGCCTATGTTGTGATCTACCACGAACGTGCATAACTTCACCAGAGGAATGCCTATTACCTTTGTTAACTTTTAAATCTAATTCCTTGCTTTTCAAGCCGTTCATTACAGTATCCAATGTAATAGAATCTCTACCGTACTTAATGGCGGATTTTACATCACTATAATTTTCAGGAATAGCATTTAGAAGGACAATAGGTGAATAGTCGTCTATATTCTTATCTCCTGTCAACTTAATATCTTGAATTAACTTAGTAAACACATCTAAGTTCTCATCTACATCTTTGTTCAAGTCTAGCTTGAATCTGAAAAATTTTTCCAACAAGAAAAGTTTACTAGGCAAAGATTTCTCAGTAAACATCTCTTCTAATTTTTCCCAAAGTTCTTTAGCAGATGAAAGTTTACCACACTTCCTGAGCACAGAGTCAGACAAGTTCAAGATAATAGAAGAATAAGCATATTCGTCATCTTCAAGTTTCTTAACAGTAGTAATATTCTCAGCCCAGTTACCATCAATAGCTTTAAATACCTTTTGTTGTATTAAAATTCCTTTCATCTTTTGTTGCCAAATAGAAAAATCAGATTTTCCATTAAACGGTTCAAGGTTATATCCAGAAATTGAAGCCATCACAAATACGCAGAGAGGCACACACAATTTCTATAACCACACAGCAGAAGCAAGGACCACAAAGGCACACAAAACACAATGAAAGAATTAAACAAGCTATGGGAAAGAAAAAACGCTATCACCCACAAGATCACAATACACTCAACGGTGTACGAGCATGGGGCTTCAGATAGGATTTTTCTTACGGGTAAAGGGACACAATTACACCTAGAAACACGATAGTAAAATGATTAAGGGTTGAAAAATCACTTACAACCCAGAGACAAAGCTCTGGGGTGACGAAAACCACGCTGCCCGAAGCACCGAAGCGCCTGCCCGAATCTGCCCGAGATTCCAGAAGCTGCCCGAGCACTCCTGCCCGCTGCCCGAAGCCAAACAGCTGCTGCCCGAGGTCTGCTGCTGCTGCCCGAGGCCCTGCCAAGCTCTGCCCGAAACCACCGAGCAATCCAGTCGTTGCCCGAGGTCTGCCCGAAGCCTACAGCTCCTGCCCGACGTCCTCTGCTGCTGCCCGAAGTCCTCTGCCGCTGCCCGAAGACTTCTGCCGCTGCCCAACGTCTGCCCGAACACTGCCCGAGTACAAAAGAGCACTGCCCGAGACCAAAACAGCGCTGCCCGAGGTCACCCGAACACTCCACCAGGCACGGAACGCTCTGATACCACTGTAATGTTTACGTCCCGCTTTCAATCTTGATCTACAACCTGCAATCAAGAAACAAGACCAAATCAAAGTATACAATTCCAATATATATAAAATAAACTGGAATGCAAACAAGATTAAGGATTAGGGCTCAGGTTGAGCTGGGTATCCAATCCACGTCGTCACCGGGGAACCAAGGTATCGTATCCAACAGATGGAGACACACACTGCCCACGACCGCTGCCCGAAACACACGGCCGAGCACTACTGCCCGAGAGCTGCCCAAAGCACACAGCCAAGCACAGCCACTGCCCAAGCACCAAAGCACCAAGCTTTCTCACGGCCAGCGACGGAACCACCTTGCGGCCGGAGCACAAAGCCACCGCCGGAACAGAACACGAAAGGGAAAGGGGTAGGCGAAAATTCACAGAGAATATTCTGGTTTTAGGGATACCATACTCATCATAAACCATACCATACATAAAGGCAAGAGGGAGATGAAGAGATGGGTCCAATTTCCGAAGGGTCGAACCAGCTGAAGAGGCGCAAGGAAGATTCTGGAGGCTAGGGCACCGAGAGGGGTGAGGGCTGCAAAGGGGGAAGGAGGCTGCAGAATGGAGGCTCGGTTATGGGGGGGTAAAAGGAGAAGGGCCAAAGCCCATGTGGTGTGGTAATGGGCCATAAACCCAACAAAGGTTGATTTCTGTTGTCGTCTCCGCGCAAAATCTTTTCCAGAACTTCTCGTCACCAAGAAATAACGCAGGAAATAAAAAGGGAAAAAGAACACAAAAATATCAAGGCTTGCAAAAAAAGAAACAAAAACAAGAGCAGTTTCTTTACAGCACGTTTGGTAAGGCTGATAAAGCATGATTGTCAAGTGATTAATGGCTTTAACCTTGGTTTGGTTCATTTTTTTAGTAAACTCATAAATTCCTTTCGGCCCGTGAAATGGAAGGTTAAAGTTCTGGATATTAATCTGACATGTATTAACAATCTGTATTTGAACCGTGCACTTGACAAAGGTTTCAATTTATAATTATACCTTTGCCCTGATAAATCCAACAATTTGTTACTTCTTTCCTCTACCGGACATCGAAAGAGAAGGCACAAAATTTTGCTTCAAACAACGAGGAAAGCGCCGATTCCAGCGTTTGTGTGCAACGCCCAGACATAGTCGTCAAATTTTTAGATTCATCATATTTGCTTTGGTACTCTCTTGCACAGTAGATTTCCGAACCTCTTCTCCGTCAAAGATTTTTTAGATTTTGCTTTTCCTGTGATATTTTCATTCAAGTCGTTACTTTTCAAATTGTAGATGTGGGTTTGGAAAGACTTTATGAACTGCGGTTTGTTTTATTTTGGTTTTGTATGGCTTTAACATTGGATGGCTCCTTTTGTAATCGTTTTGAAGATTTCAATCCTATTCAACAAAATATGTGCAACACCTTTTGTTTTTTGTTTTTTATATAAATACGAATAAAAATAATAATAATAGTAATAAAAATACTAAGAAAATAATAATAATACTAATAAGTTATCAAATAATTATGAGTTGGTATGAAATAGTTGACCATGACAAATGTCATCGTGAATGCAACTCTCTTACTCAAATTTTGCCTATAAATAATACACTCCAAATCCATTACTTTCAGCCATAAAATCGTCCAAAAAATCCTCAGAAAAATGCCAAAGAAATATTAGAATTTTAGGCCAAAATACATAAAACAAACCAAAACCTTTCCAAAAATTCTGAAAATTTTACACAACCTTCCTTATCAACCCAGAAACAAACGTATTTGGGTGGTGTAGCAAAATCATTAGGAAAAATAGCTAAAAAAATTCGGAACCGTGAAGAACACACATTAAATCTGACCAGAAAAAACTCATTTTGAGGTAGTATGTTCAAACCCTTATTCCATACGTTATTTTCCGTTTTAAGTCTTAGGTACAAACTTAAAGTTATTTAAAATATGTTATAGTATATAGTCAAGTCGGCCGTTTTCCCAGAAAATCGCCGGACGTACAAGTTTCCGACGACCAAAATACCCTACTTAATCATTCTGAAAACTCAGAATCTGGGCAAAAATCTCACACGCCTCCACGAATCTCACATTTTGGGTTGCCGGACGTCTCTGCACTAATTTTAGACATTTCTGGAAAGTTTCATGATTTTTTGACTAATGGTTGAATTATCATGAATTTTTAAAATCTTATTCAAAATTACCCGGACAAGTTTTGTACAAAAAATTATGTTTAAGAATGCTCAATCGTGCAAATGGGTCACTAATCACTATAAATTAATTATATTATGTTTATAGGAATTTCATTGGCAACTGGGTTCAAAATCGAGTCAATCCAGTAAAATATCGTAAGCTAGTGAGGTGAGGTGTACTATCGATTTCTTTCAAAATAGTCTTTTGGCATTTGGCCTGGAACTTACATTATATGTTTATTCATTACATATGTTTCATATATGTTGTCATATTGTGCATCACAACAGTTCATTAATCATATTGTCTACATACATTGTAACCATGTTCATCACTATTCTGTTCCTTCGAATGATTGAATGACTATTGCAGCCCTGGACAACAGACATATGTCTGCATATTGAGTCCACTGGACAACGTGGCTTCGGCCCGGAAAGTGAGTCCAATGAACAACGGATGACAGTCCGGGTATATTGGTCATCTGAACAACGCGCACCGTTTTACGATCCGAAGAATGGTTCACATTGGCTCATAAATGAATGTATGTACACATCATATCTGAATATGTGTGGAAAAGTAATATACCTGGTGGGAGCCACCTCTTTAGCCCACAATATTCACCATAATGTCTTAAATCATTATTGTTCATTGATAATTTCCTTAAATGCAGTAATATTTCTTTATTACATTACATGTCATATTAATACATTGCATCATTGTTAAGTACAAAATATAAACCATTATTGTTCCCTCACTAAGTCCTTAAAGACTTAACCTCTGTTTTACTTGTGTGAGTTCCAGATACAGGAGAACCGGAGGCAGAACTGGAAGAAAATTAAAAAGAAAAAAAATTGATGAACACTTTGGCTTACCAGTACTTAGTACTTTATATTTTGCTGTAGTGTCGAACATTTTTAAGGAGTTGTTTTGAGTTGTATTTTGTTAAAAAAATTTATATAAAAGCTTCCGCTACTGTTAAGTAAGTAATTATTACTTATTTATTATACGAAAGTAAATCCTAAACATTTATATTTATATAAATATGAATGAATTGTGGTACAGGATAAGGGATAAATTAATATGTCCCGAGTCGGGTCTCACAATATGTTTTGAGTTGTGGGGTGAGTCGTTGGAAAAATGCATATCATTTTTTTGTGTTGCCATACTAATATAATTTTCGTGGGAAACAAATTATGATAATTATAGTTTGCCGTAGAAACATGATCGATTTCGATGTGAACTTCCTATAGGATGCTTGTGCGATAATGTTTGTTCCTTTGAAATTTTGGATGAACTATGTTAACTTGATGCTTTGCTATATTTTGACAGTTTGTGCCTTTTGGTATGTATTGAAAATTGAGTAATGGGTATGCAGCTTACAGGTCCTTATTTATCAAGGATTGCTTTGTAATTTGTAGCATATAGCATTTAGAGGATAATTTGATCTTGTTCCTTCTCAGGTGCATTTGACATTGTTTCTGTACAAAATTATTGGACCTGGGTGAATTGATTCCGTTTCAGTTCATAGCATTTATATTGAGATGGTTGTTCTTTGTCTTTTGTTTTTTGTTTCAGAATAATCTACGCAGCAGTCATGAAGTTGAGTTCTTGTGGGGAAGTGAGAAGAAAACATGTAGTAGGATTACCAGTACAGAGTAATTCATTATTTGTTGTCTAGTCACTGAGTAAGAAACAATATAGGAAACTTTGTTTACTTGAATGAGTGAAAATTATTGTGTATTCAAGATGATAGTTGAAATTTTTGAACCGTTAGTGAAGGAAGGGTATTTTAGATATAATACAACCTTAAAATTATCATGTTCATAAAAATTATACCTTAATATTATTTTATCACCATATATTTGCATATTTCATAGTCATAATTTTTATATTTTATTTTCTAATCATTCAATAATCTCATTCTACAAATCAAACGATCCTTGATCGAGAAAACGAAAGTAAGAAAGAATGATAGAAGAAGTGTGGAAAAATGGTGAACCTTTGAAGCCTCGCGACGAATGTAAAACGACATCCTCTGAATTTTACAGCCCAAAACCAAACTGCCATGTTAATCAACAATCATCATCCTTGTAGCCAGAAGAGAGAGCACTCCTCGAAATCCACGATTTAATTTATATCAAGAATCCATCAGAAACCAAAGAGTTCCGGCTCCAAGATCCGATAAACTAAAACCCCAGTTGCCAAATCAATTATCTTTAAAGATAATGAACGCCAAAATATTCGAAATTGAAGAGGCTGATTAAGATTAAATCAGAAAAGAAACCCCTCTCTCTCTCTCTCACAATCAAGCGGGGGTGTGGGGTGCTCACTTTCCTTCTAAGAGATGAAAATTTCTCAAAATTTTCATCTCTTTTCACATTAAAATTTGCCAGAGTGGGTAAGTCGTGAATTTCTGCCTAACGTCTGTATAAACGGGACGGAGGGACAGTTGAAACTTGAGAGCATGAGGGGGCCTGCGCCCAAGGGGAAGATTAAGTAAAATTTATATTTTTAGTAACCTTCTTTTGAAAAAATAATACTAATATATCCAAAAAAACAGAGTTAGAAAAAACTATTGTTATATACTACGGAATATGGATCATCAATTTTTCGTAATAACATATTAAAATATTAAATTGGATCATCAATTTTAGTTATATACTACCTATGTATAAAATGACGTTCTTAAAGTAATTCTATTTGATGTCTCATATCATACCAAATTTTCTTCCCCAAATACCAATTTTCCATTATATCTATTTTAAATAAAACATAACATTTTAAATAAAACATAACATAATAAGGTATAATTTTAAACATTAACCTTAAATAAAAAATACTCCAACTACATTATATTTCAAAAAAAAAATACTATATATAAATTATATTTTATATTAAAATTTATTTTATATGCATTAATCGCACACGTGTGGTTTTTTAACCTAAGAATTTGGGAGAAATGAACTCATGAAACAAAAGGTCATTATTGCCAAGTTCTGGAATATTAGGTGGCCAGGAGGTACATACGAATTACCAGAGTTGAGGGAGGTGAATGCAATTTTGCCAAACCCGTTCTTGTAAAGTAGTACGCATGCAAAAGCATAGTTCTTATAACACCACCACCTAATATTATTGTAATCATATTGCACACAAAATGCTGTCAATCTACAGAATCATATTGCACACAAAATGCTGTCAATCTACAGAATCAACCATTTTTAGTTGTCTACAGCACAAGAAACCTCATAAATATCATTGTGAAGGTCCCCATGTGTGCCGGGGGAGGAACCTATGGACAGGTTAAAATGATGGTCATCCCTGTTAATTTTATCAAAAGACACCAATTGTCCTATAAAATACATTGAGTAGCAAATTAAAGGAATCACAAAGAACATGATTCAAGATAAGAGGAAAGCCTTGAACGAGTTCTCCTCTGGTAGATTTCCTACAAGATGTAATTATGTTAATATCATAAAATAAACAGGTCCCGTGGTTTTCGTTTCCAGGAAATATATGCTCTCTTTGAGAGATGGTGACAGTTGCTCGTAACACAAATGCCTACATGATTATACCTTGCTTCAACATTCAAATCCTTCCGACTGGTGAAGGGGGTGGACATGCGACATATTTTGCAGGGATTTGCCCTTGGAAAGTGGTAGCAGTTTTCAACTTATTCGTTCCAATAAAAGCCTCTAGAACTTTTTCCTGGCTACTCTCGTCTAAAATGTCAGGAAATTTCTGACTAGTTATAAATGCTACACATGTTGCAAATGCTTCTAGAAAGGGAATTGATGGATCCAAATGAAGTGAGTAAAATCCATTGTCAAATGATGCCAAGTTGAGAACAGGCTTGCTCTTTCTTTCACCACCCTGTAATTGCATAGGTTCCAATAATTAGGGATAATGATTCCAAGTAGAAGAGGTTACTAGCAACATGAACCATTAAAAACAGTACCTGAACAAAGAGGTTAACACGACCAATGGCACAGCCAGACATTGATTCTTTACTAATTATGCCATTTTTGTCCTTGTTGGTAAGAACCCGTATATTGCAACCAACATCCCACCCTCCACAATCACATGATCCACCAGATCTCCACCGGCTAATTAATGACGAAGGTGCACCTTTACTTGGGTTACCATGGACACTTCCAGGAAGGATTACTGCTGTGCTAATAGACTTTTCATCTTCTCCCATGTCAAATGTAGCTTCCAATACACACTGTGGAAGCATCCTTTCTTGGTATGATTTTTGGTCGTCATTTAAGCTTCCATTGTTAAGATTTTGACAAGAGCTTTTCAAGACAACAGCTGCAATCTCCTTGTCAGATAAAAGTTCAGGTCCTTTTTTGTCCTCCTGCTCTCGATCAACACCATACAAAACGCATTCTCTAATGGTGCAATGACTAGAATCCTTAGCATGTACTTTTGGAACATAAAAGCTTGAAATTTTCATCTGGCCTACAAACTTGTAGTCAATGCCACAGCTTTTATTTTTCAATCCCTGAATCCAGGTCATGCTCTTTTTCCTCGTCTCATGAACAGAGTATAATGTATATATCATGCAGCGATTGCTTTTTTCATTTGAAGGCAGCCGCTTCACAACAGCTGCTAGCATATTGCTGCTGCTATTTTCAACCACAAGTTTAAAGAAAGGAAGCCCATTCTTCAATGTGAGCTGCAGAAGACCCTGAACGGTTACCCCATCAGGCTCTCTACCTTGAGACGGTTCCATGGTGGGCAGGGTTCCAGAAGTCATGGAACATAAGGGTCCCTTAGGTGGCTGAACAATCTTGGTAGATCGAGATCCTTTATACTTTAGCAAAGGGTCTAGCAACCTCCTTAGAGGGCTTGACCTACCCCTGCTACTAGCATTTGCCTTGTCTCGATCAAATTTGTTCATACCAGAAGAACTCTCTGTTACTGGGCCAGATTTGGCAGTAGTGTATGTAGAACTGAATTGTGGAACCATGGACATTTCCTTGAAACTAGAACTCCTGTTCATCTTTCCAAAACCAAAACTGAACCAATGAGTAGGGGATGGGTGTCTCCCATTCATAGTGGGCTGCTCTGAAATGTCAGCTTCCGATCTCTTTGTAGCTTTAACTGAAAATGGAGGCCTCGTAGTTTTTTCATGTGTATTCTTGCAACGGTCTTCAGATGGTACCGAATCAACAGGATTCAGCTCAAGGCATGCACCTTCGTAAATATCTGCTTCATTGGCCGGAGAAGCTACCATGATAATACGACGCTCTACGGAAGACCCGGCATGAACATCGGCATCAGTGGGAAGGGAACAGGAGCTTGAAATTTCAACTGAGAGCCCTCCAAACTCCTGAGGAGAAGATAAATCGGAGAACCTCTTCCCTATTGCACTGGATTCAGTAAATTGAGAACTGACAGAGCAACTCTTCATCTGAAGATGTTTAGGCATTAAGAGCGCATTATGCGTCCATGGCTCTACATGGAAATATTGAGGATTAAATTCCACTCCAATTAAGCTCTTTTCACTCTTTTTAACCCCATCGCTAACCATATCATTTTTAGGGAGTGACAACTTGTGTTCCAGCCCTATGGCTGGAGCTTTCTTTTCTGGTGCAGTTTTCTTTGTATCCTTCCTCGGGCAGCTTTCCACTGTTGTTTCAGAACAACTTATATAATTGTTCTCAACTCCCTGATGACAATTTTGATGCCAATCAATACTGCTACTCCGGGCAGCTTGATATTCTTGATCACTCATTTCAGTTTTTCCGCCCTCACATAAATTTTCTTTTCTCCGGTGAGTTTCATTTCTTACTCTTTTTGTTGAACTGGAGGATGAAATGTGTGCTGTAGGAGGTTTTTTATGAGGTGGACTAAAACGAGAATATGGAATGGGATACTCACCCACAGATATTGCACTGGAATTCATACCATTTGAGGAGTACTGCTTTTTCAGATAGGGACGCAGTTTAGGAGGTCCAGTTGCCATAGAAGCATAACCTCTGCCGGATGAAGATGCTTTATGGTGACATTTTGCAGGCACGCGTTCGCTGTACTTCCATTTTTCCAATTGCTTCCAATCAAGAACTCCAAAATTTAATGCCTTTTCTTGCACACTTTTTTCTTTCTCCACTTTCTGGAGAAAACCAGGTAAATTTGACATGTGCCTAACTAGTTCATCATCATTGCACACTTTACGAGCCGACTTTCGGTTATTCTCCAAGGGTGCATGCTCAGTACTTGCATTCTGTCTAAATTCACAGTTTTTATTGAATAATGGCTGAAAAATTGGACTTTCAACTTTCTGCTTGTCCAGAGACCATGACCCTTTTCCTGTTTTGAGCCATGGAATCTTGTTTTTAGACACGTTCAAAGTTTTTTTCTCTTATGAAACATCTTTGCTCTAAGTTGTCCCCCATTCAAGCTTTTTCTACCCTTAGAGGACTATGTTATAGACTGACTAGCATTGTGTTACATCATCACTTATATGCTCACCCGTCAGAAACTATTGGAAACTTGTAATCTTATTAGTGCCCGTTAGGATATGTCCTCCTGCATCTTATAATAAAAACAAAATCAATTTAATAATATAATCATCAACGAGAAATTATTCACTTTTTAAGACACAATTTTATAGATTTCCTGAGGCCATTCATATAAAATTCCACAGCGGGTTTATGTAGATTCGCTAAACTTTCGGAAGTCCAATATTCAAATTATGTGGCAAATATATCCATTTGTAACCAAAACATGGAAACAAATAATTGAAGTAGGCAATGGCATCATAGTAGTGTGCATGTACAAATAAACATCAACTGCAAGCATCACATAAGCAGGAGTAACATAGAATGCAAAGGTAATATAAATCAGTTGCAACAACTGAAACACAAGGAAAAGAACGCTAACATTCAAGTTTCGGCTGTCAATCCATTGGAACTTGGAACCACGAAGTTTAAACTTGTAACTAAGGTGGTTTTTACTACAGTGGTCAGCCAGCCAGTCGACCCAATCGGTAGAATACTCGGTGTAATACAAAGCTATCCAACCTTTTGCAGGGTCATGGTTCGAGTATTACCATGTGCCTACACAATTTTTTTAAATAAGAAAAGGTATTCATTAATGGCAGCATAAAATGTAAATATAGAGTATAAGACATTATTTTTCATTTGGGTCGTTTGGAATCTGAAAAGCAATAAAAGTAGAGCCAAGTCCTATGATGCACAGATACTGACACAGACAAGACGCGGACACGGCGACACGGACTTGGCGACACAGATTTTCAAAATTACGACCGAGACATGCCTGTATATTTTTATATATATATTAAAATACTAAAACTCACATTTTTTAAATTCTAAAACCATGGAAAAGCAACAAAAATATTCTAACCAAATTCAAGAAGCATATAAATGCATGTCACTAAAATCATCATAGTATCACTCATACTAACACCAACATATTATTTCAACTAACATAAAGTTTAACAAACACGTCCAAATAAAAGATAACCCCAAAATATTTTACCAAATTCAAAAAACATATAAATAAATGCACGTCACTGAAATCATCATAGTAACACTCATACTAACACCAAATGTATAATACTTCAATTAACATAAGTTTAAGTAAAGTACAAATTTCATTTTAGCCCAAAAACTTTTTAAATTGTACAATTAACCCCCAAAAGTGCCATTTCTGTGTCGGATACGTCAATCGGCCGTGTCCAATATGGGTGTCCGATTTTGAGGATTGTGTCTGACATGGGTGTCCGATTTTTTTAAAACAAAAATTAAGGACACGCCATGTGGTATATCCGACACGTGTCCGATAGGTGTCTAACACTGCACCAAGTGATTTTAGTGATTTTTTAGGAGTGCCGTGCATGGAGCCAACACAAGTACTTTTCTTAGGAGACAGAGTATCCAGATGAATGAAGCAAAAGGCCACAAGAGCCTCTCGGATGTTAAGACCAGAGTGGAAAATCAGAAAGTCGGAAGTGTTCCACAAGGATCCGAAAGTAAAATCCGAAAGAAGGTAAAAATTCACAGATTCTTTTTTTTTGCCCAGGAGCCACTGTATGATAGGCTGCAGATTCTGAGTTTCACCAATGTATTTCAGATGGAAATTTATGTTCACCGGTAATTAGCACAACGCTCACATAAAGAACAAGACTTGTATTAAGTTGAGAACCAGTGGACCCCAATAAGTCAAGAAAAATTCCAAATGCTGAATTAAGCAATCAAATAGATTACTCAGGAAAGATCCATAAGTCTTCAGTTAAAAAAGGTGTCCAACAAGCATGAAAAACCCAAGTATTTTACAGGATTTCCAAATCATATCACAGGGCTCACAAGAAAAGTAAACAAGTAACACAGATCCGAACAAACTAAAGCTGAATCGCCGTCAAAAACACCCAATATAAATCAAAACAAATCAAGCGCGAGCACCAATTTAAAAGTGCCACAAGGACAATGACAACCCGAATCCATATGCAATAGGCCCATTAAGCTCAGAACTAGAAGGACAAAAATGCAAAAAGAGGCAAATAAATCAGAATAAGCAAATGAACTTACACTGAACGTAAAGAAAGGAACTGCGGAGTCAATAAAGCAAGAAATCTCCTAATACGATGCCGGAGAAGAAATAAAAAAGCGATCTGCATGGGCAAAAGTCTTTCACACCCAGAGAGCAACAAAAATTTGCCGCGAATTATGTGTAACTGCAGCTGGCAATAGTGACTGATAATGCTAAACGGCAAATCGGACGGTTAAAAATAAAGGTGACAATAGATGTGCTGTCGTCAATGGGCATGTTGTAAGTGGGCCACGGGGCCCATGTTTGTGTGCAGGTGGGCCCATCTTGATTGGTAGACTCATGCGGTAAAGTTTGATGCTCTGTTGGGCGGGGAAGAGGGCCTTTTTGTTTTATAGCAGGGCAGCATTCTGTACACTGGGATTCTCCTTCACTCCACTAATTTTATTAATAATTTTTTCTATTTAATTTAGAAAAAAGTAAAATATCACACAGCTATCTTTACTTTATTTTTTTTAAAAAAGGATGGTGAATTCGTAGCCATTACCCTTTTAGGTGCATTGAGTAAATCATCGAGCTGACGTAATAGCCTGCATATACAAGCCCCGTGCGTGACAGGCTCGATCGAAAAAATGTTGGTAGGAGAAAACTCATGAACACAAAATTTCGCGTTCACCTACTCGACCATGCCATGATGGGTCATCTTTACTTTACTGTGATCATTATATTTTGTTATATAGAGTATACAAGTTACATTTTTAAAAAATATTTGCAGAAATATCCTGAAATCCCACTCTAAATTGAAATAATAATGGTAATTGTTAACAGTCTATTTTGCTGTAAACAAACAAAACTGCCACATTTCATTTATTCCATTACCTTGACTTTTTTTGGCAAAAACAACATCATCTTCTTGAAAAGCATGAGAGAATATTTGTGTTTAAAGGGTCGCATATGGGCAGGGAGCCAGGGATGGCTCAAGTGCAAAGCGACACTAACATATTTGATTTAGATCCCTGATTTTAATAAAGTTTTGATTCCTAGATTTATCAGTGATGTTAGATTTGAATTATTTTTAAAATAATATAATATTTAGTTTTTCATTTGGGCTTCACATATTAAATTACTATATTAATTATAATTTGAAAAAAATTATATTGTGCATTCTAATATTGATCATTTAGATTTATTTTTTAGGTTAATTTTTTTTACAAAAAGTTGTAAATTTAGAAATGAAAGACCCAATTGAAATATATAAGTTCAATAAAAGAACTTGATTGTTTTCTCATTTCCAAATTATTTTATAGTGTATAGAATATTACTTACTATAGCAGTTACAATCCATAAAATAAAGAAGTTTTTCAAAACTAAATATTATAAAAAAATATTTACGAACAACTATGTATCAAGATCAATTAAATTGATTAACAGTTCTAACAATTGAAAATGATTTATTGACTAAACTCGAATACAAAAGTTTAATAAGTAATTTTGCATCAAAAACGGCAAGAAGTAAATTTTTAGTGTAATACACTTTTGTTTTTAATTTTCAATAAAGACCATGCTTCGTATCTATCCCGAGCGCACTTGACCTCATTTGACCATACATGACGACGGGAAAGAAATTTCTCCATATTCGTTCAGCATATATTATCAACTGAAGTTAAGACAGATAGAAAAAATACATGGTCAGATTTTGACTTGGCAAGTTCATATTTGCCTTCTTTGAATAGCCTGTTACCCTGAAAAGTTCGTATTTGCCTTCTTTAAAAAAAAAACATTTGGTTTAGATACATATATTTGAGGTTAGCATACAAACACAAATGTCCATTAATTCAGTTGGTTAGGGCTGCATATTAGAAGACGATGGACACATGTTCGAATCCTGCCAGCAAAAATTTGCCTTGAATTTTTTGAAAAAAATTACTAATAATTTAAAAAACCGGTTTGGAACTGATCCAACCCAGGATCGGATTGGTTCCGGGATTTTCGGACCCAAAATCGATCATGTGGATCCGATAAACAGCCCTAGTTGGGCCGTTGGGGGAATTGACGGGAGTGAGACGGAGCAAGTCGACTAATTAATGTGCTCACACTGTTAGCCATATAATGTTCTCACACTGTGAGCCATATTTGGTAAAAAGATTCATGATTTAATTAATTTTACAAAACAAATGGAGCTAGCTAGTTTAACGATGGTTCGTCGATACGGTAGTGGAGGCTACTGTTCTAATTTCATTTATATTTCATGGAATTGTCATGATTATTATCACGAAGTTTTTTAAATTTTTTTTAAAAAAATAGATAAGTTAGACAAATTTTTTAATTAAAAAAATTGAAAAAAGTAGAACTAAATTAAATAATATTCTACAACGACTACAATGGCTGTGAAATCGTCGTTCCGGATAGCAAAACGTCGTTATAGTTACACATCCATTTTAGCCTGAAAATTTACCTAGTATTTTTGTTGGTTATCCTTATGGTCAAAAAGGTTATTGAATATATAACTTCAAAGCTCATCAAATCTATGTTTTTCGCGATGTCATATTTCATGAGTCCGTTTTTCCATATCACGATCTTTCATCATCTTTGTTTAAAAATTCAATTACCATTACTCCAATCAATGATGATGGAACTTTTAAATATATTACACCACCACTTGTTTCCAGTGATGTTTCTTCTAGTGAAGATATCCACTCGTGGATTATTCCAATGATTCTCCGGTGCATATTCCCACTTCTTCCCAGCTTGATAGCTCACTCAATTCTCCATCTACTTTCGAGAATTCCCCTTCAATGGTATCTGTTCCTATCATTAATAATCCTCCTTCACGAATTCGTGTCCCACCAGCTCATCTCAAGGGTTATATTTGTAATCATATTTCATTCTCAGCTGAGTTTTCGCTTGCAAATTATTTTTCCTTGTCCCATCTACGCCATTCTCATCGTGTGTTTCTAACTGTTGGAACCTAAGAGGGTGGGTGAATGAGGTTCCTTGGCTACTTTAGCCTTTTAAAATGAATTTGCAAAAATTGAGTTTGCGCTGCGGAAGACTAGTTGTCAATCGAACAATAAACAAAATAATAAAATAATGTAAATGCGTAATATAAATAAAAGCAATAAAGAAGACGAGAATTTGTTATAGAAGTTCGGCGATGAATCGCCTACGTCTCCTCTTCCCGGCTAGAAAACGTCCAACCGAGGATCCACTAGAACAACTTCTTCTTGGCCTTAAGGGCTCCAAGGATAGCCACAATCTTGCACCAACTTCACTTATTGGCGACTTATACAATTTTCCAACTTGCGTCGGTGTTGGAGGACCTTTACAATAATCAAATCACACCTTCACGGTGTACCAACAAGAAGAATCAAAAGATCACACACAAGAAGTAAATTACAAACTCCAATACAATATAAATGTATGAAGTTTGCAATGCTAGAATGATTTTGATTGCACACAACTTTCTTGTAGTTTATACTCTTGTTTCTTGACTTCAAAATGATCCAAAACACCCATATTTATAGTGTAGAAGGCCTCCAAGGCTCCTACTAGCCGTTGCTAAACAAAAGACTTGAATCACTCCTCGATCGCCTCGGACATCGCCTCGGGCGATCAGCATCGCCGCGCCCCAACGGTCAGCAAAAATCACGGATCGCCTCAGGCGATCGGTGGATCGCCTCAGGCGATCAAGAGCAAACATTAAGGCCGTAGCTTCAGCATGTCCAAATTTTGCATCGCCTCAATCGAACTCCACATCGCCTCAGGCGTTCCAGCCCATCGCCTCAGGCTTTCGTGCCATCGCCTCGGGCGAACTCCCCGCGCGCATGCCCGCGCATTGCCTCGGCGTCGCCTCTGTCGATGTGCGGGGCGAAGTGCCAAAAGGTTGCCATCGCCTCAGGCGTTGGTCACCATCGCCTGGGGCGATCTTGCTCGCTTGCTCGCCTAGCCATCGCCTCTGTCGATGGGCGTGGCGATCCTCGCCTGCACCCATCGCCTGGGGCGATCCGTGTCTTTCAAAAGACAATTTTTCTTTGGCATTTCAATACTATTACAATTATCAAATTTGATCATAATTTATGCTGCATACTCAATAAAAACCATTAGTACAAAATGTATAGGTTTTGTAATCATCAAAACAAAAACGATAATTTTATTTAAAATAGAGGAATGAGAGTTGTAGCGTTTTAAGGCGCAACAATCTCCCCCTTTTTTATGATCACAAAACCCGGTAAACTTGAAAGAAAATAAAACTTATAACAATGCAATGCATAGAGAGTTTAAACTCCCCCTTAATGAATGCAATGATAAACAATGTTCCAATGTGCATTTTTATCACATTTACAAAATGTGTCACAAGTTGTAAAAACAATTAGGTTGCAAATAACATTTCATCAATCAAGTTTACACCAAGTTTACACATACATTCTCCCCCTTTTTGTGAGAATAAAAAAGGTAAAGGATTTTTAAGAAAATTGGACATAGTTTCCTTTAAAAATGAATAAACCATAAATCCATCCAAGTAATACACAATCAACTCAAAATCCAATCAACAACTTAAAATCCATCAACATACACAATAAACTAATTCCAACATCAATTAAACCATTGCATCCTTACAAATACAAAAGGATAAAATATAAAGGACACTAAAACAAATACAACTCAAGCCATGTCACCATCACCATCACCATCACCATCATTCCCGTGAGTAGTATCCTCGTCCATGTGAGCACTGGAAAACTGAGAACGAAGAGCGTCCACTTCATGTCGTAAATACGACAAATCTTCTCTCGAGGAGTCTTGGTAAGCTCGAAGAGACGCAACATCATCTCGAAGGGAATGGAATTGAGAATTCATGTCGACTCTCAAGGATTGAAATTGAGAGTTCATATCCTCACGAAGGCTTTGGAATTGAGAAGTAAAGAAAGCAAAGGCGTCTTGATTGAATTCAAAAGAAGAGGAAGGTTGATGACTATCAGGAGCTGGAATATCCGCCCCAATATTCATCATGTCATCAAAGGTAGAGGGAGATTGATGCTGAATGGGTGGCTCATCTTGATTTGGTTCAATCAAGAAAGGAAAATGAAGCCTTTGGGCACTAGTCATCCTATCAATGGGTAATGAGGGGTGATCTTTAGGATTGAAGGCAGAAAGTAAATTCCCCGGATCATTAACCCAACATGAAGTGAAATGATTCCAAGAAATTTTGTTAAACAGAAAACACCTAAGATTGAAGGTGTCCTTGGACTTGATATGGAGTTTCTCATTGTCATCGAAAGGAAGGTTGAAATGAAGAAAAATCTTTGTTAAGACACGGCAAAATGGGAGAATAACCTTTTTAGGATTATGGGCGGTGTTCCTAAAGATTTGGACAATGAATCTTGGTAGGTTGAAGGGGTCATGGTAATGATGTAATACATCAAGTATACATCAGAGAATTTCAACCTAAGACGATCACCATCCCGAGGGATCATCGAGGTGATCACTATCTTGTGAAGGATTTGGTAGTTCGTAGGAATAGAATTCACAAGAAAGGATTGGTTTGGACATTGGGGAGTTCCGCCAAATATGAGATACAAGGCTTGGGCAGGATCGCATACCCCATCATTAGGCCAAGTAGCTAGAGCAAATTTAGCTGGACCAACCGAAGGAATGCGAAGAATATGTCCTAATTCAGTACTATTGAATTCAATTGGGCGATTGCAAACGATGGTTTTGATAGTTAATTCACCATCACCCTCAAACAATTCAAGATTGGCATAGAAAGAATAAATCATGGATGAATACAAAAAATCGTTCTTTCTAGGAGGTTTGAAAAAAATTTCCCATTGTTGGAATTGAATCCAATCAAGAATAGGGAGCTGGGAAGTTCTAAGGAAATCGAAATCAAAGACATAACGCGGAATTAATTTGCGAGTAAGATAATTTTCCGGAATTGGCTTGCCATCAAGAGGAGGACCCGTATAATTCCTAGAGGATCGATTAGAGCGTCTCCTTCGGCTTGATTCTCCTTCTTCTCGGTTGCTTCGAGACATTTTTTTGAGAAATGGGTTAGGGTTGCAAAAATCCAATTGGAAGAATTGGTGTTTGGAAAGTGAAATTGATGGTTTGGAAAGGCTTAGGATTGATCGATTCTAACAATTATGAAGAAATCTCGAATTATGGGTGAAAAACACGAAATGTTGCAGAAAAAATGAGCAAAAGCCGTAGCCTTCAGTCTTTAAAAACCGAGATCGCCTGAGGCGATCGAGAACGCCCGAGGCGATGCTTGCGATCGTTTGAGGCGATGCGAGCCACGGACGAGGCGCTGCGCACAGAATGCTGAGGCGATGGTTTGGCCATATTTTGAATCAATTTTTGGACCAAAAATTTATTTTTGATAAATCTATCTAACATTATATCATCTAACAACAAAAAAAAAATCACATAATCTCAAAAACACAATAATTCACAATTTGTGATTTTTAAAGGTGATTTCAATATGCACTTTTGAAATTAAATGTTGAGCTACAAAATTCATTAAACATAATTAATTTATGTAAATGAACTATGCAAATGATGAAGTAGAGTAGCTCCCCCTAAATATGATATAATTTCTTAAGGTATGCAAACATGCTCAAAGTTCAATCATACCCAATTCACCACGAAGAAAAATAAAAGTGTTTTCATCTAGTGGTTTTGTAAAAATATCGGCAATTTGATCCTTGGTATTAACATAAAATAATTCAACATCATTTTGTTCGATATGGTCACGAATGAAATGATGCCTTATATCGATATGCTTAGTCCGAGAATGTTGAATTGGATTTTTAGATAAACATATGGTGCTAGTATTATCACAAAAAATTGGAACTTTTGAAACATCTAGCCCATAATCAAGTAATTGGCTTTTCATCCACAAGATTTGTGCACAACAATTACCGGCGGCCATATATTCGGCTTCGGTTGTTGAGAGTGCAACACAATTTTGCTTTTTGGAAAACCAAGATACCAAGCTATTACCGAGAAAGAAACAAGTACCACTAGTGCTTTTCATATCCACCTTATATCCTCCAAAATCGGCATCGGAGTAAGCTTTCAAATCAAAGAAAGAGTTTCTAGAATACCACAAGCCGAGATTTGGAGTTTTTGTAAGATATTTAAAAATGCGTTTTAAGGCGAACAAGTGTGATTCTTTTGGGGATGATTGAAATCTAGCACATAAACAAACACTAAACATAATATCCGGCCTACTAGCCGTTAAATAAAGCAAAGAGCCAATCATACTCCTATAAAGCTTTTGACAAATTGGTTTACCTTGTTCATCCTTGTCAAGCTTGGTTGATGAGCTTATTGGTGTTGATGCACTTTTAGTATTATCCATTCCAAATTTCTTTAGCATATCTTTGACATACTTTCCTTGGCTTATAAAGATTTCATCTTTGCATTGTTTGATTTGCAAACCAAGAAAGTAGTTGAGTTCTCCCACCATGCTCATTTCAAAATTGTCTTGCATCAATTTAGAAAACTCCTTGCACAAAGATTCATTAGTAGCACCAAATATGATATCATCAACATATATTTGAACAATAAGTAAATCATTTCCTTTAATTAAGGTAAACAAAGTGATATCCACTTTTCCTCTTGTAAAGCCATTCTTGGTTAAGAATGAAGATATTTTTTCATACCAAGCTCTAGGAGCTTGTTTCAAACCATACAAAGCTTTATCAAGTTTAAAAACATGATCGGGAAAATGTGGATCCTCAAAGCCGGGTGGTTGATCAACATACACCTCTTCTTTCAAATCACCATTCAAGAAGGCACTCTTGACATCCATTTGAAAGAGCTTAAAATCTTTAAAGCAAGCAAAAGCAAGTAACATGCGAATGGATTCTAAGCGAGCAACGGGTGCATAAGTTTCATCAAAATCTATGCCCTCTTCTTGGCAATATCCTTTAGCTACCAACCTAGCCTTGTTTCGAATAATCGTCCCATGTTCATCCATTTTATTTCTAAATACCCATTTTGTTCCAATTATGGTGTTGTTCGAAGGCCTAGGTACAAGATTCCAAACTTTATTTCTTGTGAATTGATTTAGTTCCTCTTGCATAGCCAAGATCCAAGAATCATCAAGCAATGCATCATTAATGTCCTTAGGCTCTATGTGAGAAATGAAAGCAAGATGATTACAAATATTGATATATGAGGATCGAGTTTTTACCCCTTTTGATGGACTACCGATTATGAGATCCATGGGATGATCCTTGGTGGTTTTCCAATCCTTTGGAAGTTCTCCATCCTCTTTGGAATTACTTGAGTCCATTATTTGTTCTTCTTTATCACCACTAAAGTTCTCAAGGGTGGTTGACTCTCTCCTTTGCTCAAGTAATTCTTCATCATCACCATCCATGGAAATTCTCGATACTCGAGTGTTAGTCTCATCAAATATAACATGAATAGATTCCTCAACAATAAGATTACGTTTATTAAATACTCTATATGCTTTACTAGTATTAGAATAACCAAGAAATATACCTTCATCCGATTTGGCATCAAACTTACCAAGGTTATCCTTACCATTGTTGTGAATGAAGCACTTTGAACCAAAAGCCTTGAAGTAATAAATGTTAGGCTTTCTCCCCCTCCATAATTCATATGGAGTGTTCTTGAGAATTGGCCTTATTGATGAACGATTAATGATATAACATGCGGTGCTCATTGCCTCGGCCCAAAAATATTTTGGAAGTGAATATTCACATAGCATAGTACGTGCAATTTCCACTAATGTCCTATTCTTCCTTTCAACAACACCATTTTGTTGAGGTGTCCTAGGACAAGAAAAGTTGTGACCAATGCCTTTGTCATCACAAAAGTTTATAAAATTTTCATTCTCAAATTCGGTTCCGTGGTCCCTACGGATACTTTTTATTGAAAGAGTTTTCTCATTCTCAACTCTTTTTGCAAATATTTTGAAATTCTCAAAGGCATCACTTTTATGGGCTAAGAACAATGTCCAAGTGAATCTAGAGAAATCATCCACAATGACAAATGCATAAGATTTTCCACCTAGACTAGTTGTTCTTGAAGGACCACACAAGTCTAAATGAAGCAATTCAAGTGGCATAGAAGTGGAGATAACATTTTTATTTTTGAAAGATTCTCTAGTATACTTTCCTAGTTGACAAGCATCACAAATAGAATCAACTTGTAAATCAAGGTTAGGCAATCCAACAACAAGATCAAGTTTTTGAATTTTACCAATGGTGCTCAATCCAACATGACCAAGTCGTCTATGCCATAACACATTTTTGTTATCATTCAATGTTACAAGGCATTTTACATTTTGAGAAGAAAGATTATCTAAATCAACCTTGTACACATTCTCACTTCTATAACCAATGAATTTAATGGATTTGTCATGAGTGTATGATACGGTGCAATGAAGTGATGCAAATGAGACTTCATAACCTTTATCACATAATTGGCTTATGCTAAGAAGGTTATGCTTAAGTCCTTTGACATAAAGTACATCATCAATAATAGTAGAGTTAGAGTTACCAAGTGAGCCAATGCCTTCAATGATTCATTTGCTATTGTCTCCAAAGGTGACACTTCCTCCACTTTTAGCTTTTAGTGACAAGAACAAGTTCTTGTCACCCGTCATATGTCTTGAGCATCCACTATCGAGATACCAAGAATTGGACCTCTTACTTGTTCCTCCCAACAAAACAAATTTTTAATATTTGGACCTTTGGTACCCAATTGTTCTTTGGGTCCATGTTGGTTAGTAACAATGGGGGATTTAGGAATCCACTTCCACCTCTTGTTTGGTTGGTATTGATTTTTGAAAAATCTACATTTATTTCTAACATGACCAACCTTACAACAATAGGTGCAAGTAGGGGGATTATGCTTGGCTTTGGCTAACAAGCTTGATAATGTTTTTGACTTGCTTGAGAAGCCTAATCCGGCTTTATCAAAGCTACATCTTTGCAAGCCAAGCAATTCATGAAGCATTACACCACTATCATTAAATTTCCCAAAAGATTTCTTTAAATCAAGTAGTTCATTTTTCAAAGTAACATTTTCTTCTTCCTTTTTAGCCAAGTCCAACTTTAACAATTTATTACTCTTTTTAGATTTACCAAGAACATCAATAATTTCATTATAAACATCTAATAATTCATCATAAGATGGTACCTCATCATCTTCATCTTCATCTTCAAGAGCCATTAGACAAAGGTTTGCTACTTCTTCATCGGAGTCACTATCACTCCATGTGGCCATTAAAGCTTTCTTCTTTCCCTTATCCGCCTTCTTTCTACTTGGACATTCATTAGCATAATGACCATTTTGTTGACAATTATAACAAGTTACCTCTCGTTTGGTAGAATTCTTGTTGGATTCGAAGGTCTTTGGCTTGTTGTATTTCCGGTAGAACTTCTTGAACTTCCTTGTGAACAATGACATTTCCTCATCATCTTCGTCGTCGGATTGTGCTTTCTTTCCAACCAAGCAATCCCCTTGCCTTTTGCTTTTTCTTCATCCTTCTTCATTTCCTTCCGGGTTGACATCTCAAGCTCATGGGTAACCAAGGTACCATGAAGTTCATCAATATCATATGATGCATTATCTCCTTTGTTAGATTCAATGATGGCCGTCCTCTTGGCATCCCATTCTTGTGGTAGGGCTCTAAGTGCTCTTCTCCATATTTGTTTTGGAGGATACTTCTCTCCAAGTTGGGCAAGCTCATTGATAATTTGAGTGAGCATTCTAAACATTGAATCAATGTTTTCTCCGGACTCCATCTCAAAAGTTTCATACTTGAGTTGCAATAGATCAATCTTGGTCTCCTTCACTTGATTAGTGCCCTCATGACAAATTTGCAATTTGTCCCAAATTTCCTTTGCGGTTGAGCACATCGAGATCCGGTTGTACTCCTTCATATCTAAAGCACAATGTAAAATATTAATAGCTTTAGCATTTTGAGAAATCAAAATCATGTCCGCTCTTGTGAAGTCGTCCATTTCTTTGGGAACACTTATTCCCCCAACTTCCTTTAAAGGAATATGTGGACCTTTCACAATAATTTTCCATAGGTCATAATCAACGGATTGGATGTATAGAGAAATTCTATTTTTCCAATATCCGTAATTATCACCCGTGAAGAGCGGAGGACGATTTGTCGATTGACCTTGAGCAAACTCATTTGCTAGATTAACCATAGAAAATTTTGATTTAAAAACAAAAATCAAATGGCTCTGATACCACTTGTTGGAACCTAAGAGGGGGGGTGAATGAGGTTCATTGGCTACTTTAGCCTTTTAAAATGAATTTGCAAAAATTGAGTTTGCGCTGCAGAAGACTAGTTGTCAATCGAACAATAAACAAAATAATAAAATAATGGAAATGCGTAATATAAATAAAAGCAATAAAGAAGACGAGAATTTGTTATAGAAGTTCGGCGATGAATCGCCTACGTCTCCTCTTCCCGGCTAGAAAACGTCCAACCGAGGATCCAATAGAACAACTTCTTCTTGGCCTTAAGGGCTCCAAGGATAGCCACAATCTTGCACCAACTTCACTTATTGGCGACTTATACAATTTTCCAACTTGCGTCGGTGTTGGAGGACCTTTACAATAATCAAATCACACCTTCACGGTGTACCAACAAGAAGAATCAAAAGATCACACACAAGAAGTAAATTACAAACTCCAATACAATATAAATGTATGAAGTTTGCAATGCTAGAATGATTTTGATTGCACACAACTTTCTTGTAGTTTATACTCTTGTTTCTTGACTTCAAAATGATCCAAAACACCCATATTTATAGTGTAGAAGGCCTCCAAGGCTCCTACTAGCCGTTGCTAAACAAAAGGCTTGAATCACTCCTCGATCGCCTCGGACATCGCCTCGGGCGATCACCATCGCCGCGCCCCAACGGTCAGCAAAAATCACGGATCGCCTCAGGCGATCGGTGGATCGCCTCAGGCGACCAAGAGCAAAAATTAAGGCCGTAGCTTCAGCATGTCCAAATTTTGCATCGCCTCAAACGAACTCCACATCGCCTCAGGCGTTCCAGCCCATCGCCTCAGGCATTCGTGCCATCGCCTCGGGCGAACTCCCCGCGCGCATGCCCGCGCATTGCCTCGGCGTCGCCTCTGTCGATGTGCGGGGCGAAGTGCCAAAAGGTTGCCATCGCCTCAGGCGTTGGTCACCATCGCCTGGGGCGATCTTGCTCGCTTGCTCGCCTAGCCATCGCCTCTGTCGATGGGCGTGACGATCCTCGCCTGCACCCATCGCCTGGGGCGATGGCACTCATCGCCCGGGGCGATCCGTGTCTTTCAAAAGACAATTTTTCTTTGGCATTTCAATACTATTACAATCTTCAAATTTGATCATAATTTATGCTGCATACTCAATAAAAACCATTAGTACAAAATGTATAGGTTTTGTAATCATCAAAACAAAAACGATAATTTTATTTAAAATAGAGGAATGAGAGTTGTAGCGTTTTAAGGCGCAACACTAACTAATATCATCAAAAATCAAGAACCACGATCTTATTCTCAAGCCATGAAATCTTTCAAATGGCGTGAGGCAATGACCAGAGAAATACAGGCTCTTGAGTCAAGTAACACTTGGTTTTATGCCAACTTCAAGGAAAATCACCCATTGGTTGTAAATGGGTCTACAAAATTAAATATCGCTCTGATGGTTCTATAGAGAGATATAAGGCACGTTTAGTTGCCAAAGGTTATATTCAAGTTGAAGGAATCGATTATCATGATACCTTAGCACATGTGACCAAATTAGTTAATGTTCGCCTTCTTCTATATATTGCTGCCAATAAAAATTGGTCACTCCACCAACTTGATGTCAACAATGCGTTTCTCCAGGGAGATCTCAATGAAGAGGTTTATATGAAGCTTCCTCCTGGATTCTCTTGTAAGAAAGAGACTTGTGTATGCAAATTAAATAAATCCATATATGGCCTTAAACAGCTTCTCGTCAATGGTTCTCTAAATTTTCAACCACTCTTATTAATCGAGGTTTTCGTCAATCTATTTCAGACTATAGTCTTTTTACACATTCGCTCTCAGACTTCTATTTTTATTATCGTCTATGTCGATGATATTATCACTGGAAACAATGATGATGCCATCTCTCGGCATTCTTCGGTTTTTTAGGTATTGAAGTATACCGCTCTAAATAAGGAATATTTCTATGTCAACGAAAATATACTCTTGACATATTATCTGATTCTGGTATGACTGGTTCTCGTCCTTCATATTTTCCTATGGAGCAACATCTTTGTTTACGACAAAATGACGGTATTCTCCTTGCCATTCCTGCAATCATCGTCGGCTCATAGGTCGTCTTTTATATCTCATTGTAACACTACCTGATATTAAATATGTTGTAAACACTCTCAATCAATTCATGCAATCTCCATATTCCTCACATCTTAATGCAGCAAATAGGGTTCTTCGTTATCTTAAAGGTAGTGTTGGTAAAGGTTTATTCCTTTCTGCATCTAGTTCTCTTACTCTAGTCGGATATGCAGACTCTGATTGGGCATGTTGTCCTATTGCTCGACGTTCTACCACTGGTTATTTTACCATGTTTGTCATGCCTCGATTTATGTTATATACGTGTGATATGATTATGGTGTAATTATATCACGTGGCAGTATGATATTGGGGGTTTGGGTGGAACTAAGAATGAATTAATACATGTAGCATGCATTTGAAGGTGCATTAGAATGTACATGTGAGTTGCATTTGACATGAGTTTGAAGGGAATTACATGTGCATGTGAATTTACTTACAATTGGAATTGCATTTGAATTTGGGGTTCATTTCATGTACATGTTAGATAACATGTTATTAACTCCAAACAATATGATAACAAGTGATTAGAGAAACTAATGACCTTATATCAAGGTGCTTTAGGGAAGAGAATCACATAGTACTCACTTTACACCTACAAATCTCTACCAAGCTCCTCTACATCTCTTTCAACTTTCTTGTGGTTTGAGCTTGGGATTCACTTGTAAATTGAGCTAGGAAGGTGTGTGTAGTGCTTTTCTTACTATCTTGGTAAGAATTTCATGGTTTTACACTTGAATTATGTAATTGGTATTGATTTATGTGAAGGGGAAATATCAATTATTGATGCTTAGAATCATAACTTGTTTCTTTGCCAAGAATTGGATTCTAGGATGTTAGGAACATGTTTATATGATACTAGGGAGTGCATGAATCATGGTTACATGATAGGAAATGAGTTGTGCAAGAAGTACCATGAAGATAAGCTCAAAATCGCCATTGTCTCATTTTTTCTGATCGCGCCGATCGATCGGCATGTGATCTCGATCGATCGCCGCGAACAGTAAAGTTTTAAGGCGGTTTGAGCATGAGGCGATCGATCGGTGAGCATGTGGCGATCGATCGGTGATTTTGTTCGATCGATCGGTGAAGAGTGAACAGTTCAGCGATCGATCGAGAATTCGGGGCGATCGATCGGTGATGGCAGAATGTTGAAAAATTTTATATTTTTGTAGAATTTGATTTTAGTGCCTATGATAACATGATATATTGTTGGCATTGTTGTAGCATCATCTCAGGGGACAGGACAACGAGGCACTTAGCCAGTGACGCCTAATTTATCTCGTTTGTGTCGCCGTACAGGTACGTGTTGACGTACGGAGTATAGATATGATGTGATGATGATGTTATGGTTTTGATATCATATGATTTATGTTATCTTGTGTCATATGATTGGTCGTTCATATGCATGTTCATACATGAATTTCATATGATTGGGAAAGATGCCTTGATAGATATGTGTATATGCTTTGGTGAGATCAATGCCTCGATAGATATGCCTGGTGTGGTATATGCTTTGGCTGGGATCGTTGCCACGAGAGATATACTACATATGCTTTGGCTTGAGAGATATACACTTAGTGTGGGTATATGCTCTGGCTATTATCACAGATGAGCATGGTACTATGATATGTGCTGCTAATATGAAGATGTGATGTGGTTCCACTGACATATTGAGCTGAATAGGCATATCATATGGGGCTCATGATAATAGGGTAATTGTTGAGACATGTCATGACATAGTGCAGTTGTGGATGCATGATACAGAACATTCACGTATTGATGATTTAATTGTGCTTTATCATTGATATTGATATTGTGGTTTGATATTGCACTGAGATATTTGTTATGTATACTCATTGTGTGAATGTTTCTGTAGGGACTCATAAACGTGGGGAGCGTGAGTCATGATTTCCGCTGCGAGGGGAACCACTGCATAGGGGTTATCTTAGAGTAGGTTGTTACTTGTACATTTGATGTATAGTTGTACACCTTGTAACAACTTAACTAGTAAGATACTCTAAATCAGTGTATGTTCTTACTTAATTCAGACTCACATATGTATGTTTAATTGAATACATAATGGATTAAGTAACGAGGACCCCACATTAGTGGTATCAGAGCAGTGGTTCGAGAACGGGGTGAACATGGGTAGAGGAAGTGTTTTAGGGAGTTACCTAAACATTTTGAGAATGGTAATAGCATGTTAGTTTTGGAATATGATGTTATTCTAACATGTTATATACTTGTGAATGTTATTGTTAACCCTTGTTATACAGTTATGACAGACAGAGTACCACATGAGGATGTTGGGGATGCCATGAGTGGCAATGCTAGTGTGCGAATGGTGCCTGTACCACCACCACCGATTGAGCAAGGGCCAGTGGAACAGGTACTGTTGCCTGGAGAATTGACTTTGACGCAGTTTCTGAGTTATCAGCCACCCAGGTTTGAGGGGACTGAATCAGGAGAACTGGTAGAGGAGTGGCTGGAACGTGTGGAACAGATCTTTGTGTCAGCACCGTGTGCCAAGACTGCTTGGTTACGTTTAGCTGAATTCCAGTTAGCTAAGAAAGCTATGATGTGGTGGAAGTCCACAGTACTTGAGTTGAGGGCTCAAGGACATACAGTAAACTGGGATGTGTTTAGAACAAAGTTTCTGGATCATTATTTCTCTGTTGCTGCAAGGCAGAGGAAAGAGGATGAATTTACAAATTTGCGACAGGGAGCAATGACAGTATCTGACTATGCTGTGCATTATTCTTCTTTGCTCCGGTATGTGCCACATATTGCTGTCAACACAAAAGCAAAGATCAGACAATTTGTGAAAGGTTTGAGGCCTGAATTGTTTTATAGGGTCATGTCCAATAACCCTACATCTTATGAAGAAGCGTTGACTAGAGCGGAGATGGCTGAGATTGCTGTAGGGGTATATACAGATGTTGGACAAGCCCAACCACCTACACCTGACAGTATGAGACCTAGAGGGGAATCATTTAAATCACCACGAGGTGGTGCATCTTCATCTAGGTTTAGTGGGAAACGTTTTGGATCACAAAAAGGGGGTGATCGCAAATCTAAAGGACAGTCCCAAGGAAGTAGTAGTAGTAGTGGACGAGGACTACATTGTTTTAAATGTGGAGGGCCACATTATCAAAGAAATTGTCCACAGTTTGATACGGTGGTTTGTTTCCCTTGTGGGAAACCGGGACATGTGATCCGTGATTGTCCTCAAGTGGGTGGACAACAGAGGAGAGGACCAGTGTCAGAGAATACAGTGCAGCAGAGACCACATGGTGTACCACAGTCTGGTGGAGGACAGAGGGCGGGAACACCTCAGGCTCAGGTGTATGCACTGAACAGGGAGGAAGCAGAGGCAGCTCCTGATACTGTGATAGCGGGTAAGTGTACTTTATTTACTTATCCTGCTTTTCTGTTGATTGATACTGGTGCATCACATTCTTTTATTGCACAAGCATTTATTGATCGGTATCATATATGCTCGTCTCCACTGTTGATGCCTCTTTATGTTTCGACACCCATGGGAACTATTGTGAGGACTTGTCAGAGTGTGTCTGATTGTGCTATTCAGTTTGAGTCTGACTATGGCCTACAAGTTGATTTGATTGTGTTAGACATGTCAGATTTTGATTGCATCCTTGGAATTGATGTATTGAGTAAATATTAATCTGTTGTGGATTGTTGTCAGAAGGTAGTAAGATTTCAATCTGATACTGGAACTCAATGGTATTTTTATGGCCAAGGATCGAGGGCAAGGATTCCTTTGATATCAGCAATCCGAATGTCGCGTTTATTAGAGCGTGGACATGCGGGTTATTTGATTTATGCCCTTGATGTAAATGAACAGAAAAGAGAAAGGAAAGTGGAGGAGATACCAGTGGTTGCAGAATATGCAGATGTATTTCCAGATGAGATACCTGGATTTCCACCGAGTCGAGAAGTGGAATTTGGTATTGATTTGATACCTGGTACTTCTGCAATTTCACGGGCTCCTTATCGGATGGCACCAACTGAATTGAAAGAGTTGAAAACTCAATTGCAAGATTTATTGGACAAGGGGTACATACGTCCTAGTGTATCGCCTTGGGGTGCTCCGGTTTTATTTGTGAAGAAGAAGGATGGGACAATGAGATTGTGTATTGATTATAGACAGTTGAATAAGGTAACCATAAAGAATAAATATCCTCTTCCTCGTATTGATGATTTGTTTGATCAGTTGCAAGGATCAAAGATTTATTCTAAGATTGATTTGAGGTCAGGATATCATCAAATACGTGTGAGGGAAGGAGATATACAGAAGACAGCATTCAGAACTCGTTATGGACATTATGAGTTTCTGGTGATGCCCTTTGGAGTGACAAATGCTCCTGCTGTCTTTATGAGTTTAATGAATCGGGTTTTTCAGGAATACCTTGATCGATTTGTCATTGTCTTTATCGATGATATACTGATCTATTCACGAAGTGATGCCGAACATGTTCAACATTTGCATATGGTATTGCAATTGTTGAGGATACATCAGTTATATGCCAAACTCAGTAAGTGTGAGTTTTGGTTGACTAGTGTCGGCTTTTTGGGGCATGTCATTTCAGAAGAAGGGATATCAGTCGATCCAAAGAAAGTGGAAGCAGTGTTGAATTGGTCAGCACCTACTTCTGTGCCAGAGATTCGTAGTTTCTTGGGTTTGGCTGGATATTATCGACGGTTCGTTGAAGGATTTTCAGCGATTGCCAAACCATTGACACATTTGACACAGAAGGGAGTATCATTTCAATGGTCAGAGGCTTGTGAGCGTAGTTTTCAGGAATTGAAACATCGATTGACTACAGCTCCAGTCTTGATCATTCCATCAGAGCATGATAGGTTTGCAGTATATACTGATGCATCATTACTTGGTTTGGGTTGTGTATTGATGCAGGACAAACATGTAGTGGCTTATGCATCACGACAGTTGAAGCCACATGAAATGCGATATCCAGTGCATGATCTGGAATTGGCTGCCATTGTCTTTGCATTGAAGATATGGCGACATTATTTATATGGTACGTCTTTTACCATATACACAGATCATAAGAGTTTAAAATTTCTATTTACTCAAGCAGAGTTGAATATGAGACAAAGGAGATGGATGGATCTGTTGAAAGATTATGATTGTGAGATTGAATATCAGCCAGGAAAAGCTAATCTTACAGCAGATGCCTTGAGTCGAAAGGTACATCATACGGCTGATGAGATGATTCATTTATCTGCCTTGATGACTTCTTGTTGTACTTTGGGTTATGCTTTTGATATGGAACTAGTGCCAGTAAGGGTATCAACATTGTTGGTTGAACCCGACATTTTTGAGAAAATCAGAACGGCACAACTGACTGATGATGAAGTACAACAGTGGAAAGACAGGATAAGTCAAGGACAAACATCTCACTTTGTACTTACAAGTGATGGAACTGTGAAGTATAGAACTGTTGGGTAGTACCTGCTTCATTAGGACTACGCCAAGAACTACTACAACGTGCTCATTGTAGTAGATACAGTATACATCCTGGAGGAAAGAAAATGTATCATGATTTACGTACCCAATTTTGGTGGAAACGTATGAAACAAGATGTATTGAGCTTTGTGAAACGATGTTTGATCTGTCAACAAGTGAAAGCGGAAAGACAGAGACCAGGAGGTGAATTACATAGTTTGGAAATTCCTCAGTGGAAATGGGAACATATCACGATGGATTTTGTGAGTCATTTGCCACGAACGTCTTCTGGTTGCGATGCTATTTGGGTGATTGTTGACCGACTCACCAAAGTATCTCATTTTGTGCCATATTGTATGACGTTTACATATCTGAGAATGGCACAGTTGTATATTCAACATGTAGTGAGATTACATGGGATACCAGTTTCCATTGTATCGGATAGGGATCCGAGATTTACTTCTCATTTCTGGGAAGGGTTACAGACAGCGTTGGGAACTGAAGTGCGGTTGAGTACAGCATATCATCCTCAGACAGATGGACAAACAGAGCGTACGATACAGACGCTTGAGGATATGTTGCGTGCCTGTGTATTAGAGTTTGATACTTCTTGGCAAGAGTCGTTGCCATTAGTGGAATTTTCATATAACAACAGTTATCAATCTAGTATACAGATGGCACCATTTGAGGCTTTGTATGGGCGACGATGTAGATCGCCATTGTATTGGGATGATGTGGATCAGTCTTCCTTACATGGACCGGATATGATTCATGACATGGAAGAGAAAGTGAAAGTAATTAGATTGAAACTTAAAGCTGCTCAGGATAGACAGGCGGCGTATGCCAATAAGCGACGTAGACCACTTGAATTTCAAGTTGGTGACCGTGTGTTCTTAAAAATCTCACCTTTAAAGGTGTAGTACGGTTTGGTAAGCGTGGAAAATTGTCTCCACGGTATGTTGGTCCATATGAAGTGTTGCAACGTATTGGTACGTTGGCATATCGCTTAGCACTACCACCGGCCTTGAGTAGTATTCATGCTGTTTTTCATGTGTCACTGTTGAGACAGTATGAACCAGATCCGAGTCATGTCTTACAGTTACCTGATGTACAGTTGGATACAGATGTGTCGTATGAGGAACGACCGGTTATGATCTTGGATCGAGCTGAACGCAGGTTGCGTAATAAGGTGATTCCTATGGTTAAGGTATAGTGGGACAGACGAGGTGTCAAAGAGGCAACGTGGGAGACGGAGCAGCATATGATGCAACGGTATCCGGATTTAGTTTCTGGTATGCTTTTACAGTGTTATGATACTGTTGGTACATACATACATACTGTACTGTTGCATACATGATTATGTTTCCTATCTTTTTATAGTAGGATGATTGAGTTGCGTATCATGATATGCATGTTTTGTATATACAATTTCGAGGACGAAATTCAATGAGTGGGGGAGAATTGTCATGCCTCGATTTATGTTATATACGTGTGATATGATTATGGTGTAATTATATCACGTGGCAGTATGATATTGGGGGTTTGGGTGGAACTAAGAATGAATTAATACATGTAGCATGCATTTGAAGGTGCATTAGAATGTACATGTGAGTTGCATTTGACATGAGTTTGAAGGGAATTACATGTGCATGTGAATTTACTTACAATTGGAATTGCATTTGAATTTGGGGTTCATTTCATGTACATGTTAGATAACATGTTATTAACTCCAAACAATATGATAACAAGTGATTAGAGAAACTAATGACCTTATATCAAGGTGCTTTAGGGAAGAGAATCACATAGTACTCACTTTACACCTACAAATCTCTACCAAGCTCCTCTCCATCTCTTTCAACTTTCTTGTGGTTTGAGCTTGGGATTCACTTGTAAATTGAGCTAGGAAGGTGTGTGTAGTGCTTTCTTACTATCTTGGTAAGAATTTCATGGTTTTACACTTGAATTATGTAATTGGTATTGATTTATGTGAAGGGGAAATATCAATTATTGATGCTTAGAATCATAACTTGTTTCTTTGCCAAGAATTGGATTCTAGGATGTTAGGAACATGTTTATATGATACTAGGGAGTGCATGAATCATGGTTACATGATAGGAAATGAGTTGTGCAAGAAGTACCATGAAGATAAGCTCAAAATCGCCATTGTCTCATTTTTTCTGATCGCGCCGATCGATCGGCATGTGATCTCGATCGATCGCCGCGAACAGTAAAGTTTTAAGGCGGTTTGAGCATGAGGCGATCGATCGGTGAGCATGTGGCGATCGATCGGTGATTTTGTTCGATCGATCGGTGAAGAGTGAACAGTTCAGCGATCGATCGAGAATTCGGGGCGATCGATCGGTGATGGCAGAATGTTGAAAAATTTATATTTTTGTAGAATTTGATTTTAATGCCTATGACAACATGATATATTGTTGGCATTGTTGTAGCATCATCTCAGGGGACAGGACAACGAGGCACTTAGCCAGTGACGCCTAATTTATCTCGTTTGTGTCGCCGTACAGGTACGTGTTGACGTACGGAGTATAGATATGATGTGATGATGATGTTATGGTTTTGATATCATATGATTTATGTTATCTTGTGTCATATGATTTGTCGTTCATATGCATGTTCATACATGAATTTCATATGATTGGGAAGGATGCCTTGATAGATATGTGTATATGCTTTGGTGAGATCAATGCCTCGATAGATATGCCTGGTGTGGTATATGCTTTGGCTGGGATCGTTGCCACGAGAGATATACTACATATGCTTTGGCTTGAGAGATATACACTTGGTGTGGGTATATGCTCTGGCTATTATCACAGATGAGCATGGTACTATGATATGTGCTGCTAATATGAAGATGTGATGTGGTTCCACTGACATATTGAGCTGAATAGGCATATCATATGGGGCTCGTGATAATAGGGTAATTGTTGAGACATGTCATGACATAGTGCAGTTGTGGATGCATGATACAGAACATTCACGTATTGATGATTTAATTGTGCTTTATCATTGATATTGATATTGTGGTTTGATATTGCACTGAGATATTTGTTATCTATACTCATTGTGTGAATGTTTCTGTAGGGACTCATAAACGTGGGGAGCGTGAGTCATGATTTCCGCTGCGAGGGGAACCACTGCATAGGGGTTATCTTAGAGTAGGTTGTTACTTGTACATTTGATGTATAGTTGGTTAGGGTTTTGTACACCTTGTAACAACTTAACTAGTAAGATACTCTAAATCAGTGTATGTTCTTACTTAATTCAGACTCACATATGTATGTTTAATTGAATACATAATGGATTAAGTAACGAGGACCCCACAATGTTACGAGTCCTATTTCTTGAAAACCAAGAAACAACCAATAATTTCTCGTTCATCTACAGAAGCAAAATATCGTTCCCTTGCCACACTTACTTTGCAATGGTAAAATTATCTTCTCTCAGATCTTGTATTCATCATTCACAACCAATTTCAGTTCATTGTGATAGCCAAGCTGCTATTCACGTCGCCGAAAATGCTGTATTTCATCAACACACCAAACATATTGAAATTGACTGTCATTTTGTTCGAAAAAATTCAAGCAGGTCTTCTTGCTCCTTCCTACCTACGATCTAGTGATAGCAATCCAATCTGTTAGATTTCTAGTTGTTAGTATTTAAAATTCAAACTTCAACAGCATCCCAATATTTTATATGGTTATTGTAACAGAGTTTGTTTCTTATTTTTATGTGTATTTGAATATTGTAAATCTGCCTATATATATACGTGGTGAATGAATGAAATGATAACTTAACAAATCACTTTATTCTCCTTTATTTTCACAGCACAACCTCTTGATAACAAATAAATTTGTTTGGTTGAAATTTTTCTAATAATTAATTATCAGCATGCTTAAATCACTTCTTTCGCGGCAATAATATCCATTTGGTAGTTAGGGGAGGGAGTTGTCTCCTTGTCGTTCATTATAGTTGGAACTAACAAGATTGTGACATATAAGATCTTACTAATTAACTGATATGGATGGATAACATAAAACCTTATAAGGTAAGTCTCCATTTATAATTGGGACGTTAGAATGTCACTCTAAAATTAATAAAGCATGACTCGAATTAGAATATACTTAAAAGTAAATAATGAGATTTTAACCGTCAAGCTAAGCATGTGAGCTCCATGCCCTCCATATTTTTGGAGTCAGTATAACGAGGAAATGACTCAATAATTCAATGAAGAATGCAGGATCAGTTGAGTTTTATTTTATGGAATTTTTTGTCATTGTTTTGAAGAGAGGTGAGAGCTAAATCGGTGCATTTTTTTAGGTGAGAAAAATATTCATAGGCATTTAAAAAAAAATAAAATTCATGTTCAACAATAATTAAATAATTTAATATAAAATTTATCTCAATGGTTCTAAAATTGTGAGCCCTTGTATGCGCATAAGCTTATCTTATCCATATTGTTAAAATTTCCATAAACAAGGCGTATTCTACACTTGTCCTTAGCGCACTTGGTGGCCATGGAAAATGCCTTTACGTCATCTTATGATTTTGCCTTTCCGATACGTTGGAGTTCGGGTGGATACTTATACTGATGTGTGTGAATAAAGATGGAATATACTGATTCTTTTTTTTTTTTCAACTATTACAACAGCTATGTGAGATGGATGTAGACTCAAAAACGAGACATTCATATCATAATTATGACCGATATCAGATGAGTTATAAGTCATTGACAATATAATGATTATTTAATTTATTTATTTTTAAAGATGAATTGTGTAATTTATTATACATATATTCATTAAATTTAATCCGATTTTCTTTATAAATAATGATTGTCATATTATGCCAGTGAAGTGACGTTTACAGTTAATATTGAACTTTTATGCATAGGATGACGGCATATATTTGATATCGAATATGATTATACATGTTACTGTTTAATGTCACGTGGTGCTACCCGTTGCATCATTTTAACCAATATTGTTGAAAAAATGATGCGTACTGAATTACAATAAAGCATCGGAGAATAAACAAAACGAATCTAACGTCGGAGTCTATTGGAAGCCGCGACCGATCGCCATATGTTGGGCGATTGATCGCTACTCGAATGAAAAATATGTTGAAAAGTTCTGCATGGCTCGATCGATCGACACACACAGAAAATTGAAATATATAGGTTCAGTAGATTGATGTGTCTCCTCATGTTTCAATGCGTTTTTCTTGATTTGATGCATCCAAATGGTGTCCTTTGGAGACACAATTTGATCTAGTGTTAAATATAACAATCCTTAGTTGGATTAGATACACAATTTTCGAGTTTAACAATAATTAGATAGATCAAAATCTAAAGCATTTTGTTCATCATCTTCTTTCATAAAGTTTAGTGCTTTCAAACCTTTGTGGATTTGTAATTGGAGTGCTGATATCACAAATCATAGTCGTTGTATCTTGGGAGACAAATTACCAAAGCAAACCGTTAGCATCAAGGCGGGACAATATTATCGATATGACAAATCTCGTCTCGATATAAACTTCAAAGTCATTATTATTTTTGCTACATTCTTAATATACAGATTGCAAGAGATATTTGGACAACAAATATTACCATAACTTATGGTTGAATCACCCATGTAATAATTAAGGGAGAGCCCTTGATTAGACTTATGCCAATCGATCGATCGAGAGACACAGAAAATTGAAATATAAAGGGCCTGATCGATCGCGCCCCTTGGCCGATCGATCATGCAATGTGTAGGTTCAGCAGATTGGTGCGTCTTCCCATGTTTCAATGCATTTTTTCATGAGTTGATGCATCCAAATTGTGTTCTTTGGAGGCACAATTTGATCTAGTATAAATAGAACAATCATTGGTTAGATTATATACACAATTTTCGAGTTTAACAAGAATTAGAGATATCAAAATCTGAAGCATTTTGGTCATCGTCTTCTTTCATAAAGTTGAGTGCTTTCAAATATTTGTGGTTTGTGGATTTGTGATTTGGAGTGCTCATATCACAAATCATAGTCGTTATATCTTAAGAGACAAATTGCCAAAGCAAATCGTTAGCACCAAGGCGGGACAATATTGTCGATATTGCAAATCGCGTCTCGACATAAACTTCAAAGTCATTGTTATTTTTGCTATTATATTTCTAAGATACATATTGCAAGAGATATTTGGACAATAAATATTACCATAACTTATGGTTGAATCACCCATGTAATAATTAAGGGAGAGCCCTTGTACAAGCAAAAGTCTCGCCAAATCAACCTAATGAAAGCGACCGGTTTAAACAAAAGCACATCGGTCGAGGAGCTCGCCTTAATATACAATTTATTTTTTTGCTACCACGAGGTAACCTCATTCATTAAATGTAATATACCGGTTCTCCATTCTGAAAACCCTGCGTATCATTTTCAGATAGACTCTCTCTCTCTCTCACATGCACACTACAACACATCCGAGCATCATTTCTTCCCTTCAGTGCTTGGCCAATTATATCTTCCATTCATCATTACCGTTGTCCACATTTGGCTTCTTGTTTTTTAAATTTTACCGTTCACAGAAGCAGGCATGGTTGGAGCTGGAGTCGAAACCTTATGGATAGAGCTGATCAGGAAAGTGAGGCCACACTGCAAAACCAGACAAAAATCAAGCATCTTTCGTCTCTGAACCAGCCAATATATTTGGAAAATTCAAGAAACACTAGCCCCTCTCCTGCATTGCCCTCGTGGGTGTCAAAATCAGTTAAATTCTTGAGAAATAAAGAAATTCTGCAAGGTGGGGTTTCACGTAAAAGGTTTCATTTTGATGGCATGGTAGTAAACAACTCTTTGTATTGTGCCTCACCCGATATAGTTGAGGCTAAAATGGAGGGTTTAGTGAACGATACCGAGATTTGTGGAGTGGGAAAAGAGAGTCAAGTTGGAAGTTTCTTGAATTTGAAGGAGGTGAAAAGTGGAGAAAGTAGTTCGAGTACTGATTTTTTGTCTTCTGAGGTTAACGTGAATGATGAAAATAGTAGTTCCGAGGACTCTTCTTCACCCATTTCAATGGGTTGGCCAATGCAAAGCGATAAATTGCCGCATTCTGCCAATCCTAAAGTTTTTGAAGATATAGAGATGTCCCACCTGGACAGCAGAAAATTGGAGAAACAAGGGTCTTCTGTTTCAGGCACTAGATGTTTATTTACATGCCCCCATCTTCCCCAATTAGCTCTGTGTTATTATTATTATTATTAATATTTGATTTATTGGTTGATGTAGAACTTGAGATGATGAAAGAAAGATTATCGAAATTGCTGCTTGGCGAAGACATGTCTGGTTGTGGCAATGGGGTTTGCTCTGCTCTGGCTGTATCAAATGCTATTACAAATCTTTGTGGTACGTTATGTCTGCTCCATTTGTTAGTTGGCAAAAGTTTGTTAAATTTATAATCATTCTTGGTATCTTGCATTTACCTAATCAGTCTAATATTTTCGGTAGCTACAATTTTTGGGCAAGTTTGGAGATTAGAACCTCTAACAGTTGATAAAAAATTAATGTGGCGAAGAGAAATGGAATGGCTTCTCTGTGTTAGTGATCATATTGTTGAATTGATACCGTCTTGGCAGACATTCCCTGATGGAAGCAAACTCGAGGTTAGTATAATTTGCGAAAGAACTACATTACTTTTGTATGCACGTCCCTTTAGTTCGGATGTTAATAATATTCTAGGGAGTAAAACTGTGATTCTGAAACTGTAAGAAAACGATTTCATGTTGAGACACTGTGGCTGGAAGCGGTCCTCAGGATTAGAATTAGCCACGAGCCTGTGTAGAAGTTAAGTCAGTTGTCCTAACTTATACCCTGTTTGCCTTTTTTCAGATCATGACTTCAAGACCCCGGTCTGATCTATTCATTAATCTCCCTGCTTTACGCAAGTTAGACAACATGTTACTAGTAAGACACTAAATTCTTCTTCTTTTAGTGATTGTACAGTTGAGCAGTGGATATAACCTTTTCATCCTCTTTGAATAGGAAATATTGGAAAGTTTCAAGAAATCAGAGTTTTGGTATGTTGACCAAGGGATTGTTGCCCCAGTAGCTGATGGATCAGCTTCTTTCCGAAAACCTGTTCCCCGTCAAGAGAGCAAATGGTGGCTTCCAGTTCCTCGGGTCCCCCCAGGCGGGCTTAGTGATGATCCTAGGAAAACATTGCAACACCGGCGTGATTGTACCAACCAAATTCTTAAAGCGGCAATGGCTATAAACAGTGCCTCTTTAGCTGAAATGAATATTCCTGATTCATTTATAGATGCTCTCCCGAAGGTATTCTTTACAAGAAACGTCAGCATCAATCAAATTTACGCTATACAAAACCTGTCTGTTAATTGATTTTGCCCTTTTTTCTTGATCGTTGCAGAATGGAAAAGCAAGTTTGGGAGACCTTATTTATCGATATATTAATTCGGACCAATTTTCACCCGAATATTTGCTTGACTGCCTCGATTTGTCTTCTGATTATCATGCTTTAGAGATTGCCAACAGAGTGGAGGCCTCCATTTATGTGTGGCGCCGAAAAACTAATTTGAATCCATTGCATTCTTCACAGAGATCAAATTCTAAGTCTTCATGGGAAATGGTCAAGGATTTGATGATTGATGCAGATAAAAGGGAATTCCTTGCCGATAGAGCTGAGAGTCTGCTCCTTTGCCTGAAGCAGCGGTTTCCTGGTCTTCCTCAGACAAACTTAGACATGAGCAAAATCCAATTTAACAAGGTTTCAGTTCATATTCGCTATTCCTCTTAAGAATGCAGCTTTTTCTTTCTTCCCTTATTAGGATCAACTAACTTAATAACTTAAAACCTCACAATTTTCTGTTGTATTTCAATCTGTGATTACCCTAACAGGATGTTGGAAAGTCCATATTGGAGAGCTACTCAAGAGTTCTCGAAAGCCTGGCATTCAATATTGTTGCCCGTATCGATGATCTACTTTACGTGGATGACATGTCTAAGCATTCAGATCAAGTCGTGTCAATATCCAAGGTTGGCCTAATCACTTGTGAAAGCATCGGTATTCCACTCTCAGCCTCTAGCACTCCATACAGGACAGCTTTTACAACACCTACATTTTATCCTTCCCAGCATACTATCCCGGCAAAGATAGAAACATCACCATATATTGAAAGCAGCAAGCTTTCCCTTCGAGGGTTCGGTGTGAAAAGGATATTTACAGATTATCTAAGTACCGATGCAAAAGGGAAGGAACCGAGCAGCAGCATCAGGAAATCAGATCCATTTTCGAATAGGAGAAGGGAGATATCAGCGTCTCTATCTGCTGAATCTTCAAAAGAAGCTGTTAGTCCTCAAGATATGCACGATTCGTATGAGGAAGAGTGAACATACTTGATCGATTTGTTTCATGTTTGGTTCTTTAACTCGGTTATGTTCTTCGTTCGTGTGTGCAGAAAGAGTGTTTCGAAGTGCTAAAAGATGCCATGAAGTCAGAATCATGATGTTTTTCGTACGTGTATCAAGATTTTCATTAGCCGGAACCCTTTTCAATTCGAGTAACTTGTTAAACAAAACTCATTTCTCCCAAAAACCATATATGAAATCATACTATCTCAAGAACTCACAATAGTCTCTCGAAAATTCTATAAATTTACGTCCTCTCTCGACAACAAGGTTCAAGAAACAAAAATATGTTAGATTACAGTAGAGAATGCTGACGGCCTACATTTAATATGATAAACTCGTGCTTCTAGAGTGCGAGATTAATAGCATTTTAGAACAGGTTTTTGGCACAAATACTGTTGTAACATCAATATTAAGAAACAGTTTAAGGAATTTCTATTATTTTAAAGTGTAAACATTAGAGTTACATAATAAATCATGACTTTTTGATTAAATTAATTGATTCAAGATTATACAAATGAATACAAAAAGGGTGTTAATGTAATTTCCATGGCAGAAACTTTAGGTTTGAGCAAGACCCATCCCATGAAATTGCACATCCTTCGTTACCTTCAAAATCACAACACTTGCAAACCACTCCAAGACTTGCAATAGTTTTAGACTCACCTATTCATAATCACTCACAAAGTTAATAACAAAAACAAGTATATATGGCAGACGCAGAAAAGATATATATCAGCAAAAAATATAAAATGGAAGACAAAAAAATTTACGGGGACAAACTACAATTTTATGGGGGCAAAAAAATGTAACTAATAATGAATCGGACAGCATCACGTGTCCTTACTCTGTTGGGGTAGGAAGGGAAGTGGCCTAGCTTCAAGAAAACTTGAATCTTGAAATATAAAACAAATTATGATTGTAAGCATCCACAAATAGAGAGGTGGCTTGAGTAAACCCATCGGTTATGTATTATAATGGTTTCTTCTCAAATTTCAAGATTCATAATTAGGATACAAACATATTTATACTCGAAAACAAAATATAATTTTCTTAGAGGATCTTTGACCCTTTACTTGTTTTGGAGTAATACACACTAGAAGGTGATTTTTTATAGCTCTAGAACAAGATGTATGCCGACAGCGAAGGGCAGACCCGTGTCAAAAATCAATTCCTTACACGGATTCTAAATGGAAGCTTCTTCCTTCGCTTACAATTGAGAGTTTTTGACAATTCCACGCACGATTTAGTTGAGGAAAAAAATACACAATAAAGTTTTGTAGGATTTATCCCTATTGATATTTTCTTTTTTTAAAACCAGAAAACATGGATTATATTAACAAAACATATTGATACAATGGAAAATAAGCTAACAAACCTCCAAAACACGACAATATTGATTCTAAATGGCCTTTGTCCATTTCTTTTTTTACATATGATTTACCTACGACAACATTTTGTAACATTCACACATTCAAATGCCAAATATATTTCTTCACAACATAAAACATCCAAATTTTAAAACGTAAAGACTATTTTCTATGATCTGTCTTTGATGGGGATAAGAATCGATAAATTAGTAGGCGAACTTGGCTGCACTGCGTTTCTTCTTCTAGTAACACGAATATAACAGAAAACCGTCACCAAGAAAGCAGCCATTAAACAACCAATAATCACCCCACCACCAGCAACTGGGTCATCAATCCAACGGTGGTGGTGTTGATTGATTTTCAGCACTGGCGAAGCTCCATCTCTCTCGCCGGAGACACCTACTTCTGTAAACAAATCTGCATTTTCATCTGATTTTGGTGATTCAGAAGGGCTTGAGCTTGAGTTTGATTCATCAATCTTGCAACCATGATTACTCTTTCCAAGTTTCCTCGCTGCCATTAGTGCCTCTGCAATGAAAGACTCCTTTTTGTCACACGCCATTGTTGTGATTAAATGGGCATTCGCTAGAATCAAGAAGCCAACAAGAAATCCGGCCATTTTTAGCATATCCTGAGGTAATGCGATTACTTCCTGAAATTTGAATCTCACACTTTCTCGGACAAGGCCTCGCATATATTGGACTCTGTTCCTCAAGATTACACAAATCTTTATGTGCACACAATAAGGCGTTGTCTGGGGGAAAACCAACAACGATGCACGTGGGGGAACTATGTTTATTCGGAAAACAACTTCATATTCAAACAAGATAATTATTTGATCACTGAGTTTAATTCCCATACCAATATTTTCTTAGTCGAGCATGTCGTACCGAACTTGTATCGTAAATTTACATGGCTAACATAGTTTGTAAGCTATTGCATCAGCTTGAAGATTTTCTGAAAAACACACCCAAACGAGAGCGGGTACGGGTTCACCCATCATTAAAATTTGGCATGCAATAATGTTGTTTAATTTTTTTTATTTGAAGGAAGGGGTTATGAAATTGACGCGATGCTTATTTGCATTGTCGGAATCACATGACCGACCTGAATTTGTCTGCAATGTCGGAATCACATGACCGACCTTAAACTGTCTGCACTATCGAAAACGTAGAACCGACCTAAATCTGTCTATAATGTCGGACACGTAGAAACCGATTCTGAATTTGGGTGCATTTTCGGAACCCTAGAACCGACCTGAATCTGTCAGAAACTTAGATTCTGTGAGACCCCGTTATCTAAACAAGATACTGAGGTGCAATTGAGAGAGCTAATCATACATGTGTATATATCAGAGTAATAAGTCGCGTTGATTAACCTGAGCTTAAGAGATTACAGTACCAAAAGTTCAAAAATGAATTTCACACATTCCTACAAAAGGTACTACATCATAATCTTACTCTACTTCTCGTAGAAGCTATACAAAAGAATTCTCTAATATGCTAATCCTGTAGCACTCCTTACAGCTCAGCATTTCAACCCCGACCCTGGTTCTCATCATCAAAAGCACCTACAAAGACAACCCCCAACACATGAGCATTTCATAATTCATATTCAACATAATATGAATGTAAGACGTAAATGCATAATCATAAATACAAAACACTTCCTGTATTTCCATCGCATTTACAACGCCTATTGGTTGTCCCTGTACCATAATTCATAATCAAAACACTATATGAACATATGGCTTCATAAATAAATGTCATGACATATCATCTCTTTTTCTTGAGTCAGTCATCGTCAGTTATTTTAATGCTTCATCGCTTCATAATCTCAAAAACAAGCGGTATCTCATCCTCGCTTCTTCGTACAAGCGGTATCTCATCCTCGCTTAGTACGGTATACCCCGCCTCCATGTGCAAGCGAGCCTCCCCCTCCCGCTCCACATTTCTAGCGGTCAAGCGTAAGCATTAAAATCTTCACTGTGATCACCCCTGACTCGTGGAATACACCTCTTTTATTCCACATCGCAATATGCAATCACAATGCATAATAACATGTATCATACTCTTAATGCATCACATTGCATTCATCATGTGTCAAATAGACAAACATAAAGTACATGTTACCGTTGGGATGCCCGTACGTCGCTTACGTACCTTTCCAAAATGTAGTGTGTTGTGGGACTCTATCCCCTGCGTTGTGTAGCTGTCTGTGAAGGCTCTACACCAGTGTACAACACAATATTAGATGTCTCATTACAACCCAATATCAAAATTTAAACAAAATATAACAATTTAAATTTTTCAACATTCTGGGTCTCTCGATCGATCGGCCCATCTTTTCGATCGATCGAGAAGACGCCTTCTTTCAAAGCCAAGGTTCTGCCTCGCTCGATCGATCGAGATGAAATTGCGATCGATCGAGATGCTCTGTTCGAGAAACACCATTCCAGATTTCTCGAACACTTATTTTCATGCCCTTACATCTAGCATATAAAATACAACACATGCTTAAACAATTATGCTAGCAGCTACAATACACTACCCTGAGTGTATTCATGTCAGATTTATACCCTAAACTCCAACCCACATGCGTTACAATTACCCATTTACATCAGTACTCAACCAACCTTTCCGGAAACAGGGCAACATATTTTATTTCCATATTTCTTGAGCACCTCATTTCATGCTATTAAAACTACCACATATAACATAAAACATGCTCGAACAAAAATGCCAAGGGTTTCACAAAACTACCATGTATGTTCTCAAATCGAAGGTTTACCAAAAACCCATCTAACATGCATGATAACACCTTCACAATATCACTCCCATCCCATATTTTCCAGAAAAATAGGGCATACATCTACCCAGATTTTTGAACACCATATTTTACATGCTTATATCCTTCACATAAAACATGTAACATGCTTAAGGAAAAATACTGAGAGCTTCATAATAACACCATGTAAGCATTTAAATCGAAGGTTTTAAGAAACCTAAGCTAACACGCCATTTCACACCACTTAAAAGCAAGAACTTAAACAAGCTTAAATCAAAAACAGAGCATGGTTTCTCACCCTACTTTGCTCCGATTTTTGAGAGGCTTCCAAGAAATGAAAATGGAAGGGCTCCACACGATTTTTCTTAGCAGATGCTGGAGGTTATTTGGGAGAGAAAGGTCGAGATTTGGAATGGAGGAGAAGGGTGAAATGATTGTGCCAAGTGGGGTGGATAATCAGCCATTGCACAGTTGAAAGGTATGGGTTGGGGGGGTGGTTGGGTGTTGGGTGGTATGATGTGTTATGTGTTTTGGTCCCGGTATTTAGCACGATGTATATAAATATCCCCACATGATATTTATAGTATTTTCTCAATAAAATACTTCAATTCCCATTTAAACATGCTTCACCAAAACAAATAACACACACACCCCAAATAAACACGCCGCAACCCCAAAATCCCAACATAAATCACATGCACCCTGAAATGTATCTCCTCAATAATATTAATTCAATCCCATGAATTAACACCCAAAATCATAATAATTTAAATAAATGATTAAAATCACATAATCATTTCGGGGATATCACAGATTCCGACCTGAATCTGTCTGTATTGTCGGACCCATAGAACCCACCTCAACTGTCTGCACTTTCGGAGCCGCAGAACCGACACCAATCTACCTTAATTTGTTGGAACCACAAACCGACCTGAATATGTCTGGAAATCTTGCTCAGCTGGAACAAGGTTATAAATATCCAGACCACTATGAAGATTAAGAGGCTCAGATCTGATAATAGTGGAGATATAAGTCATGACTAGTTTAGAAAACCTGCCAGAGCAAAGAGATAGCCAGACAATTCATCATGCAAGTCATGCCATAGGAGAATGGTGTAGCAGAAAGGATGAATTGTACTCTGATTCACGTCAAGTTATCTCAATCTGGAGTGAGCAAGGCATTCTGAGCAGAAACCTTGTCATATGCCTCTTATATCTTCAGCAAGCTACCATTTTTTGTATTAGATGAAAAAACTCTCAGGGAGGTATGGCTTGGACAACCCATTTATGATCTCCTGCATATATTTGAGTGTCCCGCATGCTTTCACATCAGAAAAATCAAAGATGGAACCTAGAGCCGAGAAAGCCGCTTTCTTGGGCTTTAATGAATGAGTGAAGACATTTCGTCTATGGAATCCTGAGTCAAAGAAGATTGTCTTGAGCCGAGAAATTACCTTTGACAAATCCATAATGGTGACCAGAAGCAGTCAAAGAAACAGAACCAAGCTCGGAGTTCTCATTTGCAGGTGGAGTTCGTGATTCCCACAAATCCAAAAAACTCTGACGATCAGAATGGAGATCCATCAAATTGAGATACCAGACTCAGCATCATTATCTGTAATTATCAGTAGACTGAGGAGCGGAGAGATATTTGGAAACATGCTCCGTTTACTGGGATGGTAGTATTCGCTCTTCCAACTGATCAAGATGGTATTCTATGGAACTATGCAGAATCTGTTTGTAGTATGGAAAAGGCCATGTGGATGACGACGATGGATGAAGAAATGCAATCGTGCATCATAATAGAACTCGGAAGGTGTTTCACTTCCCAAAAGGATTGGCTGTAAAAGTGTCTTTGCAAAGAAAGAAAGCCACAATTTGTATGACACGAATTCAGAAAGACGAGATTAATCGTCTAGTTAGATACATCAATTCAGATTATGCTGATGATCCTGGAAAGCTTTAATCAACTAATAGTTATGTGCTTATCATGACAGTAGTACTAGTGAGTTGGAGATCGACGTTACAATCTATAGCTGATTCGTCTACTACAGAGACAGAATATATAACGATCACAGAAGGCATCTAGTTGCTTAATTAGATGAAAGACTGGGGTATCAAGCAGAAAAATATAAAGATTTTATATGACATTAAGAGTGCCATATATATGAGAAAGAACGAAGTTCATTAGAAAAATACCAAGATTTTCTGTGACAGTCAAAGGCTCATATGTCTGAGCAAGGAACTGAGTTCATCATATTCTCAACAACCACTTTGTTCTGAAAATAGTAGAAGAATGAGATATTCTAATTAGGAAAATCAGTACTGCAGATAATTCTGCAGACTTATTAACAAAGGTGGTAACATGGATCGAGTTTCAATACTGCTTGGACTTGATCAATATTAATCGAGTATCCAGTATCTGTCGCCTAAGGGCGTACTGAAAGAGGCATCACATATCAATAGAAAATCACCGAGGTGGAGATTGCTGGACGGTGGCTTGATTTTCGAGAAGGCTACTGTTGAAATTTCAGCTTATTTTGAACCCATATCTTAACTATAGCATTGCCGCCTGGAAAGTCAAGATGGAGGTTTACAATTTCAAATTGGTAATCACCACTTATGATTTTTTGGTGCCTAGATAAACACCTTCATTTCTTCCTTACAAATTCATCCTTACCTGGTTATCTCTTAACGTTTAAGCTTCTGTTTATGTATGTGTGAGAAGTGATATTATCGGAGAGCTGTTTGTAATTCTTCTCTGAAAATATAAATAAATCTGTGTTTTCTCCCTTGAACGTAGGAGATTGTCGAACCATGTAAATTTTGGTGTTCGTTGGGTGTGTATGATGTTTGCACTTTATTTTCGGGTGTTCTGACAGGACAGTTTGAACTTTGAAAACTAGACAGTTTACCCCCTGTGAATTTCAAAATATGCAGTTTCCCCCATGGTTTGATTAGACAGTTTATCCCATTGCGGTTTGTGAATAGGTGCAAAACACCCCATGTATATGATTTGTGTGAGGAGGAGTGTGCTATGTTTTGAAAACTGCACGGATGGTAAAATACATATTTACAACCACGTGGTGATAAAGTGTTTATTATGCCAAAGGAGGATAAAACGCATACGTACAAACCACATGGGGTAAAATACATATTACCGATACCACATGGGGTAAATTTCCACGGCTCCCATGTAGAGTCATTTAGTTCAAAGCATTAACATAAAGTGGATATCATCCGTATCTTAAAATGGACAGGATAATTGAATGTATTAAATCTGACCAACAAAATATGTGAAGGCATGAAACAAGGCTTTTGTCTTAGCTATCCCATGGGGCACTATTCCATGGGGTAAATCTACCATACATTGAGGGTGCCCCATGGGGTAGCCAAGCCAAGACCTGAAACAAGAATCCAGTATGATCTTCGGCTTAGAAAATCAAAGACAGACGAAGCTTCTGATAATTAAGGAGGAAATGACTAGTTGCTGTATATCAAACTACAGTCGCTAAAGTTCTTGATTTGAATAATAAATATGTCGTCTCATAGAGTAATAAAATTTCTTAGTATATTTTAACAGTCTGTCTGATGCCATCAACTAATTAATTATGGCATAAAACAAATAATTTGCAGTGAAATTCAGGTCATCTTTAATATTATAAATGGCTGACGGATATGGCATTTATTAATATCAAGTAAACATATATAAATAAACATGTAATAATAAGAAAATTGGTGTTTGCTTTAGTATATTGCACGAGATTGCATTTAGATGATTTAGTAGAATTAGCAATCTGTCACGAGTACTTGATATTTTACGAAAATTACAGATAAATTTCAATTTTCTTTTTTTCTTTTTTTTTTCTTTTTTTCATTTTACGAAAGTGAGATGCTCTAGCTGGTCTGGCAGCTCAGCTGGGTAAGGGCACAAATGATACACGCATAGTGAGGCAAGTTCAAAGAGAAGATAACAGAATTTAAAGTCAATCCGCGATATCATTTACCAAAGCAGAATCTTTTTATATATGATGTTTTCTCTCAATAAAATTATTTATTTCTTGCTTTTTTCCCAGAGCTGCTAGAATTAGATAAACGAAAATTATATTCACGTCTGCGTTGATTGATAATAAATTGCTTAGGAAAAAACCATGTGATAAAGAAATCCACATATAATTATTTTATAATTATTATTATTATTATAAATTATACATATATATATATATATAATATATATAATACTAGTTAATTTTGCACCACTTAAAGCGCGGTGCCCGTGATTAGTTTACTTGGTCTCTCGTTTTCAAATCTATCTGATTTTGTTCTACAATGAAAGTAGTGTCCCAACAAAATTCTCTTTAATTTACAACAACGTGAAAAAATTATTGGTCATCCTTACAGTTCTTCATAGACACTTTTGAATAATGATAATCTGGAACGAAATTATAAAAAGCTAAACCTAGAGTACGGTCTAACAACAACACAAATTTGGTAAGGATCTTAATCAAATGATCGAATGAGAAACTAAAAAGAGAGAAAAGATCTGATGAACAAGATTTAGTAAACCTCTTAAAAGGTGGGAAACTCATTATCATAGAGATCAACGTAGTGCTGAAACTCGGGATCATTCAGCAAAGCAATGTGAGTTGGGAGTTTTAGCAAGCCCTCATTTTCCCCCTTGAGCAACACTCTGGTTTGGTAACTTCAGTAGTTGCACTGACACGAGCTTCTCCAAATATTGCAGCTACAGCTTAGTTACTGATGCTGCTACAACAATATTTACCACTCTGGGAACTTTCAACATTTAAACTAAAAAACCATGTTGAAAACCTACAGCTGATCGAGCCTAGAGCGGACACCTCCATCACTTATTAATCCAAGGAGGTGTAGTATTCCTGTTTCAAATGATTCTTTGATGTGGTTGAAATGTTCTCCTTCTTATATTCTGCCACATTCCAGAGTAAGATTGACAAGCTCCGCTCTATATCCAGAAACATAAAAAAATAAAAGAAAATATTAATGTATGATAACCTTCAAGTACACAAACTTGAGGGAGAAAGTTTTGCCATTCCAATTTGGTAAGATAAATAGACAATATTTAGAATAATTTTGGCACTTTTTTATTGCTTGATTCATTCGTTGATTGTCTTTCAAGTTGACTTTCCCAAATCAATTTCTCCCGATTACTCCCAATGTAAGAATCAGTTTATTGCTTTCTGCTTTATATTATATATCCAAACCCAATATATACAACTGCAACCACGTTGCCAAAAAGGTTAAAATCATGATAATCAAAGTAAATTAGAAGGGAAAAATTGAGTGTGAATCTCCAATATTTAATAATCAACGTAAATTCAAAAAAGGAAAAGTATGCCCGACAATAACACTGCGGCCACCATAAATCCCAGGTAATAAACCTAAATGAGTTTGAATATGAAATAAATAACAAAATGTAGCAAAAATGAGAGGAATTCATCTGGTATTGTGCTTTCTGGTTTGTGTCATGAAGGGAGAGCAATTCTGAAAAAATGTTGAGGGAAATTATGAGTGTAGGTTGAAGTCTAACGATGCTACACATACAATGGTCATTGATGGCTTCTGTAAAATAGGGGATCTTAAGAGTCCTTGTAAGCTGCTCAAGGAGATGCAAAGAAATGGACGTATACCATGTGCTTATAAATGGTTGTTGCAAGCAAGTACAGATGAAAAATACAAACTTGTTTCTAAATGCGATGCTTAATTTAGTTTAGGGGTTAATCCCATGATATTATATATAATATCTCACTGCGCTGACAATGATGGAGTTTCTGAACAACTACAAACCACAACCATAATCATTCATCAGCAGGCATTTGATCAAACATATGATAGGCATAATACAACCATTTCATCAAAGCACTATGAATATGATAAAGCGCAAAATTATCGATAAAAAGAGACAAATTCAAATAACCCAAAAAATTTATTGTTCATGCAATCGAAAACAAGAAATCATGATGTGTGAAATGAAAAAACCTTTTGCAAAGTGAAGAACGAAAGCCAAAAACAAACAATAAGGTTAAAGGGAAGTTGCGAGTAAACGAACGGACGTAAACGAAAACCTTTCATATTACCGCAATGAAGTTGTGAGTTGCCTCACCCGCCTCTTCGATACACATGATAACCATATGCAAGCGGGTAGAGAAATAATACACCCGTTTTCAAGAGTAAAAGGGCAGCAAAAATAAAAATATAAAAAATGTAACCCATTAACTGTCCGGAAGCAGCATAAATAACAAGCCCATAAGCCCATGACTGTACACATCACTTGACACTTATTATACTGTATATATATATATATATAATGTAATATGATAATATATTATATAATTATTAATTTTTTTAAATTAGTAAGGTGAATTCGTTTTTCCAAATAACGAATTACGGTAGTTTGATAACATATTTTCATGTTATGTATTTCACAATTTTTTTCTTAATATTTTGATATTTTAGCCCCAGTTATGTTCACATATATTTCACCGTAAATATTGCAGCATAATGTGTCTTTTGCACAACACAGAGCAACCCAATATCAATGATATGACAAGTTCAACCTAGCACAATGACAATACTCTAATGCTAGATCCAATTGTCCAATTTTGATGTAGATATGTGGATCCACATAAAAAAGTAGATCACACGAGTATTAGGTAATACACTTATGTTAAGAGTCTCATTTCCCAAAAATACTATAATTGCAGCCGAAAGTGTTGTGTCCACTGTGACACTGTCCACATTATTGAAATAGAGGCAGGAGGTTCAGCCTGCTAGAAATATCACTATCATTTAGTTTGTCCAGCCAGCCTCTACATCAGATAAGCACGGCTACATTCTAATTTTATCAGATATTAAAAGCATTCCTCGATGGAAGTTACCGAAGAAGCAAACTCTAACAGATAATCAAATATAAGAATCTTCTCTAACAAATTAACATCATATCACATTATTGAAGCAGTAGCAGAAAGCAGTTCCACTTCTATATATCCGAGCTTACAAACACCAGCACACATACAAACATATATATACATATTTATGTATCTTGGTCTTTACAAACACCTGTTTCATATTATTATTTTCGAAAGCAGTAATAGTACTTAACTACAGCGAAAAAGGGCCAAACATCTGTTATTGAAGGGCAAATCAAAACCTCGCATTTTAACATAGACAATGTAAGCGAGGAATGAAAGTAAACAAAAGACGCTATTCTTGAACTATTTCTAATGAAAAATCGCCAACAGAAGCTGACTTGTAACTTCTAACACCACATTTTCTTCATATCTTCTTTTTCTAGAAAGTAAAAGATAAATTTAATCTAAGCAACGGCAAAAGATATCAAAACCCCAAATTTTCTGATCTTTCACAAAAATCACTGTCTTTTACTCGATTGGTAATGAAGAGTTATCTAGTCCTAAGCAAGAAAACGCTGAGTTCTTGACCAGGGAACTCATCAGGGTTGATCAAATGGAAAGACTCTGAGTCAGCACTCCCCACAACACACTCATAGTTAGCCCGCATGTACAAGATTCCTTCTGAACCCGACCCAGACCCACACGGAATTACGCCCGCCCCGACTGTGACATTCTGCATGGTCTTCAGCATGAGCCTGTTCTGCTGTGTGGCCTTGCGTCGGACGGCAAAGCCGAGCTTTCGCCCGTTGCAGCACAGAGTCCACAGGGGGATTAAGTGAAGGGGGCATCGATGCAGCTCAGATTCGGCAGTTTCCGTGGCATTGAACTCGAGGGCTATTCGCACTAGCCCACATTGCATTTCTTGGATAAGAGTGGTTGTGGGGATCGAGAGCTCGAGTAGGAGAGAGGGCCGAGTATTGAGGCGGCTGTGCTGTATGCAGAACCGCACGTGACCGCCTCTACGGCTGCCGAAGATGGTTCCAATCACCATTGTTCTGGAACAACGCGGCGGCGCATGGGAGATAGCTGTAGAGGTGGGAGTGGTAGGATCAGAGGAGGATGAATCACCTTCTTCGTGGGGTTCTTGTTCTTGTTTTGTGGTTTCTCGACTGTCGAAGTGTTTCTTGTCATCAAGGTCGTCCCGGAGTGAAGTGCTCAGGCGTTTCTTAACACCGGAGGAGGGAGGTCGTGGGGTGGGGGTTGGGTTGAGGCATGGGAGGAGGAATCGACGGAGGCTGTCGATTTTTGTCATTATTGATCAATTTTATATTGTTTTCTTGATGAAATTGAAGAATTAGAAAATGAGTAGAGAGAATTTTCTTTTTTGTCTTCTTGATTTTTAAAGACTGTGATTTGTCTTATGTGAAGAAAGATCAGTTACTGTATGGCCTATATATAGGCCAAGCTTGAAAATACGCGCAGAAAATATGGAGGGAAACGGCAATAGCCGTTAAAAAATTAATAATAATTTCAAATGACATCAGAAATTTAGCTGGATAACTACGAAAAAATCGATGCTATGGTTTTCTGTGTGCAGCCTTCACAGTGACAGAAAAATTCAGGATTTGACCGTTGACCAAATTGTTTGACTCATGGAATAGAACAAGTGGAAAAATTATAAGGCATGATGAGCCATTTTCAAACAGGAAAATAGATCATCTTCATTCACCCTTGGGTCGGTCACTGTTATTTGTCTGTCAAATAAGCAATGATGGGCTGTGACAGATCAAGTAATAGCTAATGAAATTGTGAGTTTGGGTGGTTGAGCTGTATTTACAGAGCTTCAATCTTGGTTCTTATATTAAACTTTGGTTTTTCGACCAAATGTAATTTCGTGTTTCGGACTTTTTCTACGCTGCGACATGTATTTGTGTGCTTGAATTTCAATTGCTCGCATGAATACTATTATTGTTGCAGCTAATAGAATCCTTTTCATCAAGTCACACAACAATAAAATTTATGGCCAAGTAGTGTTTCAATTTCCTTCGGCAGAGATGATATTGGTTTTCTAGAAGTTCCAGGGAACTTGCTAGCATACTTGGTTTTTCTGCCAGAAAAAATGAAAGGAAAATTGCTTCTTCAATTGGTCATTGCACACCAGACCACCTTGCCCAATCAACAAACTGCATGCCACCATACACATTGTTGGCGAATCTTACGCCAACGGTAAAAGCCAATGCAACAGGTGGAACCTGCTTTGCTAGTGGAGATGCCTCGACTATACGCTCAAGCCCATTGATAATCTGATATCGAGTGTTTGAAGAAACCGCCAGAAACACACCTGGAGAAGATATTTACACTTTAGCAGAGGAGAGGCGGAGGATCTTGTTCCAGCACAAGCAATCATCGAGAAAAGGGTTTCAAAAAAGCCATACAACAGTCTAGAGCACCGGCAAATCAGTCCTTAAAAGAGGATAGGCTATTGGCATAATTTAACACTTGAAAAAGATATCTTCACACTGGCATCATTATTCTAGGTACTTTTCTTCGAAAAAGGTAAGATTCTGTATTTACAAAAAAATATCATAGAACTTTTGGTTCGAAAGGCCACGGAATAAAGCAACTTACCCCAAAGTGCTGCACTCTTCAAAAGAGGGGGAACTGGAATGTCATCATCTGATTTTTTAATGCTCCTGATGCAAAATAAAATAAGCAGACATGCCTTAAGAATGTATATTAAGAAATAAACAACAGGATCAACTTTGGTATACTGAGTTCTATCTACTGAAAATTTTACCAAAGTTAAAAATTGTAGAAACTGAACATAATGAAATAAGCGAAGAAAAAATATTGCATTATACTGATTTGTTTTCGATCTCAATTGATAAATAGATCATAATGAAACTCAAACTCAATCTCAATGCAAAAGTTGGAAATGAAGCCTTCCGAACACAAATATACCTCTTGGCTGTCATAATCAAGTTTGCAATTCCTTGGCCAATAATACCACATCCAAATCCAACCAATCCATACATAATTCCCTGAAACCACGCATATATCATTGCTGTATATCAACGAAGAAAGGGACGAGAAAAGGGGAAAAATGGAAAACATTGTTTATTTTTATCAAAAAATAATTAGTCAAAAGAATGCCTAAAATTGTTATACTATCATTATATCATATAATGTTCCTGAGTCATAAAATTGGTCATATCTATGGACAGAAAATGCACTGTTACCTTATAAAAATAGGTAGCAATTCTCTGATTTATCGTAAATGTTGATCCAGGCCGCTCTGCTTCAAACACGCTACATCACAAAAAGTTAAAAGAGTATTAACCAGCTCAGTTATCAAAAAACAGAAGCTGTGAACAAAAAATAGCACCCCCACAGTATTGTAAAACCATACGAGTCCAATTTCATAATTTAATCCACTCTATTTAGTAAGGGTAGAAACCTGCTAGGAAGAGCCCCATAAGCTCTCGTCATACGGCCGAGATATCCCTGAGACATAGATGGTTGTCCGATTCGAGCATACGGTGCTAGCATACCAACTAGAGCAACATTGACAACCACCCCAACAAGAAGATCCGCAGTATAAAGCTCAAATTCAGCCCAAAAGTCTTTTCCCCTCTTTTTCACTTCCGCAAATGTTGCACAACATGAATCAATAACTATCTGAAGAAAATATAAAAATAAATTTTTAACAGTGTGATGAGAAAATGTTAATAATTTTCCTAATATACCATGACAGTAAACACTGATAAAGCAGTACATCTTGTAGACATGAATGGCCACTGAAAGTAAGAAAATATTATCAAATCACAAGCGAACTGGGAGCTCACATGGTATCAGTCATAGTCAATTTGAGATTATGCATAGGTCTATCTCAATGCTGCAAGTACACAAATTTAATTTGAGGCAATGAATCTCAAATGATGATATATTTGAATACAATTATCGTGTCATGATTTGGAGATCCAATGGCTCACTCTAAGCTAGAGGACAACCTGGAGGGAATCTAGATCTGTTTCGTTGTACAAGTGCTTCCACTAACTAAATGTGCTCTCCGAATGGAAAAGAATAAGAAACAAGATACAAACCTCTGTTCCGATTTTGAAGAGAAATGATGGATCAGCCAGCATCCTGTTTCTAAGCCAAGCTGATGATCTTGTTAGGAATCCGAGGAGTCCCGTCGATCCCTACAATCTCAACATGATAAAACATCATAGATTTTTTCTCGGCAATGTTTAATTTAACATTAAGTAAAATTTACCTGCAAGTCCAAATATCTAAGAAGAAACACTTTCCGGAGTCCCACGGTCTTGGCAGCCTCCAACATATCAGCTGGAAGGTTAATTCCATGTGCCTCTGCCTCTAGAATCACCTCCTCAAACTTCAATATCGGCCCAAACTCTTCTTCTTCATTATCACCTCCATTGTTATGCCCGCCACCACCGCCACCGCCACCAGAAAATTTTCCTATCCAGTTTCCATTTCCACCACTCCCATCAATGAAATCCCCACCACCACCATCTATTTTAGTATCAGGTGTGGATACATAATTTTCCCCCCCAATTCTGACGTCTTTCCCAACATAATCATCATCACGTGATTCGGTTGCGGTTGTCACTACTACAACAGGTTGAGGCTCAGGCTCCGGATTCAATGCATTGACAATCACAAGCCTATGCCTTTTGTCACTATATAGCAAGTTCCCATTTGTTCTAAACCCGTTAAAATTGCAATTTTGAAACTTTTTAAACATCAAACTTGATGCCCCAAAGCACCTAGACAATAATATATCATGCTGCAAATTCTTGAAGAGGGCAATTCTAGTACTTGAAGAACAACCCGCCATTTTGATTACTCAACAGCTCAACAAGATATTACAGGGTGAAAGTTCGACAAATTGTATAAAAACCTATTGCCAACTAACAGCTTACAACCACGTCATCAAAAGTAATACCAAATTAGTGGGAAAACTGAAACTCGATGAAAAAGATTACCATGTCGAGAAACTGGGTGGGAAAACTGGATTGGAGTAATAATTCTTCCATCGTAAATGCGAGCGAATTGGCAGAATCAGGAAACACGAATTCGAAGAAATCTGCAATAATGCTCGAGTAAGGAGCGAAGTGAGAGAGACGTTACTGTCAGCCTCGTAATGTTGAGTGTAGTAAGATGTGGCGGCTGGTGAATGATTCGTTCATCGGTTCCTCACGCGGACCCTAATTTCAATAGTGTAGAATAGGGTTTCTTCTTGTAATTTTCCATTGTACATACAATTTTCTCTACATGTGACCAACATAATATACACTAGATTTATATGATTGTTATCTCAAAAAATTATCGGAGAGCATAAATTAAACCATCATTTATTCCCTTTATATAATTGAAGGCATTAAAAGTCAATGTAATCATTTCATCTGACATGCTTTTGTCCATTACGACACTTTATTAGAACTTGAAATGTGAGGTGTCATCCTGCATGCGTATACATGTGTCAATTCCATATCAAATTTTGTGCACTGTCTCTTCTCTTCCCGGGTGGGGTCTCTCTCTTACCGGGTGGTGTCTCTTCTCTTCTCGGGTGATGTCTCTTCTCTTCCCGGGTGGGGTCTCTTCTCTTCCCGGGTGGGTCTCTTATCTTATCGGGTGGTGTCTCTTCTCTTCCTGGGTGAGTCTCTTCTCTTCTCGAGTGATATCTCTTCTCTTCCCGGGTGGGGGTCTATTCTCTTACTGGGTGGTGTCTCTTCTCTTCCCGGGTGGGTCTCTTCTCTTCCCGGGTGGGTCTCTTCTCTTCTCGAGTGGTGTCTCTTCTCTTCGCGGGTGGGGTCTCTTCTCTTACCGGGTGGTGTCTTTTCTCTTCTTGGGTGTAGTCTCTTCTCTTCTAGGGTGGGGTCTCTTCTCTTCTCGAGTGGTGTCTCTTCTCTTCGCGGGTGGGGTCTCTTCTCTTCCCGGGTGTGTCTTTCTCTTCTTGGGTGTAGTCTCTTCTCTTCTAGGGTGGGGTCTCTTCTCTTATCGGGTGGGGTCTCTTATCTTCCCGGGTGGGGTCTCTATTCTTCCCGGGTAGGTCTCTTCTCTTCTCGGGTGAGTCTCTTCTCTTACCGGGTGATGTCTCTTCTCTTACTGGGTGATGTCTCTTCTCTTCCCGGGTGGTCTCTTCTCTTCCCTGGTGGGGTATCTTCTCTTCCTAGGTAGTGTTTTATATTAGGTATTTTATTTATACATCCCAATGTTTTACAAGTGCATTTCAGCCCAATTGTTATGCCTTAATTTATTCAAGGTATAACAGTATGCCATAATTTATTCAAGGTATAACAATGATTGATTATCAGGGTTGTGGCTTAGCATTCGTCACCCCTTATCTCGTAAACGACTCGAGTTCGAGTCAGCCCTCCACTAATTTAGGAATTAAAAAAAAATATGGGTACATATACATGTACATTAATGTCTATCTTTGTTATGTAAAATTCTTTGATTTTAATTTTAAAAAAATAAAATATACTCCATTACCAACTCGAAGTTCATGTTGAATTATCAGACATGGGTTTTAAAAATAGAAATTAGGTGAAGTAAGTTTATAAGAAAGCATAGATACGGTTTAGGGAGGGATGCATAGAGTATGCATGAAAGAGTCATGACGATCATTTAATATTTTTGAACTAATTTAATATACTCGACTATTACTCTTTGTTTATTGACAAAGAGAATACAAAATCATAACTTAAAACCAGTTAAGGTATACAGTAGATGAATGAGCAATACGGAGCAAGCTTACCATCTGGGAAAAATATCTGAGAGAACTTCTCCGGTTGCCGAAAGAAAACTGTGCTTTTCCTAGCCAATTAAATGACGGAGCCCAAGATTCCTATGAAATTTATGTGAGGTCTCACCAAGAGATCAAATTAAATTGATACATAGTGTTTATGTTTTATAAAATTATAAGATACAGAATAATTTTCATGAATTTAACAGCAACAATAATATATTTCCTATAAATAATTTAATTCACTCGTCGATTCTTATCAAGATTTGTTCCCAAAAGATTATATATTATCCGTGCATCGGTCGTTGTCGTCTGGGTGGTGTAGTTGGTTATCACGCTAGTCTCACACACTAGAGGTCCCCGGTTCAAACCCGGGCTCAGACATTTTTTGGTTTTGTTTTTCTATTTAAATACTTATATTCATTCTCTAGCACATTTTCTACGTTTACCCTGAACCTCAAAATAGAAATTTTCAGAGTGTCAGCGATTCCTCACCATCGAATCCCTCCCTCAATCATCAATCGCACCCTTTTCTTCACTCCAAATTATTTCCCCTCTGTCGTCAATTGAATTGCGTTGTTTCTTTTTCCAGATTTTTTCGTGCCTAGGGTTACTCTAAATCGTTTAGATCAAAATATCTGGTGAATTGAATATTAATAATGGATTGGGGAAACGTCACGACGGAGGATCTGATCGAGGCTCTGCGAGAAGTGGATTGGTCTTCGCCGCCGCGTCCGGTTTCAGAATTCTTCTCCCGATTCACTGTCCCACGTTCTTATGCTAAATGGAACAGTCGTTTCAAGTGCAATCTGTATTAGTACGATTCTTCTCTGTAATTACTCTTATAAGTATGTATAGACGAATGTGATTACTGATCAATTCTTGTGTTCGAGAAGAATCGATGAATTGTTGGGTGAATGATCAAGGACTCCAAGGAGTGCTTGATTTGTAATCCGATTCCAAAATCTGATTTTCGACTCAGTGACTTTGAGCTACTTTTTTTATCCGTTAAATGATGTCTATCTATGGTCATAGTATTGTGATTGCAGATTGTTTAGTTTCATGATATGGAGGGACGGGTAAGGAAAACAATATGAGAAATTGGTGGAGTTCTTGGTTTGATGTCTGATCTTTGTTATCTTTTGTTATCAGAAAATATATGGGTCTGATTTTTCTGCTCTCTGTATTATTATTTTTCTCTATGTACATCAGAAAAGTTTGTAAAGTGTTTTTCCCCACATTTTTAACTTGTTTCTTGTGCTGTTTTGTTCTTTTTCAGCTATCGGACCAATTACTTCATAATGATTGTCTTCATTCTTGGTAAGGAACCAAAGACGAAGCTATTGGAACCTGATTCTGTACATGCCATGCACTCACATATCGATGCTTGTTTTTGGATTTCTAATACAAGTATCTTCATGCTTTGGAGTTTCAGGGATGGGATTTCTTTGGGGGCCACTTGCTATTGTAGCTGCATTAATGACAGCACTGAGCATTGCGTTTCTGAATGATAGGTACGAATTTCCAAAGAAGTCACCTATATGTGCTACTTTTTATGCTATTTAATCTGTAGTCCGTACGAAGTCGTCATCCTTATATTTAAGTTATTTTTTTGTTTTCCTTATTTGGCTGGATGGATTTTGTTCTTCTTGTTTTATGAAGTTTCCTAAAGGTGCAAGTTCTGATCTTGGATGTGGGAAATATACTCTAGAATCAATTGAATAACTCGCAACTGGAGTATCGCAGACAGCTGCCACTTTAAGTTAGTCTAAAGCAAATTAATGCTGATTCATCTGAAAAATGGCTGATAGCAGCTGCTTTCCTATTTTCTATGCCCCATAATCCGAAACTAGCATATCTACTGGACACTTTTGAGAATGTAGCTTCAAATTTTACCCCTCTCCTGTTTTGTGTTATCTACAAGTTGCATTTTCGACGTTATGCTCAGAAGTTTCTTTTGATGTGTCATCATGAGCTCAAGATGGCTGATATTCCAAAGCAAGTACTATAGGCTGTGAAGAAATTATGGCGAACTGTTGAGTGTCATCTGAACTACGTGGGTTGTCGGGTCAATAATGATTCTGTCATTTCCCTGCCCTGTGAATCCCTCGACCTGCCTTGATCAACTGAAGCTAGAGCTGATTCATTTAGATATTTTATTTGTTAATAAATTTCCATACAGCTTTGCAGGTACTTTCAGTGAAAAGGTCACGAGAACTGTTAGGAAGTTTTCTCCACATTTAGCTGCCAAAATGAGGCCTTCCCTTACGTAAGTACATTTGCAACTTTGTAATTGTTAAGCGTCCAAATGCTCCCTTACCTAGATATGTCATTTATATAGGCCTGTAATTCGTGGGCGACCATCTGCGAAAAGAGCAATTCATGTATGTGGACAGCCTCGATGGGTATTTGTCTTGTTATTTTCTGTGGGTAAGGAATTTTTGAGCTGTTTCCATCAGAAAAGGGGTGTCATTTGAAGATTAAGCCGTGATGATTTTTCTATAATATTCTATTTGCAGTTAGTTTCATCCTCTGGTTTGTTTCTTGTGGCCTTTTTACTCTCTTGTGGGCATTCGCCATTGCCCTTCTTGGTAATATTCTTTTTGTTGGTTTTTTTTCCTTTGTGATTCTGATATCCTCTAAACTATAAACCCTCCCTCCTCAGCCACCCTCATTCATGCAAGCTTTAGAACACCAAATCTCAAAGCTCGTCTGAACACATTCCGTGAGGAATTCCGTGCAGTTTGGCGCAACTATAGTGACCTTTAGTTTGCGGAAAGAGCAAGTAAGTTACTTTGCTTGGATCAACCTCTAATTAATCTCTCTGTCTTCCTTTCCTCTTATTTTTATTTATCTATTTTATCTTATAAGTTTTGTTGGTCTTATAACTTCTGTCTTGTTTGTGTAGTTGCATGATTGTTTCAAGGGGAATATTTTTCTTTCTAATCTTAAAAGATGGAAAATAGTCCTGCTATCCGACTGTTTATGTGGGTACGATGACTTATGTACTGCTTTATCCTAAAGTATGTCATTTTTTCCTTGCAATAATACATTGCTGGTGTCATAATTTTAAATCACGTAGTTTCCCTGAAGTTGTTGGGGAAACAGAATAGGCGGGTAGTGCTTAACTAAAGAACTTTAGTGTTACTATCTGAATGTAATGTTATTAACAGTTAAGTGTGAAAATGAGTAAACAGTGGAAGCAGTCTTTACTATTGGTTCAAAAAATTATGGTGTCGGTTGAAAAACAAGCTGCCGATTAACCTCCGTAGTTATTATAGCGTACCATCCTTTCAATTTCTTCAATAAAAAGTGCAAACGTCATCATTTATCCTTCTGATTTATTTGAAGTTATTGGCTAGCATGTGTATTGGATAAGCATTTAGGCATGTTGCGAATGAGGTTGTACTGTTCACTTAGAACGAATATTGTCTCTATCTTCTTCATGCAGTGGATCTGTTTAATCTTTCTAGTTTTCGTGTTTATATTATTACTCTATTCCATGTGAAAATCGAATCCCCTTTTCATTATCATCTCAGGTACGATCCTGCCATTCAAAATCTTGCGATGATATTTGCTTCTTTACGTCGGGTGCTTGTTCGTCATGGTAACGTATCTGTTCTCTACGCAACGTTAGCTTTTCATCGAAACGCTAGCTTTTCATCGAAACGCTAGCTTTTCATCGAAACGCTAGCTTTTCAACTCTTTCGATGTCATATGTTCGAATTTCAAGAAGCATGCGCAGCTAAGATCTGCAGATTGGTAGAAGTAGAAGGGTGTAAATTTCTTGGAATGTCAGAGTTCACCGGTTATTGACGGTTGTGATTTGGTTATGGGAAATCTTTTGGATTTTATATTAAAGATTTCCTACTACGGTTTACTCATTGTCTACTTTTACTTGGCGTAAATAGGAGTTAATGCTATACGAGTAAATTATAGGTTTTAATGACCAAATATTAGTTTTTGAAGCATGCTCCATAAACATAATAATGACTTCAAAAATCGTCATATTTTTTAATTCTTTTTATAGAAATCTTTTAAAAATGTCGGCTTCGTCCACCTGGTCCATATTACGAATTAGATTACTGAATGATTCTACTCCCACCTTGATGAAATTCTTGAAGCTTACTTGAATCAGAGCTCAATAATCAAGTATAAAAGCATCGGTTAAGTTTGATCGAATTCTCTCACCAAGATATGCATTGTTTTCAAAACATAACCAAATGCTGGTTGATCGTCTATGATGGACTGACACTCCTAAAAATCACTCGGTCTAATGTCGTGTAACGTAGGACACCCCCTTTTCATGGGGGATATATTCCAATATCCATCTGTCAAAGGTTTATGTGAACATAAAAGCTTTTTTTTTTTGTTCATGCTCCAGTATAAATTAGATTTCACCTTGGAATGTATCCCCCATGAAATATGAAATACAGATCCCACGTGATCCAAAGATATAGCATCACCCCTTGGGCTCCTTAAGGTTAGGGACCATTAACGTCTATTTAATATCTTGTCGTCAATTGGTATTGATGGTGATTAATGTTTTTCAGAAATAAAATTTGTATATTAAAAAATTTCGGAATAAAAGTTTAAAGATCTTTTTTCGAAGAATGTAATTACCGCCAGAGTGCTCAACTTCAATACTTGTATTTTGAGTTGACTACGGACTTCCCTACACAATCCTATAAACTGAATGAAAAAGGGTAGGTGAATGGTTGTATTTAATTTACATCTGTGGAGCATGAATGACAAATTCTGAGCAAAAATGGTTACTAGATCATCAATATACAAGACAATCCATATACCTAGTATTCAATGACCTACTAATCCCAATCCTATGTCGTTGCTACTTGCTCATGAATCATCGTATGTCTTAACATTTACCCAGAAAGCTTTCTTCACATCTTGTACCTAATTAAAAAATGGTTGAGAAAACATTCATTTTTCTTATAATCAATGACCACGTGAAGATTCTATTGAGCCGTTGTCAGCCCTTCCATATAATTTGTGAAGAACTATCATAAAGAGATTGAGTGGGGGTGCTTAAAGAATAGTTGCTAAGTGACTTTTGTGGTGAGGTGTAAGCATGTGAAGAGCAACATTTATAAATAGATAACTCGAGTCTCCAGTTTTTAGTCTTGCAAATTATTTGTGAGGTTCGTGTGCTGTAGATTATTATTATTATGTTATAAAATGCTAGAAATTGCACTAGAAATTTAATTTAATTTATAAATACACAGCAGCGTAATAGAATTCAATTATGTTAAAGAGCTAGTTACAATTTACTTATGTGGTATCGATAATAGACATTTTGGCACATATTGTAAATAGACATTTTACCCCCACATGTTATCTCTAATAGACATTTTGTCCCATGTTGTTTGTAAATATGTAGTTTACTTCCTATGGTTTTAACAATAAGCACTTTACTTCGTGTGGTTGTAAAACATATCATATACGAAGGGAGTATTTTGCAACTATTCACAAAATTCAGTGGAGTAAACTGCATATTTTCACAAACTACATGGGGTAAATATCTATTTCAATTAACATAGTGTAAACTGCATATTTTGAAAACCAATGGGGTAAAAAATGTCTATTTTCAAACCACAGTGACATAACATACTCTGACTATTTGAAAAAACACCGGTGGTTCGCCAATGTTAACGGTAGAAAATATATCCCCATTAGTTTGATATTGTTGAGTGAATATGATTGTATTCATTTTCTATTAGATGGACTCATGCAAAGTGCCCACGTATCTTTTGGAAATGAAATTTTACCAATCTTTATTCGATGTTCTCGTTTAAATTATTTGGAAATTCTATCTTGTTAACTAAGACAACCAAATATATCGCTGTCGCGTCCGAGCATGCTTCATATATACATCATTAAATAGCTGTCTACAAGAAAAGCCGAATGATACGCATTTATAAAAGTGGAATTTTGAAAGTATTAGCGAACTAAGATTCACGGTACCATCGTTGTTTCCTTGATATCACAGACTGGCCCATGTTTTCTCCCTCTCTTTCAAGCTAACTCCATGTGTACCCGTACATATTCCATTATTATCCCCTTCATTCTCACAGTTGTTGCCTTTTATATTCCCTCATCCGATCCCTTCTATAATTCCATAATTAATCACAATAATTAGTGCTAATTAATCATGGGTCTTTAGCTGTGGAACAATCCGTCTCTCTTAAGCCGAATGAGGGGAATGAGCTCAATCAAAAATGGGATATTACTCGAATTGGGCTCAAGCTGTTGCGATGGCTTGCGGCTTCATGCTGTTGATTGGGTTGGCCTGCTGTTGTCTCGGCAGCAAACCACGGCGGCACGGAAACACTAGCAGCAGCACCGGGGCTTGTAGTTGCGACGGTGGTGTGTAAACTGTAAAGTCCGATCAAATATACGTTCGGGGAAAGCTGGCCATACGTTTTCTATGTGAATATAAATATAAATTTATTTATTACTTGTATTAATTTATTGGGGACTCTTTTTTTTTTTTTAGGGCCTTTTGTTTTTTGATTTGGCTTTATTAATTTATCCAGGATAGTTCGATTGTGACTTTGATTGCATTGTGTTTTTTTTTTTTGGGGGAAATAACTGATAAAACATTTGTTCTTCCTTTTTTATTCATTTAAGCCAAAAAATATATTCCATCCAGTTAAATTTGTTTAAGAGGGCTTTAATTAACTCCCACTTTTACAAGTAAAAATTCCTCTTTTAAAAAATGAGTATGATTCTTGAAATTTACTCTAAAATTGCTAATTGGACAAAAGAAAGTAAAAATATTCCTCACTTACTATTTTTATATATCTAGTTGTTTAATCATTCTAATAATAAAACTATTCTGTCATCGTATTTTTAAGTTTTTTTTTTTTTTTTTGCGTTTTTCAAGGTAAACCAAATAGAGAAGATGGAGCGTCATTAATACATTTTGGAGTATAAATAAAATGATTACTGAAGTTATCTTTGATATCGCCCAAAGTACGCCGCTGAAGTGGTCCCAACCAAGACAAACCATTAAATTATGGGATTAAAGAAAAAAAGACGTAATTATCTACATGCAGCTTCAATCGCTGTTACAGACGGTGTTCATCCTCCATTAAATATTAGTAATGACTCTGAAAATCGAAATTTATGTACGTAAACAAGACAAGAAATACGTAGGGAAATATATAACAGAGCCCATCAAGATTTTTTGTCTGGATTTTCTGGAACGAACGGCTGTGGGATGAACCAATTTTCTAAAGCACTAGATAAGCGAATTTTGAAATTGTATGCATTCGGAGAAACGTTATTGAAGTGGGTTTGCGAAAATGGGGGTGATTAAAGTATTCTAGGGTTTTGGAGAGGGCCCTTTGCCCCTTTTTTCATTTCTTAGGAGAAGGGCGGCACTTCAGATTTTAAGTACGGAAATACATTTTTTTTGAAGTAAAGATGAAGGATTTGTTTGGAGGTCCAGGAACTGTGAGTGGCTTGCTGTTAATTTTCGTGCATTTAGTAATGATTTCAATTTTCGTCCATCACTATCTGATTTTCAATTTTCGTGCATCAGTATCTGATTTTAATTTTCGTGCATCAGTTACTGATTTTCATTTTTCGTGCATCACTTACTGATTTTCAATTTTTGTGCACCAGTTACCGTTAATAATTATTCACCAGTTATTTTATAATTTTCATGCAACAGTTATTTTTTATAATTTTGGTGCACCAATTAATTTTTCTCTGGGTCATCTTCTTCGTTGCAAGTTTCAGATTGTAAATTCTGAATGAGCAAGAAGCACGAACACCAATTCAGACTGTATATATATATATATACTCTTATACACATACACACACATACCAGAATTGAAGAAAAAAAATCTGGAACGAAGTGATGAAACGAAAAATCGAAGAGTTGAAGAGAAAAACCAACTGTAAGAAATCGTAACGGGCGAGAGAGATTTACGAGGATATTTGAATCGCAGTGGTGAAAGAAATAGATCGAGCAAAATGCTGAAAGTAAGAGATTGAAATTTTTTGAGATTTCCGTCTTTTCTTATTAACGGCATTTTTGTCATTTTAACCTAAAGTTGACTTAAATTATGCAAGTTTTTTTCCTGGACTAGGATGAATAAAGTTTTATCTTTGGGTACCGGCCTGAACTTTCCCCTAAAAAAATTGAGGGCGAAAAATAATTAGGGGATTAAATATAATTTTAGTGGGACAAATGTAATTTTTAAGGGGCAAACTTCGATTTTTGGAGGGTAAAATCAGTTTTTCTTAAAAAAAATACAAAATTTTTTTTTTTTGCATGATACACTTACCCAACTTGGCTCCTCCCCTTTTTCGATTTAAAAATTAAAATATAGCAAAACAAAAGTAAAATTATGAAAATACCGTACAAAATATTTGGTTTAATTTTTAAGGTAAATCGTTTCTTCAACAAACGATTTGAACTTTTTTTTTCAAATTTTTATTTTTTTTTTAAAATAAAAGGTGAATTCGTTTCTGTAAAGTAAATTCGTTTCTTACAGAAACGAATTCACCTTTTTCATTTTTATTTTATTTTAAATATAATATAATATATTATTATTATATATAATTATAAATAATTATTATTATATTATATAAAATATAATATACATATATATAATATATATATATATATGTATCTGTATATATTATATATTACTGTATATATAAATTATTATATATATGTTATAATAAAAATAAACAAATTATTGTATTTGAGTCTTGTCGAGCGGTATAACTCATTTCGAACATGTGTACTTTGATAACGTCTCGTTACCATCTTGTCGGACCATAATTATGGACAGATCATACCTCACAGATTAATTATTATTATCGGAAAAAAAAAGTTGTAAGGATGCAACTCATATTTTAGATATCACGCTGTAAGGATGCAACTCATGTTTTACATCACCATCAAATTATTATAATATTAATATAATATATACACATATATATATACATGTATATAATTATAATTATTATAATAATAATAATTATAATAATAATATTATTATTTATTAATAATAGTTTGTAAGATTGGAAAGCGCATAACGTAAATTATTGGCATAGATGACAGATGTGTAATGGGGAGCACTCCCTTGGGGCATGAATGTAATTAGACATTTGCCTGAAATGATAATGGTTTTATGTCCGGTCCGATTTTGAAATCCTAGCTCGGGGTAAACATGTTCGTAATGGGTTGTCGTGCTCGGCACTGATAAAATTATAATAATAATAATAATAATAATAATATAATAATAATAATAATAATAATAATCAACGCGTAGAGGGAGTGCTCCCCGTGCCGAGTGCACCCTCTAATGACGTCTTGTTACCAGCTCGTAGGGCCATGATCGTAGGCAGAACATGCCCTGTGATTTAATATTTACATATATATATATATATATATATATATATATATATATATATATTATTAATAAAAAATAAAGGTATAATATACATACATATATATATATATATATATATATATATAATTACAGTGTTGTGCCGTGCCAGTGTCGGCCCACGGGCCGATAACCCATGGCCCGTCACGATCTATGTCCCGGGCCGTGCCTGCATGACATGACACTATAGCAAAATGGGTCGTGTCGTATCGCTCCGTGTCGTGTCGTGTCGTGACGTGCCCATGTTGTGACTCGTGTCTTCCGCTCCGTTGACATCTCTATGTAATAATCGTAAGTCTTATTATAACAATAATAAAAAAATTACAATAATAATAAATCTGTGGGGTATTACTATTATAATAAAAATTAGAGGGAGCACTCCCTTTACGCGTTGATTATTATTATTATTTTTATTATTATTATTATAATTTTATCAGTGCTGAGCACGACAACCCATTACGAATATGTGTACCCCGAGCTAGTATTTTCAATCGGGCCAGACATAAAACATGAGTTGCATCCTTACAGCGTGATATCTAAAATATGAGTTGCATCCTTACAACTTTTTTTTTCGATAATATAATTAATCTGTAGGGTATGATCTGCCCATGATCATAGTCCGACAAGATGGTAACGAGATGTTATCAAGGTACACATGTTCAAAATGAGTTGTACCGCTCGACAAGACTCAAATACAATTATTTTTTTATTTTTATTATAACATATATATAATAATATATATATATATTAATATATAATATATACAGATACATATATATATATATATATATATTATATATATATATATGTATATTATATTTTATATAATATAATAATAATATATTATATTATTTAAAATAAAAAAAATGGAAAAGGTGAATTCGTTTCTGTAAGAAACGAATTCACCTTTTATTTTTAAAAAAAAAATAAAAAATTGAAAAAAATGTTGAAATCGTTTCTTCAAGAAACGATTTACCATAAAAAAGTAAACCAAATGATTGGTACTGTATTTTCATAAATTTATTTTTTTTTGGCTATATTTTAAATTTTAAACCCCCCTTTTTCCTATTATGAATTTTATGAACATATATTTAGTAATTCTTTGTACTTCGTAATAAATAAAATATTATAGTTGACATCCTCAATTACATACGTAGCTTACTATATTTCATAAGTCAGCAGGCGCACAAACTCAACTTATCAATAACTGAACATATTCATTGAATCTATACTAAATTATTATGAATAATTGAGTGCGAATTAAAATAAAGCAATGAGTTGACCAGTTTTCACCAATAAATTACATTTCAATTATTGGGTTATGCTTAATAAAATTATCTACGTGCTATTCAGCAATTGAGTAATGCCATCAATTATTCGACGCTAATTGTTTGATTATGATATGGAGGGTTGTAGTTGGTTCAGTTTTCTACTTGCCGGTGCCACAATTTATATAATCTCTGTTTTTTTTATTATTAGATTGAATTATTGTAAGTGAAGAAAGTTGTAGTTTGAATATCACCAAATGGGTGAACTTTGGACATTTACCAAATTTTGTATTTTATATTCTGCCAATCTCTATTTCTTCATCCCAACTTGGGAAAATGATCGAAATGTAATGGTAATATGTCTGTTTTTTTTATGCTACCTACAGGAGGAGATATCACATTTTCCCATGTAGAATACTCTATATTGATGGTTTGATTGTCTCTAAGGATAGTAACCTTGTATGGTGGATGAGATGATCAAATAGATTGTTTGGGATTTTCATGTTTTTTGTTCATCCAATTTATGTAGAAGTATCACTTGTTGAAAAGGCACAACAAATCTATGTTCCTAATCAGGGACGAATCTACACGGGAGTGAGGGGCTGCCCCCCTCAAAAACTATTTGTTATTATATATTTATACTACATCTTTAACAAACAAAGGGCGTTGGAGTGGTGGTGAGAACTGGACATTTGAATCCCCTCAACCCATGTGCGAATCTTGTTGAGGGAGTTCGATAATCTGTGCACACAGGGAATGTGGAACATTGTTTTTGTGTATAATTATAATATTTTTATCATGAAAATTAATTTTAAATAATTAATGATATATTTAACTTTATATTTTTATCATAAAATATATTTAACTTTTAAAAAATCTTTGACCATGATATTTTTCTAAAGTCATCCTATTATCTCAATCAATTAAACAATAAAAAATCAAATTTTTGACTATTTTTTTAAAAAATACTTGTTTTGATTAATAAAAAACAAGAAAGAAATCTATGTCAAAAAAACAAGAAAGAAAATCATCATTACTATTAAATTAATTATCAAAGATTTCAAGTTTTTTTATATTTTGATTTAAAGATTTCAAATCTTGTTAGTTTGTCAAATTAGTTATGAATTTACAAAAATATTGATTTTCAAATGATTTAGTTGAGCCCCCACACCAAAAAAAAAAGGATAAATGAGAAGCTTTTACGTTTTTTCACTTGTTAAAGAATACACATGAAAAAATACAACGAGACTCAAAAACCTATATATAATATAATTAATTTGCCCCCCCCTCAATAAATGTCCTAGATTCGCCCCTGTTCCTAATAGATCTGGTGGAAAAAAAAAACAAATAACGAACTTGGAGAAATATAAATATCTAATCACCACACTTGAACTTTTAAGAATTAACAAGCGTTGAAAACCTCAAATAAATGCTTGAAATAATTTTGAAGTTTTCTTGGATGTATTTTATGCTATAATAGTTATCTCCAAAGATAAGATTATTAATATCGAATATTGGCATCTAACCTCCATGTAAGTATTCCAAATAGGCAAATTATACTCTATCGTTTGAAAATAGTCAGTTTACCTCTCCGTAATTTTGAAAACAGATAGTTTACCCCCATGAATTTGAAAATAGCAGTTTACCTCCCCGTGGTAGTGAAATTAGGCAGTTGACCACTTGTAATTTGTGAACAATGGCAAAACACCTTATCAATGTATACTATGTTTTGCAACTATATGGGATAAAATGTATATTTTGAAAATACGATGCGGTAAATTACCTATGTACAACACACAAGAAGGTAGCGTATCTATTCGGCATACCACAAAGGGATAAAATGAATCACGAAGGTAATGTATTTATTATTGATAACACATATAATAAATTACCACTAGCTCTTTAAATTGGTCATCTAGGTCGTTACAAGGGTAGAATGAATGACTCTTAAACAATGGACTTTTTGCCGTAAATTATTCAAAGCCTTGGCCAACGCATTTTATGTTTTCATTGTTATTTATTTAAAATAATTGTTCTTCTCATTCAATTAGATCAAAACATGTTAAACTATGTTTCAAGTTATGAGAGATTGTCATAACACTATGCCATTTTTGTTCCATTATAAGGGTTTTTGTATTCTCAAGAACATTATTCTTAGAGATATATCAATAATTGGATTAAAAAGATATTCAATAGGATTACAATATTCTTATCTAATGATAGTTACCTCTACAAGTCTACAACGTACTTTTGTGGAAGGTAGCAACTACTTAGCACGTTAAGATTTTTTTTATACTTCCCTTTCCCAGTTTCTTCGGAAAATGCAATGGCACCATCCTTTTTATATGTATGTTTCAAGTTATGACAGATTGTCATAAAATACTATTGATCTCAAGCATCTTTGACCAAATAAGCCCTTAGATATTATTAGTAGAATAGATATATTGACAATGTCAATATGATAATTTGAAGTTAGATACAACTTTAATTATTAATATTGATAAAGGTAATATTATAAATTGTAACAAAATAAAAGTGGTAAAATTAATAAAATATTATTGGTCTCAAATATGTTGGATCAAAGAGGTTTTTAGGCATTAACAGTAAGTATATAGATAATATAGTGTGTATATATATATTTAAAATATTATATATAAAATATTATTTTGTTTTCAAGTGCGCCAAAGGAATCATTAAATCAAACTCTAGACACATTTCAAATCCGGAAAACGACAAGAGATTTAGAAAAAAGGCAGGGCCCACCGGGCCAGTAAACCCTATAAATTACTCAACCATATTAAAAGTCTTCCCACCAAAAGCAAAAGCAAAAGCAAATTGCCCCAATCCAACACCCTAATTTCTCTCTTTTGATCATTCGAATATCAAATCGTATCTAATTACAGATTCTGTTTCTTCTGTGATCAAGTTTGACACTGTCGGTAATGGAGGCAAATGAATTCCAATTTTTTCACCATTCTGTTATTTGAAAGTTTGCAGTAAGTCTTTCTCTGAATTTTGCGTGTTCAAAACTTTAGTTTTGTTGCTATTCTACTGTCTTCCTGGGTTGATGGATTTGGTGGATCTGTGTGTTTTTGTTTTTTAATATTTTTTGGCTGATCCTGCCCCTGTTATTTTTGCAGTTTTCGAACTGGTTTATGCCATCAGTAGTGTCATCTCTCCCGTTGCTTGTGTGTGATAAAGTTGGAAACTTACGGTTTCCGACTCAGTTTGATCGTGTGAGTCGTGCACACGGCTGTAATCCTTACAAAAGTGATTTTGGTGGTTTACTTTTGATCGAGTGCGCAGCTTCCATCCAGTTCTAATTACCTGTGTAGTAGTTTTTCAGTAACTCTACTTATACAATATCATGGACACTTATGTAAAGATAGTATTTACCGTTATCTCTCACTGATATTAACCTTTAAAAGAGCTTTATAACCGGTGTATCAAAACCGTTATAGTTGAAGATGTTGATTTCTTTGTCATTGAAACCAATAGAACCTCCGATGAAACGAAGAGATGGCCTACGGATAGTACAGGCAGGACGAGCATCATATAGGGGCACCTAGTGTTTTCGGTTTAATTTGTCTGTTTTTAATTGTAATTTAAGATATTTCAAAATATTCTATCCATGAGGATTAGTTCCTCCCGGTCGTTTCTCCAAAGCCTTTGCAGCAAATCTCCATGGAATTATGCGTCGTTCTGGAAGCTCAAGTACCAACCTGAAATGTAAGTTAACTCGCATACCCTTCAATTACATATTTTCTTTTTTCTTTCTTTCTTTCTCATTTATTTTCTTTTCCCCCGGTTATATGTCTCCTCCTTATAAAAACTAGGCTAATACCACATCATCCTCGGAATTCAACTCAATTATTCTGTCAGAAAAACATAGAAAGTCTTTTGGAATTTTTACAAAATATCTTTTATTTCAAAGAAAGTAAATTAAATCTTTTTAAGGAGCAAATTATTTTCTGATCTATGATTATAATTTTCAAATCAATTATTTTTATTTTTTAAATTAATGTCCATTTATCCAAGCTTAAATGTTGTAAGTTGTAACCGTTCTTACCTTTAATGATGAGATATTGCTCATATTTAACTTTGTTTTATGCACTAACGTTTGGTGGCATGTTTGTGTGTGTGCGTGTATATATATATATATACCCCCACCTTGACCATTTCTGAAGACACTAATGCAAATCAAGTACTTAGATGATTACAATTACAGTTTGTCTCATATTTTTGTTCCAACCTAGAAGCTTGTTGCAGCCTTCTTATTTGATTTCAACTATCCATGAGTCTTATATCGGTTGTGATATTGGTCTCGCTTCGGCAATATCCAAAATATTTTCTCAAATTTGTTACCTCGATAATTTTGTTTCCACTGTTGTGACGTAATACGTGAGTTGTTCGTGTAAACCTTGTTCCGAGCCGTGCAACTCGAGACGAGATCGTTGTATTTTGGAAAGTATTTGGCCATTAATCTTGCTGCATCGGGGTATTCCTTACAAGGAGGCTAAAATACTCTTTGGTTCAGTGCTTCGGCACGCCTTGATCTATATCATTTCCTCCTATTGTTGTTTTTTGCCTTAACCCAACGAGTGATTCTTCCAACAAGTCTTACGTTACTCATTAATGACTATTTTCTCTGTAGATGGCACTACTATTTTCTATTATGGAAACTTCAAATGTTTGTAGTAGTTAGCTCCAAGGTCAACATTATTTTAGGAGTCAAATGATACATTAGTGATTTTAGCTTGAAAAATGCCAAGGATCCTCTAAAATTAAGTCTACAGTTTTATGTCTCTGTTTCACCCTTTCCCAACACGGATACCACATGGTGCAATTATCATTTTTAAGAAAATTCTATCCTTGGTGTTTTTGTTGTGTGTTATTAGTAACACTCTAAGTGAGAGGGCACATATTGGGTTCGAAGCTTGCCACAGAGAACGAGTTCACGAATGAAGTGGTAACCTAGCACAACATGTTTGGCCCGTTTGTGAGAAACCGGATTGGAACTCAAGAAGATGGCACTTTTGTTGTCACATAAGAGAGAGGTGGCTGCGAGAGTGTGGCTTTAAGGTCAGTGAGAATATGCGTGAGCCAAAGATGTTCCGTGGCAGTGAGGGCTAAAGCACGATACTCAGATTCACAACGGGAGCGAGAGACAATTGGTTGCTTTTTGGCACTCCCAAGAGACCAAATTCCCGCTAAGATAAATAATGGCCCAAGGATCCTCTACTATATCTTATAGAATTAATTCTGCAGTTTTATGTCTTTGATTCACCCTTTCCCAATATTAATACACATGGTGCAATTATCATTTTTAAGAAAATTCTGTCCTTGGGTGTTTTTATTATGTGTTAATTAATAGTTTTGTGACAGCTTCTAAATAGAAAAAGACATGAAATTTCAGGGTTTTGTCATGGGAAGATAGCTTCTGTGACGTTACAAAGCAAAGAGATTCTTTGGTGTCAATGGAAGATTTCTACTTTGACAGCTCGCATGATGTATTGTGCTCCAATTTTAATTCAAGATCACCATCATCTCTTGGTGAATATCCAATTGGACTTGCAGTGGCTGAAATGTCTAGTGCTTCTCATGTTTTTGGGGAGGGGTAAGCTTTTGTTGTCTTTTCGCTTTTTTGTGGAATTTTCTTTTTCAACTTTTGAAGCCATAATTATCATATTTTACTGTAACCCTGCGAGGCTCATGAATCTGGAGAGCATCATTTGATCTCAAGCTTGTATATGATTTTGATTTACCATTTATTTTACTTGCGACATGAGAAGTAGGTTTTAATTTCTGTCTTGAACTTTCAAGGCCATAATTATTATATTGTCTCATCCCTAGTTGTGGACTTATGCCCTGGAAGCATCCTTTGATCTCAAGCTTGTATGTGAATTTGATGTACCATATGTTTCTGGTGACACCCCTTGGTATGAGAAGTATGCCTATGCACCTGTAGCATCATTTGATCTCAAGCTTGTATGTGAATTTGATTTACCATCTGTTTTTCTGGTGATTCCACTTGGTATGAAACGTATGTTGTAAAGTTTATCAAGAGACGAAATTTTATACCGAAATGAAATCTTTCGGACAAACCATTTTCTTTATATATTGTTGGAATAATTTTTACTTGATTGAACTAGTGGTTAGGAATCTCACTTTAGTTATTGTGCTTAGGACCTTGAGTGTGATCTGTTGGACTATTCTTGAGATTCCATTATTGTGCCTTGTGATTACTTTGATGTCTATCTTTCGGATAATCACCCTTCAGCACTGGAAAAGTGAAACGTATATGCGCATGAATCAGGATTGCTTACTCATGTATCGGTAAAATCGGGAAAGTTGTGCACCATAAGATTATTGAGTATTGAAATTGCATGTGTAAGGTGATTTGACAGATATAATATATTGAGAATATGACAAATAAAATCTTGGAAGTAGTGCATCAAAAGATTATTAGCTGTTGAAATTATGCAGGGTTGTTGGTGTAGCAGCTTTTACTGGAGTGCCTCAATGGATTTACTCTGACAATATAGCAACTGATGTGTTTGATTCTTTTTTTGCTGCTGAGGTTAGTTTATTTACCAGAATCTGTAATCTGGCAGACATTTATTTTTTATTCGAGCATGAAAACAAGCTTACCATGTTTACCCATCCAACAGTATCCGGATGAATTGCTGCTCCAATTTGTAGCTGGTATAAAGGTAAGATGACAGTGAAAACAAAATCGACCATTTTTTTTTGTTGAGTTGAGTGATATTGAACATTCAATTTATATTTAACACATGATGACTCCTCTGCAGACAATATTACTTTTACCAGTTATTCCACATGGAGTTCTGCAGCTAGGATCTGTTGAAACGGTTAGTTTCGATTTTCTAATATTGAGATTTTGGCGATTTTAGTCATTGTATTGTTATATTGGTGTGGTCACTTTAGTATCTTATGTTGTCTTTACAAAGCTGCAAAAGTCAATGGTGGTGTGACATATTATTTATTTGTATTGAATCTATATTCTCATGAATGAATTAGGTAGCTGAAGATGCTCTGCTGGTTTCTTTCATCAGACAAAACTTCGAGTCCTACAAAAGATGCGGTGGATATGACGCCATGTCTCCGATTCAGAAAATTTCTCTTATGCCTACTAACCTGGAGAATCTTGAGGAGCTGTCAATCATTACCACAAATAATAGAAACTTCGACCAAAAGGCCATGCATTCCAATGGTTCAGAAGCTTGCAACATATTTGATGCAGATCAGATGGTGCCAGCATTCATGGTTCAAGATTTGTGCAACCCATTTATAGCTGGTTTGGCAAATTCATATGAAAATCTGATTGATAACGAAAGCAGTTTGCAGTCATTGAGTCATCTAACATGTGACGACGTTAAATCTGAGGTATCAGAAAGTGTCCTTTTTAAAACTTCTGGTGAAGTTGCAAATGAGCTGGGCGATTTTTACTTTGAGGAAGCTTCAATAGAACCAAATTCTATTAGCAATGACTTTGTTTATGATTGTGAAACTGGGGGTACTCTTCTGAGCATCCCCAGAGAATATGAACTGCACAAAGCATTTGAACCAGCTGTAGTGGGTCACTCCTATCATATATATGACTCCTCTATCTCAGGTGACAATGCACTTTGGAGCTCGATCAATGATAGAGATCTCACCTATTGGATGGATTTGTCAGGAGTGAAATCTGCTGCATCTACACAGAAAGACAATGAAATGGAACCCCTCTCAGAAACTGTTGTTACTGATGCTTATAGCAGCACTGATGATAATTCTCGAAATCAACCCAATCCTGCTACGGCATTAAAGATGTCTCCTGTAAACGTTGTTGCTTCCTCTCCTACGTTATGTAATAAACTCAAACGAAATGCCTCAGAGGAAGGCAATATTACTCCTTTCAGCTTCTTTACATCGGCATTTATTGATTCGGGAATAAATACAGCGTCTGGTTTGTCTCCCTCGGCATCGTCAAGCGCAAGTACAATAACTGCATTGATCGATAAGCAGCAGCAGCGGAGAAAGGGAAACCATTTCGTGAATCAAAGGAAAGGATCTAGGTTGTCAAGTACCCACAAAAGAAACTTATGTACTGCAAATAATCAGAGGTCTAGGCCACGGGATAGACAATTAATCCAGGACCGTATCAAGGAGCTGCGAGATCTTGTCCCAAACAGTGATAGAGTAAGTGGTACTTGTTCTTTTGTTTTTTATCCTATGACTAACCTGCATGCAAAATCTGTTGTACTTATTTCTCGTTTTTTCCTTGTATACGATAAATGCAGTGTAGCATTGATGGACTCCTAGATAAGACTGTAAAGCACATGCTTTTTTTGAGGGATGTAACTAATCAAGCTGATAAACTGCGACATCAAATCCTGAAAAAGGTAATTAATTTAATTAATCACCTTTTGTACCATTTCAGACAGCTGCATATGTATGCTAAAGAGAGAAACACATAAAGAAGAGGAATAAAGACTTGTAGCCACCATATATCGGCGGTGTGATGTTTTTTCTGCATTATTTTGCTTGAGTTTGTAGTATTGCTAGTAGGATTTATGCTGCAATGGAAGACTTAAATCTCTTTTGAATACCTTCACAGGAAATCAACCACAACACGGCAATAACTGCTGAAGTAAACGGTGTCCATGAAAACGGGACAAGTTGGGCCGTAGAATTAGGAAATGAGCACCATCAGTACCCAATAATTGTGAAAGATCTCGACAATCCTGGACAAATGCTTATTGAGGCAAGCATATCATTTAATTTCCAACTGAAGAATTGCGTAGTGGCTGATACGTATTAAGGCCTATAGTTTCTCTTTTTTTTTTTTCTTTTTTGGCAATTTATTAGCCATTTAATACTTATATTTTAACCAGATGATGTGTACCGACCACGACCGGTTCCTGGAAATTGCGGATGTGATTCAGCGTTTAGAATTATCCATCCTGAAGGCTGTAATGGAGGAATGTTCTGAAAATTCGTGGGCACACTTCATTGTCGAGGTAGTGATTTATTGTTTTCAGAATCCTATATTACTTTTGCGGATTAATTCAGTGTTGGTTTGTATCAATAGGTAAATTGAAATCCAATCAAAGTTTGGTCAAAATACTTAATACCGCCGAGGCTACTTAAGAATTTAGTTGGTCGAGATAAATAAATATATTTTTGACTGTGAAATTTATACATTTGAAAACATATATCTTTACTTTCGTTTTAGGGCAACTGTCCCCAATGTTCATCCTAACTCATAACGTTTAAAATTTTCTCCATTCCCCCCTAACTACAACGTACCTTTTTTCATTTTTTCCTTGCAGGCAACGGGAAGCTTCCAACGATTGGATATCTTTTGGCCTCTGATGCAACTTTTGCCACATCCTATGCCAGTTGGAAATAAGACAAACATTTGAAAGGTGTTGTTCCTTTGTCTATTGTTTTAGGTTTCTGCTATATATGCATGAGAACGAACATTTTATATTGACCGGACCGAATCCGAAATCAGATTTACATTGTGGTGTGGGGATGTGTCGACTGTATAAACTTGGTGCAAGTTTTTTTAATAGTTCTTTGGTGGCATTGTTATCACACCGTGTACATGTTCTCACCGCTGGTTCTCGAGTGAGAAACGTTTAACATTGCATGCAAATATATAATTGATGAGGTAGAAAATCTTACAAAGATTGTTCTTGGAAAACCCACGTTGAATCATACAGGAAGGAGAAGAAATAACAAGGCATATAAAAATTCAGCAAACTATCATCAACAGCTAATGAAACGGCTTCAAAAATTTTACGTGGATATATTGAATTTGAAGAATCCTCGATATTATTATTTTTTTGAACAATTACAAGTTACAAATATCATCACATATTGAGAATATAAGCAAACTAATACTATCAAAGCACAAAGTATGACAAAGTGTAATTAACATAAATAAATGTAAATATAACCCACATTTATAGATTTGAACCCAAGATCTCTCCTAAAATTTGGGATTTGAGGCTTTTATTTTGTCACTTCGTCAAGGGATCCTTTGCCACATCCTGGATAATAGCCACATATGGCTTGGGGATCAAACGGCATAACTCACAACATAACGCATTTTGACAATGATTATATTATATTCAATTCTTTTTGTAAAATATATTAAATTACTGTGCCAATTAAATTTTGATGAACCAAACTCATACGAGAACTTTCTCTATGCAGAGATTACTCCCTTCTCTTTGCTCATTTCCATGGCGTGTATTACATATTTTTCGTGTAGATGGGCTTAAAAAAAAAAAAACACACACACACACACATATATCTATATATATATATATACTAGTTAATTTGGCACCACGCAAGGCGTGGTGCCAGTGAGCTTATAATCTGGTATATATGTCCAATAAAGCGTCGACACAAGTTCAACAGACAGTTCTAGAGAATAAAAAGATAGTTCATAAGCATTGAACATACAAAATCGTACGTGTATAAAATCAAATAGGTTGGAGTAAACAAAAGTCTTCCCCAACAACACACCATAGCAAGAGTTGTCATATGATATCCTTGTAGGGCCCAATTGACTCTCTAAACAAAAGTCATCTACGAAACAGTAGTAGATGACATCAGATATCACAATAAAAATAAATCTCAATGAACTCCAAAAAAACAATCAAAAGTTGTTCGCAAGAGTTTTCAAAATGACGATGGTTCATTTCATAATGCAGATATGTGTTCGGTTTCTCATAGCAGTAGCGAGCATCTCATAAAAGGAATTATAGTTTATATTCATTGTTATAGTTGCATTGTTATTTTAGGATATTGCTCTTATATTACTTGCTATGGCCTCATGATTAATTAATCATCTTACTTTTATAATTATTTATATACTTTCGGACAAAATGAATGTAAATGTGACATCTCAAATTATTATCAAACAAGTAATATATAATTATCATAATTTAATATTTTCTAATTTTGTTGATATAATCTCCTTGTACAATAAGAGAAATTTTGATGCCAAACATCATAACAAAGGTAACTGAGAACAATCACATATTAGCAACGGGTCGTAGGTAAGCCAAAACTCAAAATGTATACAAACAAGCAAAACTGACGACCTGTAATCTACCAAAAATTCATTATGTCGAATATTTTATAAAAAAATATTATTAAAGTTGGCCACAACGAAAACTTATTTTTTACTCTTTTTTTTTTAAAAATAAGTTCACATAAAAAAGTATTATTAAAGTTTGCCACGACAAAAATCTATTTTAAACTATCTATTTTTTTTTTTAATTCATACTTGACAAAATCAACAAGGCTTTTTCTAAATAAAAAAAAAAAGAAAACATTTTAAATTTTAAAAATTGAGATAAGAGGGATGCACTATTGGGTCAAGGGTTTTGATATAATCTCCTTATACATTAAGGGAATATTTGAACAAAGGTAATACCATATATCAACAATAGATTGTAGGTAAGCAAAAAATCAAAATGTACATAAACAAGCAAAATCGACGACCTGCAATCTATCAGAAATTTATCATGCCGAATATTTTATAAAAAATACAAAAATAAATGAAAAAGGAAATAAAATAATTTTTAAAAATAAAAAAGCGACGGCCGAATATCACAGGAACAATAACCTATTGAACAAATAATAAATAACAAAAAAAAAGTAAATAACAAAAAAAATGGAAAAAAGGGAAGGGTAATAACCTATTGAACAAAATTATAAATAACAAAAAAAAAAAGAAAATAACAAAAAAAAAAGAAAAAAAAGGGCAAAAAGGGAAGAGGTTACTGTTCATTGGAACAGTAACCTCTTCCCCACTTATATATATGGTATAATATAGATGATTAAAATCTGATGTTTTTAATATCTTCACTAAAAATGTTAAATAAACAAAAACTCTCTCATAACTCCCCACTAACTTGAATCAAGCTATATTAAAAGATTACTATTTTCCCTTTAATTTGTTGGTCACGACTCAAGAAGTTGCATGTAAGCCATGCACAGATCTTAGAAGCAACAACATGAAGAAAAAAAACATACAATAATTAATTTATATTTGACAACCACCATAATGTATGTTTTCCTTGCTTGAGGGCAAGAACTAAAGAATCAATTGTTCATAGTAAGTATATGTTTTTTTATGCCACTTCATTATCTGAAAAATATAAAGAATTAGTGACAACTCTATAGTCACCTACTTGAGCTTCTTCAACGCATTCGTTCATGAGAAAATTGAAAATGATATCTAAGCATGTTATTAGTATTAAATTACTTATTTTGGTATTTTTGTTTGAAAAAAAAAAAAGGTTTAATTTCGTGGCTCCATTTACATATCAGCTTTGCCATCAAGTATTTCAATTGATGTGACCAACCAAAGAGTCCGATGGTTGAGTTATTAAGCTTAAAACATAGATTTCGGGTTCAATTCAATGTTTTTAACAAAAATCTTTCGAGACCATTTTTCTGTTAAAAAATCAAAACGAACATGTGTCATGCACACGAAAATATGTGCCGGCATGAAGAATTTTGTTCTTGCACGAACATTTGCAGGACACATGTCCGTTCCATTTTTATAAAAATATAAAAAAAATTGATCTTGAGAGTCTTGAAGATCTTGTGGTTCGACTACGAATCGAGGAGGACAACAAAGTTTTCGAGAAGAATGCGGGTAGGTTTCAAATGAAACCATGGGCTAATGTAGTTGAACAAACAACCGGATCAAAGCGAAAGTTTGACAGAATGCCTCCAAAAATGAAAAGGCGAAAAAAGTTTAAAGGTAAATGCTACAAGTGTGAAAAACCTAATCATATAGCAAATGATTGTCGTAACAAAGACATTCGTGGGAAAGCAAAAGATCAAGTCAATGTGGCCGGACATGATCGGATCTCGGATGACTTGAATGATCTAATGTTAACCACTGTGATATTTGAAGCGAACTTGGTGGACAATCATATGGAATGGTTCGTCGATTCTGATGCAACCTGACATGTGTGCTCGGACAAAGCCATGTTCTCCACATACACTCCAACAAGTGGGCGCCAACTCTACATGGGAAAATCTACTACATCTCCGGTAGTTGGATTGGGGAATGTGGTTCTCAAGATTACTTCGGGAAAGGAGTTGACTTTAATAGATGTCCTACATGTTCCTGACATCCGAAAGAACATGATACCGGATCGGCTCTAATCAAAGCGGGTTTTAGACTAGTTTTATAATCTGAAAAAATTGTACTATCCAAAAAATGAAGTTTTTGTTGGAAATGGTTAAATAGAGAAAAGCCTTTTGATCATTTTTGTTTAAATTTCTTTTATAAGAATATATTTATTTAACTCTAATAATTTGGGACTACTATTATAAAAGACAATATTGAGCAATACTATTTTTTTTAATAATACCACCACTGCCCATGATGCTTTATTTGGGTATGTTTAATTTCGCTCCAATTTAATCCCAAACAAACACCAACCGAACTAGACAAAGACTGATACTTGACCAACGATAACGAACAATAATCTCGAATAACGTAAACCCTATTTTATGCTTGTCCTAAATAAATTAAATGTTCAATAATTTAGAATGGATAATATTAAGAAACATAACATCATAAATAAGGAAACCTTTGACAGGGTTCAAAACAGAACATGATTGTCTTTGACATCACTCCAATGTTGTTTTCCAACCACAGTTGGTCCAAGAAAAATACATTTTCTAATCCCCCCCCTTATTTGTCAATTAATCAACCCCCTAAAGAAATCCCTATAAAATCTCCTTGATTTTGGTTTAATATCACAGACCATTCCCTCTAATATTATTTCACAAGAGTCAGAAATTAAAAATGAATGCCTCACCATTTCAATTATTGCTTCCACTTGCTTTAATGACATTATTATTATATCTGGTTCCTAACCAGGCACAAGCCATCACTAGGCATTACGAGTTCAATGTGTGTTTATACTAAAGATTTTAATTTGTTCCATACATAAACTTTTTTCTACTTTGCCTCACATTTTCCCTCAATCTATTACAGATCAAGATGAAACATGTTAAACGATTATGCCACACGAAAAGCATCGTTACGGTAAATGGAAAATTTCCGGGACCTCGCATTGTGGCAAGGGAAGGCGATCGACTGCTAGTAAAAGTCATTAATCATGTTGCCAACAATATCACCATCCATTGGTATAAAGATGATTAAAAATCTATGTAATTTGTATTGAATTCACATGGTTTTTTATTGCGTTAATAATTGCAGGCATGGGATTAGACAGCTGGGGAATGGTTGGGCAGATGGGCCTGCGTATATCACACAATGCCCCATCCAAACAGGGCAGAGCTATGTGTATAATTTCACGATTGTTGGCCAAAGGGGAACCCTCTTATGGCATGCACATATTTCATGGCTCAGATCAACTCTTTATGGTCCTTTAATCATCCTCCCAAAGCATAATGAGTCTTACCCATTTGAAAAACCCTATAAGGAAGTCCCTTTCATATTAGGTAAGTATCAAGAATTTGTTAATCTAACAGTTAAAACTAGTGCAATCTCCCCACTTTAATGGATTGATATTCATGACAAGCATAACAATGATAGTGGGATTAAGAGCCCGATGGTTTAGCCTAGCTGCTGCGGGTTCCTTGTCATCAAAAATTAAAACTGAAAAAAAAAGTGATTGTTTTCTAAACAAAAGAACTAGTATATTTTTTTAAAAAATTAAGTTCAAATTGTATATTCAAATTAATGGGCCATCACCTTATCTGTGTTGCCCCCTCTCACGAAATTCCTGAGTTCACCGTGGAAACAATCGATCGGATTATTTGCAGGAGAATGGTTCAATGCTGACACTGAGGCCATAATCAGCCAAGCTCTACGGACTGGCGGCGGCCCAAACGTCTCCGATGCCTACACCATCAACGGACTTCCGGGGCCCTTATATAACTGTTCAGCCAAAGGTACATTTCACTAAATTACAGTGGTGGTGGAATCTTATCAGTGATCCTCCGATTAATATATATATTTTATAAAAATAATCTACTTCTAAATCATATTTTTTTGACAGATACATTTAAATTGAGAGTGAAGCCTGGAAAAACCTACCTTCTCCGAATAGTTAACGCTGTACTCAACGACGAACTTTTCTTCAGCATCGCCAACCATAGCCTAACAGTCGTTGAAGCAGACGCCGTCTATGTTAAACCCTTTGAAACCGACACGATCCTCATAACCCCTGGACAGACAACAAACGTACTTCTCAGAACTAAAACAAAATTTCCAGGCGCCACCTTTTTCATGTCCGCAAGACCCTACGTTACAGGCCTGGGCACATTCGACAACTCCATTGTTGCCGGAATATTAGAATATGAATCTGAGTCACCGTTTCTTAATCACTCTGTCACCTCAATTAAGAAACTCCCACTTTACAAACCAAGTTTACCTCCTCTAAACGACACTTCTTTCGCTGCAAAATTTGCGAAAAAACTCCGCAGCTTAGCCACTCCTCGGTTCCCTGCAAATGTACCGCAAAAAGTAGATAAACGATTCTTCTTCACAGTAGGATTAGGGACGACACCCTGTGATCAAAACCAGACATGTCAGGGTCCAAATGGGAAGAAATTTGCAGCATCTGTTAGTAATATATCATTCGCTGAGCCCACAACTGCGCTTCTGCAGGCTCATTTTACGGGGCAATCAAGAAGAGTTTACATCCCGAACTTCCCGTACAGTCCATTAAACTGGTTTAACTACACAGGGAGTCCTCCAAATAATACAATGGTGAGCAATGGGACAAAAGTTATGGTTTTGCCTTTTAACACTAGTGTGGAGTTGGTGATGCAGGATACCAGTATTCTTGGAGCTGAGAGCCACCCCCTTCATCTCCATGGATACAATTTCTTTGTGGTGGGTCAAGGCTTCGGTAATTATGAACCGAACAATGACCCGAAGAGCTTCAATCTTGTTGACCCGGTTGAGAGGAATACTGTTGGGGTGCCTTCTGGTGGATGGGTTGCCATTCGGTTTTTAGCAGATAATCCAGGTTGTTATAAATATACTATATTTAAATAAATTTATATTTTTAGGATTCATTAAGATCAAGCTAATAAAAGAGATTTCTCGATACCTATCTATTTTTCATTTCTAAGATTAATGAATTCAATCTTCATATCTTGTGTATGTGACGTAGGGGTATGGTTCATGCATTGCCACCTAGAAATCCACACGAGCTGGGGTTTGGAGATGGCATGGCTTGTGTTGGATGGAAAGCTTCCAAATCAAAAGCTTCTTCCTCCGCCGTCCGATCTTCCAAAATGCTAATTATTTGTCTTGGTTTTATATTTATTACAAATTTTCCTTTTGCTAACAGGCATCTTCTTAATTAACCCGCCCAGTTTTGGCGTTGAAACATATATTATGTGTAATGTAATGAATGTTTTGCCATGAAAAATGATGATGATACTAATAAATCTTATTAAGTTTTTTTTTTTGTAAGAAAAATATTTATTAACATTTACAATATTACATTAGTTATGCATTCAGTACCAACTGAAATTACCACAAAGATAAAAATCTAAAAACTTCCTCCATGCTCATCGCCTCAAACAAATTTGAGGTTTACGAAACCAATCAATAACAGGGTAGGAATAATTGCCTAAATTCTTCGCCGTGATCCAAAATCCAATATCTTATTTTCACCAAATCAATAGAGACGTCTCCTCATTCTTAAAAAGTTATTATTTCGAGCTAACTGAAAGCTCCAAACGATACACTCTCAAATGGTAAGTCGCTCTCTTTTTCACGGTTGCCATTAAAAAGGCCCAGGTGTTGTCTCAAATTTTATATAGGATCCTCGTGGATCACAAATTCCAATTTAAACCAACTATAGCATTCTTTCCAAACCACGTGAGCATACGAGCAAGAAAAAAATAGGTGCATGGTATCCTCCTCCACCTCGCCGCACATAACACATAAAGGGGAATTATAGCCCAAAGTAATACCTCTTCTCAACAGATTAGTTTGGTTGGGATTCTGTTTTGTAGCATTTTCCAAAACTTTTTTGGGTATCATCCGATGCCATACTGAGTTTAATACTTGATCCTTGACTGGAGATATCTCTGCAATCCTGTGTTTTAATGTTTTGTAGGCTAATTTCATTGAATATCTTCAATCTTTCTCCAGTTTCCAGCACCAAAAGTCATATTTCCCTTCATAGCGATTACACCTGTCGACTTCAGAAACAAGTTCATTGAGTAAAGTCTCTTCCCGTATGAATAGTTCCCTCCTCCAGTCCCATCTCCAACCCCAAACTCCAAAATCCATCCTCCCACGACCCCCTTTCCGATATGAAACCAAGTTCATTGAGTAAAGTCTCTTCCCGTATGAATAGTTCCCTCCTCCAGTCCCATCTCCACCCCAAACTCCATCCTCCCACGACCCACTTTCCGATATGAAACAATCTCCCTTTAGATCAATGTTATATAACCTATTAAACTTCTCACACAATCTTTCCCCCTGCCCATTTATCTAACCATAATCTAGTCCTGATTCCGTTTCCCACCTTTCTCTCCATCCCCTTCCAAAACCACATATTATGATCTAATAGAATGTATTTTTCAAGTCTCTCCACCATAGGGACTGTCACGCCGCGAGGCCGGGGTCGATAACATCGGCGTTGATTCTAAACACAATTCAAAATCAACAAGCCTCGTAATACAGAACTCTACGAAAACCAGTCTATTATTCCAAAAAAATAAATAAATAATTCTTACAAATAACAGCAGAAGCTTCATAAATTAATGGCAATGACATCTTGAACAATATCATCTAATTCACAATCTCCAAAACTTGTTTTGATCTTCCTCTTGATTTCATATTCGCTTCTATCTGGGAAGTGGATGTAAGGGGTGAGCGTTTTAAAAAACACTCAGCAAGCGGGGGCTAATCTTGCTGGGGCTAATCGATGTGACAATATAATACATATTCATAATTTTTCCAAAACATGCATCATAGTCGAACATAAATTGATATTAATGTATCTTAATATAATTGCTCCCATCGAGCCATAACTTATCATAATCGCTCCCATCGAGCCATAACATAACATATCATATCAGTAATACTTTTCATATACGTTAAGCACAATTAATCCTCTAATTTCCTCTTGATATTGATATCAGTCTCTAGACTTAACCCTCCTGGAGATGAGGTCATGACATCGGATCACCAACGAATAAAGGGTATGGACTTCCCAGAACAACGGTTAACCACCGTATCAGGTCGTGTCAACGGTTACAATCCCACCGCATCAGGACCATAAAGGAATTCCCCCCAATCAGATTTCTAAATTTAAAGTGCTTAAAAAATATAGTTTTCATCGAAACATGATAGTTTTCAACATAATTCGCATATCAATTGAAGTTTCAAAGCATACTTTGATTTTTCAAAAACGAAAGGAATAATTAACAAAAACCCACTTACCGCAATGATTAGGAACGTGTTTGATCAAAGTTAAAGCGCGACATCACAACGAATCCTTCCCTCAATGGCCTTGAAATTCTCGAAATTATGTGTGTGCTACTGTGTGAAACTTTCGAAACTAAGTTGGAATCTTCGAAAGTTAATTGCTGAAATTTCTTTCGAATAAAGGCTTGGAAGTTTCAGAGATTTAATGGTTTAATTTTCAGAAATTTAATGGCTCAAGTTTTCGAAACAAAGGCTGTAATTTTCAAAAAAATTGGTGCTGAAAATTGTCAAAATTGAAGAGGCTGAAGTTCTTAGGAATTTAGAGGCTGAAGCTTTTCGAAAAGCTTAAAGGCTGAGTCTTCGAAACACAAGCTGGAGAAGTATTAAATAATTGAAAGTGCATCCTTAAATATTATTAATGATTTTGCTAACTACAAACTTATTTCTTAATTGGTTTGTAATTTAAATCATCGTATATCAACTATTTGGCACTGTAGATAATCATCTATCTTTTATATCATAATCTAAATAATTATTTTAATTATTTTTTGAATCTAAAATTATCTATACTTAGTATTTGGTTTGACCAAGTACATCAAGTAGTTGGATTAACTTAAGGATTTTAATTGTGGTTTGACCAAAACTCTAGTTGTTGCATTGGTTGGAAAAATCGGGTTCTCACAGGGACTCATTCCCCCCTCTGTATCTAGAATAATCGTTCCAACCTCCTTCTCCAATCCTATATCTAGATTTTAAAATTTTAACCCACCCACAACCTGTCTTTTTCTTGTAAGGCCCTTCAAACCCATTTCCCTAACAAGGCTAAATTGAATATACTAAGATCTTTTACCGCCAATCCACATTCTTCTTTGAAATTACAAACTTTTGACCACTTGATCCAAACATAATTATCACGCCCGTGTTGCTCTGTGACATGGTTTTCAAGATTGAAATCCAGCCGTTATCTGCAAGAATTTGTAGCACTTCCTAAGGTTCCATCAAAAGATTCCCTTGGATTCTCTTTTCTCATGCACTTCCTCTTCTCTAGTGGACTTGTTCTAGGAATAGATCGCTTTGGAGTTTTTTGTTTAGGTGTCAAAGGATGACTTGTTTGTGATTTTGGAGTTTTTTTGGTTTTGGTTTCATCAAATACTTTTGGTCTATGTTTTTTCATTTTTGGTCTCTTCTTGTTATTCAAGCTAACTCCACAACTGCTCAATTTTTGGGAGTTTGGATGATTGTGTATTTGAAGCTTTGGCAATTGAAGAATCCGACCCAAATTTCTGATGATTTAAGAAGTCTTTTAATAACTGAGAAGATGCAATTGCTTTCGAAATAACTTTTTTTGTGGTATATAAGTAGAAATGCCGGAAGAACAGTTCAACCTGAGGGTAGACTGTAATGGCAAATAACAAAATTGGTAATGGGGAAGGACACGTGGGAGAAGTCTACGTTATGGAGCAGAGCAAACGTAAAAGAGACTCATAATTCTGCTAGATTTTTAAGTTTTGAGTTTGAGAAATAATCATTAAACTACGGTAAAAAATTCGAAGTATTGATAGTGGCGGGTGAAGTAATGATTTATATTTTTCTTTTTTTTATTAATTGAAGGGTTCACTAAAAAAAATTGGGTTCCAAATTCCGTAGAGTCCTTAAACCTGAAATTGGTTGAGGGGGAGATCAATAACACAGTTTAATTTGGAAAAGGTGCTACAGTGATTGAGAAATTGGAAGTTGAATTTTCGTGGGTTTAGGGCTCATGGGTGCGCCATTTCGATCTGAAATTCCGTCATCTTCCAGCGACTGGAAATGAAAATTGATAGAGGTGTTTTCTTAATCTTGGTACTAAGATAATAATCCAGGTTGGATTGAAAAAAAATTCTGTTACAGTGTCTGAGAAATTTATTGTCAAATTTTCGGCTTAGGGTTCCATGCTTATGGTGTTGCTTCAGTCTTAAACTGGCCATCGTCCGTTGGTCTACTCTTGCAATTTATGAAGGGATTTAGTTAGTATGGCTCTGGATACGTTTATGAGTGGCTGTATCTGAGGAATTAGTGGCAGAATCGGTGATATCGGGACAGGGGGTCGACTTGCTTCACAGGTGAGATGAACAATGTTGGAATCTGGAACGAACGGGGTTGAAACTTCTAATTGAGATGTGCATATTGGTCGATGGAGGATCAGAAAGAGTATCCAAGTGTGAATTTACGGCAGCTGCTCCGGAAGTGGGCGAATCCAGACAGGTGGTGTGAATGGCTTGGTGCCGAGGGTTTTGATCGAGAATAGGGGAGGCAAATGAAATCTGATAGTTCTGAGATTTTGATCGTAAGACCGCTGGGAGGAGACGTTTCGGGCAGTAGGTCGGCCAGCGAGTTTCGACGGCGACGAGGCAGGCGGTGGGGCTCTGTCGGCAGGTTCTTGTAAGATTTTCTCCCATAGCTTACTGTTTTTATTTTATTATTATTATTGTATTATTTATTTTCTTTTTAAGAAAAAAAAAATACTCATTCTATTTCGATTTTTAATTGAGATTGTTTTTATTCGTGAACAAATCGTTTACCCAACTGATTTACATACTCAATTGGTCTGTTTAACTGGGTTTCATACTACTGGTATTTTCGTTTTAACCATAATTTTTCCTAACAAGATTATGGAACCTGGTTCTTTCTGACACCACTTAAATGTCACGCCCCGAGACCGGGGTCGATAACACCGGCGTTGATTCTAAACACAATTCAAAATCAACAAGCCTCGTAATACAGAATTCTACGAAAACCAGTCTATTATTCCAAAAAAATAAATAAATAATTCTTACAAATATCAGCGGAAGCTTCATAAATTAATGGCAACGACATCTTGAACAATAGCATCTAATTCACAATCTCCAAAACTTGTTTTGGCTTTCCTCTTGATTTCATATTCGCTTCTATCTGGGGAATGGATGTAAGGGGTGAGCGTTTTGGAAAACACTCAGCAAGCGGGGGCCAATCGATGTGACAATATAATACATATTAATAATTTTTCCAAAACATATATCATAATCGAACATAAACTGATATAAATGTATCTTAACATAATTGCTCCCATCGAGCCATAACTTATCATAATTGCTCACATCGAGCCATAACATATCATATCAGTAATACTTTTCATATACGTTAAGCACAATAAATCCTCTAATTTTCTCTTGGTACTGATATCAGTCTCTAGACTTAACCCTCATAGAGATGAGGTCATGACATCGGATCACCCACGAATAAAGGGTCTGGACTTCCCAGAACAACGGCTAACCACCGTATCAGGTCGTGTAAACGGTTATAATCCCACCGCATTAGGGCCATAAAGGAATTCTCCCCAATCAGATTTCGAAATTTAAAGTGCTTAAAAAATATAGTTTTCATCGAAACATGATAGTTTTCAACATAATTCGCATATCGATTAATGTTTTAAAACATACTATGGTTTTTTTTCAAAAACCGAAAGGAATACTTAACAAAAACCCGCTTACCGCAATGATTAGGAACGTGTTTGATCGAATTTTGAGCGCGACAGCACAACGAATCCTTCCCTCATAGGCCTTGAAATTCTCGAAATTGTGTGTGTGCTATTGCGTGAAACTTTCGAAACTAAGTTGGAATTTTCGAAAGTTAATTGCTGAAATTTCTTTCGAATAAAGGCTTGGAAGTTTCAGAGATTTAATGGTTTAATTTTCAGAAATTTAATGGCTCAAGTTTTCGAAACAAAGGCTGTAATTTTCAAAAATTATGGTGCTGAAAATTGTCAAAATTGAAGAGGCTGAAGTTCTTAGGAATTTAGAGGCTGAAGCTTTTCGAAAAGCTTAAAGGCTGAGTCTTCGAAACACAAGCTGGAGAATGTATTAAATAATTGAAAGTGCATCCTTAAATATTATTAATGATTTTGCTAACTACAAACTTATCTCTTAATTGGTTTGTAATTTAAATCATCGTATATCAAATATTTGGTATTGTAGATAATCATCTATCTTTTATATCATAATGTTAGGATCGGTCCGGAGTGTTTAGGGGGGGTGAATGAACACTCCTTCTAAAAATTAACCCTTCGTGATTTCTTTCGGATTAGTGAAAGAAATCTGTTTCTTAATCAATTCTTGTACAAAACAGACCACTGAAAATATAAGTGCGGAACGGTCTGTTCTTGTATGTAAGAACGGCTCGATGGCTAGTGAGAAAGAACGAGTGCAGAAATAAGATACACAGGATATGTTTCTGGAAGTTCGAATGTGGTGTAATCCTTCTACGTCTCTCCTTCTTCCAATTAAGGAAGGTTTATACTAGAAGACTTTGATTTATACAATCCTGTTGTACAAACCCGATTCAGACTGGATTTACCTCACTACCAATCTGAAACTCCTAGTCACTCAATCTGCTCAGACACACTCTGTCTGACAGTTACAATATGTTTCTCACTTCTATTTTCAACACAGAAAACACAAGATGCGCATAGTGATCCTAAATGATCAAATGTTACAAAGTAAACGTGCTTAAGAATGATTTCAGCTCGAGAGCTTCTGAGCTTGTAAGCTTGTGCTGTTTTTGCTTTCTTGTGCGTTTTTCAATTGATCAGCGAGAGTCAGTAAGTTCCTTTTGTTGCATCCTTTTATAGTTGAAGGTACCAACGACATTATTTCCTTAATGTGCAATTTTGACTCTGCTTAAATTCTGAGTAGGCTTCAGTCTTCTTCTTCAGGATAATTGCCGTTCTGGTTCATACTTTCGGCGACTGTCAGGTAAGCTCTTCTTTGTCTTCTTACCTATTATGGCAATCTTCAGTATTTGGTCCTTTGTAGCATTAATTACAACATTAAATGCTACAATAAATAGCTGTTAATGATTCGGACTGAGGAGCCATTCTGTATGTATCCTAAGCTGCTCTGATCTGATAAAGATAGAGATCGATCTGAAGCTTTGGTTGAGTCAGTCTGATATTCATCGATCCGGTCTGATAAGTAATGTGACTTATCAGCTTGTTCTGTTGTTGAGCTATCGATCTGGTCAGTCTAATTACCCTCGATCCGGTCTGATATGCTTTGTTATCTTATCAGCTTGATCTGTTTTGGGCGATCGTTCTGGTCAGTCTGATTTCTCTCTATCCGGTCTGATATGTTTTGTCATCTTTAAAATCTCACCGATAAGATCCGGGACTAACACATAATCTAAATAATTATTTTAATTATTTTTTGAATCTAAAATTATCTATACTTAGTATTTGGTTTGACCAAGTACATCAAGTAGTTGGATTAACTTAAGGATTCTAATTGTGGTTTGACCAAAACTCTAGTTGTTGCCTTGGTTGGAAAAATCGGGTTCTCAAAGGGACTCATTCCCCCCTCTGTCCACCCATCTAGAATAATCGTTCCAACCTCCTTCTCCAATCCTATATCTAGATTTTAAAATTTTAACCCACCCACAACCTGTCTTTTTCTTGTAAGGCCCTTCAAACCCATTTCCCTAACAAGGCTAAATTGAACATACTATGATCTCTTACCGCCAATCCACATTCTTCTCTGAAATTACAAACTTTTGACCACTTGATCCAAACATAATTATCACGCCCGTGCTGCTCTGTGACATGGTTTTCAAGATTGAAATCCAGTCGCTGTCTGCAAGAATTTGTAGCACTTCCTAAGGTTCCATCAAAAGATTCCCTTGGATTCTCTTTTCTCATGCACTTCCTCTTCTCTAGTGGACTTGTTCTAGGAATAGATCGCTTTGGAGTTTTTTGTTTAGGTGTCAAAGGATGAATTGTTTGTGATTTTGGAATTTTTTTGGTTTTGGTTTCATCAAATTCTTTTGGTCTATGTTTTTTTCATTTTTGGTCTCTTTTTGTTATTCAAGCTAACTCCACAACTGCTCGATTTTTGGGAGTTTGGATGACTGTGTATTTGAAGCTTTGGCAGTTGAAGAATCCGACCCAAATTTCTGATGATTTAAGAAGTCTTTTAATAACTGAGAAGATGCAATTGCTTTCGAAATAACTTTTTTTGTGGTATATAGGTAGAAATGCCGGAAGAACAGTTCAAGCTAAGGGTAGACTGTAATGGCAAATAACAAATTGGTAATGGGGAAGGACATGTGGGAGAAGTCTACGTTACGGAGCAGAGCAAACGTAAAAGAGACTCATAATCTACCAGATTTTTAAGTTATGAGTTTGAGAAATAATCATTACACTACGGTAAAAATTCGAAGTATTGATAGTGGCGGGTGAAGTAATGATTTATTTGTTCTTACCGCCAATCCACATTCTTCTACAAACTTTTGACCACTTGATCCAAGCTATCTTTTTAGATTTTGCTGAAAACAACACTAAAAAAAAAAAATAGTACACATTAGGAAAAATATATACTAGGTCATCAAATATGAATGTCTGCCCTAGGTAATCAAGATTTGTTAATTGTTCTGAAAGAGAAGAAAAGTTAGTCAGCCTGACAACTCCAACGATTCACCCATAAACTTATGTATATCTATATATATTTTAAAAGAAGACATACTTAAAAAGATTAGAAGGAAATATATATACATCTATATAATCAGATAGATTTTTTTTAAAAAAAAAACTGATCTAAATACGAGTTTTTTTATTTTTATAATATCAAAAATAATATATTTTAATATAACTTATTATAGTAAAAGGAAAGAGGGAAATATCAAATGATCCATATAATGCCAAATTAGTAATTAGTAAATTAAAGAACGACACGAGGAGTGAGAGTCTCGAGCTCAAAACCTCAGCATATGTCAAAATGAGCTGGCAAACTGCGCCAGCACTTTCCCCAACTTTAGTGCACAAACTTTTATATATTAGTTAATTATTCTCTGGGACTGTGCTCAAGCCCTAGCTAAATTTTTAAAATATTTTTGAAAAAATCTAAAATTAGAAAATTAAGAAATCAATTTATCCATTTATGATAATTCACCATTGGAAAAGGGTGAATTCAAATTTTTTATTTATTTTTTAATAAACTCATCTTCTTGAAAGATAATTCCAGCTTTTCGGTGATTGGTAGAACCGATGACGAAACCGATCACATCATCGGTTATACCTATCATTATTAAATAAATAATAATAATAATAATAAAAGAGTTAACTTATGACTGGTGAAACCGGTCAAAAATTTGTTTTAAATATCAGATTTTGTAACCCTTTTTTACACACACTTAGCACACATATTTTACACACACTTCCCATCCCATCAACTGCGGCGGAGGCGGCCTACATCAAGAGTGTTACTCACAGTGTAAATATAAACATTGAATGATATAAACCTCACGTGAAGTCCTCCCTATCCAATTATCTCACGACAATGAGTTTGTCAAATTCGAAATCAATTACAAGTTGTTGAACAGTTTGTTGTATTACAATTATTTTTACTAAAAACGTCATGAGACACATAAATTTTCTTTAATTTTTCATATAATATAGATTTTAATTCATGTTATTTCGAAGGAAAATAGGCTGTATTAGCTGATACAAAACACGATTACACACGGGCGCAATGTTACACTCAATAAAACACAGGCACAATATCGTTTATGCAGAGATTTTGAGAAACAACATTAGATTCCCAGAATTCAAGCATAATTTATATACATACCACTGCTCGAATCAGGCAAATTTAATTAAATATTATAAAAATAAAAAACTTTATACCAAATAATGTGAAATTAAAACTCTATGATAATTTGCAAATCACCCGAAATGCGAATTGTAATCTTTTTTTAAAAAAAACAAGATTCGCATATCGAATTATGCAAATTTTAAGATTTTTTAATTTCACGATATTGCGACTTTTATTACTTCCCTTTTTTTTACAGAAAGACCGTCCAACAAAGGTATAAAAAACTTAAAAATAATTTAATGTACACATTATTTCAGACAAAGGTAAATGTAAATGGAAACAAGAAAACTAGCATATGTGCTCTCGCACTCACGATGGGATAAGGTCAACAGATGGGCTATGCTTTATCAATTTCATATTGCAATTTGCAATAAATTAATGCCCCATCCCCCACCACTAAGCTTCTTCCAGATTCAAAGGTTCATTGCCTTGCCTTCATTTCTCAAGTATATACAGTTTTAGCAGCCAGCTATCTTGCTGTATAGAACTGCGACAAGGGAGAAAAATCAATAGAAAAGAAACATTTACACTCTGAATGGAGGAAAATATGAGCAGCCCAGATGAAATAACCAGGTTCGATGTCTGGTTTCTTTTCAGATTTCGTGTATTTTCTCTGTTTCTTGATTTTATGGTTAATTATTTTGTGCTTTCATTTATGGGTTTCTTTTTTCCACACTTCACTTTTGAATATTATCTGCTTCATGCTGACTTAGTGAAAGCTTATTCTTTCTTGAATTTTCGGTGTTGTCATGTTTTTTGTGTGTATAATCGGATTACGGTTAGCTGCGATTAATTTAATTAGCAATTAGATAGCTGATGATTGTGAAATGCTAGTGATTGAATTTATTGGATATAGAGATGCAACAGCCCAGATCTTTTCCTCGGTTATCTTGTTCTATTTTCTAGGACAACTTTTTTGATAATCTGTGTCCTTGATGTCTGATCTGGAGAGGGGGACTTCGAAAAATTCGTATTTATGATCATTTAAACTCACAATGATCAGGGACTAAGTGGAAGGGGCGGGTATGGGGTTGCCCTAAGTTCTTAGTTTTTCTATAGATTCATTTGTATGTTCCACCTAAATTTTATGAGCTTCTTAGCTTTAATTTAGCTCTCTATACGAAAATACTGGCTCTGCTGCTGATATTGTTCTTTGTTTTCATGTTCTTAAATCAGTTTATCAACCATATAACCTATTTAATCACATGCTTAAATTCATCCATGAAAATTTTCTTACCTCGTCAATTATGCAATGCTTTGCAAATCTTGCCTCTGTAGCTATTGAGACCCATTTTATTGTCAATTGTGCAATGAACACCAGCCATACTTTCAAGAAAAGAAAATTGCAAGCCGAACTTCTTGAAATGCCTCTGCTTAAACAACTACGCCGGGATCAAATCCTCAAATATGATTCCAGAACTGAGAGAATGAAGTTTGAAATTAACATATTCTCCAGAGGAGGCGAATCAGATGTACAATCTTCAAAAGATAGCAATAGCTTTCAAGGGGATGCCGATTTCATCATGTGTACGCATGTTGAAGCTAAAACTCATAATACACAACCAAAAACAAGCCCATTTGGCGAGCCCTCAACTTCATCTTCCAGTGGTGGTTGCTCGAATACCTATGTGGGACTTAATTCTATGGAGAACATATCGTTAATAAAATCAAGTTCTAGCAATGCAGAAGAATTATCCGTAAGTGGATCGAATTATGATGACGACCTTCTAGAATTTGGACGACATGCTGAATATACCTTATCTGAATACGAAATTGATGACATAAATGCCGAGAAAGAACTTTTTAATTTGTTATATTCGAACGAGATAGCTCCTAGTAATTATGTGCTATCATCTGGAAGGTGGTCCGTCGATCAAGGTAACCTAATTTTTTCTTAAACAGATTTTATATCACTGATTCACATCATATGAAAATTTACAAATATGTTCTTTCGGGTGCAGATATTATGGAAGAAGGAACGAAGAAACTAACGATAGACAAGGAGTTCGAGCAGTACTTTTCGGAGCTTATGTTGTAACTAGTGAATGAATATAAATCCACAGCTTGTGAATTATGAAGCCTTCAAAATTATCTTTTTTTCTTTACTGATCCATCGTGTATTATACTCTCTACTGTGAGTGGATGAACATAACATGTCAAATCTTCTTTCATGGAGTTTTAAGGTTTCCATGTTCACTCTTTCGCTTTCTCGTCTAACTTTTTTGTAGATCGAGTTGCTTTCTTGTGTAAGATGCGGATTTGTAATGTTCCAGTATTTCTCCCCGTATGATATGCCTAAACTGTAATCTTTGGATCCCAAGCACATGGTATGAATTTCCATGAAAATTGAAGGACTCGAATCATTCAATGGTGTTGGGATATTGAGAGAATTAGTCCAGGTGGTGGCTGTGAGCTACTTATTGTCATAACTCATAACTGTTCGTGGCAAATTCGTGCATGCACCGGGTGTGGGTAGGGCATGCAAGAATTTCCCACTGTTTACCATGACTTAAATGAAATGATATACTGTTCAGTGTTAACTGTAAGAAACATGTACATTTCCAGAATTAGTATCTTTAAAAACTGAAACGACACGCATTGAAGGCATAAATATACATTTTTTTTCTTGCTTTACTATTCTAAAAACTTATTATATTTTTAGAGGGAGATTGACAGATTGTGATGTTTGGTTGGATAAATGCTTTGAAAATTATTTAATTTTTTTAAAAAATCAGTTATATAATTATTCAAAGAAATGAAAACAACTATGTTTGACTTTATTATGCGGGAAATGATAGGAATCTAGACATCACCATCTTCATAATGTTTTTTTTCTCAAAATTATGTTTACCAATTTTCAAGTCTTTCAATATATTATTTATTTTAATTTGTTTTTTATAATATAAAATGATCTAACATCATTAAGTTGAAAGTCTATGTTTAGTTAGACAAGTTTGATTAGAAAGATGTTCTCTCAAATTAGAGAAAATTAATATTTGGTTGGGTTTTTATAATCTAAAAATGCTTCAAAATATCAAAAATAAGAATATAATTTATGTTTTAATTTTTTTTAAAAAAAATCAAATAATGTATATAAATTGTTTTTGTTATATTCAGGGAAATAAATTATTTTCTTTTTGAGGAAATTACACATAGGTACCATTTTTCAAAACATGTTTCAACTAAATCTAGCAAAATATTTGCTTTTCAACTAAATACATCTTGTGAGAATCTTCTTTCAACTAAGTCCATTTTTATAAAACCCTAATCTGATTAGTCATTTAATATTCCTAAAATACCCATAGGTGAATTATCTCTTCATCACCGTGAGAATTGGTGATGGTCGCGTGTTCTGGGAAAGCAGCAATGGTGGTTAGGCGGTATGGAGCAGTGGCGGTGTTACGGTGGAGGCGGCGACGACTCCTTTTCGTTTTGCCAAATATCATTATTCTCCAACCACAGAAAACCGACATTTTGTTTCAATTTTGTTTTTTGTTTTTATGGTATTTTTGGATTTAATTAACATTGAACTTTTATTTCAATTTTGGTACACATTATGTGTTTGTTAAAATGTCTCTTTACGTAAACAATTTTTTTTTAGCAAATTTGGAAAAGATAAACAACATATCATCTCATTCCAAAGGTTTTGATTTATTTTTTTTCCATTTTCATTTGTTTATGTACAATATACCAAGTAAAAAAATAGATTCTAAAATTCCATTTTCATTTGTTTAAATACTGTTTTCATTTATAAACTTTCAGACATCATGTCACTACATTAGTGGAAGGATCTATAATAACATAAACGATGCGTATATCAAATTCCTGACAATATATTAGTGAGGTAGCACTATCTTATCTTCCCAAATCAAAGTTGAAGAACTAACAAGCTTAAACATGCAAGCAACACATACTGATGCATGTAAATTACATGCATCGCTAGTCTATCGGTGCATGTAATTTACATGCACCGATAGTCTACCGATGCATGTAAATCACATGCACCTGTAGACTCAGCATCTGCATTGGTTCTCAAATTACATAATAAGCCACTATCATACATAAGTGTTAAAGATGATTACAAAAAAAACTTCAAAGTTAAGTCACGCATGTGTAATATTTTATCATTTGAAAATTAATATACTTTTGTTATGAGATTATTCAATAATTTATCATACATTATATACTCATTCATAATAAAAATTTAATTTCTAAAATAATATATTATATCTTTAATTTGTTATAAGATCAACAAGCAAGTAACACATAGCGAACACATAAGGTGCATGTAATTTACATGCACCGCTAGTCTACCGGTGCATGTAATTTACATGCACCGCTAGTCTATTGGTGCATGTAAATTACATGCATCGATAGTCTATCGGTGCATGTAAATTACATGCACCGGTAGACTCAACATTTACATTGGCTCTCAAATTACATATCAAATAAGTATCATACAGTAAGTGTTAAAGACGTTCACAAATAACACTTAAAAATTAAGATACGTATGTGTAATATATTATTGTTTGAAAAATAATATACTTTTTGTTATGAGATTATTCAATAATTTATCGTATAGTATATACTCATCCATAATAAAAATCTAATTTCTAAAATAATATGTTGTATCTTTAATTTGTTATAAGACCAATTGCAAAAATTATAGAATGAAAAATTAATTCACATTTTTATGATTTGATCATTGTTATTTAGTAATTAGATAAAAAATAATAGTATATTAGTACATCACCGCCTATCGGTGCATGTAATTTACATGCACCGATAGATTTTAGCAAGTCGGTGGATGTGAATTACATGCACCGCTGAGTCTATTGGTGCATGTAAATTACATGCACCGATAGACTTTTATTATATTTAAGCAAACAAATAGTCTTTTTATATATAATTTTGAATATGAAACATTTTTTCCACAATAATTTTTTTTTAAATTAATAGCAAACTGACATAGCATGCTCGTGATGTGAAATAACAAACTGAATACGAAAGCAACATCTAATTCTAAAGGTGCATGTAACTTACATGCACCTTTAGACATATCGGTGCATGTAAAATACATGCACCGATAGACTCATGAATTGTTGGTGCATGTAAATTACATGCACCACTTAGTCTATCGGTGCATGTAATTTACATGCACCGATAGACTCATGAGTTGTTGGTGCATGTAAATTACATGCACCAATGGTTTCAATTTCATTACATTCTCAAATTTTCATTCAAACAATTCATCGAACATCTCAAATACATTATAGTTTTGAGTTTTACATTAAAATTCTACAAACAATCATTACAATAAAATTGAAATTCATAATAAATATAAAATTTTCATTCAAACAATTGATCGAATCTCAAATACATTATACTTTTACGTTTTACATTAAAAATCTACAAACAGTCATTACAAAAAACTTTGAAATATAAAACAAAATCAATCGGTAAATAGACGATAAACAGAAGAATGAGATGATTTTGTCTTCTTGCACAACCTTTTTGTTTTCGTTTATTCGCGACCAGTGCGCGCAGCTCCGACGCCATGGGAGGAGCGACAATTTCCGACGATTAGCGTTGGTGGTTGGGACATGTGGCTGGTGTGAGGGTTGAAGATTAGGGTTTTGGATTGAAGGATGTGATTCAAGGAAGATAGAAGACTATTTTGGTCATTTTAACCAAAAGTGGACCTTGTTGAAAGAATTTTTTTTGGGGTGACTGGGCTGAAAAATCATTTACCAAATGGTACCGGCCCGAAATTTTCCCTTTCTTTTTTGTAGTTAAAAGCAATGTTCTAACAAAAACCCAACTACTATGAAACTGGGCCATCGGTTGAGTGACTTTGTTGGGCCTACTTGCCAAAAACTAGCCGTAATAACATTTTTATCACTACTTCCTGGAACTCGTTTCCTCTCTACTTTCTCCATTTCCTACGGTGCTTAAAGTTCCCTCAAAACCAAGTGGTTAAATAATTGTGTCGACGCACCACGAATCCGTTCTAAGAATTTTTTTTTTTTCATTTTGTATACAGATGATAACGTTGTCGTAACATTTTTCCGGTTAGGGTTCGTTTTCGCACTGCAATCAAAGCTTAATGTTCTGATCTGCCAATTCAATGTTTTCTCGAGTGGGACGCTATATTTATCGATCCTCGTTCAGTCGAGTAAGCTCGTGAATTAGTTTTTCGGTGACAGATGGAATGTGTATTCATGTCTTACTTTTAATTGTATTTACGTTTTTTTAATAATCACTGTTTACAGGTCGTTGCTTCTGGTATTTATGGAGTGCGATCGGCGATTTTAAGTGAATTGACGACAGGAAACGCGCGTACTTTACGCTCCGATAATGGATTAGGGTTGGCAAGGAGCTATTTGACCTCTGTTGGAGCTGGTAAGCATGTTGTGAACAATGGGATTTTGAAGGAATTGAACTCGCTTCTTGCCAATCCGAGGCTTCGAAGGCTGTTTTGCAGTAATGCCCCCAAGAAAAGTAGTAAGAACATTGACTATTATGTTTTTATGCTGTGTTACGTATTTTTATTGATATTTGATTTGTGTAATGTGGTGCTTGTAGAATATGAAAACTATTATCCAAAAAACAAGAAAGAAATTCCTGAAGGAAACAATCACAAATCTGAGGCAAAAGGTATTTGAAAACTCATTATATTTTCTGGTGACTAGTGAATACATAGTTTGTTGCTCTAGCGCACCATTTAATTTGATGATGTGGTTTTTAACTTTTTGTTGGTTGTTGCTTGTTGAGAACTGAAATGTCGTATTAGTGAATGAAGCACCTGATAGAAATTTATGTTCTTTTACTTCTTTTTATTTTATTATTATGTTAATGCAGAGGACTCGAGTGCTGGTGAACATGGAAACAATCCGAATATACCAAAGCATGTGCAAAGCTATCTTACGCCATTGCTGTTGATAGGATTTGTTCTTATGTCTCTATTTTCGTCTCCACAAGAACAGAAGCAGGTGGGTTTTTTCTCCACATGCCTATATTTGGGACCCGTCACTTGGTGTTTCCGATCCAACACCCTGCACACCCTATCTCTGTATGATCCTGGCGTAAATTATATATGTGACCCTGACTTCTAATTTTGTTCGAGTGGTTGTTCATGCACCCACACTGGGCACTAGATATTTAACATGCGTTGCACGTGCATAAAATGTAAAATGGCTGGTGTGTTGTGCATTACTATGGTTGCACACCTCTTTGAATCAATTTATAGTGCATTGTAATGTCTTTTTGACATTTTATTTTGTTTTGACTACTTGTACATGTATCCTATGAACCTCTGTTTCTTTTATGTTTTATAGTGTGATGGTGCACAATCTTGATCCTTCATATTTGTTTAAGCATGCATTCACTTTGGTGGATCAGATGTTTCATTTTCAATTTGTCCTTTATTTGTTTCAATTTCAGATAAATTTCCAAGAGTTCCAGAACAACCTACTCGAGCCTGGTTTGGTTGATCATATTGTTGTTTCTAACAAGTCAGTCGCAAAAGTGTTTGTGAAGACTTCGCCAAATAATAACAAAGATGCCAATGGCAACACCGTCCCTGGTGATACCAGTGGTAGAAATGTGAGTTACTATAAATACTATTTCACTATTGGAAGCATTGAATCGTTTGAGGAGAAGCTGGAGGAAGCCCAGGAAGCACTAGGAATCGACCATCACAATTATGTTCCCGTCACATATATTACTCAGATGAATTTTTTCCAAGAGTTTATGAAGTTTGGTCCGACATTATTGCTGCTCGGAACCCTTATCTACATGGGACGAAGAAGTGGATTTAGTGTTGGAGGTCCTGGTGGAAAGGGCGGCCGTGGATTATTCAATATTGGGAAAGCACCTATCACAAAAATGGATAAAAATGCCAAAAATAAGGTCAGAACATGATTACTTTTTTTCCCTCTTAGACCCTTGGTGACTTTGTAGCATATTTTGTTCTTTTTCTTCATTTGTAGCAGAACAACATGTGTTTACTTTGTAAGTAGGTTTTTTTCAAAGATGTGGCTGGATGTGATGAGGCAAAACAAGAAATAATGGAGTTTGTGCATTTTCTGAAGAATCCCAAAAAATATGAGGAGCTGGGAGCCAAAATTCCAAGAGGTGCGCTTCTTGTTGGCCCTCCTGGAACTGGAAAGACACTTCTTGCTAAAGCAACTGCGGGAGAGTCAGATGTTCCTTTTTTCTCTATATCTGGATCAGATTTCATGGAGATGTTTGTTGGGGTTGGACCTGCCAGGGTTCGAAGCTTATTTCAAGAGGCAAGACAATCTGCGCCATGTATAGTCTTTATTGATGAAATTGACGCGATAGGTCGAGCAAGAGGTCGTGGGGCTTTTTCTGGAAGTCATGATGAGCGTGAGAGTACATTAAATCAGTTGCTTGTGGAAATGGATGGATTTGGAACTACTGCTGGCGTTGTGGTTCTTGCTGGTACTAATCGGCCTGATATATTGGACAATGCTTTGCTAAGGCCTGGAAGGTTTGATCGTCAAATCTCCATTGATAAACCCGACATCAAGGGCCGCTCTCAGATTTTTCACATCTATCTGAATAAATTGAAACTTGATCAGGAGCCATCGTATTACTCCGAGAGGCTTGCTGCCTTGACTCCTGGATTTGCTGGGGCTGACATTGCTAATGTTTGTAATGAAGCTGCTTTAATTGCAGCGAGGAATGACAGTATGGTGATCACGATGCAACATTTTGACTCCGCTATTGATCGTGTTATTGGGGGTCTCGAGAAGAAGAACAAGGTGTCCTTTTCTCCTTATTATTTCTCTGTACTAATGTTGTTTGCCACTTCGTGGATTTGTTTTGCAGCATGAACTTGATTTGTTGTTTAACCACTCCCTCTTTATTTTTTTGGTGAACACGGGCTTGAATAAACTCACAAGAACTTTGTTATTTATCTTCAGTGAATTGGTTATAAAATTATTTAATGATTTTGTATTTTACATTGAAGCTACTCAAATAGTTGCCACATTCTCCAGTTTTTGTGCCCGGGTAAGTTATTTATGCCGGGTATGTTGAGGTTTCTGGTTTTGTACGTACAGATAGAATATATGCAAACAGTAAATGGCACCATACTGGAAGAATATGATATTTTTTAACCTAATGTCAATTTGTGGAAGTGATGTCTTTAACCTATTGTCAATGTGTGGTATTGATGTCTTACCAGTGTGTGTTATTTCTTTTAACTATGGAATTAGTGTTTGGTATGTGGATATTGATTAGAATTTATTGATAAAATAATTCATTCCTATAGGTTGTTAGCAAGACGGAGAGACGAACTGTTGCTTACCATGAATCTGGCCACGCTGTTTCTGGTTGGTTCCTTGAACATGCTGAACCATTACTTAAAGTTACAATTGTCCCTCGTGGTACAGCAGCCCTTGGGTTTGCCCAGTATCTTCCTAATGAGAATCTTTTGATGACCAAAGAGCAGCTTCTTGATATGACATGCATGACTCTCGGAGGACGGGCAGCAGAGGAGGTAAGTTCATTTCCTTTTATCAGTGTGAATCCGCGATCAGGTTACCAGCTATTGGTCGATAGATATAGTTGAATGCTTCTGCCATAGGTTTTGCTGGGGAGGATCTCAACAGGAGCCCAAAATGATTTGGAGAAGGTCACGAAGATGACCTATGCCCAAGTTGCAGTTTATGGTTTCAGTGAAAAAGTTGGCCTTCTCTCGTTCCCCCAAAGGGACGATAGCTTTGGAATGAGCCAACCTTACAGCAGTAAAACTGCTGCAATAATCGACAATGAAGTGAGGGAATGGATAGGGAAGGCTTACAGCCGCACGATTCAACTGATAGAAGAGCACAAAGAGCATGTTGCTCAGATTGCTGAACTATTACTGGAGAAAGAGGTATTACATCAAGAAGACTTGGTGCAGGTACTAGGTGAGCGTCCATTTAAGAGTACCGAGCCGACTAATTATGACAGATTCAAGAAAGGATTCGAAGAAGATAAAGAAACTTGGGAATCCAATGAAGATAAGAAAACTAAGCAGGATGTCGGAACAGGGTCATGTTCTCTTGAAGCAGGCTTCGCTCCTGCATAATGGCAGGCGTATAATAACTTGTATGTATATATACGACTGGGCTGGGTGCATTATGATACTGTAGATGATTAACTTTGTTCCATTGCTCACGATCACTCCTGTTATTTTCCGCGAAATTGGGTGCATGGAAATGACTACTTCCTGAGAGTAATTCACCCTTGTTTTAAGAAACCTGGGTTTTCATGTTCTATCCAGATTGAATGGCTCCAATGACGTTAACTTTCAAACTCATATTTGTATGTGTTCTAGCCGAATGATGTGTCAATTGGGTAACCGTACGAGTTACCTATAAAATATTTTTATATGATCAAGCATGTGTTATATATGAGCTTTGAAAAAAAAACTGATCTGAAAGGTGCAACTCTCTTTGTTTCTGATTTGCACACTCGAACGGGGTATAAGCAAATCATACCTTGATAGCGTTACATAAGGCGTTGAAGATGATTAATCCAGCTAAAAAAATTTAGTCTGATTTGGTTTACATAGAAATCAATTTACCAACTTAAATCAACGCAGTTCAGGTTAACTATATTTATTTTATATTTTTATTGTTTATATATATTTTTTTAAAAAGATAGAGAACGCATACAGCGTTGAAGATGATTAATCCAGCTAAAAAAATTTAGTCTGATTTGGTTTACATAGAAAAAAATTTATCAACTTAAAAATCAATGCAGGTCAGGTTAACTATATTTATTTTATATTTTTATTGTTTATAATTTTTTTTAAAAAAGATAGAAAAATAGAAATATTTATGAATATACTAATAGTTAAATTTATTTCCAAGGACACAAAAGATAAAGTAGATATTTTAGATTTTCGGATTGTGATTGAGGTCCACGTTTTTGTGAATTATTACATGCACAAGCGTACGGGCAATTATTATATGGTCGGTGCATATTTTCTACAATCACTTCCATCGGGTTTAAAACAACTAATTAAAATCACTTCTTTAATAATACGGCTATCACCGGTACTTATACACTTGATCCAAGTCCTATTTCTCAATATACTTCCTTAGTGAATGTGTGTGTGGGTGGATTCTGGGCTTTTTGGAATTTTTCCTTATTCCAAGCTAATTCTTCCTAATATTCCCAGTTTCATTTTTTTTCGTCACAAACCCATGAATATCTCTCTATAAATCTGATGAAATTCAACCTGAATTTACAGGCAAAATACATGGGACAATTTGTTAGGAGGGTATCCGCCTTGGCATCGCCATGTGTACCTGCAAAACAAATACAAATACACAATATGCAAATTTAATATTAATATCAAAAGGATATCGAGGCAGGCTCAGATCTGCTGATCTACGTCACCTAGAGAATCCAAGGTAAAGGCCGGAAGGTTTGGACAACACCCAACACCCACGTTCTGCCGAAAGCACAAAGCACACGACAACAACACACAAGGCCAGCACCCTCACACCAAAACCACACACACTGCCAGAACCACCAGTCACCAGAAAAGCACAAAGCTCACGGCCAGCGCACACAGCCAGCAACTCGGAACCAACGGAGCACAAAGCTTAACCGGACGATGAACTCCTTCGATTATTTCGTCGAACCCAAGCGCACAAAGCACTCTGATCGGAACGAACAAGATGAATCTGAGAGTTCAAGGAAGAGGCGCACAAAGCACTGGTTCAGTAAAGTGAAGGAGGCGAACGTACTGGTTTAGGGGATTGATGGAGGCGGACGAAAAATTGAAACGAGATAGAGGCGCTAATCTATCAGACTTAGGTTAAGGGGTGAGAGGGTTTAGGTTAAGTTAAATAAGGGATTAAGGGTGGGCTTAAACTAATTTTGGGCCACAATACCCAACAAATCTCCACCTTGGCCCAATACCGGTTTCTCTTCAGACGTAGGGAAAACATACAAGCAGACATCATCATCGCCTTATGGTCCCCACAATACACAAAGTAATTGTGTGGACCAAGTTCCTGTCAAAACACAAAGTATAGACAAGGAGAACAATAACACCACACAGCAAGTTAAAGTGGGAAAGTAACCACGGTAACATTTTTATAACGAGCACACAGCAGGTTATAAAACACTAACCAAGGGACTAAACATGCATCAATCACCAGTATCAAATTTTAAAATTTTTAAATATGATTGAAACTTACTAAGGGACAAACACTTAGTACACTTATCAGCATGATTAAACGCATAACCTTTGAGTTTAACAACTACAGACAACAGCCATTTAACAGCATTCCAATGCAACATGCCAGGGTTAGACACATACCTACTTAAGCAAATAACAGCATAAGATATAGCATGCCAAGTACTAACCATCAAACACATAACATATCTTATATCATTTGAATAAGGCACATTCTTCATAGAATCAAAGTCAAAATCAGATTTAAGACATTGATCTTTACTCAACACAAAATGAGCAGCTAATGGCACATTAACAGGCTTAGCATCAGTGAAATATACATCTTCTTTTTCAGTAAAACCTTTAACTACAAGTCTAGCTTTGAACCTAACAGTCATTTTCATTCTTAACCTTAAACAACCATTTGCAGTCAACATAGCAATTAACATGTTTAGGAACAAGAATACAAGTATGATTCACAATCAAAGAATGCATTTCCTCTTTCATAGCACACAGCCAGTCATTAGCATTTTTGGATTTCAAAGCTTCATTGTAGGTTTTAAGTTCACAGTTATCAATTGATTCAAACACATTGAACACATAAAAAGCAAGGTCAAAGTCACTTAGCTTAGCAGGTTGTCTTATGTTTCTCCTAGCGCTATCTCTGGTCAATTGATAATCATGCAAATCTTCCTATTCATTAGCAACCAATTCATCATGCACCACAGGTTCATGTTCAACAACAATATCATGATTTTCAGGCATTCCATGAATCTCAGGTTCATTAACAGGAAGCACACCAGAGAAATGCTCCACCTTGCTAGGAGTAGCACTAAACTCAGACTCAGACTCATCAATAGGCACAGAAGGAAGCAAGCAAGACATTTCAGATTCATTGAAAATTACATCCCTACTTATAACACTTTTAAAACCAGGTTCACTTCTTAGCCATAGTCTATATCCATTAACTCCCTCGGGATAACCTAGGAAGACACACTTAGTAGACCTAGGTTCAAGTTTATCACCTTTCCTATGCACAAAAGCAGAGCAACCAAACACTTTAAGATTAGAAAAATCAAGTTCTTCACCAACAAAAGCAGATTCGGGACACAAACCATTTAAAGGCACATAAGGAAATCTATTAATCAAGTAAGCAGCTGTCACAACAGCTTCACCACAAAACTTCTTTGAGAGGCCAGAAGATGCAAGCATACTTCTAACTTTCTCAAGGAGAGTCATATTCATCCTCTCAGCAACACCATTTTGCTGAGGGGTATAGGGAACAGTCTTGTGCCTTTGAATCCCAGATTCATTGCACAAATTGTCAAACAAAGAATTACAGAACTCCAAGCCATTATCAGTCCTAAGTTTCTTAATCTTTTTACCAGTTTGGTTCTCAATCAAAATCTTCCAATTTTGAAACTTTTCAAAAGCATCTGGTTTATTTTCATTAGAAAAACTCATACTTTTCTAGAAAAGTCATCAATAGCAGATAGGAAATATCTATTACCACCTTGTGTAGGAACACTAAAGAGTCCCCACACATTAGCATGCAAGTACTCAAGAATCACAGAACTCTTCGTCACATTAGGGGAAGGAGAAACCGGGAATTTAACTCTTTGTTGTTTGCCATAAACACAAGAATCACAGAAAGGCATGCATGACAACTTATCTTTTACCAAAAGAACATTTTTTATGCAAAATCTCTAGACCTTTAGCACTCATATGACCTCATCTTCTATGCCACAGATCAGTCAAGTCATCAGTCACAGAATTCACATTATCATATACAGATTCAGTTTTGTAAACATAAAGATTTCTTTTCTTTTCAGCTTTGAAAACTACCAAAGAACCCTTTAAGATTTTCATAACTCCATTTCCCCATCTACCCTCAAGACCACCAGATTCTAAAGCAACACAAGACATCAAATTATTGCACAAAGCAGGAACATGTCTCGCATCTTTTAGAGTCATAGAATAACCAGAATCAAATTTCAAATAAACATCACCAATGCCAGCAACTTTACAAAGTTTCTCATCAGCCATAGACACAGAACCATTTTCAACTTCTTTATAATTAGAAAACAAATTTCTAAATGGTGACATGTGATAAGAGCAACCAAAATCAATTAGCCATTCATTTTCACATACAGTAGATGAATGCACAGAATTCACAGCATCACATAAATCAGTCACCATAAAGATGTCATCCGAGTTTTCACCGGATGAGGAAGCATGATTCACTTGTTCATAAGATTGGTTGTTATCATTTTGTTTCTGGTTTTTGTTTTTAGGACAGTCTTTAATAAAGTGATTAGGATCACCACAGTTAAAGCACTTTCTGTTCTTAGGCCTAGACTTAGACCTAGTCTTGTTATACCTATGTTGAGACCTACCTCTAACATGCATAACTTCATCTGAATTTTGCTTACTACATTTGTTCACTTTTAAATCTAGTTCTAATCTAGTTCTTTACTCTTAAGACCACTAATCACAGTGTCAAGCGTAATAGAATCTCTACCATACTTAATAGCAGATTTGACATCACTATGGGTCTCAGGAATAGCATTTAAAAGCACAATAGGAGTATAATCATCAATATTCCTATCTCCAGTTAACTTAATATCTTGAATCAATTTAGTAAACACATCAAGGTTCTCATCAGCATCTTTGTTCAAGTCAAGCTTGAATCTGAAAATTTTTTCAAGTAAAAACAATTTACTAGGCAAAGAGGTTTCCGTATAAAGCTCTTCTAATTTTTCCCAAAAAAGTTTAGCATTATTAAGTTTACCACATTTTCTGAGCACAGAGTCAGATAAGTTCAAGATTATGGAAGAGTAAGCAAATTCATCATCTTCAGCTTTCTTAGCATGTGTAATATCATCAGCATAATTATCACCTATAGCCATAAACACTTTCTGTTGAATTAAAATTCCTTTCATTTTCTGTTGCCAAATAGAAAAATCCGACTTTCCATTAAAGGGTTCCATGTTATAGCCAGAAATAGAAGTCATTGCACACAAGCAAAATCACGCACACTAAATCAAAGGCTACCAAATTACACAAAGTAAGCAGCAGAAGCAGGACCACACAAAACAGGCACAGATAACGAAAAAACTGAAAGTTTTTAGACAATTTTAAAATTTCAGTGAGCCACACTGAAAAACACAGAAAACACAGAATCACACAAATCCTAGTTTTCTACAGCAAGCAAGCCTCAGAACCTAAGACCTAGACGCTCAACAAAGCAGTAAAAGTTTTAGGGTTCAAGCCAATCACTTACAACCCAGAGGCCAACGCTCTGGGGTTTTTCCACCGAAAAGCCAAACTGGCGCAAAATCTGAACCGCCGAACAGCCGCTGCCCGAGCGTCGCTGTTCACCCACCAAGCGCGGATAACCGCTCTGATACCACTGTTAGGAGGGTATCCGCCTTGGCATCGCCATGTGTACCTGCAAAACAAATACAAATACACAATATGCAAATTTAATACTAATATCAAAAGGATGTCGAGGCAGGCTCAGATCTGCTGTTTTCAACAATCTACGTCACCGAGAGAATCCAAGGTAAAGGCCGGAAGGTTTGGACAACACCCAACACCCACGTTCTGCCGAAAGCACAAAGTACACGACAACAACACACAAGGCCAGCACCCTCACACCAAAACCACACACACTGCCAGAACCACCAGTCACCAGAAAAGCACAAAGCTCACGGCCAGCGCACACAGCCAGCAACTCGGAACCAACGGAGCACAAAGCTTAACCGGACGATGAACTCCTTCGATTATTTCGTCGAACCCAAGCGCACAAAGCACTCTGATCGGAACAAACAAGATGAATCTGAGAGTTCAAGGAAGAGGCGCACAAAGCACTGGTTCAGTAAAGTGAAGGAGGCGAACGTACTGGTTTAGGGGATTGATGGAGGCGGACGAAAAATTGAAACGAAGAGAGGCGCTAATCTATCAGACTTAGGTTAAGGGGTGAGAGGGTTTAGGTTAAGTTAAGTAAGGGATTAAGGGTAATGGGCATAAACTAATTTTGGGCCACAATACCCAACATATTCACCGGACGAAAAATTCACCGGATTTTTACAACTGGTTTGACTATGAAAATGCTTAAAATTGGGGGTAAAAAATAACTTAAATTGATATTTTAATTAATAACATATTAAATCTATGTGTGTTGCAATGGTAATTAATTTATTGACTAATAATTATAATTTATAGCCATTTAAATTGGTGTCAAAAAAAGTTGCTACACATATTGGAAGTCACTAGAAAATTTTGGCTCATACAGTCATACTTTACGTGGCACTAAAGAATAGCGGCCAATGCTGCCTCAAAAGAGACTTCATCACATGGATAGAGCTGAAGACCTTCGCATGGGCAATGGCCACTGAAGTAGTCGATTTTAAGCATTTTCGGTAGTGTAACTGTGATACCTCTTATACCACAGTTGCTAAAAATTGAAAGTTTAAAATGATTTATATGATATTAGAATAAACCCTTATAATAACTTGGGTTTACCATTTTCGTAAAGCGATGAAGGACACGAAGTAATTTGTAGGATCGAACGCTTACCGTTTTACCAATAACTATAGTTAGGGTAATGACGCAACATCAATATTTTCAATCATACACAGGCACAAACACCACGTGTTCGACCGATCACAAAGCAGAGGCAATTGTTGAACCCCAACAATCCCTCCCCCCAATAATTGCACTCTCTACAACTATGGGAATCGAACACGCTACCTTGGCTCTGATACCAATTGTAGGATCGAACGCTTACCGTTTTACCAATAACTATAGTTAAGGGTAATTACGCTACATCAATCTTTTCAACCATACACTGGCACAAGCATCACGTGTTCAACCGATCACAAAGCAGATACAATTGTTGATCCCCAAGAATCCCTCCCCCAATAATTGTACTCTCTGGAATTCATGGGAATCGAACACGCGACATTGTCTATGATACCAATTGTAGGATCGAGCACTTACCGTTTTACCAATAACTACAGTTAAGGGTAATGTCACAACATCAATATTTTCAACCATACACTGGCACAAGCGCCACGTATTCGACCGATCACAAAGCAGAGGCAATTGTTGAACCCCCAACATAATTGTTTCATGATCCCCTTGTACGGTCATGCTTGATGAGCGTAGGCTCAAGGCGTGACAACATGGTACCAGAGCAGGTCACCAGCAGGAAAAAACGGAAGATAAGTGTTATGCGGAACAAAGTGCTACGTGCGTGATAGCGACCTCTTGAACCTAAGGGGCAAAGTGCTACATGGGGGTCACCTCTTGAACATGTGGGACAACCTGCCACGCGTGTGAGAGTTACCTCTTGAACATGCGCGGTAAATTGCTACATATACGAGAGCCACCTTTTGAACATATATGAGCTATCTCTAGATTCTCGACGCTGGTGGATGGATGGATTGGGCCGCGACGAGGATGTCACATTTTGAAAAAGAAGTGATTTGACACTCTTGTCCCGCATTAAAATAATTTATAAGGGGTTAGAATGAACATTTATAATAAGTTGGGTTAATTATTTTCATAAAACGATGATGAATACGAAGTAGTTATTGTAAGAGACCATTATGTAATCGCACCTGCACGGGCGTGACCACGATCGTGCCAATAACTTCTATAGATTAAGAAATTTTTATATAAAAACAATTATATTTTTGTTAGATTCATAGCCACGTGTCTTCTCCTTATTGCATTGAACTTTAAATTTAGTCATCAGTTGTTAAAAGTCCACGTTGACTGTATATAGTCAATGTGGGGATCTCATGTTACAATGTGAACATATGTGTGTGTTAAATTCGATATATATTTTAATTTTATATCTTTTTTATTTTGGATCTGAAAAGTATAAATTCAAATACTTAGTTGGTGGGATCAAATTTTCCTCACGATTTAATATCACACATGATGTCCAAACTGTGGACATGAAAGTCTTTATTTAACTTTTATTATATTTACTTGGAAACTTCTTCATTCTATTGAACCATTTACTACGTTCAGAACTATGTGATTGTGAATTTTATCATATTTAAATATCGTTCTACGCTTAGAACTATGTTTTTTTTTTTTTTTGAAAATGAGAAGATCATAAGTAAAAATTTAAAAAGGTCAAGAATAAAAAAAATTCACCAGATTCAAATTTTTAATTATTTTTGTATTGTCTAAGTTCATATATTTAAAGGATCCCCCAAAAATGTCATTTTCCAAGTGAAAAATGGTGTAAGCTTGAAAGTATTTGGATGTGCTTAAGATCAATGATGAAATATATGTTGGTTGTTAAGAATACATGTGGTTCCAACTCAAAATCAATCGGTAATGAGTAAAGTAACATATGTATCTTTTAAAGATCTAACATAACTTCTAGTTTCTCGATGTGAGACAACTCTCAACACGTTCCCACACATGTGACATTATATATTATATATAAGTCAAACATGTGGATTGATAATGCGGGTGATGGTGAGCATGATGACGGAATAGCCAATCACATGAAAAATCTGCTCTGATACCATGCCAAGAATACATGGGGTTCCAACTCAAAACTAATTGACAATGAGTGGAGTAACACATGTTGATGTGATTTGCTATTTTCTTTGTTCGGTAGAATAGATGTGCTGCGGAAAACAAATGAAGGACACCATATTTTTTACTTGGAAAACCTCCAAATCGAAGGAAAAATCTCGGGACCTAGTCCAGTATAAATCTTCACTATAATATTATATGATTTACAGGACTCAGACACAAAATAAGAACTTTCAAAAAAGCATAAGAATGAAAGACCGAACAGACTAATAGTACGCTATCTTTCGAGTCTTTTCTCGGCTGGAAAGTTCAACCCCCTGCAATGAGACCATCGGTGTATATTCATAGTGTTGATCCTGGTAGTTGGCGCGCGAGAAATTCGGAACACGATCTTCTCTGATCGTGACGCTATTAGATCAAGACGTGTCCGAGAAATTCGCGATCCATCATTGCACGTTCGTTTGAGCCGGTTGATTTGTCATTTACGTCCGGGTATACTTCTACCCTTTGACTGATATGCCTAGCAGATATTGATGTTCTTCAGGCAATTTGTGTTCGAGGCTTTTTGTTCGAGATATCTCTTGTTCAGCACTTGCATGTGATTTTACCGAAAAACGAATTCGTCATATAACATCATATAAAGAGATAACACAGCTTCTAATTTCCCTAGGACAACTCTCAATATTGGTGAAAGTGAGATGATTTATAGATAAAATAAAATATTAAACTGGAAGAGATATTAAACTTATTTTGACGCAGTATTATTTAACAAATTCACTCTGTTTTTTTAAATTGAAAAACTAAACAAACATTTTCATGAATCCCTTATAAATATAATTAAATTAAAGTTTAGATGGTCATTTATGATTGCATTTGATAAATATCTTCGTCGGAAAATTGAAATAATGAGGAAATTTCTCAGACATTCATTCTTTCAGACTCCTAAAAGTAATCTATTGGATTAAACTAATCTGGGTCCTCTTTAAATTTCTTGAATTTAATATTGAACAAAACTAATCATTCAAACATGAGAACATATATTATTGTTGCAGAAGGGCGAGGCAACTACCTAAAGCATAAAACTACAATATAAATATAGGCTGTACGCTAACTGGCTTCGCCTATCCTTCGTTCAAAGTAGGATACAGTGAATGAATGAAGCGCTCCATGTTATATTATAAGAGTTATCTAATATTGGTAAACTAGAAGTTATGTCAGCTTTTTTATAAGATACTTGAGTTACTCCACTCATTGTCAATTAGTTGAATTGGAACCCCATGTGTTCTTAACATGATATCAGAGCAAGCTTTTCATATGATTTGTTATTCTGCCCGCATATACACTATCACCCTCGTTATCAATCCACATGTTTAACTTATATAATATCACACATGAGGGACGTGTTGAGAGGTGTCTCACATTGAGAAATTAATAGCTATGTTAGCTCTTTATAATATACATGAGTTACTACGCTCATTGTCAATTGGTTTTGAGCTAAAAACACATAGATTCTTAACAATATATCTTATTAGTTAAAATTACTTTAAAAATTCTCCAAAAGAATTTTATTTGTAATTGGTTCCAATTTATTTTTCTACTTTTTTTACTTTATTTGTCTTTACCATCCACAAATAACCCAAGAATGATTTTTTTCTACTTTTTGGTGTCAAGTAATATTCTAATCCAAGAAATTATGGTAATAACAACTTCAAGGGCATCAGATCATCAATCAAATGTTTTATATGATTGCATTAAAATGTGGATTGTGTCATCCACAATGCCAAGGTCATCTGGTGAAATTCTAACCAGAATACCCACACTTCGGGATCAACGACCTTGATTATATTTGGGGTAAATGTCTTAATATGTGAATATCATGATCCCAAATCAATCGAGGTGGTTGGGCAGAGTGAGTGTTGCCAATAATTGGAAAAAGTGAAAATAAGAAATGATCCAAACTATTATGATGTTTTGACATCTTGTGAGGTGCATTATTGGTCATAACCTTCCAAATTTACATGTTGCATTCTTAGGGAAGCTAATGCATTTTGGACTAGTAGCAATTAAATTTCCAACAAATAATATTTTTATATTTTTAAAATTAATATACCAACAAATGGCAAATGAAAAGATCAGATACAATATGCAATTTTGAATTAATTGATCAACACATTAAAAAAAAATTAAAGAAGAGGGATAAAGTAAGAGATTAAGTGATACATAAGGTTGTGAAACATATAATTATTGGAAGATATTGGGCATTTTTTTAATGTCAAATTATTTTTTCTTCTGTAATATTTTACTCCCAGCAATTTGTATAGAACATTTAAAATATAATGGTAAACGTAAAAGGTCCCAACGAAGAAAATGTAGCAAATAGAGGAGTTATGTAAGGTGTGTTTGCAACTGTTTATACAATTTTTTTTTATTAAAGGTATATTTTGGTTTGAAAAGCTGATAAATAATTTTAAAAAACAATTACAAACACCTACATAATATAACATGAATTAGTGTTGTATATATTATATTCCCATTTTGCAGGATCTCCATAGACGTAGCTTTCATGTACAAAGTACAAAACACAAGACTTCGATAATTACAAATTATTAAATTATTTTGTATATATATAGAAATAATATATGGGTCACAATCAGGCCAACCAGCCAGGCATGAGAGCAAATAATTGAGAGCCAACAACAATTATTTATATTGAATTGAAATATCAGAAAACAAGAGTGTTCTCACGTAACGAATTTGCCTACATTTATATGGTTTGAATTATGCATACTTTATATATTATTTTCCAAATTATATATGTAAGCATTTCATTTTAAAACACATTAAGTGTGTACTTGCAAATACTTCTCAATGTTGTTCAGACAAAAAAAAAAATTTGGTGTTTGATTTCCTTACTTCTGCTATTGTTTCTCTAAAATAAAGCATGCAAAAGCCAAAACACTGACTAGTGTAAGTTAAACGGTGGCAATTTTATAATTAATTGAAGTTCATTAAACTGTTTTTTTATTTAATATCAAACACTCAATGCGTTTACTTAAAAGCAACTTTTTTTTTCAATTTTAAGCATAAGCAACATAAAAATATTTTTAATTAAAAATTGTACACAAACCCTAAGTCGTATTTCCATCTAATTTAGGCTGTATTTATAGATAAATTAAAATTGTAACTCTCAATTCGTGATACACGTTTATTATAAAGTATGGGGGCAGTCCTAATCCGACGAAGTCTAAGCAATAATTTTTAGAGGTCCTTCTCTCTTCTCTTTCAAAACAATTTTTGGGCTACTTCTTTTGTACTCACTACTTTAAGTATCCAATAATTGTTCTCCTTTATTAAAAATAAATAAATAAATATAGAGTTGAGTCAGAAGAATGGTCTTTTTCACTTTGACAACATATTTTAAGTTAATAAATTGATTATTTAAAATAATTTTGAGAGCATAGTGCTTGTGTTCACATATACAGCCTTCCTCCATATGATCTGGGAACAATTATTTTTTTAAAACACATATATATTAATTAAATTATTATTTATTTTTTTAAAGAAAAAACTCGTTCAAGAATTGAGTGATTGCCCTGTTCGTCTGTGATGAACCTTCATGAGATGCACTGATCCATACTAGACCATCCAAACAGTGTAAATGTGATAAGTTTATTGACATCTTTTTTATGTTATCCAGGGTCCTAGGGGTATCCCAACCTTCTATATGAAATATTCCCCATGGAATGTTGGATTATCCCTAAGGGTAGTGCTCTTCGATAGCATCAATGTACCCAGATTATTGTTGGTACTGCTTATTTAAATCGAAAAATTGAACAAGTTTAAACAATTGTAATAAGAAGAGAAATTATACTGTAAACAAACATCAAACAATCAAACTACAAAAACATTAGACTTGCAGCAGTAGTTATAAACTGAAGACTTAATCAACAAGAATTTGGAAACAATTCTGGACGAGGCCACAGCAAGCCGTGTGCCCCGTAAACTCAAATTTGCCCGCCTTAGCTTCAGGCCTCCTGGACAAGTGAGTTCCAAGGTACAACGTCCAATCACCTCTGATCGGATTGAAGCAAAACTCCGAGCAGACTACCTCGAACACTAGCAGTGTGCAGTACTCTCAAAACATAATGTTATATGTATGTATGCAGATTTTCGGAATGAAGAAAGCATAGAGCTAGTGCAGCTTATATAGCTGAGCAGCTGACCTCTCCAAAGGTCACAGATAATTAAATGTAATGTTTAGTTGGTTGATGAAAAGTCTCAATACTTAACATCAGATTAATTTGTATTTAAGTCTCACACTTAAATCTGAAATCAATTCTGCAGGTAGGTGAAAAGTCTAACTCAGCAGAATATGAAAAGTCATTTCAGAAATCCGAGTAGTAAAAAGATAGGGCTGCCTTCGCGGCGCGGGATTTCTTTAGCCTAATTGACTATTCATAATTAACTTACCTTAATTTTATTCTCATTAACAAAATTATACCAAATTATTGGCCTTTTATTCATTAAACCCAATAATTAATAATTAATCACAAATAATTAATCACAACAATTATTGCTACTTGCTTTCATATACCATAATACCAGATATTCAATTCAAATATGTTTACAAATATATGTATGTGTACTTGCCGAATTTAATATTCTTTCGATTCTTCTTCGAAAACAGCTAATCAGTTAATTTAATTACTATTTTCTTTGATATTCTTGATTTTTCCTTATTAATTAAAAAACGACAGAAGATCCGATGCATAAAAAAGTAATCGTTTTACTTGTTTTAAATCTTGAAGACAAGCCATTAAAAAGTAGCGCGCAATCCTCTCGATTCAGTGCATTAAAATATATATATTCATAAGTGTTAAGAATACATGAGGTTTCAACTCAAAATCAATTGGCAATGAGTAAAGCATCCCATATATCAGCTAGCGTAGTTTCTAAACTCCTAATATATGACAATTCTCAACAGTAAGCAATGATAATGCCACGCATGTATTACTTATATGGAGTGATTTACTCAAAACTTCAATAAAGTTGTAGTATACGAAACTCATGGGTGAAACAACATAGACTTTAAAAAAAGTGAAAGGGTGGTCAATAATTTTTAATAAATGTTTTTATTAAAGGTTGATAATTGGCGAGTCTCAACTTTTTGGGGTAGATAACCTTGTGACTAAGGACTCTGCACAACTTTATAGCTGGAAAGTTGGAATATCACACTTCAAAAGGACAGAGATCGATACATTTGGTTATTAGATGACACACAATTGTGCATATCCGCGTTTATGGAACCCAATTTAGCCACACTTTTGGTAGTGATGTACACTCCATATTTAATCAGTACTATTGGGTTGTGATTATTTGCATAATTACATTATCCAAAATTAAATTACAAAACATTCTCTTAAGTTTTTTTTAAAAAAAACAATCGAATTTTGACCATATTATGTCATATGATTCATGTTAAGTTAGAACTATGAAAATATGAGTACACTTAAAGTTCTCGTGTTAGGAGTGGACAATCTAATGTATAGTCCATCTCGGGTCAATAATGTATTTCCTCAGGTGTGATGCGTGGAAGGCATTATGACTTTGGGATGGGCTTGGAGGTAGCACTATTATGATTATGTTGGGACCGTAAGTGTTTAAAGCAACTCGCTTAGGACAATAAGTTTGTTCCAAATTTCGTACTGAAGACTAAGGGGGGTATATTGGTTATAGACTTTTATTGACTTTTAATGACTTTTATGGAGTTTATAAGTCTAGAGGTATTCAATCCATACTTTTATATACTCTGCAAAAGTCTAATAGTATTCAAGACAGACTTTCGTAGAGTTTTTAAAAGTCATGTGGTATTCAAACTTGAATTTTTAAAACTCTATAAAAGTCTATAAGTATCCAAAACCTCATAGACTTTTAATGACTTGTGTTGAAATCTTTAGGTACAAACTTTGATGCCCCATGTACATCCCAAAAAAGTTAAAAATTCTCCACCACTCCTAGTAAAGATTTGGAATGACTTTTAATTCCTAATTACCCTTACCTCTCTTTACTCTTTGATATTTTCATTTCCGACATGGTCACCTCCCCATTGGTTTTTCCTCCCCTGTTTTCTACATGTACCCTTTCTTTAATTCCTAATGTGCGGCTCTTTCTTCAATTTTTTTTTTTCACATCTTATTTTTTATCCAATATAATACTAATATTTACACAAGTTTTTTGATAAAATAGCAAGTTAATGTGCTCAATTTTATATTAAATGATAGATTTTTAAAATGATTGTATGGGTCTATATCTATAAACAATTATAATAAATTTTTTCTAAAACAAAAGATATTTATAACGATTTAAATTATCATGTTTATTTAAAAAGTATGTTTTAAGAATTTTTATAGTAGTCAACTATCATCAAAAAAAAATTTAAGTTTATAAAATGTTATTTAATAAAAAACTTCTATTTTATTACACAAAATTATAGATTACAATTATATAGCAACATTAACTGAATCTTCAAGGTCGTCATCTTGAAGATGCAAATATGTTGTTCAATATTTGCCATGCAAAAGAATTGAATAGGTATTTTTCACATTTTTGACTGTTAAATAAGTAAAATGTGTTTACATTAATAGTAAAAAGAAATTATATGTTGAAGAAGTTATTTATGTTCAATTGTTAGTTCAAAGAAATCAATTATAAGTTATAAAATCTATAGAGTCTATACAATTCTTTTGATAATTCCGTGCAATTCTATAAAAGTTATTAGAAATCTATCAATTTCATAAAAGTCAATAATTTAAAAAAGTCACTAAAAGTCAATAAAATCCATAGAAATCTATTGAAAAAGTCTACGAGACTCTATACAAATCTTTTTATAACTCCATAGAATTCTATAAAAGTCAATAGAAATCTATCAACTCCATAAAAGTCAATCATTTAAATAGGTCATTAAAAGTCAATAAAAGTCCAGATTGAATACACCCCATAAGGCTCAGACTCGTAGCATGTCTTCGAGGGTCTGAGTTGCCCCATTTGGTCTCACCATCGGTTTGTGGCAATAAACGGTACTAAGAGTCACCTGCATATTATTGTTTATCGAAAGCTCTCCCAAAATCGTGATACAAATCGTGGGTCTCTAGTAGTTGTCGAGACTGGCTTCCTACATTTAAATATGTCCCTGAGGTCGGAGCGCATGACATCGGCATTGAATCCAAATATAAATTCGAAGACAACAAGCCTCGTAGTATAGATATATGATCAAACCAATATTTTACTCCACAATCAAGATAATGTCATTACATTTGAAATACAATATCTTGGATCTACGAAAAATGCGAATGCGTAAATAAAACTAATAAAACTTCTTGAGATCTCTCGTGGATCACTATCCCCAAAATTGTTCTTGCTCCTCTTCCTCGATTTGTTCTTCGTCTTTATATAGGAGGTGAGTTAAGGGGGTGAGTATTTGGGAAAACACCCAGCAAGTAGCGGTTGATTGAACATTGTAAAATCCTTTAAACATTTCTTTATCATATCAAATAGATCTTGGCACATAAACTAATATCTTGCACATAATCACATATCTTGCACATAATCACATAACAACTTATTGGATTCACCACATATTCAAGGGATGGCTCCCGTGTCGTGGCACTTTGCCCCACGGTTCAACAGGTGGCCCCCGTACACGCAGTACTTTGCTCATTGGATTCAATAGATGACTCCTACACCCGTAGCACTTTGCTCTGCAAAGTCATGACGTTTATAATCATGAATCCCTTCTTTCCTATTCACAACCCCCTCTCTCGAGTGATAGATCACAAATATAACATCATTCAATCCATGGCCAGTAGATTAAAAGCATTAAGAACAGGAAAATATAAATAAACCATATGAAAATCCAAATACTTCAATCAATTCATAATAAGCGTAGTTTCAAAACAAGCTACATCGTCTCCTAGAAAATAGAATTAGCTCATGCTAGGATGAATTAAACACATAGACATGTTTAAATACTCAATAAAAACTGATAAAAGTTTAGAAATACAAAACGATTTAGAAGATATTCTTCGTTCTCTAATGAACGTCGTCGTCTCGTGATGAAATCTCTACTTTTTGCTCCGAGACGTCGTCGTTTATTTTCTCCTTCTTCAACCCTAGCCTCCTTCTTCCCTCTCTCTGAACGTGTGTTTCTGAATAAAATCCTATGTCCCTTCGTAAATCCCTCTTTAAAATCCCGTGCATCAGATAAAGAAAGCAGCAAAAATTACCAAAACTCCTTTAGCGTAATTACGCCTCAAAACTGGCGTAACTACGCCTGTTGATGTATCAAAAAACGTGGCTTCCCGCGTGACTGGCGTAATTACGCCACAAATTGGCGTCTTTACGCCTCTCAAAAATCTCAAAAGCCGTAGCGTTAGCGTAGCTACGCCTAAATGAGGCGTAGTTACGCCAAACGCAATTCTTCAAACTTTGAATTGCCGTGGCCTTGGCGTCTTTACGCCTGAATCAGGCGTAATTACGCCTGATGCTTTGATGGAAAGCTTAGACTTTTGACTTCAATTCATCCTTTCGATCCGCCATTTGCACCCTTTTAGTCCACAAATCATGTAATTACCTGGATTCCTGTAAGACAAAACAGAACAAAACCAAAAGCGTAATTCTGATCGAAAACTAGCACTAAACCATGTAAAATAAGAAGAAATATAAGTGTATAACAGGTGGCCCATGTACACGCAATACTTTGCTCATTGGATTCAATAGATGACTCCTATACCCGTAGCACTTTGCTCTGCAAAGTCATGACGTTTATAATCATGTCGCATACTTGTTATACTAAAACATAGTATTCACATTTCATGTTCAACCAAAATTTTAACACATATATCATGTTTCAAAAACGAAATAGCATTTATAGCAAAAACTCACTTACAGTGTTGGAATATACAAGCATAGTGGAATGGATCCTTGGTTAAAAGATAGCAAAAAAGTTATCCTCACTTGCCTTGAGTTGTTCGAAAATCTTGTGTGTGTGTGTGTGAGTGTGTGTGAGTGAATGATTGGATCTTCGAAAATGTTAAGTGTAGGAGAGAGCCTTTCTTTGCATGATGTAGTGTGATTTTAAATGTGGGGAGGTCCAAGGTAGGCATGAGTTGGGGCATGAGATGTGATGATTGGGAGGCAATTATGTGTGATTGAATGAGATTGAATGGTGGCCAAATGAATGTGGTCATTTTGAGTGGGTCATCACATGTCATTTTGGTTGGGTCATCACATAATCTGACTATTTTGAATAGCATAAGTGTATAATATGCACCTAAAAATTAACATAAAGGTAAAGCGCACCTAAAATTAGAAAAAAAAACATATTGATAGAATTTTAAAATGTGGCAATTTATCCCTTATGGTTTTTATCATGTGCAACTTAACTCATTTTGGTTTGAAAATAGGTAGAACTTCCCTCCCGTGGTTCATGAGTATGTGCAAAACACCATCCTAAACGATAGTATTTTTGTCATTACAAACCCAAAAATTATGAAATTTTAGAGAGGACAGTGAACTATCTTTTTTAAAATATTGGGGTAAAGTATATATTTACAAACCAAATAAGTAGAGTGTTGTTTCTTTGAAAATAATCCATTCAGTTGACTTAATAGGTTGAACAAGACGTTTTAGCATGTTTTATTTATACCACTCGTCGTGTGTGCATTTAATAAAAATATGAATTTGTGTTGAAATACTTTTTTTGTAATTAAATTATGTCTGAGGAAGGTTTTTTTGTAATAAGTGTTTTTTCAATTTTTTTTTTTTTTTTGCATAAACACTATCATTTTCTTACTTTATATATTCTATATTTTCCAAATTTATTAATATACTTGTTGCCATTATATTTTTTAAATTATTAAATGTGTAAAGAATCATTTGTATATTTAATTAAAACCCACAAACAAAAATTATTATTTACTAGTAGACGACGCACACGCGTTGCGTGTGTAACGTAATATATAATGCATATGAATTGATTCGGGTAATGAATAAATGAGACATATACATTGGTTAATATTACATTTCAAAAGATGCAACAAAAAACCACAACAAATCATTGGAGGGGGTAGTTTGGTAAATTCAAATTTGCCATACCAAGGTAGTTATTATAAGGGGCTTATGCATTATAATATAGTAAGATTATTCATATCTTCTTCAATCAATTCTGTAATTATAATTCATTTTTAATCATTTCTCCCAAATAGATACATTTTAGTTTCTTAAAAGAAAATTTTAACATCCGAATAAATGTCTATTTATCTATTTGTAATAAACAATATTTTTTTTTCAAATCGAGAAAAGAAATAAAATAACATGTTTAGTTGCCAGCACTAATCTAACAATGATTAATTTGATGATTAAAACAATTTTATATATCGCTATCAAGTTTGAATTAAATGTTGAAGTTAAGCTTTTTTTCTTCGAACTTTCTGCAAATTTCTATTTTATTATATTTTAATATTATAAATGCAAAAGATGAACGTTTTTTTTTTAAGTTTTGGATTTTTTTAATATAAACGTGTTAATCGTTTCTTTATGGAAAAACTGTGTTATGTCTCTTCCATTTCCATTTTGTTTTGAGGGCATTGGGAGAAGAGTTTTGAAAAAAATATTAACACATTTCAGGCAAATTAATTATAAATTTCTTCATTCTTTTGTTTTATCTTTGAGTTACTCTGAATATATTAAAGTTTGTTAAATAAAAAGTTTAAATATTGTATTTTTTATTTTAATATAATGTTTTTTTAAAAAAATAAAAATAAATAAATAATGATTATATCGAAAGATAACAAACGAGGTAATTAATTTGTAAATATGAAATATACATGACGCAAAGTCACAAACCAGTATTCATTGAAGTCGAATATACCTACCGAATATGAAATCGCGATTTCGAAACGTAAGCTTCAAAGATTGATTGATCAAACTCATACACAAAATCAATCCGGAAAGTGTGATTGTGATTGAGAGTAGAGTGAACGAGGAGGAAAAGAAAAAGCAAAGTGGATTTTGGGCGGAGAAAGATTAACATGGGAATGAGTTATTTTCCAGGCAATTTTAAGATAATTAAACATAATAAGAATTTTTTTTCTTTGAAGTAGGGATATATATATATATATATATATATATATATATATATATATGTGTGTGTGTGGCAAATTGGTATATACCCGTTGAGTACAACTGTCAATAAATATTTAAATATGTTATAATTATGAAGTATCATAAATAAGCTACCATAATCCAATTTAAAATCTTAACAACCAAATATTTATTTTCAATAATATTTTTTTTTCAAATTAAACTGAAATAGCACAACGGTTCGTCTATTTAAACCCAGCATATGCCTCCATGGTTCCTCCCCCACTCCTTTCCATCTCTTCTCTGTGTACAGCAGAAGAAAGATTCTGCCTCTGAAACTCAGCTTTATTCTGTCCAGTTGATACTCATTTCTCAATTTCTGGTAAGCTCTTTTGTTTGGGGATCTTGCCAATTTTTTTTTTCATTTTCAGTGTGTCCATTGACAAATGAAAGAAACAAACGTTCACATGTTTCCGAGGCTTCGACAGGGAATTGCACAATCATAAGCCTTGAAAGTTTGGCTTCAAATATGAAAATGCGAACTTTTATAGATGAAATGACTTTTGGCTCATGGGATTGAAAAGGGTTTGGACAGAGACGGAACAAGGATTTTTGTCAAGAGAATAAAATTAATAAATTAATTTTTTACTCTCCATTAATTCCTGGGTTTTTTGTCCGTGTCTTCATATCTGCATTTCATTCTTTATCATCTTGGTTTTGGGTATCAGATAACGAAAAATTGGCTGATTCTTGAATTTTGGGGGCGGAATTTGGAAATTAATGGGTCCTATTTTAGTATGGAACTTATTTTAATAGAAATATTGAAGATATTTAAATTCGATCACGCGGTTCTATTCAAGTTTTACTTCTAGTTTTTTCTTCTTTTGGATCTGATACCATTTCTAAATCTTTATTCAAGTCTTTTAGGTATGCTTGATTAACTCCTTAATATGCTGCTTAATTTAAGATTACTTTTGTTGGTGGACATTTTTCTTGTACATAATGTATACGATATATTGAAATGGTTTCTGATAGCCCATTTAATCTTTCTGAAATAATTTTGGTACAAGGAGTTGTGCTTGAAAAAATAGTCTTCTCTAAGCCTGTTCTGCCTGCCAATAAAACTTGTAGATTGAGAAATGAACTGCATTTTTATGTCAAATTTGATGAGTTTTACACTAGCCCTGCAATGAATGTTTAATAATATCATTTTTCTACTCAACTTGTTGTTAGATTAAGATGGAATATGAAGACCGATATAGACAGGTTCAGAGGCCAAAATATGACTGCCTTCTGTTTGGTGAGTTTTTTTTAGCCTTCAAGAAATAGCTTTAAAAGTGCAACTGCATTAAAAAGTGACGTTGTTGTTCTTTTTTTCTTCTTTAGATCTTGATGATACCCTTTACCCCTTAAGTTCTGGTCTTGCTACTGCTGTTCTTAAGAACATTCAAGGTAATTTTCTCACTCCCCAAAATACGTGTAGTTGCTTTTTCAAGTAAAGTCTCGTGTCTGCCCAGTGTTATACTTATTAAGTTTTCTATCGGTGTGTGATTTATTATGTCCTTTACAGATTATATGATTGAAAGTTGGGTATAGAAGAGAACAAAATCCCCGATTTATGTAATCTGCTTTACAAGAATTATGGTACAACAATGGCTGGTCTTAGGGTATGTTTATTTTCCTTCGAACTAAAGCATGAATTTTATATGAACGATCATTTGTGATAAAGTGTTTCTTGCAGGCAATTGGCTATGATTTTGACTATGATGAATATCACAGGTAATTTTCTTGACCCTGATTACTCTATTTTCTTGTTCTTGAATTCAGTATGTTTTGGGATGAGTCTAATTAGTCAAAGAAGTTCACAAGCTCCGAATTGTGCAGTTTTGTCCATGGGAGATTACCTTACGAAAATCTAAAGCCCGACCCTGTATTGCGAAGCCTTCTTCTAAGCTTACCCCAACGGAAAGTTGTAAGACTCTGTCAAATTTCATGACATTCGCAACTTTAATTGCATTTACATGAAAACAGTATAATTCAATTGATTGATTCGACAAACAGATATTTACAAATGCTGATAAGGTCCATGCTATTAAAGCTCTAAGGGGACTTGGTTTGGGAGACTGTTTTGAAGGGATCATTTGCTTTGAAACTCTTAATCCCATACACAAACACTCCGCTTCGGATGATGAGGACGAGATTGAATTTCTGGGAACCAATCAATCTTCTGGTGCTTTTACGGATAGCCCTCCAAAAATTTTCGACATTGTTGGACATTGTTCTCAGTCCAATACAGTAGTATCATCAGGATTGCCTAAGACACCAATTGTCTGTAAACCATCAGAATCTGCTATTGAAAGGGCTCTGAAAATCGCTGACATTGATCCAAGCATAACGGTAAGTTTGCCATTTTGCTCCAAATATTGAAGTGTATCCTTTTCTTGGATTTAGTTATACTTACAAGCATTATTGTTTCGTATTGCAGTTATTTTTTGAGGATAGCATTCGCAATATTCAGTCCGGGAAACGAATAGGCCTCGACACCGTGCTGGCAAGTTCTTGTTTATTGCTTATTTGAACTCCCATTTTCAAGAAAATACAGAAACATGTAGCTTAAACTCTACATGAAATCTGTCTTTCAATCACAACTTGCAATAATCTGTATTTTCGGGCTTGTTGTTGCAGGTTGGGAAATCCCAGAGAGTGAAGGGATCAGATTATGCATTAGAAAGTATTCATAATCTTCGCGAAGCGATACCAGAGCTGTGGGAAGCTGAAAAGCTTGCTGAAGTTAACTATTCCGGGGTGGCACTGGAGGCTTCTGTTATAGCTTAGATTTTATGCCATCATTTTCTTGCAGGGAAGATAACCATAACAATGTTCCACGGGAGTATTTCTTACGTTTATGTCATATTTTCAGTTGATTAAATAATGTAAATGATTTGTTGTTATCATTAATTAAATTAATAGAAAAAGTTTATCTTCCAATAATTGGTGATTATGTCCAGAGTTGTATTAACACGGTACGTTACATCCATGACAAGTGCCACCATCTTGATCTAACAAATTTCTAAATTTTATGAATAAATTCTAAGTATCAATATAAATCCACTTTTCGAGAGCTTTTGTCCAAATAGTCTAATTTTTAAACATTTAGAGATACTTTATTTTTACCCTTATTTTACAAAAATCATCAAATCTTCATGTTAAGATTATGGCCCAACTAATCAAATTAGTTCAAAGCTATTAGGGCTTAACTAGTCATTTACCTTAATTAACCTACCTTAATCTGATTATTAAACGCCTCCTTCATTCTGCTGAACATCAGTATGTGCGTCTTTTCTTCTCCTAATACCAGAGAAGCAGCACCTCCCTTAATCCCCTCGCCCTCAGTACGTACGTTTCTCAGCCCCTCACTCTTTTTCATCTGAATTGTTTCTTGGTGTTTTCGGTTGGGACTTTGTGTCCTGTTCGTTCCGGTCGGAGTGCTTTGTGTGCTTGGGTTCGATGGGATAATCGAGGGGTTGCGTCGTCCGGTTAAGCTTTGTGCTCCGGTGGTTCCGAGTTGCTGTTTCGTGGTGTTGCTGGCCGTGTGCTAACCTTGTTGTGTGCTTGGTGCTTCGGTGGACAGTGTGACTCGGGTGTTGGGTTTTCTGGTGCTGAGCTTTGTGTGCTGGTGGGTTGACAGATTATTGGTGCCTTCACCTTCCGGTCTTTACCTAGATTTCTCGGTGACGTATATTGGAGAAAACAGCATATCTGAACCGACCCTATATCCTTTTGGAGTTTAATATTATATTTACATATATCGTGTATTTGTATTTGTATTTGTAGGCACAAATGACGATACAAAGGCGAATACCCTCCTAACAGTGGTATCAGAGCGGCTATCCACGCCTGGTGGGTGAACAATGATGCTCGGGCAGCGGCTGTTTGGCGTCTCAATTTCTGCGCCAGTTCGGCTTTTCGGTGGAAAAACCCCAGAGCGATGGCCTCTGGGTTGTAAGTGATTGGCTTGAACCCTAAAACTTCTACTACTTTGTTGAGCGTCTAGGTCATAGGTTCTGAGGCTTGCTTGCTGTAGAATAGGAATTTGTGTGATTTTGTGTTTTCTGTGATTTTTAGTGTGGCTCACTGAAATTTTAAAATTGTCTAAAAACTTTCAGTTTTTTCGTTATCTGTGCCTATTTTGTGTGATCCTGCTTCTGCTGCTTACTTTGTGTAATTTGTTAGCCTGTGATTTAGTGTGCCTTATTTTGCTTGTGTGCGATAGCTTCTATTTCTGGCTATAATATGGAACCTTTTAATGGAAAATCGGATTTTTCTATTTTGCAACAGAAAATGAAAGGAATTTTAAGTCAACAGAAAGTGTTTAAGGCTATAGGTGGTAATTATGCTGATGATGTAACCACTGCTAAGAAAGCTGAAGATGGTGAATTTGCTCACTTTTCCATAATCTTGAATCTATCTGACTACGTGCTTAGAAAATGTGGTAAACTTACTTCTGCTAAACTTCTTTGGGAAAAATTAGAAGAGTTGTATACGGAAACTCTTTGCCTACTAAATTGTTTTTACTTGAAAAAAATTTCAGATTCAAGATTGACTTGAACAAAGATGTTGATGAGAACCTTGATGTGTTTACCAAATTGATTCAAGATATTAAGTTAACTGGAGATAGGAATATTGATGATTATACTCCTATCGTGCTTTTAAATGCTATTCCTGAAACCTATAGTGATGTCAAATCTGCTATTAAGTATGGTAGAGATTCAATTACGCTTGACACTGGGATTAATGATCTTAAAAGTAACGAATTAGATTTAAAAGTGAACAAATGTAGTAAGCAAAATTCAGGTGAAGTTATGCATGTTAGAGTTAGGTCTCAACATAGGTATAACAACAATCACAAATCTGATAATAACCATGGTAAGAACAAAGGGAAAAGCAAGACTAGCTCTAAGTCTAGGCCTAAGAACAGAAAGTGTTTTAACTGCGGTGATCCTAATCACTTTATTAAAGACTCCTGAATCTATTTTTGTTGGTAAAGAACTTGATTTTCTAATCTTAAAGTGTTTGGTTGCTCTGTTTTTGTGCATGTGAAAGGTGATAAACTTGAACCTAGGTATACTAAGTGTGTCTTCCTAGGTTATCCCGAGGGAGTTAAGGGATATAGACTATGGCTAAGAAGTGAACCTGGTTTTAAAAGCATTATAAGTGGGGATGTAATTTTCAATGAGTCTGAATGCCTTGCTTGTTTCCTTCTGTGCCTGTTAATGAGTCTGAGTTCAGTGCTACTCCTAGCAAGGTTGAGCATTTGCCTGGTGTGCTTCATGTTAATGATAACAATGTGTCTTTTGCTGAGAATCATGTGAACTTGCCTGTTAATGAACATGAGATTCATGAAATGCCTGAAAATCATGATATTGTTGTTGAACATGAACATGTTGTACATGATGAATTTGTTGCTGATGAACAAGAAGATTTGCATGATTATCAATTGACCATAGATAGGGCTAGGAGAAACATAAGACAACTTGCTAAGCTAAGTGACTTTGATCTTGCTTCTTATGTGTTCAATGTGTTTGAATCAATTGATAATGTGAACCTAAAACCTACAATGAAGCTTTGAAATCCAAAAATGCTAATGACTGGCTATGTGCTATGAAAGAGGAAATGCATTCTTTGATTGTGAATCATACTTGGATTCTTGTTTCTAAACCTGTTAATTGCTCAGTTGTTGATTGCAAATGGTTGTTTGAGGTTAAGAAATAAAATGATTCTGTTAGGTTCAAAGCTAGGCTTGTAGCCAAAGGTTTTACTCAAAAGAAGGTGTAGACTTCACTGAAATTTTTGCTCCTGTTTGTTAAGTTCACCACTGTGAGAATTATGTTTTCTCTTGTTGCTCAATTTGACTGGGAACTTATACAAATAGATGTAAAAACTGCTTTTTTGCATGGTGACCTTGATGAAAAGATTTTTATGAAGCAACCTGAAGGTTTTATTGATTCTAAAAACCCTGAAAAGTGTGTTTACTCAAGAAATTTTTGTATGGTCTAAAGCAATCCCCTAGGCAATGGAATAAGAAGTTTGATGAGTATATGATTTCCTTAAAATTTAAAAGAAGTTATTATGATCATTGCTTGTATTTTAAGGATAAAGTATATGTGCATATATTCCTGTTGATTTATGTGGATGACATCTTAATTGTTAGTCCGTGTTTGAAATCAACTGAGCATGTTAAGAAATGTCTAAGTGAAAAATTTGTCATGAAATTCTTAGGAGATGCTGGAAGAATATTGGGTATGGATATTGTGAGAGATAGGAAGATGTCTACTATCTACTTGAATCAAACTTCTTATGTTGAAAAGATTTTGAAGAAATTTTCTATGTTTGATGCTAAGCCTGTTAATGTGACATTAGCTGCTCACTTTGTGTTGAGTAAAGATCAATGTCCTAAATCTGATTTTGACTTTGATTCTATGAAAAATGTGTCTTATTCAAATGCAATAAGATATGTTATGTATTTGATGGTTAGTACTAGACCTTATATAGCTTATGATGTTAGTTGCTTAAGTAGGTATATGTCTAACCCTGACATGGTGCATTGGAATGTTGTTAAATGGCTATTGAGATACTTGAAACACTCTGTGCATTATGGCTTGAGTTTCTCCAAGTGTTCTGAAGGTGTTAAACTAAAAGGTTATGTGGATTCTAAATATGCTAATGATAGGGATAACAGAAAATCTACTACATCTTATGTGTTCACTTTGTGTTGTGATTGCATTAGTTGGAAATCTCAGTTACAACATATAGTTGCTTTATCTGCAACTGAATCTGAGTATGTTGCTGTAACTGACGCTTTAAAAGAAGCTATCTGGTTAAAAGGCTTGATTTCTGAAATTGGCTTGCTTGAAGGTGATGTAGTTGTGTTTTCTGATTCACAATCTGGAATACAATTGTGTAAGAATCCAGTCTTTCATGATAGAACTAAGCATATTGATGTTAGGTTTTATTACATTAGAGATGTTGTTGTCAAATGCTTAGTTTATCTTGAGAAAATACCTTCTGAGTTCAATCCTGCTGACATAGGTACTAAGTGTTTGCCCCTTAGTAAATTTCAATCATGTTTAAAAAATTTAAAATTTGATACTGGTGATTGATGCATGTTTAGTCCCTTGGTTAGTGTTTTATAACATGTTGTGTGCTCGTTACAAAATTGTTATCCTGGTTACTTTCCCACTTTAACTTGTTGTGTACTTGTTATTGTTTTCCTTGTCTTTACTTTGTGTTTTGACAGGAATTTGGTCCACCCAATTACTTTGTGAATTGTGGGGAGTATTGTGGGGACCATAAGACGATGATGATGTCTGCTTGTATGTTTTCCCTACGTCTGAAGAGAAACTGGTATTGGGCCAATGTGGAGATTTGTTAAGATTATGGCCCAACTAATCAATGCCATTAGGGCTTAACTAGTCATTTACCTTAATTAACCTACCCTAATATGATTATTAAACGCCTCCTTCATTCTGCTGAACATCAGTACGTGCGTCTTTATTTCTCCTAATACCAGAGAAGCACCACCTCCCTTAATCCCCTCACCCTCAGTACGTACGTTTCTCAGCCCCTCTCTCTTTTTCATCTGAATTGTTTCTTGGTGATTCCGGTTGGGACTTTGTGTCATGTTTGTTCCGGTCAGAGTGCTTTGTGTGCTTGGGTTCGACGGGATAATCGAGGGGTTGCGTCGCCCGGTTAAGCTCTGTGCTCCGGTGGTTCCGAGTTGCTGTTTCGTGGTGTTGCTAGCCGTGTGCTAACCTTGTTGTGTGACTCGGTGCTTCGGTGGACTGTGTGACTCGGGTGTTGGGTTTTCTGGTGCTGAGCTTTGTGTGCTGGTGGGTTGACAGATCATTGGTGCCTTCACCTTCCGGTCTTTACCTAGGTTTCTCGGTGACGTATATTGGAAAAAACAGCAGATCTGAGCCGACCCTATATCCTTTTGGAGTTTACTATTATATTTGCATATAGCGTGTATTTTTATTTTTATTTGCAGGTACAAATGACGATACCAAGGCGGATACCCTCCTAACACTTCACATAAATCCTCAAATCTTCACAAAATCAAGCAATTACGGATCTAGGGCCACTGCTTGTGGCTCGTAAGGTCGCGCCGCCAATGGCTGCCAAGGGTCGTTCCCTTGTGATGCCATCTCTCATCCTCGTTCTTGTCCTCTTTCAGTCACGATATTTGATTAGCTCGAGCTTTCCATGGCACGCTCAAATTCTGAGGCGGCGAAGGATTCTGAGGTGCACGCTTCTGGCTTTTGTTCGGATACAACTAGCTTAATCTCTCAGTTTCATCGTGCACCGCAGCTGTATTTTTGGTTTCACCTGCACCGGTGTATGCTTGTGATGGACGGTGCACGTAAACCCCACTTGCATCGGTGCATTTTCATCGTGCACCGGTGCATGCATGTGAAGCACCGCTGTACGTAAACCCTCCGTGCACCGTTGCATGCTTGTGATGGCGGTGCACGTAGGGTTTACATGGCTATATTTTTTACAAGGTTCTTAAAAAAAAAATTATATTGCATATTTTGTTATTTTTTAAAACTATTTGTTATACGTTTAATCGATCTATGATATAGCAACCAAAAGATTTTGTAGGGTTAGTTCAGTGCAATATATAATGTCTGTTATGATAAATAAAAAAATAAAAAAATCTGTGTTTTTTTTTTCTAAGTGCCTTAGATAAAATGCGAATCAGAAGCAAAGTTTAAGAATCTAAATCTGCAAATATCAAACGTAGCTCTATCCCATTTGTAAATGGATTAAAATATTCCACTAAAAATTAATAAATTAACATTTTTTAAGCTCGTGGCTAAATTTTGTGTTAATGAATTTTTGTGTTATAAAAATCTGTTATGCATATTATACAAAAATATCCCAAAAAATAAAGTTTTGTTAGTCAAAAAAAAATTCTAAATTTCAACACAATATGTTTACAAAAATATTTTAAAATTTTGAGATATAATACTTTTAATATATTTATTTATTGCTGGGAGCTGGCAGCTATGAATGCATAGAGTACTAACTCATTAATTGTTCACTGTTAAGATTTAAGGAATGCCCTGTCTTTCTATTTATTTATAAAGATTAGAAAATAAAAGAAGTCAAAAGTTAATTAAAAACCAGTTTAAAATTTATAATTAGACGCAAAAAATACTATATTACACGAAATCCATAACTTGGTCCTTCTCGTGTTGAAATTAAATCATATGCATTATTATGTACTTTTCGAAATTGAAGTATTGCTCATGTTAATTATGATGAATTTGAAATATACTTAAGATATGTATCATTTCAAATCCAATTTAAATTCATTCTCAAATCAGATCCCTTATTCAAATGAAATCTATCTAACCAAACACAATCTTAAATTTTTTCCATCTAAATAAGTCAAGAAATTTGAAATCATGGATTTAAAATCAATACTTTCAAATTTATCAATCTAAACACAATGTAAGATAATTTCTTAAACATCGATTGCCTAAAATACATAATACATAATTGGATCTCCAGAATCCAAAAATAAGTTATTTAAATATATTATTAACACTAAATATAGCTTTTACTGAAATAACAAATCTATAATTAGCATCAGTGTTGATATCACCTATTTGAGATGAATAATAATTATCTTTTACGAGAGAACAATTAAATTATATTATATATTTTAAATTGACGCACAATTTAAAATATTTTAACTATATAGTTATCATCAATTATATATCTGGTAAATTAGCCAACAATTAGGTCTATCTATTTATGATTTAATGAATCTTGCAACAAATAATGTAAGTAAATAATTGCGCAACTGTCGATGACTTGCAGCTCATATGGCACCGATCACAAATGCGACCCAAATATTTCGTGTGTTCGAGTCTTCGTTTCTCAGTAGTTGCTTAAAAAATAATTGCTCAACCAAATTTATAAATAAAATTAAATAACAAATAATGCAATTAATTATTCAACTGCCCACCCCAGAAATTAATGAAAATGGAGGTGTCACGGATTCAAACATAATGATTATTATTTCTTTCCAAACTGTCCATTTAATATATCCCAATTTAATTTTCCAAAATTATTTTTATAAATACTTTCTTATTTCAGTTCTGAAATTGTTTTTCTATAGTTTATCGGATCAGAATAATTATGTGTCTTTATGAAATAGAACAAAGTTGAAAATATTTTTCTTTTATAAAATTTCTATGTCAATTCCAAAATAAAACTTTTATAGATTGTATTTTTTAAGGAAAAAATCATAATAAAAAAAAAAATCAAGCTATATTTTACATAAAAAAAATTGATCATCTATATAAATTTATTTGCCATAAATTATATCCTTGGTGTTCATCTGCACACCATAAATATTTGATCAATATTAGTCACCAGTACGACTCCAGTTAGCTGAAAGCTCTCCCATTTTTATATCAATCAATAATATAAATTTAACGAAAGAGGGAAATTCTTGAATAATTACAGTGTTTTGCGATGTCGAATTTTGGCAAAAGAACCGTTCTTCTTACGGGTGCTGCTGGTAGAACAGGTATTGTATTCCCCTTTTTTATCATCTTTTTTTTGTCTTCCCTGTTCTTTATATTCCTCGTAGGGGAATTGCTTTATTTGTAATAGGAATGTTGATCTGCTGTTTGAAATCATGTGGGATTGATGTTTTTCGGTGGATGGCAGCTTTTGCTGCTGAGATTCTATAGATTGTTTGATTTTTTTATGAAATTATTTGTGCTAATTATTATTGTGTGAATTGAGTTGTTGATTCAGTGACTCCATGATCCAGAAATCATAGGTATGCAAGAAATCCAATGCCTGGAATAAGACAATAGTTTTTTTCACACCTTCAAATGAATCGAGTTTCAGATTCTTCAAGGGTTCGCCTGGATTTAGTTTGGATTACACATTTGCATATAGTTTGAAAGGGTTTGATCATTTCAACTCAATGGATTTTGAAATTTCCTTCCTTCATATCCAAATATATCCATCCTCGAGGAATTTCAATTTTCACCATATTCAGTTTGAAAGTCTTGTGCAAGTAATTACCGTGGATTTCAAGTGAACACAAATTGATGTTGTTTGAAATTAAAGTTTTAAGTATTGTCATCGAAAAAAATTCTTTCTCCCGAATTAAATTGAATCTATCCATCCAAGCAAAACCTATGTTTTTTATACAAGGACAGCTACGAGTCTTTAATATCAATAAATTGTAAGGTGATTCCTACTTTTGTATTTCTTTCTACATTTTATTGATGTGCTTTTCAGATATCAGTGTTGAACATAATACAAGATAAGACTTGAAGACATAGTTATTAGAAGTGCAAGCAACACTTTAGGGTCCGTTTGGAGTGACATATATATATAAGAGAAATGAATAACTATATTTTGCATTTCATGTTGGAGAAAGAGAAGTAAAAGTGAAAGTGATAGAAAAAATTACCATGTACTTTTCATATTTGCTTATTTTCCTGCCTTATGTTCCTCTTTATTCCTTCTTTTGTTATGTAAGATCCACTATTGAAAAGTTAAATTTCTTTAATTCGAGTCTGAGCAAAGAAAGAGCACTAGATGCTCGTATGGATTACTTTTTAGCAGCTTGAGATTTAGCACAGGAGTTTTATGACTGCATTAAGTTTCTTGGTTTCAATTTTTGTGTTTACTTGCTTGAACGTTGCAGGACAAATTGTTTATCAGAAATTAAAGGAGAAATCTGAGGAGTTTGTTACTAGAGGTTTGGTAAGAACAGAGGAGAGAAAGGAAAAAATTGGGGGAGCCGATGATATTTATGTTGCGGATATAAGGAATGCCGAGAGCCTTATTCCAGTATTTCAAGGTGTCGATGTTCTTATAATACTAACAAGTGCTGTACCAAAAATGAAACCAGGGTTCGACCCTGCAAAAGGGGGAAGGCCTGAATTTTATTTTGAAGATGGAGAATTCCCTGAGCAGGTTAGTATTTTGGCCTATTATCAGACCCCTTTTGTTTCAGGTTCTTGCATGACCTTCTTCATCTTTTTACGTGATTCTAGGTGGACTGGATCGGGCAAAAGAACCAAATAGATACTGGTATGGGTGTGCATTAAGTAATGTTTTTTTAAGTTTTGGTTTTATGTATAATATATACGTTTGACAGCTGTTGCTGCTGGAGTGAAGTATATTGTATTAGTTGGTTCAATGGGAGGAACAAATCCAAATCATCCGTTGAATAGCATTGCAAATGGGAATATATTGGTTTGTACTTTTTCGCTATGACTTTCCCCATCACCTCCTGTGCTAGGCTAAAGACAGTGCATTTCAGTTATTAGATTTGTATAAAGGAATTGAAAAAACATTTAGAGACAAAAAACAAATAATTGTATTCAAAGACATCATTGCTAAACATGTTTTAGAAATATATTAAAAGTCACTGCTCGTTTTGCATCTATGATTTAGCTACTTTGAATATCCGATGAGAGCACAATGCCTTTAAGCCCTACAAAATGATATGATATTAGGTATGCTTACTTACTTTTCTTCAAAACGATAACTAGAGGTAACTTCCGGTACCTCCAATGCAGATCTGGAAGAGAAAAGCAGAACAGTATTTGTCGGAATCAGGAATTCCATACACTATTATCAGGTATTCCCAAATTCTCAACTCTAAGCTCAGAAAAAAAAACTGTACAAATACTAATAATACGATGTGGAGGAATGAATATTATCCATGATGAGCATTGCTCCTAAATTGGGCCATTTTCTGTATATCTCCTTGATCGGTTAGAGCTGGAGGCTTGCAAGATAAGGCAGGCGGAAGAGAGCTACTCGTTGGAAAGGATGACGAGCTTCTTCAAACTGAAACAAGGACAATTTCAAGAGCTGATCTTGCAGAAGTTTGCATTCAGGTGACTAATACAATGGAGTTAATGCATTTCCAGCTTCACTTTACAGTTTCTTGATAGCATAAAACTTGTGATTGGACAGGCACTGAACTTTGAGGAGCTGAAATTTAAAGCATTTGACTTGGCTTCAAAACGTGAGGGATCTAGCCCACCGACGAAGGATTTTAAAGCTCTATTTTCCCAAGTCACCACTCGTTTCTGATTCAGCATGGAGCCTATCAATTTACTGTCTGCCATGTTCATGTCTAATGACTTATGGTAATCTTAATTTTAAAATTTGAGATTCGAGAGACACAGTGATCGTATTCTTAGTACTCTGCTGTTTATTGTTTTAAGTACCCACTTCCGACCTTGCTGCAATTGTATCCTGCATACTTTGATCTGAGTAATTTAGCCGTCATTCTGTGATCTTTTGACATTATCATTTTCTGTTAAAATTTCAAAAATATTAACAAATTATATTCCTACTTATGCATGTACAACAAAAATATAAGAAATATGAACTATTGCTCCGGAAAAGAAAACAAACGTCCTTACATACCTTAATTTCTGTTTTTCATTTTTATATCGAGTTATTCGAATATCCACGAATTCGTCGGAAACCCAAGTCGGGTTAAGGTTGCCATAACCGTTTACGGTTATACCGGTGCTCACCTCGAGTATCAATTTGTCACCATTATCCATATGGTTCGAAAGATCTGGCTTACATGACATAGTATTAAGTTCTAGTCCAAAATATTGTGACAATTTTTATAATCCTCCCATTGATTAATTTTTTAGTCAATCTAAAGTTGGATTCTCTTCACATGTCGGTCCATTAAATTAAAAATAAATTAATTAATTAAAGCTATTTATAAGTTATTATTACTCGTGTTCGCATTCCCGTTTATTCCCGTTTAGTTTAATTAATCGTCAAGTCCAAACAAAAGGGCAAGTATTTCATTGGGATCCAAAAAAATACCAGTTTATTATCAATCATTCACCCATTTTAGATCGAAAACTAGGATTTTGACGTATGAACAAAAAAGGAAATTGAATTCGAAAATATAAAAATAATATCTTATATTGTTTCTTCAACACACGTATATAAAATATGAATAAGAAAATATTAGTTTATGTATTAGCGAGTGTGTCATATAATTTTCTTAAAACACCTCCATAGAAATTTATCATTTCTAAAATGTGTTGTACAAAATTTATGGGTTGTGTATCTTAGAAAGATAGCAAGCAAAACAAAAAAATGGATTTGTAGTAGGAATGTCGATGCGAGATTTGGAATCTCCGTTCTTCAGGCAATATTGTCCTGCTATGGTGGTAATGGTTTGCTTTGGCAATTTGTCTCCCAATATACAACGACTATGCTTTGTGATATGAGCACTTCAAATCACAAATCTTTTAATCCATAAATGTTTAGAAGCGATCAACAAAACAATGATGAAGATGCTGTAAATGCTCAAGTTTTATCACAAAACTTTGAATAGATTTTCGAAAATCTTATCTTAAACAAGTGAGGGGATGTTATATTTATAGTATACCAAGATATATGTCCAAAAGGACACCATTTTGGGACACCATATCGTGAAAAATTACACCCAAACATGAATGAACACATCATTCCGCGCAACAGACACAGGGCGCGATTGATCACCGCTTGGGACGCGATCGATCGAGCCCCTATTTCCAAGAGACGAAATTTTTCTGTTTCGCTCAATCGATCGAGGCATAAGCCACGATGGATCGCCCAATTATTTTTCTTTTTTCTTTAATTCAATTCAAATTTCCAACAATCCCCCACATGAATTAAATTAACGCATGTATTCAATTGAGCACTTTTAACGAACTATTATGGCATCTGGAGAGATAGCTTGCGGCTTTGAATCTTCTGTATTAGTATCCAATCCGATTTACTTGACTTAATAGTGAACTTATAGTCCTGAACTATTTAGTCGTTGGTATAAACCTAGACAATTGAACCCACACCATAACAATTCTAACATTCGTATTGGTTTCTTACGGTCGTGTTCATTCCGACCTTGGACCACGCTCGGTTTCATAACTGTTTTTCATCTTTGAAGCGGTCACACTTCGCACTCACGTAGGTGATCTCCTAGAAGAGTATCTCGCTATACTCTAACATATTATTATATGTGTTAGGAATCATTAAAGACATTTTGCCTATCCTCGTACCCCTTTTGCAGGCTACACCCCTTAAAAATTACAAGTTCAAGATTCTATTTCTTGTAAACTTGAAATTTAATAGCAAAGCTTAATTTGAAACTCGAATTAATCCTTGAGATTTCATTCTTCAAATATCTTGGAAACTTTTAATTCCAGGCATTGTTCTTGATGCACACACATCAAAATGTCTCGTCAACATTTTTTTTGTTACTTGATGATTTCTAAATTGCTTCCCCAATGAGCATATCATCAATACACAAGCATACATATGCTTAGGTGTGTACACATTTCTCACACTCATTAATCTATTTGACAACATGATTTGTCAAACTCTCCATGTCTTTTATTTGGCGTTTGTTATGACTTTACTTTTGCCTTCATATGTCTAGTTTAGCCAAGCACCCCACATTTGAAATATTGTAGGAAACTATCTTTTCCTTCAATCACAAGTTTTTTCGTCCTTGCATAAATGTGGTACTTAGTATGTGATTGACTCATATAATTGCAATACTCCACAACTTCGGGAAAGTCACGAATTGCACTGGCGTTCAAACTTTCGTGTTTCAAGTTCCAATTGTTATCGTCTTACAAATCCAAATTCAAGATTTTATTTTTTGAAGATTTCGGAGTTAAGCGTACTTGTTTAAAAGTTGGAACTTGGATAATATTCACAAAATCGGTTCACACTTTGCAATTTAAGAGCACTAACTTAGAAAACTTGAATTCAAGATTTTAAATCTTGCAAATTCAAGTTATAAGCGTACTAGCTTAGAAATTCAAAATGAACCAAATGAGATATTACAACGCCTAGTCAAAATTTGTGGCTTCGATTCATCACTTGTGTTTTAAGCGTACAAAAATTAGAAACTCAAATTCAAGATTTTATTGTCTTTCAAATTCAACTTTAAGCGTCAATTTCTTAGATAACACAAGTATAATCTACTCATAGTTTCCCAAAGCAAACCTTTTTTGCTAAATTTGATTGCAATATCATTCTTAATGTATTTAACACCTCAACAACCTCGTTTTGTTTCGTAACAATTACGCCACAACAATATCATGTGCAAGTGTTGATAAAAGTAAGAAAATACTTTTCCCACATCTCTAGTTTGCATAATGTTTTCATCACAAACATAATTGTGAATTTAACTCTATAGACGTTACGATTCTTCTAACAAATGAATGACAATTTTGTTAGCTTAGTGCACATATAAACAATATTTTTAACATTACAATTTGCACAGTGAACCATGGTTTAAATTATCTTAACAATCATGTCACAAACCATAAGATTTTATAAAAGAAGTGATAACATAAATTTTATTGCTTTCAACAAATATCGTCATTACATTTATTTAGAATCACTCCATTCTTGGAGTTTACCACTTTCAAAGATACACATTCTAATTAAGCGGTAAGCACTATATCATTCAAATCATTTGAGAGACGATCTTCTTTGGTCACATTAACTTGATCCATAGCCTTTTCACGATCATCTTTATTACGACAATCCTTTGCCATGTGATTGTATTTTCTATATTTGTAGCACTTGCCTTTGAATTTCTTTAGTCTTTCCAGATTTGGAGGCCATGCCTTCAAACTTGTGCTTTGTTCCGGCGGATTTTTCCACCAAGTTCACTCGTGCTTCATGTTGGTGCCAATTTTCCTTCATTTCAAAAATTATGTTGTCCTCTTCGATTCTCAAGCGTACCACAAGGTATTCAAGATTCATCTCTTTTCGTTTGTGCTTGAGATAATTCTTGAAGTTCTTCCATGATTGAGGCAATTTTTCAATCATGGCGGCCACTTGGAATGAGTCACATAGAAACATTCCATCCGCATGAATTTCGTGCATCATTACTTGCAAATATTGCACTTGCGCATCACCGGCTTTGTGTCAATCATTTTGAAATCCACGAATAGCCCAACGATGAAATTTTCATGCCGGCATCCTCAGATCTATACTTTTTCTCCAAGGATTGCCACAATTCCTTGGCCGTCTTTACTAGACAATACACATTGTACAATGTGTTGTCTAGTCTATTGAGAATATAATTTTTGCACAGGAAATCACTTTTTTCCAAGCATCAACTGCAGCCCTATTTTGGCTGTCGGTTTCACTCTTCATGACAGTAGGAGTATCTTCATTGATGAACCTTGCCAACCTCAAGGTTGTCAAGTAAAACATCTTTTGTTGCCATCGCTTGAAGTCATTTTCATTGAACTTCTCTGGCCTTTCATCATGATGAACAGGAGTTGTTGTTGCATCGAAGAAGCCATTTGTTGCTGATATTGTCTTAAGATTGTTGTACAAAATTTATGGGTTTTGTATATTAGGAAGATAGCAAGCAAAACAACAAATGACTTTGTAGTAGGAATGTCGAGGCAAGATTTGGAATCTCCGTCCTTAAGACAATATTGCTCCACTACGGTGCTAACGGTTTACTTTGGCAATTTGTCTCCCAAGATACATCGACTATGATTTATGATATGAGCACTCCAACACTCCAAATCACAAATCATTTAAACCACAAAGGTTTAAAAACGATCAACAAAATAATGATGAAGATGCTCTAAATGCTCAAGTTTTATCACAAAACTTTGCAGATTTTCGAAAATCTTATCTTAAACAAGTGAGTGAATGTTATATTTATAGTATACCAAGAAATATGTCCAAAATGACACCATTTGGAGGTATCATATCGTGAAAAATCACACCCGAACATGAATGGATACACCATCACACGCAACAGACACAGGGCGCAATCGATCGTGGCTTGGGACGCGATCGATCGCGCCCCTGTTTCCAAGAGACGAAATTTTTCTGCTTCATCGATTGATCGCGACATAAGCCATGATCGATCGCCCAATTTTTTTTTTCTTTTTCCTTTAATTCAATTCAAATTAATATATTAGGACAATTTTAATACTAAGAAAGGAAATTTTTACTTGAACAAACATTTTTGTTGGGCAAAACTCACATAAATCTATTAATGAAAAGTAATGCATGAGGCTCATGAACCATATACAACGGAGGGTACGAAACAGGGAGGGCCAAATATATACATTAAGTAGGTTCACATGCGGAATGGTTGGAATTTTAATATTTCAAACTATTTTTTCCTCCGATTTTTATTGCCCATTTGAAGGTGATCTCCAACTCCAGCATTAATATTTTTCTGCTAAAATAATTCAAATTATATAATTTTGGTGCACTCATATACCAAACTTAACAAAATCAGTATTGAAAAAATTTAAAAAAACAAAAATAATCTTATAGATTATGAATATTTTCAATATTAATTTCAAATTTTTACTAATATTTTTTCCACATTATTCTTGTTATGGAAGTCCTTTCTAAAATTAATTGCCCTGACAAAAGCTTTATTATTTAGTTGAAAGGTCGATTGACGAAGGGGTTTGATTTAGGTCCCACATGGGTCCCTTTATTTACTTTACCTTTTTTTTTTTTTAAAGTATATTTACTTTACCCTTTGAATGTAGTAGTTTTCGCAAAAGTACTAAAAATATTTTAAGGGGGGAATGTAAGAATTTTTTGAATAATAAAAATTATTTATAAAGGTTTCTCAAATTCTTTTTCTAAAAATATTAAATCTCAAAAAGTACTAAAAATATTTTAAGGGGGGAATGTAAGAGTTTTTTGAATAATAAAAATTATTTATAAAGGTTTCTCAAATTCTTTTTTAAAAATGTTAAATCTTAGGTTTCCTTTCACCAGGGATTTCTTATATGATAGATTGTTTACAAACACCAAGATAAATACATATATATATATATGTTGGTGTTTGTAAACAACCTTTTCGTATATGAATACGTTTGTCTCTGTATAAAAACTTATATTTGATATTAATACTTAAAACTCAAATCATTTTACCATGTTGTAGTCTAATTGCTTTTTAGTAGAAATAATTACTTCTTGACCATCTCGTCTCACTAATTACAATATTACACCAACTTACCATTAGTAGAAATTTAACGCACAACCTTGTACTGAGGATTTAAAACATTTGAATCAACACTATTGAGTTTTTTTTTAAACGAAAACCAATATCCTAGAATTAGTTACATAACCTTATATTGTGTTTGGATTAAAGGATTTGAAATTATGGATTTCTAATCTCCACTAAAATCCATCATTTTTGTTTGGGTAAAGAATTGGAATATGTTTTAAAATTACCCCTCTTTGTTTTAATATATTTTCCTTCGCATGTTGGAAGAATTCGAAATGACAACCAACTAGATATTTCAAATACATTTCTTTCGAACGATTAGATTTCAATTCATTTCCTCCAAATCAAATTAATATGTTTGTAGCATTTCGTATTATCCATATTAGTGCCAACTACATTCTTCCGCCACATCATTCTTTAACATGGATAGTTCTCCAGGTACAATGAGATGATATAGAACCATTTCAAGGGTTAGTTTGATATTACCACACTGAAGACATCACTATCATTGATGTGTAAAATTTCATATCAATTGAAAATCAATCGTAGATGCCACTACCACGGTACTATCCATCCATGGGATAACATCAAATTTCCCATTGCAAGAAATATTTATTTCTAAAAAGCTTTAAAAGGAAATAAAATAAATTGCACACAAATTATTTTTGGTACATCTTTTAAGAAAGAAAATACAATTATTTTGTGGCCTTCGCCTGTAAGACACTGCGGAAAACTTTCCTTAAATAGCCCATTCATCTCCCTCCCGCTTCCCATTCGCCTCCAAGCCCACAATTTCCTTCTCTCTCTAAAGACCATACTCTCTCTCTCTAGCAGCATATCTAGAGCTTCAGAACTTGAATCCAAAGCTGAGGGACAGAGGAATGGGAGCTAAAATGCGATTGCTGCTCTGCATTTTCACTTTATTATTCTGTTTTCTGACCAATGCTCGCGGGAGAATCCCCAGCGTTTACGGCGGAGGTCCATGGCAGACGGCTCACGCCACTTTTTATGGTGGCAGCGATGCTTCCGGCACAATGGGTATCACCTCATTTTATTTTGTTTTTTTTGACGCGCTTTTACTGTTTTACCTAACAGTTCATACTTCATAGTGTTTGTGCTTTAACTATATTTATATGTTAATGCTGTTATACGTTCCTAACTCGTTAAGATTTGAATGATTTCACTCTCCGGTATGTTTTTTTCCAGACTTACAAAATTGGATTTCTGAAATCTAGGTTTCTTTCATAACCCAACGACAATTTTTTGTCTCCCGACGAACACATCTCGCCTTTTGTAACTGTTTCTCACAGGTTGCTCGTGTGGGTTTTGGAATCTCACGGTGTTTTCCCTTTCGTCGCGTTCGCGCATCCTTACTCCCTTCAGTTGAAACATTCCGTTTCACGTAGAACCAAATAGTTCAAATCTAGAAAACAGGTAGATCTCATATACAGAATATACTCGGTGTTAAATCCCACGATTTTGATGGTGTTCTCAGGTGGCGCTTGTGGGTATGGGAATCTGTATAGCCAAGGCTACGGGGTGAACACAGCAGCATTAAGCACAGCGCTCTTCAACAATGGCCTAAGCTGCGGAGCCTGCTTTGAGATAAAGTGCGACGTGGCCCAGGACCCCAAATGGTGCCATCCTGGCAGCCCTTCCATTCTAATCACCGCTACTAATTTTTGCCCCCCAAACTTCGCTCTACCCAACGACAACGGCGGCTGGTGCAACCCCCCTCGGACCCACTTCGACCTTGCTATGCCAATGTTCCTGAAAATCGCATGAGTACCGCGCAGGAATCGTTCCCGTCAACTTCAGACGGTAATGAAATATTATATCCCCAACATTACTGTTACTCCAATCCCTTGTGTACGTACATACATACACACACGCTTGTACATGTGCTTATGGTTATTTTATGAAAAATTTGTTAGTTGAAAAAAGGTGGGTTGATCTTTGGGCTTCTTTTTTCAAGACAAGTTGTTTGCATAAATTAGATAGGTCCACTGCTCGAGCTTAAATGCACGCCGATGGCATTACGGTGATTCCCGTGAATTAGGTAAAAACTTGTGGGAGAAAGGTAATTGGGCATGCTTCGAATCAAAATTCACATGCTGGGGCCCATAAATCCGCATTAAAACGACGCCAACCGTTACCTAGGGTCTTAACTAACCTACGAATCTAATATGAACTAATTCAATTAAATGCAGGATACCGTGCATAAAGCAAGGAGGAATTAGATTCACAATCAACGGCTTCCGTTACTTCAATCTGTTTCTAGTAACCAATGTCGCCGGCGCGGGGGACATCGTGCATATCAGCGTTAAAGGTACGAACACCCAGTGGCTACCGTTGAGCCGCAATTGGGGCCAAAACTGGCAATCCAATGTCGTTCTCGCGGGCCATGCTTTGTCGTTTCGAGTCACGTCTTCAGACCGCCGCACATCGACCTCCTACAACGTGGCGCCCGCTAATTGGCAGTTCGGGCAGACCTTCACAGGCAAAAACTTTAGGGTTTGATCTGGAAAAAGAATTCCCAAATTATAGTTTTTATATCAGGTGGAATATATAAAATGCCTTGGATTTTTCTCATTTTTACCGGGAAAATTTTGAAGTTAGCGGTGAACTTTAAAGTAGAAAGGAGAAATATATAAGGGTAAAGGAAAAAAGCAGCTGAAGCGATTATTATATGGATTTATTTACTTTATTGGTGTGTAATTTTCACTTTTCAGTGCTTGTGTGTGTGGGACCACCACTTATATATATATATGATATATAATTATTTTGGATTTATTTACATTTAATTTGAATGGATTGAGTTAGTCTATATGAACCATATAAGAATCAAATTGTATCATATACGTTAATATTCTCCAAAAGTTTCTTTCGATCAAAATATATTCGTTGATTCTTTTGGATTCCAAATATGTATAAATAACTTTCGAGCCATGTTTTCTTCTTACCTAATTTTATGATTTATTATAATTATAATAATGACCATATCGAGGTATTAGCAAAGACTGATTGAGGTGTGGTTTGGTTTGAAAGACTTTATTAATATATTTTCTTTTAGAAATTAACTTTACATACGATTTTCAAAGGTTTCGGATTTAAATTGATCTAAAAATTGAATAAACACTAACAATAGAGTGTCTTTAGAATAAAAATATAGCTCAGCATTTTGTTAAAAATTAAAATGATAGATGTTTGGAATTGATGTCAAATTAAATATTTATGCATAAACATTTTGACACCAAACATTGATTCTTTCCAAAAACATCTGAAAATCTCCGGCCACGATCAAACCATTTCTTCTTCATAAAATCGAAATGTACCACCCCTAAATATGAATCTGTGCAATAAAGAAAATGGGTAAGATGGCTTTGTTCGATGACGAAGTCATTACAACTCTCAGATCAGTATATGATTAGCGATAAAATAAATGGAACTAAGAGTTTTGCATAATAGTAAAGTTATATCTCATGAATTTCATAAATCCCATATTTTTTGGAATTGAAATATAATTTTTGATAATTATGATCATGTGATCCATATATATGTATAAATTATTAAAATATATTGTTAATTTAAAATAAGAGAGTTGGTGGACCATATCATAATATATATATAGACTACTAATACTAATATATCCCCCCTGTAGTTTATATTATTTACTAATAGTCTCAACTTTTATATAGTTTTTATGAAGGCGAAATTATATTTTCCAAGTGGCTATAATTGAATGCTTTTTATTTAAATATTTTGGGCATGAAGGAAAAATACAATCTGAAAGGCAAGCAGAATCGAAATGGAACTTGAACTTTAAGGTCAACCGGCCCAATATATTTGGGGCCACAGGGTAAGATTCTCATTCTTACAAGATAAACTCTCAATTCTCACAAAAGACAGAAACCTTCAAGATGTCATTTGAGTTGACGAAGTAAATGGAACTTGTGTTTGAGCTCCACGATGTGTAGAAAAAATCTTTAGTCCCCTCCTTATCAAAAAATTAAAAAAAATAAAGGACTATATAGGATTTTGTGGGGAGTAAAAGAATATATTCTGTTTGACCAAAAGTTGAAGCATATTACAATTTACTGGTGGCTGTAATTCTTTATTGATAACGTCTACCAGAATTTAGAAGAATATAGCTCATTCTTTATCGTCACCGTACAGAAATATCAGAATTAAAATATTTATCTTTTTTCATTTGTGCCGAAAGTTTAAAAATTTACAGCATTTAAAAATTTACAGCAGTAAATAACAGAAGAATCTAACTTTCCACTTGACAATACAAGTGTTGCACTCGTTAGATTAGATTATGTACTACTTTAATACTATATGATATATATGAATATAAAAATAATTTTCTGTGAGACATATATAATTAACATTCACTGTTTAATCTTCATTTAATATAGAATTTAAATGAAGTTTTACTTGATAATTATAGACTTTGTTATGTTAAGAGAGAATGCAAATGGATTTTGAAATAGGTTATTGTATGATAAATAGACATGTTGTAAAGAGTTCTTCATAATAATAATAATATATATTCTTCTTTTTTTTTTTTGAACAGATAGACATTATATTAAAAACCGGAATAGAAACCAGGAGATACGACAATTGGTCTTGACCCAAACCAAACGAAAACAACCACCACAATACAAAATACAACAACTGCCTTATCTAAATGCTGAAGGTAATGATAATAGATAAAGATGGACAAGTTACCAAGCTCCCCTAACCAACATAGACATCGACTTGTAAGAGTCCTGGGTCATAAGAAAGTGGACGTTGAATCCATCCGAAATCGAGGAACAACACCAAAAGCTGTATAAACACCAAAAGGATGGCCAAAAGACAACTATAGACAAACAAAGACATCGACCAACCACCAAGCACAAAAACTAGATAAACGGATAGATGATAAAGATGATACATAAGCAAAAAGGGGAAGCACACAAGACTGAGCAGTCGAATGCCCGGGTGCCTCCCAAACCCCGAGCATGGCACCCAACGAGACTCATGCTGAGCGGCTAAAACCATATTGGCTTTAATGGCCTTAAACTATATCAACACTTTTCAGATCCAGTACCATATCATACTAAAATACAAAATCAATATTCTACAAGGTAAATTTCTAAAAGGACTAAACTTCATACACAAAACCTAAAATATATATATTTCATCCACATATGGGCTTCAAATTCAAAATTCTACTACTTTAAGTTATTCGTTATCGTCTAGATGTTCTTCACGTCTATCGCCAGTGGCAAATATCCGGGCAATATATAAAATGATGCAACACCAAATTTATACAAATATACCGGTAAATTGATATAGTCATGGCAATCCGTGGCCTCGAGGCTGAAGTTCGGATGGATCTATCAATCCCTCCAAGACAACAAGTTCATCTAGAAGAGATAGCTTCTGCTCTTCAAGGGATTTTAACATCAGTTTCAACCTCTTTCAACTCCATTTGCAATCCAAAGTTTTCTTCCTCCAAAAGCAAATATTTCCGCCTCAAAGCTCTATACTCCAAATCTGGCAATGAATCAGATATTAGTTTTTCTTCTCCAAACAAGGGTGAAATGCCATTCTCTAGACCTGTTTTGGAGGAGGCCTTTAACCCCTTCTGTCTTTTCATACTATCACCAGGTGCAGTGTTTGAATCCAACATTAGTCTGTCTTGTCCAAACAATGGTGAAAAGCCATTCATCATACCTCTTTTTGAGGCCTTTTGCCCCTTTGGTCCCTTTCCACTATCACTAGAAGCTTGCAACATTGCGGCATCTTTTGTAGAAGTTTTAATTTTTCTAGGCTTGTTGACTGAACCATCATTTGTAGACAGGAATTTCTGGTCTTCCATATTGTTGATCAGTTATTGGATGCAGTGCTCTGATAATCGTTCTGATGGAAGAAAGGGGAAGGATCCGCTGTTAAACTGCAAAAACAGTACAGGGAAAAAAAAAAAGGACAATAAAATTACCAAAATATTAATGTGAGACCTTGTTTAATTAATACTCCAAAAGTTATTTGAAGTAACCACATGGCATTAACTTATAAAGACAAATATCAATCCCATTCCATCAGAGTATCAATCGATCATATTTTTCAAATTGTCAACTTTCCTAGAAGACAACATGCAATGCATAGACATCCCAAAAACCAGAGTATTTTATATGGACGGATATGAAAGTATTCTTAGTCCAAATCTCCTCAAGTTCATCAGTTTTCATCCTACTAAGTTTTGATAATTTTAACGGTTTAAGATGATTTCTGGTAACCTGCTCAACAATTCAAAGGACAAGCAGCAACAGTAATTATTTAGGGTTATCACATTAAATTATATTTGAATGCTACATCTAGAAAGCACTTAGCAATTCATTTGATTGTCTTGTGTTAGTGTTGCACGCAACGAAACGAGTTGTTTAGCAGGGGTATTATGCCAAAAGATGAAAAATATCCAGAACTCTTGATTCAAAACTCTTTTTGCGTTTGTACTTTTTGTTGGAATCTCTCTCTGTAAGCCCTATAGCTTGGTTTAATCTTTTCTACTTTTATATTTCCAAGGTGCTCAGTCGACTACATGGGAAAAAAAACTCGGAAACCCTAATTCATGAACAGAGTTGTTATTGAGATCCCAATTCTCTAAAACTTTTCCTTACACCCGCCATAAAGTACTAAAGTCACACCAAGCATACAGTTGAGAGTTCCAGTGAACTCCACAAAATAACATAATTTTGTAGCAGATCAAGCTCATATTATACCCTTCAAGATTTTAAATTCAACAATTATACCATATCTATCAATCGATTCCACAAATTTCACTGGCTCTCGACATCAGAGGGTTCAATACTTAGATTTAGTCCCTTTGGGAAATTATTTCACACTATTCGTGAATTAGTTCGAAATCTGTAAATATAAAAGTGCAAATAATCAAAATCCTACACACAACCACAATAATGAATTTCGACAAATTTAAAAGTCATACCTGAAACAAGATAACAATCGAGCAAATACTAATCGAAGCGGGTTTTATCGCCACAATCACAATTACATTTAAAATCGTGGAGTTTAGTGTTTTTTTTTCTCCCCCCAGGATTATATTTTGCTCGAAGCCACCGGACCGTGGACCAAAAATAATTGGGTCCACTGTAATGGGCTTGCTAAATCACCATTATTCATCTTCGCACGCCGTATGTGTAATAAATTTAATTTTAATACATAATTTTATACGTATTAATTTTTATATAAAATATAATATAAGATTAATTTTTTATAATTATCTTTTGCCAAACTAAAATTATATTTTGAACCCCTGGAAATTTTTTTCGTCCTCCAATTTTTATGTTTACATGTTTTGTCCCCTAAACAAAAATTCTGATTTGAGGCGCGACCTTTGTCATCCAAGAAAATATTAAGCCTACTGATATATCCGCAAAGAACGCTACATTCCTGTTCAAGGTGAGACATACTACGAAGTGATGAGATTGCGTGCTTTGGCGGTTATCAATTGGATTAAAACCAAATATAAAAAATTAAAGACATGGAAATCGAGGATTTAAATATTTACAAAATGCAGAAATAAGAAAACAGTTTGATTCAATTGATGTGCAGCAGTTCAAGATCACAAACTTTCATCATAGGTGATGTTACAGGATAAATCAATCTATAAAATTATATACAAGTGTCGAGCAAGAAATACATCGAGCAAGGAGCCCCAAACACAAGTTACCCGAGCATTGTCAATACATGCTTGGTTTATTGCTCAAACTATAACGGAAGACCCGGACTTAATTGACAATCAACGGGTGCAAGAGAACGTGTGTTGATGACGCGCGAATTTCTAGGAACGTCTTGAGCTAATAACCCCACGATCAGAGAAGATCGTGTCCCGGATTTGACGCGCATTAACTCCCAGATTGAGTACTATAAATACAAGTCTGTGGTGTCATTGCAAGAGATTGGACATTCTGGACAAAAAAGACTCCGAAGAGAGTATATTATATTGTATGTTCGGTATATTTTGTTCTGGTGTCTTAGTTAAATTTGTAGTCCAAATATTATGTCAATGTCATGTAACAAATCGACGTTTATAGTGAAAACCTTATACTTGACAAAGTCCCGTGATTTTTCTCTTAATTTTACAGGGTTTTCCACGTAAAAGATTGTGGTGTCTCTCATATATTTTTTATTGCATTTATTCTACCGAACATAATAAATTTTGAGATCACATCAGTAGGGTATCTCGTTTTATATCTATTACTATTTTATTACTATATTATAAAGAGGGAACATGCTAGAGAAACTACTTGGTCTCTTGATATGACAATACAATTATCAAAATGCCCCTAAATATTTATTAATCATAAATAGTATGTCAACATACATGCAAAATGACTGACATATTCCTGAGACTTTTAATAATTTTAATTTATCCTATATATTATATTCTTAAAATATCTGTAATGCCCTTAATAATATTGTCAGTTACAATATTATCATATCACATAATATTTGTAATTAAATCCTGAAAAAAAAGTTAAAAACCAATTGGGAAAGACCGTATAAACACTAGTTACTTATGTTTAATGAATAATATAGGGTCAGCAACGGTTCCGTTTGCAAGCCGTTAATTTCTGGCAATGGAGCTGAAGGGTGGATGCACGGGTAAAATTGGGGTTTAAGAAAAAAAAAACTGTACGCCCACCGTGGGGCTCGAACCCACGACCACAAGGTTAAGAGCCTTGCGCTCTACCAACTGAGCTAGACGGGCTTCGTTAATGAATTGACGGTAATATTTATAAATCTAAATTTAATAGATCAAATCTATCATTAGTCTTTTAATTTTGCCTTTTTATTCCATTTAAGTATTAAGAAAATATTAATGTATGATGTTTTGAACAAGTTAATTTTTAATACTTAAGAGGTCATTTAATATATATATTTTCTACTTATACTTATTTTTCTCGTATGTTAGTTTTTGATAGATCGAAATATTTTATATTAAGTATAAAAATACAATTTATATAGTATTATATAACTTAGTTTTTGATTTATTATTTAAAAGTGTGAGCCAATAAACAAGATTTAATCAGCTTCACGGGAGCAAATATTGAATGAGTGCTTAATTTTTAGGGCATCTAACAATAGGTTTTGTGTAGAGTAATATTTGTAGTGCATTGGATATATGGATTACATATGAAATATATATATATATATATATATATATATATATATATATATATATATATTAAAGACATAGCATAAAAGAACCTAAGCCCAAGCCTCGTCATCAAGAGCGCAACCAGGAATGCAAATTTACCTAGGGCTAATCGAGCTAGACATAGTATTAACGTACTATATCGATTTAAAGGGTTGGACTAAAACACAAAATTTCTCAAATTTAACACTAATTTTTTTTTTTTAAAATGTGGGTGTGGCTATAGCCCCATCCAACTAATACGTGCCTCTGTCTCTGCTCGTCATTAAAGACTACGTGTGTATCTGTTTAATTCCATAATTTTCATTAACAACTTATTGAAAACTCTATAGAAGTCAAACCTTTTACAATCTCACGCATCCATGATGAACTAAAAGTCAAGTCATTAATTTACGTGGATTTTGTGGTATCTTTCAGGTTCATTTTATTATTTAATTTTACTATAGAATTAACCGATATTAATTTTAGACTCATGTTTACACATTTATAAACACGAATTAACCGATATTATTTAATTTTACTATAGAATTAACCGATATTAATTTTAGACTCATGTTTACACATTTATAAACACGAAAAATTTCATACACCAATTACCTAAGATATAAATAAAAAATTAACTATTTCAGGACAAACTATTTGGTCTAAATAATTTAAATAAATATTCATGCTCTACTAAATAAGTGAGGGCAGGAAAATAGCATCTCATCAATTAGGGATGAGATCAGGTCGGGTAAATTGGGGCTTGGGTACCTCTAAAAACTACCCGATTTTCGACCCGATATTTCGGGCATTCAAAATTGATGGGTACCTGAATTTACTTTTTTATTTTTTATTTTTTTTCATTTTGTTTAAAAAGAAAAAAGATAAATATAAACCCAATTGGGTACCCGATTCCCGATCGGGGCCCAAAACAATACCCGATATTTCCGATTCCCGATCGGGGCCCAAAACAATACCCGATATTTCCCGAATTTTCATTCCTGATTGGGTATGTGAATACCAGACCGAAACACCAACCCCTATCTTCTATGAAAATATAATTAGTATATATATTAGGTGCTTTTTAATTAAAATTTACAAAGACGCATGGAGTATAGTTAGCTAATCAATTTTTAGCAGCAGCACGATTACTAGTAATAATCTAAGTAGCCAACTGAGCATACCTGATGATAACGATGATGTTGGTAATGAATCTTTTGGCAGTCAAAATGTGCAGTGAGCACAAAGCAAAGCTGGTTAGGACAGAGTATATGTTGTGGTTTCTGAAGAACATAGTTGGGTTTACGTTGGGATTTATGATGGATTCAATGGCCCTGATGCTACTGATTTTCTGTTGAACAATCTCTATTCCAATGTCTCCAAGGAACTCAAGGGGCTGTTATGGTGCGGCAAGTCCGAATCTTTGTGAAAATGAGGTTATTAGCTCGGCATTTTGTTCTAAAAGTTTGGATAGTAAGGAAAGAGAGGAGTTAGACTTGAAATTGAGGGACAAATTGGGCTATCTGGAACCTGCTGCTATTAATCATTTAGAAGTGTTGAGAGCGTTATCTGAGGCATTGAAGAAGACTGAAGCGTCGTATTTACAGATAGCCAAACGGAGCTAACCAACCGGACCCTTGAAATGTACTAGTGATGTTTTACAGGAGATTTCCCAAAGCAATGGACTCCACGGGCCTCACACCATTTGTAGTAGTATATGGACGATCTCCTCTAGTTTTGACATTTTAGGAACTTAGGTAAGGTAAAAAAGAAAGTCTGGATTTAGAGTTGAGACAAAGGGATCAGGTTATTGCCCAACACCACCAACACCTTACCAAGACTAAGGAGAGAATGAAGCTACATATGATAAAGGAAGAAAGGACGGAGAATTTGAAGTTGGAGATTGGGTATATTTCAGTTACAACCATACCGAGGGCTTTCTTTAACTGGTGATCGAAGGCACAAGGCAAAATACTAGGTCCGTACAAGATTCTTGAGCTTATTGGACCGGTAGCTTACAAGTTGCTTTTACCAGAAGGAAGTAAAGCACATCTTGTTGTGCTTGTTTCATCAGCAGTTCAAAGGCGGCACATGTGTGGAGGAATCTCTGCCAGAGATAATCGACGGAGACCGTGAAGTTCACGGACACCTCGAGGAGAAGGTCGTTTTCATGAGGGGAGGAAAATGTTACGTGCAGTCATTTTTTTTCCAGGAAATTATTGTTTAGTAATCTATTTTCTTCCCTGATACGGGGTAAGGCTCTATTGTTTGATATATTCCATCCCCATACAAAAATTTCATAATAACGATCAACATAGACAACACTGACATACTCCTGAAGCCACTAAAAAGGCAATAAAACCAACACAATGAATATGGAAATTAAATGCTGAGATCAAGAACGCTGAAAACACTGATGCTTGCTTCTGATCAGAAACATTTCCTGTGCACAATTGATGGCCCTGATTCATCATACTCTGCCTTTGCTATCCACATCTGCACTCAAGTAAAATGAAAATAAAGCGTGTATCAACAAACAGGTTTAATAATAAATAATATGGAAAGATGATACTGATCAAGTTCAGGCATACTTGCTGGAAGGTGCTGAGGGAAGCTAAGATGGATCCACCAATCCAAACACTATACTTCCTTTCAGGCGGAGCGACCACTTTGATCTTCATGCTACTGGGAGCCAGCGCGGTGATTTCCTTGCTCATTCTGTCAGCAATACCGGGAAACATGGTAGACCCGCCACTCAGAACGACATTTCCATAAAGATCCTTCCTGATATCAACATCACATTTCATTATGGAATTGTATGTGGTCTCGTGGATACCAGCAGCTTCCATTCCAATCATGGAAGGTTGGAAAAGGACTTCAGGGCATCGGAAGCGCTCGTTTCCGATGGTGATCACTTGACCATCAGGTAGCTCGAAGTTCTTTTCGATGGATGAGCTTGTCTTTGCCGTTTCCATTTCTTGCTCGAAATCAAGAGCAATGTATGTCAGTTTCTCTTTCATGTCCCTGACAATTTCCTTCTCAGCAGAGGTAACGAAACTGTAGCCACGTTCGGTGAGGATTTTGATCAACTGCTCGGTGAGGTCACGACCAGCAAGATCAAGACGAAGAATAGCATGGGGCAGGGCATAGCCTTCGTAAATGGGGACTGTGTGACTGACACCGTCCCCAGAATCCATAACAATACCTGCACAAAAGCAAGTGATTACTTTTTTTTTTTTTTTTTTCGGAGAAAAGATAATAAAATATAATAAGTACCAGAGGTACTAGATAAAGTCATACAAATAACTTAAAAAACAAAACCACACAGCCTATCCTTGAGCAGAACTACGCATAGCTAATAAACAAATTCGAGGCTCATGTCTCCAATCCCAAAACGAGGTCCCCAATGTATGAGTTCCTCTATTACTAATCCAAAACCATGATCTAAAAATGATTAATTCTAACAAATCTCCCTTGATGTCATCAGCTCCACGGAAGATTAGATTATTGCGCAGCAGCCAAATGGTCCAAATGATTGCTTCCCAGATAGTCATCCACGCCTTCTGTCCCTTGGTATGCTTCCACATTCCCATGTGTTGCAATAGTCTGTCCACTGGATCCGCCGAGAGAACTGTTGAAATTCCCAGCCATTTATAGCATTTCATCCACAACTTATGAGATTCCGGGCAAACGAACAGCACATGTGTTGTTGTCTCTTGATGATCATGGCAAAGAACACATTCTTCCGAAACCGAACCAGCAAAAATATTTCTTCGACGGAGATTCGTTATAGTCGGGATCCTGTCTCTGATCACCCTCCACACGAACGCCGCCACTTTTGTTGGTGCACACGTCCTCCAAATTGACTTGTAAGTCATGGCTTCATTTCCTTCTGCACCTACTTCTTGTTGAATGCGTGTATAAGCCGATCTCACCGTGTAAATTTTTGTCTCGTCCGCTGTCCAAGTCCAAAAGTCTTCTCCCTCCGATCGTGGCTGCAACCTGTCCAAACAAGATAAAAGATCAAGCAATAAAGTATCCTCCCAAGCAAATAGATCTCGTCGCCAATCCCATTTCCACACCCATGACCCCCCTATCCACTCACCCATATCCCCCACTAAGACATCCCTATCTCTAGCTATTAATGCCAATCTTGGGAATCTATTTTGTAAACTCTCATGACCTACCCAGACCTCCTTCCAAAATTTAGTCCCCCTACCATTCCCCAATTGTTTCCTCAACCCCCCAGTGAACCATCCCGACGTGTCCTGAACTGAGTATTTCAATACATCTCCCCACCATATCGAAGACCTTCGCCTACCCCGATTATCCCCAAGATTTAATAAGTTCTGACCACTCACCCCATATTTAGACCTAACTACCCGACTCCACAGCGAATTCCCATTGTTCAGCATTTCCCAGCCCCATTTTCCCAATAACGCTTTGTTGAAAGATTCTAGGTTGCGAACCCCCAGCCACCCATTCGATTTTGTTTTGCAGACGTCGTCCCATTTTACCCAAGCTACTTTCCGGCCACTCTCCCCACCCCCCCAAAGAAAATCAATTTGCATTGATCTCAATTTTGATAACACTGTTTTTGGAGCACGGTAATAGGAAAAAAAGTAGATTGGTAAGGAAGTCAACACGGCATTGAGCAAGATTAACCGACCCCCAAATGACACACTCTTATCATCCCAAACTGCCAGTCTTTTCCGAAATTTCTCAATTACCGGTTCCCACAAACGTTTTCGATTTCGATTACCACCAATTGGTAGCCCCAAATATGTGAACGGTGTGGCCCCCACGTTGCAATTCAATAAAGCTGCCAGTTCCTCCACCCTTGACTGTTCCAGATTCAGCCCGAAAAGACTGCTCTTATGAAAGTTAATTTTCAGCCCTGACAGCATTTCGAAGTTCCCCAATATAGCTTTGAATGAGATAGCATTTTTAACCGTTGCTTCGGCCAGCAACAGTGTGTCATCCGCAAACTGTAAGTGGGAGATCTGTACCTCATCCTCCCCAATCCATAGTGGCGAAAGTAGGTCAATCTGAACAGCCTTATCAATCATTCTACTTAAAGCCTCTGCCACAATGACAAAAAGGAAAGGAGAGAGTGGATCTCCTTGTCTTAATCCTCTTTGTAGCGAAAATTCCTTTGTTGGGCTGCCGTTAATCAAAACAGATGCATGTGCACTTGTGACACATTCCATAATCCACCGTCTCCAGTTGGTATCAAAATTCATTAGCCCCATGATATGATCTAAGAACTTCCAATTGACAGAATCATATGCTTTTTCGAAGTCCACTTTGAAAATCATACCTTTTCTCCGAGTGGTTCGATAGTCATCAATCAATTCGTTAACGATCACCGGTCCATGAAGAATATGTCTACTGCCAATAAAAGTTGTCTGAGACGGAGAAATAAGTCTGTCAATAACCTGTCTCAATCTGTTAGCAAGGACCTTTGCTAAAACTTTGTAAATACACCCAATCAGTGCAATCGGTCGAACTTCTTCAGTTCGAGTCGGATTGTTCTTCTTAGGGATAAGAACAATAAAAGAAGGATTGCCTCCTTTGATGATTCTTCCATTCCTGTGAAACTCGTCAAAAAATCTGCAGAAGTCCGGTTTGAATTGTTCCCAAAAATGCTTAATAAACCTGAAATTGAATCCATCAGGTCCCGGACTCTTTGAACCTTCACAATCCCAAACCGCTTGACGAATCTCTGCCTCCGAAAAACTAGCTCTCAATGATACATTTTCTAGTTCTGTGAGGTGATTGAATTGGATATCTTGCAACGTTGGCCTCATCCAATCATCTTGTTGGAACTGATTAGAAAAGTAACTATGGGCCCCGTCCTTGATCCCCTGAACATCATCAATCCATAATCCATCAAAATACAAACCCACGATTTCCGATGTCTTCCTCTTTCGATTGATCACCTTATGAAAGAAGCTTGAATTCACATCACCCTCTCGTATCCATTTAAGTCTAGATTTTTGGTATAGCAATGTGTCTTTCATCCCCAATTGATTCTGCAAATTGACCGCGTCGAGTTGCCTGGCTCGGTTCTCATCCTCAGACAGCTCTCTAGACTCTGTTAATCTATCCCATTCAAGTATCAGGTCCTTGGATGTTCCAATATTTGCTTCAATACTGCCAAAGACCTCCTTATTCCATGTTCTGAGGCTATTCTTTAGGTATTTGAATTTTTCCTTTAGCACAAAGCTCCCCCAGCCTGAGATATTACAGCTGTTCCATGCATTCACCACAAATTCTCTGAAATCTCTGTGTTGTAACCAAGGATCTAAACATCTGAAAGGTTTCGGTCCCCAGTCCAGTTGATGATTTTTCAAGATGACTGCACAGTGATCAGATACACTTCTTTTTAAACCCCATTGCGTCAGATTCGGCCATTCGTTCATCCAAGAAGCCGATAGTAAAAACCTGTCCAATCGACTGACACAGGAACCATCGGGTCGATACCACGTATATTTTCTCCCTACCAGTGGTAAGTCCAACAGTTTCGAGTTTCTTATGAATGAATCGAAACCTCGCATTTCATTAATGTACTGATCAGAAGATCTGCCCCGCCTCTCGTGAGGAAGTCGTACCGCATTAAAATCACCACAGATACACCAATATCCATTCTGATCCTGTTCCAATCTTGCTGACAGTGTGTTCCACAGCTCTGTTTTGGAATCCAAGTCTCCTGTCGAGTACACATTGATTATGGTGCACTTTATTCTGTTTGTCCCCCAATATCCGTCTACGCCCAGAATACCATCCTCTCCCCAACAATTATCCATGCAAAAAACTTCCGTATTCCACAAACTGAGTAGTCCTCCCGCGTTCCCAAGTGCGCCTTTATAAGCCCAATCGAAATTAGTCCCCCCCCAAATTTTTTTGCATAAGTCCTTATGGATGAATTCCTTTTTAGTCTCTTGTAAGCATAAGAAATCCACCCTTTCTTTATGCACCAACTCCCGTAGTTCTCTTTTTTTCACCCGTCCCCCTATACCTCTTATATTGAAACTTACTATAATCATTGATTCACATTGGCATCCCCCAAATCCTCATTAGCAATCTTCCTCTTTTGGATTGCCATCTCATTTTGTCTTTCCATATTCACGAGATATTGAATTATCTCTTCATCATTGCCATGCCCCATAATCCCCAAGCTTTGGCCAATCGTCCAAAGCTCAATTGCTTTGGCATAGCACTCCTCGTCCGTTTGTGTAATGTGATTCAAATTTTTTCCAACTTCGTGAATCACATTCCTTTGGCCTTCAAATCTCCTTCGTCTCTGATAGGTTCTGAGAAACTGTTTCTCCGTAGTCGGAGTATGAATAATTTCCTCCTTAGTTTCCACATTCCCGACACATTGCACATCCCCCTCGGGTGGCTGATCCGAACCCCCTAAATTAAGAGGGCTGACCTGGTACTCCCCCTGTTGATCCCTGACATCCTCCAGTATTGTCTGTGGTACTGATGCATCGGAGTAATTAGAGTCCGAGAAAGGTGACGTCGGCGGCGAGTCTAAAGTAAAAGAATTATGAGATTTCTGCTCCGTTATATTAGGCACCTCCTCCATTAGTCTTATCGAGTAAATCGTGCCATCAATGTCAACATGTGTCACCAAATTAATAAACTTCTTGGTGGTAGTGGCAATAAGAAAGCGACCAATATCTAACCGCCGGCGACCCAAGGTTTCCTCATCAATTTTGATTAAGCTCCCCAAGCGAATTGCCAACAACTGGAAAAACCTCTCATTCCACGCTTGAATGTGGATGCCTAAACAATCAATCCAAACTTCTCTTTTCGAAGCATAACAATCTTTGTTCCAGTAATTGATCTCACTGAACCACTGTCCCATCCACTCCTGATCATCTTGGAATAACTCTTGCAACTTAGGTCTATTCTCGTCATATATCAACACAGACTGTCCTCCCAAAGCAAGTGATTACTTAAAAACACATGATACAAGTAGATGATTTTGCTTATTATAAATGGTACCAGGATGTCTTTAGTAAATGTGTTTAGAGATTCAAAGGTGATTTTATGTGGGCATACACCAAATAATCTAGAATCAGAGAAACACAGATGTAAGAAAAAAAAGTTTTATAAAGCTTCTGTCTCATGGGAAATATTGTACGATTCACTTATACAGACACTCCAAAAGATTCAAGCAGCAAGTAAAAAATACAAAAGTAAGAAATATCATTCAGCAGTGATTGTCAAGTTTTGTCTCAATCTCAATCTCAATCTCAATCTCAATCTCAATGCCCTTTTTTTAGAGCGTTCATTCCATTATATAGAAGAAGATTACATGCCTAAAAATCAGCTTATGATCTATAAGAAAGTATGTTAATTACCGTCTATATTTACAAATCAAATATCAACATTTCTATCTAATATCCTTGAACTTATAAAACCAGTAACTGGCTCGATTGAGTGATGATGCATACTCGCATTATTCCTATTGAAAGTTTCTAGGGTTTAAGAATTCTTTATTGAATTAAATTAAAAGAAGGTACATGTACAAAGATTTATAGGGGAGATTATTTTACCCAATAGGTAACTCAATCCCTATATATATGGAATTATCCTATCTAGGGAAATCTCTAAAAATAAAAAGATATTCTAATCTATTTACAATCTTATCAAATCTTCTAGCATATTTGACACTCCCCCTCAAGTTGGTGCGTAGATATCTATCATGCCCAACTTGCTAATAAGAAATTCAAAGTTTGGTTTGAATAAACCCTTTGTGAGAATGTCTGCTATTTGTTGTGAAGTTGGGATGAAAGGCATACAAATAGCTCCGTCCTCAATTTTCTCTTTGATAAAATGTCTGTCAATCTCAACATGTTTGGTTCTATCATGTTGGACTGGATTGTGTGCAATGCTAATGGCTGCCTTGTTATCACAATATAACTTCATAGGCACAGTTACTGGTTTTTTAAGCTCCTCCAAGATCCGTTTAAGCCATAACATTTCACATATCCCATGTGCCATGGATCTATACTCTGCTTCAGCACTGCTACGGGCTACAACATTCTGCTTCTTGCTCCGCCAAGTTACTAGATTTCCCCACACGAATGTACAGTAGCCTGAAGTAGATCTCCGATCGGAAATAGACCCTGCCCAGTCTGCATCTGTGTAGGCCTCAATACTTCGATGTGGAGTTTTTTCAAAGAATAAGCCTTTTCCCGGAGAGTTCTTTAAATAGCTCAGAATGCGATAGACTGCTTCAAGATGTTCATCATGAGGAGAATGCATAAATTGACTCACTAGGCTTACAGCGAATGCTATGTCTGGCCGTGTATGTGACAAGTAAATTAGCTTTCCCACTAGCTTTTGATATCGGATTGTTTCTACCGGTTTTCCTTCCTTGTTTCCAAACTTATGATTCGGATCAATGGGTGTGTCAGCTGGGCGGCAACCACTCATTCCAGTTTCTTTTAGTAAGTCCACCACATATTTTTTCTGAGACACCACAATCCCTTTTTTTGATCGAGCTACCTCCATACCAAGAAAGTATTTTAGAGAACCTAGATCTTTGATTTCAAATTCAGACGCAAGGCATTGTTTCAACCGCTCCATCTCGATCATGTCATCCCCAGTGAGAATAATGTCGTCAACATAGACTATAAGAACAATCACCTTTCCATCGATTGAGTGCTTTGTGAACATAGTATGATCTGCCCGTCCCTGAGCATATCCTTGTTTTTTTACAACCTGTGTGAATTTTTCAAACCAAGCTCTTGGTGACTGTTTTAATCCGTACAGGGATTTTTGTAATTTGCATACTCCTGTACCAAACTTATTCTCAAATCCTGGAGGTGGCTCCATATAGATTTCTTCTTCCAAGTCACCATTGAGAAATGCGTTCTTCACATCTAGTTGTTGTAGAGGCCAGTCTAGATTAGCTGCAATTGTTAGGAGTACCCTAACAGTATTTAGTTTTGCCACTGGTGCAAAGGTCTCAAGATAGTCAATCCCATATGTTTGAGTAAATCCCTTTGCTACTAGGCGAGCTTTGTATCTTTCTAAGGATCCATCGGCTCTGAACTTGGTAGTGAATACCCATTTGCAGCCAACTGTTTTTTTCTCCTTTGGTAACTCCACCACTTTCCATGTTTCATTTCTTTCAAGGGCTCGTATTTCATCAAGAATAGCTTCCTTCCATTCAGGAACCTCTAGAGCATCCTGCACATTCTTAGGAATCTCCACACTGGATAGTTGAGAGACAAATGCAGAAAAATATGGGGACAGATTTTTATGGGTATCAAAGTTAGACATTGGGTATTTGACACAATTCCTGACACCCTTACGTTGAGCAATTGGAAGATCAAGTTCAGACACAGAAAGAGTGGTGTCAAGGGAATTACCTGGATCATTGGCCGAATCTGGAATGATCTGAGGTGTGGATTCTTGACAGTGTTGGGAGATGTCAGTCTCCTTTCCTTGTTTTTGGTTCCGTCTTGAGTATACAAGCAGCTTACTTGTTTGTTCAGCATTTTCTTTTACGCAAATGTTATGAGATTGCTCTATAGGGCTAGTATCTAAATTCTCATTAGTTAAATCAATTGGTTCCATATTGAGAAATAAGGGAGAATTTTGGTTATGAAAGTCAGTGGCGTCATTCCAGTTCTCCCCCTGACGAGGAGAAGGAAAAAAAGTTTCGGATTCAAAAAAAGTGACATCGAGCGTAACAACCAGTTTTTTTGTTGTTGGATCAAAGCATTTATACCCTTTTTGATGCGGAGCATAGCCTACAAACACACATTTCCGAGCTCTAGGATCCAATTTCCCCCGAAGATGATCATGTATGTGGGTAAAGGCAGAGCACCCAAAGACTTTTAGAGGTAACTCAGAAAGTAATCTCGAGTGAGGAAAAAAGTCCTTGAAAAGAGACAGCGGAGTTTTAAAGCCCAAAACCTTTGTAGGCATGCGATTAATGAGATACGTAGCAGTTAAAAGTGCTTCGCCCCAAAGATACTTTGGGGCATGAGAAGTAAAGAGCAGTGCCTTAGTGACTTCGAGAAGATGTTTGTTTTTTCGTTCAGCAACCCCATTTTGTTGAGGTGTATCAGGGCACGTGCTTTGATGTATGATCCCATTTTGAGAGAAAAAAATCCCAAGTATCTCATTGAAGTATTCTCGACCATTGTCACTTCGGAAGATTTTTATTTTTTCGTGAAATTGTGTCTCGACCATGTTATAAAATGTTTGAAAAACCTCTTTGACTGCGGATTTATCTTTGAGTAAGTAAACCCAACTGAGTCTGGTGTGATCATCAATAAAGCTAACAAACCACCTTTTCCCAAATGCGGTTGTGACTTTTGATGGACCCCAGACATCACTGTGAATTAATGAAAAAGGTTGTGAAGCTTGATATGGTCGAGGAGGGAAAAACGAGCGACGATGTTTTGCAAGTTCACAGAATTCACACTTAAAACACGATGGATTTTTATTGCGAAATAAATTAGGTAACAAATGTTTTAAATAATAAAAACTTGGATGTCCTAGCCTATAATGCCAAAGCAAAACATCATTTGAAACAGAAAAAGAGTGCAAACAAGTATTCTGAGCTTGATGTCCCAAGGTAGTGCCATCATCAAGGAAATAGAGCCCTCCACTTGCCCTAGCACTGCCAATCGTCCTCCCCGAGACCAATTGTAATGCCTCGATTTGTTTAATACACGTATGATATGATTATGGTGTAATTATATCGCTTGACGATATGATAATGGGGGTTCGAGTGGAACCAAGAATGAATTGATTCATATATGAAATGAAATATGAGAAGGCATGAAACATGGTGTGTACTACATTCATACTATAAACATGTGAATTATGGATTAAGTGTTGAAAGTGCATCAACATGTGCATATGAGTTTGCATTTGAGTATGCATGTAACTTTCATGTGCATTAGAGTTGCATTTGAATTTGGAGTGCATTGCATGTACATGTTAGTTAGCATGTAATTACCTTTAAATGGTATGATAGCAAGGGACTTAAGGAACTAAAGATCCTATATCAAGTGGATTAAGGGGATGAAATCACATACAACACCTTTTACACCTACTAAAACACTACACAAGCTCCTCTCCATTTCTTTCAAGGAGTTGTTGGTTTGAGCTTGGATTTCACTTGTAACTTGAGCTAGGAGGGTGTGTGAAGTGGAATTGTACCATCTTGGTAAGAAATTCATAGTTATATACTTGAATTATGTCATTCATGTTGATATATGTGAAGGGAAAGCTCAAGTGTGCATGTGTACAATCATATCATGTTTCTATGCTTTGAATTGGAAGCTATGATGTTAGAATTATGTTCATATGTTCCTAGGGATTGCAAGAAACATGTTGAAGTGGTTTAATATGAGGTGTAGGAGAAGAACCATAGAGATAAGCTTGAAAATCGCCATTGTCAAAACTTTCTGGACATCGGCGATCGATCGCGAGCTTTGTGGCGATCGATCGCCGATGCAGAGTAAATGTTAAGGCGGTGAAAGTTTGTGGCGATCGATCGCCAAGTTGTTGCGATCGATCGCGAGGGGGGCAGAGAGTTTTGGCGATCGATCGGTGTTGATCGCGATCGATCGCCAGTGTTAATATTTTGAAAAATCAAATATTTTGTGGAATTTGATTTTAATGCCTATGATAACATGATATATTGTTGGCATTGTTGTAGCACCATCACAGGGGACAGGACAACGAGGCACTTAGCTATTGACAACTGCTTTATCTCGTTTGTGTCGCAGTACAGGTACGTGTTGACGTACGGAGTATAGATATGATATGATGATGCTATTATGGTTTCGATATCATATGATTTATGTTATCGTTGTGTCATATGATTGGTAGTATCATATGCATGTGCATACATAGATTTCATATGATTGGTATGGATGCCTTGATAGATATGTGTATATGCTTTGGTACGATCATTGTCTTGATAGATATACCTGGTGGGGTATATGCTTTGACTGCCACGATAGATATGCTAGTGTTGGGCATATGCTTTGACTGGGATCGGTGCCTGGATAGATATGCTAGTGTAGGGCATATGCTTGGGCTGGGATCGTTGCCACGATAGATATACTACATATGCTTTGGCTTGAGAGATATACGCCTGGTGTGGGTATATACTCTGGTTATTATCACAGATGAGTATGGTACTATGATATGTGCTGCTAATATGAAGATGTGATGTGGTTTCACTGACATATTGAGCTGAATAGGCGTATCATATGAGACTCGTGATAATAGGGAACCTGTTGAGACATGTCATGACATAGTGCATTTGTGGATGCATGATACAGAACATTCACGTCATTTGATTTATTGTGCTTTATCATTGATATTCATATTGTGTTTGATATTGCACTGAGATAGTTGTTATCTATACTCACGTTGTGAATGTTTCTGTAGGGACTCATAGACGTGGGGAGCGTGAGTCATGATTTCCGCTGCGAGGGGAACCACTGCCTAGGAGTTCTTTTGAATTAGGTTGTTTATGTACATGATATGTATAGTTTGTTAGGTTTTTGATAACCTTGTAAACAACTTAACTAGCATGAACTCTTAATCTGTGCATGGTATATTACTTAATTCAGACTCACATATGTATGTTAATGAATACATAATGGATTAAGTGAACGAGGACCCCACACCAATTCCTGAAATTCACACCGAGAGGAGTAAAAAACAGTACGACAATTAAGATGGGAAGTGAGTTTGCTAATGGACACAAGATTACAAGAAAGTTTAGGGACATGGAGAACATCATAAAGAGTTAATGAATTATTGATCTTGACGTTGCCAAGGCCCGCAACCGCGGAATAAGAGCCATCAGCAATCCTAATTTTCTTATTGCCCGCACATGGAGTATATGTGGAAAAATATTGGGAACAACCTGTCATATGGTCGGTAGCCCCGGAATCGATGATCCAGAGGCTGTTCGAACCTTGGCTGTTACTTGAAAAAAACGAAAGAATGGTAGAATCGTTACCTGTTTGGGCAATGGAACAAGAAGGAGTGGATGGAGTTACTTGGAATTGTGGAGATTGTATAAGTTTGTGCAGTTGCAGTAGTTGATCTTGAGTAAAAGGAGACGATTCCAGAGTACTTTGTGGCTGCTGCCCATGTCCGGCAGAGGCAGCCTGTAGGGCGCGAGTAGTGGGAACTGATTTCTTTTTCCAATTGGGAGGTTTCCCGTGGATTTTCCAACACGTGTCCACTGTATGCCAATGTCTTTTGCAAACATCACACCATGGCTTATCCTTTTGGGCAGTAGCCGAACCATGCTTGGACAGGAAGGCAGAATTTTCAGAGATTAAAGGAGTTGTGGATTTCAGCTCAGTAGAGGGTTTTAACATCACATGGCGCCGAGATTCTTCGCGACGGATGTCAGAAAAAGCCTCACGAAGTGTAGGCAGCGGTGATTTGCCGAGAATTCGAGACCGGACTTCATCAAATGTATGATTCAGTCCGGCTAAGAACAGGTACACCCGATCATTTTCCTCTTTTTTCAGAAATCGAGCACTGTCAGTAGGAGAAGACCATTCATCGCTGAAGCATTGGTCTAATTCTTGCCATAAAGAGATCATCTCATTGTAAAAAATAGTGACATCTCGGTCACCTTGCCTGGATGTCCACAGCCGTTGTTTAAGTTCAAAAATTTGGGAGAAATTTTCAGAATCTGAGTACGTAGCCTTGACTGCCTCCCATACGTCTTTTGCGGTGGGGAGAAATAGGTATGGCTTACCTATCAATGGTTCCATGGAATTGATTAGCCATGCGATAACCAAGGAGTTTTCCGACCCCCACGTACTGAGTTTCGGATCCCCATCTTCAGGTTTGGCGGCGGCGCCAGTCAAGAAGCCAAGCCGCCCCTTGCCGTCGATTGCCAGACGCATGGACTGCGCCCATTCCAAGTAGTTCTTCCCAGTCAATTTATGGAGGTTAATTGGAGGGAAGTATGAGTGGAATCTGATCCTTGAGACATGGTGGGTCAAAACGGTACACCAGAATCGTGATCAGCGGCAGATTGAAGAGAAAAGGTTGGGGAAAAACAAAAAATTGTGCAGAAATTTTAAACGCACAGAGAGCTAATCATGAAGATGAAGACAAAAACTCGATGGGCAGCGCTGGGAATTATCGTGGTGGGCAAGCCGCACGAGAAAGAAAAAAAAATTTTGTCGGCTCTGATACCATGAAAGTTTCTAGGGTTTAAGAATTCTTTATTGAATTAAATTAAAAGAAGGTACATGTACAAAGATTTATAGGGGAGATTATTTTACCCAATAGGTAACTCAATCCCTATATATATGGAATTATCCTATCTAGGGAAATCTCTAAAAATAAAAAGATATTCTAATCTATTTACAATCTTATCAAATCTTCTAGCATATTTGACACCTATGGTCACAATTTTCATCACTGTTCGCAAATTTTACCTTAAAATGACTAGAAAAGAGGTTCAAAGGAAGTAAAGGTCATCAATTTAAAAATAAAAAAAAATCTCTCTTGCATCGTGCATTGCATTAGAAATTACTGAAATTCACAAAGGACAACACAAGACATTTCGGAAAAGTTTGCACATTCAGTTCCAAGGGGATGTTAAATTAACCAACACACACACTGTCATAACCATGGTTCACCGTCGCGGTCGCGGAACGGCCGGAACGGCCGTTCCGTAACGGGAACGTTGGTAGCCGAGCCAAAGTTCCGGACTGAAACGTAGGTTGTTGTGGATAGGCGTTATGAAAGCGTAACACGACGATTTAACGGTGGCGCGGGTAGTGGAACGGCGGAACGGACGCGGCGCGGAACGGTATGAATTCATTGATGTGGTTATCATCATATTTTTTAATATTTTTGTGTTATAGCATATTTTCTCAATCCAATACTTCAATATTCTGGAACTTGGGTTTATAACGAAAAAGTTAAACGATGATTAAAGGCGATAATCATGAGATTTGAACCTGATTTAAATGCACAAGCTTCAGCAATCAGTGAGGTACATTTTTTATAAATTTTTGAAGAAGAAATAAAAAGTCTTGGCTTGGGGGATAAACAACAATTTCAATTTGGGGATGATTATAGATTGAGAAGTTATCACTGGGGCTCTCAACAATTTGGTCGTGGTGCCGTTGGATATCAACACCTGATTTTGGTTATTCTGGTATTCTAGTATCATACATGATCATTTTTCATCTAGTGCAAGTGGAATTGGAAACATATATCATGACCATCAAGAGCACGCAACAAGTGGTATTCGTCATGGCCATGATTATATATCTTCAAGTGGGGCTAGCAGTTCTTTTGGGCAACGAGGATTTGGAGACTACCATCGTCGTGATGAAACATTATTAAATCCATATTCGTTGCCCTATATCAATTCCGTTTCAAATGCCCGATTCAATCAATATCTGCCAAGACAAGTTAACACTGATTTATATCCACAACCATTTGCTGGATATCAAATTTCTCAACGAGATCCCGATAAACAGTACACTGATGATTTTGTTCCTTCACGTCACTCCTCATGGTATTAGCCCAAGTGATATAACTTCGACATGTACTTTTCTAAGTTCATATTGTAAAATATTTGTATATCAATATCATATATGAATTTTGAAAGGATTGTCAAAGTTTTAGTATATATTGTGCATAAAATTTATGTTAGTAAACTGTAAATAAGATTTATCAATAACCTTAATTTCTTATTTTCTTTAAAAATATGTTTTTTTTATGATTTACATATTTTTTTAAACAATTTTCCAAATTATAAAAAAAATGAATTGTTTTATATTAAAAAAAAACCGCTCCGTGACCGTTCCGCGAAATGTCAATGGAACTGGAACAGCGGCCTCCGCGATAGCCACCGCGACCGCGACGGCGAACCATGGTCATAACGTAAGAGCAAATATCACTAAGAAATTTAAATAACTTCAGTTCTGTTCCTCTACTTGTACTATATGCAGACAAATTTAGAGAAGAAAACTGAATCAACTCACCAGTCGTACGGCCACTGGCATAAAGTGACAGAACTGCCTGAATAGCAACATACATGGCAGGGGAGTTGAAGGTCTCAAACATTATCTGAGTCATTTTCTCACGATTCGCCTTTGGGTTGAGGGGTGCCTCTGTGAGAAGAATTGGGTGCTCCTCTGGAGCAACACGGAGTTCATTATAGAATGTATGGTGCCAAATCTTCTCCATATCATCCCAATTACTAACAATGCCATGTTCAATAGGGTACTTCAAACTTAAAATACCACGCTTGGACTGGGCCTCGTCCCCAACATATGCATCTTTCTGCCCCATGCCAACCATCACCCCTGTGTGCCGTGGGCGACCAATAATGCTGGGAAAGACAGCCCTTGGAGCATCATCTCCAGCAAATCCAGCCTAAATTAATCAGTAATCACGATAAAAAAGAAGCAATTAGACATGTTTCTTGCCAATAAAAAAGAAGAATTTCATCCAAAAATATGCAGATAAACAGGATCATTAGCATAACTAAAATCATAATACCTTGACCATCCCCGTGCCATTATCGCACACAAGTGGTTGAATGTCCTCGGTATCTGCCATTTACCTGTTCACCTGCAGGAAAAGAGAATCACATGCATCATCAAGACTATAAAGTTTGATTAAAATGCAAACACAATCTATGACACTTCATTTGTTAACTAGGTTAGTGGCATCAAATTTTCCAAAACAAGAAGGTTTTTTTACAGATTCAGAAGCCCATCAGAAGCTGCATGACCAGTCAACCACCTTTCAGGACATTATTTACATGCCTTTCTATTCATCAATGCGGTGCAATTTTATGCATTTTACTGAATTGCACATAAACATAAAAGGCCACGGGTGCATAAAAAAATACATAAATATGGTACAAGACATAAGCCAAAATCTACATGCCACATGACCAAATCTAAACAACATAAAACGCCATTGCTGAAAATAGACAACCGTAGCCACCCTGAAGGGCAATTTTCTTAAAGAGATGTATTTATAATAACGAAAAATTAAATAGGAAGAATAGCATAGAAAACCATGTGACAAAGGAATTTGCATTTTATCCTTTTGTTTTTGTTTCTAATTAACAGAAAAAATTACCGAGAGAATCCACCAATATTAGGCAGTTCGTCAGATTTATCAAAAGAGGAATATCCGCCGAATTCCTCTATCATAGAGATCGTATCAATCGAAATTTCAACAATTAAAAAGAAATTATGAAGTCAATCCTGCAGCCTTGTCAAACATTATCTAACCAATATCATACATCATATTCCCGGTGAAGAAAGTACATGAAACAAACATTATCGAAATTTATCTAAAAAACACCGAGGAAAAAAAAAAGGAAAAGCAAATGATGATCGCGTAAGACCATAATCTTAAGTGCAACAAAAGGAGATCACAAACTCAGAATCAAAAGAGAGGTCGATCACCTTCTGAGTACTAAAGAAGACCTCCTTAGAAATGGAGGAACGATGGGAAGGATTACCGTGTTCGAGAGCTAGAGAATGCTGTTGGTTCGATTTCCCACAATTAAGCGCCTCACGATTCAAAAAGGAAACGACAGAATGCAAATGCGATTGAAATTTACCTGTGAAATCACAATGGTGTCGCTTGATCTTCGATAGACTCGTGCCTTTGTACGAAAATTAACTAACCCCTTGTACATTTATAGATATTTTATTTGGTCAATAAAATATAAGGTTTATCTTTTTGTAATTTGAAAATAGACATTTTAATTCACGTGGTTTGTAAATATAAGCATTTTACCTTTTATAATTTGTGAATAGATATGAAATACACCCTACATATAAGGGGTAATCTGATTATTTTATAAATCACAAGGGGTATAATGCATTATTTCACAAAATATATAGGGTAAAATACATCATTTTCAAATCACATGAAGTAAACTGTATATTTTGTAAACCAAGTACGATAAAATATATATTTTTAAACCATATTTGGCAAACCAAATCCTAGAGGTTAATCAACAAAAAATCCAAAATTCCTATATATAGAAGCATTTATCGAAAAACGGACATATTGTTATGGGCCAATCCCATACTAAGGTGCAGTGGGCTTGTTAATCTTAGTAAACCATTAGTTTGAAAGTAAAATATCCAAAATCCAAATCTTATTATTTTCAATAATTCATATTTATTATAGGGTATAGCAATAAAACCCTAGTATCTCTCCCCCCAAATGATACAATATTGTTCACTATACATATATATAATGATCATTTGTTATATTTATTTGTGGTCCTTAATACTACCTTTTTTTTAATTTTAAATTATGACAATATTTTCTATCTGATTATCATAATAAAATTTACGCTAAATAATATTACACGACTCATCGTCAAAATTCCCATAAAATGAAACAATTTGAGTTTCTTTTTTTTAATCACTATTACAACTACTATTTGAGAGAGTGTGAGACTCGATCCCTCGTCAACATGAGAGAAGTCAAGTGACAAACCAACATACCCAATTTGAGTTTCTATGGAGGCACATATCAACAAATATACCTAATTAACTTTAAAACATAACTATAAGCCATGAATTCAAAATTCTTGAGCTAGGTAAAAGACAATTTTAGCCTCATTCACAACCCAAATGGTGAATCTTCGAGTATTTTTACCATCCTTTCCAAAAGGCAAAACTAGTGCTTACACTTTATAATTTTATGCCCTTCTACTCTAAGAAAGCATCTTTGGTCATCCATCCTTTCTTCCTTTCAAATCATTCATTTTCAAATTCAAAAGAAATCGACAATTTTATATTTAAATTAACTCAATTACACTTTCTTAAATTATTATTCAAATCCAAAATATAAAATATGATTAAGTTCCAGCACTAATTGATACAATCTGTTAAATTTGTTAATCTCAACAAATTACTAATAATAATTGGGAAAAAATAACATTTTTTATGAGCTCTCTCACAGATAGCAATAAATTACAAATGTCATTTTTATGAATGCTCCTTCTATATTCTAAATAATTAATCATAACTAATAAGAATTGGTTTAAATTATTTTAGGATCAAACACTTACCATTTTGCCAAAAGTTATATCTTGTAGCTTAGATGCAACTTTATTTCTGTAGATTTAAATGGGTTGGGCTCATGGCCCAATACCCAATACATCCATTGGGTTGGGCTTATGGCCCATTACCCAATAGACATACATATTATACACAGTGCCAAACCCTGGCCGTCAACCCGACAAGGCAGGTATGACCTAGGGTTAGGGCTTGAGCCCTATAAATAGAAGACTACCCTCTTCTATTCAATACACCAAAGAGTTCACTCTCATTCTCATATCACGATAAAACGTCCCTCTTGGAGAATCACCAACGTCTCCAAGGGCTTAAGGTGTGCAATTAGAGTAGATTACTCTAGTAGTAATCTACCAAGCCAACGAGAGGTTGTTCAACGATCGAGGCTAGTAGACGAGCGCAAAAGATCTGGAATAATCTTCCGCTGCAGGTATATCGAATACCCAATTATCTATTGTATTAAATTCCAACAGTGGTATCAGAGCCACAAAGCTCGATCTCGCCGGGAATTAAAATTCGAATGCTAATTCTGTTTATGCTTTAAAGCACACACCAGAATTTTAATTGCATCGTAACACAAATCAAAGGATTACTTCTGTATATATTTTTTTTCCGCTGCAGAAAAGTTACCCTTTACAGAAATTTCTTTGAAAATTTTTTTTTGGCATTAAAGTATGCCTAACTCCCAACTTCTGAACGTAAACAGCATGGATAGGAATTTCGTTTTACCAAGGCTGCTTCACACAGTAAAGCCGCCGCCGATGTTGCGCCTGATTGGCTGCAACCATGAACGGCTCGCACACATCTCACTGTAACGCCCCTCGGATTCCCTGCGTTTTGTTTTTCAAAACAAAAAAAAAAAAAATTAGGGGAAACGAGTAGTAGCCATTGAACCTTATCGGACTTCGCCTGAGAACGGCGTAAGACTATGGACGATGGCCGTCGCACGTCGCGAGAGCTCCGCGACTATGAATGCGCGGACTTCGATTAACGACCACGGAGTGAGAGCGCGACGTTTCTGCTATGTTCATGGCGTGCGACAACGATAACTCCCGCAGAAACGCGGACGGCGGCGATGACGGCTGATGTGATGAAAGAGGTTGCTGATTTGGTAACCCTAATTTTCTACGGGTTTTTCGTTTATCTGATAAGAAGAAATAACAGAAAGAAAGAGGCGATGGTTTTTTCTTCTTAAAATGTTTACGTCATTGTTTTTTTTAAAATTTGAATAAAAAAAAAATAATAATAATTGATATGTTTGGATTGGGCCGATATTTAAAGTTGGGCCGTGAGTTAAATTTTGGAAAGGGCCGATAATTAGGCTCGGTTTATTCCTGCCAATTGGGCTTCGAATTAATTATTGGGATTAAAATTAATTGAACCAAAAATGAGTTGGACCTATTATTTAATAGTTGAATTAATAATGTTGTGCCAACAATTATTTCTCATGTATGATATAAAGAGTAAATAACATATTTGAATTTCTTGAGCTTGAAGTAATTGATATGTTTAGTTGAAATAATTGATATGGCTTAGGAAACTTGCATTTTTTTTTATATGAATATGCAAATTATGTTATTTGATCATGTAATTTGGTGATACAAGTATTGTTGCATTTTTTCCGTATGCAATTTTTTACATCACATTTTGAATTGTTATACCATGCATGATATAATGGACTATTTTATTTCGAGATTGGTAATTTTTTATTAGGATCTTTAATTCGGAGGGAGATGATTACTAGCTGAGTGCGAAATTTTCGATCTCAATGAATTAAAGTGAATAATAATGATTTCTTGGATCCGAATAAAATTTGTGTGAACTTAGTACCTTATTTGACTGTGCAGTATAAATAAAAAGTGATGGAAACACAAACAGCTTTTTCTGAATTACATGGTAGTGGCAAACTTGATGGCCAAAACTATGCAATGTGGCATAGAAAAATTCAGTATTTACTCCATAAAGAAAAGATACTTGATCACCTCACTGACATTCAGCCTAAACCAACTGAGCCTGAAAATGGACCCACTACTCAATTTCGACGCGATATGGACGCGTACAACAAATGGTTGGATCAGGATATGAGTGCGCGCTTTACTATGCTAAGCTGCATGCACGATAACCTGATTAGGGAATTTGAGAAGTACCCTACAGCTAAAGAGCTTTGGGAAGTTCTGAAGGTGACATACGGTAGTACTTCGGCTACAAGACTGAGGGCTCTAACCCTTAAGTTTAACCAGTATGTACTTGACCCAAGACACTCGATGAACCAACATCTTGATGTGATGAAGGATATGATTCGAGAACTTCAGAATGTTGGAAGTGAGCTCACAGACGAGCAACAAGTCTTGGCAGTCCTGCGTTCGCTACCTGAGCAGACATGGGGACATGTTAAACTTGTGTTGACCCACAACGAGCAGATTAAGACGTTCGAGAGTGTCGCTAGTCATTTGAAACTTGAAGCTGACCGAAGAGAATCTGAACGTGCACAAACGGCTGCTCTTGTCGCACATGCTAGTCAGCGAAAACCCCAAAAGGGTGGACGTTGGATTAAGCAAAGTGGTGCTAGACAAACTGGTGTTAGACTGGGTAATAACAAGATCCAAGCCCCGACCCCAAAGATTGGCGAGACCAAATTGCGTCGCCGAGGGAAGAGGGGTGGACAGAAGAACCTAAGCAAAGTGAAATGCTATAACTGCAACAAGATGGGTCACTTCGCTCGTGATTGCACTGAGCCGAAGAAGGTAAGACTCACTCCTTGCTCTCCAAATATTTTTGTTAGTACACATATATTTGTCGCTAATTCTCTCCTTGGTTGGATTGTAGATACCGGAGCAACAAGCCATGTGACGAGGGATCGAGCAGGATTCGTAGATTATCATCGAGTGCCAGCATGCAGCCAATACATTACTATGGGAAATGGCGCACAAGAGGAGGTTCAAGGAGTTGGTTCGTACCGTCTCAAGCTCAGCACTGGGCGTGAGCTACTCCTTAGTGATGTGCTATATGCACCTAGCATAAGATGTAATCTACTTTCAGTTACTATGCTTTTAAGACTTGGTTTTTCATTTCTGTTTGAGCAGACTACTTTGTCAATTTTCCTAGGCAATGACCTTTATGGTGTTGGTTTTTTGAATAATGGATTATTTATGCTTGATTTATCCAATGAATGTGTTACATACGTTTCATCTTCTGTTGATATTTTTTCTGATTCTGTTAAATGGCATGCGAGATTGGGACACATCGCTCAAGAGAGAATGACTAGGTTAGCTCGAGTGGGCCTTTTAGGCAACCTCGCTAAAGTCAGTCTCCCAGTGTGCGAATCGTGTTTGGCTGGAAAAGCTAGTCGAAAACCTTTTGGAAAGGCGAAAAGAGCCACACGGGCTTTAGAGATAGTACACTCAGACATTTGCGGACCCATGAACGTGAGGGCACGACACGGTGCATTCTATTTTCTCACTTTTATTGATGATTATTCGCGCTATGGATCGGTATATCTCTTAGCTCATCGGTCAGAAGCGCTTGAATATTTCAAGCGATTCTTGACAGAGGTTGAGAATCAAAAAGAGAAGAATCTCAAGATTCTACGTACCGATAGAGGGCGAGAATATCTGTCTGATCAGTTTAGACAATTATGTGAGGAAAAAGGAATTGTAAGACAATTAACGATTCCGTATACTCCGCAACAAAATGGTGTTGCAGAGAGACGAAATCGAACCCTTCTGGATATGGCCAGATCAATGATGGCGCAAGCAAATCTTCCAATATCTTTCTGGGGAGATGCAATTTTGACTGCTGCATACATTTTAAACCGTGTACCCTCTAAATCAGTTGTTGCGATTCCCTATGAGTTATGGCATGGCAGAAAGCCCAATCTGGAGGCTTTGCGCCCTTGGGGATCGGCAGGGTTTGTTCATAGTACCTCACATAAGCATGGAAAGCTCGGACCGAGAGCTTCAAAATGTATTTTTATAAAATATTCTGATTGTTCAAAAGGCTATGTGATGTACGGTGAACACCCTAATGGTGGAATGACTGAAATTGAGTCTCGAGATGTGGATTTCATTGAAAATGATTTTCCCACTATAAGTGAAGTCAAAGGAGATATTCAACTATACGAGTTGAACGAACTCCAAGATAACTCTCCAGTCTCTAATGGGGATGAGGTTTCAGGGCCTTATCCAACATCTAATAGAGAAGACGAGAACAACCTGGAATTAAGTGGGAGTGTTCCGTTGGGAGAAGACTCTCAAAATCCACTAATACGGAAAAGCAGACGTGGAATGGTTCCCCGACGACGTTTTGACGTTGAAGGCGAGTCTTTCATGTGCACTTCTATGGATATTGATGAGCCAGCTAATTACCAAGAAGCTGTAACTTCACTAAATGCAAATGAGTGGAAATCTGCTATGAAAGACGAGATTGATTCCATGGCTGAGAACCATGTATGGGAATTGGTTGATCTACCACCTGGACGTAAGACCATAGGGAACAAATGGGTTCTAAAGGTCAAACGTAAGGCAGATGGTTCAATCGATAAGTTTAAAGCTCGTCTTGTGGCTAAAGGGTATACTCAAAAAGTGGGTATTGATTACGAAGACACATTCTCTCCTGTGGTGAGGTTTGCCTCAATTCGCCTCATTTTAGCCTTAGTCGCCCACCTTGACCTGGAACTATTCCAGATGGATGTCAAGACAGCGTTTCTCAATGGAGAACTAGACGAAGAAATATACATGGATCAACCCATGGGATTTCAGATAGAGGGACAAGAGCGCAGAGTTTGCCGTCTCAAACGTTCCATTTATGGTCTGAAACAGTCGTCTAGACAATGGTATCATCGATTTCATCGAGCTATCAATGAGATAGGCTTTACGATGGTTGAAGAGGATCATTGCGTCTATGTCAAGAGATGTGAAAAGAAGTTTCTGATTCTCTCGCTATATGTGGACGATATATTATTGGCTGGAAATGACATGGAAATGATTGTCACCACTCAGAGGTGGTTGTCCTCAATTTTTGAGATGAAGGACATGGGGGAAGCTGAATACATACTTGGTGTTAAGATACACCGCGACCGCTCTAAGAAGCTACTATGCTTATCTCAAGAGGCTTACATCAAAAGGATGTTAGAGCGGTTCCATATGCATAATGCTAAACCTGTTGACACTCCCATGGACAAAGGTAATGTCCTTAGCAAGGATTTGTGCCCTAAAACAGAAGAAGAAAAAGCACGTATGAGTAAAATTCCATATGCTAGCGCTGTAGGGAGTTTGATGTATGCAATGATGTGTACTCGACCAGACCTGTGCTTTGCTGTTGGAATGGTGAGTAGATATCAAAGTAATCCTGGATTTGCTCATTGGATGGCAATCAAGAGGATACTTAGATATCTAAAAGGAACAAGTGATATATCTTTGTGCTACCATGGAAACAGCTTAAAACTTGTTGGATACAGTGATGCTGATGGCTCAGCGGATAGAGATGAGCGCAAATCCACATCGGGATATGCTTTCATGTTGGGAGGCGCAACTATCACATGGTGTAGTAAGAAGCAGCCTTGTATCTCTCTATCTACTATGGAAGCTGAGTATATAGCATGCACATCAGCAGTTCAAGAGGCAATATGGTTAAGAAGATTTCTACAAAGTTTGCGAGTTTCTGCGCATGTAGATGAGGCCGTTGTCATCTATTGTGATAACATGGCAGCTTTGGCTTATACGAAAGATCCTAAGTATCATGGGAGAACAAAGCATATTGACACCAAATATCACTTTATTCGAGATAATATTGCACATGGTCATGTGATTCTGAGGCATATTCCTACGGGTGAAATGGTTGCTGATCCATTTACCAAGCCATTACGTAGAGATTTGTTCCTACGACATATTGGTGCTATGGGGCTTCGTAGGATTTAAATACGTTATATTTTTTGCCTGTAAGAACAATTTATTTATTAATAAGATTTGTTTGTTCTTATTAGTTTGTTGAGGTACTATGTTCATATGAGAATGTCACCAGACTTTGATTGGCTCACTCACACGGGCAATCACCCTGGCGCTTTGATAGCGAGCAGGATGAGACTTGAAGATCATGTATGACATGATCCCTTCGCGCTTGGAGGAACGAGGAAGGTAGTAATGATAATATTATAGTCGCCTTAGCAGGAGGCTAAGATGAGATCTGATTAGATCAATTATGGAGTACGTCCAACCTCCATAAAAGTCTGTTTATAGCCGAATGTGCGAATTGCTGGTAGATGGTATCTCGCAATGCGCAAGTCATGTGCTTTTTGTAGCCATTGGACTCAGATTCGTATGATGTTAAGAGCGTGACATACCCAAGTTGAGTGGGAGCTCCATCATAGCATGTATACATACTACATGTGCTGAGTAAGTTCGACCACAATAGTGGAGTGACAGAAAGGATTCCTGCTTCGTCACTGTGTGAGCGCTTTATTTGTTCTAATGTACCCTTTGGGACTCTGGACCATGTCACAAGGTGTAAGCTTGATGACGCTACTTTAGCATGTATCCAATGGCCAAGATTGATGCGGTCTGTCGGAGCATGTCTGGGAAAGCTGTCAAGACCAAACCGATTGGCATGAGTGGCCGAGGAAGAACCAAGTTGGTAACGCATCATTTTGTTCTATGGCTCATAGGCCGGCCGACTAAGTCGAAATTTGTTTTTTGACATAGTCATGAGCATAGATACATAATTGAGAGAGTCAAGCATGCTATATTATAAAATGAGGGATCATAGATGCTTGGTCTGATGCGACCACACTAGTTTGGGGTATATGCGAGTTTCTGAGTTGTAGAATTATGTTAGTTTGGTGATGACTTAATATAATTCTCCTCACCGTTCCTTCTCGCTTGGTCGCACGCTTTATTCCCTGTATGAGAGAGGGCGACGTGAATGAAAGACGATTGAGAAATGATGTGAATAATGATTCAAATATGTATGAGTGGGAGATGTAGATTTAAATGGGTTGGGCTCATGGCCCAATACCCAATACATCCATTGGGTTGGGCTTATGGCCCATTACCCAATAGACATACATATTATACACAGTGCCAAACCCTGGCCGTCAACCCGACAAGGCAGGTATGACCTAGGGTTAGGGCTTGAGCCCTATAAATAGAAGACTACCCTCTTCTATTCAATACACCAAAGAGTTCACTCTCATTCTCATATCACGATAAAACGTCCCTCTTGGAGAATCACCAACGTCTCCAAGGGCTTAAGGTGTGCAATTAGAGTAGATTACTCTAGTAGTAATCTACCAAGCCAACGAGAGGTTGTTCAACGATCGAGGCTAGTAGACGAGCGCAAAAGATCTGGAATAATCTTCCGCTGCAGGTATATCGAATACCCAATTATCTATTGTATTAAATTCCAACAATTTCATTATACATTGGCAATATAAAGTTACAAATTAAGCAACATGTGCACATAAGGGGCTGCACCACGTTGGTACCAATGAACCAGACTTTTATGCCTTAGACGGTAGATGACTTCACATCCGTCCAAAAATAAACATAAAAATTGTTGGATACACAACTCCCAACAGATTGTTTCTTCTTTCTTCGTGTAACTTATGTTTTTCAAACTTATCTATTGCGCCTTTCTTCATTTTTGATTTGAATCAAACCAATCTTTAAATAGTGTTAATATGCTTAGGGATGTACTATAGGACTTGTTCTATTTATGGCATTTATTTTCCACAAATTAGATAATATTGATTCTTTCGATAATATCATCTCCACTTTTTTTTTTTTTAATTTTATGCACTTGCTCATTATGATCAATATTAAACAATTCGCCATGTCTCGAAAATTTCTTTTATTTGATTGATTGCGTGCGCTAAGATAAAGGCGTTGTATTTTTTGCTTAAAGATTTAATGGTTACTGATTTAAAAGAACTTAAAATTTGACACAATTTTTAGTGAAGAACTAATCAAATTCATTAAGATTGTATTTGGATAGAATGATTTGATTTGGAGGAAAGGATTTGAAAACTAATCATTTAAAATCCATATATTTGAAATGACATGTATATTCTCATTTCTTCCATAATATAAAGGAAGGTGTATTGAAAAATAATGATAAATTTGAAATATTTAGTTCAATTTTTTACCCAAATATAAATGATGAATTTGAGTGTGGAATTTGAATTCCACTCATTTTAATCACTCAATCCAAACACAACGTCTACGTTTCTATAGAAAGATTTGATGGATTTTGATTTCAAATCCTAATACAAATCCAATCAAATTATTTGGCTAATTTTGTAATCAATGGATTTCAAATCTATCATCTTCAATTTTAAGGTATTCTTTTAACAATGTCAAGATATTTCAAATTCCTAATTATTGAAGTCATTTCAAATCCAATTTTTAAATATATTCAATCCAAATGCAACTTAAGGGTGTATTTGGATTGAATGATTTGAAGCCATGAATTTTAAATCCTGGTTTCTTTTCCCGTGCTCCTTTTTGGTTGTGCTTGTGGTGATTTTTTGGATTAGTCTCACAGTTTGGGCATCCGTTGGCTATGACTCTGGAGCCTCTCGTTTCGTGCGTCCTCCGGTGTAGTTCACTGGTCGACGGTTATCCGTTGGGGATTTGGAAATGTGAGTCTGTTGGTTTGTTCGGCTTATATCAATTTTTAGCTCTCGTTGTTCATTCTTGTACCTTCAGTGGAAGTCAGCTCCCTTTTTCGACCTAATATTCGATTGCTTGGTTTGAGGGGATTTGATGTCGCTCTCGTGATTGTTGGTTTCCGCTGGCCTTGCTGTTGTACTTCTGCAGTGGACCACTTTATTTATCGATCTCTTCTATTTGTTTGTGTTGCCTTATTCTCTTAAGTGAATAATTGTATCTATTGTATTTGTGTTTTCTGTTAAAAGAATTCCAAGTTTTATGCTTAAAAAAAGAGTCGAATTCTCTTCCTACTAGAAATTTATATATATAAACCAAATTCGGTACTCTTTATCAAAAAAAAAATTTAATTAGTTGATCAGCATGATGCAAAGTCAATCGGGTAACATGGTAGGATTCTATAGATCGTACAAAAATATAAAAACGACTAAAAACAGAATAAAAAGAGTCAACATAATATAAAATTATTGTGAAGCTTAATCAAAATTACATCATGCGTTATTATTTAATATTATATTATACGTGAGGAGAGGTAAGAGTTATACGACATTATACAATTCACTTATTCTTCTCCATTTCTTCAGATAAATGTAACGGTGTATGCTAAAGTCCCTTTTTTTGCTCCCTTCCTCTTCTCTTCTTACTCTCTTGCCAAGAATTCACCAAACCATGTCCATTCTTGAACAATTTTCCTGTGAATAAAATGATGGAACAAAACCCAAATAGATATTTCTTGATTGTTTTCAGATTCTTGATCTGATTATTTTTTATTTGGAATATTGAGAAATGTGCTACAATGGATCGAAGAACAATAACCATGAATTGGGATGGTCTTGGAGAAGACGACGATGACGACCGTTTCTTCGAGTCTTTTGACAGGATATCTTCAGCTGTTCCATTGGATTTGGTCTCCTCAGGATCAGAAGATGATGATTTTGAAGATAGCCGGATGTCTTTTGTTTCGGCTCTCTCTTCTGCCTCAATCAAAAGCATCCGTTCGATTGTCTCTATTCGAAAGCCTTCATCCGTATTGGATGGTTATGGCTTGTGGATGGCTGAACCAGGAGACATCAGTGAGAGGCGCAAGCGCCTTTTACAAGGGATGGGGTTGTCAAGCAATAAAGAGGTCATCAGGCTTGCCAGTTCGGAAGTCGTTCGGACAAATTCTAGAAGGGATGATGCAGGAAATGGAAATGTTTCCACATCAAAGGTGGAGTCTGGTTTCACAGAAGATTTGAAACAAGACGAGCCTTCACATGCTATGCCAGTTGTGCTTGTCAGGTCGAGATCAGATGGTGATATAGAAGCATTTTCTGCAAAAACAAAGCAGCGAAAAGAAGAGATTATCGGCCCCGAATCAAAACAGCGTCTCACTAAAACATCATCAGGGCAATTGGGGTTAAGTTTAGGTGTTCGTCGATACTCAAATGCTGTTAGATTATCTCCAAGAAGATCGAAAAACAGAACATCAATGCCGACTAGTGATGTGATGCAATCCATGTTATCAGATGGGGCGTTTGGTTCGTTCTTCTTGATAAAGAATTTGGACACTGGAAAGGAGTTTATAGTGAAAGAGTACAATGAAGAGGGGATGTGGAATAAGTTGAGTGATGTTCAGACAGGGAAGCAGCTTACAATGGAGGAGTTTGAGAGGTCTGTTGGATATTCACCGGTCGTGAAGGAGCTGATGCGTCGTGAAAATGGGTCAAGAAGTATTCGTGACAACGGAAATAAAATCATCCAAAACTCGTATCTTTCTAAGAGTTTTAGAAACAGTAAGAGAAGGGGTGCTGCAATATTGAAAAACATCAAGCTGGGAGTAACAAATTCAATGAGTGGAATAATAGTGGACAAAGAACAAGAGAATTCAGCTTCAGCAGTATACCAGAAAGATCCCAAGAATGCATCATCTCAATGGGTTAAAGCTCATCAACACGGGAAATCCTACAAAGAATTCTCAGCATTGCACATGTCTCAAGTGATTCAAGCTCATTCAGGATCAATATGGACAATCAGATTCAGCTGTGATGCACGTTTTCTTGCAAGTGCAGGAGAAGATAGGATAATCCATGTGTGGGAAGTGCAGGAATCCGATGTTATGTCTGCAAGACTAGGAGACGATTCAAGTTCATTCGGTGGCACACCTGTTCACCCTATGGCTGGCGCTGTTTCCGACCAGCCTCCACTTGCAGAAATTACTCCTTCGCCATCTGAAAGGAAGAAAAAAGGGAACAACAATAAGAAAAAGGGTCACAAAATACCCGACTACGTTAACATGCCAGAAACGGTGTTTACACTTTCAGAAAAACCAGTATGCACTTTCCAGGGTCACCAAGATGATGTATTGGATCTTTCATGGTCAAAATCTCAGGTCAGCTTCATCAACCGTTGTTAATATTAGAGAATGGACAAAAGAAAACACCAGATAGACAAAAACCAGGAAATATTTTAAGACATTCGCTTATCACAAGGCTGAAAAATATATTATAGTTCCTCTAGAAAAAAAAAATCTGCTTAGTTTAAAAGCTTGTCCTGATTTCGTGTATAAATACTCAGCTTTATAAACTTTGGCACAAACGAGTTAGGTAAACTCATGATGAAGGGGAATTTTTTGGTCAGATTATTTAAAATGTTATCGGCGTTAATCAAAGTTACTCAGAATCTGGTAATTTTATGCAGCTACTGCTTTCATCTTCAATGGACAAGACAGTTAGGATGTGGGACATGGACTCTAAAAGCTGTTTAAAGATGTTTGCACACAATGACTACGGTGAGATGTAATATCATAGAAAAATCATTAATCACCAATCAAATTGTTTGCATGGATTACAAATTGGTTATAATGAGAATATGGTATGGCAGTAACCTGCATACAGTTCAATCCAGTTAACGATGATTACTTCATCAGTGGTTCGCTTGATGAAAAGGTTCGAATTTGGAGCATACCAGATCGTCAGGTTGTGGACTGGACAGATCTCAATGAAATGGTTACTGCTGCTTGCTACACTCCTGATGGCCAGGTACCTGCAAAGAAATATTAATGGAATAATATAAAATCATCGATGAAAACACTATATGTATGATTGTTTCCATCATTCAGCAAAAACACAAATAATGTAATGAAATTAATTATGTCCATATTTGAAGGGTGCTGTCATCGGTTCTCACAAAGGTAGCTATCGAACATATAGTATTGATGCAGGTAAGATCAACTATTGAATTGAAAAGTTTGTAATGATAATTTTTCCGCAAATATCAGATCATATGTTTGATGTGTATTTTAACATAGATTGCAAATTGGAACAAAAAGATCAAATTGAAATCAAGAAGAAGAAAAAGGTTCAAGCGAAAAAAATTACAGGTTTTCAGGTGGGCATATATAACCTAAAGCTCCATCCCTATATAGAAAATGCCAATGCGTGACTAAAAATGTGTTCCTCCACAGTTCTCTCCTTCGAACTCGTCGGAAGTGCTCATTACTGCAGCTGATTCTCGAATCCGAATCTTGAATGGGTTAGATCTGATCCAAAAACTTAGAGGTATGGTCTAAAAATATCCATTTGAAACTTCAGGAAGAACGTAATTGTAACTAAAAAAAAATACTCATTTACTACACAGGATTTCGGAATACCAGCAGCCAGATATCAGCTTGTTTCAGTCCAGATGGAAAACATGTCATTAGTGCCAGTGAAGACTCTCAGGTCTATATCTGGAAGCTTGACGAATCCAAGAATCCAGGGGGTGGGAAAGGAAGAACTGGAGTAACAACCTATGCTAATGAGCACTTCAATTGTAAAGATGTGTCGGTTGCGATTCCATGGCCAGGTAGTGTAAAAAACGAGCCACCAATTGTAGAAATACACTCTAAAAGGCATTCGAAACGGTCAAATGCTACACCACCACAATCTCTTAGCAATTCTCCCACCAAAGAAGACAATAGATTGGCTGGTGCAAGTAGGAGGCATTTGCCACCTCTTCCCAAGAAAAATAATGTACCGGAGGGAATAGCAAGTTCTGCAGAAGACGATTTTGCTAATTCTTCTCGCATAGATCCAGGCATTGGTTTCAGTGAGTCTTTTGGTTCGTCTTTTCAATCTCTCAGGTATGACGACCCATCTTCCATTTCTGCTTCAGGCAGTTCTCCATCCCAGTTTTGGTCGTCTTCTTGGAATTTGTTTGATGGAGGCAGTAGCCAAGGAGGTCAAACAGTTCAAGCAACAGCATGGGGAAAGGTGGTTGTAACAGCAAGTCTAGGAGGTGAGATACGGGTTTATCAGAATTTTGGACTCCCTGTCAAAGTTAGTCGTCAGGCAAATCTTTTTAGAGATCACTAACTGTTAGTCAGAGTGAGCTGAATTTTTGTACTCTCGAGAGTGAATTCAATAAAAAACAAAAAGGAGTTTTTCATGGTGATTTGAGATCATGAAACCATGTTTTCTTTCCTCTTGCGAGGAACTTTTCTAACACCTTGATACCTACAGGTTACAAACTCTCTTGTGTTCAAGAAGTGAATTTATATTAAAATTCAAAATCTATCAGGAAAGGATGTAAATTTGAATACACCAATAGCGAAACACGAGATTTTAAAAGTAATGCCATTTACGAACCTGGTCACGGCTTCTTTTCTGCAAGATTGTAATTTTTCCTGAAATATACCACTGAAAGAAAAAATAACTGATCCTCAAGACTTATTATGAAGAATAACAGCTGTCAAGAAGGAACAATATGCAAAACAAAACAATGTATTTCAAAGTGTTCTTATTACAGACTCCTAAACCAGTAGAAGTCATGTATGTAGTTGACACAAATTGCAAAGCATATTTTCTTCTTCAAACTTCACTAACAAAAAACTGCTATTAAAAAAAATCAACTTGGTAGCAAAAGCTTCTGATTTTTTAGTAGCTCGTCACTAATTTGAGAAATGAAACTCTGGAATAACCAAAACTCATGTGTAAACGTTATACAGTAATCGGATTCCATGAATTTGATGAATGGATATTTGAGAAAATTTACATACAGAAATTGGGCACCTCGTCCTGCTTCTTTTTCGGGAAGATAGAATTTCTGCAATCTTTCTCCTGGTAGCATGTGTTGGCAAGATATGCAAGTAAGTTGCAGTGGGGTTGCACAACATTCATCTTTTTCGTACTGCCGGATCATGAAAATCATCTTGCTTCCAATAGTAGCAAACAAATGTGAAGAAAATTTTCTCTCTTTTTAATAGGGTTTGGAGATTTAACGGCAACTGTCAACAAATTGGGCCATATTTGGCCCATAACATTTGGGCCATTAATGAATTTTCTCATCTTATCTTATCAGGGTTTGTTATTTCTAAGTTGAAGACTTCCAAATTCAAATCAACGGTAAAGAAGTTTTAAAAAGCTTATAATATTTCATATTAAGCTGTTTGAAAAAAGTTGGATCACAAACTCTTTTTTAGACCAAAATATCTCTTTAAATTTTATTATCAGCAAATATATCCTCCCTATATTCAACGGTAAATATCCTAAAACATTTCGAAAAATTTTATTTGTATAATTTTATAGTATCTTTTTCAGTTAGGATAATAATAAAAAAATTATAATATCAAATATATTAATAGTTTTAAACTCCGTGATCTTATTTTATCCAATCATCTTAACAACTTATTTTATCAACATATTTAAGCTCCTTCATTAACAAAAAAGCGGACACCCCAAACGTACACCCATAACTTTGCAAAACATACATTTAACCCCCTTAAAAATTTTAAGTATTGTACTTAACCTCTTAAAAAAATTTAGGGAAAATTTTCCCTAATAGTCTGGCTGCAAATTTACTCACGTGCATCGCACATGCCACGGTCGATGGTATATATGTCTTTTCATGTATTTTCTGTAGAAATTTTACTAGTATATACATCAGAAAATACATGAAAAGGAATTTTACGAGTATACCAACAGTCGAGGAATTTCACTCGTAAAATTCATGCAGAAAAGACATGAAAAGATACATACTCTCAATCGTGACATGTGAAAAGCATGTGAGAGAATTTGCAACAAAAATATTCGGAAAATTATTCCAGAATATTGTTCAGGGGGTTAAGTGTACTACTTAAAATTGTTCAAATGAGTTAAGTGCACATTTTGAATAGTTAGGGGGCGAAGAGCTAAAGAGGGTGAACGTTGGGGGTATTTGCTACACCCATTTATTAATGCTACCTATTCTTCGTATAATAGAAGCTCATGTAAACATACTCAAAATTATTATTTCCAACATTAAAAAGTTTCCTAGATATGAACAATATAAATCATGCACTTAAATATATGAAACAAATTATTATGTTATACGTTGAATAAATTAACGCATAACAATTGGGCTGAAATGCACTTGTAAGACATCGGGATATATAACTAAAATACCTAATATAACACACTACTGGGAAGAGAAGGGACACCACCCGGTAGGAGAAGAGACCCCACCCGGAAAGAGAAGAGAAAAGACTCCACCGGGAAAGAGAAGAGACAACACTCGGTAAGACAAGAGACCCCACACGGGAAGAGGAGAAGAGACCCCACCCATGAAGAGAAGAGACAACATCCGGTAAGAGAAGAGACATCACCCGAGAAGAGAAGAGACCCACTCGGGAAGAGAAGAGACACCACCCGAGAAGAGAATAGACCCCACCCTGGAAGAGAAGAAACACCACACGGTAAGAGAAGAGACCTCACCCGGAAGAGAACACATCCCACCAGGGAAGAGAAGAGACATGCCACGAAATTTGATATGAAATTGACACATATACACGCATGCATGATGACACCTCACATTTCAAGTTCAAATAAAGTGTCATGATGGACAAAAGCATGGTAAAGACATGTCAGATGAAATGGTTGCATTGACTTTCAGTTCATTCAATTATATAAAGAGAATGACCGATGGTTTCAAAGAGGTAGAGGAAGAATGCTAGATAAAACACAATTTTTACACCATTTTCTCTTCACATTATTTATCATTTTATTGTACAAAAAATATTGTAACTCTTTAATATTATAGTGGAATTTATACTGGACTAGATCCCGTAGTTTTTCCCTTCGATTTGAGGGGTTTCCACGTAAAAATTGTGTCTTATTTAATTTATGCTACCCGGTAATTTTTTGAGATAACATATTAGAACATAGATATGTGAAAATAATCTGACTTTTTTTTGGATACATATGATGTCAAAATAGGGTAGTTCTAATTTGCACTTTGCATTTGATGGAATTGTCAAAAAGTGTGGGGGCGTTATGTTCTCCTTTGTCATTAAGGAAGTTGAGCAGCCAACTCTTACTTGCTACACATCCCATGATTACGTTTTCTTCATTTCTTTTTTCTCTTCTAATATACACAAATTAAATAAGTAATTTGCATGAATCATATTCGATTTATTATAATAAATATGGATCAATCGGGCACACTAGTGGATGATCCGGACGCAAATTTAGAATTTAGGTTGAAGGGTGGTAAACAAATAATAACATAGTAAATGGGGAAAAAATTTATAGATACAAAATACAATTTTATGGGGCAATCTGTAATTTTAGCTAGCAACTTCAATTTAGGGGTGTAAATGCAATTTTTAAGGGTAATAAAACAATTTTGAGAGGGGAAAGTTGCCCCTCTATTCCGTGTAGATTCGTCCTCGAGTGGATTCCCTTGAACATTATTGGTTCTTGGGATTGTGACTGTAGGATTGCAGTTTAATGCTAATCGCTATCAATTGACAAAGTTAATTTGCCACTATAGCCATCGATAGGGAATATATTACATGCATGTTTTATGTTTACCGACTAAGGGTAATGTACCATCTTCAAAATACTAAATTAGCGCATGTTATCATGCAGATAATTCATGAATGGTACCACTAAACCACTAAATCTGATAAATAAGTGGTCAGTATAATCCCATTTTTGGCGATAATTGAGACGAGCACGTATAATTCCCCAATCAAGGAGATAACTTGTCTTTTTAGCAATATATATATATATATATATATATATATATATATATATATATATATATATATATATATATATATATATATATATATATATATATATAGGAGCAGAGGCGGAATCAAAAGTTGGGAGCGAAAATTATCGTCAAAAAAATTAAGGGTAAAATTTATTTTTTAAAATTTAATTTATTTTTTAAAAAACATAAAACTTGGGGGTGTGGCAGCCCCTGCACCCCCCTCCCCCCTTCGGCCCTATATGTAAATACATAGATTGAAGTGTATATATTTGCTTTCAGTATATACTAATAATGTAATAAAACATGGGATGCTTCCAACTCGTCTTTAAACAAAGACTACATAGTTTTTGGCTTTTGTTGATTAAGAAGCATCGATCATCAAAAAGAAGAACAAAAAAGATTACTAGAAATAAAAAGCAAAACTAGATAAAAATTGAGAATTTCCTAAAGATAAATAGTGTATTGTTATTATTTGACTAAGTGGACCCTCAAATTTTCAAGGATATTAAGATTTAAGAGAAAAACAAGGATCCAATAAAGTAAAGTATATTATTTAACCAATTACTCATATGTATTTTACTAATCAAATCAACTAAATCTAAACATGTAAATGAACAAAGACTTAATACCTAATTAAATAAAACAATTTTTTTTAAAACATAGTTCAAAGGATTTGATTATTAAAATTCACGGTTTCCTACTCATAACCAAATGGTTATGAAACGATCAAGTTATGATATGAATAAAACCACAGAGTTACACAATGGGTTTCAGAGTAGTCTGGTTTGTAGGTTCTTTAGAATTTATTATGACTAGGAAGTTAGTAATTGTTGGTCTTTAGTTGTATTATTGAGTCATGAGCTTCTTGAAGATTCTGTTTCTGTTTTGGTCAAGGAAGTCTTATATTCGGTTTCGTTTAGTGAAATATTTTGCTGATAAAATAAAAAAAAAAGCACAACGGCTTTCAGAAGAAAAAAAAATTCAAGAAACAATGTGATAATATTCTGCTGGTATATGCTATTATTATTGGCATGCAGATACAATAATTTTGAAGATGAGGCACGGGGGACAGATAAAATCTTGCCTGGAAAAGAAGGGTGGAATCAGATTCCAGGAACACATGATACTGTGTATATAATATAATACTAATAATAATACTAATAATAGAGGGGAAACGTGAGAATTCGAATCTCAAACCCTTCCACTTTTCATAATTTATTTATTATGCATATACAACGGATAAATAAAAATAACCAAAATAAATTACAATGACGTGAAATATACACACATAGAAAGCAAAAGCTAGCTGCCCACACTGTACACACGTTGAATGTGTTCTTGTGTGGATAATTCTGAGGTTTCTCAAAGTGGGAAGTAGCCAAGAATAAGGCAAGATCTGTCTTGAATTTCCGAGCCAAGCAGTCTAACATCGTTCTCTTCGTAATCACCACCATCATATATAATTTTTTGTGATGTTTTCATTAATTTTTATGTCAGGGGTCGAATTATAGAAGTACACGATCACACGAAATAAGGGCGGACGCACGTGAAGACAAGGGATGATAAGTGCTCTCCCTCAAATTTTTATTTTTTTGTGTTAAGCCAATAACTATATTACCTCCCCACCCCTAAAATTTTATTCCACCCAAATTGCAGATTTCCCCTTGCTCCCGCAAAATATTTCCATTTTTTTATTATTTTTTATCACCCTCAACCTAAATTCTAAATCTGTCATACATGCAAAGTTTCTCCTCTCAACTAAAATTCATTAGCTCGTCTCTTTTCAATAATTAAAAATGCTCTTAACCGTCATAATTAGTTTTTTCATTAAAACGTGTTTGCAGATATATATAATTTTTAGATATCGGATCAATTTTTAATTAGCGAGATAATTAAAATCACCACAAGGTTATTTCATTTGTTACACTCCTAAGTCCCCAGAGGCACTATATAAATCCTTTCGATTGTTCATATATATGCTTCAAAATTATTAATCATGAATGTTATTCTCCTCTTTCGGGAAAATATAATTTTATGTATAATTTCCACATATATAAATATCTCGCACGTTCATGCATGTACCATAGAATTTCCCATATTCCTAGCTAACAAAAATTCTTGGATCACTACATAATATTCCAACTGACTGCTAAATCTCAGTTACTAAAAATTAATGAAAGCTAGACAACTACCCGACAAATAATCAAATCTAAATGATTATCTCCGAATCATGAATGCGACTTTAATTATATATATATATATATATATATATATATATATATATATATATATATATATATATATATATATATATATATATATATTGGGGGAGCTAGAGAGAGTAAGAGCTTTATTATTGAGGAGGGATGTGTTGCTTTATTCTGTGTTGAATAAGCAATAGCCTTGGTTCTTGCAAAAGTTACATACCAAAGATTCCTTGCCTTGAACATGAGGCATTCCACTTAATTACTAGTACTCACTCCAGTACCTTCTTAATAAATAGCAAGGGGGACCATAAATATAGTAGATTTAACATATGGGAAATTTGATTATGGTATATGGATCTCACATTCGGTACGTTTTCAGTGATTTTGGGTCATTGATGCTAGATTTAGGTATTAGTCAGATAACTGTAGCATCGAAATTATCTTTTATATGTACTCGATGATGAACGATTAGAAATTTTTTTCCATTCAAATTACAACGCTGCCGCATACTTGTAGCTAATGTTTGCTTGGCTCTGACTAAAATTGCTTAATCTGATGTTGATGTATATACACATGTTTACAACAAAAGCTTACTCCATAATCAATATATATATACTGTATGCGATTATACATAAAGTAGGAGCAAAATTGTTATACTGACCGTAGATCACATATATACGTGACTTTTAATTCGTGATAGAAAATAATGTTTAAATAAGTGTAAACTTAACAGAATGTCTTTTTCACTTTCCAAAATTAGTTTCAGCCAGGTTAAAGTATCATATAGGATGCACGGAAACGGACAAAACACGACACGGATTTTCAAAAATTTCAAGATACGACAGGCCTGAGACACACCTGTGTATTTTTATATTTTTATATATATTCTGTACTATAATACAAAATATTAAAATTCACATTTTTAAATTCTAAAATCATGTAAACTCGTACTAATACCAAATGTATATTCATTTAATTAACATAAAGTTTTAACACGTCCAAAATCATTTTAACTAAACTTTTAAATTGTACCGTTAACCCCAGAAATGTTCTTTCTATGTCGGAAACGTCCATCGACTGTGTGGATGTTGATTTTATTTTTAATTAAGGACAGACTATATCAGTATCCTAAAACTATTCGATACTGTATCGATTGATTTTTAGAAGTATCATGTGAGTCATTGTCTTCTGGTAAAAACAGATAAATCCCAGATATCTGTGTCAGAATTGAAGCATATGACCAAATCTAAGAACAAAACACACATTTATGGGTTATCACGCGGATCAGAATCGCGTGCAAAATAATATGTGACATGACAATCGAGGGAAGAAAATGCATTATTCGACTTATTATGCATTCATCTTTGACTAGCACTCAGTCCCTGCCTCATTTACTATGCAGTCTTTAAGGGAACAGAAATCGAGAATTATACCAAGAAGCATGCATTGATTTCTGGGATTTAGTTTGAACACTTTTTTCTAGTTTGGAATTTGGAAGGTCCAATAAATTATTATTATTTTCCTATGAGTGTGATCGTACATATAGAATTTCTCAACTTACCAGCAAAACATATTCCATTTCAATATTCTTGACAAGCAGTTGGCATTAAAACTAGTAGAGAATGCAACCGAAGTTTGTTGGTTCGAAAAGCAAAGAACTTCATCATTTTTAAGTGAGAATTTGGAATCAAAGCTAATGATGTAAAGATGGACGTACGCTGAATGGGTATATGAACTAAGAATAGCCTAATTAGTCGAGTAATTGACTACGAATATTTCTTTGTCAACCATAACCACAACATAACTTTGATATTCTCGTAAGTTTGTCTACTTCAAATATGTATGTCGTATGTGTCGTGGAGACATGTGCTATTACGATGAAATTATCAAAGTACCTTCTACACAATTTAATAATGTAGTTTAAATCAGAACATATATAGGTTTTACAATATTTACTTTTTTTCTCGCTCCATAAATTAGTACTGATCGAGTTTTAATTCAAATGATATATAGAGTACTGATTAAGTGTTTATTAAATTTACGCAACCAAACATATTGTTACAATGTTGCTGATCAAACTGCACATTTCTTCAATTATTAATTAATTAAAGTAACTAAATCGTTGCTTAATCACCTTGAGCTGCATGAAAATCATCATGCTGCATTATTACGGCAAAAAGAAAATCAAAACCGAATTGTTGTGATACATCGATATAGCACATCCAGAAGCGGTATATATGAAATCAGCCAAATTATGATTATAATTATATGATCAATACAGATGAAGATCAAATTCTAGCATCCAAGCCACCTGAAAGTAATTAGGTTCCAACCAGATATATTTCTGAAAAACATATGTTAAACCTCCATGTCTAACATGGTTAAGCTACAAAACAACACTCGGTTTTCTAATAATAAAAACAATACTCAAATTAAGATACAAATGAAACACTCAAAAACAAAGAATTTAGCTCACCATTTCTAGGGTTTCTTCAGACGACAGTTTTGGCACACCCACAAATCTAGCTAACTTGTCCATGCTTGTTAGTTTCATTTTTCCTCTACCATTGATACCCATGAGTTCTTACACGAAACTCAACTATTAGCGAAGATTATATAGATTGCGACCTAATCAGTATGATTGACCAAAAAGATGTAATTTTTTTTACCAATGGTAGACTCTGATTTGTCCTCCTATATTGGTCTTTAAAGGTCGTATTGCTTGCAATTACCCGAATGGATGACTAACATTCTAGAGGGGATTGCTCGTAGAAAAAGAACCGAAACCAGAAATATCACTCCAAGCAGAAGTTGCATTCCACTGATCATTTCTTGGCATCCCTCCCATTAACTGTCTGGACAAATTTAGCTCTGGATTTTCTTCAATTTTAACAGATGCCATCTGACTTAGCATCGAGCTCGAAAGTTTTGGCCTCACCGATTGGCTTGTCTCACCTACATCTAACCCCATTTCACCCCTGTGGAACTGGTAAATCCCCGGCGAGGATGGGTCCATACCACCACTCAAGAAAGGGAATTGCTGCACCTGCTGCAACCTCCATGGTTCAATAATGCTGCCGCCACTGCTGGACAAAAGCGAAGCCACCCCATCACTGATGCCACCATTTCCACCACCACTGCCGAACAAGCCACTTCCCAAGTGAAAGTTCATTTCACCTGTTCCAAGTACAGAAGGAGCAGAAATTCCGCTGTAGTTCAAGCCCATAGTGTCATTAAAATTATAGGTTAGCTGATTTAGAGGAGACATAAAGCGTAGAGATGGAAGTTGAGGCGTCAGGTCTAATATATTATTTTCTTGGCCGCCGTTAGAAGAAATAGAACCGGCGGAGCTTGTGTTTTGCCTATTTTCACTCGCCGGAGATTTCGAGCTTACAGATTTGCTTCTTTTGTTTCTCCGGCAGCCTCCACCCACCGGGACGCTTCTCAACGCGCCGCCTCTAGTCCAGTACCTTCTACACGTCTTGCAAAAGTGACGTGGCTGAGAGAGACTGTAGTTGTTGAAGTAACAAAACTTTGTGTTTACTGACTCGCAACGAGGGCATTTCAGGACAGCTTCAGGCATCGGTATGTTGGCCATCCGTGCCCTTTCCGCCATCGAGCCAGGGCGGATCGTCCCAGATCCGCCGGCTCCATGTGGTGGCGGTGCAGGCTGTGGCGGTGGTGGGAGTAAAGGGTTTGTGCTGCTGCTTCCAACTATTATTTGATGATTCTGTTGCTGCGAAAAATTATCATAAAAAGCAAGAAAATGAAAACATATACATATGGTATCTATTCAACAAATTATTAAAGAGTAATAACGACGTTAAGAAATCTAAACAACACACAAGAAGATTAACAAGAAAAGGAAGGAGAATATTTATCTTTTTATTTTTTGCTTTTTTCTCAAAGAAGCCATTGGAGCCTATGATTTTTAAAAAAAATATATATATAAAAATCTGAAAAAAAAACCCTCACCTGCTGCCAGTTGGCTGGATCAAGGTAGGTTGGAATAGAAGAAAAAACCATTGTAAAGGGTTTTGAAGATATCGTGGAGAATCACATCAACTGGAGGGTTAACATACACAAGAAAAAAGCAAGAGAATATTAAAGAGAAGAGAATGAGAATGAGAATAAGGAGCTAAAATAAAGGGAAGGGCTTTGTACCATGTATATATATACACACACTTACATACAAAACCATCAAGTACTAATTTGTTTTCACTCTGTCTGGTTTTGTTTTGTTGCTTTTTAGGGTTTCGAGAGGTGCTTGGCTTATTTATAAATTATTACTTAACCTTTAAGCTTTATGTATCTGTAGTGGCATTGCTGTGATTGCATGAAAAAAAAGCGATGATTTCACTGCAATATTTTAATGGGGGAGAGAGATTTGATTGAGCAGCCATCATATATCACACATTATATGATACATGTATTATTGTGGAGTTAAAATTTAGGGTGATTTAAAAACATGATTTCACGTAATAAAATTTTTTTCAATACTCAGAAATCACATAAATGTTTCAACAAATTTAATCTCACGGAAATTATTTTTTAACAAAAATAGTCTAATAATTGAATAGAGGGCTCTGGATCACTTTTTATTAACAATAAAAGTTTCGGACTAGCATTCGGTTAAAAACAAAAAATTGAAACTATTTTTGATTAAAAACAATTATACGGACTATATTTGATTAGTGTTAAAAGTTTGGGATTGGTATTGCAAAAACTCATATTCTACGAAACTACCTTAAAATCGTAGAGATGTTTTTTTTTTTTTTTTATCACAATGAGGACAACAAATCCTACATTCGTAACTTGTATATATTTGGCAGTTCTTGTGGAATTGGAAAATGAGTGTATATAAAAATATTGATAAATGAATGACTAAATATATTTTGAAAAACAAAACCTACAAATATTAAATAATACATTATGGTTTAATAAGTTTTACTTTTTTCATGAAAAGATATATAGTTTGAATATTAAATTAATAAATGATTTCCAAATTCAGTTGTTTATAAAGAAAAAAGTTTGTGAATGCTGAAGGATGGAATTTATAAATAGTGTGTCCCGACCGAATGAAACTTTTTCTCCGGTCTGTTAATTCCTTCACCACCCCACTCTCCTCCAATTAGTTCAATATATAATCTTTATTTAATGGGACACACATTTTATTATAATTTATTAAAAAGTATATCTTAAATATTTCAAATCATGGTGATATTTAGCACAAGTTTAGTGACAAGGAAGAATGTGTAATATCATATTTTTGTCCAGAGTTTAAACTATTATAAATACCAGATATTTTATATTTATTAGGGTGAATTTCAAAATTTGTCTCATAGAACAGAGTTCTTTGCGGTACTAGTCCTAAACTTTTAAGACTAATCAAATATAGTCACATGAAAATTGTTTTTAATCAAAAGTAGTCCCAAACTTTTATTTTTAACCAATACTATACCCAAACTTTTTTTTTAAATCAAAAGTGGTATCAAAAGCACATATTCAATTGCGGGATCACTTTTTAAAAAAATTAACTTATGTGAGACTAAATTTGTTAAAAATATTAATGTGAGACTATTTTTGTTAAAAATAATTTCTTTTCTATGGGACCAATCTTGGAGTCGAGATTTTCACGTAGGTGGCAAAATTGCAATTTTAAAAAAATTAGAGATTGGTGACATGCTAATTTACATAAACATATACGAGTGTTTGTATGTCTATATTATTTATCAAGCATCAACTCATCAGTTCTATGTCAAAATGATACCAATGTTGTTATTCAAAAACACCACCATGCATAATCACAAAAAATCGTGGCCTCTAACCAACCACGTTAGTATCTATGGCTACACTAGCAAATTTAAAGGTGTTCCTCGTAAAGTTAAGTGCTTCGTTTGGAGACTTGTCATTAATAGACTGCCTACTAAGATTAACTTGTTGAGAAGAACTATATTGGATGTGAATAGTGATGTACGATGTGTTTTATGCAATATTGATGATGAAGATGCTAATCACTTATTTCTAGTATGCCCCTTTGCAAACTATGTTTGGCAAAATTGCTATGCGTGGTTTGGTATCCATGTGGTGTGTCATAACCTTATTCCCCAACATTTGATCCAAGATTTGAACCCTTATAGCAGCTGTGGTATGGGCTTTGGCACTGTGTTATGTGGAGCTTATGGAATATTAGGAATGGAGTAATTTTCATAGGAATGGTTCCAAATAAAGTTATTGAGGAAATTAAGGTCAGATACCGGTCTTGGTTATCTACGCTTTTTGAACCATGTTATTACTCCTTAGTTGATTGGATGGTGAATCCGGTTTGTTTCATTCGATGTTTGTCCGTTCGGTGACAAATGAATTCTCGATCACTATTAGATTGCATCAAGGGTCTGAGTTGAGTCTTTTCTTATTCGCCCTAGTGATGGATGAGATAACAAAAGAAATACATATTGAATTACCTTTGAACATACTTTTTGCTGACGATGTTGTGTTAATCGACGAGACAATGGCAGGGTAAATGCCAAATTGGAGTTATGGAGAGAGACGATGGAATCAAAGGGTTTTAGATTAAGTAGGTCTAAAACGGAATATATGGAGTACATATTTAGTGGTTGTTACTTTCGGGATTCCGGTGTTGTAGCACGCGGTGGTCAAGATGTATCGATGAGCAGTAAATTTCGATACCTAGGTTCTGTTATCCAAAAGGATGGAGAAATTGACAGTGACGTTAACCACTGGATTCGGGCTGGCTAATTGAAATGGAGAAACGACACTGGAGTTCTATGCGATCGTAATATTCTGCAGAAATTGAAGGGAATGTTTTATAGGACCACAGTTAGACCCTCAATGTTGTATGGAATGTAATGTTGGGCACCTAAGAGGACTCACATCCAGAAGATGGGTGTGACATAGATGCATATGCTTCGTTGGATGTGCGGTAAGACCAGAAGAGATAAAATAAGGAACGCATATATTCGAGCTGCAGTAGGTGTAGCTTGTATAGAAGAGAAGATGCAAGAAAGACGCTTACGTTGGTTTGGTCATGTTCGACGTAGGCCCAGCAGTGCACCTAATTGAGGTTTCAAACCCATGAAATATATCGCCTCACTCTCTTTCCTCTCCACCTCCACCACTTCTAACATTTTCACCATGCTGACGCCGACGTCTTCATAAACCGATGTCGCTGTCTTCACCACCCGCACAACCTTTTTGTGTGTGTTTGTGTATACTGTGTGTGTATGTGAATTATACAAGTGAATATTGATGCTAAATTGTAGACATCGAAAGTTTGTTTGTATGTATGTTTTAGAAAGAAAAAAAATCTCTCATAGCTTTGATTGATGCATATGGATGAAGAAGTAAGGTATGCATTGTTGTCCATGCTTGTTTGCTCACTTCCAAAATTTACATCCTGACAACAAGATATTGCAACGAAGAAGATGACCCAGAAAAAAAGTAATTGGTGCACTAAAATTATAAAAAAATAATTGGTGCACAAAAATTATATAAAGTAACTAGTGCATGAAAATACAACACTGGTGCAAAAATTTTGTATTAATTAACTGATACATAAAATTTGCAAAAAAGCAACTGGTGCACGAAATACAATAACTGGTGCACGAAATTAAATGGTTCGTGCATCACTTACTTAATTGTATGGTTCGTGCATCAGCCACTTACGATTAGAGTTCGTGCATAACATACTTTTTCTATGTTTCGTGCATTAGTTACTGATTTTAATTTTCGTGCATCAATTAGTGATTTTCAATTTTCGTGCAGCAGTTACAATTTTAATTTTCATGCATCAGTTACTGATTTTCAATTTTCATACATCACTTACTGATTTTCAATTTTCGTGCATCACTTACTGATTTCAAATTTTCACAAAATCCCGAACACACACTGAAGGTGCGAAAACATGCACTGGACCACATCGCAGAATATTGTTCCGCTCGTCACCGTTCGACCTCCGTTCAATGTGCCCAATATATTTTGCAATTCAATTATGGTAATTTCTATACCAGATAGCCACCGTGAATCGCTGGAATCGCCAAAATTAGATCTAGAAGGGACGAAATCGCATGGCCTTGGGTTTCAGCTCTTGGGTTCGATTTCTTCGATCCATCCATGAATTGGTCCGAGCCCATACACTAGTTAGCTTTCCCGCACCATGGCCATACATTTGAGAACGACCACTGCCCATCTCGTCGCCGGCAGTTTGAAACCCTAGGTCATGCGATTTGGTGGCTGTTGGCTTTTGAAACAGGAGTGAAATCTGAAAATGCGAGTGAGAGAGAATAATTGTACTATTGTCATTTTAACTTCAGATGGACTTAAGTGATTGAAGAATTTTTTTCATTACTATGATGAATTAAGTTTCATGAAAGTGTATCGGCTTGATTTTTTCTCAATATTAAATTCTTACTCAGCCCAACCGTAATTATACCTCAAATTATAGGCCCGTTGTTTATTGTCCATCCAAAACTGTTGCCTGAACTTCTATGTTTATTTAAGGCCCAAAATTTCAAAATACCAGGGATTGTGTTTTTGCGCCAACTTCCCGTAGCGAAACGAAAATATTTTCCAAATTTATGTATAATTTTTATTTAAAATAATTTAACTTGTTTCCACAACTTATTTTTAAAATCAACAATTTAAGTTTCGATATTGAATATTTTTATCCTTGTTGAAATTTGATATGCCTACTGGACCACCCGACAAAATTGCATTAACATCTGACCCAGAAAAAGCCTGATAACTAAAACAACAGGTTTAACTAAGGACCTCAATCTCTAATTAAAATTATGTTGGTTATTGTTATTATCATTAAATGGTGATAATTTTTAGATGGTTCTGCTGGGGTTTACAATTACATTTTCACATGGCCCCTTAAAGTAAGGCAAGATAAATCTAGGCAGTGACGACTTGAGTTCGAGTCCGGGCAGTGACCCAAAAATATTTTCAAAATTCTCATCCCCCATATAAAAAAAAAAATACTTCCGACTCCTTACTTTACAATGACACACATCAACCAGCTCCAAAACGAGTTTAAGATCAGAATTTTAAGAAATTAATTGTTATTTTGATCCAATATGTAGCGCCAAACAAACTTAAAGCCCTTCTATTTCTTCATTCTTAAACCTATTTCAAATCTATATTTACTCTACACATAAACTAAAACATATTTAATTTCGCTAATTATTGTTTTCACAAGCAAATTAAGTCTTGCCTCATTGTTAAGTCGAGAATTCGATCCAATAAATAGGTGAGAAGCTTGATTTCTCCTAAAACTTGGGAAATGCTTGTATGGACGGCACAAAAATATTCAACTATGGTTTAATAAATCATGATTGACAAAATTTGTGTTTGTTGGTACATGGATCGGGACCCCACACCTGGTTTATCTATATATATATATATATATAAAGCAAAACAAAAAAATAAAGTTTAATTTGGAAGTAAATGAAAAGCAGATGGAGATTCAAGGCGAGCATTCAAACACGTTTGGAGATTATTTCTGTGGAGAAATCGAATCAATCGTCCAAGACACAATTTTCAAGAAATCGAATGAACTGATAAAATTAGATAGAAATGCTAACAAACATATATTTTAATAAATTGTTGGATCTAGCAATCGTAATTTTATTGTTATTGATATTACTTGATTATGCTTATCGAATAAATAATCTCTTTTTTTTATTATAAGCAAGTAAATAGATGCTTTATGGAAATAAAAAAAAATTCAATAAAAAACTAGAAACATACAGCTGCTTAATAAATATATTTTTTCAATTATTTGTTCAAAGCACACCTATATTGCTTTTGCTTAAAGTTGTAAAAATTATAAAAAAAATTGATTTAAGTAAAACCATTGAGTATTTGCTATTAAAAAGAAAAAATAGTTTATGAACTTCAATTAATTATAAAATCGTCATCGTTCAGTTTAAAGCAGACAAAAACATCTCCTGACTTATTTCTATGCTTCTGCTTTTATCAGCTATTTTTTTTAAAAGTAATAGCAAAAGCAAAGAAACCAAACGCTAAAATCTATTTTTTCTTCTTCTGAAAAGTAGAGAAATACTTCTGATAAACATTTGCAAATACTTTGTTAATAGAACTAGTAAAACCAATTTTATTGTTTAAATGATTGAAAATAGTATAATAAAGCAGTAAATTTATACTTTTTTAAAAAAACTGATAAAGATGATGCTCCAATTCTCTAGATTTGTTTTAAAGAATTATATCTCAAGATTTTGAAGTTGAAAATAGTTATTTCGTCCTACTTGTTTAGTTTATCTAGTCCAGAAAGAATAAAAAAATTATTTTTTTACAATTAATTTCAATTAAAAAACTGAATCCGAGATCAATCAGGAAAAAAAACTACTCTATATAATATTACTTTACATAAAACTTATATGTATATCTTACTATATATATATATATATTACTATCTTACTGTATTATAATTCTAAACTCCTTATACTAACTACCTTGGTATGACAAATTCGAATTTACCAAACTACCACATCTAATGGTATCCAATGGTATGTTGTGGTGCTTTGTTGCAATTTTTGAATTGTAATATTAACCAATGTATATGCCTCATATATTTCATTACACACGCAAAGTGTGTGTGTCATCTGCTAGTATATATATTATTATTATTATTATTATTATTATTATTATATTATAATCCCAAAACCCTTTACACTAACTACATTGGTATGATAAATTTGAAATTACCAAACTACCCCTTTGAATGATATGTCGTGGTTCTTTGTTGCATTTTTTGAATTGTAATATTAACCAATGTATATGTCTCATGCATTTTATTACACATATCAATTCATATATCTTATATATTACTTACTCATATAACACATGTATGTCGTCTGTTAGTATATATAATATACACGTATCTAATATGGCATGATGTAAGGATAAATGGAAGAAGATATGGGAAGAATAAATCATTTAAGCAAATAAACTCCAAATTGCATCGTCACCACTTTTACAAGCATTATTCAGTGTAGGCTTTTTACCTTCTTTCCTGAAACACCCGCACACAAAAGATACGCGTTTGCCATTCACTTTTCTGCCTCGCTTTATCGACCAAAATATGTTCGAAACAATGTAAGTTATGTGGTTGACAAGATTATTGAATGTTGGATTTGAGACAGAGACTTGCAGAAAAAATACAGACTTTTTTGCTGTTGAAAGGCGATAGATTAGAAGGAAGAAAAAGATGAGGATCGCGGAAACAATTGATTGTTCAGGATGCCCAAGTCTCTGTGGATTTTTGGTTGTAGAATCTTATCCCAAGAGGTATTCTTCCAAGATCCCCTCTGATTTGGTACTTTTCTTGGGTCTTGGATTCATAGATTGGTAATGTTTGCTCCGAGATACTTGTGGAAAGATTGAGTTTTTATTGCTTTTAGAAACAAAGAGAAGAAGAACATACATATTTTTTTTCTGTCTTTCGTTTAGGAATTTCATTGATAGATTTGTGGATCTGATGGGTCTGAATCAATGTCTCCCGCCTGTCTTTGGAAGGTGCTAGGTGATACTTGGGTTAGCTACAAACGTCATCGTATCTTATTAATTTGAATTTCCCTTACCTTGTTTCGATTTGGATTTATATTTATATTTTTGTTTTTTCCTTTGTGTAGAATTTGGTTTATTGATTGTGAGTTGTGGAAAGATTAATAAAACGAATCAGTTAAGGCTTTAACGGAGTTGGGGGTTTGTAGCTGGGATTGACTTGATGAATATATATTTATAAAGATTATGTTTTTTCTCAAAATGGTGGTTGGGGTGAAATTTTTATAACCCTGCATCGGAAAAGCGCCCTCAGAAGAAGGGAAAGCTTGTGGGGGATGGGAGATTCTCTTCTAACTGTCCTTTCAATGGAGAATCATCACCCTTCAACCCTCTTATCAATGGATTCTAGTGCCTCGTCCTCACATGATGAATTAGACCTTGAGATGAATTGCCAGGTCATTTTAACACGTCCACCCGATATTAATTTGCCACTTTCTGCCGAAAGGAGCCCCCCTCCTCAGCCTTGGAATACTGAGCACTGTGACATTCTTGATGTTGGACTCGGTTCCCAGTTGTATGAAACAGAGAGTTTCCTAAGCGTCTCCAAGATTGGGAGGAAATGTGCCAAAAGGGTTGATAGCATCTGGGGTGCTTGGTTCTTTTTCAGCTTTTACTTTAAGCCGGTGTTGAATGAGAAATCAAAGGAAAAAATCATACGTGATCGTAATGGAGTTTCTGGGTTCGATAAGTCTGACCTCCAGCTCGATGTTTTCATGGTTCAACATGATATGGAGAATATGTACATGTGGGTGTTCAAAGAAAGGCCTGAGAATGCCCTAGGGAAGATGCAGCTTCGCAGTTTTATGAACGGCCACTCTCGTCAAGGGGAGCGTCCTTTTCCATTTAGTGTTGATAAAGGTTTTGTTCGGTCACATAGGATGCAGCGAAAGCATTACAGGGGACTATCAAATCCTCAGTGTGTTCATGGCATTGAGGTTGTTCCCTCCCCCAATCTAGTGGCTCTTGATGAAGATGATCGAAAGAGATGGATGGAACTTACGGGGCGGGATCAGAACTTCCCTATTCCACCCGAAGCTAGTGATTATGGGTCATGGAGAAATCTGCCAAACACGGAGTTTGAACTCGAGAGGCCACCCCCTCCTATAAAAGGTAATAATAATTCACAGCCTCACTCAAAGAAATTTCTCAACGGATCCGTGTTAAATCTGTCAACTCAGCCATCCAATCAGTGCCTTGAGGATACAATTGACCTATCTCCCATCAGCAAACGGAAAAAGGAGTTCTTCTCGCAAGGGAACAGTGACGATTGTTATTTACCCGTGAGTGCTCATTCTGATCGAATCCCAGATTTAGAAGTTCACTCAAACGAGCCACACTGGTTAAATGAATTTAGTGGGGTGCTAAGGAATGTTTATGGTCCCGTTACAGCTGCCAAAACCATATACGAGGATGAAGATGATTATCTAATTGTAATTAGCTTACCCTTCGTGGATCTTCAGAGAGTGAAAGTTTCTTGGAGAAACACAATGACACATGGGATAATCAAGGTGTCGTGTACAAGTATGTCCGGCACACCGTTCATCAAGAGACATAACAGGACATTCAAGCTGACTGATGTATCCTCAGAACACTGTCCTCCCGGAGAATTTGTCAGAGAAATCCGACTTTCGACTCGCATCCCAGAAGATGCTAATATAGAAGCAAACTATGATGGACCAGGAACAGTGCTCGAGATTTTGGTGCCAAAGCTTCAGGAGGGTCCAGAAGAACATGAAGTTCGTGTGTGTCTTCGTCATCGCCATGGTCGTAATGATCTTATGTTGACTTAAAAACCTTTTTGGATGATGTGCGAGGTGATCGTTGTTTTCATTGTTTTCTAACATTCACACTTTGCATTTGTTGTATTAATCCAACAAAATTTGCATTTGAGTAGCTTTAGTTGTCATTTCCTTTTCCTTTGGAACTTGGAAGTGATATTTGAAGTATTGGTTGTTAACCCTTTCTCGCTCTTTTTCAGGAAAAAAGATAATATATTTATGTATTTCTGGTGCAACGAATTTTATCTTATTTTGGAAGTCTATATCTGTGTTAGCTTATTTTAGATGTTTATAAGCTTATCTTATTTTAAAAATTAATTGCGTAGATATTTGAATAAATTTATTTAAAACAGCTTAAAAACGTCTATATATTGGGTTTTCTAATATTTTTTATTGTCATAATTACTAAAAAGGACAAGAAAAAATTTATACTAAATCTAAAAATAGTTTATTGTTCAATAAATTTAATGGCTAATTTGAATAATTAAGAAAAATAGGTAAAATAATTAATATTACCTTTAATGTTAAAATTAATTAATATTTTTTATTGTAATGAATAATTTTACTCGAAAACACCTAGGCACTTTCGTTTCATATAGATCTTAGGAGGAGAAAGTCCTCTTTGGTAATCATCCCCACTTTGGGGTATAGACGCAAGATTGAATCCTATAAAATATATTTAATGAAACTTCATTCCCCATGCTCAAAAAAAAAAAAAGCATAAGATTAGCTTGGTGGTTTGTCACTCGACTTTCCTCATATTGACGAGGGTTCAAGCCTCCCCTATCTCTCATAAATTGTCGTTGTAATAATGATTTAAAAAAAGGAAGAAAGAATAAACCTTGTTTTAAATTTTGCTAAAGAACAACTTGTTGAAGGAAACGAGAATCGAGATCAACGAAAACAACAAAGTGACGTTAATCATTTACAAAACTGATGCAGCCATGTTATGGGGACAAGTCAAATTCCAAGGAGCAGAAAATGAATTCTAAAGAACTAGCATTGTGTTTATCAAATTCAACCACTTCCATTTTCCTACCCTGATTTCTGAAAGACGGGTCAGTACCTTTTACAAAAACGATAACCACCACTACCGATGCTATATTTTCCATCACAACTGATTAAGAAAAAAAGCTTATTCATGAATATTGGCTCTGGTTTTTGAATGAGCTCTCTGTAGGCAGTAACTTTTGCCATTTGTGCCAGAATATCAATCCATCTTAATAATCTCTGCTCACTTTAATGGTTCTGAATTGTGGTCTTTAACCCTTTAGTCTGGAATAGTGTCATATTTTATGAACAAAGACATTCTGATTAACTTCAACAGATCGTTAGCATCCACATTAATCCTTGATACTAGAATGATCGTGATGTTCTAGTATTTCAGTGATTTGTTTAGAACTATCAAAGCAGTTTCAGTCTCCTACTAAAGTAAATAGGAAAGTTTGAATTGTTTTAGAGTTATATTGTAGTAGGAAGGTATACTATTGGATTCTAACTTCTTGACTTTTTTTATTGATCTAAGAAATTTAGGTAGATTTGGATCGAAAGATTTGATTTGAAGAAAAGATTAGAAATCATATCATTTGAAATTCATGGATTTGAAAATGTCATGTATATCGTTGCCATTTCAAATCCTCACAAAATACAAAGGAAAATGCATAGAAGAAGAATGAGGAATTTGAAATGTCTACTTCAATTTTTTACTCAAATATATATAATGGATTTGAGTGAATAATTTAAAATTCATTAATTTCAAATCTTTCGATCCGAACACAACTTTAGTGTTTGCTCTACTTTAACTGGACAAACAGTCATTTTGGAACCTCTCATTATTATCTATGTTTTTTATTTTTATTTTTAAAAGTTTGAACACTATGGAGTGTGAATTCCAATGTATATATGGATCTGTTTTGAATATAAAATTTAGGTGGGCTTACATTCAAAAGGAATATCACTAATCTCTTATAAGCATATTTTTCTTGGCTTTTAATCACAAAGTGAAGGCATGTTTTGGGAGAATTTATGGGCTCCAAACAACTGATGTCCATGGGATACGAACTAGAGTCATGCTGGGCATTTTGAATTGCTGATATTGAAGGAGGAAGCTAAGATTGACGAATATCAGTGTAAGTTACCTAACGCTCCTGATTTTGTTCTGTATTTATTGTGAATAATCTTTTAACAGTTTTGTGGTGAATAACTTGAGAGTAACAATGTGAATGAGTGAATGCATGGGCAAGGGCTGCACGCACAAGTTATCTGTCGGGCGGGTTGGGAGCCAGAGCATTAGCCACCGCACGTTCCTGCAGCCAGGCTGCCGTCTAAATACACGCCGACCTTAATAGTACCTATGCTCTGTGCTCTCAGGCTTGGAATAGTTTGATAATTTTACATCAAGAAACTTTTAGATTTCAGTCTCTCTTATTTGATATTAGCAATTTTTTTAAAACAAATCAATTCGATGGTTATTTATTATCCTTTTAAAATTTCAAAATACATTTAAGTGATGAATTGCAGCAGGATAGTTATTTAATCGATTTCGGGGGGAACGAAACATGGTTTGTACAAAATGATTTGTAAATTCCTTTCTATTTCTCTGTTTTATTTATTTGTGTTTATCCTGCTATCGTTTTTGTTTGTAAAGCTCTATTAGCCAACATCATTTTTGATGGTTTTGATCAATGCAAATTCTTGATCTGTTAGAATGTTTTACTTATTATTATTGTGTTGTTACACAACGTTTCGAGTTAGGATTTAATTTGTCCATTTTTTGGGGTCTCAAAGGAGCGTGAAAACACATAAAAACTCTTGAATGTGAATGGAATAGAAATGTAACTCCAGTTCCTTCGGAATTGCGGACACAAGCCCTCGGGACTTGACACTTGGACACCGGGAAGCTTGCTCCTTGGGATTTGGTCCTTCGTTTGGAACTTCCCTTTTCCTTTCCGCACTGCATTAATCTCGATAGCTGTACCACCCACAGAAATTTAAAGAACCTAAGGGGGCTATTAACAAAAGGTCAAAAGCAATGGATAAAGAAAGGCTGTGCAGATGACGATGCTATCATAAGAATGGACCAAATAGTTTCCGGTCCCCACCGAACAGCGTGAAATGATCGCCTATTACATTGCTCGGTTGGGGTACCTATTATTCATCGAGTCATTAGGAGCTATAGTTTGAATATACTCAAATTAAGTTTCGAACCATTTGAAGAAAACTCGATATCGAAACTCATTTTGAATCGACCTCGAGCCAAAATTAACTGTATTTTCAGACTTCGAATTGAGTTCAAATATGGCATATATTTTTCGAGCTTGAACTCGACTATTCGTTCCCTGTATCATAAGTGGACTCCTTTATTATTTTGACGGTTTCAAGAATTAATATAACCTCTGTCCCTGTAGCCCGACACATTCAACGCGCCCCATTTCTCGTGTTCATTTTACATCTTGTAATATTCAAACTTCATTAAAAATAGATGGCAAGAAATGTGTCGATGATTAGTTTTCGCTACTTTTCTTTAGACGGCCTCTTAAAGTTGTGCCCATATCAGATTAACGGGAGATGATGCTTCACGGATTCTTTTGAAAAAGGGAAAAGCTTGTTCAAACACAAGGTGATCTGCCAGTTGCCAACTGTGTGAATCAATGTATCCTAAACAATACGGTATATAATAAATTAGTCTTACTATTCTTAGTACGAATACAGTTAATACCGCCGCCTCCCATCCTCATCTCAATAAATATATACCGCCGTGGCAATATGTCGGACGTAGCTCTGTGTGCCGTCTTTGTCATATGCATGTGTGATGTATCTAATGTGCAGACTGCATACAGTGAACATCTTGTCGTATAGAATGAATAGAGGACCATGTTTCTGGTTTTTTTTTTTTTTAAGGTGTGGTTTTTTGTTCCAAGGTGTGGTTTTTTGTTCCAATAACTATTAATATTATATTATCTTTTTATGTTTTTAAAATATAATCCCGCTAATAATGTGATAAAAGCTAAATTTTAATATATGGAATTCTTATATTTAAAAAATAAAAGCTATATTTAATGGAAGTCTTATATTTAAACAATGAAAGCTATATTTACTGTCGTATTAAACTATATTTTTCTTAAAGACATAAAAGTCGGATATGCAGAGTGCTTTTCTAAAATTGTAGCTGATGTAAATCTTTGTTTAGATGTAGGTTTATGTTTTTAAGAATATATGTCTTTTGATGATAAATATATAAAATTCTATATTATAAAGTACATTGATATGCATTTTGATAAATTGTATGCTTAATAGTTAATACTACGGCCAGTTCAATCGTGACGGATGCTTGGTCCGCTCATATTAACTCTCTAAAACCACCTTACTAAAAAATCAGTCGAAATCGGATTGAATCGGTAATAATAAAATAATATTTTATGTATTTTTATTACAAAATCCATACAATTTCATAAATATGTTTTGTATATTAGACTATATATATAAGCCGCGTATGGTTACTGTTCCAATGAACAGTAATCATACGTTTTTTTTTTCTGTTTTTTTACTTCCTTTTTCTTTTGTTTTTTTCTTTTATTTTTGTTATTTATTAATTTTTTGCATCGGGTACTGTTATTATGAACAGTAAACATCCATCCTATTTTCTTTTATTTTTGTTATTTATTATTATTTTGTATAAAATCGGATTTGTTTGGAAAGAATGATCTTTGCCCCAATAGTACATCCCTCTTATCTCAATTTTTTTTCCTTTTGTTTTTTTCTTTTATTTTTGTTATTTATTATTTTTTTGCATCGAGTATGAACAGTAAACGTCCATCCTATTTTCTTTTATTTTTGTTATTTATTATTATTTTGTATAAATACGGATTTGTTTGGAAAGATTTGATCTTTGCCCCAATAGTGCATCCCTCTCATCTCAATTTTTTTTAAATTTAAAATGTTTTCTTTTTTTTAGAAAAAACCTTGTTGATTTTGTCAAGTATGAATTGATTTTAAAAAAAAACAGAGAGTTCAAAATATGTTTTCGTCGTGGCAAACTTTAAATAATAATTTTTTATATGAGTTGACTTAAAAAAAAACAGAGAGTTCAAAATATGTTTTCGTCGTGACAAACTTTAATAATAATTTTTATAAATATTCGACATGATGAATTTTTGGTAGATTACAGGTCGTTAGTTTTGCTTGTTTGTATACATTTTGATTTTTGGCTTACCTATGACATATTGCTAATATGTGCTTGTTCTACGTTTTCGGGATGCCGCTAATAACCAACGAATGGCTGTATTTTCTGTACTTTTGAAGGGTGAAAGGGGCTTAAAGTATGAACAAATCTTGACTACCTTTATTCTGATGTTTGGCATCAAATTTTCCCTTCATGTATAAGGAGATAATATCAAAAAATTTAGAAAATATTAAATTATTATAAGTATACATTACTTGTTTGATAATGATTTGGGACGTCACATTTAGATTCATTATTTGTGAGAAAGTATATAAATAATTATAAAAGTAGAATAATTCATTAATCATGATGTCATAGCAAGTAATATAAGAGCAATATCCTAAAATAACAGTGCAACTACAATAATAGACATAAACTATAATTCATATTATGCGCTGCTCGCTCCTGCTATGAGATACCGAACACATATCTGCACTATGAAATGAACCATCGTCATTTTGAAAACTCTTGCGAGTAACTTTTGATTGGTTTGGAGTTTGTTGAGAATAACATTTGTTGTGATATCTAATGTTATCTACTACTGTAATACGCTTTTGTGGATGATTTTTGTTTAGTGGTCTATTGGGCCCTACTAGGATGTCATATACCAACTCTTGCTATGGTGAATCGTCGGGAATGACTTTTGTTTGGTATAACCTATTTTGTGTTATATATGTACGATTATGTATGTTCAATGCGTATGAACCATCTTTTTATTCTCGTGAACTGTCTGTTGAACTTGTGTCGGACGTTTTGTTGAACATATATATCAGATTATAAGCTCACTGGCACCGCGCCTTGCGCGATGCCAAATTAACTAGTATTATATATAAGTATGCTTAGTTTCTCATAAATTATAAAAGATTTTAATCATTTCATAATTGTTATTTTTTATGATTTTATGACATTATTCTTTTTGGGCAATTCTTGTTATTATTTATATGTTTTATTATTTTTCTTTTAAGTTGAACATTTGATATGATTTGAAGTTGAACATGGTATGTTGTGATGATATTTTTTTTAATTGTGAACAACTTAAAACTTTAGCAAATACATGTATATATGTTTTACAAAAATCAAATTAGAACATCATCATCGGTTTAATAGGTGGTTTAATCGGTTAAACCGATCGAATTTATAATCAGTAAGAGCTTCAGTTTTATGCCCGGTTCGATTTTGAAAAAGTTGATGACAAGTAATTATTCATTGAATCTTCTTTGAACTTTGAACCTTTTGAAAAATACAGCGAGTTGACCTCTTCTTTGAACTTTGAACTCCTTTTAAAAAATATAGCAAGTTGACTTGTTCTACCATCGCCGCGCGTATACGTAGATAGAAAGGGTCCGATAACCAAAAATGGGGATTTGTTGACGAGTGGGTGGCTTAAACTATTCACACCACACCCCCTACTCATTAAATATGTGTTGTAATTTACCAGATTTGTGCTAACCAATTCGTACCCATACCTGGTCTACATCCCAAATTACTCCCACTGTTTCATTCACTACCACCACTACTTCTTTTCATTGTTTCAACCATCTCATTCATTGTTGTTGCTGACTTGCCTCTATATATATATGGGGCTTTTGTTGAGTAGAAGAAACAACTCTCTCTACGTACATATCCCTCTTTCTAATTTTCTAGTGCTCCAGCTGGGACAACATTTTTAAGAAAATGTTTAGGTTGATTACAGGAATTCCAGGGCCGAGTGGTTTCGGATCAGCTTCAACTGCTGAGCAGGTTGCTCAAGGAACTGATGCATCAACGCTTACTGCGATAATTACAGGTTAGATTTTTAATCATTTATTTAGCATTGCACACACGCAACTATGGTTTGGTTTGAATCGTTAACCAAAATCTATGTTTTTAAATGTAAAGCAAGACCATTTTCAGTTTGCATTTAATAAAATGGGAAAGGGTTCGGTTCTGGTTACAAGGACCCGGAAAAGTGAAACTATACAGAACTGAAACTTAAACACATCTTAACTTCTCGGTCTCGATGATATATAGCCAATTTTGTTTCTATAATTGAAATCTATATAACAGGGCGTATCTATTAAGGGCTTGGGGAGGTTTGAGCCCCCCAAACCCTTTTTTTGTTTTTGTTTTATGGATCACATAATTTAAGGTTAAATATACAGATCAGTCCAAATATTTTTATTTTTTTAGTGGCATTCAAAACCCTACAAGGATAGACTCAAATCCATCCATCATCTTTCATGGTTTCACTATCGGTCCTTCACTCATCCATCGGCTCGCTATCATCCATCCAATAATCAGCTAAGATTTCTAACGTCAAGTTAAGAAATATTTGATTTTAAAAATTATAAAATTATTTGCTAGATAACTCAGCAGAACCCGCCGATTTTTATCAACGATTTTTTTTAGGTCAATTAATAAGAAGTTTGGTGAATCCATTTTTTATTTTCCCCAGTAGGAAATGAATAGACCGAATTAGCACGGGCAATAGATCTCCAAAAAAAATTTCGGGGCCTTCGCCACCGAACTCCCACAACGCTTTCGCCTCCAGCCCCCTATACAAAATTCCTGTTTCTTTTAATCCAGTAGAAGTAACATTTCAAGTTACTTTGTGGTATGAATATGAGTACTGCAGAACAATCATATTCATAATCACTGGCACATATTTAGGAACCAGATAAGATGGGAGGCAAATACTGCTTCGAGGACAGTTAAAGGGATGTATGTCGGGCCAACAGAATAGTCATTACAAGTATATATTTTGTATTGTAAGAGTTGGACCACAGGGCAACTTTCTCAAATTTGAGTGTTTATTCTTGGCTATCTCATGGGATGAGATAGTGCCTAATGGTGTGAGTAAAATGTATTATATATATAAATGTTTTTGTCGATTAGGCTTTTTAAAAATAAATTTGAAAAATAAATGCTATTTTTTACTATATATTTCAAAAATTGTGGAAAGAGTTTTATTTTGCCGCATGAAAGCAGCAAAAACAAAAAAAAATGAAAGTTTCAAATTCCTGCATATTTTTCAATATTTGAGCTGAAGTGTTGAAAAACAAATGCAATGATCTGTTTCAAATTTTGGATATTTGATATGGTAGGCGGTGGAAGTGGAATAGGGGTGGAGACAGCAAGAGTTCTAGCACTAAGAAATGCGCATGTTATAATTGGAGCAAGAAATATGGAAGCCGCAACTGAAGCAAAACAAATGATTCTTCGAGAAAATGAAAAGGCCAAAATAGATATCATGAAACTCGACCTCGCTTCCCTTAAGTCAATCAAATCCTTTGCTCAAAATTTCTTAGCCCTCAACCTTCCTCTCAACATTTTGATGTACGTACTTTTATCTAGATATATTTTTGTTATTATTTTTTCGGTATTTCTTGATTCTAATGAGAAAAATGTATTTTAATTACTTTCAGAAATAATGCTGGGATTATGTTCTGTCCCTATGATTTATCCGAAGATGGATTCGAGATACAATTTGCAACAAATCATCTGGGTAATCCTTTTTTTCCTTTCTAGGATCAAGCTATATGACTATTATGTGTTCTAACTAGAGTTAAAAGTTTTTGAAGCTAAGAGTCCGTGGCAATTTATCCTCCATTTGTATCGCTAATAGACATTTTACCCTCTCCTCATGTGGTTTGTAAATAAACAGTTTATAGCTTTATGAGGGTGTTTTGCACCTATTCACAAATCAGATAGGTAAACTGTATATTTTCAAAACAAATGTGGTAAAATGTTTATTTTCAAATTACCTATTTGAAAAACCATAGGGATTCGTCGACAAAAATATCTAAGAAGGGGACTGTCACGAGTGTACAGATTTTGACATGCATATGGTATAATTCAGGTCATTTCTACTTGACAAGCCTTCTCCTAGAGAAGATAAAAGAGACTGCAAAATCTACCGGGATCGAGGGCAGAATAGTGAATTTGTCATCGGTAGCACATATCCACACTTACAGTGGGGGAATTAAATTTGAAAGCATTAACGATAAACGCAGGTACGTGTTTAATTCAAAATTTATTGCATGCATCCATCGTTGGATATATGCCACTCGTTTTAGTTTTATCATATCTTAGTATTATTACTTAATTAATTTCTTTTTTTTAAATATTAGTTACTGTGACAAGAGAGCATATGGACAATCCAAGTTGGCCAATATTCTGCATGCGACGGAGCTTTCACGTCGCTTACAGGTATATAAATATATAATTAATCTTTATGATCTTTTTTATCCGTAAAATTTTCAATAACGAAGCACAATGTGTACTTCAACCTATAAATAAAGTTATATCAAATCCCTAACACTTGGCACTACAGAATTAATCTTTTTGATGTTTTTAATCTGTGACGATTCCAGATTAATCTATCACATTTATTCAGGTGTATACTTATATTTATTTATTTACAAGTGTGTAAGATTGATAATCTTTATATTTTTATTTTTGGATTTAGGCTGAGGGAGCAAATGTAACAGTGAATTCAGTGCACCCAGGATTAATAATGACAAATCTCTTCAAACATTCCGGAGTTTTGATGAGTAAATACTGAAATCAACTGTTTTTTTTCTTCAAGCCTTCAATTTCTTGCGATTATAATTTTTTTATTTTTCAATACGATGTAGAAATCTTGAAGTTTTTCACCTGCATCCTATGGAAGAATGTCCCACAGGTAATATTATATTTTTTCATCTCATATTTTGTAATTACTATTGCTTTTTTACATTCGATTTATAGTAATACACCACATTGTTTGTAAAAATTCATGATATTTGAATTCATGGTTGCGATATGTTGAATTTAGGGAGCGGCCACGACATGCTATGTTGCACTTCACCCGAGCTTGAAAGGTGTGACGGGGAAATATTTTGCTGATTGCAATGAGTTCAAGCCAAGCTTGTATGCTAGGGATGAAAATTTGGCAAAAAGACTTTGGGACTTCAGCAACAAGATCATCAATGCAGCTGAATATTGAAATTAATGTTTTATGATAACGTAATTAATTCATATGGTGTTGAATACTTGAAAAATTAAGAATTGTGTGGTAGTGTATATTTCATTCATGATTAATTTATAATATGAAAAATCACGGTTGTCTCTCCAATATAATAAATATATTACAATCTTCCCTCTACTTTGAATAATAATAGATGGACTCATGTAGAATATAACTGTATTATAAAATCACATCTTAGTTTGTTACGGATAAAGGGGAATTGTAGTTGTTTCTCCTATGGTTTGAATAAGAATATATAGCAGGGGAGCAGACGTAATTTTTATTTTTTTTAACTAGAAGGGTTAAGACAATAATTATGAAAACTATAGCGAGTCTGTATGTAATTGACCCTAACAATATTGATACCCTTTAATAATAGTCATCACCTGATGGGCCGACATGTTTCCTTTACGTCATAGTTGTCTTATTTCAGAAGATCTTGCCTCTTTTTCCGATCTCTTTATATAAGGCCGACCTGGTTGGCAGACGTGTTCTACCTCGCCTGTTCGCCCTCCACCAAACATTCCGGCCTACTCTTGTTGGGCCCGAGCTCATTGACTGATCTCTTCTCATAACTTGCTTAATACATGGACACAACCAGGGAACTGTATCTCCTAAATTAGGCAAGTGCGAGATCTGCGGAGCAATATCGGGGATTTGATTGCATTCACAAGATCATAACTTGATAAGATTTGGATAGACATGGAAGGAGTCATTGGTACATGGTAACTCTTATTCATCCGCCTATAAATGCCAGGTTCAATCTACATGTTTGGGCATTCATAATTTCTTTCGCTTTCTTTACATCATACATTTTTCCTTATTCTCTCGCCTGACTTGACCGTCGGATGGGATACGCCGAAAAACCTTACGGCCCCTTCTCACGGTTGCTTCGTGATTTCAAGTCATCTCAGAAGCTACTTACTGCCACCATCGTCGTTATTTTGAGTATTGGAGAAGAAAGAGAGGTTAACCCCCCCTCTGTTGATAGCAGCAGATCATCGCAATTGTTGGTGATATAAATTGGCACCGTCTGTGGGAACATGAGCAAAGATATATAGATTGACAACAAAAAAGGAAGAATGTTGAATACTATATTGACCTCTATGAGGTTCATAGCAGAAAAATGAGTAACAACTTTCGGAGAAGTACATGGGAGATCTAACATCCTAGATGAACTTGAAAGATCTAATCTCCTATTTGAACGCGAGAGATCTAACCTCCATTGACGAACGTGGATATAAGCTTAGAAAAGTTGGCTAGTTCGTTGTCATGACTATTGAGGGGACCACAAATACTAATCAGATGCCCCAGCTGCTTGGAGGTCATCCCCAACAATCCAGCCATAACTCATCATTAACTCTTCAATCAGAGGTCAACACGAGCTCTTCGTCTTGGCCATCAAGAGATCATCATGAGCTCTTCGTCTTGGCCATCAAGAGATCATCATTAGCTCTTCAATCAGAGGTCATCATGAGCTCTTCATCTTGGTCAACATGAGCTCATCCTTCGCTTTGCAATTATGATGTCATCAAGAGCTCTAAAATCTTGGTCATCATGGGATCATCCTTAGGTGTTCAATCAGATATCATCATGAGCTCTTAACCAGGATATCATCATAAAGTCTTCTGGAGGTCATTTACGACTCAGGAGATAATCTTCAACTCTTTTAAAAAAGGTCATCATCATGTCCTCAACCAGAGTTCAACATTTACTCTTCAATTAGAGGTCATCCTGAGCTCTTCATCTAAGAGGACATCTTCAGCTCGTCATGAGATCATCAGCCCCTCAACCAGAGCTCCTCGGGAGGTAATCCCAATCTCCTCAACTAGAGCTCATCATTAGCTCTTCAATCAGAGGTCATCATGAGCTCTTCATCTTGGTCAACATGAGCTCATCATTAGCTTTTCAATCAGATGTCATCATGAAATCTTCTTGATCATCAGGAAATCATCAAGTCTTTAGGATGTAATCTACGATTCAGGAGATCATCTTCAACTCTTTAGGAGATGGTCATCCTCAGCTCATCAACCAGAATTCATCCTTAGCTCATCAGATGGAGATCATATCAGCTCTTCAGTAGTTCTCATCCTCAGTTCGTCAGATGGTGACCTACATCGGAGAGCTCATCATCACCTATTCAGTAGAGCTCATCCTTAGTTCATCAGATGGAGATCATATGAGCTCTTCAGTAGAGCTCATCCTAAGCTCTTCAGATGTAGATCATCCTCAACTCATAAGATGGAGGTCGTCATCACCTATTCAGTAGAGCTCGTCCTCAGCTCATAAGATGGAGATCATCTCAACTCTTCAGTAGAGCTCATCTCAGCTCTTCAGATGGTGATTTACCTCGGAGAGCTCATCATCACCTATTCAGTAGAGCTCATCATCAGCTCATATGGAGATCATATCAGCTCTTCAGTAGAGCTCATCCTCAGCTCTTCAGGTGGTGATCTACCTCGGAGAGCTCATCATCACCTATTCTCCTTAGCTCATCAGATGTAGATCATCTCAGCTCTTCAGTAGAGCTCATCCTAAGCTCTTCTGATGGTGATATACTCGGAGAGCTCATCATACAGAGCCCATCATCACATATTCAGTAGAGTTCATCCTCATCTCATCAGATGGATATCTACATCAGAGAGTTCAGCCGTCAGCTTTTCAGATGGAGTCTACCTCATAGGGCTCATCCTCAGCCCCACAGATGAAGATCTACATCATATATCTCGTCCTCAACTCATCATATGAAAGTCATAATCAAATAGACAGAGAGCTCGTCCATGAGCTCATCGGATGAAGATCTACCTCAAAGAGTTCATCCGTCAGCTCTTCATATGGAGGACATCATCAACTATTCAGGAGAGTTCATTTGTCAGCTCTTCAAGTGAAAATCAACCACTCATTAGAGCTCAACCTTAGCACTTCAGAAAGAGACCTACCTCACGGAGCTCATTCTTTGCTATTCATGTGGAGTTTATTATCAAGTATTCGGTAGAGCTCATCCTCAGCTCTTCAGATGGTTATCTACCCCGGAGCTGAGGATGATCTTTATTTTTTATATGTGGCATGAATGTCATTTTACAAAATATTTACAAAGAAATGTCACGAATAAAAAAGAACGTTTGACCAATATAATTTTCCAAACTATCCCAATTAATTTTTGAGTGGGAGTGACAAAAACGCGCTGATCACTGTAGCATGAACTATTAAATTTGTTAATTATTTCGAAAATGTTGGAGGATTTTTTGGCCCTTAAATTAATGGTTTTATGATTTGTTTATTTTATATTTACCTCTAATAATAGATTTAGATAAATAAATATGAGTAACCTAAAGTAATCAAATAAAAGATTCCAACAAATTAGAACTTTTTGGGGGCTAGTCCAATGCATCACCAAATCATACTGATCTTGAATAAGAATCTACAACGTCATTAAAATTAAAACATGCATAAGACACTCAATAATTAGAAGATGTGAATTTTTAGTAGTATAATTAAATTATTAGAAATTTCAAGTCTATTTTTTCTTACAAAAGATTCAGATAGTTTTGAATAATAGAGAGAAGATGTATTTCGTCACCAACTTGTAATAAGGGGCAGTTTGTATTGAGATTGTTGGAGCTTAGTTTGTATGGACATATAAAAGTGAAGAGTTTTAATTTTCAAAGGAATAGTTTGATAATTTGATTTGTGTTTGTATTATATTATTGTTATAAACTCATAATTATGAGCATCAAAATAAAATATTAACAAAACTATATAAAAAAAAACGTAATAAATTCAGTGAAAATGGTGAGAAATGAGACCTCTTTCAGTGAAGAAGCACGCCATATCATAATGTCGACGTAAAAAATTATTAGTTATGTTGTTAATACTGTGGTCGATCATGATTACAAAATAAACCGTGTGTGATTGCTTTAAAATCAAACTGTCGAGTAGTCACTTTATAAAATAATATTAACTAAGCCACATGTCAACGAAACATTCACTTTTCGCTAAAAGTTTTATGCGATCTCGTCGGCATATTTATTTGCCACAATAATTGGTGGCATATTACTCATGACGCTCATGCAACGAACTGGATCGGATTCGGACCTGATTCAATCGGTCCCGAAGCATAGCGGTTTGGAACCAGAGCAATCTAGTTGCTCATCGATCGGATTGGATCGGTTCCGAATCGGATCTAACTGGTCGCAGCGCATAGCGGTTTGGAACCGGATCAACTCGATTCCCAATCGGATTTAACCGATTCCGGTTCCATGGCCCAAGCCATTGTACCGATCCGATCCGTTGATTTGGATCGGATACACAGATTAGACAAGTTACAATCCGGGACCGGTCCATTTTTTTAAAAACGACAAAAAAATTGTTTTTTTTATTTGACATTGTTTTTTAAACATTTCTAAAATTGTTCAAACAATACAAGAATTGTGATGAAAAAATACATATTTTATTGAATATGAAAAGCTCGCGGTAAAATCTACAGCTTTTGAAATTAATAAAAAAATTACATTATTCATCATAATTGATTAATATAGTCTTAAAAAGTTCGTCTTCATCTTCGGAACTTTGGTTGCCGAACTCGTTGACTCCTCATTCTCTTTTATTCCTTCGCGCAGCATCGAACTAATATTTGAGCAATGTAAGGATGTACAAAGAATCTACTTTAAGTGAAGTTCTATGGATTCCAATTATTCGGCCACAAGTTGAGAACGTCGAGTCCGATGCTACACTGGATGTTTGAACCTCATACATCTCTATCCATTTTGGCTAAGGTAGGATATTGGCTAGTGTTTGCCTTCCACCATTCAATACATCAAAAATTTCATATTGTATGAACATTTGACCCAAGAAGAATTGTATCTCGTTGGACGTGGTAGATATGTCCGCTTCTTCTCAGCTTCTTTCTGCCAAAACTCCTCAACAAATCAATCCCTCAACTTCTTGACTGGGTAGTGTCTTCTTCCTCATATCCTCTATGTGATGATGATCCTTGTACTTGCTCAGAATGATACAAAATAAACATATTTTAGAGACAATGTCCAATTGGCGTCTTCTGATCATTGATGAACTAACTAAGGAACCCGTATTGGAGCGTACTTGTTTTGCCGCGTCAACATCCTTCTTAAAAATTTAGAGTAATATTCAAAAAAGTATCAAAGGAACCAATTGGCTTGATTAGGATCTAAAAGTGTAGATATGCAGTGCACATGTGATATATTTTCCCAATATTTTTAAATTTAGCCTCCATATGATGAACAAATTGTGCTAAATCATCATTATATCTAAATTCAATAAATTACAAAACATATTAAATACAAATGGAAGAAAATAATGAGAAGTAGGATAAGAAACACCGAAAAAAGATCAGTTGCTTCTTTAAAAGTAGATAACAAAGCAGTATATTGAGTAACAAAAGAACAGTCATAAGGACACAATAAATAAATATTATCACTCTCAAACATTTGATAATTATTGTAGAAAGCAGTTAAAACATTCTGATAAGATAACATAGATTATAACATGTTATACAAAGAATTCCATCGAGTTTCAATGGTTGGTCGGAAAAGAGTATACCTAAGACACTGACTTGCACAAGTATGTTTTCAATCACACTTAATTCATGATTGTCGTATCCAATGACATAGGTTTTTAAGTTTTGCAATGTTACAACATTTGAAATCTTCATAGCCAACTTTTACAGCTAAGTTAATAATATGATATGTACATCTAACATGGAAAAAACACCAGTATTGATTTTAATTGTACTTTTAGATCATGTGTTGTCGTCGTATTATTTGATGAATTGTCAAGTGCAATCGAACATTTTTATCCCAATTCCATAGAACCTACAAAAGTTCACAATATATCGTGCAATTAAACTACTAGTATGCGAAGAATGTATTTCATCAAGTGCCAAGATTCGTCTGCAAGCACCAATTATCATCAATTCAAGGCCAAGTAATAACAAAAAATGAAAGTTGTTTAATGTTCGTCCAAATATCTGTAGTTAAACTAACTCTTCAGTTTTATAGAGTAAAAGATGATCAACTAAAGACTTACTATATTCAACAAAAACATCTATACAATTTTTAGCCAATTATGTCTAGAAATATGGCTAAAAGCAGGTTGGATAGTAGAAACAAATTCAACAAAGCTGTCTTGTTCAGAGAAGAAATAAGCAAGTTCACATCTAATAATAAAACTAACTAATGAATTACGGCTTATTGCAGGTGTTGAAATAAAATTAGTGATAGTTTGAGGACTAACTTGAAGTTGTGTTGGTTTCCTATTATAAGTCGTTTTACATATTTTACAAATAACAACAGATTCGTTTGTACATGGTTTTGTAACCAAGTTGAAATGATCCCAAACCTTACTTCTTTTGGGACTGTTACTCGAGCGACTCGCAGCAGTAGTAACTGCGGATGACCCACCTTGCATCGGATTTTGGGGTGCGACAGGTTCTACAACGTGTTCCGCTTCTTCAACATCGTAAGCATCATCGAACTTGGCAAGATAATCATAATTCTCTTGTTCTACTGATGGAATTGAAGGAGAACGACCACCACGACCACTAGTAGAAGAAGATGACATCGTAATATTGAAAATAATTTAATATTAACAAAACTATTATTAATATGATAATCAGAAACTGATAATAAAATTGCGAGAAAGTAAATGTACGGAATTAGATGATAATGGATGACAAGAGTATGAATGTTTGGAAGTTGGATGTAATTGGTTAGAAATGATGGGGTATTTATAGAGAAATTTTTTTAAAAATAAGAAATATATATATTTTAATAAAAAGTGGCTGCCCAACGGCCAGCGGATTCAATTTTTTTTTAAAAAAAATTGAAACCGAAATTGTCGGTTCGGCGACTCCTTTCCAACAGAACCAATCTATCCCGTTTCCTCCGGATTGGATAGCAGTTCAGATTAACCGGTTTCGACCGGTTCGATTTTGTTCCAAATCCGGTTAATCATGTCCGATAAGCATCATGACATAGTACTGGGCTACTAGCACATTATAATTGAAAGCTAGAGCATTATCATTATCGATATATATTACTATAAATATTTGCTATTCTATATTTGCTCTATGCTCCCAACTTAAATTAATTAATGTCATATTACATAAGTTGTGTCCGTTCCTCTGGACTTTTTTGGTTTAGTTCTATACCGTGTTTTGAAAATCGGACTGAATCAGACCGATCGGTTCAACCGGTAGCCGATGCTTGGTCCAATTTGGTTGACCCTCTAAAACCATCCTGCTAAAAAATCGATGAAAAATGGATAAACCAGGTAAAAATCGGTTCAACAAGTGAACCCGGTCGGCAGTTGAACCTGCCGGTTCCTTCAATTTCTTTTTTTTTTTCAAAAATTTTTTTATTTTATTTTTCTTAAAATGATAATCAATTTTTAGAATAAAAATATATTGTATATAATAATATAATTTATTATTATTGAAATATTTAAAATAATATTTTATGTATGTCAATCCATATAATTCCATAAAGGTATCTTGTATATTATATATAAACATGCTTATTTTCTTGTAAATTATAAATGATGTGAACGATCTCATTTTTTAAATATTTTTTCTTATAAGTTTGACTGTTTGAGACATTTTTTTAGGCATTGTTTGTTGTTTTTTGAGATGTTTTATATTTTGTTATGTTGAACATTTGGATTGATATGATTTTTGAAGTTTGACATGTTATGTTGGTGTAATGATATTTTATTATCGTGAACAATTTGAAACTATAGTAAATGTATGGTATATATGTTTTACAAAAATTAAAATATATATTACATAATGCTGACGTCATCATCGGTTGAACCAGTGGTTCAATCAATCGAAGCGATGAAACCAATAACCAATAAAGACACTGATTTATGTCTGATCTGATTTTAAAACACTGGTTCTATATATAAAACTGGCAATTTTCACAACATGGAGCCCAATTAAATAAAAACACCATTAAATATTTATTTTTTTTTGAAGAAGATAACAAAAATGAAAAGCTGAAAGTTTTTGTTAATTGATTGCGTCCACACCGAAGTGCGTGAATGGATCCAAAAACCATGATGTGGTGCCACATGCATATCTTAAATTCTGTGCAAAAAAGAGGACAGATGGCTGGTCTTCAACGATTTATTTGACCCTTTTAATATTTTTCAAATTAACAAATTGCAATGAGGGCATTAAAGTTTCTTTGACGGTGGTGGTAGCTGCTTCAACATACCCAAAATATTTATATTGAGTAGGGCTCGTATTAATTCCATTTAAGAGAATTTATGCCTATAAAAATAAAAATTATAAATAGTCGATTTTGATTTGGTTACTGGTAAAGTAAGTGAACTCTGTAGTTTGGTTTTTATTCAAACCAAAATATCTTAGGCCATTTTTTGGTTGTGTATTATTAGACTTCAACAAAATATGTCAACAAGTGTTTTTGGTTTGATGGTGTTTATAAATGCTTTTGCAAACTGCTTACCAGCTTTTCAAATAAAAAATGTAGAATTCGAGTGTTTTATTTTCTTGCTTCTGCTATTGCTTCTCTAAAAATAAGCAAAAGCTGATAAGCATGTAATGACATGCTTTTGACGGCTTTAAGTTGTTTTGTGGCAATTTTGTAATTATTTGAAGTTTATTAAACTGTTTTTTTTATTTAAATAGCAAACACTCAATGATTTTGCTTAAAATCAACTTTTTTCAATTTTAAGCAAAATCAACATGAAAGTGCTTTGACTGGAGAACACGTAGCCACTATCTTTTTTAATTCGTCGTTAATTTTTTTACAAATAACCCCCTCCCCAATTATTAAAAAAATGGAGTAAATATCCCAACTTCCAATTTTTTCCCATATTTCCGATTTTATTGTTGCAGTAATTTATTGATTTTGTGGTTCTCATAAAGTACGTCCATAAAATTAGTATATAATAATGTTTGTGAATGTTGCGATTTTCAATAATTAATTAATAATAATCTTGATTTTTTAAAAAATGACAAGTAATGACTAACGAGACATTATTTGTTCCGCAACTGCCGGAATTAACTCGAACCGTTTTCTTGCGAAATATAAAAAAATATTAAATTCTGATGTATGATGCTCTTTAATTTGACATGTTGGACATCAAGAACAAAGTACAGAAACAAATTACAAAAGACCAAATTAAACACGAGACGCAGGATCTTGGAAAACACTGAACCCCATCAGTTCTTGAAACAAAGTTCGATCTCGAGAATAAGATAATTTAAAAAACACAAACAACTAATTTCCAGGTTTACTTGAATCAGCTGAAGCTTTGCTTAATCCTTTAATAGAACGATCAGAAGTCATCGGCATTTCTTCCGCCAAGGCAGGAGGTTGAGGCGGCAGGTAAATTCCGCCGCTTAGCTTGTTTGCTGGACCCTGAGCCACGGATGGCTGGTGGCCTCACCTTTTTGATGTCTTCGCCACCAATGCTCTCAGGCAGAGAGGTGGAGAAGTTCTCCGGCAACACGAAGACACCCTGTGAAGGACGCCGGTGGTGGCGGTTGATTCTCTGAGACATGCGATGGACTTTTTGTTTGGTGAAGAGATTATTAGGGAAATTGGTGTAGTAAAAGATCTTCGTGAGAGGGATATTGGAGTTGGGAAATGCTCAGAAAAAGTAATTGATCCGGATTGGTATATATAGGGAACAAGGTCACACACACACACATACCGCGTCGAATAGTAAGAGAGGGGATGTAGGGGCCGAACGAAGTCCAATTAAAGTTTTTAAAAATTTCAAAATAAAATAGTGAATATTTTAGAAAATAGAAAAAAGACACGAAAATATTCTAAAATATGGTTATGTTATTCACTGGGACATTAGCACATATAAATATAATACGTTATAGATACGTGATATAATATTTTTTTCAAAAAATATCAGAATGCGATAAGATGAAACATTAAGATTTTTCAATTTTAGACACATTAACACTTTCAGAGTTGGTGGAGTATGTGAGCATTAAGGTTTTTTTGTCACGAGTTCGATTCCCCCTACCAACACATCGAACGTGCCTAATATGATTTACCTAGCTGTCGTGGTTTGTAAGCTATTTCGAAGTATAAGGAGTTGCAGTTCGGTTGCAGCTGGCAAAAATAATAAACCCAAAATAGGAATAATGTGTAACCGAAACAAAGCATAAATTAATCTAAATTTTAACATTTTGTAATCTACAATAATAATTTAATTTATATAAATTTAATTTAACTATTATTTTTGTTTATTTTAGTAAAAATTAAACATTAATAATATCATGTAAGATAAATTTTAAATAATTAACTTATGCATCATTTGGAGTTGTTGATTAGGATACATACTGTTAATGTTTTTTTAATCCAATATTTGAAGTTATGGATTAAATTAGTGTTAATAATCCCGTTTTGTTTACAAAAATTAAAAATCAATAAAATGCATATCTTTTTTATTTTGACAAAATTATAAATTTACGTCAAAATTTTCAAATTCAAAAAATTCAACTAATTCAAGTTATAAATATTAAAAGCATAAAAAATCAAAAAAAATATATATTCCCACCAAAAAATTGAAAAATAGTAATATGGTGTTATTATAACAAATAACAAAATTAATTTTTCATTTTAAAATCATAATAAATACCATATAACTTATCTTATTATATTATTTATTATCATCTTTTACTTTATAATCAATCTCATACTTACTTCTACATACATTTCAAATGATACCTTGACGTGTCTTATTCAAACCGTAACCAGTGAAAAAATCTAATCTAACATATATTTTATATTAACTAGCAGGCAGGGGCGGAACCAGGATTTAATCGATGGGGGGGCGAATTTTTTTCAGAAAAAAACCATAAATTATGTTTCGAGAAAACAAGACACGATTGCTTTAATAACTAAAAAATCTTCATAAAGCACCACAAAATATAAGTTCATAACAAAAGTTATCTAACAATATACGACAAAAAGTGTTACCTAAGTTGTGCTCTACGTTTCTTGATACGATCAAATTCATCTACAATTGAATCAGTCTCAAAACTTTGAGCAATGTTTTTCTCAATATACATAAGTAAAATACTAGATAAGAAATCATCTTCCATTTTATTCCGCAACCTTATCTTCACAATTTTCATAGCAGAAAATGCGCGTTCAGATGTCGCCGTTGAAACTGGAAGAGTCAAAAGAAGTCGAATCAACCTATCAACCAAAGAGTAATTAGCTGACTTTCCCGTCTCTGACAAAACTTGGCATAATTTAGAAAGTGTCGAAACATCTTGAAAATGTTTATTTCTTTTTACATCAAGTTCAAAAAGCTCCAATTGATACTTAAGATGTAACTTCTCTTGACTTGTGAAATCTTCTGGATAGAACTTCTCAACTAGTGTACATATATCATTGATGTCAAATGCTTTATATCCATCTCTAGGATCTAAAGCCGAACTTAGCTTTAACAACTCCACTACTTTTTCATTAAATCGGAGTTCCATCTCTTGTAATATGCAATCTATTGTCCCATTAAATATGTCAATCCGATAATGATGCTCCCATGTAATAGGATTAGTTTTTCGAACACGACCTCTACTTGATTGACGAAGACCATTCATGTCAGGAATTTCTATGTCTCGTTTCTCACAATATTCCTTCACCTTTTCGAACAACTCATTCCACCCATTTTCTCTAAACTTCTGAATAATTTCTTTGGTATTAGATACTGCATCCATTGAATTTACAATATCTTGAGATTTGTGTTGTAACATTCCACAAAGATCATCTGTCCTTCCCAATAATTCAAGAAGAAAATGTAAGACAAACACAAATTCAAACGACATCATCACCTCATAAGCTCCAACTGCTGCAGCTCTAGAAGAAATAGCATTGTTGTCATCTATTATCTCACTTAATACCAAAAGAGTGGAGTCAAACATATTAAGTAAGCTCTGAATGGATTTCAAATGAGAGCTCCATCTTGTATCACCTGGACGTTGTAAGCTTTCAACTTGATTTTTCCCCCTTCCAGTTACAAGTTCATTATCTGAAGTCAATTCAACAATTTGAATAGCACGTGCAATTTGTAGTTGATCATGACGTTTCGAAGAAGAATCAACTACATTAATGATACTAGTCAAATGCGAGAAGAAATTTTCAATAGGAACGATGCTTCGGGATGTGGCAACTAATACCAACTGTAAGCGATGAGCAAAGCAATGAATATAATAAGCATATGGGCAATCATTCAAAAACAGAGCTTGTAAACCGTTCCACTCCCCTCTCATGTTACTTGCACCATCATATCCCTGTCCTCGCACATCTTGTATGCTAAGTTCATGATGAGAAAGAACTTCACTTATTTTTTTCTTCAAAGTAGATGATTTAGTGTCCTCCACATGAACAATATCAAAGAACCTTTCTTGAATAAGCCCCTCTTTGTCAACAAATCTCAAAATAATAGCCATTTGCTCTTAGATTCATCTCGAGATTCATCAACAATAATACAAAATTTCTCATTTCCAATTTCCGCTCGGATAAATCTTTGAATTCTTCTTGCATAGATAGATAAGATCTCCTTTTGAATTTTTGGAGAGGTATAAGAGGCATTTTGGGGAGCATTTTCTAGAATAAGTGAAGCAACCTCATCATTGTAAGAAGCCGTGTGTTTCAAAATCTCTAAAAAATTACCACGATTGTGTGAATCTGAGCTTTCATTATGGCCCCTAAATGCAATACCCTGAATTGCACACAATTTTACGACATCAATAGAAACTTTGAGCCTTAGTCGATTCTTTGCAATTAGCTCCAATGATTGTCTATCTATAATCGTGTCAATATGTTGTAATGAATTCATCATATCGTGGCAATTCTTTACAGCTATTTTATGTGAAGTATTAGGACGATCTCCAATATGGGTCAAAAAAGGACAATTATTTCCCTCATTAACCTTTTTCCAAGATCTAAATCCACCACCAACAAAAGTATTTGATCCACACACTTGAGATGGCTTGGCAAAAAGAAAACACGGAAGACAAAATGCTGCATCTTTGAAAGAGGAATACTCCAACCAATCAGGAAAAAGTTTGTACCATGAAGTTAGAAACTTTCTACCATGCCTATCAATAAGCCCACTGGATTTTGGTTGATAAGGATCGTGCATTAGATATGCTGTCGAATTTCAGCTCTTTTGTCTACATGATGATCCCATATCATCTTCCGCTTACCTGGATCCCGTTCTATATCAATATTAGTTAAATCTTTGTCGATTCTTGAAACTTTTCTTGGGGGAGAATTGGGATGCATAGCTTGACAGTCAGAGATAGTCGTATTTTTAGGAAGAACACTATTATCGTTAGTTGTAGTGACATCTTGATTACAACTTTTCTCGAAGTAAGAATCAATTCCCCTCTTACTCATTTTCTACCTGTTTAGAAGATAATCATCATTTCATATCAATAATCACTTTTTCATCTTTGGTACACATTTGACGTTCTATTCCAATTAGATAATTGACTAAGGAACACTTAAATTACCAATTGACTAGAATTTAATATTTTATATCAATAAACACTTTTCAATCTTTGGTACACATTTCTATTCCAATTAAAAGCATTAAATATGATGTCATACCACCTCTCTTATTTTTAATAATAAATATATATTATATATTAGCAGTAATTATAATAGCAATGCTAAAATAATAATAATAATAATAACAGATTTGAAGGCACTAATTTACTATAGATATTAGATACTATCATACTAAGGCCATCTCCAACCCAAAACTTCATTTTCATGCAAATTTTGCACCAAAATAGTGTAATTTCTGCACTAAACACAAAACTCATCTCCAACCCATCTTACTTCAAATTTTACTCCAAAAAGAATATTCCTTCCAATATTCCTTCTAATTTCATTTATAATAATTATTTTATTAATTATATTAATATATTATATTTATATTTAGAACATTTATATAGATAATTAATTAAACTTATTTAAACAATTTATTTAACTTATTTTATTAGTTAATTTTATTAATTAAAATTAATTTATTAAATCATTTATTAAACTTATTTAAATATTCATTTTAATTTACGTTAATAATTAACTAAATCGAAATTAAATACTCTTAACTACTTTATTTAGTTCAATTCAATAATTTAAAACAATAAATCAAGCATTTAAAATTTATATTAAAAAATTAATTAAAAAAAAAAAAACTTTGGCGCAGCTACAGTGCTACGCCAGAAATGGCGTAGCACTGTAGCAAACGCCAAATTTGGTGCAGAATATAGAGCAGGGTTGGAGGAGATTTTTTGTGTTAAAGTAGCGTTCAACGCCAATTTGAAGTGGCATTGGAGATGGCCTAATACACCATTAAATCTAGTAGTTACCTCTTCTTTAATGTAAATGATAGCAGATTTGAAGGAGATATCACAGCAGAATAGCAGACGGAAGAGTGGAGGACTGGACGGCCGTACTTTCTTTCACCTTCACGTGAATGATAATTGATAATGATATTGTGGTTCATTAATTTGTAAGGGTTGATAAACCTAAAAGGTAATTGGGTCATTTGGGTGGGTTAGTATTAATAATTGGGTTGGGCCAAATATATTGATTTAACAAGTTTTTGTCATGTTGTGTATGCAATAAAAAAACAATTCATGTAAATAAATATATCTTAAAAAAGTTTAATAAAAAAATATTTTTTTTAAAAAAAAATGGGGGGTGCGGTGGCCCCCCCCCGCACCCCCCTCAGTCCGCCTCTGCTAGCAGGTGACGCACACGTGTTGCGTGTGTAACGTAATATATAATGCATACAAAATAAATGAGACATATACATTGATTAATATTACAATTCAAAAGATGCAACAAAGAACCACAACAAACCATTGGATGTGGTAGTTTGGTAAATTCAAATTTGTCATACCAAGGTAGCTAGTATAAGGGGCTTAGATATTATGCAACAAAGAAACACAACAAACCATTGGAGGGGGTAGTTTGGTAAATTCAAATTTGACATACCAAGGTAGTTAGTATAAAGGACTTAGGCATTATAATATAGTAAGATATATATTTAAAAATATGTTTTTTGGCTCACAATATTGAAAAAGATATAACTATCAAACAGATAAATTTAGTATTATAGCTAGCCACGTGTATACTGAAACAGACCATAAAATCTCAATGGTCTATCCTACACGTCGTGGCGCGAGAGTAGAAAACCGGGCCCACTCAAAGAATATCCTCTCAAGTTTAGGGGAATGTATTCAATTGTTCAAATTTAACATATATTCATTAAAATACGAGAATTTAATATATTTAAATTAAATTTAAATCTTTAAATATTATACGAGAACTTAGAGTCTCATTTCCCGAAAATTAGACCCTTCTGCATTTCGCTCCATTTTCCCATGTAATTTAAATACAAATATAATATTAGCTAATAAAAATAATAATTGTAAGCATCACCCAACAAATTTTTCCGTTTTCTATTGTTGCCGCTCTCCCGGTTTTAACTAAAAAAGAAAACCAATCGCCAAAAAACCCTAATTACTCCTTCATCCCTTCCAACTTTTTCCTTCTTCTTCTGAATCGATTCTAGATCTGTTTCTGTGTGATTTTGTATTGGTAAGTACGTTTGAAAATGGAAGGTTTGTACGCCAAATGATTTTTTTGTTATTAGATCCAGAGTGTATAATGGTTTTAATTTGGATTTGATGTATCCTTGATTGGATTTATTAGATTTTATTGTGTTTTTAGTGTAGTTTTAGTTTGGGCTTGGAATTTGGAGATCTGGAAATGCTGCGGGGATTAATGGATTAAGTGTGTGGAACTTTCGTTTTTCCATCCGGATCTTGTTTGGATTAGCACGACCGTTTTCCACTGGTTTGACAGGGTAAAACTGAAATTCTTATGTTGTTTGTTGCCATGTATTTTTTAATTCATAAGATTGCAGTGGAGCTGCATGAAATTTATATGAAAATCTACAAGCTTGGTTTCCAATGTTGTATGTTGGGATTTGATTCTCATGGCGTCGAATATGCATTTTGTGCCTAATTATTGATTTTTTGATAGTATTCGCGGGTACTTGTTGATGGAACGAGGGGTAGGTGAGGACTGTGTGATGGGTGGTGCAAGGGAAATTAACGATCAGTTGAGGCTTGCATCTGAGGGTAATTCTGAAACGGAGTCATGTAGAAAGAATGTGGCTGAAGAAGTTCTCGTTAATTGTAAAATAGAACATGCTGTTTCATGCCAAGAGATGGACTTTTGCAATGAATTGGAGTTAGGAACATCTAATGGGAGGGAGGAAAGGGATGTGGTTAAGAATAAGAGTAAAACAGACTGTTCTGCCGATGGTGAGACAAAACAAGTATCAGATAACACTGAATTGTTTCAGTCTTCGGATTTGGTCAAATCTAAACCTTGCTCTGGAACACAAGTGGAGGAGGCTATGGGATGCACTGGGGTTTTGATTGGTAGTCTGCCAGAGCCATTTTGTGAAAGTCAAAATATTGAAGAGTCTGTGTGCCTGAAAAGTCCAGTTAAAAAAGCTCTGAGTAGTGAAAAACTGGACCCAAATGAAGTAGTGAATGAGAGTACAATGGAGCCTGGTGCCGATAATCATGCTACTGGATTACTGGTCGATGGTGAATTGGAACACTGTTGTGTTACCAGTGAGGTAAAAGAAGCAACCAATGACTTCATGTCAAATCATTGCCCCAAGGATAAAGTGGAAGAAACCTCCAACGATGATGTATATTCTGAGGTTTCAAATCCAAATCACTCCCCAAAGCATGTTACTTCTAGTTTAACCTGTAGCAACCAACCACTTGATGTACTTGCTGGTGATCCTGGTGGTTGTGGAGAGATTACATCTGCTTATTCCCAAACTTCAAGTGCTGATGGAAACTCTGGCAAGGAAAAACATATTAAAAATAACATATCAGAATCAGTTTCCACATCTTGTGTTGCGATTGAGATTCCCAAAAATATTAGCACCACTGGTATTAGAAAGATCACGTTCAAGTTTAGCAAACGCAAGGAGGATTATGATAGTCAACTATCTTTTACTGGTAAAGCAATGGTTAACAAGGAGTTTCAAGAGGACCATAATGATACACATTTATGTTTGTCTGCTGCTCAACCTTCAACTGGTGCTGACTCTCACAAGTGGTCATGCAATACTCATGAAAGAATAGACGGGAATGAGTATTCAGACGCACCCAGTCCACTGTATTGTGCCCCAAACAGGGAAATGAAGATGTCAAAAAAAGTAATCCCAGACAATTACCCCACAAATGTTAAAAAGCTTTTGTCTACTAGAATTCTGGAAGGAGCCAGAGTGAAGTACGTGTCCATATCTGGGAAGGTATGTCACATATCGTTATTTTACATCGTTACAAATCAAATTTGTTCATTGGAGGCTTACGACTATGGCTCTTGACTTTGGTTTCTTTATGATGATCAGAAAGAGATTCCAGGCATCATTAAAGATTCTGGCTACTTATGTGGTTGTTGCCTCTGCAATTTTTCTAAAGTAAGTTAAACCTAAAAGTTAAATTATTTGCGTCAGCCACTGTATTGTAATTCATCACACTGAATACATGAATTATACCAACAGGTGGTTAGTGCCTATGAGTTTGAACTTCATGCTGGTACCAAAACTCGACATCCCAATAATCACATTTATTTGGAGAATGGGAAGCCTATTTATAGCATAATTGAGGAGCTGAGAACTGCCTCTCTCGGTGCATTAGATGATGTGCTAAAAGCTGTGGCTGGTTCTGCTGTCAACGAGGTGTACTTCAAGGTCTGGAAAGGTAAATCTGATGCCAGTGCTCATTCATTTAGTTTTTTTTCCTGTTCTAGTTTCCCTGAGAATGACTGTGATGACCATCAGCATCAGATACATACAACTGGAAGTATGATTTTATTTGTTACTTTAGTGGCACCGATGTAGACATGTAGTTACTCTGCTATTTCATGTAGCAAATATTTGGGTCCCCTGGATTGAGGCCCAGTATTATCTCTGCTTTTGCCGGGGGAAACCTTAGGTTACCCTAATTACTTGTCCGAACTTTGAATGTACAGCTGTCTTGATTTGTTTAGCAGTTGAGCTGTGATTATTTCTCTATTTATCAAGGTTATTCTCTGCAGCTTCTGAGTTTTAAACGATATTTTAATGTTAACTATGTCAACTTATCCCTAAACCCATTAGAGTTTTTCTTTTCTACTGTCAATTTATTATACTTTTAGCTGGACTTCATATTCATTTTTCAAAGAATTTTCATGAAGAGGAATTTGATAGCTTAAGGATTTTAGTCTACTAACTCTGTTTGTGCTACTGCCAGATTACCTGTACTGTAAGTTCGAGGATTTTGGTTGTGAGCTATGTCTCTATAGAGCATGCAAACATCTTAGTTCTGACATTTTCCTGAATTGTGACAGCAAATCTCCAATATGGAAATACAGTATCTTGTGGAGATGGTCCTTATCTAAGCAAGCCTTTTTGCCAGAATGGCTTCATCAATAGGTACAGTATTTTTTAAATATTAATATTTTCCTGAAATCTCCTTCCGCACTACCCATTAAGAGTGCTTCCTTTACATGATAGAGTATTAGAGAAAAATCATAAAACTGGAAGGTGATAGAAGATAGTTATGTTCTGCTTACACGAGCTCAAAAATCACGTTTCTGTTGACTAATGTTTCACGAATTGAGGCCAGTGTCAAATAATTAGTTACCTCACTTGTTTTCTAAAAAATTCTACTATACCAGTCAGCCAATTGAAGATAGGCCCTGTTCCGCGTCAGGCAATTACCCTTGCGTAGTCCCCTTCAATCAGCAAAGCTACACAGACGAACCAGTGGAGTTGAAGAGATTGATTAAAAAGTTCGCTCTCTCTATTGCTCTCTCTTTTTCTATAGTTAATCATGTTTCCCTATGCTCATGCATTTCTTGTGCAGACCGAGGAACAATCAGTCTTTCTCAGTTTGGGAAAAGAAGAAAGCTTCCAAAGGTGGCTCTAAGAAAAGGTTCTCTTCTTTTTCATTAATTAGTTTTCTTCTCAATCTTTTACCAAGTATTCCTTTTTAATTTTTGGGGTTTTTGCGGCGGTAGATACCTTTGTATCTGTGTATAAATATATAATGTGAACAATTGGTGTGCATAATTTACTTTTATTACCTAATGAACCGCCTTACTGGAGTACCTTTGTATGATAGGGACAATGATCTACATAAATTACTTTTCATGCCTAATGGACTGCCTGATGGGACTGATTTGGCCTATTACGCCAAAGGAAAGGTTGGTTTAGCCAATGATGTATGATTTTCCCAGTTGTTTATCATCTGCCTCTGTAGATAACTATTCTAACCCTTTTACTTTACAGCGGATTCTTGGGGGTTACAAGCAGGGTAATGGTATAATCTGTAGTTGTTGCAACACAGAGGTAATTTCCATGTATAAATGTGTATTTTACTTTATCATTCATGCTTTGCATCTAGTGAAAGTACTCCTTGTTATCTTTCTGCCACCTGACTTCATCTTCTTATTTTTGATACGTTCCATATTTTTCCTCTGCTCAGCTTAGTCCTTCCCAGTTTGAGGCTCACGCTGGATGGTCTGCAAAACGTCAACCGTGAGTAACTAACTATAGAAAGAAAGTTGCTGTTTCTTTATGTTATCTGTTGCTGACATAGCTTTTCGTACTTTGCAGCTATCGTCATATTTATACGTCCAGTGGCTTGACACTTCATGATATTGCCTTAATGTTGGCAAATGGCCAAAACCTTGTCACCAGTGGCAGTGATGATATGTGTGCTGTATGCGGAGATGGTGGCAAACTTATTATATGCAATGGATGTCCTCGAGCCTTTCATGCTGGTGATTTTTTTGCCCCTCCTATATTTCTTAACTTCTATAGTGGTCATTATAATCTGACTTTTGTTCCTCATACTCTTGCAGCTTGTTTGGGTTTGCAGTCGCTTCCTGGCGATGACTGGCACTGTAATTACTGCACTGACAAAGTTGGCCCTGGTAGCAGAACCTCTGAGGAGTCAAAACCTATTATCCTTCGGCTAACAAGAGTTGTTAAAACAATAGAATTCGAGACCGGTGGTTGTGTTGTATGCAGGTCTGTTGCAGTAGTTGCAAATGGGTTCTGTTGATTCGTTTTTTTATGTGCAATTCTTGTTGTTAATATTTCTCTTGTTAATTTGTTTCTGTTTACTTATTTGTTTATCTTTCTTTATTCTCTAGGTCCCAGGACTTCAGTGCTGTTAAGTTTGATGACCTGACAGTCATCATCTGTGACCAAGTATTGATTGCCTATCTTTTGGATCTTTAACATTCATTCTTATCATGTTGAATTTAATTTTTTTTGGTGTTTTAAGTCTGTGATTTTGGCGATTTACATTCTTTTTGGTCCCATTGTCTAGTGTGAGAAGGAATACCATGTTGGTTGTCTGCGTGAGCGTGGGATGTGTGATCTGAAAGTAAGTTATACTTTTTATGTAAAATTGATTCTTTTGGAACCGTTCTGCTATTCACTGGTGTTTCTTGTTGCAGGAACTGCCAACAGAGAAATGGTTTTGTTGTGATGATTGTGACAAGATTTTTAGCACGCTTCAATTATTGGCTTCCAGTGGACCTGAAGTAGTCCAAACATCAGTGTCTGCTGCAATATTTAGAAAGCATGCAGCTGTAGGTCTAAACAACATTCAATTGCAATGGCACATTTTGAGTGGAAAAAGTCGCCAACCTGAGAATTTGTTGCTACTTTCCCAAGCTGCAGCTATCTTTCGTGTAAGTGCTTTCGTTGAAAAAGGCATTAGACGTAGATTGTATATAATCCTGCAATAGCTGCAGTTTCAAACTCAAGAATATTAGGTATGAAATTTGTTAATGATTTGCTGTTAATCATAATTTTAATTGGGAAAAGGTGTCGGACATGATTGTATGTAGTCCTGCAATAGCTGCAGTTTCAAACTTAAGAATATTATTAGGTATGAAATTTGTTATGATATGCTGTTAATCATAAATACTTATACATTTATTTAATCAAGGAGCTCATTACTCATGGCTGCAAAAATAATCACGCGAAGCCAAACTTCTGAATCACTTATGCTACCATTTCGTTGTGAATAATATGCTGTTGTTACTTGTTAGCACCTGTGCCGAGTTCTTTATGAAGATATCTTTTTGCACTTCGTTGCTGGTCATTTTTTTCATTCTTGATGAATTATTTATTCAGGAATGCTTTGATCCTATTGTTGCCAAATCTGGTCGTGATCTCATCCCTGTCATGGTTTATGGGTGAGTTCTCTTCTCCATAATTTTGTTGCCAACAGCCGAATAACTCTGTCTGTTAAAAAGTTGGGGGTTCCATTGAACATCATAAACCGTGCGTTGTTTTTTTTCGATGATTGACTTTGGTGTTCTCAGATATTGATCTACTAGTTTACTACCTGACACCATTGATCAATGAATAATTTGATCTTGCATTAGTGAAGATTTACATGTGAACCTATCATAAATGTGTTGCGTGTAACATAGCTAATTATTGAATTTTACGTAAAATCCTTCGAAGTAACCATCCTGTGATTTTATTTCCTGTTTCTGAATTTTATGCATATAAATGACCTACATTAGTATCTATCTTGTGCAGATAATCCTAAATGAATTTTGATCCATCAGTTGGTGGTTCTGCTTACTAATTTTGTAACTGAACACAACCGTATGTACTCAAATGCTCTAAGCCATGAGTGGACAATACACATATACCAATTATTGAGAGAGAACATGAAGAGAAATTGATGGTGCAAAATTAGGGATGATGACTTGGTTTTATTTCTTTTGGGGATAAGGCTTATGCAGTAATAATGAATAAGTTTTTGAGCTTTAGTTTGCTCTTTCCCACATTTGTATGTACGGTAAAGAATTGAATTGTGTGCAACAGAATAGTAGCACAAAATAAGGCGTCAATTTGTCCATTCTTTGCGTCTTTGGGTTATAATAGGTGAATCCTTGCACTGTTTTTCTCACTCAAAATTAATGAAATTTTTTCAATTTTGATGCAGGAGGAGTATAGCTGGCCAAGAATTTAGTGGAATGTATTGTGTAGTTTTAATCGTGAAGTAAGTCTCACTTTTTATAATTATCACAGGTGATTGTTTTTTGCCTTGTCAGTTGGCCACTGTTTATTCGTTAGAAGTGAATATTTGAACTTCGCTTTGTGTGCAGTTCTGTTGTCATATCTGCTGCTCTTCTCAGAATATTTGGACGAGAAACTGCGGAATTGCCCTTAGTGGCTACCAGTAAAAACAATCAAGGAAAGGTAAGGATGTATTTTTCTGCATTTTGGGAAAATGAGTATATTTCCCAGATGCGAAATCAAACCATTTTCTTCTCATCTCCTTTTACTTTTTGCAAAATGTTGTTCCATTCTATGTCATAGTTGGCTGTACAACTATTTTTTTCAATTCAATTTTCGGTCTCTCTAAAAACAATTTAATGATTGTTAAATTATATTCAAACTCAATAAAGTATATTTTCAATTTTTTTATGTAAGTGAAACTATTAAAAATTTAATTATGTAACACATTCTTACATGATGTCAAGCGACAAATCTAAAGCAGAAAATGGCATTCATAAATAAAATCAAATGTTTACTACACTCTACAATTCATTTTCTGTAAAGGTTTTCCTAAAAGCCCAAAAGCGATACCACTAGGCAAGTCTCTATCTGTCAAAAGTTATTTGTTTCCCTCGAGCTCTTAGTAAGTTTTTAGGCCAAGTTGGCCATTTCTGGAAAGGCTGTTATGGCTTGCACCTTGTTTTGGTTTCACAGTAATGAGTGTTTTTGTTGAACCAGAAAACTTGAGTTGAGATCCTTGGTCTGCATCTTTTTTGGGTTTTTGTTTATTTGAGTGCAATTGTTGGGAATATTCGTTAGTATCAAAGTGTATGAGCTTTATCTCTAGGTGGTGGTGGTGTTTGTTGGTATTTAAAAAAGAGGTGATTTCCATTAACCTGCACTGACAAAATCTTGTATGCAGGGCTTTTTTCAAGCATTATTTTCGTGCATTGAAGGGTTTTTGTATTCAATGAATGTAAAACACATTGTACTCCCTGCTGCTGAGGAGGCTGAACCCATGTGGACGAAGAAGCTTGGTTTCACTAGGACGAGCCAAGAGCAAGTAAGCACATTTTTTAAACATCTGCTGCTGGCCGTCATCTTTGTTTAGGTGTAGTTACTACTTGATCGTATATGAGCCAGCTTGTGTTCTGTGTGTTTGGTTTTGCTTGAATGCTTTTCGCTTTTTACATTGTTCTGTTGAGCAGATGCTCAAGTACACAAGGGACCTTCAGCTGACAATCTTTAAGGGGACATCGCTTCTAGAAAAGGAGGTGAAAGAGCAAAGAGGCTAATTAAGAAAGAAGCATCATGATGTCTGTTAGCTCATGAAGGACCTTCTCTTTCTGCAAAGCACATTTTATACTAAGAAAGTCCCGCCATGATATCTGTTAAAATCGTGAAGGATCTTCTCTTTCTGCGTAGCACATTTCATACTTCTTGAACAGATCAGACCGTGGAGCATCACATCTTTTATCACTCAATAATATATGCCGGCTTTTTTTGCTGTTCTTTATGGAATTCAAAGTCAATGGCCTGCCAATGTTTTAGGAGAATCAAATCTGAGCATATCAGATTTCTCAGACACGGAAGGGAAGCAAAATATTCCATTTTCTCAGGATTTGTTGAAGCATAGAGTTTTGGTTTGCTAGATACGGACGCCTACAATAGTGTCTCACAGGTTTGGACTTATGGAGAAAGTTGATGTATAGACAAAATGTGGATGTGAAGATGGTCTAGAGTCATCCTATAGGCATGCTATTATCCTTTTTTCCTTGCATGCGTGAGATGTTCAATTTTTTTGTCCTTTTACCAGTTGTTTTTCGATCCTTTGATGCAACGTTATTTTTCGTGAAAATTACGATTAAAGCATATCCGCTGGTTTGAGCTTCTTGTTTGCGTGTGGAAATATTTTTATGCTTTTGTTTCATAGGTGAAATTAGTTTGGTGACTATGATCTAGATAGTATTATCGAAAGTGTTTCTTGATATGTATCAAGTGCATGTACGATAAGTTTTAACGTAAAAAATAAATTGGAGTATACTAAATTTTCGAAAATGTAATTGTATTAGAATAAATTTTTCCCTATTTCATTGTAGTTTATTTTATTTTTCGGTACTACGGAGTGGTATTTTGTTGAAACAAATTAGTACAATTTAGATATCAAAAGTGGTTACTTGTTTACAATGGTTTCATTCTAAAAAACGTAGTATAAATTTAAGGTTACATTATTGGTAGGCAAATAATGCTAAATGCGGAGTGCTGCTGTTCCAGCGAGATTTTTCTTTATTTGGCCACAGGACTTCCGCCCACTGAGCTCCCATGCACACAAAATGCACAAGTAGGTGCCGAGCAGCGGTGTTAGCTCAGTAGGCTGGCTGCTTTATTGTATTGTGCGTATGTTTTTGCTATTAGTTTGACGTGCCGGAGCCTTGACCATAGTTTTTGCACTCTGCCAAAACTTTTGAGATCTCGGCTGTGAGTTGGATGATCTTCATAATTGCTGGCTCGCGTGCTAGATCTGGTAAATTTGTATCACGTAATTATATGAGGTGTCGAACGTTTATTTCCTGATATTGAATTACCTTTATTTTTTATTGCATATAATACTCCCTTAAATTAAATATTATAGAGTGATTAATGGGTTTGTTAATATTAGGCATGATACGAAAATCTCATACAAACCAGTGAAACAAGGCCAGCGGGTTGCTTATTCTTCATCGAGTTTGACCACTATGCCTAACCTCTATACTTATCCAATTGTACTAATAAATTGTAAATCAATAGTAAGTTCCGAGTTTTGTATAAGCACACAATGTAATTCGATGGTTAAATAACTGTGTTTAGCTGATTTTTCTGTATAATTTGATTCATATTTAGTACTTTTATCCTCTTTTTTATACGTTTAAATAATGTTTTATTGAAGCTCACCGGCCTTGTCGGGATGGACAAGAGCACGTGCTCACTTTGGGCGGACTCGAGTTCCAGTCACACAAAAAAATTGATTCAAAAAAATAAAAAATAATGTTCCGTTGTATATGACCTTTTTTGTTTATAAAAAAAATGCACGCACTTGAAAAATTATCATTGAGATTACACTTACTCTTAAAAATCACAAATTTGATCAAATCTAGTTCACCGACTCATTCCAACTTATTATAATCCTTTCATGATTTATTTAGGTATCCTCCAATATGCTAAATTGGTGTACCTCAGTCCTCCCATCGACAATGTTCGCATTTATATCCTTCTATTTAAAGTTTAAATATAATTAGTCAAGTAGTATATGTACATGTATTGATATATATTAAGCAGTAATCAGTAAAAAATACTCCCTTCAGTGCACACCAATGTACTTTTTTTTTTAAAATAAAAAATATTTATATTGAAATTACATATTATTTATTGCGCTAATGGGATATATATAATTAACCCATTTGGTGTAAATATGTTATTGCATTTTGGTGATTTTTTTCGTTTCAAAACATATGAGAAATCCCAGATAAATTCAAAATTCTACACAAATACATATGGGGCATGTGTATAACACTTGTTAAATAGTACTTGGATTGTCTGTCGCTTAATCAATAAGGCGGAATATTTTATCCTTGAAATCTGCCGACGTTAATTTCATTGCCCAAACAGAACATATGAATTAATAAAGAAATATTTCTGAATCGACAATTTTCTGTAATTGGGTTATTGATACCTAATTCCCAACATAGTTTTGTAGGATTAAAAAAAACAGATGTGTGAATATCACAACAAGTAATAAATAAATCTCAATCTTGACCACTCCATTATATATATATATATATATATATATATATATATATATATATATATATATATATATATATATATAAAGTAAGTAATCTCAATCTTGACCACTCCACTATACATATAACACCGCGTTGAATCAAATGCATATTATCTTTAATAATTATGTTATTTTTAAAATGTTGGTAAAAACAAATATATATATTTTTTAAATAATCCCCAAAAAAAAATGTGTGATCTGAACTTTCCCATTTGTTACACATGACTTAAAAAAAATGAATTAATTGCATGCTGATAACTTTCCCATTTTATGCTAATTACACTAACTTAAATGAATTAATTAATTTCATGGTGATTATGGTAGTCTCTTACTTCTGCACCTAATTAAATGTCGCATTAAATTAGAGGGACACGGCGATGCTATAGTATAAGCCACGTATTTGTACCATAATTATTAGATTATTATTCACTAATCATGTGGATATAACACAAACTATACCATATGAGATACACATTTTATACCATAATTATTTAATTATCCACTAATTACATGGATGGAGCATAAAACTTATGTGAAATCCATGAATACCACATGATATTATGGCTTAAACTACAAAAAATATGATTAACTAGTAATTGTGTATTATTATTATTATTTTAAGATGATGATTGTACCATTTAGAAATATAACATGTATTAAAACATTACACTATCTACAAAAAATATATAGATTGAAAAATCTTATACATATAATTGCCTATAAAATTCATGATCAGGGGCGAAGTCTATGTTAATGACTGCCCCAAAAATTATATATATATATTAATATATTATTTTTGTCGCCATATTTGAAATAACCTATATTTTTGCACCCATTAATAAAAATCTTACATTTTGTCCCCTCAATCTCAAGCTAGATTCGCTCAGTTCAAGACTATGATGCAAATCAAAAGATAATTTGTTAGAATGTGTAAGAAATTTGAGAAACTCATTGTGGCGAGAAATTAGTAGATACAATTTTTTAACAAATTCTCTATGATTGATTCTTAAAACTATTTTATCTGAAAAGGGTATTTTTATACTCACTCAAAATATTAAAAAAAAAGTAATTTTGATTAGGGGATTTTGGTCTTTAATAATTTTAAGCTTTTCCTATGAGAAATTAATTTTCTGGATCATTACAATATGGAAACCATATGGATCCAAATATACTTTAATATGAAATTAATTTTAAAATTGCATTCAAATGACCTTTTAAGTATCCCTTCCCAAGTAAAGTGACAATAATACCCCTCGCAGCAATGCCTTGTGCATATATAAATTAAAGAGTGAACTGCTCCATTTGTTAAATTCCTAGGAACCTTAAGTTCTCTTCCTAGATTGTCTTCTTCAACAAACCAATAAAAAAACCAGAAATTAATGATAGAATTTTGATTTATTCAGCATCATTTTTGACACATATCAAGGATACAAGGGGTAAATATCCCAAGGTATGTTTATGGATTGTCTGTCTTTCTACTCTTTATTTGTATTTATGGAGTTTGATATATATATATATATATATATATATATATATATATATATATATATATAAGCTGGAGCCCGAGTATATATACACATGCTAATCAACGTATGTGACGATGTTTTCTTGCAGTATTCATCGCCAAAAATGGTGGCCGGAAAGTGGTTTAACATAAAGAGTGGCACGAATGAATTTCATTCAGATATTTGCAAAACTAAAGGTTAAAATCTGTTTTTTTTTTTTGTTTTTTTTTTTGCACAGTGATAATAATTATATATATTTAGACTTGATTAATCTTGCCCTTTTCTTTAATTTATATGAGAAATTGTAAACGGATGATTTGATTTATTATTATACGTGAATCCAGTTCAAAGAAGGGAAGGGAGAAGGAAGAGTTGCTCCGACGGTGGATTACACGCAGTCGTGCCTGAAGAATTATCAGGTATGTAATTTCATACACACTAAATATTTTTCCTATCCTTTTTATTATAATATATAGGCATCATAAGTTTTAATTAAATTTCATCACATCCATTATACCAAACGATATTTTATGCTTCGATCCAAATAGTGTTCTCATTAAAATTATTAGGAGAAAGCGAATTAATTACCTAAATTTAGCCAAATCTATTGCAATATGGATTAATATAACTATAGTACATAAATTTCACATATGAAAAACTGAAGAACAAGGAGGCAAAAGCTTGAAGTTTTAATAGACTACCAAGTAAATTTAAACGGCACAACACAGCCCGTTTGACACCTATTGGCCACATGGAAGAAATCGCTGTATGGCAATAATTTTTAGATTGCAATATTAACACGCTTTCGGAGATTGTGGTGATGATTTGCTTTATTTAGCTTTTTACGTAAACCCTACGTGACCTAATTATCTTATCAGGAGAGTGGCAGATGGATGCAAATGAACGGCCAGGATTGAAACACAACAACCTCAGGTGACCCAAGTTCTGATCTGACGCACAGTTTTTGAATATTGGATTACAGAATTTATCGTATTACTTGTGAAACACAATTTCATTAATCAGATTATGATTATCCCATGTAGTTTTGAAAATACGATGATTATCCTATGTATTTTGAAAATATGAATTTATCATATTGTATTTTTGAAAATAGACATATCATTTGAAAATAGGAAGATTACCTTTTGTGGTTTGAATATATGCATTTTACCCCTTTATGATTTGTGAATAGGTGCAAAATACCACGTCTATGAATGTCATTTTTTTACAAAACACAAGAGGATAAATTGTCTATATTCAAAATCACAAAGAGGTAAAATGCATTTTCAAACCACTGCATATTTGCAAAACTACAATGACGTAAAATGCCTATTTAAAAACCACAATAGGGTAATCTGCATATTTTGCAAAATCACATGGGTAATCCGACACTAGCTCCCGATTATATATCTCCCAAAATCCAAACATTATGGCCGGTCCAATTACATGCAAGATTTATTTGACGACGCTATTGATTATTAGTTATATATGTGTATTAATTAATTAATTAATAAATTAATAGGATGGTGGTGGGAACGTGGAATGTAGGAGGCAAATCCCCTCACGATGGCCTGAATTTAAGTGATTGGTTAAACACCAATACACAAGCTGACATTTATGTGCTCGGGTAAGTCGCACAGCCAACAATTAGCCTTTGAATTTTTTAATGACTTTGTAATTTTAGTTATGAATTTATATTTTTCTGATAGCACACAAATTATTTTACTTGAGTTCAGGTTAATTCCGCTCTACTCAAAGTTGTTGCAAATTTTTTGAGAAAACCTATACCTATGGATTATTAATTAGTCTTAATTTCGCTGGTTACAGACTAACAGTTGTATTTATAATTATATTTTACTATAATAAATTATTAATTTGTTTTTTGTTTCGCAAATCAGGTTCCAAGAAATAGTACCACTTAACGCAGGCAACGTTCTCGGGCCCAAAGATGGATGCCCGGCTGCAAAGTGGCTTTCCCTAATCCTACAAGCTCTAAACACCACGTCGAACAACTCCATTCCGTCCGAACCCGAGCCCAGAATCAGCTTATCTGATTCAATGTCATCGGAAGAAGAACTTTCGTTTGAAGGCGAGAATTCTGACAGAATTTTGTCCAATTCTTGTTCCACCGAAGATGGTCTACCTAGTCAAACTAGCTATCCAATAAAACATCTGGGTACAGAAAACCGTAAGTACTGTTTGGCTGCGTGCAAACAGATGGTTGGGATCTTTTTGTGCGTTTTGGTTGGTGAAGATTTGTGTGAGCATATCAGAGGCTTGAGGATTTCATGCGTTGGAACAGGCATTTTGGGATGCCTTGGGAATAAGGTAATTTGTCACTTGTTCACTTATATAATGTAAATAAATTTAAACAAATAAAACTCATGGATATGATAATATATAAAACCCTAGTATATAAATTTTTGGTTCGAGCAAAATACCATGTTTTAATATATTTTAATTATAGAGTAAGAAAGATGTTTTTCCTACGAGAATATTTGAGTCTTAGCGCAACGGTTAAGTTGTGTACATTAGCCTCAAAGTGCCCGACTTTTTCCTAGAACCCCGTGCATAGCGGGACACCGGGATTTGACTACAGAGAATATTTGACAAAACATTCACATTTCATACAATCCTATGCTTTTTTGCTCATATTTGGTGCTATTATTTGATTCATTTCACGGAATTTATACAGGGATCCGTTTCGATTAGCATGAACTTGAATTGGACGACATTTTGCTTCGTGTGCACTCACTTGGCATCGGGAGAGAAAGATGGTGATGCGATGAGAAGAAATTTGGATGTTTTGAAAATATTAAATTCAACCCATTTCTCTGATTCACCTTCCAGTACCATTTTGGGTCACGAGTGAGTATTTCTTCTTTAATCCACACCATCTTCGTTTCCATCTATCAATTGCTTTTCAAGTCACTTTAATTTATTGATAAAATCATTATTTCCAACCATTATTTGGGAAATTAAATTTACATCCTCAACTTTCATAAATTGTAACACTTTGCATCCTGTTAATCGATTTGATATTTCTGTCGAAGATTCATCGCTGCATTTCATCACCTTACTTTCTCAAACATAGAGTCTCTCTAGCTATTGCAAATTTTTTTATATTTTGGGTATCAAAATTATCTAGTTTGATTTCGGAAACGAGGTGTCGTTTTGACACCCAAAATTTATTTTTATTTTTTTAAGAATTTGAGAAATAGCTAGCTTAAGTGTCTCTAAGTTTGAAAATGTATGACGATTATGGAATGCGAAGATAAACCTTAGATACAAATACCAAACCGAGTCAATATGATGTAAAGTGTTACAATTTATAAAAAATGAGGATGTAAACTGTAATTTTCAAACAATGATTGTAAAGTGAAATTTGGACTCACTATAAGATTGTTTTTGTAATTTTTCCTTATTATTTTGTAAAATACATAATATTGGAATTATTCTTCTTTTCAAATAAAACTTTCTGTAGTTCTCAAGTCACTTAGCTGTATTCAATAAGTTGGTATAAGTTTTCTAACTAACACGAAGATATAATATTAAAAATAAACCTTATTATATACTCAATATTTTAAAAGTTAATCAAGGGGGTTTTATTTATATAATATAATATACAAACATAAAAAAGACTTTGGTTAGTTTTACCTAATTGAATTTACCTCTTTGATGTGATGTAGCAATATAATTTGGCTAGGGGACTTGAATTATCGTCTTGGATCAATCGGTGAGGATACATATGAGTTCCTACGAAGGAAAGATTGGCAACCACTGCTTGAGAAAGATCAGGTGCGTAACTATCATCAACGATATTACGACATATAATTTTAGAAATGAATATTTTATTTACAATTAATTTATATATTCCAGTTGAGGATAGAACAAAAGGCTGGTCGAGTATTCGATGGATGGAAAGAAGGGCAAATATATTTTGCTCCAACTTACAAATACCTCACCAACTCCGACCATTACGTTGTCCAAACCTCGTCGCCTAAGCGGAAACGTAGGACTCCCGCCTGGTAAGAGAGCATTATAATCTTATGGTCGATCATTTGATTGGATTACTTGAGAAATTGCGTAGGTCTTTAATTGAGCTGGAGATATAGATGATCAATGTATAGAAATTTTGATACCCTGATTGTGAAAATTTTGGAGCATATTTTCATCACTCAGGATTTCCCATTTCATTGTTGTAACAGGTGCGACAGGATTTTGTGGAAAGGCGAAGGGCTGAAACAAATGTGCTATGATAGGAGTGAATCAAGATTTTCAGACCACAGGCCTGTCTATTCACTCTTCTTAGCCCAAACAAAATGACTCAACAAGCTCAAATTAGTCATGACTTCAAACATTGCCCTCTGGCATTCATCGGTATAAGTTAGTGTAAATCATGAAAGGAACAGCCTTAATAATTCCTGAAATGAAGAATGGATTGGTTTGCGGTCACAGCCAAAATGTGACCACGTACTGATGTTTTATCAAGAACAGCAGCAAGCTGATTTTTTTCCCTGCTTGGGCAGTCCCTGCTGTCTGATCGCGTGGCGTGATCCTAATAGTCTGCGGCTGCAATAATTCGAAAAAACACATAGGAGAGTCTCCAGTTTTCCCACGAGTATCTATTCAGAGCACGCAAACAATCAATACGCCTCAGCCTTTTCAGCAAGCCTTTGCTTTATGTCCCTGGCCATTGAGAAGAGAACCTGGGGCACTCTGTTTTCACATTGTTTTATATCTTTCAGCATTTATTTGCAACACAAGCAACATTTGTTACTTACTGTCTCAAAGAATTTGATTCCATATTCATCAGCAAGTGCTTGGGGCGGCTCAACCCGTGAAGCTGCTTTAGGCTCCCAATCCCTAACTTTATTAATTTCTATACATTAATATATGAGTAATTGTTTTCGTAAGGAGTGTATGTTGAAAGGTCGGGTACCAAATATGTCGACTATGAAATCTCTCTTTGATTGGTTAGCGAGCACTAAAAAGATCGATGAAGCGTGGTTTATTATTGAGCATATGAAGGAGAAGTTCTCGAGGAATGGTGGTATTTGGGCAAGTATGAGGAAAACTCATGAAACTAGAGTTAGCTGTTCTATTCTTTTCCTCTTTTTTTTTTTTTGCTTTGTTTTTTTTTTTTTTTATCTTGTATCAATTTTGCAACAAGTCTGGTGGTTAGTGGAGTTTTATTGAAGGTTTTTATGTTGCGGTTTTTCTAGTTTGATGGAGTTTTATTGAAGGTTTTCATGTTACGGTTTTTGTAGTTTGATGGAATTTTATTGAAGTTTTCATGTTGCGGTTTTTGTAGTTTGATGGAATTTTATTGAAGGTTTTCATGTTGTGGTTTTTGTAGTTTGATTTTGATGATGCATATTATTTATTCCAAAAGTTTACCAAGTTTATTTTGCATAGAAAAAGAGAAGAATTAATTTTAATTTAATATTAACTTTATTTTTCTATTAAAGATCTAATTCATATTAAATTCTATCCCCCAACCCCGAGTATATATCTTGGTTTATAACCTTAAGCAGTGTAATTATATATCCAACTTAACAACCAAAAAATAATGGTCATCCGTAAAAAACTGGACTGATTATAACAACACAGTAAGTGAAACTGTATTTTATTGGCACGAATGTGAAGCATGTACTCCTTAGGGTAATAACATTTTAGTCACACATACAGATACATCTGTATGCACCTGTAGATGTGCTTTTACGTGTGTATGTCTGGACAAACAGATAAAAAGAGGGGGACGGTCGGGACGGACCCTTTTGTTTTCATCCGTGTTGGAACTAAACTTTAGCTTTTTAAAATGAGTTTGCAAAAATAATGAGTTTGCGCTGCGGAATGCTTAAGTCAATCGATAAATAAATAAAATGAATAAGTAAATAAATGCGTAAATAAATAAAGCGGTAAAAGACAAGAGAATTTGTTATAAAAGTTCGGCGATAAATCTCCTACGTCTCCTCTTCCTGGCTAGATAACTTCCAACCGATGTTCCACTAGAACGAATGATCTTGGCATTGAGGGCTCCAAGTTAGCCACAATACAACTCTTCCCGAGTACACAAAGCTCTTCACGAGCACAACACTCTTCACGAGTCTTCTTGGCCTTAAGGGCTTCAATGATAGCCACAACACATGCACCAACTTTACTTGTTGATGACTTTACAATTTCCAACTTGCGTCGGTGTTGGAGGACCTTACAATAACTTAACAAACACATTCACGGTGTACCAACACGAAGAAAACAAGACTCTATCAAAAAAAAAGAATTACAAACTCCAATACAACACAAATGTATGGAGATTGCAATGCTATATGAAATTTGAATTAGCAAAGCTTTGTTGAAGTTTGTAGGCTTGTTTCTTGTCTTCAAAATGCTCCAAAGCATCCATATTTATAGTGTAGGAGGCCCCTAGGGCTCCTACTAGCCGTTGATACACATAAGGCTGAAATCACTCCTCGATCGCCTCGGACATCGCCTCAGGCGATCACCATCGCCGCTCCCCAACTGTCACCATAATACACGCATCGCCTCAGGCGATCAACGACACAAATCAATGCCGTAGCCTCAGCTGGTCAAAATCTTCCATCGCCTCAGGCGAAGTCCACATCGCCGCGTTCAACTCATCGCCTAAGGCGATCAAGCCATCGCCTCGGGTGAACTCCCCCTGCGCGCGAGCCTCGGCGTCGCCTCTGTCGATGTGCGTGGCGATGCCTCGCCTGGCTGCCATCGCCAGGGGTGATGATCACCATCGTCTGGGGCGATCCAGCCCAGAATTTGCACACTTGATTTTCTTCATTCAATCCACTTTCCAACCAATAAATCTGCACACTAAGTAGACACATTAGTATAACAAACACAAGTTTTGTTGATCATCAAAACTCAAAAATAATCCAGAGATAAATTAAAGCATTAAACACAACCATGCGTTTAAGGCTCAACAATCCGCATCGGCCTCGTTGCCCACCAGAAGTGTTAATACGGTTGAAAGTTGACTCGTCTGTCACATATAGGGGTGCTTAACGGGCCGGCTCAATCCGGACCCGGCCCAAAATCGGACCGCTTAGTCCGGTCCGGAACCGGACTAACCGGTCCCGAACCGGTTTGATATCGGACCGGATCGGTTCTACCGTTCCGGATCCGTTATCTTACCGGTTCGGACCAAACGGATCCGGTTCCGGATTGAATCGGAACCGGATCCGTTTTTTAAAAAAAAAATTATTTTTTTTCCGATAAATCCCTTTGTTTTTTTATTTTTATTTTTTAAAAAAAAAAGAAAAGAAAAATCCGGTTCCGGGTTGGAACCGGTCCAACCCGGAACCGATTGGATCGGAACCGGATCCAATCCGGTTCCTTAACGGATCGGTCCGGTTCCAGGATTATCGGATGCGGAACCGGCCGGTTTCGGACCGGACCGATCCGTTAAGCACCCCTAGTCACATATGAACCATATGCGAGCAAGATACCAATTGCTCCAAGGACCACAGTAGTAAGCTGACAAATGATCTTGCTTATACAGACAGGTTGTGGGTATTTTCCTTAAAAATGCAAGGAACGAAATGACCAAAAGTTGTGATTTTGGAATGGGACGTAATTTTAAATGGTCCTCTAAGGAAATTTCTCCTCGATTGAGTTGATCAGCGTGGATCAAACCCATTCCTGCCGAATTATAACCCTCCTACTCTAATTTTTTAGGTTAGTGTCATTCATGTCAACGTCAAACTATGAATAAGATATGAATGATTGATATAGCTTCATGACACTATCACTGAGGTAACATCAAAATTCCCAATTTTCAAGAATCCAAAAAGAAAAATATTAGTCTAACTTCTTTAGTAAGCAAATTAAGATTTTTTTTTTCCGAACTTAACGAGTTTAAAAAAATAGTTATGTTAAAAAAATTTAGAATGAAACTTACTTAAAAGATAATAAAAAATAATTTATTTACAAAACCAACTCTTACAATTTTATACTCTTTTACAGTGAAATTAAAAAATAAGAATGTTTTTTACCATTTTAAATCGAAAAATATCACGACGTCAAAAAATATCATCGTTTACTAACATATAGGCCAGACCGACTGAAAAATTCGATGGGCCTTTCTGAAATGGGCCAGAAAGATCCAATGGATTATTGGGATGTAAGTCCAACAGTCCAATAGCCCAAACTGATCAACCACTTCGTCATTGACTATTTAGTATTGGGACACTTACAAGCCGGTAAGAGTTGTCCCCTAGCTCTGGGGAGAGCACTCGGGAAAGCCGACTGTACCTGCAATAAAAACTTTAATAGTTGTCTAATTGGTAGCACTCGTGTAAGGTCTGGTTTACTTGTTTCATCATCCATCTCCTAAGGGTCTATCTATGCGAAAATGACCTTTCTTTCGAATTCGTATCTTTGGCTAAGGAAGTTTCAGCTTGGCAGCCAGTTTAGACACCAACTTCGGATCGGTAATCCCTTTCTCACGAAGCAAAAACAGATTCTTTGGTTGCAGTGGCACTTCCAGACACCGGATTCCCATACACAAGGGATAGGGATGAGCCAGACCTTAAAGATAGGCATACCCGGTCTAATCAATGCTGGTGCAACCAGAGGGCTATGGATTTTGCTTTCAGGGATGTTAATTAAGGACAAGAAGAGGCTCATCTATCTTGATGACCCTACTGTCTTTTCGAAGCATAGATTTTACCATGTTGCTCCCTTGGTAAGATTCCAAGAGAATAAAACCTGCCACCGAATCCACAAAACAAAGGCTTGCTATCGGGCTGAGAATAGCCCGGCGTTGGGGGAATCTGAGGCTACTTGGGGACTACAGTTTTGGTCAACAATAATTCAACTTAGTCTACCAACAAAACAACAATTCGCTTAGGTCCATTTCCTGTATTAAAATATTTTTTGAGGAATTTTGAAGTATACGATTTAATATTGTGATTTCAATTAAGTCAATGATGTAGTCCAACTTTCCTAATATTTCGTGTTATTACTATCACTCTATTTTAATTTTTATAGTAAAAATTTTATCTTATTTTTATATTATAATTATACAATATATATATAAAATCATATCGTTAAGTTTAGTTCAAACGGATGAGTGAATTTTAATACAACAAAGTTGATTTTTTTTTAAAAAAAAGATAATTAATCATATCCAATAATTTCATAAATTATCCAATACTCCATAAATTAATTTGTTTTATTTTCTATTATATAATTATACACTTATAGTAGAGATATATATTTTTTAGCCTTCCAAAATTAATGTAATTGCTTAACAAACATAGAAGTTGTCATATATGGAAGACGTCATCTGAGATGACAACTTCCATATATATATATATATATATATATATATATATATATATATATATATATATATATATACATACATACATTGAAGTCGACATCTCAGATAACGACTTCAATAAAAAGAATTACATTGACGTCGCCATCTGAGATGACGACTTCAATAAAAAAATAATTTTTTTTATTAAAGTCACCATATGAGATGACGACTTCAATCATTTTGATAAAAAAAATTAGGTTATTTTGTTAAATATATTTTTTTTCGGGTCAAATAATTTAAAAACCCCACATCTGCCTGTTTGAAGAAAACTTCTCCAACAAAATTCAAGAAAAAACCCAAGCCCCAATCCATCTCTAAGAAAAAAACGCCAGAAAATCAAAAGTAAGGATTGATGGCCGGACGGTAATTCTATTTTTTCTTTACCCAATTTCTGCACAAATTGTTTGTTTTCAATTGTGAATCTTCTAATACGTTTTAATCAAACAGTTGGTTGCTGCATTTTCCATTTGCATGCTAACTGTTCAATTTAATCTGTCAACAGGACAACCAATTTTACATTGTCTGTGAATCGAAGAATTACAGGTATAAACATATTAGATTTCTTGGCTTTCAACTATAAGGAAGAGTAGGGTGTATTATTTATTAGAGAATTGGATGCTACTGTTGCATTTTCTATTTTCTTTTCTGATTATGTGCAATTTTATGACTTTATTCTGTGCGATTAAGTATCAAAGATGTATGCATTATGTGACATTTGAAGGTGGATGGAGGATCATTTCAAGAAGCTTTGAGCTCTCCGAAGGATAATGGATATACTGTTGTTCTTTTTTATTCTTCTTGGTGTCCTTTCTCAAGCATTTTCAAACACATTTTTATACTCTCAGTCCCTATATCACATATCAAACATTTGATGGTTGAGCAGTCTTCTAGCATGCCTAGGTGCGTGTTTCTAATTGAACTTCCGCTCCCGCCCCCTTCATTTGTCATCTTCCCCTCCCTAATTCCTAAGTGCATGTTTCGTCTGACCTTGAATCCCTGAGATGTGAATGGTCATTGTAGATCACGGTGGGCGTACTAATTTATTTGCTGTTCATATATAAATCCAAACACAACCTTAGTTTTTGGTCCCATAATATTAAATGCTAAGAAAAGGGTTTCAACTTTGATGATGCACGGTTTAAGCGAGGTCATTGGAAGAATGAACCTAATCCTGAATCATGCAAGTAGTTTATCTTCCTTTACATTAGAGTATTTTTCTTCTTCGAAGGGTTACAGGCTAGATAAGGTCATGTCAATGTGTTCATTTTCTTTGGCTAACTCGAGTGATGGTGCTAGCTGCGACCAATTTTCCATCGGGAATTAATGAAGCATTTCTTATATGCCTTTCTCAAGGAAGATACATGTATGTTTCTAATATTTAATACTGCACTGAATTTTTAATTATTAGCTCATCTATTTTGTTACATAATCAATGCATGTGTTTCACTTATTACATTACACATGTTTCACGTGTGCGCATCGGTTACTAGTAATCGTATAATTCATGACTCCACTCTTATGTATGTTGCATATAAGAAACTGCAAAAAATAGCAATTGTTGAACGCTAGGACCAAAATTCATAATAATTAAAATAAATTAGTAAACTAAACTTAACAATCAAACAAAATTTTCATGGGGATCAGTCCCCATGCATAAATGAGCCAATAAAAATCCACCACGTTCCAGGGCCCCACTACATCACATTCCCCCATTTCCCTCTTCTTCTTATATTCCATAAATTTATTCGTGAGGAAAAAGAGTGGGAAAGAAGCGTAAGAATTTTCTCGCCCAAACCCAATGTTACCATTTCCTTCTTTAAATGGCAAAGCACCACAGACAGCGGGAACGCGTACTGCACCGCCACCTTTACTCAACTGCTTTCTCTCTCTAGGGTTTCCATCTCTCCGAAATCCTCTTTTCCTCCATAAATATCAGTATTCACCTCACCCTCTCGCTGCTTTATATTTTGATCTCTTCGAGTTCTCTGGGAAAGTTCTCTTTCAGCGCTGCTCAGCACCAGCTGGTTGTTTTTGGTGCGGTTTATATTTGGATCTATGTATATGATTTTGTGTACTTTTTTGAGGATTTACGAGTGCGTGTGTGATGATTTATGCTCGATTTCTATGCTTCTTTTTCCAATCTCTTTCAACCATTTTTGTTCTATTTTGTTTTACTAATTTTGTGGTATCAGAAAATATGCACATTTTGTAACTGTCTATTGGAGTTTTGTATAATGTTTTGGTGAAGCTGTTTTGTTTTTATTCTAATTTTGGTTTGTTAGACTTGTATATGGACTCTTTTGGTATGAGAACGTACGGCATGTAATTGTTAGACATGCATGGAGTTGAGCTCTCTCTCAGATCCACATTTTGATACAGGAGATTTGAGGCTCCTAGTTGATTCTATTTACAGTTGGGCCCTGTTTTGAGTTTTTCCTCTTTTACCTTGATACTTTATAGTTGGCGGTAATACTCTATTCTTGAGGTATTTATATAGAAGTAGTATGAAACCAATGGCATTTTGCAAAGTGCAAGTATTCATTCAAAAATATTGGTTCCTGTGAAGTTCGTCTTTGTTTTACATTTTACGTTTGATGGCTTATTTACCCATTCATCCACTCGAATAAATCCAATAAAACAATGGCTAGTTGTTGAAACGATTTATGTTCCCTTTTCCCTTTTTACTTCGTTCCTCAAACAGCATTATTATTCCTGAATCCCTTGGAAACAGTAGTTTGTTTCATGAATTTTGGAACTCCTAATGTTTCTTGATTTGAATTTTCTTTTTGCCATATGGATTTTCGCCACATGATGATTTGGTTAGGAATTTATCTTTAACAAATGTTCTTTGCAGCCAGCTGCTATGGCTCCACCTGTTGAGAAGTCAATCAAATATGATGCTCGAGAATCATCACATCCACCCCTTAACGAAAGAATACTGTCTTCCATGTCTAGGAAAACTGTCGCTGCTCATCCTTGGCATGATCTTGAGATAGGCGTGTAACCTTAATGTCCATCGTCGTACACAAAGCATGAAGCAAAATAAATTTGATCTTTTTCTTTTCTTTTTTTCTTATGCAGGACCTGGAGCACCAATTGTTTTCAATTGTGTATGGTCATTGAACTAATATACGTTTCTTTTCATTTTCTTACTTAGCCTGATAATCTAGAGTAAACCATGTGAAAAAGAGTTGTTCCTTTTTTCTTGAACTTATATGCAAATTGACTATTCAAGTTTAAAACGTGTCATTTACATTGCGCTTCTAGCCTCAAGCATACACGAGCTTCACGTGTGCGCAAGAAAGTTGTGATGTTTTAGCATATTGTAGATGTGATTTGAAGATCGCAGCTGACAATGTGATTTCAGCCTTTTACTTTGGGAAATTGAACTTTCAACGTTTCAATGGTTGAATTGAAAATGGTTACTTTTTTCTGACTGTACCAGCCTGACCACTTCTTACCTTTAGCTTTATTAACACTTTCCTTTGGTAGTCCGCTTTGCATGGAGAATGGGTCGGTCTTAGTTCACTAGCCTTCTCATATTTTTGAAGCTAGTTTTCACTACCCATGGATTTCTATTAGCATACTATCTCTATCTCATCTCTTAATGTAGTTCTCCTCCAATATTTTCACACTTGCTCTGTTCATGTTCATCTTTACATATATGTTGCATTAGACGCCCAATGGTCTACATATCAATTTCCTTATTCTAACCTAGGTTTGTATGCACTCTTTTGCCTCCTGCACGATGTATTTGATTGATTTTAACATTGAAGTGTTAGGTTTTAGAGTCGTGTTCAAGTTCATGTATTCGGATTGAAATCACGCAGCATTCACCGGATAAATTGCTGTGAAGTTCATAAACTTGGATTGAAATCAGCATTCACTTGGATAAATTGCATATTTATTTTTTAAGTATCAGTAGTTATGCAATGCAATGCTATTGAGATTGACTCATAACATGTGAATTGGTCATTGTATGTGTTTATTGCATATTGTATCAACACTCTGCACTAAAAATCAGCTCAGCTTTATGTTGTCAATTGAACATTTATACCATGCTGGTTATGCTGGGAAATCTTGATTCGCTTTGCATCACATACTTATCAACCTACAATGCTTAATACATGTAGGTGGTTGAGATAGGTAAGGGTGGTAAGGTGAAGTATGAACTCGACAAGAACACAGGTCTTATCAAGGTATTAGGCCAATCTGCACGTACCTCTAGTCATGTTGGGTTTTTATTATATATATTAAGATTATAATACATTTGCATCTGCAGGTTGATCGTGTTCTTTACTCATCAGTTGTGTACCCCCATAACTATGGCTTTATCCCCCGCACGCTTTGTGAAGACAACGACCCAATGGATGTATTGATCATAATGCAGGTGTGCAGTTCTCTCCCAAATACCTTTACTGTGAACATGTGTGGATTGTTTGTAAGTTTCCAAGAAATACAGGACTTTTGTTGCTTAAAAAAATGAGCCACCACGAAAGTTGATTGATTGTTTGTAAAACAAGTTCCATGATGTGGTGTTATGTCCCTGGGTTTTGGATCGTGTTATGGGTCCTTTTAGGCAATAATCATTCAAGTCCGATAAGTCTTGTTTATTCGACTTACGACCTTGACAACCTATGATGAGTGAATTGTGGTTGAGGCTCGATGAAGAGAACATCCGATCTAATAGAAAATTGTTTGGGAAAAGTTCTTATTTTATTGCTTTCTTCGAGCCCTTTAAATAGAGGCTGGAAACAAGAATCCAAATCAAAGATACGATAACACAAATTCTAGAGATAATGACCAAATAAATAAGATACCAACAAATCATAAAGATAATAACCAAATCTAATCTGCCCATGAAAACTTAAAAAACAAATAACCAAATCCTAATTTGAAAATGATGCTATCTTGTGGAAGGTGGTCGTGAGTCACGTGACTCTTTTCCATGGTATGTCCGTGACATTACCCCCCCATGAGGAGCACTTTGTCCTCAAACTCGGAAGGAAATTCTTCATCGTTTGTGTCACTGGTGTCCTGAAATCCCTCTAGCCAGAAAAGGTGCATACATTTATGGCCTGATGTGTACACTTGATCACAATTAAAACACAAACCCTTAGCCCCGCGTTCTTCCATTTCAATGCGTGACGGTCGTCGTACATAAGGGCTGGCCGATGGAGTATTGGTGGTTTCTGGTTGTTGTTCGTATGTTCTGGTTGCTGCGAATCATGGCGTCTTTCGTAGAGTCGGGCTAAGTGCATGGCCATAATCAAGTTCTGTGGGTTATGGATTAACACCTCAATCGCAATGTATTCTTTCAACCCGCTTATGAAAATTTCAATCTCAAGTTCCTTGGATAGCGAACTCACTAGGGCTGATAGTTGTTCATATTTTCGTTGATATTCATCCACACTTGCTGTTTGTTTGAGTTTGGATAATTCGCCCATAATGGTGCAGCGGCTAGTTGGGCCGAAGCGGAGATTGCAATGTTCCATGAATTGTTCCCACCTTAGATTCTGAATGTCGCGTTCCAGTTTAAGGAACCAAAGTCGTGTGTCCCTTTCAAGATGGAAGGAAGCAAGACCAACCTTCTCATCATCGGTCGTGTGTTGATGGCAAAAGAAGTGCTCGCAGCTGTTGACCCAACCCAATGGGTCCGAACGTCCGTCATATTTGGGAAAATCCATTTTAGAATACTTTGGCACAAAAGCAGTTTTTCGCCTGTATTCCTGTCGTTTACCATCCTAAGAAGCAGAGCTGGTGCTGCCGCGTTCCTGATGCGTGCCAATCTCTGAATGAACTGTAGCCAATCCCACGGATAGTTCTTCCATTTGTGCACGGAGCGCTCGTTGGTTCTGCTCCTGAATTTTCTTGTCCTAGGCGTACATCTTCAGAAAGGATTCAAAATGCTTCTAGAAGGATGTGTTATCAACCATAACGCCTATCTCTGATGCAAGTTTGTTATGTCCATGGGTTTTGGATCGCGCTATGAGTCCTTGTAGGCAATAATCATTCATGTCCAATAAGTCTTATTTATTCGACTTACGACCTTGACGACCTATGGTGAGTTTGAGGCTCGATGAAGAGAACCTCCGATCTTATAGAAAATTGTTTGGGAAAAGTTCTTATTTTATTGCTTTCTTCGAGCCCTTTAAATAGAGGCTGGAAACAAGAATCCAAATAAAAGATACGATAACAACAAATCCTAGAGATAATGACCAAATAAATAAGATAACAACAAATCATAAAGATAATAACCAAATCTAATGTGCCCATGAAAACTTAAAAATCAAATGACCAAATCTTAATTTGAAAATGATGCTATCTCGTGGAAGGTGGTCGCTAGTCATGTGACTATTTTCCATGGTATGTCCGTGGCATGTGGCTACTTGTTATTCCAACATTGGACTTCTAAAGAAGATCAGTTTACGGTTTTAGCAACTCTAAACTTTAGAAGTCACATGAATGTGCTGTTATCGTATATATCAGTGGCAAGGACAGTGATCACATTATTTTTTATATGAAGAGATTTTGTGTTGCTAGGCTTTGCACGCATGGCTCCTCAAATCCCATTGGTTGCACCTTTAAACACTAAGTGTGCAGCGGCATGTTTTATGAAAATGATGTACATCGCACCTTCGTATCCTTTCAAGGCTTTCATATGAAACAATGTAAATCAAGCGCCTCCGAGCTTTTCAAAGTAGAAAAGTGAAGATTTAGACCTACTTTATGTGAAATGGGATTGCACATTCATATTTCAAAAATTACTCACGTTAATGTACATCATCTGAGTTGTGCCTTCACTTTTTGAAATCTTCAAAAATGATAGTACGATATGGAAGACATAATTTCTGATTCCACTTTGGAAGCCATAATAATCTTTCATCTTTTAATTATTTCCGCAAACATAAAACAGGAACCAGTTCTTTCAGGGTGCTTTCTCAGGGCTAAAGCAATAGGTCTTATGCCCATGATTGATCAGGTATGCATACCAATATTTTGACAAGTCATACTAGAATCTCGAAAACAAAAGAATTAACTTGTTATTGGAAACAGGGAGAGAAAGATGATAAGATAATTGCTGTCTGCGCTGATGATCCTGAGTATCGGCATTATACAGACATCAAAGAACTTCCACCGCATCGCTTGGCTGAGATCCGCCGTTTTTTTGAGGATTGTATCCTTCGTGGATAATCAATTTATGTTGCAGATTTTTCTGTTGACCAAATGGTTTCTGGTTTTTACTGGAAGATTTACTGCACGATGTGTTCTGTATATTGATTACTGAACTTCACGCATTGTCTTGTTACCTTAACTATCAAACAGACAAGAAAAACGAGAACAAGGATGTTGCAGTCGATGAATTTCTTCCAGCCTCGAAAGCTTACGAAGCTATCCAGGGTTCCATGTAAGTGATTGCTTATATATCTATAAAAGCAATCGCCACATAAGTGCTAAACCCCAAACATTTCTTCAGTTTCACTGCTTATGTCTTCTTCAAGTTCATATATGTGGTAAATGAATTAACTCCCTCGCAACTTTTCACCTCCAGGGACCTATACGCAGAGTATATCGTGGAGAACCTACGACGGTAATTCACTTATCACTTAAATGGGAAGAGTTGTTGGTCGTAATATCAAGAACTGATTATTTCAGTGTCCTTCTTTGGTTAGAAAAATCCGTATAAGGTTGCAGTATTATATGATCGGCGAGAACTTATCTCTTAATAGATTGTTTTAGTAAAGTTCTCCACGAAGATGTCCACTGTAAGCCCTATAAACATAATATTTAGTTATTTGCTTCGTAAAATATGGATGCTTGACAAATCATGTTTTCTTTCAGTTTATGCGATCCGTGTGACCATTTTATCCCTTTGGGTTGGATATTTGAATTGTCATTTTAATTATTCCTAATATCTTATTTTATTTGGTAATACTATCTCCAAACTATCGAGTTTCATGACAGCATTTCTATTAAATTGGCGTGGGAGAGATCCACCAAGTGATTAATTTTTGGGGGGTGTAGTGAATTTTTTGGCTTTTATCTTAATTACTCCTATTATTTTTCCATGCCTATTTTAAAGGAGTAAAGATTAATAATTATTTTTGAAATCATGTATGATAATCCATCATTTGTAATTTATTTTTTTTATAATAATTTTTTTTTAGTGGTAATTTTTTTCAACTTAGTTTAGATTGTAAAAGTTAATGTATATTTATGCTAAAAAAAGTTAAATGTATATGAATATTAGTATATGAACTTATATTTCATCTAATATTTCACAGAAACTGTGTGCTGGAATACTAGTTTCCATTATGGATTTTTGTTGGATAATGAACTTGGCTTTATTTCCTACGCTCAATTTGTGTTATCTAAGCATTTTAATTTTATGCTTAAAACTTGAATTTGCAAGATATTAAGTCTTGAATTCAAGTTTTCTAAGATTTATATGCTTAAAATATAAATAGTGAATCGAATGCCACAATTATTTTACTAGGCGTTGTTCTCTCTTAAATTTGATTTTATTTAAATTTTCAAAGCATTATACACTTAAAGTTCGAACTTGCAAGACATAAAATCTTGAATTCGAGTTGGGTAAGTTTGTACGCTTAAAATACAAAATAGTGAATCTTATTCGAAAGTATTGTCCAAGTTTTAAAAATTGTAAGCAAGCGCGCTTAAATCAAAATTTTGAAAGAAATGAAATCTTGAATTTTGATTTATAAATTTATAACGCTTAGAATTTGAAACTTGAAAGATGAACGCAATAAATCTTGATAAGTTCGAGAAATCCAAAATTGTGTCGGAAATCAATTCTATTGATCAACCATTTTTTATGTCCCATAGGAAATAATGGAAATCCTTATGAATTAAGGATTACTACAAATATTGAAAATGTGTGGGTGTCTGATTGAAGTAAGTCATAACAAGTGTCAAAGTAATGACATGAAAAATTTGACAAAACTATGTTCTCAAAACAAGTGTGACGAAAGTTACACACATGAAGTATATGTAAGTATATGCTTATAAGTTGATGATATGCTCATTACAGGAAGCATTATAGAGATCATCATAATAACGAAGAAATATTGATGAAACATTTTGACATGATAAATGTTGATGCAACAATGTCAAAATTGGAATTGAAGTTTCCAAGACGAATTCTCATGTTTAATTCTAGTTTCAAATTTTTAAGCTTTGCGATTAAAATTCATGTTTGTAAGAAATAAAATCTTGAACTTGGATTTTCCAAGAATAATTGCGCTTAAAATTTGAATTGTGAATTAAAACCGAGAATTTATTATAGTTTCAAATTTTATAAGCTGTAACAGAATTCGAAACCCGAGAGATCCTTAAATGAATTGGATATCTGACACAAAATGGTTATGTATTAACAATTGGTAACACTGTTGTGTCATGGAAAAGGAAACGAAGGTAATTCTCTAAACAAAAGTGTACAGTTAAATCCACTATGAATTCAAATTCATAGCGCTGGATAAAGTAGAGAAGAAGCCAAAGGGCTTCGATGTTTTTGTTAAGTGAAAATTTCTTGTTGGCAAAGAGGAATAACAAAACCGCTATAATGAAGGACTAAAAATCCAATAATGGTAATTTGTTTACTATTGGAAATGACTCAATGTTGTGAAAATCTTCTAAGCAAACATATATATATATATATATATATATCTCGGTCCACAATAAAATCAAGTTCATTGCATTGAGTAATATCGGAGAAGATGTCGAATGGCTTCAAGGTTTTTAGAAGAGATTTCATGTTGGAAAGAATATGTGCCTGCAATTATAATACATTGTGACAACTAATATAATGTAGACAGAGAAAAAGATAGTATGTATAATGGTATGTCTCAACTTATATAAGTCGTACACATTATCTCTATATGCATAATATTAATTGGTTATGTGAGAAAACCGCTGATCCGATTATGAATGGTTAACCAAGAGATCATGTAAAAAGTTTATCGAGTGGAATATGATTAAAACCCTATACTCAAAAGCTCATAGTGGATATCCAACTTTGTTGACTTGAGATCCCAAGATCTAGGTTTAAAAGGGACAACCAAATTATGAGATTGTATAAACACATTGGAGATCAATAAACACTCATTCCTATGATATGGGGTGTAACCTGCAAAAAGAGTACGATGATAGACAAAAGGCATTTAATGATCCCTAAGATATATTAGAATATGTCGGAGTATAGCGAGATACTCTTATAGGAGATCACATACGTAAGTGCAAAGTGTGACCGCTTCAAAGTTGGAAATCACTTGTAAAACCAAACGAGGGTCCATGGTCGAAACGGACAAACCGTAAGAAGCCAATACGAAGATTAGAATTGTTATGGTGTATGTCAAATTGTCTCAGTTTAAGCCAACGACTAAATAGTTCAAAACTACAAGTTCACTATTAAATCAAGTAAATCAGATTTAACATACTACGAAAAGTTCAAAGCCGCGAGCTACTTCTCCAAATGGTATTACAATTCGCTAAAGGCGCTCATTTGCGTTCATGCATTAATTTAATGCATGAAGGGGATTGTTGAAAAAAAAATGCTCAATGAGTTGAAGTTATGTATGCAAAAGTAAAAAAAAAATACGAAAAAGGAACAAAACGGGATACTCAAACTGTCCGGGAAAAACCCGGGCAGCAAGGGTGGCACCGAGGCGCCACTCTGCCTGGAATTTATTCCAGGCTGAGCATGTTGCACCTATGCGCTGCGTGTTCTGCCTGAACGTCCAAAAATCGATTTTTGTGAAGGGTTGTGTAGCCTTTGGCATATTGATGCGTTTTTCATGGAAAATGCATCCAATAGATGTATTTTCGTGGCATCCATTGATGCACTATATATAGAACAACTCCCTTGAGAATTAAAAACACTTTTGCAAGATCAAATTCAAGTTTGAGAGCAAAATTTCTGCATATTCATATTGTTAATCTCTTGTTCTTTGCTGAGTTTAAACATTCGTGGTTTAATGATTCGTGATTTGAAGTGTTTCTATCATGAATCATAGTCGTTGTATCTTGGTACCATAGTGGGGCAATATCGTTTCAATGACAGAGATTAGAAATCTCGTCTCGGCATTCATCTTTCAAAATCATTATTTTGCTTGCTTATATTCCAAAGATATATATATATAGATGATTTCGGGGGCCAAAAATTGGGTTTTTAGCTGGGGCATTATGTTCCTCGTGTATTTAATTTGGCAAATTGGCCACTTATTGGTGAAACGTGAAGTATCGCGACATCGACTCCACATTATTATGGTAGGTTGCTACAAAATTTAGTAAAAGTTGGTTACCATGGATTTTATGTCTGCAACTCTTGTTTAAGATTTTCAATAATATTCTGTCTTCGCATATATCTAATTAACTCAAATATAATGCTTTAAATAAATTTGTAATGATTAATAATATCATCACCAACAAACTGCATTTATGATTAATTTGGGGATGTCCACAACCAATTATTTTGCTTTGTGGGGTCCGTTATCCCATAAATACTCCCACACGTGGCTGTATTCACTAACCGTTCATTTCATGGCACAGTCTACGCTCTCCACGTGGCATCAGGTCCCCAATAAGAAAATGAGACTCAATCTGATAGCACTATTTTATACATACATAATTCAAATTTGATTTGAATACATGATATTCAACATAGTAATCTCAAAAGGATATCGAGTCCGACTCAGATCTGTTGTTTTTCCAATCTACATCAAAGAGAGAATCCAAGGTAAAGGCCGAAAGGTGTCGGCAACAGCCCAACACCAAAGTTCCGCCGGAAGCACCAAGCACACATCAAGGATAGCACACGGCCAGCACCAAACACACGCCTATACCACACACACAGCCAGAACCAAAACACACGGCCAGAAGGCCCAAAACCACCACTCACCAAGAGCACACACAGCACTCACCGGACAGAACCACTCCATCAAGCGCACAAAGCACTCTGAACACGACAACCGGAAGAGATGGAATTCTCAAAGAGATGAGGCGCACGTACTCAGGTTTAGAGGAGGCGTATGTATTGAGAGTGAGGGGATAGAAGGAGGCGTGCGTTTCAGACTTCTCTTAGTGGGGGAGGATTAGTTTAGGTTTAATTATAAGGGGTTAAAGAATTAATGGGCTTAAGTAATTGTGGGCTATTAATTGGGCCACAATACCCAACAAATCTCCACTTTGGCCCAATACCGATTTCTCTTCAGACGTAGACGTAGGGAAAACACACAAGCAGACATCATCATCGTCTTATGGTCCCCACAATACACAAAGTAATTGTGTGAACTAAATTCCTTCAAAACACAAAGTAAAGACAAGGAAAATAATAACAAGCACATAACAAGTTAAAGTGGGAAAGTAACAATGGTAACAGTTTTGTAACGAGCACAAATCAGGTTATAAAACACTAACCAAAGGACTACACATGCATCAATCACCAGTACCAAATTTTAAAATTCTTAAACATGATTGAAATTTACTAAGAGGCAGACACTTAGTACCCATATCAGCAAGATTAAATTCGGAAGGTATTTTCTCAAGATAAGCTAAGTCTTTGACAACAACATCTCTAATGTAATGAAACCTAACATCAATATGTTTAGTTATATCATGAAAGACTGGATTCTTACATAATTGTATTCCAGATTGTGAATCAGATAACACAGCTATATCACCTTCAAGCAAGCCACTTTCAGAAATCAATCCTTTTAAACAAATAACTTCTTTTAAAGTGTCAGTTACAGCAACATATTCAGATTCCGTTGTAGACAAAGCAATTATATGTTGTAACTGGGATAACTAATGCAAGCACCACACAAAGTGAACACATAAGATGTAGTAGATTATCTGTTATCCCTATCATTAGCATAGTTAGAATCCACACAATCTTTTAGTTTAACACCTTTAGAACACTTAGAAAAACTCAATCCATAATGCACAGAGTGTTTCAAGTACCTCAACAGCCATTTAACATCATTCCAATGCACCATGCAATGGTTAGACATATACCTACTTAAGCAACTAACAACATAAGCTATATCAGGCCTAGTACTAACCATCAAATACATAACAAATCCTATTGCATTTGAATAAGGCACATTCTTCATAGAATCAAAGTCAAAATCAGATTTAGGACGTTGATCTTTACTCAACAAAAAATGAGCAGCTAATGGCACATTAACAGGCTTAGCATCTCCTAAGAGTTTCATGTCAAATTTTTCACTTAGACATTTCTTAACATGCTCAATTGATTTCAAATAGGGACTAGCAATTAAAGTCATCCACATAAATCAACAGGAATATAGGCAAAACTACTTTATCCTTAGAATACAAGCAATGATCATATGAGATTCTTATAAAATTTAAGGAAAGCATACACTCATCAAACTTCTTATTCCATCTAGGGGATTGCTTTAGACCATACAAAGATTTCTTGAGCAAACACACATTTTCAGGGTTTTTAGAATTAATAAAACCTCCAGGTTGCTTCATATAAATCTTTTCTTCACGGTCACCATGCAAAAAGGCAGTTTTTACATCCATTTATATAAGTTCCCAGTCAAATTGAGCAACAAGAGAAAGCATAATTCTCACAGTAGTGAACTTAACAGCAAGAGCAAAAATTTCAGTGAAGTCTACACCTTCTTTTTTAGTAAAACCTTTAGCTACAAATCTAGCTTTGAACCTAACATAATCATTTTGATTCTTAACCTTAAACAACCATTTGCAATCAACAACAGAGCAATTAACAGATTTAGGAACAAGAATCCAAGTATGATTCACAATCAAAGAATGCATTTCTTCTTTCATAGCACACAACCAGTCTTTAGGATTCTTAGATTTCAAAGCTTCGTTGTAGGTTTTAGGTTCACAGTTATCAATTGATTCAAACACATTGAACACATAAGAAGCAAGCTGAAAGTCACTTAGCTTAGCAGGTTTCCTTATGTTTCTCCTAGCCCTATCTCTAGTCAATTGATAATCATGCAAATCTTCTTGTTCATTAGCAATTAATTCATCATGCACAACAGGGTCATGTTCAACAACAATATCATGATTCAGGCATTTGTTCATTAACAGGCAAGCTCACATGATTTTCAGCAAAAAGGCACATTGATATCATTAACATGAAGCACACCATACAAATGCTCCACCCGGCTAGGAGTAGCACTAGACTCAGACTCATCAACAGGCACAGAAGCAAGCAAGCAAAGTAACTCATTGAAAATTATATCCCTACTTATAATGCTTTTAAAACCAGGTTCACTTATTAGCCATAGTCTATATCTCTTAACTCCCTATGAATAACCTAGAAAGACACACTTAGTAGATCTAGGTTCAAGTTTATCACCTTTCCTAAGCAGAGCAACCAAACACTTTAAGATTAGAAAAATTAAGTTCTTTACCAACAAAAACAGATTCAGGACACAAACCATTTAAAGGCACAGAAGGAGATCTATTGATCAGGTAAGCATCTGTCACAATAGCTTCACCCTAAAACTTCTTTGAGAGGCCAGAAGATGCAATCATACTTCTAACTTTCTCAATGAGAGTCATATTCATCCTCTCAGCCACACCATTTTGCTGAGGGATATATGGAACAACCTTGTGCCTTTGAATCCCAGATTCATTGCACAAATTGTCAAACAAAGAATTACAGAACTCAAAGTCATTATCAGTTCTAAGTTTCTTAATCTTTTTACCAGTTTGGTTCTCAATTAAAGTCTTCCAATTTTGAAACTTTTCAAAAGCATTGATTTATTTTTCATTAGAAAAACCCATACTTCTCTAGAAAAGTCATCAATCACAGATATGAAGTATTTATTACCATCTTGTGTAGGAACACTAGAGAGACCCCACACATCAGCATGCAAGTACTCAAAAATCACAGAACTCTTAGTCACATTAGGGGAGGGAAAAATCGGGAATTTAACTATTTGTTGTTTGCCATAAACACAAGAATCACATAAAGGCATGCAAGAAAACTCGTCTTTACCAAAACAACCTTTTTTTTGCAAAATCTCTAGACCATTAGCACTCATATGACCTAATCTTCTTTGCCACAGATCAGTCAAGTCATCAGTCACAGAATTCACATTATCATACACAGATTCAGTTTTGCAAACATAAAGGTTTCTTTTCTTTTCAGCTTTGAAAACTACCAAAGAACCATTTAAGATTTTCATTATTCCATTTCCCCATTTGCCATCAAGACCACCAGATTCTAAAGCAGCACAAGACATCAAATTATTGCATAAAGCAGGAACATGTCTCACATCTATTAGAGTCAAAGAATAACCAGAATTGTTTCTCATTAGCCATAGAAACAGAACCATTTTCAACTTCTTTATAGTTAGAAAACAAATTTCTAAGTGGTGACATGTGTTAAGAGCAACCAGAATCAATTAGCCATTCATTTTCATACACAGTAGATGAATGCACAGAATTCATAAAATCACATAAACAAGTCATCATAAAAATATCACCCGAGTTTTCACCAGATGAAGAAGCATGATTCACTTGTTCATAAGATTGGTTGTTATCATGATGTTTCTGGTTTTCCTTTTTAGGACAGCCTTTAATAAAGTGATTAGGATCACCACAGTTAAAACACCTTATGTTTTTAGGCCTAGACTTAGACATAGTCTTGTTTTTCCTCTTGTTCTTACCATTATTCCGATTTTGGTTATTATCATTTTTATGATTGTTGTTATACCTATGTTGAGACCTACCTCTAACATGCATAACTTCACCTGAATTTTGCTTACTACATTTGTTCACTTTTAAATCTAATTATTTGCTCGTAAGACAATTAATCGCAGTGTCAAGTGTAATTGAATCTCTGCCATACTTAATAGCATATTTGACATCACTATAGGTCTCAGGAATAGCATTTAAAAGCACAATAGGAGTATAATCATCAATATTCTTATCTCCAGTTAACTTAATATCTTGAATCAATTTGGTAAACACATCAAGGTTCTCATCAACATCTTTGTTCAAGTCAAGCTTGAATCTGAAATTTCGAGTAAAAACAATTTACTAGACAAAGAGGTTTCCGTATACAACTCTTCTAATGTTTCCCAAAGAAGTTTAGCAGAAGAAGTTTACCACATTTTCTAAGCACACAGTCAGATAGATTCAAGATTATGGAAGAGTAAGCAAATTCATCATCTTCAGCTTTCTTAGCAGTGGTTACATCATCAGCATAATTATCACATATACCCTTAAACACTTTCTGTTGAATCAAAGTTCCTTTCATTTTCTGTTCCCAAATAGAAAAATTCGATTTCCCATTAAAATGTTCCATATTATAGCTAGAAATAGAAGCCATCGCACACATGCAAAATAAGGCATACTAAATCACAGGCTAACAGCTTACACAAAGTAAGCAGCAGAAGCAGGACCACACAAAATAGGCACAGAGAAAAAACCGAAAGTTTTAGACAATTTTAATATTTCAGTGAGCCACACTGAAAAACACAGAATCACACAAATCCCTAGTTTTCTACAAGCAAGCCTCAGAACCTATGACCTAGACGCTCAACAAAGCAGTAAAAGTTTTAGGGTTCAAGCCAATCACTTACAACCCAGAGGCCAACGCACTGGGGTTTTTTCCATCGAAAAGCTGAACCAGCGCAGAATTTGAACCGTCGAACAACCGTTGTTCACCCACCAGGCGCGATTAGCCGCTCTGATACCACTGTTATGTGGATATTCGCATTGGCATCGACATGTGTACCTGCAAAACAAATACAAATACACAATATGCAAATATAATACTAATCTCAAAAGGATATCGAGTCCGGCTCAGATCTGTTGTTTTCCCAATCTACGTCACAGAGAGAATCCAAGGTAAAGGTCGGAAGGTGTCAACAACACCCCAACACCAAAGTTCTGCCGGAAGCACCAAGCATTCAACAAGGATAGCACACAGCTATCACCGAACACACGCCTATACCAAACACACGGTCAAAACCAAAACACACGGCCAAAACCACTACTCCCCAAGAGCACACACAACACTCAGCGGACAGAACCACTCCATCAAGCGCACAAAACACTCTGAACACGACAACCCTCACACACGCTGAACAATAAAGGAAGAGCTGAAATTCTCAAAGAGAAGAGGTGCACGTACTCAGGTTTAGATGAGGCGTACATATTGAGAGTGAAGGGATAGAAGGAGGCGTGCGTCAGACTTCTCTTAGTGGTGGGAGGATTAGTTTAGGTTTAATTATAATGTGTTAAAAAATTAATGACTTAAGTAATTGTGGGCTATTAATTAGGCCTCAATAGCCAACAAATTCTTTCTCCTCCCCTAAAAATTTGAAAAAAGGAAAAAAAAAAAAAGCTCAAATGGTTGAACTAATCCTATAAATGACAAAAACATTTGTAATTTAAAACAAAAAATCCCAATATAATCTAAAATTATATTTATATATGGAGAAATAGAAAAAAGAGTATTGTCAAGTTTTTGTAAATAGGAATGCAGTGATACATAAAAGGTGGTTTCTCCAGCAGATTTCAAACCAACTCCTCGCGGTCCCCGATTAATGTCCGCTACCATCCTTAACTCTCTCTACACCAGTGCATATCTCTCTCTTATCCGATTCCTCCAACGGTATGTTGTATTGTACAGCGGAGTTCTTTTTACTTTTTATTTTCTACGTGTTTTCGGAGTATTGAAAAATCTACTCAAGGGGACTATTTTTTTTATCTTGTAGGTGTTTAAATTGAGCTGAGGAGAAGCCAGGTTTTTAATGGCGGAGGATTTGCGAGGTTTTGTGGAGCTTTTCCAGAAAATTCGGATCTGATTTTTGAATTTTTTGTCTGTCCTGCTTCTCGGAAACTTCGGCGTCGTTATTCGAAAAAGAAAAAAAAATTCATTATAAAATTATTTTAAATTTTTGTTTGTCTCTCGCTGTCGGGTTTGGTTGGAAATTTTGGAAAGGAAAATGGAGAGAACGCGACACAGGAAGTCCAAAAGTGCTTCTGGCATAGATGGTATTGTTTCAATGATTTGCTATTTGTCGTTTAAAATTTTCGATCCATTAGCTACCAATTATGTGATTTCATAAGTTTTGCTTTTGAGTCTTTTTTAAAGTATTAGTTTTCATGTATAAATTAGGAGGAGGATGAAGTTGAACATCTTCTCCTTCTTTGTCCTGTTGCACTTGCCCTCGAAGAGAAACATAAAAAAACCGAAATTTTCATTCTCAGGATCCTGATGAATCCAGACGCTGGGCGTATTACTTACCTCAATTATGCGTGAATTTAGTGAATGAGATTGAGCTCATTATTGATTTTGTTCATGCTGTGTCTAAAATATTTTTTTTAGTAAGAGTTTGGACGTGGGATCATCACTCTCAGTTTATTAGCATTTTTTGTTCCCCCTTGGAATTCTCTACTTAAGTCCTCCAGGGTAACTGTACTAAATCTATCAGTTGAAGCAAAAAAAATCATTCTCAGGAGTTGATATCTGAACATACAAAGCTCTTTCCGTGACGAATTTCAATATTATTTTTAATGGCTAATTATGTTTTTTTGTTATTTTTTCCAAACCCTTCGTGGGTTAGATGGCTGATAAATATGTACTTTCTGCAGGAAATAGGCAGACTCAGAAGCAGAAGGATGGCTCGAGATTTTCTATGGATTCTCGTGGTTATATTGATGGAAGCACTAAGAATGATATGGTGAGTTTAACTTTGCTTTGGTCTCTATGATTTGGCCGTCAGAAATTAGAAATATCATTTGTTATTTTGCTTAAATGCTGCCGTGGTTCGGAAACTTGCTAATTTAACTTGGCCCCAGCCATTTGTACTGGAATTAGGCCAAAGCACCTCAGGACCAGCCACTGGAACACCAATGAAGGAGTTACTGGCATGTGAACTAGCAAAAGAAGTTGAACCAAAGAGACGCTCGCCAAGTATTATTGCCAAATTGATGGGTCTTGAAGGGCTTCCGTCCCCTGGTCATGTTCATAGACAACAGAAACGGTTACCACAAAACCATCAGCCAAAAAATCATTCAATTAAAGAATACAGGAATACCCTACTCCATGATGGGAGATCAAACAGCAGAAGTCCAATGGAGCAGCTAGAATATAAGGATGTTTATGAGGATCTGGAAGCATCGCATGTAGTTAATCAGCGGCGTTCATCAAGATGGAGTGCAAGCTCAATGCTTATGAAACCTGAGAAGGTACTCAGTCAACAGAAGTTTATGGATGCAAAACATCTTTATGCTGATAAAAAGTTTCAGCATTTGAAAGAGATGGATGGCACCTTAGATTTGCTAGATTCCAGTAAGACCATGTTGCTGAAATTTCTAGAGAAACCAGATTCTTTAGTTGTGAATAATTTGCATGATCTGCAAGTCGATCATTCCTGTTTTCTTCATGGTCACATGGCAGTTCTGAAGCCATCGGATCATGCAAATGACAGCAATAGCAGGGCATGGAAATCAGTCAGAGATATCTCAACTAAACATGACATCTATTCTCATCCAAAACGCGAAGACGATCTTCTTCTCGACCCACACAATTGCCATATAGCTCATATTTCATGCAAGTCATCAAAGGTTCGACCAGAAGGCAACAGCACAAAAAAGATGCTTCCCACGAGGATCGTTGTTCTGAAGCCAAATATTGGGAAGGCTCGGAATGCTGGTGCACCTCTTTCACCACCTGATCACTTGCATGATCATCTCCCACATTTCAGGAAAATGAATGGATATTCAAGTTTTAAATGTACTGAGCCAGTATCATTTGGTAGGAAAGATTCATCTGATAATATGGGATTCACAAAGCTCATGTCAAATGAAGCCAGAGAAAAAGCCAGGGAAATTACAAAACGAATGAAAAATGCTTGTGATGGGACGATGGATTTGATGTCTTCTGGGTTCAGGGGATATGCAGGAGATGTGAGTTCATATGATTCTTTTGAAACTGAATCTGATAGTGATTCAGAGATGTTTAAGCTGCTGTTGTCTAGAAATTCTTTTGATGGCAGGTGTGGATACCCATATTCTAATTCTGTTGAGTCCCATTTCAATATAGAGACAAAAAGGAAACTATCTGAGAGGTGGAAAATGGCTCACAAGTATCAAGATGCCGAAATTGTTGCTAAGGAGAGGTCACTAGGTGATATACTTGCCAGGCGTGATAGAGAAACTAAGCCTAAAATTTCATATGCTAAGACGAGTCTCAACGGTACAAGCAAAGAACTTGGCAGCAATAATGGAATTGCTAAGTGGAATGGTCCTTCAGGGATCAACTTTAAGGATGCTCGAAAGGATGAAACAAAGAAAACTTCATCTAGATCAAGATCACTTCCACCATATAGTGATGGAAGAAGCCAGAGAAGAAGCACACGCCGCGATGCTTTGCCTGTAGCCAAAAATCCGGTAAACAGTGATACTGTTAGTTATGATAGTAGTAAGGTTTTGAAGGCAAATCTATGTTTGAAAGAAGGTACTTCGTCCAAAGATTCAAAATCTCGGATCAAGAAGCCTCTTCCTTGTATGAACAGACCTATTAAGGATCTACATTCTTCATTAGAAGCCAATTTGGAAATCCAAGGCAAGGCGAAGATTGTGAACTTATCCGAAAAACAACCCATGTTTCAGACTCCAGAGCTAGAATCCTCACCTGTGGATGAAGACTCTGCTTCCTGTAACCAAGAAGATACCCTTTTCCAGGTTTGGACGTTCAATATTCATTGTACTTACTGTATGACTGGAAAATTGTATGAGCATTTCAGTCTCTGTGGACTTGTCTCTATCATTCTCTGTTCCTCCCCTATTTTATAGGTTTTGTCCTAATTCTTATTTCTTTTTTGCCTGTCTTTCGCCTCATATGTATTCAATAGCAGTTCTCATGGATAATCTTGTGGACAGGCGTTATCAATTTTGCATAGGACAAACTATAAATTTTATTTTTTAGTGATCATGGACTCATATTTGAGATTGTTTACTCAATCCATTTAAGTATTCATTTCATTGTTCATGATGTTCCAGGAAGCACACAAGGTACCATCTGAACAAGATTCTCCTACTTTGGAGTGCCAGGGAAATGAGCTGGACTCTTCAGAAAGCTCAAAGGAGACTGATCATTTCAGTCCAATTTCAATCCTTGAGATCCCTTTCACAGAAGATAGGGCATCAAACACTGAAAGTTTTGAGAGAGTTGGTGCTGAACTTCGTGGTATGAAATTAGTTGTGCTATACTGTATGAATAACTGTAATATAGTGTGTTCGTAAGTTATCTGAGACGAACAATTTTTGTAAAACTGATGATGTTCATATTAATTCAAGATAGTCCCTTTATAATTACATAGATCAAATGAGAATGATTTTCCTGGATGTTCAATTTTTTTGCATTTTTTTGTTGCAGTACTTCGAATGCAGCTGCAACTTCTTAAGATGGAGTCCGGCAAATATACCGAGGAAGAAGCTGAGGAAGAAGCTCCAATGGGTTCTGAAGCACATGACATATTAGCATCCGATACCTGGGAATCTTCCTACATTTTTGACGTGCTGATTGACTCTGGTAATGAAGAATCTTGTCTCGATATATTTAAAACAGCATGGTACACCCCAGAGTGCCCTCTGAATCCTAAGTTATTTAATGACCTCGAGAAGAAGTACAAAAATAGCACAACCGTGTTAAAGTGTGAAAGGAAGTTACTTTTTGACAGAATGAACTCTGCACTCTTGGCGATATTCCAGCAGCATGTCGATACGTGCCCGTGGGTGATGCCGAAAGAATTGAAATTGCATCCAAATTTGCAGAAAGAAAAGTTGAAAGAAGCTTTTGAGAAGTTGATCTGGCAAGACTCTGCCAACGAGCAGAAATCAGATAGAGTTCTGGATCTGGAGTTAAGGTGGTTTGATTCTAAGAAAGAAATTGATGTGATAGGCAATGAAATTGAAGCGCTACTCGTAGATGATATGATATTAGAAGTTTTTATGTAACTAATGTTGACATTTTCAAACTAACTTGTGTAGTCTAGTTTGTACAATAGGCAGATGAAAGGCTTGGTTTAAAAGGAGTCGGAATAAAAAAATAAAATTTGATATCATGTTTTTCATAAGCTATTTACTGCGTTGATTTGGATAGCCTAAAACCAAAGTATTGGCATGTTTAATATGTTCGGAAATTGTTCACTGATGCAAGGTTTCAAAAGGAATCGATATGCTTCTATTTGGATGAATGTAATATTGTTGTTGAACAACAACCATTATTAGTTATTTAATATCAATTGATTGACGTAGATTACATTAACCATAAAAAAGAATCAACAGAATATCCTCGTTTTTTTAGAGGGGGAAGGGTTTAAATATTTTTTCTTACACCGCAGGCTCAAATTCGAGTTTCCCCACAGTGGATATGAGTTCCTACTAGCTGAGAACTCAATATAAACACTTTTTTTTACCAAAATAGTGCGACTTTTACAAATTGATAGATTAATTTTGTATATTGTACTATTACCAAAATACCAATCTAATGTGTTAACAATTTTTAAAGACCAATTAACAACATATTTTTAAAATAATTAAATAATTCTAATTTAGATAAACATAAATTGAAAACTAATAATTTAGATATGCAGACACAATGTTGAATTATAATTCCATGAGCTCATCTCTCAGTTCCTTCCCAATCACAAAGTCTTCCTCTCTCACCTCCACTTTCTTCACTTCCTGCAACACCCCTTCTTCTCCCTCAAAGAACCCGTTACCACACCCCTCCATAATTTATATTTTTACCAATTTTAATATATACAAATAAAAAATTAAACAAGCAAGTATTTTTTTTAAAAAAAATAAAAAAATACTACACATCAGGATATAAGCAAATATACTTTTTTTAAGACAACATTAAATTTTGTTTCAAGAGCACAAACACCATTACATTCGACACTCCTATCTTCATCCTTGTTCATGTTATAATTATTAACAGAAATAAAAAAAAATTTGGACAAGTATCATCTCTTGCTACTGCTAAATTTTATTCTTCCAAGCTAGATTCTAAAACTCCGTATCAGGTTTTCAATTGATAATGAAGTGGATGGATGACCAAAGAATAGAAGATAATGATAATTGCAGAAAGGTAAAATGTAGATAAAACTAATGTAAATGGTTAACGTGAATAATAAACAGCTCATTTTTGCTACATTTATTCTGCATTGCATGCCTACCTTCCCGCCGACTAGATGTGGGAGAAAGAATGAAATTGTGAATCAAAATGGATGGGATGCGGCAATGAAAGAGAAGGGATGGGTAACAAAGTCATTTTCCTTTACTTCTCACCATTATTGTAGATAATAGCTACACATCCCACCTCAGAAGAGGGTTGCCTCATCTACAACATACAATGTTTTTATCACGGGCCTGTGGTCTTCCAAAAAGCGTACCACACAATTTTTCTTCTCACCCCAAACACACCCACAAAGCTAGCTTTTTCATTAGCCACATTTTATAACTCACACATCTTCTCTTACAAGAAAGACACCAAATAAAATCTTATCTGATGTGGAAGATCGGTCACAACTGCAACCACAAAGCATACTATCAATTTTATAAGACTCTACAAACAAGAGAGAAATTTATCTAAAGCCAAAAGTTGCTAGACAAGCTATTGACTGGTGCACTTAAAACAAGAGCACCAAAGCCATTTATATAGTAAAAGCCCCTGCCTTTTCCCAGGTTATGTGGGATAGAAAAGCACAATACCATCAATATCCACATTGTGACTTTGTCGTCCCACAAAACTCCACCTCAATGAAAATTTCCATAGCTTCTACTACTAACATTGCAAGACAGTCATAATTCTCAATATTCTCAATGTAGAAAATTATCATACTCCACCATAAAAAATATACTCACTCAGAATTAATTATTCCAAGCATTTCAATTCGTCTCATGTCGGAAAAAATAACATTGCTGAAAATTATGGTGTAACTACCACGTTTTGGCTCTCATAGAAGTTAATTATCAATCGACATGAATTTCCACCACATACTCTGTATCAATGCCCGTGTGCAAAACTGTGGACCATCTAACATTATACATCATCTATCATGGCAACTTGGGGACAACAATATGCCATAAGGATGTACATGTCCTTTTTTTTATAAGACATCAAAAGAGGAGACAATGTTAGCTTCATTATCATCATTTACACTTGCTGATAGGGAGCAATTTGCTGAATCCGCTCCAGCTCTTGGACAATTTTTCTTGATGTGGCCAGGTTGTCCACATCCCAACAGGCTTTCTGTATTTCTCCTTCCAATCACAAGCTACCATTGCAAAACTTTCATGTGGACTGTTACTGTAACACCCTTTTATTTTATTAAGAATGAAAATAATAAATAATAGTGATAAAAATACTAAGACAATAATAAATAATCATAATAAATAATAAGATATCAAATAATTAGGAGTTGGTATTGAATGGGTGACCATGACAAATGTCATCTTGCATGTAACATATCTGATCAAATTTTGCCTATAAATACACTCCAAATCCATCACTTTCAGCCATAAATTCGTCCAAAAATCCTTAGAAAAAATGGCAAAAATGTTAGAATATTAGGCCAAAAATAGGCCAAAATCCAAATAATTAACCAAAAACTCTCCAAAAATTCTGAAAATTTTACCCAACCTTCATTATCAACCCACAAACAAACGTATGTGGGTGGTGTAGCAAAATCATTAGGTAAAATTGCTAAATAAATTCTGAACCGTGAAGAACGCACAGGAAAATCTGCCCAGAAACATCACTTTGAGGTAGTATGTTCAGACCCGTGTTCTATACGATTATTTCCGTTTTAAGTCTTAGGAGCGAACTTAAACTTGTTTAAAATATGTTATAGTATATATTCACGTCGGCCATTTTCCCAGAAAGTTGCCGGACGTACAGGTTTCCGGCGACCAAAGTACCCTACTTAATCATTCCGAACATCAGAATCTGGGCAAAATAGGCTCCGAATTTCAAAATGTTTTCTGAACCAAAGTTGTAGATCTCATCGAGGTGATCATTCCCTGAAAATTTCGGCCGCGCGTGTCGCCTGAGTAACGGTCACGCGCCGTCAAGGCGGCGCGTGTTGTTCACGCGCCTCCACGATTTTGAAGTTTCCGGTTGCCGAACGTTTCTGCACTAATCTTAGGCATTTCTGGAAAGTTTCATGATTTTTCGACTAAGGCTTGAATTATTATGAATTTTTAAAGTTTTATTCAAAATTACCCGGACAAATTTTATACAAAAATGATCTTTAAGAATGTTCACCATGTATTTGGATCCCTAATCATTATAAATTACTTATATTATGTTTATAGGAATTTCCTTGACAACCGGGTTCAAAATCAAGTTAATCCAAGTAAAAATCGTAAGCTAGTAAGGTGAGGTGTACTACCGATTTCTTTTTATATAGCCCTTTTGGCATTTGGCCTGGAATTTACAGTATCTTATTATTCATTGTCTCACCTTTTATATATTGTCATCATATTGTACATTATCTCGTCCCATTGGTCATCTTGATCTGCATGTTTATTTATCTTGAATGTTATCGATTACTAATCGATTCCTTTGATTGAACGAATCATTTGACTGAATGACTGAATGAATGGAGCCCTGGATATTTATCCACTGGACAACGCGGCTTCGGCCCGGAAAGTGAGTCCAATGAACAACGGATGACAGTCCGGGTATATGGTTCATCTGAACAACGCGCACCGTTCTACGGTCCGGAGAATGGTTCACCTTGGCTCATAAATGAATGAATGTACGAATCATATCTGAATATGTGGGGAAAAGTACTACACCTAACTGTCGGGTGGGAGCCACCTCTTTAGCCCACAATATTCATCCTAACGTCTTTAATCATTATGGTTCATTGATAATTTCCTTAAAATGCAGTGATATTTCTTTATTACATTACATGTCATATTGTTACATTGCATCATTGATAAGTACAAAATACTAAACATTATTGTTCCCTCACTAAGTCCTTAAAGACTTAACCTCTGTTTTCCTTGTTATTTTGTGAGTTCCAGATACAGGAGAACCGGAGGCAGAACATGAAGAAAATTAGAAAAAAAAAATGATGAACATTTTGGCTTACCAGTAATTAGTACTTTATATTTTGCTGTAGTGTCGAACCTTTTTCTTAGGAGTTATTTTGAATTGTACTTGTTAAAAAGTTTATTTAAACGCTTCCGCTATTGTTAAGTAACATATTTACTATGCATAAGTAAATCCTAAAAATTATATTTATATATATTTATGAATAGATTGTGGTACCAGATAAGGGATAAATTTATATATCCCGAGTCGGGTCTCACAAAGGTGGCTTCAGAGCCAGGTTTACATGGATCTAGGCACTAAAGTACATTATTTACATTTTTATGTTATATAACTTGTTTGTTTGACTTGTTTCACAGATGACTGCCCCGTATCACCCACCTGCAATGAATTTGGAAAACGAGATTACCTTTTTACAAAATGAAGTAACTGACTTGCGCAAAGAAATAGGGGTATTAACTGAAAGAAACAAGGCTGGAGAGCGTGAGTTGGGTCGGGTCTTGGAGGAAAGGGATAGACTAAGGTTCTATTTGATTGATATCCAGGAGTTCTATGATAGTCGGCTGAGGAGTTTGTTGAGTGGGTTACCTGCAGACTTGATACATACCACTATAGTTTCTGGTCGATATATGTTAGATGATGCTTTTCAGGCTCCACAGGAAAATTTCATACCCACTCCTATGTTTGAGGTAGGGGAGTCGAGTGCTCCAACCTGTCGTCGCACTGCACGTATGTCCGTCACAAAAATAGACCCTACTAGGGATCCACTTAGATGGAATCAGTACGCAGATCCCCTGTTTCCTAATACAGTATATTCCTTTGACCCACTGATGGAGTATACTGATGACATGCTTCTTGATGAGTTTGAGTTAGCCCCGGGGATGGAGTTGGGAGAGGCTGCACTAAGTGGTGACATAGCAGTACCAGTGACCACCACTACCACAGTATCACCATCGACCTTGACAGCCAAGGTAGGGACCCAGGTAGAAAAGGAATCAGAACCATCCGAGTGCACGCCATCAAAGTCTGAGGAAGAATTACGTTTCACTGCACCACAGAGATCACATTCACAGCACCATGTTGTCATGCTGTCCGATGATGAGGATTAGGATAGCATCATCTATCACCATATCGCATCATTAAGAACCAAGTAGTTTAAATCGTCCTTTTTGGATAGGCTGACGATTATTTTGTTGGCATCATCATTCTTTTGTGTTTATTTTGTCTTTTGTAAATGATGATGTACTAACTAGTAGCTGATATTAAATGATTAACGTAAAAAAAAAAAAAAAATTAATTATATATATATGTAAATATGTATGTTGAATATGAAAAATTATGCATATCAATAAAATATGCAATTTTGTGTATATTCAGTGGCATTATATTTTGTCAGTGGCATTTTACTTATGTTGTCTCGTAATTTATATATCATAACTATGTGATAGGATGTCATCTTCACATGATAAATCTAGCACGGGAAATCACAATAATGAAAGGAATTCTCCTGAGGAAGTACGGAACCCAAGAGGAAACGACGAGCAAGAAGAACAACATCCTCGACAAGAGCTACCCAACAGGAATACGATGGACATTTTACTACAGTTCATGCAATTCTGTCAGCAAAATCCACCACGAAATATTACGAGGAATGAGGAACCTGTAGATCGAGCACTGGAGCGATTTCTAAAGTTCCATCCACCTAAATTCCATGGAACCCCGAATGCTCATCATGCAGAGGAATGGTTGCTCAAAATTGAGAGAATTTTCACTGTTCTCAACTATTCAGATGAACAAAAGGTCAGTTTTGCTGTCTATCAATTTGAAGATGCAGCTCATCATTGGTGGAGAGTCATAGATCACCAATGGAGGAGAAATCAAACCCCGAGAAAATGGGAAAATTTCGTTCGTACATTCGAGGAAAAATATGTTACGCAAGTGATACTGAATACCCGTGAACGGGAATTCATGGATTTGGTACAAAGAAGCCGTACGGTAGCAGAGTATGAGGCAGAATTTCATCGACTAATTCACTATGCTCCACATTATATGGATGATGAGCTAAGAAAAACTAAAAAGTTCATCCAGGGATTAAATCTTGACATTCGTTGGGCCACGTTGTCCAGTGAATCCACTAACTATGTTTCTGCAGTCAATCAAGCACTACGGGTTGAATCTGACATCAAATCATTGATCCAGAGAGAACAGAGGGATAAGAGGCCATATAACCCAAATTTGGCTGAGGTAAGCAACAAGAAGAGAAATTTTGGAAAAGGAAAGATTGGAGGACAAGTAGGACAGAAACCACAAAGAGATCCAGGAAACAATTACACTCAGAAGTGTAGTTATTGCAAACTTCCCAATCACAACGAAGCTAGTTGCTGGAGAAAGAATGGAAAATGCTTGATCTGTGGAAGTGAACAACATCGTATCCAAGATTGCCCGAAAAGAACTCAAAAGACCCCTCCGCCACAAAAACCTAAAATTCCAGCAAGAGCTTATGCCCTAATGGGAAATAAAGAAGTTGACCCCACTGCAATGGTTGAAGGTACCATTACTTTACTTTCAAAAGTAGGAAAAGTTTTGTTTGACCCTGGAGCTACACACTCCTTTGTTTCTCCTACTTTTATCTGTGATTTATATCTGCCCTCAGAACAATTACCCTATCATCTAGAAATTAGATTGCCGGTAGGGATTAAGGTAATCACTGATACTGTCTATAAGAATTGCCCACTAAAATTCCACAATCGAGAACATTTAGCAGACTTGATCGAACTCCATATACATGATTATGATATAATATTGGGCATGGACTGGTTGTTCAAACATCAAGCCCATGTAAATTGTTATACAAAGGAATTAACTCTTCCAGACATCACTACACCAATCATCGAAGGTCCCAAAAAGCATATAGGACCAATGAAAATCGTATCTACATTAGAGATGAGGACAAATGAAAGATATGGAGAACTAGGATCTCTGGCATATCAGATCAACAAACCCAATGATCAAGTCAAGATTATAGAAATTCCTGTTGTCCGAGAATTTCAAGAAGTCTTTCCCGAAGAAATTACCTCTCTGCCCCCTCATAGGGAAATTGAATTCTCGATTGAGCTAACTCCTGGAGCCTTACCAAAATCAAAGACTCCATACAGAATGGGACCAGCTGAGTTAAAAGAACTAAAGACACAGCTGCAAGAATTAATCGAAAAGGGTTACATTCGACCTAGCACATCACCCTGGGGAGCTCCGGTACTATTTGTCAAAAAGAAAGATGGCACTTTGAGAATGTGCATCGATTATCGTGAACTTAACAATCTTACTGTCAAGAACAAGTACCCACTACCTCGAATCGATGAATTGTTTGATGCTTTACAAGGATCTGTAGTGTATTCCAAGATGGATCTCCGACAAGGGTATTACCAATTGAGAATCAGGGAACATGACATTCCGAAAACGGCCTTTAATACTCGTTATGGGCACTACGAGTTTGTAGTAATGCCGTTCGGCCTGACTAATGCCCCAGCAGCATTCATGGACATGATGAATCGGATATTTCAACCATTTCTAGATAAATTCGTTGTAATCTTCATTGATGATATTCTGGTCTACTCAAAAAGTCGGGAGGAACACGTACATCACTTACGACTTGTCCTTCAGACTCTAAAAGAACATCAACTTTTTGCTAAATTTAGCAAGTGCGAATTTTGGTTAGAGAATGTGACATTTTTAGGACACGTCATTTCGGGAAAAGGACTTGAAGTGGATCCAACAAAGATAGAAGCTATCACCCAATGGAAACAACCGAAGAACATCACAGATGTACGTAGTTTTCTTGGATTAGCAGGATATTATCGAAGATTTATCAAGAATTTCTCAAAAATTGCTGCTCCATTGTCTCATTTAACCCGCAAAGACCATCCATTTATATGGAATGAGGAATGCGAGAAAAGTTTCCAACAGTTGAAGGAACTGCTGACACAGGCTCCAATTCTTACATTACCCGATGGAATAGATGGATATGTAGTCTATACCGATGCATCCAATGAGGGCCTCGGATGTGTGTTGATGCAAAAAGGCAAGGTCATCGCCTATGCATCTCGGAAATTAAAAAGTCATGAGCTTAATTATCCCACACATGATCTAGAATTGGGAGCTATAGTATTTGCTTTAGCCAAATGGAGACACTATCTGTACGGAGCAACTTTCGACATCTTTACCGACCACCAGAGCTTGAAATACTTGTTTACTCAAAAAGAGCTCAATATGAGACAACGAAGATGGATGGAATTTCTGGAAGATTATGATTGTTCCATACTCTACCATCCAGGAAAAGCCAACATGGTGGCAGATGCATTAAGCCGAAAAATTGGTCTCGCTCATGTGGATGTTAAGAAGACTAGCATCATATCTAAGGAAAAGTTGCAGATTCGGTCTCATGGTCGCTTGGCAGGATTGAAGATCGAACCGGAATTTTATTCACGCTTAAAGACAAATCAAGATTTGGATCCTGATATTATAAAGATAAGAACATCAAAAGAAAACAAAGCCGATTTTACTACGAACTCTGTCGAAATATTGCTCTATAGAAACCGTATATGTGTTCCTAACTCCATGAAGAAAGAAATCTTGGAAGAAGCTCATAAATCGCGATTCACTAATCATCCCGGAGGTTCCAAAATGTATAAGGATTTGAAAGAATATTTCTGGTGGAATGGAATGAAGCGAGATGTCGCTGATTTTGTAAAGCACTGCCTCTCATGCCAAATGATAAAAGCCGAGCACCAAAGGCCATCCGGACTTCTACAACCTTTACCCATACCAGAATGGAAGTGGGATCAGGTCACCATGGACTTTGTAATTGGACTCCCAACACTACGAGGAGGTCATGATGGCATATGGGTGGTAGTAGATCGTCTCACCAAGTCAGCTCATTTTATACCTATCAGTCAAAAGTATGGCGTGGAAAAACTCGCAGAACTCTACCAAAAGGAGATCATCCGGCTACATGGAATCCCTACTACCATCGTCTCAGACCGAGATCCAAAATTTACATCTAGATTGTGGAAAAAACTACAGGAATGTCTCGGGACAAAGCTAAGTTTTAGCACGGCTGCTCACCCCCAGACTGACGGTCAATCTGAGCGTACTATTCAAATTTTAGAAGACATGCTTCGTGCGTGCGTGCTAGATTCTGGATCAAATTGGGAGAAGCATTTACCACTCGTGGAGTTCGCCTATAATAACAGTTATCAAGCCACTATTCAAATGGCTCCATATGAGGCATTATATGGGAGGAAATGTCGCTCTCCTCTCAATTGGGATGTGGAGGAATGGCGAAGCACTAAAGATGGAAATAACCGAGCAATACCGCCAGACATCATACAAGAGGCCATTGATAAAGTGCATATCATTAAGCAAAGGATTCAAACAGCTCAAAGTCGGCAGAAGAGCTATGCGGATAAAAGACGAAAAAAATTAGAATTTGATGAAGGAGAACATGTGTTCCTGAAAGTATCGCCAAGAAAAGGAATCAGGAGGGCTGGGAAGAAAGGTAAGTTGCAACCACGATTCTTAGGACCATTTGAGATAATTGAACGAATAGGTCCTGTAGCTTATCGATTAGCACTACCAGAAACTATCATTGGAATACACAACGTCTTCCATGTGTCACAATTACGGAAATGTCACATGGACGAGAAACAAGTGGTTGACTCCAATCAACTAACATTAGAACCAGATCTCTCGTACGAAGAACGACCTATTCAGATCCTTGATCAGAAAATCAATGAACTCCGTTCCGGACCCATCCAATTGGTAAAGGTACTCTGGAGGAACCAAAGCATCGAAGAAGCTACATGGGAAAAAGAAGAAGATATTAGACATCAGTATCCCGAACTCTTCCAATGAAAACATTTGAATCTGGGGACCAGATTCTTTTAAGGAGGGGAGATTGTAACACCCTTTTATTTTATTAAGAATGAAAATAATAAATAATAGTGATAAAAATACTAAGACAATAATAAATAATCATAATAAATAATAAGATATCAAATAATTAGGAGTTGGTATTGAATGGGTGACCATGACAAATGTCATCTTGCATGTAACATATCTGATCAAATTTTGCCTATAAATACACTCCAAATCCATCACTTTCAGCCATAAATTCGTCCAAAAATCCTTAGAAAAAATGGCAAAAATGTTAGAATATTAGGCCAAAAATAGGCCAAAATCCAAATAATTAACCAAAAACTCTCCAAAAATTCTGAAAATTTTACCCAACCTTCATTATCAACCCACAAACAAACGTATGTGGGTGGTGTAGCAAAATCATTAGGTAAAATTGCTAAATAAATTCTGAACCGTGAAGAACGCACAGGAAAATCTGCCCAGAAACATCACTTTGAGGTAGTATGTTCAGACCCGTGTTCTATACGATTATTTCCGTTTTAAGTCTTAGGAGCGAACTTAAACTTGTTTAAAATATGTTATAGTATATATTCACGTCGGCCGTTTTCCCAGAAAGTTGCCGGACGTACAGGTTTCCGGCGACCAAAGTACCCTACTTAATCATTCCGAACATCAGAATCTGGGCAAAATAGGCTCCGAATTTCAAAATGTTTTCTGAACCAAAGTTGTAGATCTCATCGAGGTGATCATTCCCTGAAAATTTCGGCCGCGCGTGTCGCCTGAGTAACGGTCACGCGCCGTCAAGGCGGCGCGTGTTGTTCACGCGCCTCCACGATTTTGAAGTTTCCGGTTGCCGAACGTTTCTGCACTAATCTTAGGCATTTCTGGAAAGTTTCATGATTTTTCGACTAAGGCTTGAATTATTATGAATTTTTAAAGTTTTATTCAAAATTACCCGGACAAATTTTATACAAAAATGATCTTTAAGAATGTTCACCATGTATTTGGATCCCTAATCATTATAAATTACTTATATTATGTTTATAGGAATTTCCTTGACAACCGGGTTCAAAATCAAGTTAATCCAAGTAAAAATCGTAAGCTAGTAAGGTGAGGTGTACTACCGATTTCTTTTTATATAGCCCTTTTGGCATTTGGCCTGGAATTTACAGTATCTTATTATTCATTGTCTCACCTTTTATATATTGTCATCATATTGTACATTATCTCGTCCCATTGGTCATCTTGATCTGCATGTTTATTTATCTTGAATGTTATCGATTACTAATCGATTCCTTTGATTGAACGAATCATTTGACTGAATGACTGAATGAATGGAGCCCTGGATATTTATCCACTGGACAACGCGGCTTCGGCCCGGAAAGTGAGTCCAATGAACAACGGATGACAGTCCGGGTATATGGTTCATCTGAACAACGCGCACCGTTCTACGGTCCGGAGAATGGTTCACCTTGGCTCATAAATGAATGAATGTACGAATCATATCTGAATATGTGGGGAAAAGTACTACACCTAACTGTCGGGTGGGAGCCACCTCTTTAGCCCACAATATTCATCCTAACGTCTTTAATCATTATGGTTCATTGATAATTTCCTTAAAATGCAGTGATATTTCTTTATTACATTACATGTCATATTGTTACATTGCATCATTGATAAGTACAAAATACTAAACATTATTGTTCCCTCACTAAGTCCTTAAAGACTTAACCTCTGTTTTCCTTGTTATTTTGTGAGTTCCAGATACAGGAGAACCGGAGGCAGAACATGAAGAAAATTAGAAAAAAAAAATGATGAACATTTTGGCTTACCAGTAATTAGTACTTTATATTTTGCTGTAGTGTCGAACCTTTTTCTTAGGAGTTATTTTGAATTGTACTTGTTAAAAAGTTTATTTAAACGCTTCCGCTATTGTTAAGTAACATATTTACTATGCATAAGTAAATCCTAAAAATTATATTTATATATATTTATGAATAGATTGTGGTACCAGATAAGGGATAAATTTATATATCCCGAGTCGGGTCTCACAGTTACTCCTGCCAAGTCTCATCCCTTCAGAAATAAGCTTACTAATAACATCTGAGAACATGATTTTCTCATTCCCATGAATCAAGATCGGCTTCATGTGCTCATATGAATGTGGAAGAGATCAGATGAATCTCAAGGCCTGATCCTCATCATCAATTCTAACTCCAATAGATTCAAGCTCTGAAACAATTCCATTACCAACACTTAAATGATGTGAAATAGTAATATCATCATTCATTCACAATGTATGAAACTGCTATTTCAGATACACTCGATTTGAGACGCCCTTTGTCTGATACAACTCTTCGAGCTTTTCCCATAGTTCCTTTGCCGTAGACATTCCATGCACATTTGCTAGAACATTTTTGGCCACGCACAGATGGATTGAAATTGCTTCTCTTAAATCCAGGTCCTCCCAATCTTTATTGGTCATTCCAGCTTTTCCTATTGCACTAGTCGTTCCACCAGTCGAACTAGTATCACTGCTACTTTCGGGGAATTTTATGCCCTTTAAATGCCTTGTGTAACCCAGATTGAATCAACGCATCCCTGACTTGTACTTGCCACAAACCAACGTTGATTTTCCCATCAAATTTCTCCACATCAAATCTGACTTCATTTGAAACTCTGCTTCCCGACTTTGTCTTGTGATACTTTGATGAATTTTACTGTAGACCTGAATAATACACACTAAGTAAGCTCACAGGAAAGAGAGAATCTCGATCTTTCCTACACTGAACTTCAAGATTCCCAAGAAAATTGATGGGGTCACACTGATCCCACTTAAATACCGATTTTCCTCAGAACCTCCTTAGTCAATACATATTCGTCTACCACATCAAAGCTCCACTGCAGCAAAATGACTCAGGCTCTGATGCCACTTGTTGGAAATTTGACCCTCCAAATTCACACCCAAAGATCTGCACATTTTATTGGAAAAGAAAGTAAAAGGAGAAATAATAACGACACAAGAATTTAACGTGTAAAACTCAAATCAAGAGAAAAACCATCAAGATCAGATAAGCAAAATACATTATATGAAATATTACAACCACACAATTTTTCTTCTCACCCCAAACACACCCACAAAGTTTTTCCACTAGTCACACTTTATAATTAACACATATCTCATTATACGAAAGATAGCTAATAAAATCTTTTATAATGTTGAAGATCACCTACACCTGCAACCACAGAGCATACAAAAAATTTTATAAGACTCTACAAACAAGAGAGAAATTTATCTGAAGCTAAAAGTTGCTAGATAAGCTATTGACTGATATACTTTAAAACAGAAGTACCAATACCCCTTACATAGTTAAAGCCCTTGCCTTTTTTCCTTCCCATACGATGTGGGATAGAAAAGGCATAGTAGAACTTATTATAGAAGCGCACACAAATTGTCATTGGTGAGATTTCAGCTTAGCTAACTTGAGAAAAGTCTCGTGTTTTTTTGGATAGTCTCGAATTCGAGACATATATATTACTCAAAATATTTGTGTAAAATTCACCCGCCCAAATAAAAAATATATTTGTCATTAGTTTTTTATTATTATTATTTTTGTTTTCGACGCAGCCGCATGCGGACAAATCGCGGCATTATTTACTTTTCAGTGCCTATGGGTGGTCGTTTGATATAAATAAAAAGTTTATTTAATTTTTTTGTCATATTAAAAGTTTCTAGAAGAAAGTACACGACGATGATAATATCTCTCTGGAAAACGATGACACCCCGAAGCGTCAACCTATTTTCAGGGCCCCTATCTACCACGTAAATAAAGTAATTCTCCTCCTCCACCACCTCCGCCGTATGCCGCTGCTCTGGTCCCTCAGCCTAATCTCTGATAACAAATGATTCATTAGCAAATAATACAGAAAAGAAGAAAAGACGTTTTCGTGATCATGGTTGGCATCAATGAAGAAGGTACGCAATTAATGATCTTTTACGATTACAAATTGTTTTACTCTTTAATTTTTGTTGCTTAATTGCCAAGACATGTTGCTCATTTGCTGTGCTTCTGGGGAGCACATATTTCCGTCAAGCTTTTTTTTTATCTCAATTATCGACGTGTATTGATGGGAATTTTTATGGAATGATGGGTTTCTTGGTAATAAACAAACCGACCCATTTTTTCAGAACTACGAATGTCCTAAGATTCGATCTTGTAGTGAGACTTATTCGTGATTTGATGTTTCTTTTAATCCCGAATGCTCAGCAGCAGATTTTTCTTGCAGATGTATTGATTATAATCTGATTATGATAACAGGTGAGAAGGATCTCGAAATGGGCTTAAATCTTGAAACCCAAACGCCTTCCCCTTCCCCTTCCCCACGTTCCCCGGCGATAGTAGTATCGAACTCCAGCAAATATTTCACGGCATCAAACTCCGGCAAAGCGTTGGCGACCTCAAAGTCCGGCAAATCTTTGGTTGTTTCCAATTCCGGTAAAGCATTGGTTCTTTCAAATTCGGGCAAAAGAATTAACCAATCTGGCAAAAAGAAGTATGTGAAACAAGTTACAGGTCGACACAATGACACCGAGCTTCATCTGGCAGCACAGAAGGGTGACATTGTGGCGGTGAGGGAGATACTAGGCGAGATCAATGAGCAGATGCTTAAAACTTTGAGTGGAGCTGAGTTTGATGCTGAGGTAGAAGAGATAAGGTCTGCTGTTGTGAACGAGGTTAATGAATTGGGGGAAACCGCGCTTTTCAAAGCTGCAGAAAAGGGTTTCATTGATGTGGTGAAAGAGTTGCTGCCATATTCTACGAAAGAAGGAATCAGGGTCAAGAATAAGTCGGGTTTTGATCCATTGCATGTTGCAGCGAATCAAGGCCATCATGGTAATTAAATATCACTGTATGCATGTCTATTAGCTTTTATATTATATATTTTTTTTAATTGAAAAGGTTGGTTCCTGTTGGTTAACATGATTTTGTCGTAAATTGAGAATGACTTAGAGGATCAAGTAAAGCTCTATATTTGACAATCATCTGATGCTGGCTTGCTGCTTCTATATTTTTACAGATATCGTTCGGATACTGCTAGACCATGAACCGGAGTTGAGCAAAACAGTTGGTCAATCGAATGCAACTCCTCTCATATCTGCAGCTACAAAAGGGCATCTAGCAGTGGTCCAAGAATTGCTTTTAAAAGATTCTAGCTTGCTGGAGATATCAAGATCTAATGGCAAAAATGCATTACACTTTGCTGCCCGGCAGGGTCATGTAGATATCCTTCAAGCTTTACTCGAGAAGGACCCTCAATTGGCTAGAAGAACCGACAAGAAAGGCCAGAGTGCCCTGCATATGGCTGTTAAAGGCAGTTAGCTGTGCAGCCGTAAAGTTGCTTTTGCATGCAGATTCAGCCATTGTAATGCTCCCGGATAAGTTTGGAAACACAGCATTGCATATAGCCACTAGGAAAAAACGTTGTGAGGTTAGTTATCATTCCAAGATTGAATATGCGTACTTTTTTTCATTTGATGTCAGGCCTTTCGACATATGGGTGCTGTTCGAACCATGAAAATAGTCCGAGTTTACAATTTTGTTATGCTGTAATTGTAGATTGTGAATGAGCTCTTAATGCTTCGTGACACAAATGTAAATGCCTTGACACGAGACCACAAAACAGCTCTTGACATAGCTGAAGGGCTCCCTCTATCAGAGGATGCAGTGGAAATAAAAGAGTGCTTGACTCGATATGGTGCAGTCAGAGCCAATGAACTAAACCAACCACGTGATGAGCTCCGTGAAACCGTCTCAGAAATCAGGAAAGACGTCCACACTCAGCTTGAACAGGCTCGTAAAACAAACAAAAACGTGAATGGTATCGCAAAGGAACTTAGGAAACTCCATAGAGAAGGAATCAACAATGCTACAAATTCGGTGACCGTGGTGGCTGTTCTCTTTGCCACTGTCGCCTTTGCTGCCATTTTCACCGTTCCAGGAGGAGATGACGATAATGGTGTAGCAGTAACAGTAATCAACCCGTCTTTCAAAATCTTCTTTATTTCTAACGCTGTTGCCCTTTTTACGTCATTGGCCGTTGTTGTTGTACAAATTACTGTGGTCAGAGGTGAAATAAAATCCGAGAGACGGGTGGTGGGGGTGATCAATAAGTTGATGTGGTTAGCCTCAGTCTGCACAACAGTGGCTTTCATTGCTTCATCTTACATAGTTGTGGGTAGGCATAATAGATGGGCTGCAATTCTTGTTACCGTCATAGGGGGGGTTACAATGGCAGGGGTTCTAAGTGCTATGACTTACTATGTGTTGAAATCAAGAAGGATGAGGCGAGTGAGGAAGAAGGAGAAATATTCGAGGAGTGGAACTAATTCGTGGCGACATTCGGATACGGATACAGAAGTCAACCCAATTTATGCTATATGATGCTATCCATGGTTTTGCTATGCATGATTGTGTTCAATATTGATTTTATGTGAGAAATTCGACCCAAACGATTAGTTGACACTGGTTGGTTCTCCAAGACTCGGATTACATCAGGTTCGCCTCTATATTAGAAAAGCGCCTAAAGCAATGTATTTATTTGCTTTGTAGGTTTTGTAAAGATGTATTAACCCGAAAGAGGTTCTTGGAACTGGATATTTTAGATCAAGAATTGAGACCTCTCACAATATACATTCTGCAATTAGTCCTTTCGTTGTGGCGTTGGCTTACTCGAATGCGTGGCTTGTGAAGATTCTGAAATCTTCTTGATTCGATCTACATATATCTCTTCAAAAAAAATTTGTTTGTATACTGACTATCCAACTTTCTTGTAAAAAATAATAATAATAAATACTCGACTGGTCACCCATTTTTCGAACCCGCTAAGAAAAGATGAAAAAAATGGAAGAGCTAGTTTTATTTGATTGTAAGATGTTTGGATGTACCATATTGCGATTCATGTTTGACTTTTCCGGATTGTGGATATATCTGAATGTGAAGTTAAGAATGTTAATTGTTAAGATAAATGGATTTTTTTTTTTGGTTTATCAACTGAAGTTATATCAGATGAACAATAATTAGAAACTAGGGTTTTTTAATAAATTAATCGAAAAAAAATATTACTATAACAAAATAATCTGATATGGCGTCTTGAAAAAAATAACATTTTTTTAATAAGAAGACGCCATTACAAATGACGTCTTCTTAAGTATAAAACTCAGACCGAAGCCATTCATTTTCTACACCGAAACGAAATCACATAACATTTATAGTTTTTTCCATTGGTTTTATCGTTGAAATTGTCGAATCTCTAATCTTAACTTCCCACCTTTCAAGTATTTTTCAGGTAAAAATCTTGTTATATTATTGATTTTATCATCTTCCAGATTATATAAATTTGTTAAACCGAATTTATTAATACTTTAATATTTTAAAAAAAAAATCAGAGATGTCGATTCAAATATTATTATATTGGAGAGGTAATATATTACAAGACTCAGATATCATTAGTTATGATCGTGGTCCATTAGAGGTACAACAATATCTCACACAATTAAGTTTATGCAGTTGTTGAACGAAATATATAATATCACTGGCATCGACCGCAACCAGTTCCTTCTGAAAATATATGCAAGAGACATGTTCAGAGATTTTACCGGGATACGACAAACAATTTCTCCAATAGATAGATTATAATTTAGGATGGCTATTGGATTCAGAACAGAGTCATAGTTGCTTGAAAATTTACATAGAAACAGAACTACGAAACTATGATTGTATTCCAGAAAATTTAGATTGTTTGCCTGTAGTTGCAGAAGGACTGACTACCTCTGGTAGAGACCCAGATGACGATCTCATAGATGCTGATGTTATTGCTCCTGAGCCACTAGCAGACAGTTTTATTGAATTGAGAAATGATATTCAGTCTGAACCAGAGGAGATTCCGTCTGAGCATGGAAAGAAAGAAAAGAAGAAGAAGAAGAAAGAAGAGAAAGGCCAGCGAATTAATGCATTATTGAAGATACCATCTGAGATGATGCATTCAATAAAAAAATATACAATAAGTTGTAATGGTAAAATGTATATTTTGATATGCATGAATTAATGGAATAACAGATGAACATCTTAACAAAAGTTAGATGATATTGATCGAAGAAAATATCAATTCTGATTAATAATTCTGTGTTATTTGAAATATATTTAATTTTACAATTTTGTTCATGACATATAGGGATTATACATGATATATTCCCTCTTGTTTGCACACATTCTTGGTTTAGTCCATATTATTTGTACTGACCTGATTTAGTCCCTTTAGTTTTCTAATTTGCCCCAAATCAGTCATAACCTAAATGCACCGTTAAAACTAACGGATATGACTGAATCGGGTCACTTAAAACTTCAAGGATGGAATCGGGTCAATTAAAACTTTACGGACTGAATCGAGAATTGATGCAAACATTAGGACTGACTCGGGTCATTAAAAAGATTGTGTAACTTAATTCTTTATATTTTTAATTATTATAACAATTGATATGGATATTTTATTTATAATTTTGGCAATTTTTTGTAAAATTATTTTATTTAAATAATTTTATAATATATTAAATTCTAAATAAACCATTTTTCTACTCAAAAAAAAAATCAATAGCATATTGATATACAAATATATTTCGATTGCTAGTTTACTTATTAAATAAGATATATTTTGATTTCATTAAATTATGTCTATCAGATTTGTCATCAATTTATTAGAAAAATATTTCATTTTTGATAAATTAAATAAATTTTGTGATAAATTAAATATTTTTTGTTATAAATTGATGTCATTTTTTATAATTATTTAAATTATGATATAATATTTTAAATTCTACATAAAAATCAATTTTTCACAAAATAATTTATATAATGATAAAAACTGTCATCAATTTATAAAAAAAATATTTAATTTATCAAAAAAAATATTTAATTTACCAAAAAAAAAATAATTTTTTTATTAATTGATGACACATCTGATAGACATAATTTAATGAAATAAAAAATATATATTTTTTAATAAATAAACTAGTCATCGAAATATATTTTGTATATCAATTTGCTATTGATTTTTCTTTATTTTTTTGAGTGAAAAATGGTTTTATATAGAATTTAATATATTATATCATAATATAAATAAAAAAAATTTATAAAAAAATTCCAAAGTAATAAATAAAGTATACATATTAATTATTATAATAATTAATAATTTAAAGAATTAAGTCACATAATCTTTTTAAATGATTCAAATCAGTCCCTAATGTTTGTATCAATTCTCGATTTAGTCCCTGAAGTTTTAAGTGACCTGATTCAGTCATTCTCCGTTAGTTTTAACGGTGCATTTAACGTTTATGATTGATCTGTAACAAAATGAAAAACTAAAAGGACTAAATCAGGTTAGTACAAACAATAGAGACTAAATCGAGAATTATTGTAAATAAAAATGATCATATCATGTATTACCCCGAACATATATTAAAAGATGGGTGTGCGATCCTAATAAGTTGGAAACTAAATGACAATGACATAACCAATGGGATTATTAAAACTGTGTTGGTCAATGCTCCTTTGTGTTTAACTTTTGAATGAATCGGGCAATTGCAAATGCATTGAACCGGATGTGTCCCCTGTTCGAATCCAACAAAATGGATCACTCCAACTGTACAAAAACAACACCCCCTGGCCTAATCATTGTACCTTCTTATCCTCCATTTATATTTATATATATATAATATATATATATATATATATATATTATATTATTTTTATTTTTATATATATAAACGTAGAACACTTATTAATAGTACTATTGTAATAAATAGTAAATCACTATTCATTACAATTTTTTTTAAATGTTTTTTTCAAAAATTATTTTTGTTGATTTGCGGGTTGGCCTGAACTGAGTAGAAAAAATATATCTTAATCGGTTGTTGATGCGCACAACTTCAAATATTAATTTTTTCAATTTATAGTAAGATGGACATCATATTTTTTTCTATTCAATTACAGTAGCATGTCCGTTTTAATTTTTTGTTGATGCACGGGTTTGTCCATAACCGACTAGGAAAAAATATATATTAGTGAGATGGACATCATTTTTTTTTAAAAAGTTAAAGTCAATTTTTTGGTTATTTTTTTCCCATTCAATTACAGTAGATTATCATTTTTCAAAAATGTTTGTTAAAGTCAATTATTTGAAATGTTATTTTCGATCAAATTAGGAAAAAATTGACCAATAGCACTGTGCCTTGGGCCGATGCCAATAAAAACTAGTATATATATATTTGCATTAACGATTGAAAAAAATAGAAGATTTCAGCAGATAATAAATTACAGAAACAGGGTGGCTTATTTAGTTTGAATTCGGTCATACAGATTTTTGGCAGCCATTGTCAAAAAGTCAGCTTCAGCATTCAGACAGGATTTAATGCATACCCAAAAGCCGGAATTATACCTGGAAAATAATTGAGGATATTGCATAATTTGTATGCATGAATTAATTACAGCAACTTAAATTAATGCTATGGCAAAGTAGGTGTTTTTCCCCCTTATATGGGGCAACTGAGTAAATATTCGGGGTCATGTCAGCCAGATAAATCACAATAGATAAGCTCGGTGCGACATGCTCAACCGAAAAATTATTGGTAGGATGAATCGAGCTTATGAGAAAAGACATCAGCATTCACTTACTCCACCAAGTAAGAGTCTTTTGAAACTATGTAGGTATGCATTCAAGGCGCACCCGCTTAATAAGGAATTGAGCTATTAATGCTTTTGTAATCTAAAAATTATATTTAAAAAAAAAAATTAGAAAGATCCCGTGCAATATATCGAACCCATGTTAAGATAAATAAACTTATAGCCTATAAGGGAGGCTACAATCCCTTTGTTTGATGATTTGCTTTGTTAGCTTTAGTTTGAAGGGAAAAAAAATACAGCATCCATGGAAAACAGAAAGGTTGAACCCCACTTAAGGTGTTGCAGTCATAGGACTGTGTGAAAGTCGTGATATTTAAATAGTTTCCGACGTATTTCATATCTTATCTTAAAAGCGTTGAATACTTTTCCTTACACTTTTGCCTCATTTTTTTTGGTTATGTCCAAAAGCAGGTTCAGGTTTGCACTACAACATGGCCTAAAGGCTAAAGCTATCATATCTTCGAAGGATATTTCTTTGATGTGTCATTTGAGTTCAATTTTATTTGGCCTTTTTCGAAATTATAGATATAATTTGAATATCGATTTTTTCAGGCATTTTTATATTTTTCAGTTTGTACAATAACCAATAATCAAAGATTCAAAATACAGTCCACAGTATATTTTGCATATATTCTTAAATTATCCGGAAAAACCATAGAACAAAAATATTAAAAGCTGTGAATCCTTGAAGCAGAAAATGAACAAATCCCAGAATCCCTCGATAGATTTCTTGAATTCTTGGCTTTCTGAGACGTTTTGCAATGTTCAATAGCTGCCTCAATTGAACACTTAAATTCGGTGACACTGCTACTCCTCCCAAACAACTGTAACTCATGAAAACCATTCGAATTCAAAGATGATGAAGACGAACCAACGGAGGAAGAATTCGAAGAAGACAAAGATAAACACTTAGCCGGGGAATTACACCATTTAATTGCCCCGGAAAACGATTTCCTATGCACATGATCCTCATTAGTCCCTTCCTTGTCGGAGTTCTTGATTATATTAGCTATTGTTGGATATGAAGCTCTTTCATTTTGTACTCCAAATGACTTTTTCTTGGAAATTTTGACGTACTCATTCGAAGTCTCGTCAACTTTTGACAGATTCTCATCTTCTTTAGCACAAGATTGATCGTCGGAGCAAGCAGATTTAGTGAACAAAGATTTCAAATAAGTTCTTGAAGCTTTGAGCTTCTGCCCAAGACCGGAATAATGCTTAATCAGCTTAAATTTCTTGGACCATGACTTTTTTCTCGAGTGGGTATTACTGACGAAACTGCTTAATTCAGCAGACCGTTCAAAGAAATAATCATCAGGGTTCAGTTCACAGCTTACCCTGCAAGACTCCGATGGAGAAATGTTGCAAGAATCTAGTGGGGTATTTGAGTTTGTACTAGGTGCCGTGCAAGCAGACTGGAATGGCATTGTGTAGTAAAAGTCTTCTTCAAAATCTTCGCTGGTGGTGGGGGCGGCGTGGAGGAGGTTTTGGACCATCTGCAGCCGTGGATGGATGTGGAGAGGGAGGACCTTGCCCTTGTAGAAGAGCTTATCAGCTGGAAAAATGGCGGTCTCATTCTCACAGCAAGATGAAGACATTTGAAACTCGAATTCTCTGCTGCGTGGAGATGAGTTTGCGGAGCAATGCGGCATTGAATTGAGTTCCATGTCGATGTAATCTTCATCTGTTGAAAGCTTCTTGGCCATTTCATGAAAGTTAAATTAATGGCTGGATTCAAATGATAATAAGCTTGGTGAAGGGGTTTTATGGAGGAGAATGGGCAGAGCATCCTCTCGAAAGAGAGATGGTGGACACAAGTCAGAAAGATCTGATCCAACTTGCCCATAATATGTTCATGCTAACAAACACTACTTATCTTATTACTTATTTATCCTAGGACATTAAGAATTTCATTGCCTCCCTCACATGCTTCGGATTGACAAAAAAAAAGATGTCTAATCCCTTCTTCATCTCCCTCGCATTCAGTCTGCTCATCACTCATTGCTCACTAAGACTGAAGGTACCATCCAGATTCCTCTGAGCCTTCTCCACCATGCCAGGAGTCGCAGCTGCAAAGGTGGTGGGATTGCTTCGGTATCCTCGTCAACCACTGTTTTCAAAGGACGAGCCTAATTTCGATGCCCATCTATCTAGTATAAGACTCCACTGAGACTTTATGGAATCTTACCGAAAACAGAGGTGGCTCTGTAAGACCTCCGATGGCTGATCACTATTATTTCAAACAGTATTTTCGAGTGTAGAGATTGCGTACCGCAAGTGTACGGTGTCAAGTTTTAGTATAATGATATGAAAAGTATGAGTGTCAAACCCACGAGGACTAGGAAATAAGTACCAACTCCACTAGTTTAACTATATTTAACCTACGAAAAATGGTTGTGATTAATTAACTAAAGTGACTAATGACACGAAACTCAACCCAACACGTAGTAAAGAAATATAATCAGTAGAGATAATTATCAAGACTTTCGGTTCACCCAAGCAATCCCCCACAATTCGCCTATAGTTAAGAATTAAATTCAAATGTTCTAAGGTGACGAGTTTTCCTAATGCACTTGTTATACCTTGGTCCGGTTATAACAAGTCTAATACTAAGATGCAACAATGCAATGATCATGCACTTATTTAACACTCAATATTGTATGTCGATTTATGAAAACTTCTAGCCTTCGATTTTGGTAAATCTATTGCTATCACACATGTATTTGACTTTATCTTTCGATCTTAGTATGAAATCCACGGTTTAATTTACTATATCGTATTGAAATCTCCTATTGTCAATTCAATCGCAATAAATAATCAATCAAGGACTCATGGGGTATAGTGTTGGACAGATCACAGCACGCATAGAGTCTCGCCAAAATAAAAAAATAAAAGCAAAAACAAAGCTTAAGGGATAAGAAAGAGTTCTTGATTTATAGTCTCAAGCTGAACTTTTTACCATGTAAGCTCAAGTGCTGCCAAGGGCAGTGGGGGATGATTTCCCAGTGGTGGGTGGTTTAATTTAGGTTAATGTAGAAATTATGGGATTAAATCCCCTAACTCATGTCCTTCAATCCCACAACTCATGTCCACAAATTTGTATGATGTGTGGTAATTAAATGATAAAAACTTGATAAGATTTTTGGGTAATAAAGTGGAGCACCAATTTGGAGTCTTCACACTTTGGATTCAGCGGAATTCAAAATGTTTATACATATTGGCTAAAACTAACCCGTGAAAGTTAGTGTTACTCCCCGGTACCTAACCATAGGCCACATATAATATTGTCCTCTCAACTTTCAAAACCACATAAAATAACTCTTCAAAATGGGTCACAAGTTGCATACATAAACACACTGATTGGTTGCTCCAATTTCTTGAGAGACAAAATGACAAGATCCTCCTTAATCTAATCGACCCTATTCTTGAAACACACCTGATGTTCACACTTACCTAGGGGTGTAAACGAACCGAATCGAGCCGAATATGCAGAAAAATTTAAGGTTCGAATTTGGCTCGAAATAGTTATATTCGAGCTCGAGTTCGATTCAAAATTCGAATTGTTTCAAAAATTTGGCTCGAGTTCGGCTCGAAGCAGAGTTCGAGTTCGAGTTCTGCTCGAAAAAGTTCGAACATGTTCGCGAACTATCCGAATTATTGCTCGAAAATAAATATCCGAAAGGTTCGAAATATATTTATTTAATATATAATTATTTTATATTAAAAATATATTAAAGTTCCCGAACGGCTCGCAACTATCGAACAAAGTAATTTTGGTTCGAGTTCGACTCGAAAAAAAGTTCGAACATGTTCGAGTTCGGCTCGAATTCGAGAATTTCGAATTCGAATCAAATATTTATCGAGCCGGCTCGACAAGTTTATGAACATGTTCCAATTCGTTTACACCCCTACACTTACCCAAGCTCAGTCCGAATACTAAAAGAACTACGGCATCAAGAAAAATCATGTTTCCAGACGAATGCGTCAATTTTTCCATGGCAGTGACATTCCATTTTTTGGCCCCAGACATGCCATGGAGCTCCAAAAATTCAGCCGAAAGCCTAAACGCAGTGTCTCGTGCACGTGAGGCGAGCTTTTGCAACTAGTTGGAGACTCCATAAATGATGAATATCATCGAGTTCTTGAAATCCATGGCCAAGTTTTTCAGCCTACATTAATTCTCTTTACTCTTTCATTTCACAACCTTACATGCATCATAAAAGTTCCTCGAAAAATCCGACCCGCATGTTTTAGTAGCCAGTATGGTTCAAATATTCGTGAACCATCATTAGGGATCGTGGCTGGAAACAAATCGAGGAGGATAGTTTTTACTGAATGACATCTCTGGTGAGGCCAGGGAAGGTGAAATGTTGGCTATTCTTGGAGCCAGCGGGTCGGGGAAATCAACATTGATCGATGAATTAGCTGACCGTATACCTCGAGAGAGTCTCAAAGGGACCGTATCCTTGAATGGGGGAAGTTTTGGAATCGACAATTCTCAAAGTAATATCAGCTTATGTCATGCAAAATTACCTATTATTTCCTAATGTCGACAGTAGAAGAAACCCTCATGTTTTCAGCAGAATTCAGGTAGCCAGGAGCCCAGGAGCCATGCCTAGGTCTCTCGAACGAGCCCGAGTTCAAGTACTGATTGATCAGCTAGGCCTACACTGTTCTGCCAAGACCATAGTCGGAGGGAGTTTCTGGAGGCGAGAGATTCCATTGGTACCGACACAATTCATGACCCTATTTTGCTGTTTATTGACGAGCCCACATCAGGGATCCATTCTACCAGTGCCTAAATGGTTGTGAAAGTCTTGCAAAGAATAGCACAAAGTCGAAGCATTGTGATCGTGTCCATTCGTCAACCGAGTTACAGAATCTTAAGCCTTTTAGACCGTCTGAGTCGTTCTGTCTCTTGGCCAAACTGTGTTTAGCTGCTCTCCCAGGAGTATTTGTGAAGACCCGGTTCCGTCGGTCTCATCAGATCACGACCAAAATGTCGATCTTAAGGATAGTACCGATCCCATTAGTCTAACCAATATCTATTTTTAGACTTGTTGTCGAAGTCAAAAGTTTTGTGAGCAGAACTAATACTAACCATCAACTCATAATATGATGATCTATACCAGCTCAATATATGAAGACATCAAATCCATCAGCTCCACCTACGTCATCAACTCAACTTGCCAATCAGTTCCATTACGTATTCATCTCACTACTTACCATCAATTACAAAATGATAGCAAATAATGCTACGACTATAGAAATTTAAGGTAGTGTCATTGAAGTGAGTTGATGGAGAAGATAATGGCTAAGTTAATTAGGGAAGTAGAAAGTTGTAACTCCCGGAATTTTACCCCTATAAATACCCGACCATTATTAGTCAAGAGTTACACATTAAACTCCGCAAAAATCACTCCAAATTATACATACTTGGATTCTGCAATTTCAGCAAGGAAGAAAGAGGGACTCTGTTCGTACCTTGTTCAAAAACGCTTCAAATCTGTAAGTATGCTTATTATTTTAAAACCATATTTATGTGTTAAAATTCAATTGAGCATGAAAATCATTATATAACTTTAAGTTCTGAAAATTTATGAAATATGTGCATCCAAATATGATGACAATGCAGGACAAAGTTCTACGTGTGTGGGAGCCACCTCTTGAGTCGGTGGGGCAAAGTGCTACGCACGACGAGAGCTACATCTTGAAACTTAAGAGCAAGTACTACATATACGGGAGCCACATCTTGTGAAATCATTTCTGATGTGGTATCGGTTCTGTTCTGGCTCAAGTGAGCAAATCAGTTCTGGCGGCTATATTGTGAGCAAAGGTTAATATGTATATATAAATCAGTTTTGATATTTGTTTTGATAAAGACCTGTTTGAAGGAATTATTATTATTATTATTATTATCATTATCATCATGTTCTATTGGTCTTTGAGTGTTTCCCAAAACACTCACCCCTTATATTTCCTCCCCAAATAAGGGTGAACCCGAGGTAGAAGAAGATGATTAGTACATGTTTTAGGGTTGGCAGAGTTGATGCTACTATTGTGGAGTCAAGAAGTTGTTGTTCAGTTCTATCAGTTTTATAATTTTAGTTTATTACGCTTCTGCAATGTAATCTATTTAAAACAGTTGTAAACCAGTTTATCAGTTCAAGTTGTACAAACAATTTCAGATTATTTTGGAACAAAAGATTGGTTATATGAGATCCGTAAAATGAGGTTTGTTGTTTTCGAATTGTAAATTTGGAAGCAACACGGTATCATTAGTTCTGGGCTCGAGGCGTGACAATATTCCTAGATTCTTTGCAGCATTTGCGAACCCAATTCCTACAAACGAAGACAAAACAGAATTTGCACTGGATTACATTCGAGAGCTCGAGGGGACACCCGGAGGAACTGAGAATCTGGTGGATTTCAATAAGTCGTGCCAAAAGATAAGATATCCTCAAACGGCCCTAAACTCTCCCTCAAAGATGCGGTAAGTGCAAGTATTTCAATGGGAAAATTTGTTTCGGGAGTCACAGTTATGGACTCCAACCATCATAGCCAAGAGATCGATCACAAAACCGAACTAGTTACAAAACTATTAAAACTAAGTCAACTTTTCAAGTTATCTGCACTTAATCAAATTTTCACATAAATTTTGTTCAAAATAAAATTTAGTTATTATAATAAAATCTAAGATATACTCTATTTAAAAGTTAGAGAATAATAATTAAATCCAGGATATTAATATAATAAAATTTAATTTTTTATATAATTATTAGTGAGATTATAATTCAAATTTTTTTTTAAAGATTAAAGTGAATTGTTCATTTTTTAATCATAATTCATTAATTTTTATATTTGAATTTAACATACAGTTTCTAGGTGCTTTTGGGGTTGGTTTGATGTTGTAAAAATCTTACAGTGTGTTTGTTTGATGGAATTTGGAATTAGAAATTCTATTTTTCAGTATTTGAAAAGATGAGATTTCAAAATTGATTAGTATTTAATGTAGATTAGATTTGATTTAGCTAAACGAAATCCCTACATAATTGCAAGGAGTTCATTGGATTTCATAAGATTTGGCTTATGAAAATCAAAAATACTTTTAATATTAAATTTATATAACTTACTCATAAATTTTTAATCTACTTTTCAAATTAAATAAATTATATCTTCTTAAAAATTTATATTATTAATTCAGATACTTTATTATATATTTTGAGAAAGTTTATATAAATTCAATTTAAAATATTTTTATATTTAAATACTCTATAAATTATTTATTCCAATATTTTTTATAGTAAAGCCTAATTTATGTGATTTTTTTTCTAAACTTCCTCTTGATAAACTTTGTTTTTTTTTTTCTTAAACAAAAATATTTAGTAAAAATATAGTTTTTAATTTTTAAAAATATTTTTTTCTTCTATATATATATATTCATAGACAATATATGAATACTTACTTATAATGTATTTTTTGAAAAATAAGTGCTATAGGATTTTTCTATATGTTCGAAATAAGAGTAAACGGTGATAAAAAAAAAATGGGGAAAGTTGGCCGGTACCGAAAGATAAAACTATATTCATCATAGTCCAGGAAAAAAACTTGCAATCATTTAAGTCAACTTTAGATTAAAATGACAAAAGTGCCCTTAATAAAAAAATGCGGCAATCTCAAAAAATTTAAATATCTTACTTTCAGCACTTCGTTCGATCTCTTTCTTTCAAGACTGAGATTCAAATCTCCTCGTAAATCTCTCTCGCCAGTTACGATTTCTTACATTTGGTTTTTCTCTTCATCTTTTCGATTTTTTCGTTTCATCACATCGTTCCAGATTTTTTTTCAATTCTGGTATGTGTGTGTATATGTGTGTAAGAATATATATATATATATATATATATATATATATATATATATATATATATATATATATATATATATATATAAATATATTGTTTGTTGCCTTTTGAGGTTTTGTAGTAATTATGCATTGGTGTCCGTGCTTTTTTGCTCATTTTTCAGAATTTATAGTCTGAAACTTGCAACGAAGAAGATGACCCAGAGAAAAATTAATTGGTGCACGAAAATTATAAAAACTAACCGGTGCACGAAAATTATTAACAGTAACTGGTGCATGAAAGATTGATCAGTAACTGATTCACGAAAAACGAAAATCAGTAATTGATGCACGAAAATTAAAATCATCTACTGATGCACGAAAATTGAAAAATGCACGAAAATTAAAATCTGTCACTGATGCACAAAACATAGAAAAAGTATGTGATGCAAGGACCATAATCGCAAGTGGGTGATGCCGAACCATACAATTAAGTAAGTGATGAACGAACCATTTAATTTCGTGCAGCAGTTATTATATTTCGTCCACCAGTTTGTTTTTTTGCAAATATTGTGCATCACTTAATTAACACAAAGTTCGTGCACCAGTATTGTATTTTCGTGCATCAGTGTTATATTTTCGCGCATCAAGGTTATATTTTCGTGCACCAGTTACTTTTATAATTTTTGTTCACCGGTTATTTTTATCATTTTCGTGGTTATATTTTCGTGCATCAGTTACTTTTTTATAATTTTCGTGCACCAGTTACTTTTTATGGTTTTCGTGCACCAAGGTTATATTTTCGTGCACCAGTTACTTTTTATAATTTTTGTGTAGCAACTACTTTTTACGATTTTCGTGCACCAAGGTTATATTTTCGTGCACCAGTTACTTTTTCTCTGCGTCATCTTCTTCGTTGCAATATCTTGTTGCCAGGCTGTAAATTCTGGAAAGAGCAAACAAGCTTGGACACCAATGCGTATTTTACTTCTTCATCCATATGCATCAGCAAAGTCGCGAGAGGTTTTTTTTTAAATAAAAACATACCAACAGACTTTTGCTATCTAAAATTTAGCATCGGTATTCAAATTTATAATCACATACACACACCGTATACACACACATGATAGAATGTGCAGAGCAGATCCGGAAATTATATGTGCAGAGTAGTCAGATGTCTTCTTCGATTCACAAAGATTCCAAATGCTCTGAACAATTTAGATGATTCGATTCAAATATATTTCATATGCATGACATTTTAGCAAATAATTTTTAGGTCGGAAGCGACAAGATGATGAAGAAAATAATGATCTGAGACTCGCCGGAAAATTGGAGATTGTACGTGGAGAGGGGGAAAAGAGATGACGTAAAGAGTTAATCTGAAATTAGGTTTAGAGTTTTTTTATAACTTAATATTTTGGGAACTAAAAAAGACATTTGCAAACCAACTCTTTAAAAAGTGAACTTATGTTAATATAATTCTCTCCTACGTGTATTTTTCTGTAAACATTATTTTTTGTCAGATTTATTTGAATTAACTTTTTGGAAACAGCATCAATATGCAATTTTCCCAAAAAAAAAATTATTTAATTTTATCGTTTGGGCCGAAGGTTTGGGAGTTTTAGTTTTTTGAACAATTCCGGCCCCTATAACTTTGATCCTGACCCTCGATTTTAGCCGACACATTCGAACCGTCAATTTACATCGGTTTAAAGTACTGTAGAAGCCCATGAAATTCCCCTAGATGTGTTCTTCAAGTTAACCCATCAACGATTACGGTTGCATTTGCGGCAGTTGGGAATTTCATCTTATAGGTAATGTCTTTCAGGATACTTATATGTATTCTCACACTTGGTGACTATATACACTTTTAAACGTTCATGTGGTGAATTTTCGATGATCTGTGGTCGTGAATCTTTTGAGACTGCAGATCTGGACTATGCTGTTATAGTGTTATTACATGATTGTGTTCTGATAAATTGGTCTCATTGATTTTTCAATGTAAATTATTGGATTAGTCTTCTTGTTTTTGCAATTGGTGCTTCCTTCTTTGGGTTTTTCGCCCCGAAATTATGTTTAACGATTTTGCGCTTTTCATTATAAAGTATCTGTTTTTTCCATAAAAAAATTTGCTAAAATTTTCCGGTTCCTCTCACTTAACTGAGAAATTTGCGGGAAATGCATTGAAAAATGCAATTGTTCTTTTGGCCGAGATAGATATATTTTGACGAGTGTCGGGGTCATCGTCCCAGTACTTGTCTGAAGGATGGCTGAATTTTCCAATTTTATCCTCGTGTTTATGCAATGCCTTATTTTGCTTTGTGATAAAATTATTTGCCTTCATTTTTTTTCCCATTATTTTACTAAATTTGATGCTGCAGATTGAAATGCCTCGTCGTGATGATCATTATGGCAGTAACACTCGCCTTTATGTTGGTCACTTGTCTTCAAGGACCCGTTCTCGAGATTTGGAGCATGTTTTCAGCAGATATGGAAGGTAACTAATGGGTTTTTGCCTCTCCTTTTGTACACGGTGTTTGTGCTTCCATTTGTTTTGAAATCATTACGGATATCCTACTTGTTGGTAGATGCATGCATTCAACTGGTGGCTGCATGAGTTCTTATTATATATTGTTGTCTTACTATTGATGCTCTAACTCGTCTCCTACTCGTTCTTTGCTACCATGTTGCAGCGGGCTGTCCTTGATGTGTACTTCTCTGTGGAGTATGGACTATGAAGTGTTACTTTTTAGCTTCCCTTTTTGAATAATGATGATAATGTGTCCCAAACACTGCTTTTCTTATGATTCTTCTGCCGCATGTCACAATGGGTCACTGTGGAATAGAAGCTGTGAGATAGCTTGAACATATATGCAAAACTAAACTAGAAAGTAGTTAGTGATGATGTGAATTTATCTCTACTTTCCACTGAAACTTAATTCAGCTATTAAAAAATGGTCTATGTATGTATCTGACGAATAATGACTTTTATCCTTTGTACTCCACATCTAGCCTAATTTTTACCTCTACTTGCTTCTGCATCAGAGGTTTTCTACTGTGGATGTGGTTTTGCTTCTTACCTCCAAGGAAGCAGTTGCTTCCCAAGCATTGTTTTTACTGGGGAATTTTTATGATAATGTTTTTGCGATGCGACTATGGGTCCGTAGGTGTCTTTGAATTTAACTTGAATGATTCTGTTGAAGGTTTCTGAGCGTGTGTGCCTCATCTGGTGGTCATTGGTGGAGGGTGAACTTTGCCTGACCTGGTGGTCAATGGTGAGAGGGACTTGATGGAATCTCACTCATTGTTAGAAGCTTTCGGAGAGTCTTTTATTTTCATGTTTTTATGGAATTTGCAACAATCAAATTGGTGTTTAGTTCTTCTTGAGGACCAAGTGTCATGCACCCAGTACTTAAGTAAGTTTTGATGGCCTTACTGTTTCTGGCAACCATTTCCGCAGAGTACGTGATGTGGACATGAAGCGAGACTATGCCTTTGTTGTACGTACCACCACTCTCTTTCCTACTTGTAAAATTGTTAACCTGTGTGTCTTTCATTTTATGCTTGGCCAATTGGGAATTTTTCATAGGTGTGATATGGGTGTCCTGCATTGGTTTTTGTGCCCTTGCCATATTTTACAGGAATTTAGTAATCCTCGGGATGCTGATGATGCAAAATATCACTTAGATGGTAGAGATGTCGATGGACGTCGGATCACGGTTGAATTTGCCAAGGGGGTGAGAAACCTTTTGCTCACTTTTGTTTAAGCTCTGTTGACATGTCACTTTTGCATTCAAACAGTAATGACTGTCTTTTTTTTAATTTCATCACATCAGGGCTTCAATTTTTCAATGTTACCTGTTGAATATACGAAATCACTTTAATAATTTCATTTGCTATTTCTGTTTATGCAATTTCAGCTGTGAATTTCCATGTTGGTGGTGCAGGTGCCACGGGGACCTGGAGGGGTTCGAGAATCTCCTGGCAGGGGTCCCGCACCTGGGTCTGGACGCTGCTTCAACTGTGGCATCGATGGCCATTGGGCCCGAGATTGCACAGCTGGAGATTGGAAGAACAATTGTTATCGCTGTGGTGAGAGAGGTCACATAGAAAGAAACTGCCAGAACAGTCCTAAAAAACCAAGGTACTTCTGTTTCTAAGGCTATAATGACTTGTTTTCCTTTCTGCACTTAACGCCACTTGCATAAGTTTGTTTCACAGTCTCTCTATTAGTTGTACTTGCTTTCAATTATCCCATTATCTTCTAATCATTAGTTCCTCAGAAACCGAGCTTGCTATGTGGTTAGTTTGTTTTCTCATGTCAATTTTCCTCTAGGCGCGAGCGTAGTTACTCACGTTCACCCGTGAGGTCACGTTCTCCACATCGTGACAGGAGTTGGAGTCGAAGTTTCAGTAAAAGTCGTAGTTACAGGTAGGTGGTTTAATTACTTTATTTTTGGGAGCATATGTTATGAACATGAAGGAGAACTTTCACCTGAGTTCCGATATTTGATTGTAACAAATCCAGATAAATTCTTCTTTAGGATATACTAACTCACTTGAAAATTTTATTGCCAGCCGTTCAAGGTCCCCTCATAAAGGAGTCCGAGATGTTGAGCATGATGAAAGGAGATCAATGACTCCAATTGGCGTGAGCACTGAGCCGAAGAGGCCTACTTCTCCCTCCAAATCTAGGAAACGCAGCCCAGCACCTGTTAGAGACAGCGCAAGAGAAAGAGGAAGTCGTTCTCCAAGGAAAGGAGAAGTTGAAACCAGTCGAGATTGCTACAGTAACAGTCCACAGGAGAGCCCTTCTCCCAGGAGAGGCAGTAGGAGAAGGGAGGAAGATGGTTATAGTGACGTTCCCAAGGAGACTAGTGGAAGCCCCCTAAGCCCAGCAACTACGAGGTACGAAGCTGTGAATGGTAATAACCACAGCCCTAGCCCAATCACGAGGGATGTTGGGAGTCCTGTCGGTGATGGTGATGGTGATGCACGCTCTCCTTGAGGTGGCAGGTCTCCTTGAATACGTGGTGTAAAAGCTGTTGAAACTTTATTCGATTGTGTGGTAGGTTTGTTCTTGAGGATGTTGGTTTTACCGGTTTTTTTATGCTTTTCATGTTAATTGGTGCTTGTAAATGAAGTGTTATCTCTGTTTTATTTATTTCATCAATATGTCGGGTCGGGAGAAGTGTATGGAACTTAATAACCTCCAAGACGTAGCAATCAGCAGGTTCATGTCTATTCCGAACTCCAAAATCTTCTACAAATTATGTTTGTTTCCTATTCCTAGCAAAATTAAGATACATTGTTGGCGTACTATTATCGACATGTTACCAACCAGATGCCAGCTCCTATAGCGTGGAGTTCATATTGAAACCTCGTGTCCTAGGTGCCATGTACTTAGGGGTGTGCAATCGGTCGGTTAGTTCGGTTTAACTGAACTTTTGATCACCCCTATATGTAGTTCCACAAAATGGTTTGCATGCTCTATGGTCTTGTCTTGTCTGATCAAGATATGGAAATCATAAGCAATGTCGACATTGATATCTCAATTTCGAGGCTCTTCTATTATGGATGTGTGGGATTGGCTTGTGTGTAATGGATCGGCTTTGGATTTGCATGGATTAGCTATGCTCTCTTGGAGTATATGGATTGACCGTAATCAACTTGTTTTTAATGGACTTTCGGATACGGTGAAACATATATTGGAAAATTGATTTGAATTAAAAGAAGGGAAAAAAAATAGCACTCGACCGATCGAGCACGACAGTAAAATTCCGAAGGGACTCGATCGATCGAGCCATGTGTCTGTTGCGTGGAATGGTCAGTCCATTCATGTTTGGGTGCGATTTTTCGCGATGTGGTGCCTCCAAATGGTATCATTTTGAACATATCTATTGGTTTACTATAAATATAACAATTCTCTCAGTTGTTTAACAAGGAATTTTCGAAATTCACATAATATTGAAGATTAAAATTTGAGTAATTTTGTGAGTCTTCATCCATGTTATTATTGAGTGTTTTTAAACCTTTGTGGTTTAAATGATTTGTGATTTGGAGTGCTCCTATCACAAATCATAGTCGTTATATCTTGAGAGACTAATTGCCAAAGCAAACCGTTAGCACCGTAGCGTGATAATATTGTATTAAGGACGGAGATTCCAAATCTCGCATCGACATTTCTAATACAAAGTCATTTGTTAATTTTGCTTGCTACTTTCTTAAGATACACACCTATAAATTTTGTACAACAATCTTAAGACAATACTAGCAACAAATGGCTTCGTCGAGTGCAACAACGACTCCAGTTCATCATGGTGAAAGACCTGAAAAGTTCAATGGGAACGATTTCAAGCGATGTCAACAAAAGATGTTTTATTTGACAACCTTGAGGTTGGCAAGGTTCCTCAATGATGATGCTCCTACTATTATGGAGAGTGAAACCGACAAACAAAAGAGGGATGCCGTTGATGCGTGGAAACAAAGCGATTTCCTGTGCAAGAATTATATTCTCAATGGACTGGACATCACATTATAAAATGTGTATTGTCTAGTGAAGACAGTCAATGAATTGTGGCAATCCTTAGAGAAAAAGTATAGATCCGATGATGCCGGCATGAAATTCATTGTTGGGCGATTCATGGATTTCAAAATGGTTGACACAAAAATGTTGATAGCTCAAGTGTAAGATTTGCAAGTAATCATGCACGAAATTCATGCGGAGGAAATGGTTCTAAGTGATTCATTCCACGTGGCCGCAATGATGAGAAGTTTCCTCCGTCATTGAAGGGCTTCAAGAATTATCACAAGTACAAACGAAAAGAGATGAAGCTTGAAGACCTTGTGGTTCACTTGAGAATCAAAGACGACAACAGAATTTCTGAAAGGAAGGAAAATTGGCACTAACATGAAGCACGAGTGAACTTAGTGGAAAAACACGCCGGAACAAAACGCAAGTTTGAGGGCATGACCTCCAATGGAAAGGCGAAGAAGTTCAAATGCAAGTGCTACAAAAGTTGTTAACTTAGTGCCCACACAAGCAATAAATTTAACATTACAATTTGTGCTACTAACTATGGTTTAAATGATCCTAACAATCATGCGACAAACCATAAGATTCAATACAAGAAGTAATAACATAAATTTTATTGCTTTCAACAAATATCGTCGTTACATTTATTTAGAATTATCCGTTCTTGGAGCTTACAATTTTAAAAGATACACAATCTAATTAAGTGGTTAGCGCTAGACCATCCAAATCATTTGAGAGACGATCTTCTTCGATCACATATATTTGATCTATAGACTTCTCATGATCGTCTTTATTTCGACAATCTTTCGCCATGTGATTGGGTTTCATTTGTTAGAAGAATCGTAGCGTCTCTAGAGTTAACTTACAATGATGTTTGTGATCGAAAGATTGTGCAAACTAGAGATGTGAGAAAAGTAATTTGTTACTTTATCAATATTTGCACATGATATTGTTTTGAGTTTTTTGTTATGAAGCAAAAACGAGGCCAATGAGGTGTTTAAATACTTCAAGAATGAGATTGCAATAAAATTTTGCAAAGAAGTTTTGCTATGAGAAATTATGAGTAGATTATACTTGTGTCGTTTAAGAATTTGACGCTTAAGCTTGAATCTGCAAGACTATAAAATCTTGAATTCGAGTTCGCTTTGTACGCTTAAAACACAAGTGATAAATCGAAGCCACAAAATTTGACTATGTGTTGTAATATCTCAAATTAGTTCATTTTAAATTTCTAAGCTAGTACGCTTATAACATGAATTTGCAAGATTTAAAATCTTGAATTCAAGTTTTCTAAGTTAGTGCGCTTAAAATACATCATATTCCAAGCAAAATTAAGATACATTGTTGGCGTACTATTATCGACATGTTACCAACCAGATGCCAGCTCCTATAGCGTGGAGTTCATATTGAAACCTCGTGTCCTAGGTGCCATGTACTTAGGGGTGTGCAATCGGTCGGTTAGTTCGGTTTAACTGAACTTTTGATCACCCCTACATGTACTTCCACAAAATGGTTTGCATGCTCTATGGTCTTGTCCTTGTCTGATCAAAATATGGAAATCATATGCAATTTCGACATTGTTATCTCAATTTGGAGGCTCTTCTATTATGGATGTGTGGGATTGGCTTGTGTGTAATGGATCGGCTTTGGATTTGCATGGATTAGCTACGCTCTCTTGGAGTATATGGATTGACCGTAATCAACTTGTTTTTAATGGACTTTCGGATACGGTGAAACATATGTTGGAAAATTGATTTGAATTAAAAGAAGGGGAAAAAAATAGCACTCGATCGATCGAGGACGGCAGTAAAATTTCGAAGGGGCTCGATCGATCGAGCCATATGTCTGTTGCGCGGAATAGTCCGTCCATTCATGTTCGGGTGTGATTTTTCGCGATGTGGTGCCTCCAAATGGTATCATTTTGAACATATCTCTTGGTTCACTATAAATATAACAATCCCCTCACTTGTTTAACATGGAATTTTCGAAATTCACATCATATTGAAGATCAAAATTTGAGTAATTTTGTGGGTCTTCATCCATGTTATTATTGAGCGTTTTTAAACCTTTGTGGTTTAAAGGATTTGTGATTTGGAGTGATCCTATCACAAATCATAGTCGTTACATCTTGGGAGCTAATTGCCAAAGCAAACCGTTAGCACCGTAGCTGGACAATATTGTCTTAAGGACAGATATTCCAAATCTCGCCTCGACATTTCTAATACAAAGTCATTTGTTGTTTTTGCTTGCTACTTTCCTAAGATACACACCTATATATTTTGTACAACAATCAAGACAATACTAGCAACAAATGGCTTCGTCGAGTGCAACAACGACTCCAGTTCATCATGGTGAAAGACCTAAAAAGTTCAATGTCAAGCGATTTTGTTTTATTTGACAACCTTGGGATTGACAAGGTTCCTCAATGATAATGCTCATACTATTATGGAGAGTGAAACCGACAACCAAAAGAGGGTTGTGGTTGATGCGTGGAAACAAAGTGATTTCTTGTGCAAGAATTATATTCTCAACGGACTGAACATCACATTATAAAATGTATATTGTCTAGTGAAGACGGTCAATGAATTGTGGCAATCCTTGGAGAAAAGTATAGATCTGAGGATGCCGGCATGAATTGTTGGGCGATTCATGGATTTCAAAATGGTTGACACAAAAATGTTGATAGCTCAAGTGCAAGATTTGCAAGTAATCATGCACGAAATTCATGTGGATGGAATGGTTCTAAGTGATTCGTTCCAAGTGGCCGCGATGATTGAGAAGTTTCCTCTGTCATGGAAGGACTTCAAGAATTATCACAAGTACAAACGAAAAGAGATGAATCTTGAAGACCTTGTGGTTTGCTTGAGAATCAAAGAGGACAACATAATTTATGAAAGGAAGGAAAATTGGCATCAACATGAAGCACGAGTGAACTTAGTAGAAAAACATTCGGGAACAAAACGCAAGTTTGACGGCATGACCTCCAAATCTGGAAAGGCGAAGAAGTTCAAAGGCAAGTGCTACAAAAGTTGTTAACTTAGTGCCCACACAAGCAATAAATTTAACATTACAATTTGTACTGCTTACTATGGTTTAAATGATCCTAACAATCATGCCACAAACCATAAGATTCAATACAGGAAGTAATAACATAAATTTTATTGATTTCAACAAATATCGGCATTACATTTATTTTGAATCACCCCGTTCTTGAAGTTTACAACTTTAAAAGATACACAATCTAATTAAGTGGTTAGTGCTAGAACATCCAAATCATTTGAGAGACGATCTTCTTCGAGCACATTTATTTGATCCATAGCCTTCTCATGATCGTTTTTATTTCGACAATCTTTCGCCATGTGATTGGGTTTCATTTGTTAGAAGAATCGTAGCGTCTCTAGAGTTAACTTGCAATGATGTTTGTGATCGAAAGATTGTGCAAACTAGAGATGTGAGAAAAGTAATTTGTTACTTTATCAATATTTGCACATAATATTGTTGTGAGTTTTTTGTTATGAAACAAAAACGAGGCCAATGAGGTGTTTAAACACTTCAAGAATGAGATTGAAATAAATTTTGGCAAATAAGTTTTGCGATGGGAAATTATGAGTAGATTATACTTGTGTTGTTTAAGAATTTGACGCTTAAGCTTGAATCTGCAAGACTATAACATCGTGAATTCGAGTTCGCTTTGTACGCTTAAAACACTAGTGATAAATCGAAGCCATAAATTTTGACTATGTGTTGTAATATTTCTAACTAGTTCAATTTGAATTTCTAAGCTAGTACACTTATAACACGAATGTGCAAGATTTAAAATCTTGAATTCAAGTTTTCTAAATTAGTGTGCTTAAAATACATCATATTTTGCGGAACTTAGACCATTCCTATATAAGTTACAATATGAGGTTCCAAAATTGGTAAATGCATCATTCCTAGTACAGAACCTCAAGGCTACAAATTCAAAGTTCAAATTGTTGGAATAATAAAGTTTAAAAAATTATGCCAACATACATTTTACAACTCTCACATCTTAGGTTCCCACTCAATATGTTGGCTTGATTTTTTGATTTTAATTAAATAGTTCGATAGAAATTTAATTTAATTATTATTGTCCAGTAAAAGCTTTAAATTATTTAAATTGCTCATGAGCTACTACATTACTTTATCAAATTCAAAATCGAGATAAATAAAGGAGACGTAAATTGTATTATGAATAGAATATTTAATGAAAAATATTTTAGCCTTTGGGACTAAATCGACCGGTAATTTAAAAACCCAAATTTATCGATGATCAAGCTAGAAATAAATGGTTCATGAGCCACTAAAATGAAAACATACAAAAAAATGGCAAATTTTTTTGTTTGGAAGAAACGTGAACTTGCGTCACGTTTCTTCCAAAAAAAAAATTTTTAAAAAACATTTTATTTGGAAGAAACGTGAGCCCGGTTCGCGCTTCCAAACAATTTTTTTTAAAAAAAAATAAACATGAATCAATCTCGAGATTGACGCTGATAGTTTCGTGCTTTTTTTTTTGAAGAATCGCGAACCCAATTCACGTTTCTTCAAGAAACTCGAACCACAATCGCATTTCACGGTAGAAAAGTAAACCATTTGCTTTTAACTTTATTTTTGAAATATATATATATATATATATATATATATATATATATATATATATATATATATATATCAGATCAGATATTAGGGTTTTTTAACTAAATATTCGAAAAAATTAAATTATTTAACAAAATAATCGTTTTTTTTTTCTATTATTAAAGTAACCTAGGTCGCCATGTGAGATAGCGACTTCATTTGAAGTCGCCATCTCACATGGCGACTTCTATAAAAATTATTAAAAAAACTATTATTTTTTGATGTCGCCATGTCAGATGGCGACTTCAAATGAAGTCGCCATCTGACATGGCGACTTTAACAAAAATTATTAAAAAAAAGTATTATTTTTCCGATGACGCCATGTCAGATGGCGACTTCAATTGAAGTCGCCATCGGACATGGCGACTTCCATAAAAAATCTTTAAAAAAAAATTATTTTTGGAAGTCGCCATCTGACATGGCGACATCTTTTAATTTTTTAAAAGATGTCGCCATGTTAGATGGCGACATTATATTAAAAAATAATTGTTTTGCCGATGTCGGTATATAAAGACAGAAATTTTTTTTGTTTTTAAATATTGTCGCCATCTGAGATGGCGACAAAAAAAAAATATTTTTTTATTTAATGTCGTCATTTTAGATGGCGACAATAATCAAAAACTTTGTCTATAAAACTGAAATGTTACTCCTTTTGAAATATAACAAATTCTCTTCGGCTTTCGAACAAATTCTCTTCAGAATTCGTGAAAATTCAAATTCTCTTCAGAATTCGTGAATATTTTCTCTGCAGGTATGTTGTTATACAAATAATTAAATTTCATAATATTATATATACTGTACTAATTTATTAAATTTGTGTTTATTTTAAGGTATGTCAATTAAAGTTTTGTTGTATTGGGGAGGCAATATATTACAAGATTCAGAATCTGTTAGATATGATCGTGGTCCGTCGAAAGGCATGACAATATCTCGCACTATTAATTATTTGCAGTTAGTGAACGACGTATATGATATTACTGGCATCGACGTAACCAGTTCATTCTGAAAATATATTGTAAATATATATTTAGTGATTTTTCTGGGATAAAACAAACAATTTTTCCCGTTGACAGTTATTACAATTTAGCATGGGTATTGGATTCTGAACAAAATTATAGTTGTTTGGAGATGTATATACAAACAGAACGGAGAGATTATGATTTTATTACAGAAATGCCAACAAGTGGTAGTGGTCCATTTGTAGTAGATACAGAAAGACCAACTACCTCTAGGATTCAAGATGATGCTCCTATAGTTGCTGACAATATTGTTCCCGAGCCATTAGCAGACAGTTTTGTGGATGTCAAGTTCAATCTTACCACACCTATAGATACCATAAAATCCAATAACGTGCAATAAATTAACAACACGTATATCTAATGGACACATATCCCAAAAATAGCTATCTGGGTTTCTCACACGAAGTATACTATCCATATCACCTGCCCATACATCCTCAGATCGATGTGTAGACTGCAACGACAAAAGATGTGTGTCAACCGGGCCTGGTTGTCTAATTTGATCCATCCTGAAATATAATACAAAAATTAACAACATTAATCTCAACATTACAAAAACAACCCGTCCGTCGCCCACCGCCGCCGCCCACCACCTGCCACCGCCGCCGCCGCCGTCGCCCGACGCCGCCGCCGGCCACCACCGCCGGCCGCCGCCTCCATCCGAAGTCAACTTAAATTTTAATCTTTCACATCACAAAAATATACTCCAACAAGTAATATACTCCCACTACATATATTAAAATCATAATTTATCTACGATACACAAATAACAAAATTAAAAAGCTTACCTTAAATATTTTGGAAATAGCTTGATTTTTGCAGAAATGTTAGGAAGAAAATTTGAGAACGAGCGGATGAAAGAATTTGCCGCGGAGAATTTTGCTGAAGAACGAAGAAGAAGAAATGAGGTGCGGCGGCGTGTTGTTTTTAGGTTAAAATTCATTGGTGTCGCCATCTGAGATGGCGACACCAATAAATATTATTGATGTCGCCATCTCAGATGGCGACATCCATATAAATTAAATGGATGTCGCCAACTGAGATGGCGACATCAATAAATTATATTGATGTCGCCAACTCAGATGGCGATATCATAAAAAAAAAATTTTTTGTTAAAGTCGCCATGTCAGATGGCGACTTCAATTGAAGTCGACATCTAACATGGCGACTTAGGTTAGTTTGATAATAAAAAAAAAAATCGGTTAAATTGTTAAATTATTTTCGAAAATCGAATATTTAATTAAAAAACCCCAGATATTAGGTTATTTACTCTGTTTATTATCTATTATTATATAAATATAAATCAATAGATAATATAAATAGCTGGATAATGAATATAAATATTATAAGCAATTGTTTTGAATTAAGTTTAGTAAATCAATATTTAAAATTGATATTAAGATAAAATAAATAATTTAAAAAACATTATTATTTATATGTGAATTGAATCATATAATAAATTATGAAATTATTTATTTCTAGTATATTATTTAAAAAGTTATAATTTATTACATACGTGAGTATGGGCCATAGTAGTTGTTGTTGTCTCGATGGCGGGAAACTGTAGTCACTATTTTTTAGGTGTGTATTAGGTAAATCTTCGAGCTGATGCAATAATATGCAAATTACTTCATTTAAGTAAACCACATTAGGTAAACCCGATGTGACAGGCTTGGCAAACAAATTGTGGTGAAAGAAATCAATCATTATCAAAAATTCTCGTGTTTACCTAATCCATTAACTCGGTTACCTACAAGGGGCAATGCATGGCCCTTTCTGGTGTGAGGTCAGATGAGCAAACTTTTCGCCTATAACGGTGGTTTGTTACTCATTAGGTTAAAAGATGAAAGCTTGACCAAGTAAGTTGGAGGGTAAAAAATCCTGCAAACCTACAAGAGAGGAAGATACATGATGGAAAAAGGGAAGCCAGAAACTATTCCATGATGGTTACACTTGAACAAATTGTCAAAGTCAAAAATAAAAATTAAAATAAATAAAAACTGGTTGTTTAAACTGAAAAATTCTCCTCAACCCTTTTCCTATCCACATTCACCCCCCATAATCATAATCTGTGATCTCAATTCTGACAACAATCTATGGAAATTTAATTACGCTAAAAAATTCCAAGACCCTATTTTTTCTTTTTATTATCCATTTGCTCTCTGACTCAGGAACAAATTCTGTCGCCATCAAATCTGATATGGGTTTGTACAGCTAAGGCTGTTGTTGAAAGGCAACGAAATAAAATGGAAGGTCCACACGTATTCAAACAAGGTTCAAGGTATTCAGGGGCAGAAACCCTCCATATTCTCTGAACAAACTCTGATTACTGTTTCTCTTGTTTTGGAGACACCTTTTCAGGGTGTGATTTTGCCCATACCTTTTTAGCCCTCTTATTAATTTTTTATTTTTTATATCTTTCTTTGTCTGTTTGTTGCACATTAATGGTGTCTAGGCCTTGTAGTGCTGGTGGATATATAATTTTTAGGATTGGTGTTGTGGGTTTGGAACATAAGCAAAAGCTGGAGTTGAGGTTGGGATTGATGAATGCAATGTTTGCTGGTTCTTTTGGATGATATGTTTTAGGCTTAATTTGATTTACACACACATATATAGATGGTGTTGAGTACTGTAAGCATTTTGGAGACATTATCAAATTATGCATGTTGTGTATTAGATCATTTGGACATGTAGCTCATATGTTGTGGAATTAGCACTCCAAATCAAGTGATTGCATAAAAATGGTGAAGCCTTGTTGGAAACCGTTGGTTGAGGGTGATGGAAGTTGGAGAAGAGGGGACGGGAGTCGGCGAGGGGGCGATTTGAATGGCAAGAATGATGGATTGTTATGGTATAAGGATTTAGGACATCATGTAAATGGAGAATTTTCAATGGCAGTGATTCAAGCCAACGGTTTGATGGAGGATCAAAGCCAGCTTGAATCCGGGCCATTGAGTTCACTTGATTCGGGACCTTATGGTACCTTTATTGGAGTGTATGATGGCCATGGAGGACCAGAGACGTCTCGATATGTCAACCAGAGCTTGTTCAAAAATCTCAAGAGTAAGTTTCTTCCCTTCGTTTACTAGTTTTTATTATTTTTCAATTTCACAAGTTTTTTGGAATTCAAATATCCTGCTACACTGATGTTATAAGACTCCGTTGCGAAGTCAGCTATTGGTTGAAATCATGATTCAAATTACTGGTGAATCTACGTCAAAATATACTAACTAGTTTCGAAAATTAAGTAGCATGGCGACCGCACATAACTGCTCCTCTGCCCCATTACTAAAGTTGGCAATTAATGTTGTAAATATCGGTGGCAGATGTATGTAGTATAGCATCTTCTAATTTAGAAAGTTTCTGCTGCTCAGAAAAAAAAAAAAAGAAGAAGAAAGAAAGATAGTTTCTGGGTCTTCCCGTAAACCAGCAATATTTTTCGTCGTCTTGAAATGAAGTTTTTCTTAAAGATTCGAAGTATATGTATTTTAATATCACGTGATAACATTTTTCATAATCCTGTTTGTGACCTTTCTTGAAACAGAGTTCGCTTCACAGCATCAAGAAATATCTGCAAATGTTATTCGAAAAGCTTTCTTGGAAACCGAGGACGAGTTTCTTGCGCTGGTGAGGGAACAGTGGAGCTATAAACCGCAAATGGCTTCAGTGGGAACATGTTGTTTGGTAGGGATAATATGCAATGGGCTGCTACACATTGCCAATGCTGGAGACTCGCGTGCAGTATTAGGCAGGTCAGATAAGGCCATAAGAGGGGTGACCGCTATTCAATTATCAACCGAGCACAATGCTAATCTAGAATATGTTAGGGATGAGTTGCGATCGTTGCATCCCGATGATCCACAAATAGTGGTTCTGAAGCACAAGGTTTGGCGTGTGAGGGGTCTCATACAGGTAAAATCTTGGCTTTTGTTCCCTTCTCTTCAGATGAAGATTGTTTTTCATTCAGTGGCGGAGGGAGGGAGTGGCTAGTGGGGGCGATAATTGCTCCCTTTCTTTTAAATTTGCCTCATCTAGTATATTCTTTTCATAAACATAGACGAAAATGTAATTTCACCCACTGCATTTGAAAAAAAAATCTATATTTGTTTAGTTAAGTCCTTTTAGCCGAATCTGTTATTCAATTTTCAATGACATGGTATTCAAAGCTGTAGTGAAACCTATTTTCCATATTTTATAGATAAGTTATTCCACAAATTGATAAGAGCTTTTACGCATGGTATCTTGTTGCATACCAGATATCAAGATCCATTGGAGACGCCTATCTCAAGAAGCCAGAATTCAACAAAGAACCCCTATTGGCAAAGTTTAGGCTATCGGAGCCCTTCAGCAAACCGATTCTTAATCCAGAGCCATCAATATTTACGCACAAACTCAATCCCAAGGATCATTTTGTCATACTTGCTTCCGATGGTTTGTGGGAGCAACTTAGCAACCAAGAAGCAGTTGACATTGTCCACAGCCACCCTCATCAGGTTCGAATGTTCTTCCGTTGTGCAAAAGGCACGTTGATTTCTGTTAAATTATTAGAAGTAAAATTTAGCCACGAGCTTCTGGAAAAAACAGGTTTTAAAAAATTCATTTGCTCTCCAGAACTGCCAAAATTAAATTTATACTCCTCTTCTTACTCATGGTGAAATTTGTTTGTAACTATTAGAAATTCGTTTTCTGGGGGCAGGGTGTTGCTAAGAAACTTGTTAAAGCAGCTCTTCGTGTAGCAGCAAAGAAAAGAGAAATGCGATATTCAGACCTTAAGAAAATCGATCGGGGTGTGAGGAGGCATTTCCACGATGATATCACAGTCGTGGTGGTATTTATCGATCCATCTGTTATGAATAGAGGAGCTTCTTGTGTTAGTTCTACAGTTTCAATAAGAGGAGGCGGGGGCGGATGTTGTGCTGTTCCCTTCTCAGTTTCTTAAGAATCTCTCAATCTTATACTCATTGCGAATCTCTCTTGGAAGTTCCATACCAACTGGATGTTGGTCACTTGTGTATTCCATGGTGCTGAATATATTCCAGTACGCTTTTAGTCAATGATCAGATGATGCCTCATTCGGTTAGTGTAGCTTGAATGCCTTGTTCTTCTCATTTGTTTGTAGGTTTTTTGAGGCAGTCAGTGATATGTTTGCTGGAATAAAGCATTAGGATGATCAACAACTTGAAGTTACTATTTTTTGTTCTCTAGTTTCTGTTGGTGCAATTTGTTTGTATTCCAATGAAGGATATCCAAATATTTGTTTTATAGCACTCTATACAGATTGATTTCTTTTTTAAATGTGGGATGGCCTAAATAATTAAAACCCATCCCATGTTTGCTTTAAATTCCACTAGTCACGTTAAATCTTGGACGAACACTAAAATTCTCATCCCTACTTTCAACTTTAATATTCCTCCCTATTCAAAATTATTTTAAGATTCCTCCCTAGTTTTGTATTCTGTCCCTTTTCTTTATATTTTCATACTATTTTACCCTTTATTTAAGAAATTTGCTTAACATTATAACAGACTCATCTCGCTTTCGTATTACAATAAAATTTTGACAAAACAATATATACCTTTTTGATCATAACGGCATCAGGTGAGGTGGGTCACAAATCCACAGTCGAAAAATTACCGCCCCCAGACTATTTTACGAATTGTTCATCACCATCCAACCTCAGCCCCTCAGGCGAGGTTAGTCTGCAAGTTATCCGACTCCTTCAGAAATCATACATCACAGCATTAATTTGTTTCCTACATTAAGGCGTAGAGTATAACCAAATATGAAAAGATTTTAAAGAAATCTGGGAGATAGATAGGCAATGGTCTTTATTTATTCTGGAAATGCTTATAATATATATTACATTAAAACGTCTCCTTTTGGAAGGAGACGGACTTGTTTAGCCTCTCATATAGATGAGGCTTGACTCAAGAACACATAAACTAAAATACAGAACAAAATTACAGATGCTTATGAAAAGAAAGAAAAAAAAAATATTACCAAGCTATGAAAGTTGAACTATTACAAAGCTTAGAGACTCTAATTTTTATTCTCAGATTATGGAGAATTTTCAATGTCCTTAACTTCCTGAATTCCTTGGTATTTATAGAAGTCTGGAGGTGGATGTGAAATCCGGACTTCAAATTTTCTTTATAATCAGACGTCATTGCATGCGTCTTCTCTTTTGTTTGGTATCTTGTGGTCCCTTCGACTGAAGAGGCTGTCCTACCATTTAGTTTTCTTTTGATAATGGTAGTGATCCTCGTCAGAGTCACATAACTCTTGTCTCCCTATGGTCCCTAGAAATTTGGCATTTGCAGTCCGCGTGGGAATCTTCCAAGTTTGTCTGGTCCTGCTTTGTCATCATTTTTCTGGTCCCTCTTGACAGGGAATCCTTTCCCGAACAGTGGTTCTTTCTGCTCTGGGCAGCTCGGGCAGATGTAATCCTGCCATCTTCCAACATGCTTGGTCGTCGGAATCTTGTTGTCCCACAATATTTGCCTCTTCTTTTCAAAGATCTCCTCGACAAATTTCTTAGTATGGCTTGTCATAGAGTTAACCATGAATGATCTGTTCGCTGTTTTTTTAAAAAAATTGAACGGATACTTGACTTTGTCCATCTTGATGAGACAGGCCCATAATCCCTCATGCTCGTCTGGTGGTGATGTCGTCTTCTGTGAGCGGGGAAACTAGTGTTGTTCCTACGGGCGGTGACTTTATTTGGTACATCGCCTTCCAGTTAGGCCTTTGTAGCTTTATGAAATGGAAGCTGGGATGAAGCCTTTTTTCTTGTAATTTATGGGGCTGCGGTTAAGAATGTTAGCTCCAGAACATCTCCTCGTCCGAGTGTGATTATTTTGCCATGATTCATACACCTCTTCGTAGATCCATTTCGGTAATTTCATGATTTTCGAAAAACTTGATGTTGTGATAAAGATTGAGGCTAGGCAGCCAAAATCAAACCACTCGCGAACACTTTCTGGTTTGACACCAGGATGCATCCACATTCTTGGTATTTTCCTGACCAATCTGCAGTTATTTTTTTCAGGAATTACACTCATTCTTGTATAAAGTTTCTCCCATGTTTTTTGATATTCCTGCAAAGGGGTAGTTGGGGAAACTTTAATCTCGTTAGTATTAACCTTATACTTGCCCGCCGTTGGCCTAAGATTAATCTCTCCCTCTTTAACCTCTGAGGTACTGGGTTGGCTTGATTCTTCAGATATCCTCGATACCTTGGAATCAATTTTTCCTTCTGTATCTTTCCTAAAAGGATCAACACTAGGACTCGTAGTTGTGGTACTTGAATCCCCCACACCGATTAATGAGCCCGGCTCTCTGAAACACGACTTTAGCTTCACCTCTGAAGCATCCCGTCGGAAGGGAATATAAAGAATGTCACATAAACAGGTGTGAGCCTTCATGGTAGCCTTCATAGATTGTTGGACCTTCGTCAGATCCATTTCCTACACTTGACACACGACCTGAGAATTAATCACAAGGTCGTTGATCTGCTTGTCTAGCTCCTCCAGATTTTCTCTGATGTGCTTTGATCTCGTTATGATGTAATTGGCTTCACTCGCTTCCATCTATTGTTAAGAAATCTGCAAGAATGTTTGTTATCAGATTTCACAATGACAATATCATAATCATAATATTGGCAAGAGGTGCTGGCTTCGCGATGAAATTTATTTGGGGTGTAGCTGTGAATGTCGGTGCACGTGAAATGGTAGATGTGATGTGAATGGCGGTGCACGTGAACGTTAGATGTGGTGCACGTAAAATCCTTCGTGCATCGGTAGCTGATAAACGTAACTACTCATGGTTGTTTTTGTCATTTCAACAAATAATGAACTTATATAAAAACATGTTTTTTGGTGGATTAGGCCGAAAAATATTTTTTCAATTGGTATTGGCCCGACATTATCCCAAAAATAATATTTGAAGCCGCAAAAGTCCAATAAATATTTGTTTAAAGGGGAAATTGGAAATATGTGTTATTTACAGAAACTTATTACAAATAAATCTGTAAAAAAAAATTTCTTACCAAAAAATATACTTATGAGAAAATTATATTAACAAAACTCTAATTTTTTAACTATTGGTTTGAAAAGGTATTTATTAGTTACCAAAATACCCTTAAGTTGAAAACACTCTAAACCTAATTTTAGATCTTTATTTTCTTCCTCATCCCGTTGCCCACACCTTAAATTTTCTGCTAAAATTTTCCAGCGATTCTCAGATCATTATTTTCTTCATCATCTCGTTGCCTCATCCCTAAAAATTATTTGCTAAAATGTTCTGTACCTGAAATATGTTTGAGTCGAAGCATCTAAATTTTCGTAACATTTGGAATCTTTTTGAATCGAAGAAGATCTCGGACTACTCTGTACATAATTTCTGGATCTGCTCTGCACATTCCTTCGTGTGTGTGTGTATATATTGTGTGTGTATGTGAACTATAAATTTGAATATTGATGCTAAATTATAAATAGCGAAAGTCTGTTGGTAAGATTTTATTTATTTTTTAAAAAATCTCTCATGGCTTTGATTGATGCATATGTATGAAGAAGTAAGGTACTCATTGGTGTCCGTGCTTGTTTGCTCATTTCCAAAATTTACAGCCTGACAGCAAGATATTGCAACGAAGAAGATGACCCGGAGAAAAAGTAGCTGGTGCACGAAAGTTATAAAAAGTAATTGGTGCAAGAAAATATAACGTTGGTGCACGAAAATCATAAAAAGTAACTGATGCACGAAAACGATAAAAAATAACTGGTGTACGAAAATTATAAAGGAGTAACTAGTGCACGAAAATATAATATTTGTGTACGAAAATCATAAAAAAGTAACTGGTGCACGAAAATATAACATTGGTACATGAAAATATAATCTTTGGTGCACGAAAATATAACATTGGTGCATGAAAATTTATACAAAGTAACCGTTGCACGGAAATATAACCTTGGTGCACGAAAATATAACACCGATGCATGAAAATACAACAATGGTGCACGACCTTAGTGTTAATTATCTGATGCACAAAATTTGTAAAAAATAAACTAGTGCACGAAATACAATAATTGGTGCACAAAATTAAATGGTCCGTGCATTACTTACGTAATTGTATGGTTCGTGCATCACATATTTTTTCTATGTTTCGTGCATCTGTGACTGCTTTTAATTTTCATGCATCAATTACTGATTTTCAATTTTCGTGCATCAGTTACTTATTTTAATTTCCTTGCATCAGTTACTGATTTTTTTTTTTTTCGTGCATCAGTTAATGATTTTCAATCTTTTGTACACCAGTTACTGTTAATATTTTCCGTGCACCATTTATTTTTTATAATTTTCGTGCATCAGTTACGTTTTATAATTTTCGTGCAGCAATTAATTTTTCTCTTGGTCATCTTCTTCGTTGCAAGTTTCAAGCTGTAAATTCTGAGAATGAGCAAAGAAGCACCTATATCAGTGAATCATAACTAAAAAACCTCAAAATGCAACAAACGATGTATATGTAGACACGTACACACAAACACATACACACACATACATACCAGAATTGAAAAAAAAATCTGGAACGAAGTGATGGAACGAGAAATCGAATATATGAAGAGAAAAACCAACTGTAAGAAATCGTAACTGGCAAGATAGATTTACGAGGAGATTTGAATCGCAGTGGTGAATGGAAGAGCTCGAACGAAGTGCTGAAAGGAAGAGATTAAAAATTCCTGAGATTATCATCTTTTTTTATTAAGGATATTTTATCATTTTAACCTAAAGTGTTTTTAAATGATTGTAAGTTTTTTTCATAGACTATGATGAATTAAACTTTGTCCTTGTTTAAAATACTAAGTGGGTCATGGGCCCAAAGACTAAACGGCCATATGAGCCCATTTTTTAACAAGGCCTTTGTACGATATAAACTGGACTTCACTGAAAACCTAGTTGTCCGTCACCAAAAACCCTCCAGTTCCCTCGCGCTCTTCCATAAACACCAAAAAATGGCCGCGGCCGCCGTTCGCCCCCTCGTCACCGTGCAAACCCTAGAGAACGACATGGTCACAGACGGTGCCTCCGCCGGAGCCAATTCTGTGCCTCTTCCAGACGTTATGAAGGCGTCGATTCGTCCTGACATTGTGACATTTGTCCACGGTCAAATCTCAAATAACGCACGCCAGCCTTATGCTGTGTCGAAACGCGCGGGACACCAAACCTCAGCCGAGTCATGGGGAACCGGTCGTGCAGTTTCTCGAATTCCCCGAGTTCCAGGTGGTGGGACCCATCGGGCGGGTCAGGGTGCCTTCGGAAACATGTGCCGTGGTGGAAGGATGTTCGCTCCGACGAAGATCTGGCGCCGCTGGCATAGAGCAGTGAATGTGAATCAGAAGAGACACGCTGTTGCTTCCGCGATCGCCGCTTCTGCTGTTACTTCTCTTGTTCTGGCTAGAGGGCACAAGGTTGAGGAAGTTCCGGAGCTTCCTCTTGTTGTGTCAGACTCTATTGAAGGTGTTGAGAAGACTAACGCCGCCATCAAAATTCTGAAGCAAATCGGAGCTTTTCCTGATGCTGAGAAGGCCAAGGACAGCCATGCTATTCGTCCTGGAAAAGGAAAAATGCGTAACCGTAGGTACATTTCGAGAAAAGGTCCTCTTATTGTGTATGGTACTGAAGGAGCTAAGCTGAAAACCGCATTCCGCAACATCCCAGGTGTCGAGATTGCACATGTTTCGCGCTTAAATCTACTAAAGCTCGCTCCTGGTGGTCATCTTGGTAGGTTTATTGTCTGGACTAAGTCTGCTTTTGAGAAGTTGGATGAGGTTTACGGAACTTTTGATAAACCATCTGAGAAGAAGAAGGGCTACGTGTTACCGCGGGCTAAGATGGTCAATGCTGATTTGGCAAGAATTATCAACTCTGATGAGGTGCAGTCCGTGGTGAAGCCTATCAAGAAGGACATCAAGAAGGCTACTTTGAAGAAGAACCCGTTAAAGAATCTGAATGTGATGTTAAAGCTTAATCCGTATGCGAAGACTGCTCGGCGGATGGCCCTCTTGGCTGAGGCAGATCGTGTTAAGGCTAAGCAGGAGAAGCTGGGCAAGAAGAGAAATCAGATCACAAAGGTACCGTCTTTATTGCATTTACCTTGTTGATTTTTATCTCATCTTCTTTAATTGCTTGTTTTATTATAATTCTGGTGTTCTATGTAATCTCGTTGATCGTTATTATTTAGTAATTTCTTTGTATGATGTCAAATGTTTTGTGGTCAATCTTACATGTGGTTATTATCAATTGATTGTTCTTACTGTTATGTGCTGCATTTGCAGGATTGGTTCCAATAGTTTTGTTTGTTTATGTATTGCTAATTGTAGCTTTGCTGCTTGTGTGTATGTGGTTAGTGTTATCTTAGTCTCCCAGGTTGCTCACTCTTAACATCTACGCTCACAAGTGTTGGATCATTTTAGCCTAAGTTTTTGATTTGATAGAATGATTTAAATGTGAGGGATGATGTATGGATTCAAATGACTCCAAACAAGTGTTAGGGATTTAGATCATGGATTTGAATCCTTTTCTTCAATCGTGAGGGATGATTTGATGTATGGATACAAATGACTCCAAACAAGTGTTAGGGATTTAGATCATGGATTTGAATCCTTTTCTTCAATCCATACGCAGCCTTTGGTATTTTGTTTATGATGGAAGTTATGTCAATTCGAACACTTTGCTTCATTAGTAGATTGGCACTCGAAATTATAATATATTTGTTGTATTTCGATTTTCATGAAATATTAAATGCTTAGCAAGCTTGTCTCAGATTTATGTTTCTTGTATTCTTGCATCTCTCTTTATACACCCACATTTTTATTTAGTTGAACGATTGCCCAAAAACCGAACAACTGGCAGTAGTTTGCAATCTTGTGTCCTATGTATGAATTCGTTTTTTATGGCATAGTAGACATTTTATTACATTGATTTTATGTTTATCAGAGATGTTTATGCATCCATAATTATTTCTCGGGTAACTGTTTATATGTTACAACGGTTCATGTGATTTTAGTTTGAATTTGCCATTCATTATTTGTTCCATCCAAATTGCTTTTTATTACCGTCTTCTGCATCAATTTTCTTTATTGTTAGCAAAATTCAAATGTGAAAACTTGTTGCATCTACAATGTTCATAACTAGGGAGAAATGTGCTCGCCCATGCCTTTCCTATGTGTAATATCTGCATGAATTTTTTTTTTGTTACCAAAATTCGAGTCTGAAAACTTTGTGCATCGACAATGTTCATAAGTAGGGAGAAATGTGTGCTCGATCATGACTTCCCTATGTGTGTAATATCCTTCATATCCTCATTCTTAGTTTCCATGACTGATATTATTGTGCCCTTTTCGCTTTTCTCGCTTTGTCTTTACGTAGGAGGAGGCATCTGCAATCAAATATGCTAGCAAGAATTGGTACAAGACGATGATCTCTGATAGCGACTACACAGAATTTGAGAACTTTTCAAAGTGGTTGGGTGTGTCTCAGTAATTGAGTGTCTCTGTTATGAATTTCTGTTAGAATCTAAATTACCATTTTATTTGGTTCACTGTTTTTGGAGTTGAAACACATTGATCAGCAAAATTGGGATCAGAATGACATTAATAACTCTTCTTTGTTTTGTTTGGCGCCGGATTACGTGTGCACCCTGAACTTTTGTTTAGGCATTTGTTTTGAGGAATTTACAGTTTATTATATTATCCGTTGATGCACCTCTCTGTTTTTTATGATCAAAATTGGTTTGCACATGTAAATATTAATAATTACTCACATTCGTTTGAATTTAGAAATATAATATACTCAACTTCTACTCATCACATATCCATGTTTTGTAATCTGGTATTATAGTTCTTCTGACGAATTTCTCTAATTTCTCTTCGAATTTTGGTATATTTATCTATCATAAAGAAGAATTTTTTTTTTGATTTGTGCGTTTATGATATGGATGTGTTTGGAGAAAGAAAACTTACCATTTCTATATGTTCATCTAGTGGTGTGATGAAATTCAGTAGAATCAAGTTTTTCCTTTTGCATACGATCCTAAGCGTAAGTCAAGTTCAAAATAATATTAGAGTGTTATTTTATAATAATCTAAATTAATTATTCAGTATTAAAAATTTATTACACGACAACTTATATTACGAGCTTACTCATTAGTTATTCACCTTTACTGTTCATAAACAAATTCATAATTGTCCATTTGGGGAGAGGCAATATTTTGGCCTCTTATTTCTGTTTTTATCTAATAATTTTGGTGAAAACAAGTATTGGTTGAAAATGTTTCACAGAAAAGCTTCGTAGAAAAAAAATGACTTAGATGTTTTGGATTATTTTTAAAAATAATATTTATTTCACTAAGATTTGATTTCAAAAAAATATATTTTGAAGGTTATTTGCAATATTTTTAAAAAAATTATCGCAAATCAAATGTTTTGTTTTGACCAAGGCTCAGAAAATTTAAATAGTAATGAAAAAAGAGAAAGTGAACAATAAGACGTCGTCGTTTAGGAACAGTAATGGTCTCCCTACTTAAATTTCGTTAATCGCCTAACCAACGGTGCCGATAATCTTAGATAAAAAAACCCAATCTTTCATCTGAGTCGTCGTCTTCCCCCAATTCTCCACCCTCCGATTCTCATACAAATTCCCAAGGCAAGTATATTCAGCATTCGCAAACTTTCTCCCTTTCGATCGAGGAAGAACCCCATCTTTGCTTCTGCATGTGCTCAGTAGAGGGTTTTTCTTAGGGTTTTCGATTTCATGGCGGACGGGCATCCTGTTGGCTCTTCGTTTCAGGTGTCTCCTGGAAGTCCTGCCGGTGGAAGCTATGACAGCGGCGGTGACCAGAGCCCTCGCACCGGTGTCCGAGAGCAGGATAGGTTTCTGCCGATTGCTAACATCAGCAGGATCATGAAGAAGGTGCTCCCCGCGAATGGATGCGAAAGAAACTGTCCAGGAATGTGTCTCCGAGTTCATCAGTTTCGTCACCAGCGAGTATGGTTGTTGAACTTTGATAATTATTCCCTGTCTTTGCGAATGAGCTTATGTGCATCTTTGGGGAGGTTGCAGTTTCAGCTGCGCGATTATACCTTAAATTGAAAGAAAAAAAATCTTTTTTTATTGACAATTCTTCAAAAGTGTATTTTCTCTCTTAAACTTGAGTATGCGTATCTGTTCATGCGGGAGCATACCAGCATGTGATAGCCCAAATTTTTGTCAGATTTTAATGTGCGATTTTACTAAAAACATGTAGTTATTCTGACTACGTGTAGTCCTTGTAAGGGTGCTTATTGGCTTGACCCGTTCCGGACCGGAACCGGCCGGTTCCGGATCCGTTAAGGACGGAACCGGTCCGATCCGGTAAGGAACCGGATCGGGTCCGGTTCCGGGTTGGACCGGTTCCAACCCGGAACCGGAATGAAAAAACGAAGGGATTTATCGGGAAAAAAAAAAAATTAAAAAACCGATCCGGTTCCGGCCGGAACCGGTAAGATACCGGATCCGGAACGGTAGAACCGATCCGATCCGGTATCAAACCGGTTCGGGACCGGTTAGTCCGGTTCCGGTTTCGGACCGGACTAACCGGTCCGGTTTTGGGCCGGGTCCGGATTGACCCGGCCCGTTAAGCACTATCCGGACCCGGCCCGTTAAGCACCCCTAAGTCCTTGTCTCGGTATTTTGTTTGAGTATATTCAGAGAGTTGTTTTTGGCTTCTTCAAGTGATAGTGATGAATATCTGTTTATAGTTTTACGTATGAATGTGGATATACTTTTGAGCTAGGTTGATGTTGACACAACTAACTCGTTTATAGATGGTTCTACTATCAAGGGCAAGCAATAAGTGCCAAAGAGAAAAAAGAAAGACAATTAACGGGGATGAATTGTTCTGGGCTATGGCGACACTAGGTTTTGAAGATTACATCGATCCACTCAAGATGTACCTGGCTAGGTACAGAGAGGTAATTGTTTCTCTCTATAGGTTTTCTTGATTTCTTTTTTACTATCTTTTGTTCGAAGTAAATTAGTCAAGTTTTCTTTACATGCTGCAACTGATAGTTTCCCTATTTCCCCTTGTTTTGGGGCTCATGGTGGTGTGGCAGGTGGAGGTGAGTGAATAATATAATTCCTCTGCTGTTTGTTTTTTCTTTTTGTATTTTTTTATCTGACAATTTTCATAATTTTTTTAATTGTTCCTCAACAGGGTGACACCAAAGGATCTGCTAAGGGTGCTGATGGATCTGCAAGGAAGGATGGATTGCAACCTACTTCCACTTCTCAGGTCACATATCATATGAGATATGTATTCATTTGTTTTTTGTTGTTTCTATCGAGATTGGTAATACTTATTGATGGGCAATGTTAAATTGCTCCGTCTGTGAAGTGTACAGTTTGTTAACCACGGTTCATTCTCACAGGGCATGAATTATGGTCACTCTCAGGTACACTTTATTCCTGTTGGTGTCCCTCTGTAGTCAGTGTAGTCAGTATATAACTGTGTCTTGATTACTATAGCCTGTACTCATATATCAAATTATTTCTTGTGTATGTGTTACTTATGCTTGTTTTATCTAGGAGCTTTTTAAACACTTCAACATCTGATTGATGGAATTGACCAAACAATTATATGTTGTTGAAACATGAGATATGACTACATTGTGGAGAAAGTATGAGCTGCTTTAAATTGGTTTTCTTGTCGGGTTGAATAACATAATTGATAATTCGTCATGTAATGTTTTCTGATTATTTGTCAAATTTCCATTAGTTTATTGGTCGAATTCGAATATAATGGCATCATAAAATTTTCACTGACCTTTTGTTACTCCTGATTGACGTGATTCTATGATTAAGGAATGAGGTTGAATTTACGACTTACAAATCATGTGAAGATGGTAATGTGTTTTTTCATTTGTTTGTTGCCAAGATATTCTGACCTCCATTGTTATTTATGTTGCTCTAATTCGGTGTGGCTCGATCCCAAGACCTATATTTGTTAAAACCAATGGTTATGCCACTGGACTTTGCAGTAGCTACACCTAACTTCGTTTAGGTGAACCTTGGTCAATGTGGTAATAAGCTCAAGATAATAATTGCATCATTATTTCTTTTGACCAAATCAAGTTAGATATGCTGTTTTAGGTCATTATCATCGAGGAATTAGTCTGCCGGATTGATTAGATGGGAATCACTTCCCTATTGTGCTTCATCTGAAATTAGAACATGAATATATTATATGGATATCTCTTCCCTTTTGCGCTTCATCTGAAATGGAAACATGAAAACTCACACATAATTCATTAGTCACTATAATATTTTCTTAGGCTTTCAGAGGATATTGCATTTCAACAGGTTTTGTTTTGTAATTTGCAGTCACAAGCTCAGCACATGACTAGTTCCAATGCATGGAATGGATTAGATGTTGCTTGGCCATCTTTGGTCAGGGTCACCATTTCATCCTCTGCTAGGGAACATTTTGCTAAGTTCAAGATCCATTTTGTGTATAATTGTGCTTTAACTCTTGCATATGATTTTTTTGTTTTGTCAGTTATTGTACTTGAAGTTTGTATATTACACATCTTTCTGAATAGGGGATGTGTTAAATAAGATTTTAACTTTAAATTTATCGTTTTATCATAATAATTCAACTGTTTTGGTTGCTTCTTACTCCTTGTGAAGTATAGAAATAATAGAATCACCCCTGAAATTTAACTGTAGAAAAAGGGTTGATCCATGTGGTGCAAATTTACCAAATCGAATTGATAATATCGTCGTATTCAAGTTTGAGGCCAAGCTCTCTCTCATTGCTTGAAACACTGTTTTAATCTCGAGAGCTCGAATCAAAGTTCGACTAGCTCGATTTTGTTTGATTATAACTAAACAGTCAAAAGTACTATTAAACAAATATTGAATTATAATTTGAGATTGTAGATTCCTTTAGTTTTTAACATGTTTATTATAGAATATTAAAATAAATCAATGTTACTTAGCTACGAAGTAAAAATATAAAGAAAAATTTACTGAAAAGTGAAAACAGCATAAAAATATAAATAACATCTGGCACACCCTTAACACTTCAATAGCATAATGATCGTGGATAAACCCTTCGGACAACATCCTTCCAAATATGGGTTGCAGATTCATGGTCTTGTTTTGAAAACTCGGTATTCAGTTGGTGTGGTTGTGTGCAATGTTCTGATCTCGGTGTATAGGAGTTTTATGGGTTCTGTTGGTTCTGAGTATACTCGGCGTGTTTTTGATGGCATGTATTATAAGAATTCTTCCTGGAATTCCATCATTTCGGTTTACTCTCAGAGTGGAGATGCAAATCCGGCTGTTGGGTTTTTCTCTGGTATGCAAATGGACCATGTTGGGCTTGGTTTTAGGCCTAGCGAGTAAACATTTGCTAGTCCAGTAACTGCCGCAGCTGAATGTCCTTGTGTTGATAATGGTTTATTACTGCTCAAGCAACTGCTGGAAAAAATTGAGCATTTGGTTGAAGCCATGGATGCAGTATGGTTTATGCCTCACAGTGGTCAAAGACTAGACTGTTACACCTTTGCCACTGTTCTTAGTGCTTGTGCATCTGTTTCAACTTTGGAACACGGTTCATTCTTGTTTGACTAGAGCTTGTTTGGATGCTGATGTGGTGATCGTACTTTGATATACATGTATGCAAAATGTGGAAGGATAGAGTAGAGTATGCTTCAAGAGTTTTCAATTTAATGCCTCATCGGAACATATTGATATCCAGCTATGCTCGACATGGTGATGGACACAAAGCTCTGGAGATGTTCACACAGATGAAACTTGAAACCAGCAACCCGATCATGTTACCTTCGTTGGGGTCTTATCAGCTTGTAGTCATGTAGGATTGGTCAGTCAAGTATACGAACACTTTGAATCCATGAACAAAGTATACGGCCTGCCACCGAGAATCGAGCACTTCTCGTGTTTGGTGGATCTCCTTAGTAGAGCCACTGAATTTGGCAAATTAGAAGACTTCATGGCTCGAATACCTGTAACAACGAATGCCCTTACCTGGAGAACAGTTGGAGCTTGTAGCCGAGCTAGTGGCCCCCTGATGGATTTAGGCATATCGACCACTTTATGTTTTGCTTGTATTTGTTTAACTACTCGTTCTCATTATGATTCTTGTTGAACCATAAGCATCATATTAAGTTCAGTATCGTGACTTGCGCGAACCCTTGAAGAACCTTTGCCTCTCCTTCCTCTCTTTCCATTGTCTCGATTCCCTTACTTCTAATCCTTTTTTATTTTCCCTTTCCCCTCACTGTTGCGTCTTTCCATCATTAGTTTGCTGCTCTATTATGCGTGCAGGAGATTCATTTGGTACAAGCAGTAAATTCTTTCTGGTATATTTGGATTAAAAAGAATTCAAATTCATGATTTTTAGTCCAGTCACTTGTTTGGATTTTACTTCAAGGTCTGGTTTTTTAGTTATTTATTTATTATTATTAAACATTGAGGCTGAGGCCTGGAAATTCTATATTGAGGAGTCAAGTTCATGTTTCGTTATTTTATGTATTTGTCTACATTACCAAAGTAGTTTTCACAATTTGTTTGCCATTGAAGTTTGATATAAGTTACTTGATGTTAGAATTTATATTTGACTGTTTTTAAAATATTTATAATTTATTTGTAAGTGCACAAGCGCTTGTATAGATGTATGCATGGAGTAGATAGTAGCAATAAGAAACATATATTGGAAAATAATAATTAATGGTCTAGAAACATAATTAAAGATTAATGTTCTAATGACATATTTGAATATATTTATTTTAATAGAAAATAAATTTATGGAATAAATATTTAGTTTTTCATTTAATTGATTTATACATTATTATTTGTTATAAAACAAGTGTAATTATAGAAAGTTTTTTTGGTATATAAAAGTTCATTTCTAAAAAAAACCAATTAAATAAAAAAATTGCAATAAAATTGGTCATTAGTGATTCTATATTTTGTTCTATCATCTCATGCCAATCTTTTTTATATTATATATGATGTACTATTAATTTCTCATAATTTTAATATTATTATTTTTTATTCATATTGTTTAAATGATCATGGCCCTCGTCCAGCGATACCATATATACAAGGATCCGAAGCAATTAGTACCGTACAAATGGCTCAACATCATTATGGGAATGTACACACGGTAGATAAATTATCGCTATGAGTTAGACTCAATAGAAATTGATCACATTCATCAATTGTAAGAAGCAACCCGATTTCTTCCATGGTGCCACATCAATGATTCAGTTATAGTAGCCACGACAAAAAATACTTTAAAACAACAACTAAGCCTTTAATCTCAATGAATTGGGGTAGATTACATAAGCCATAGAAGAAATCATGTCGGGTCACATACATGTGTCTCCAAATGTTTCTTTCGATCCGATTACCCTCGTTGATCCATTTGGAGTCCAAATCTTTTTACATAACTTCGACCCATGTCCCATTGCTCTCGTGAAAGGTCACATGCGTATTATTGGGCCTACGTCGTAGGTGACCAAACCAGCATACACATCTTTGTTGCATCTTATCTTCTATACATGTCACACCCACTTCAGCTCGAATGTCTACGTTCTTTATTTTATATATTCTCGTCTTACCACAAATCCAGCGGAGCATACATATCTCTGTCACACTCATCTTTTGGACATTATCCCTCTTGGGTGCCCAACATTCCGTCTCATACAATAGAAGTTCTACAAAACTTTTCATTCAATCGCAGCGGGATATTACGATCGCATAGAACTCCGGTGGCGTTTCTCCATTTCAACTAGTCCGTCTGTATTACGTGGTTCACTTCGCTATCAATATCCCCAACCTCTTGGATAACAGAATCTATGTATCGAAACTTGCTACTGATCTATAACTCTTGGCCTTTGAGTGTTACAACACCAGGATCCCGAGATATATGACCACTAAAATTATACTTCATATATTCCATTTTAGACCTAATTAATCTAAAATCATTTGATTACAAGGTCTCTCTACATAAGTCCAATTTAGTAAATTCATGCCTTGGTCTTCGATTAACACAGCGTCAGCAAAAAAGCATGGTTCAAGGTAATCCAATATGCTTGTCTTTCATGATCTCATCTGTGGGGCCTCGCTACTTAATCCTTAATGTGTGTTTCATTAATACACAATCACAAATATCTGAAGTAGGATTAAGTAGACAGTCACACTGATTAAGAGTCATATTATGTCAGTTATTACATTATTCTCACAGCGTGACATAATATACATCATTTACATATACAAATCCTAACAAGTTCATTCTCTTAACCAGTAGATCATCTGGCAGCATAAGTTGACTCACAATCCCGGTCTCCATCGTCTATGAGTCCCTACAGAAACAACCACACTTCATGAGTATTGATATAACCATTTCAATCTAATATCAATAAGAATACACAATACGATAAATAAACATTGTAATATCTCAAATGTGATTGTTTATGTACTATATATCACAATATGCAAATATATCATGACATGTCTCATTCATCATCCTGTTATAACGGGACACATTTGATATTGCATTCTCGCTCAATATGTCAGTGGCTCAGCATTCATGTCCCATATTAGCAGCACATATCATATTTTCGTTTTTACACGTTAACAATTGATTTCATGTAGTTATAAATTTTTTTATATAATTGAAGAGGTGATTAACGAGTCACAACTCGAGATGTGTCTCAATCTAGCTCAAATTTTTTTTCTTCTTATTGTCGAGTTCACTGACAATCGGTGCGATTATTTATTGGTTAGTCACTTAAATCCTCCATAAGGACTCAAGTTCGAGACTCCTTATCCGTGCCCGGGGATTGTTAAAAAAAAGTTCACACTTTAATTATAATTCAGAAAAACCGCCTCTTGGGAGGTTCAAAAAATTTCCCCTTTGCGCTTTCGCTTCATCTCCTTCTATATTCTCTCCCATTGTATTATCCTATCAAACCCTACAAGTTTAATCCCGAGATTCAGATATAACAATTGCAGAACTAGGATTCACAGTTTCTGATCCATTGCGAAAATGGAGATGGATTTGCCTGAGAAGCATGATTTCGAAGCCATAGACCTCAGTCTCATTGATCTTTCGTCTGAAAACACTTTCCAGTTTTCAGGTACTTTTGTGATTTCTTGAATTTTTATTTTTCTTTTATTAGGATGGTGAAGTAGATGATCGTCCCCGTGTGTGTTGGTTAGACGTATCTGGGTAGGAACCCTCCTATGTGTAAAGGTACACAGGTCTAGGATCCCAGAAATGTGAATGGGATGGGATTGTTTAATTTTTTTCATGGGTATATGATTTACTGAATCTAAGTATGAAGCCCTCGTCACATGGCGATACACAGTGTTCATTGTTGAATTCAGTATCCATGACCTATTACTTCCAGGCAATGCTATATAAAGATATCTGTGATTATTTCTCAGTTTGCTCATGGCACATATGATTATATGTCTTGTTGACGGTTTTTGTTCTCGTTTATCTTCAGAAAATTTGACAGACCACAACACTCGTGACTTTCCAGGAGATGCAAGTGCTGAAGGAAATGCTGGTAGTGATTGTGCCATCGAGCAATTTCCCATACTTCATGAATCAGCGGAACCCGAAATAACCCACAGGAAAGGGAAGTATAACTTGCGTAAAAGTCTAGCTTGGGACAGTGCCTTCTTTACTAGTGCAGGTACTTTTGTCAACTGAAGCTCAACCATGGAACTGTCCGATCCACTTCTTTCAGCTAATAATTTACCTATTTTTCAATGTTTAGGTGTTCTAGATCCAGAAGAATTATCCACCATGCTCAAAGGACCAGAAAAAAATGATAAGCAATTATTGCCTATTATTGAAGAAGACATTTCAGGGTCAAATGAGTCCATATCCACTTTTGAAACTGATATTTTGACTGTAGATAGTCTCGAAAATGACTTGTTTGGCGACATTAGAGCTTCCATCCAGAGATCCAATAAAAAGGCATCCAACTCAACGAACTATAGCATCAAGATGGAAACTATTGAGACAGATAGCACTGCCATTTCATGTGAGTTAACAGTTCTTTAATCTTTTTTTTTCCCTCATTTATTATAAGGATATTTTCTTCGGATCTCTAGGTGCTTGATGGGGATGTTTCGGGTTTTTTTTAAGTTATTGTCTCAGTGCTTGGCTATCTTTAGGTTAATTAATCACTTGGGAGAAACTAACTTCAGGACTAGTATCTTTTATGTCATTTTTTTAGTATGGCAATATGGCATCTCTTTTAGTTTCAAAATTGCTGTTTAGTTTTTGGAGGTTTGCGCACCAAATATTTGGAATATGTTGAATCCAATACGTAGACACAGTTAGAGAGAATGCAGCGTTTTCAATATGTTACATGGTGCTATGTCCAGTCTTGTCACGAGATACTATTTTAAATAATATTGGTAATTTAACTTGCTTTGATCAACATATTATGGACATGCAGGATCTAAGGTTATATGATACTTTTTAATTTTGTTAAAATAGAAAATAAAAACGTGTTGCCTGAATGATATTTGCATCCAAAATGTGTATTTCCTGGTTTAGTCATTGGTTAACCGTCTAAGAATCTAGATTAGTAGGTTGCCTGAAGGGCACATTTTACTGCTTTGTGTCCCAACTCAATATTTGTTTTTCATAACTTTGAAAGGTTGTCAGGCCCTGGTTTTTCTCTGAAAGTAATTATATGCACTCTTTTAGGACTGCAGATCATTCTTCCTTAATATTTTTCATGTCTTGCTTATTAAATTATTCTTGAACTAATATAATTTCATGCAACGGACTGGTGGTCTTCTTGTTTCTCGCTTGTTAAAATATTCTTTGAACTGATACCACTACGATAAACAGCTCTGCAAAAGGATGACCTTGCTTCTGAAATTAAGGTGAGTCTGGTATTTCAATTCACTGAAAATATCCGTTGACAATAGATTTTCCGGTTCTAATGACTGGAGACTATGTCAATCCAACAGAATCCAAAACCAAGTTTAAAGAAAAACAGTGGCCTGCAAACTATTAGGCTGTCAAAAAGTCATCCGAAACAAAATATGTCGAAGTTGGGATCAGGGAAAACTGTTAAGAAGGATGGTGGTCATTCACAGGTGGCACAGGTAAGTTTTTACTTGAAACTTGGTCACATTGAAACATCTAATGTAATATTATGTCGAATCAAAGAAATGAACTTTGGGTGCTATACCAGTCCACCTTCCCATGATCACAAAGACACAAACTAATATGAACAGAGCTTACGAGTTTATTTAATTTGAAACCTATTTTTTTCTCATCGTTTTCATTGGGATTAAAGACTTTGTTTTTGTTGTTGTTTTTCTTATCGTTAGTTTGAAATATTATAAAAAAAATTATTTGACCTTGCTTCTCATGTATTGATTAACATTATGATATTTGCGTTGTCAGTATGTAATTAGACTGAGATGCAATTTATGGTGAAATTTTTTTGTCTTCTTTTAGATGTATCACCTTCATTTATTTACTCTCCCCCTCTTTTATTGAGAAGATCTAATTGATGACTGACACCAACAATTTATTTTGTTCGATGAAGTCTACGGCTAAGAATGGTGAGTCAAATTTAGTACCTAAGCCACCCAAGGCTATCAGCAGATCTATGCTGGATTCAACAGCAGTAATAAAGCAGGATGCTTTGGGGAGAAATCATGCCAAATCTGAACGTGGAAGCTCAAAACTTGGTACAACAAAGGAACTTTAGTCATTTACTTCTGGAACGTGAGATTGATATTGAATTAATAGTGTTTACGTTATTAATCATCTTGATAATGACAGTTTCTGAGAAGGTGGCTCAGCCACCAAAACCTTCCATCTTAAGTGGTGCTCAAAGGCCTTTGCCAAAGCCCGCATTGCCGTCTAAATCTTCTTCATTGTATTCTTCAACTACCAGCAGGGTGCAATCTACAAGGTCCGATACTTCAAGCGATAGTTACAGTAATATGTCCTCCAATGCGCCTGTAAAATCTTCACCAGTGGCAGTGAGAATAAATCCAGTCAAGAGCAGCAGCTCCTTTTCAGTTTCATCTAATCCTATCCCCAAAGTTCCATCTAGAGGGGCAATAAGAAACAAACCATCACCATCTACTCTATCGGCTTACGTGAAGTCAACTAAGATCTCCTCTAGTGTATCACCAGCTAGTTCAATTAGTGAATGGTCTTCAGTATCATCTTCTTCTTCCCAAATTAACCAAAGATCTAGTAACTCAAGGACCAGTCTAGAGAGGGATTCTTACAGATCTATAAGCAGTGACACCACTCTTTTAGATCCAAGGAATCATTCTGCTAATCAACTACCCGATGGACAAGAAAATCGTGAACTTGGTTTGCCTGGTAACAGTTCTACAAAATCCTCAGCACGTTTGAGTACCCTTCAGGCTCCTGTGAGACCATCAGGATTACGAATGCCATCCCCCAAAATTGGGTACTTTGACGGGGTTAGCTTTCAATCTCTTTCTCATTACTTTTTAATTGTGAATCCTCGATAATGGATTATCCTAGTGCTTATGAATGAAAATGAAGTAAATCATTCATTTAAAACAGGAATTGTTAAATAATATTTGTTGCTGCTTTCTCAAGATGATTTGTGAAAAGTGCATCTGACACATTTGAAAAAATTATAATTTCTTTCTAAAGTTACTGTATCTTGACAATGCTGAGTCCAATTTATCCTACCTTTGCAGGTGAAATCGTCAGTATGCACCCCTAAAAGAAATATGCAATCTCCATGTGGCTTGCATACTTCGATTCCCAAGAGCGGACCTGTTGTATGCAGTCCAAATCAAGGCTCAAACATCAAGCTGAAAAGTGACAAGAATTCAACAGCTAGAACAGTTAATGCTGCGGAAAATATTAAGCCTAATTCTCCACAAGCAATAATTCCAACATCCTTTCATACTTTTGTTGTGACGGATGAAAACGATTCTTCCAGCTGGTCTCTTGAAGTTAAGGATTATGAAACGGGAGAAAGTTGCTCAGAAGCACAGAAACAAGTGGTTGATGCTGGTGCAGGTTCAGGTGCAGTTGTCAATGAGAATTTAGCTGGCTTACAACAAAAACAACAACTAGCTGGCTTGAATGTGAATAAAAATATGGACTTTCGGTGTGTCAAAATCCCTCTTGTTGAAGGGATCAATCCTTCATGTTGTATTGGTAGGAGAGTAGATGAAGGTGGAAGGGTCGAGCAGAACCACCTTGAGAATAATTCACATCAAATTTGCATTACTGGTGACAAGGAAAATCATCATGCTGCAGATCCAGGGAAGATGTTAAAAGTGCTTAACGTGGATGTAAATCCCTATATACCTAGCTCAATGGCTGAAATCTTAAAGGAAATATCAGATTGTGATTCACACTCGCCTAGAAACGCCACTGAGTCTGCAGTTCCCAGATCCCCATTTGCTCCTAAGAATTGTTTATGTGATAATGAATTACTTGATGCATCTAAAGAATCTACTAGCATCATTGCAGATAAAACAGCTTTTCTATTGCCTTTGTTCGAATAACAGCTAATAATTCAAGTCGGCTGGATTCTTTCTTAGGGGTACGTATTAAGGATTCTTGCAAAAATCAATTACTTTAAATTTACTGTTCGATATTTCTCAATTTCAACTTGTATGATCTTGCATCTTGCCAATTGCGAGATGGATATTCTGTTTTGTCATAGCTTGTTTTATATCTGTAAAATCATGTTTAAAGTGTCATCTACATTCATGAAACACCATTTTATCGAAAGATCTCAAGTGCTCACCAATCAAGTAAAAATGTTGAATCTTCTGAACCAAGAAAATTGCATTTGAAAGTTGCTCCACATTTTTCTATGTTTTTGTCAATGTTATATTTGAGGCAATTGAAACAAGCTATCTGTTGAATTGGAATGCTCTTTTCTCATGAAGGTATGGCTACTGGAAGAATGCTATCATGTGCAGATCGGGGTTATTTCTCTCATCATACTGGTGCCATGTGTAAGATTTTTTATGATTGTCATGATATTCTCGTTTATTCGACAGACGAGGATGAAAATTATGATGAACATTGGCTTTTGGAGAGATTTTTTTCCCGTTTCTGGTTTCATCTAAATGTGTTCAAATCTCTACAGGAATATTATATTTGCCAAAAGTTAAAATTGCCAACTCTAGTTGTATCCCCTGTAGTAGGTTGTTTGGTTTTATCGATCCCAAGAATCAGCAAATTATTATTTTTCATATTGTAACAGAGAGTTATGCATTGAATCGTACAAAGAGTTTCTGATCTAATTTTTTTTTTTAAATTTCTTAGTTCAGTTCACTCATTGTAGGTTAAGTGTGTCAAAAAGTGAGCTTGTGGCGGATTATCCCCTGTTGTTTTGAAAATAGGTGGATTACCCCCATGGCTTGAAAATAATCAAAATATGCATTTTTTCCCTCATGTGGTTTTGAATATAGATATTTTATTCCCTAGTAGTTTGAAAAAATGGCATATATGGATGGATATTGTGGGACCCGACTCGGGCACATATTGCTTTAACCCTTATCCGGTACCACATTCTCAAAGAACATTACGCACGAGGGTTTCAAAACCTTTTCGGAAATAGCGGAAGCGTTTAGTCAAACATTCATTTTTAGTAGCGGAAGCGTTTATACATTCTAATTAGTAACAAAATACATCCCAGTACAAACTCCTTATAATAGTCCGACACTTAATAAAAGAGAAAATACTATAACAGTCCCGGTAAGCCAACATTTCCATTTTCCTAATTTTCCTCTGGTTCTGGCTCCGGTACTCCTGTATCTGGAACTCACAATAAATTACAAGGAAAACAGAGGTTAAGTCTTTGAGGACTTAGTGAGGGAATAACAATGGCTTTTATATCTGTAATTATCAAACAATGCAATTTCTCAATATGATATGTCATGTAACAAAGATCTTGCAGTCAAGTAATTGTCAATAATGAACCGTGATGATTTAGGATTTCAGAGTGAATATCGTGGGCTAAAGAGGTGGCTCCCACCGGACAGTTCGGCGTAGCACTTTTCCCCACATATTCAGATAGGATCTGTACATTCAGTCATTTACGAGCCAAGTGAACCATTCTCCGGGCCGTAAAACGGTGCGCGTTGTTCAGATGAACCATATACCCGGACTGTCATCCGTTGTTCATTGGACTCACTTTCCGGGCCGAAGCCGCTTTGTCCAGTGGATAAATATCCAGGGCTCCATTCATTCAGTCATTCAGTCAAATGATTCGTTCAATCAAAGGAATCGATTAGTAATCGATAACATTCAAGATAAATAAACATGCAGATCAAGATGACCAATGGGACGAGATAAGGTGCAATATGATGACAATATATAAAAGGTGAGATAATGAATAACAAGATATTGTAAATTCCAGGCCAAATGCCAAAAGGGCTATATAACAAGAATTCGGTAGTACACCTCACCTCACTATTTGATGTCTTACTGGATTGGCTCGATTTTGAACCCAGATGTCAAATAAAGTCCTATAAACATAATATAAGTAATTTCGGTGTTTAGAAACCAAGATATGTTGTTGAATCTTCTGCAAATCATTTTTTTGTACAAAACTTGTCCGGGTAATTTTAATCAAACATTTGAAAATTCATTAAAAATCAAGTTTAAGTCGAAACTTCACGAAACTTTCCAGAAATACCTAAAATCAGTCCAGCAACGTTCGCCGACCGGAAATTTGTCAAACTCGTCGTCGCGTGTGTTACACGCGCCACCGTGCCGGCGCGTGGCCGTGCTCCGGCCGCCACGCGCGGCTGAAAATTTTACAGTATGATCGCCTCGGTTCGATCTACAACTTTTGTTCAGAAACCATTTTGAAGTTCCAAACCGATTTTGCCCAGAATTCTTTTTTTCGAAATGTTTAATGAGGTGTTTTGGTCGCCGGAAATCCGTTCGTACGGCGGCCGTTTGGGAGATCGGCCGATATACCCATAAACTTTAACACATTTTGAACAACTTTCATTTTATACACAAGATCAAAATCGGTTTTAAAATAGAAGAAATGAAGGTATGAACACGCTACCTCAAAATAGATTTCTGGGTTGCATTTCTGCAAATGTTCTTCACGGGTTTTTGATATTTCTGGGTGATTTGGCTTTGATTTTGTTACACCTCTCAAACTAAATGTTTTCTGGATATATAAGGATGATTGTGTGAAATTTTCGGAGTTTTTGGAGGAGGTTTGGTATTTTCCTCATAATTTTCCCTATTTCCTACACCATAATCTCTCTTAATTTTTGCCAAGAATGCTCTTGAAGGTGTGAGTTCAATTTGATGAAATGGGGGGGTATTTATAGGGGTTTTGCATGGATTGGGGCTTTAAAGAGTTGGCATGTGTTGGGGCAATTGTAGTGACAAGTGTATACCTAATTCTTAATTAAATATTTTCTTTTATTAGTTAATATTATGGAATATAATTAAACATAAATTCATAATTTATTATTATTATTATTATTATTTTTTGATTATTTTAGTAGCATTGAAGATAGCTTCAAATTATTTTTGTCCAATTTTGTAATTAATATTTTTGGGGTGTTACAATCTCCCCTCCTTCAAGGAATCTGGTCCCCAGATTCCATCATTGTTACCGCAAAACTCTGAAGCCTTGAGTTGAAATCTTCTTTCCATGTCCTAGCTTTCTTTGACATGATTTCAGTTGCGTAACGTGGTTCTTCATCTAGCCGATCTTCTGTTGTTGTCGTCGAGTCGAGAAAACTACACTCGTGGTTTTCCATTTCTGGTGAGCAGCATGGTCTACTATGACTCTCTGAGCTTGTGAATAACGATCCCTTTAGTATTTGGATAAGAATCAAGAAGTAGAAGAAGAAGCACATGGTCGAGAGAGAGAAAAAAAACATTTTATTCCACTACCCGGGAATGAAAGCAGGGCGTAGGTATTCAAAGAAAATGTCAATATCAACATCAAACTTTTGATATCAAGTCCTAATTAATCCATGACCGGATTTGAAATGACAAAGAAACTGGGTGGAACAGTGTATGTCATCAAAAGGTTCTTTGGCTGAAAAGAGTGAATGACTTTAAAGGGAGGAAAAAGGTTAGGGTCAAATCCAACCTCAGGTAATATTCTGCTGAGACTTTCTCTCTGGTAGCTATATTTACCTCGGTTTGAGTTTCTCATCTCTTATATCTGTCCTTGATTCCAATGTAGATATTACCACCATCTAGCATTTATGATTGATGGCATCTGGTAGCTGGTGTAGTCGCACCTGGTGAAGTTACTTCCTTGGTGTAGCATTGATGTTTGAACGACCAGTCCATGCTCAGCATAATATCGTAATCATATATGTATGTAGCTTGATTAAATTTTCCAGATATTCTAGTTCGTAGAATTTTAGTGGGTAGTTTTTATTGACGGTGTCGGTGGTTACCTCAATTCTATCGGTAAACTGATTCCTAGATGATATGCCAATTGTTATTAGTATAATAAAAGAATGTGTAGCTCTAGGGCCAAACAAGATTTAGTCAACTTTTGAAAGTGAAATAACGGTACCTTCAACCACAACGATCGGGTCAACTTCTTTATTTCCCATTAAGGCATAAGCCCTTGCTGGGATTCTCGGTTTTTGTGGCGGTGGTATCTTCTGGGTACTTTTTGGGCAATCTTGGATACGATGTTGTTCACTTCCACAGACCAGACATTTTTCGTTCTTTCTCCAGCAGTTCTCTTCCTTGTGAGTGGGCATCTTGCAATAGCCACATTTCGGTGCATTAACATTACCCAAGTCTCTTTGTGGTTTCTGTCCAGTTGGTTCTCCAATCATTTCCTTTCCAAGATTCCTCTTCTTGTTGCTTGTGTCTGTCAAATTTGGGTTATAGAGCCTCTTTTCCCTCTGCTCTCTTTGGATCAATGATTTGATATCGGATTCAACTCGTAACGCTTGGTTGACTGCAGAAAGATAATTAGTGGATTCGGTGGATAGTGTGGCCCAACGGATATCAAGATTTAAGCCTTGAATGAATTTCTTAGTTTTCCTTGGTTCATCATCTATATAATGTGGAGCATAGTGAATTAGTCGGTGGAATTCGGCCTCGTATTCAGCTACAGTATGTCTTCCTTGTACCAAATCCATAAACTCTCGTTCACGGGTGTTCAGTATTACCTGCGTAACATATTTCTCCTCGAATGCACGTAGAAAATTCACCCAGGTCCTCGGGGTTTGATTTCTTTTCCATTGGTGATCTATGACTCTCCACCAGTGATGAGCTGCATCTTCAAATTGATAGACATCAAAGCTGACCTTCTGTTCATCAGAATAGTTGAGAACAGTAAAAATTCTCTCAACTTTGAGTAACCACTCTTCTGCATGATGGGCATTAGGGGTTCCGTAGAATTTAGGTGGGTGGAACCTCAGAAATCGTTCAAGTGCTCTATCTAGTGGTTCTTCATTCCTCGTGACGTTTCGTGGAGGATTTTGTTGACAGAATTGCATGAGCTGTTGTAAAATTTCCATCGCCTTCATGTTGGGTAGCTCTTGTCGAGGATGCTGTTCTTCTTGTTCGTCGTTCCTTCTTGGGTTACGTACTTCCTCAGGAGAATTTTCCTCATTTCCTTGATTTCTCGTGTGAGAGCTACCACCAAGTGACGATGACATCCTAGCTCGTGAATTATTTCTTGACGACATCATCAAATTTATGAGAAAGTGGTGATTTAAGACATATTTATTTTTAAATAGGGAGTTAATATTAATAATGCGTAATGCACAAGATTAAATAACTAGAGTAAGGTTAAGTCACCATTATCTGAAATAGTGACAATTGTGGAAAAACAAAGTTTGGTGAATACTATCAATCCTAATTGGTTGTTCCGGGTTTACTCGATCTGAGTGTCAACCATAATATTCTCAATAGGAGAAACTTTTTCGATCTCGGCCTATGCACCTAACTCTTTAGGTTACTAATAGTTGGTTGCTCTTTCTTACCAAGGTGTTATTAGCATTCCTGTATGAGCACTAGAGACTTTTACCCTGAAATAAACCAGTCAACTTCATCAATATCTTACAACCCAAAGCATAAAATTCTTATGGAGTTTATTCTATTACCCAAAAATATTTCATAATAGACTGTGAGCCTGGTGTCACGTTCCGTGATTCTCTAGAAGGTTCCATCAAATCTAGAGGCTTTGGAAGTTCCGGAAGCTTGCGGAAGCCTGAAGAACACTTTGGTATATCCCGGAAAAGTCCAGAAGCTCGGAGAATACTTTGGAGTAACCCGGAAGATTCTAGATATCACTTGTACAATCCTTTATAATGTAGTTAATTCTAGAATGTAATAGAATGGGGCAATCTAGAATACTCCATAGCCTAGAACATTCTGGAGAGTTAATCTCCACCATAGAATAGATTAGATCCTAGCCATTCATTTGGGAGAGTTGTATAAATAGGCTTGCTCTCTTCATTTGTAATCATCCAAGTTTGAATCTAAGTCTTCCACCCAAGTGTCTAGCATTCCTTACCTTAAAGCTTTCTTCCTAAATTCTTAGCTTCCTTGTGGGTCTAAAGGCTTACTTAGCATCTTTGAAGGCAAGGATCGCTTAAGTGCCGCACGGTGTTTCGGTCTAAAGAATCGACACGTGACAAGTGGTATCAGAGCAGGTTCGAGGCTCAAACTCAAGTCAAAGGAAGCATCAACACTAGCACCATGTCGGAAGTCACTGATCAATCCAACAAGGGCCGAAGGGAAAGGTCGAGGGACATTGTGAGTGCCTTCGACACTCGTCTTGCAAAATTGGAACTAGCCTTTGCCGACTTCGAGGGGAAGGAGCATGAGGATGAAAGCCAAGAAGAAATTCGAGGGGAATTTCAAGGAGCTCTCAATGCTTTGGCAGGGGTATTCCAAAATAAGAACGACGAGTTGGAAGCTATGATCGGAGCGTTACAAGCCGAGGTGAAAGAGCTCAAAGGGGAGCTAGCGTCATGTCGAGCAAGCATGGGACAGGGAGGACCCATTGCTCATACTCCATTTAGGGTGGACGTGCCAAAACCACAAGCTTATGCGGGAAAGCGAGTGGCAAAGGACATCGACAACTTCCTATGGGGCTTGGAGCAATACTTCGATTGCATGGGTGTCATTGATGACAATACTAAGGTACGAACGGCCGCCTTATACTTAACTGATATTGCTATGACTTGGTGGAGACGGAGATGCGACGATACTAGGCGTGGGGGCGCCCGTATCGAAACTTGGAAGGAGTTCGTGGTTGAACTCAAACATCAATTTTACCCGGAGTACGCCGAGGATGAGGCCCGGGCAAAGTTACGTCGCCTTGCTCAAAAGGGAGAAGTGAGGGACTATTGTCAAGAGTTTCAAGAACTCTTGCTAGAGGTACCCGAAATGAGTGACAAAGATGCTTTGTTTACATTCATGGATGGCTTGAAGAATTGGGCCAAGGTGGAGTTGCAACGACGGGGAGTGCAAACCTTGTCTCAAGCCATTGCCGCAGCCGAATCACTCATCGAGTTCAAGAAAGTCGACATCTCCAAATCAAACAAAGATGGAGAATATGAAGACGATGAACATACCACCGAAGAAGACAATTCACACAAGAAACCATTCAAGGGTAAGGCGCCCGAGAAGAAGTATGGCATGACCAAAATATCTTGTTTCTTATGTGAAGGACCTCACTGGGCAAGAGAGTGCCCAAAGCGTTCCAAGCTCTCCGCCCTAATTAGAGAAGAGGAGGAACGAGAAAATGAGCCAGCACAACTTGGAGCTCTTCGCGGCCTCAATACTATGAAGAGAGTTGTGCTTAGGCAACCTAAAGGGATGATGTCCTGGGAGACCGATAGTGTGAGCCCGCCAAGGAACAAAATCAATGACAGCGTCAAGACTTGCTATGTTTGTCATAAAGCCAACCACCTCCTAGCCAATTGTCCGAGGGTGAGCAAGCTAGCAGTCCTGACCGATGAAGATGAGGAGCCGCAGGAGGGGGACGCACAAATCGGATCCCTACGAATTCTCAATGTCGGCAAGCCAAAGGTTGAATCAACCAAAGGACCCAATGGTGGGTCAATGTTCGTGGATGCCTTGGTCAGGGGACGACAAGTTAAGGCATTGGTGGACACGGGAGCCACACACAACTTCATCCGAGAGGAAACGGCAAAGAAGCTGGGGCTTGCCATCACACCAACCGGAGGGTCGATCAAGTCGGTGAATGCATTAGCCAAACCAATTGTCGGGATGGCTAGGGGAGTAAAAACCACAATAGGAGAATGGCAGGGATATGTCTCCTACATGGTGGTGCCCATGGACGACTATGACGTTGTACTTGGGTTGGAGTGGCTCGATAAGGTACGAGCTTGTATTCTACCTTTTTCAAATTCATTGTGTATTTTTGGTGCAAATACCATGTACACTATACGGGCCAAGAGGGTGGCAAAGGGGCGAAGCATGTTGTCGGCCATCCAATTTGCAAAGGAACTCGGGCGTAGCAAGGAGACATACACCATAGTTCCTAAGATGGATGTGAGACTTCAGATTGAGGGCTTGGGAGAGTTGCCCATAAAGGTCAAGCATGTACCCCAAAATTACAAAGACATCATACCAAAGGAGCTACCAAAAGGATTGCCGCCAGCGTGGAAGACCCATACGGCGGTTCAGGTGAGTCAGCTGAAGCCATATTATACAGACACGGAGGATCCAAACCGAGGGACTTGTAAGAGAGGAACTTCCCCATATTCCAAGTACTTTGTGCGATGGAGAGATCAACGCGAAGCAAAATCAAGTTGGAAACACAAAGACCACTTGCGGCGGTTTACATCCAAGTTTAAGGAGTTCCAGGATATACAAGCAACGAGGTCGTTGCCGAATTGGGTGGGGGAGAATGTCACGTTCCGTGATTCTCTAGAAGGTTCCATCAAATCTAGAGGCTTTGGAAGTTCCGGAAGCTTGCGGAAGCCTGAAGAACACTTTGGTATATCCCGGAAAAGTCCAGAAGCTCGGAGAATACTTTGGAGTAACCCGGAAGATTCTAGATATCACTTGTACAATCCTTTATAATGTAGTTAATTCTAGAATGTAATAGAATGGGGCAATCTAGAATACTCCATAGCCTAGAACATTCTGGAGAGTTAATCTCCACCATAGAATAGATTAGATCCTAGCCATTCATTTGGGAGAGTTGTATAAATAGGCTTGCTCTCTTCATTTGTAATCATCCAAGTTTGAATCTAAGTCTTCCACCCAAGTGTCTAGCATTCCTTACCTTAAAGCTTTCTTCCTAAATTCTTAGCTTCCTTGTGGGTCTAAAGGCTTACTTAGCATCTTTGAAGGCAAGGATCGCTTAAGTGCCGCACGGTGTTTCGGTCTAAAGAATCGACACGTGACACTGGGCTCTGATACCACCTCTGTGGGACCCGACTCGGGCACATATTGCTTTAACCCTTATCCGGTACCACATTCTCAAAGAACATTACGCACGAGGGTTTCAAAACCTTTTCGGAAATAGCGGAAGCGTTTAGTCAAACATTCATTTTTAGTAGCGGAAGCGTTTATACATTCTAATTAGTAACAAAATACATCCCAGTACAAACTCCTTATAATAGTCCGACACTTAATAAAAGAGAAAATACTATAACAGTCCCGGTAAGCCAACATTTTCATTTTCCTAATTTTCCTCTGGTTCTGGCTCCGGTACTCCTGTATCTGGAACTCACAATAAATTACAAGGAAAACAGAGGTTAAGTCTTTGAGGACTTAGTGAGGGAATAACAATGGCTTTTATATCTGTAATTATCAAACAATGCAATTTCTCAATATGATATGTCATGTAACAAAGATCTTGCAGTCAAGTAATTGTCAATAATGAACCGTGATGATTTAGGATTTCAGAGTGAATATCGTGGGCTAAAGAGGTGGCTCCCACCGGACAGTTCGGCGTAGCACTTTTCCCCACATATTCAGATAGGATCTGTACATTCAGTCATTTACGAGCCAAGTGAACCATTCTCCGGGCCGTAAAACGGTGCGCGTTGTTCAGATGAACCATATACCCGGACTGTCATCCGTTGTTCATTGGACTCACTTTCCGGGCCGAAGCCGCTTTGTCCAGTGGATAAATATCCAGGGCTCCATTCATTCAATCATTCAGTCAAATGATTCGTTCAATCAAAGGAATCGATTAGTAATCGATAACATTCAAGATAAATAAACATGCAGATCAAGATGACCAATGGGACGAGATAATGTGCAATATGATGACAATATATAAAAGGTGAGATAATGAATAACAAGATATTGTAAATTCCAGGCCAAATGCCAAAAGGGCTATATAACAAGAATTCGGTAGTACACCTCACCTCACTATTTGATGTCTTACTGGATTGGCTCGATTTTGAATCCAGATGTCAAATAAAGTCCTATAAACATAATATAAGTAATTTCGGTGTTTAGAAACCCAGATATGTTGTTGAATCTTCTGCAAATCATTTTTTTGTACAAAACTTGTCCGGGTAATTTTAATCAAACATTTGAAAATTCATTAAAAATCAAGTTTAAGTCGAAACTTCACGAAACTTTCCAGAAATGCCTAAAATCAGTCCAGCAACGTTCGCCGACCGGAAATTTGTCAAACTCGTCGGCGCGTGTGTTACACGCGCCACCGTGCCGGCGCGTGGCCGTGCTCCGGCCGCCACGCGCGGCTGAAAATTTTACAGTATGATCGCCTCGGTTCGATCTACAACTTTTGTTCAGAAACCAATTTGAAGTTCCAAGCCGATTTTGCCCAGAATTTTTTTTTTCGAAATGTTTAATGAGGTGTTTTGGTCGCCGGAAATCCATTCGTACGGCGGCCGTTTGGGAGATCGGCCGACATACCCATAAACTTTAACACATTTTGAACAACTTTCATTTTATATACAAGATCAAAATCGGTTTTAAAATAGAAGAAATGAAGGTATGAACACGCTACCTCAAAATAGATTTCTGGGTTGCATTTCTGCAAATGTTCTTCACGGGTTTTCGATATTTCTGGGTGATTTGGCTTTGATTTTGTTACACCTCTCAAACTAAATGTTTTCTGGATATATAAGGATGATTGTGTGAAATTTTCGGAGTTTTTGGAGGAGGTTTGGTATTTTCCTCATAATTTTCCCTATTTCCTACACCATAATCTCTCTTAATTTTTGCCAAGAATGCTCTTGAAGGTGTGAGTTCAATTTGATGAAATGGGGGGGTATTTATAGGGGTTTTGCATGGATTGGGGCTTTAAAGAGTTGGCATGTGTTGGGGCAATTGTATTGACAAGTGTATACCTAATTCTTAATTAAATATTTTCTTTTATTAGTTAATATTATGGAATATAATTAAACAAATTTATAATTTATTATTATTATTATTATTATTTTTTGATTATTTTAGTAGCATTGAAGATAGCTTCAAATTATTTTTGTCCAATTTTGTAATTAATATTTTTGGGGTGTTACAGATATTTTGCACTCATTCACAAATTACAATGTGGTAATCTGCCACCAACTCTAAAAAAAGTTAACATTAAGTTGTGGAAAAGTCATATATCTGTATAAAATCCGATGGATTTTTTTTAGTACATTTTGGTATCGGGGGTGGAATTTGTAGTCTCTAAGTCAGACCTCAAACTTCCTGTAGGAGCTGGTCCTACTTGGCCAGTACGTTAGTTTTTTAATACCAAAGATTGGGTTCTTAGAAGTATTATTGTTTAAAAAAATGCCACTCTTGCTACATTAACAATCCTCAATGAAAAATATTCAGTGTTGTTTCTAGATAGATTGAAAACAAAAATGAAAATGTTTTCAATTGCTACTCAATCTCGTAAAAATAAATAGCTTAAAAGTACTAATAGGAATACTTGTTTGGGACAGCTGCATATAATTTTATTCCAAAATTCTCGAAAGTTAAGATAGGAGGCATCAGAACATTTAAGCTCCTTTTGTTTAATGTTCTTTCATCTACCTTAACCTATATCGTTGTGAAGTTCATATTCCCCCAATCAAATAAAATGAAACTCAACTCAAATATGATCACATCTGGATAGTTACGTAAGCAATCCAAATTTAAAATATCAAATTAGCTATTATATATATTTATCGAGATATGTAAAAATATAAATTTAAACAATGCAAATTTATCGCTTGAAAAGCTTTTTCGCAATGGAAGTACTGCTTTTATATTAATATAGATTGATAGATTAAAATCGTGTTCTTCAAGTTAAGGTAAACCCACTGCAAGTAAATTCCATTGGATGCATGAGTTTTTTTTCCACTTTTCACATAAAACTGTCTCAAAATTGTAATTCTGAATGTCACATAAAAATAATTATATTTACTATTCTTTTTTTTTTTTTGTGAAAGGATTATTTTATTCAAAGATATGCTAAACTTAAAAATGAAAAAAAAAACGTACATACGTTTTATTATAGTTATGATATTTTCCACTTAAATTAGGCACACATCATGCATTTTAATAAAAAAACATGCAACACAAAATGAGAAAAATTTAGCTCCAAATCTGAAAATAAATGAGAGCTCAACTCATTGATTTTCATAGAGTGAATAAGCTCAATTCTTGTAACCAGGTTATTCGGTGTTACGAAGTTTTGAACCTTTTTAATGTTCCTTTGGAATAGTAATTTAGAATATCTTTAAAGTTTCTTTGGATTAGCAATATCCATCCATAAAAGGGAAAGTACTAGGCAAAGGTCTCTAGAAAACAGGCGAAAGGCAAGTTTGTAGTTACCAATCTGTGTCCATCATGGCTCCCGAATTTGCACAGTATGCGTGTGTGTAATTCGCTCTCCCAACATCACCATAACACAAAAAGGAAATATCATGAACAAGCGCAAACAACCTTCTTCCTTCTCAGTCAATACGCAAGGCCGAGAGTCTAACTCTAATCTCAAGTGAAGTTCTTTCCATGCTGGACAACGTCGAAGGTCCAAAAACGACGCAGTGGTATTTTTGAAGAAGTTTTTAACAATAGAAGTCTAAAGAACATCATCTTAATTTCCAAGGGGCAAACCCCATGTTACCTCAACCTATTCTCCCGGAGCCGATACACCTTGCTTCAGCCTTTCCCTCTTCATCTTCTTTTTTGAAACAGGCTTCTTTTTCTTTGGAGGGAGGGTTTTCTGGGCATACACGTAAATAGCATAGTTTCCAATAAGGAATGTCAAGAGCAGCCCACCAATGACAAGCAGGACGATTAACCCTGGGTTGAATCCCTTGGCTTCAATGTCCTGGGCAATATCTTTCTGTTGATCCAGCAAATGAGAAATAAAGAAAAAGTGAAAAACAGCAAAAAATGTGATATCTCAAAACTTGAGACACCACGAAGTGATACATAATCATCATATAACTGCCTATAGTTTACATCAAAATGGATGCAATATGTGATTCAAGCAGAAGAATATTACAAGATTCCAAGCTGAAGAATATATTACATACTTACGTTTACTTGAGCTTTAAGGAAGTAATGAGTATGGCAGATGCTTCAACTACGGGGAAACTCTAGAAAGAGGTTTCATTGCTCAAGTACATTTAAAGACCATAATATTGTCCTAAAACTTCTCATCCAAAACATATACCAGTTTCTATTGGCCAAAACAAAATGCACAAATCAACTAAGTGAACGGAACATGAGGAAATTATGAGCACCAGGGCAGAAGATATATAATAATGTGAAAGCGGCAGTGCATTATCTTCCTCAACAATACATCTGAGTCTGTCATCAGTAAGTAAACCTAATAGTTGAATGCCGCAGCATGACATAAAATGAGGAAATTCTTTTAGGCGTGACCATCGGTTTCAATTCAGATGCCTGTCAGGTGATAGGGAGCAGGGACAGAGACCACACGACAAACAACCAATAAATGAATGATTTTATCCATGTAAAATTTTAAAGCATCTAAATGACACAGAGGCTTCCTAATCTCCTATACTAGTTCGAAGGTAGCTTTCCTTTAATGCCAAAATATCTACTTCACTATCAAGTGCAAGGGGAAAAAGTTACACAAGATCAAGAACAAGAAACAAAGAGAGAAAATAATAGAAGTTAGCAACGGAAACGCAAAAACAAGATCATCCAAGCATACAAGGATGAATTTACAATCAGCCAATCAGAACTGAATCTGCAAAGCATGTCAAGGTGTTGGAATTTGATCTGTGCCATGGAAACATATTCTAAAACATTGTTTTCTGCATAAATAAAACGGTATCCAGGAATAAAATTTACCCAATCACCAGACACAGGCACATTGTGCATTTTACATGCATGCTCGCAATCATAGTCAATCACACACATATGTCAATTCATTTTAATTTATAGACTTGAAATAAATCCAACTGGACAAACAACGACAGCTCAATAAAACATGGGAAATGAATATCAAACAAGCCATGCCAATGTTACACCCTATCAGGAATGCTATCAGGAATGTGCGGTGGATATGTTTAATATGAGTCGTTGATCTGAAGGATAATAGCATAATATTTATTTTACCAACCCGACTTCAGAGTAGCATAAAATATCCAGCCATAAGACGATACAAAATTTTCGTCCCCCTTCAGTACCAAATATAATGTTCGAGTGAAAACGATTCTTTCTAATCCTCAAAGAATGAGACCAATCATCTGAAATTGAATTCTATTAAGTTCTCCAACGAGAACAATTTTTTTCCTTAGGAACACCAAAAACATGTAACAGAAATCTCATCTACCCATCCATTTCGGGAGCAAATACAAGAAACCAAACGAATTCAAGCAAATCAACCGAACAACAAAAAATACACGCAGATAAACACGTGGTATCCAATTCACCAATAATCCACAGATCACCGATCAAATCAACTCAATCAATTCCAGCAATAACAGATCTATAAATATGAGCAAAAAATGAACTGAATTTGACAAAAGAAATGTACCATTCGATCAAATGACGGAGGCACGCGATCGTCAAAATCTGCTTCGTAACCCATGGCCCTCTACATTAAAAATAAAATAGATTAGAAAAATAAGAGAAATCGATAAGATCGGAACGGGAAAAACAGGAGAAATAAGTGCTTCAATTAAGCGAGTATCTCTGGAAACTCTGTAACAGACTTTCCACCTAGTCCTCTACTCTTTACGAAATGACACACCAGATTTAAGCCCAAACATATATTGAATCTTGTAGCCCAAGCTCAATATAGAGACTATCCCAAGACCAAGCCCAAAATGTTTTTATTTTGGGCCTCTCCCTTAAAATTGGATCCAAATCCATATTACAACTACAATTATGGGGACGGGAGATTCGATCCCGATCCAAATCCATATTAAAGATACAGGTGAACTTTAAAGCCTAAAATCATCGTTATTTTTATTATCAGACTTAAAATTAAATGTGCTTAAACACGCTAACATGGATACATGTGACGTTTGGCTGTGTTTTCGATCCAATTCATTTCAAAAAAATTGATTTTTTTTTTTTGAAAATTGACAACATCAATCATACTCTAATTAATATATAAAAATTATTCATAAATTCGAATATACATCAATTTCGATAATAACAACTATCGAGTAAAAATATTTAATGTGTACTTTTTTTTCTTTTCTAAAATATCTCTCAAAATTTTACCCCGAAAATCTTGCAAGAACTTTTAAGAATAGGACAAAGGAGGTGACGAAAAATGCCCTTTCTATAATTTTATGCTTTCAAAAATTGTCCATTTTTTAAAAAATATTTATACGATTTTATCTCGTTTTATTTCCGCCAATGAACTTTCAAACTTTATTATAAGTGGATTAACTCTCCAATAAAAGCAAGACGTGTAGGTGGATCGACTCATCAAATTCCCATTGAAATATGATCCACAAGGAAAAACACTTCTGGTTATTAGTGTCATCTCGAAAACGTCCGGATCGAAATATGGCTTTCAAATTAAGTTCCGAATTAGTAGAAGCTGCCATCGTATTTGTTTTAAAATTGTTCAAATTATTCTACAATGTAAATATTTTAAAAATCTGTGGATCAAATATCTATCTAGTAAGTCAATGAAATCATATAATCTATTTAAATCTTACATACCAAAAATAAATGTAATTTAAAAAATTAGACTTCTGCAATAATATTGTTAAGATACTTTGAATTTTAAAAATAACGTGTAATTATACAATCAGGAGGATCTAACATTTATGATTTAAAATCAGGTATACAAAAGAATATCACGCGAAATTCCATGGATTTCGATCAATTTTGTGAGCCTATACCCACATAAAGTCAATCGACGATAGAAAAACTTGTATTTAATTCACAATTTGCATATCAAAACAAGAAAACAAACCCTTGATCCACAAAAAAACTCGCACAAAAAGCAGTGTGAGATTTTAATCAAGAACAGAGTTTTGCGCAAACTCATAAAGCAGAAGGAAAAACCCCAATTGGATTATATGATATCTGTATAGTTTTGACAATACGGATAGTATCGATTTTAGTTTTTTTTTTTTTTTTTAGTTCTCGAGAGATGATGAACTCTGCGACGAATATGATGTCTTCATCATCCGCGTCTGGAAACAACGCACAGTCGCCGGGTTTGAAGACTTATTTCAAGACCCCAGAAGGCAAATACAAGCTTCAGTATGAGAAGACCCATCCAGCGATTGGTCAACAGTATTCCCAAGGCAAACCTGTAGTTCAGGTTTGTCGATTTCTGCGCTTCAGGATTTCAATTTAATATTTCGCCGTTGAGTCACTTTTTTGGCAATTTGTGTATGTCGGAAATTATAAGTTTATCAGTTTAGTATAGATTTTGAAATGGCTAAAGTAGTGCATATTCGTTTTTTGGGTCTTCAAATTATTGTATGTAATATGTATACGTTTTGGGTGGAGATATGTATGATTGCCGTTATATTTCAAGTATTTCCAATTAACTTGTCCTAAAGTTTGATGCTTTTGACTTTGTCTTACTCACAAGGTTAAAAAGTAAAAGCTTTATCAAATAAGATGTTCTATGGTACTATAGTACTTGTTCTTTTATGAATGTGACTTGTAGGTAGCATGAAACTGCTAAATGAATATTTTCTCAAGGTTGTTGGTCAGGTTACGCTGGCTCACCTCAAGGATAAGCCAATGCAGACACCACCACAGTCATCCTCAAGTTTGGGTGTTAGCAGTGGCGTGAGGTCAGCGGCTGCAAGGTTATGGAGTGGTGGAAATGGTAGTAGGGCCCTTAGTTTTGTTGGAGCAAATGGAGGTAAGTCGGTCAGTGGAACTAGTAGTAGAATAGGATCAGGCGCATCAAGTTCGAATAATGTGGTTGGGAATTCAAACTTTGATGGTAAGGGGACTTACTTGGTGTTCAACGCTGGTGATTCAGTTTTCATCAGCGACTTAAATTCCCGGGATAAGGTAATTTGATGGTTATTTTTTTAACTTTTAGAATCATAATGTGGTTGATTTTTGAGAGATCTTTTATTTTTTCTCAGGATCCTATTAAATGTATCCAGTTTAATAACGTATATCCGGTTTGTCACGCATATGACTCCGATGCAAAAGACGGGCATGATTTGCTTATTGGTTTAAGCACTGGAGATGGTATGCTTTCTTCTGTCAGAACTTTTAATGGACTACCATGAATAACACACTTCTCATTGAATTGGATTTCGGTTTCAATTTTTTGTAGTCTATTCAGTTTCACTAAGAGAACAACTACAAGATGTTGGGAAGAAGCTTGTTGGGGCTCAACATTATAATAAAGATGGTTCTGTTAACAATAGGCAAGAACATGACTCTTGTTTTGATCCCCTTCCTGAGTTATACTTCTTTCTGCATTAAATCTCTTTCTATAATACTTGGAAAATATGTGGTTGCCACCTGAGTTGGTTTAATTTTTATTTTTTGAGATGTCACTTTGAGTTTATCATCCTCTTCGGAACATGCTTCATCCAAATTTTCTAATTAATGGGATTCCCAAACCTTCTTATATTGTGAACTCCTTGGCGGTGAAAAAGAATCATTCTGCTAACAATTAATATTTCAAGGCCTTAAAATCGTGAAATTATTAATTAGAAATAATTTTGTATTTTCATTTAAAAGATAGCAATTAGAGATAGAACTTAAACAATGAAGGATGCGTTAGTAATTTTTGGCTGCTAATATATGTATACAGTCATTATGTTTGGCTATTCTCATGATTGTTCCAAGTTTATATTTAAAGCAATTGGTCAAACTAGATTACTTTCTTTCATGAGAAATAAATTCATTTTTACATACAACTTTCACAATTTAAAGTGACAACCCAACTTGCACTACAAAGCATTTTGTACTCTAAATACACAATTGTTGACTTGAACCAAAGTAGGTTTTATTACAATTGCTTCTCGCGGATTTACTCTACTTTGTAGATACTATATGGCCATAAGAGTGTGTTTGGGAGTTTCCGAAATCCAAATCTTTCATCTGATCTTTTCGGTTTTTCATTGTGGAGTATAATTTGTGGGGCATGGATTGAGGGCTTGGAGATTTTTAGCTGATCTATCACTCTTTTTCTTTTTAACAGTCGATGCACCTGTGCTTCATGGATTCCCCACGGTGAGGGATTATTTGTGGTTGCTCACGCAGATGGAAATATGTATGTTTATGAAAAGGCAAGTTTTGAAATGAATAAGGTTCATTCTCTAAGTGACTGTGTTGTCAAATTTAAATATCCCATTGTCCTTTTCAGAACAAAGATGGTTCTGGTGATCCTTCATTCCATGTGATCAAGGACCCAACTCAGTTTTCTGTCTCACATGCACGCTATAGTAAGGTATTGGCTGTTGTTAATCATGTTCTGTACCATCTTTTTTGCATTTTCACCTACTACCTATACTGATTTACCAAGTTTTTCTGAATTTCTTCATCTATATAATGGGTACAGTGTGAACAAGAAGTTGTTTCTTATGCCTTCTGTCTAAGGTTATCATTCTTATGGCTATCAATCTTATATTACCCTTCATTAGTTTTTTCTTAACCTGGTTGGAGTGGTTAAGTTAATTGTTTGGAAGACCCTCATTAGCCTTTGTAGCTGGGCCTAGAATCAATCAATTGCACAAATTCAGTAATGTATATAGATAGATATTTGTGGGGTGGAGGCAGTTTGCCAATGTCTTCATAGAAGTCTTCTCTTCCCAGAGTTACTACTCTCTGAGTTGAGAGAGATATTTATTATCCTGTTAATCGATGATAGGATGGACATCTATAACGAAAAGGGTCACTAGTTGGTTGTAGATAGAGGATCTGACAAATGCTTATAATACATAATTTTCAGGACTTGGGTTTTCATTATTGTTGTGGATAGGTAGTGTTAACTGGAACTGATTATGTGGTTCACCGCAGAATCCCGTTGCTAGATGGCATATATCCCATGGTTCGATAAATGGCATTGCTTTTTCAAGTGATGGATCTTATATAGCAACCGTTGGGAGGGATGGTATTGTCATTTTCTTACGTTGTTTGGCTATTTCAAATTTTCATGCGTGAAATTTTGTCTCCCACCACCTGTCAAATTTCTCCTTCATTTATAGGCTAGGTAAATTTAACGAGTGCAGGTTACCTTCAAGTCTTTGACTACAAAAATGAACAACTTATATGTGGTGGAAAAAGCTATTATGGCGCTTTACTGTGTTGTGCTTGGAGGTGGGCATTCCTATTTCTGGTTTGAATTGTTATTCTTCGATTCCCCAACATACTACTTCTGCAAGTAGATTGTGTGGTCAATATTAAAAGAAAATGACGGTACTGATGGCAAATGAAACAACAGTATGGATGGAAAATACATTTTGACTGGAGGTGAAGATGACCTAGTTCAAGTTTGGAGCATGGAAAATCGGAAGATTGTCGCATGGGGCGAGGGACACAACTCATGGGTGAGAGTTCTTAGTTATCTCCATCCTTTTTGGATAATGATTTGCAACTTGTTCTGTAAAAGTTTTGAGTGATGGTTAAGCCATCTGTATTGTTTACAAATGGTTCCAGAACAAGTTACGTTCATTTATAAATGATTTTCTTCCTCTGTTTATTGGGTAGCCGTATGAATGTTGAACTGTTAGTAGAAAATAATCTGGCTGTGCCAAAAGTAATATTATTGCGTTATTAAGATTCCAGATTATTATTTCTGCATGAATAAACACTTGCATACCCTTTAAACAACTAGGCTCAACGTAGACCAAAATAGCTGTCATAACCATTTGGTGTACGGTAATCATACAGCAGTACAAGTAGCATTGATGAATTCTTTTTTTAATAAAAAGTATATTAATCACCTGGATCAGGGTGTAGATGAGTTGTTATGTGCTTAATTTCTTGTGGATACTGATGACCTTCTTTTACATATGTTATCGGTAATGACAGGTTAGCGGCGTGTCATTTGATTCATATTGGTTGGCACCAAATTCTGATGGTGTAGCCGAAAATGTTGTATACCGTTTTGGCTCAGTTGGTCAGGTATCAAAGTAGAATTATTGCTTTATAAGCATAATTAGTCTATTTGTGAATTCATGAATCACGCAATATTTGGTAACTTTCTCATCATATGACTGATGTGGTAATAACCCTGCATACCTTAATACTGCAACAAAAGGACTTAAGAAACCCCCTCAAATGGTCAAGATGTTCTCATATTCCTGGATTACAAGGTGTAAATAGTGATGCTACAACCAATTGTTTCTTGCTCAAAATAACTTGTATTTCTTCCGGACTATAATTTTGCATCTGCCAAGGAATGCCGGGCATCTATAACAGGGATGACTGATGAGGAACCATGTGTTCTATTAGGATCAGCATTGGTCCATGTGCTGGAGCTTGTCCAGGTTCACTGTTTCATAATTCTTGCCCTTTTTCCTTCCTGCATAGGATGTCCAACTCCATGGAGTTGGTTTTGACACGGACCAGAATGTTGATCAGATTCCTGGATAAATCTTCTGGTCTGACTTCTCGTCTTTCATACGGTCTTTCTTGAAATCAAGAGATCGCATGGCATATCAATATTTTGCTCCAGTATTTGCTCTAGGTTAAGTAAATGCATCTGTGTAGTTTATGAACTACAAACCAGATTGTTTACAGGTTTTATTAATTTAACCAAATTCTACTCCCATCAAGTCAATACCTTTTAGGCACAGCTTAAGAGGATGCTATCTAAAAGATCCGACGCCTTCAGTTTTTTCATTTCAATATTTTGTTCCTTAAATGTTCTTTAGTTATGTAAAGGATCATTCATGTAGGGTACATTAACTTCAGTGAAGTAGCTCTATCGCCATCTCTCTTTGTAACATATGAAAAACTTAATTCTTGTGCAGGACACACAATTACTTCTATGGGATCTTGAAATGGATGAACTTGTGGTACCAGTACGTCGTCCCCCTGGTGGGTCACCCACTTTCAGTACCGGAAGCCAGTCATCTCACTGGGACAGCGCTTGCCCTGTTGGGACCTTGCAACCTGCTCCAAGCATGAGAGACATACCAAAACTCTCCCCGCTAGTCTCTCATCGTGTTCACACAGAACCTCTTTCTGCTTTGATATTCACTCAAGAATCTGTTCTTACTTGCAGCCGGGATGGAAACATAAAAATTTGGACGAGACCTGGTTCCCCTGAAAGCCAATCGAACAACTCTGATTCTCTCTTAACTGCAAGCTTGAAAGAAAAGCCATCAATATCATCGGGGAAAGTGTTAAGTCCTCGTTTCAAACAATGACGATAATATCCATCAATTTACAAAAAGAAAAGCAACTTGTGTGCCTCAAATTGGATTGAGGAATGCTGCCGTTAGGATTCTTTGCAGAGTTCTTTTGTGGATTGATCGAGGATATGCGTTACTCGTATATGCTCTCAATAAAAACTAACAGATGATTATGTGGCCAACCAATTAGCCCTGTAGTGGAGCAGCTGGTTTGAGTTAGGTTTTGGGTTCGACTACAAATGATTATTGTAAATGGGCTAAAATATCATCGGATTTTGTTTGAGATTGAGATGGAAAGCACAAGCCTTTTGTAAGTAAAGTGAAATGTCCAAGAAACATCATTGATGAAAACTAATAGAGTTGTGCCTCTTTGAAATTTTCACCCTTTTGTTCCTGCACTCTGTTTTGCTCTTGGCTCAGAATAGCTATGGTGGTCAAAGACATGTAAATATTCATTATTAAATTAAAAGGTCAGATATTGTATTATTTTCATCATTAAATATTAAATAAAAAAAATATGCTATATTATTTGTATTATTAAATTAAAGAAATTTTAAATTACATTATTTTGTTTTCTGATAGAATCAATCATGTTATACCTATCGACTTTTACATAAAGAACATGGCAATGGCATAACAGCCTACGGAACAAAAGTTCAGTAAACAGCAATAAAAATTAAGTCTTCATGCCATTAAGTTAGGTCGGTTATACGGATTCTCCTATATTATTGTACTTTATCCCTTATTAAATTAACATCTATATTTAAGTAAAATTATTATGTTTTATTGTTGTCAACCAAATCTTCTTTGTTCCCATCTTCCTCGATTAATGTGTATTTGTCATTATTTCGTATTATCTAACAGGAGTATCTATTGGTCGCCTAAATTGTCTCACAACATCTAACATGAGTATCTATTGGTCGCCTAAGTACATGTTCATAATGAACAAAATTCAATATAATGTCTAAATCTTAACAATACAAATTCTTCAAAATCAGAGAAGACGACTTGCATGACTTGAAAATCTTGCTGATTTACAATAGAAGGCGACCTTGCTGCTGAACATTCAGATGATTACACATTAATTTATTCACCGGTTTCGAGTCGAACACAGATTACCTGAGCATACCCTTAACCTTAAATAAGCATGAAGTTTGTTTCATGTTAATCCCGAATTAAAGATCAAACCAGTTTCGGGACCATCAGCAGTTACAGAAGCAGCAGTTTTGGGAGCAAGAAAATGTGTAGGGCCAACACCTTTTCAAAGTCCAAAAGCCACCCTCTGTACATAATCAGGGCGCCTTTTGCTGGGCATCCGAAGCAGCCCAGTAATCTGTAGCTCGGTCACTGCCCTGCAGAATTCAGCTCTATACAATATGCAGTTAAGGAGATCAGTAGTAATATTGTGTAAATCTGCTGGAATGAGTGACAAAAAATGCTCCATGATTTTCAAGTGTGACAAATACAGAAAAGAAGGGTGAGGATACTGAATTGAAGCATCACTCCGGTGTCCGGGTGTCTTTGAACTTTTTTGTTTTTTAGGTGATGGTGATAACTTTAACCTCTTCTTGGCTTGTGAAGGAGGGGGAGAAACAATGGCTCTGAAAGAATTACACCATTCATAAATATTGATGTGATCGCCTTGTTCTTGAGCCAGAGAGTACCTATACAAGAAAATGAGAATACTTCAGGGGAAGTACCATGCAATGCGATGCATACCACATACAGTGATTTTTTTTTAAATTGTTGTCGCTCCTAAGCCTTTAAGTTGACAAGTATGAACACAAACAAAGCTCAAAATGTCGACATCCAAGCGAAACATTACTGTTAAAGAGGCATACATGTACTACTTACATTATCGAGGTATCATGCATGGATGGTAATGTTCCACTACCATTCTTGCAGCAAGAACACTTGAGAAAATTCCGGGACTCTAAAAGGTCAGTCTGGATTCTTCTTCTAGGATCTCCTATCAAAGCCTAACTTGATGAAAACAAAACACATCAAGTATACAATATCAGCATATAAATATATATTTAAAATTCTAGACATGTTTATGATTTTAGTTATTTCTACCATCTTATATGATGCATATTGCTAAATTGTTTGCCAAGAAAATTTAAACTACTAGGTTGTAGATACTTATATTCATGGATACGTTAAGTCCGCCAAACAAAACACTAACAAATGGATACATCTACCGATGAACTTGTGGAAATCAAGATTTCTAGCGAACATAACTGCTTGGAGCGTGTCAACATTATTGAAGAAGAATATTTCATGGAACGGTATATTTTCAATGGGCTGCATATCCCTGATTTTTGGGCAAAAGAAACATGAGTTAGAAGGTATGTCATTAACATGAAAACAATGTATATAATACAAGAAATCAACCATATAAATGATCAAAGAAAGAACTTATGCATTCACTTAGCATTCCGAATATTTGCAGGCAACATTTGAGTTAGGTCCACAAAACTGAAATATATGTTATAAGCACATAATTAGGAGATCCAGTTAGGTAATGGAAGTATGCTCACTACACAAAACTAGAGATTATTTTTGTGGACCATATATTAAGCCACTAGTTATACCTCAGAAATTATTTCCAGTAAAATCTCAAGTTGGACAAATTATTTTTCTATTATTAGAAGATAAATCCAATAGAGCCAGTAAGAGAAGCGATAAAGGGGCATTGCATTAACTGAATGACACTGAAAACTAAATAATATCCTTGAGACAACTTTATTAGTGAACTTATTAGGTACATGTTATGCCTACCTGACCACGCATTCCAGAAATGTTGCAACTTTCTCATTTACTGTACTTTTATCCATATTTCCATTAATAATTTTCCTGGCAATGGACCTCCTGTGACAGCATCAGAGTAAATATTTAGTTATATCCAAATTATGTCGGTATTACGATATTAACGGATGTTGAAGCTAAAATAAAAAATTCAAGCAAGAAATGAAATAAAGATCAGATCTAAGATACAAGTTTAAATCCAAACATTAAAATGGTCAATGTGATGAAGACTTTAAATGGTCCCCAATTAGATACCCTATTGTGCTATGATCGATCAATTGAAGTACGAGAAAATAACTTTCACAGCATCAACCACAATTTGTAAACCAATAGGTTTCAGGTTGGGAGGCACCTAAAAAGTTACTCAAGATCAGCAACTCCTGTAAATCATGAATTATCTATACAGGTTGGGCTGTTGGGGATGCATTGATGTGTCATATGAAAATAAACAGGAGGCCACGGTAAAAATTTAAAATGGAGGTAAGATGAACAAAGCTTGTCACCACTAACTACTGATCCGTGGTCCAGGGAAGAGCTTTCTGAGACGTATATTGGTCTAGGCTGATGCTTTGTCAGTCATATAATACAATACAGTGCAAGGCAGCAAAGAGAAAATACCTGGTTGCTTTATTCAAATCCAGCTTTGAATGTTTGTCCTCCAATGCTACCAGAGACTGCAACTCCTTCACTTTTTCCTGAATCTGGACATTGTTTTTCGTATCTTATTCCTCGATTCCAATTGTGGAATGCAGAAAGAGTTCGGGGATGATGATTAACAGTGCTAGAATGTTTGAAGGACTTCACTACTTCGATGACGACTTTTTCTCCAATAAATATGCTCAGGATTTGAGTGATAGTACTGTTCTGTCTTTGTTTTGGGACAAATTATGCTTTGGCATAGTAGGGCATCCTAGTTTTCCTTATTTAAAACATTTGTTTCCTAGTTTAAATAAGGACAGAACTAGTTTAACAAACTCAGGGATTGAGTGCTAGTACTAGGTCTGTCTTTGTTTGTGGACAAATTATGCTTTGGCATCGTAGACTAGGGCATCCTAGTTTTCCTTATTTAAAACACTTTTGTTTCCTAATTTATTTAAGAACATGGATTGCAATTCCTTTAACTGCGACCTTAGTTATCTATCAAAAAGTCATCAAATTTCATATAAATCAAGGCTTCCTGGTGCATCTAAACCACTTTATTTGGTTCAAAGAGATGTTTGGGGTCTCTAAAACATTATTATTTAAACTGGAAAAAAAGTATCTGTTACTTTCAATATCATACTCAGCTTTGGTAGATTTTATCAGATGCGTGAAAAATCTGAAGTTGAAAAATTATTCGAAGAGAACAATAATATTTTCTATACATGTTCCAAAGTATTTATGAAGGGATGCTATTCTAACAGCATGTTATCTAATTAACAGGGTAGCCACACGTGTTTTAAAATATATAATACATCAAAAGAGTTTTAAAAAAGGTTTTTTTCTTGAAATAGAATCATTTCTGATTTGCCATCAAAGGTATTTGGTTGTACTGTTTTACAACTCACTGGCGCTCTAAGTTTGATGCTAGGGCCAAAACATGCATTTTTCTGGGTTATGCGCCTAATATTTGTGTATGTGTCTATATATCTGTGTAACTAAATACATATATACACACACAAACAAATATATCTATAAATATATGTGCTTATGCATAAATCTGTAGATACACATACTTATGCTCCCATCTTGTTGTCTCTCAACGTGTGTTGTCAAGAAGATAAGATCAAAAGAGGGAGAATGAGAAAATACATGAAGTGACTTGTGGGGAAGGTGAATGCACGTAATGCTTCAAATAAAAAAAACTCTCTCATCTTTGTGTGGATGCATCAGCAAATTGGCCAGGCATTTATGGGCATAAATTTTAATGTTAGATAGAATTGGTTTTACTTTTGCAGGAGGTGCATCCTGTTCTTATCTATTTTTATTTTGGTATTTATATACTGGTAGAGAACAATGCTTAATCCTGTCGTAGTGTTTCTTTTTTAAAAAAAATAACCGACCAAATTTATATTTTCCAACCTACCTCAGTTATGCCTCTGGTAAGTATTTCCCAACTCTTGAGCAACTTAACCATCTCAGCACCAGGGAGATCCCTAGAAACATATAGCACTCAATCCTTCAAGAGTCTTGACGCATAAATCTTAGTTATTCGGAAAACTAATAGAACTCCTTATTTCACCACAAAAAGGGGATTTTCAAATTAACTCATATTATCGATGTTCAAGGATTATCAATCGGAAGACAATTATTTGAACCCAAAACAAGAAAATCGCTACCTCACTATCTGAATTGTGCGATGAACGCAACCTCCTTTTTGCAAGCAAGCAAGCAAATGCTTATTGTTAGATGATTGGCGATTATCTTTTGCCAATCGAAATTGATCAGAACCCTTGCTGTTGTATAGCTCGCGTTCAAGCATCTCATAGTACAGATCTAACAGGGTGATTTTCTGATACTTTCCAACTTCATACAGGCACTGCAACAATGTTCATCTATCAAATGACAGAACAATCACCAAGAGAGTGAAACTAAAATATGAAATAGGTTCACCAACAAAAATGTTAGTTACTATATAAAAACTGAAACAACTTATTTCCACAAATGTAGTAAATTTACACATGATAATAAAGCCTTTATAACCAAGGTCTATGAAATCTGAACTGAATTATTTTGATCTTACCATAACCATAGAGTTCCATAGATTGCGAAATCCTTTTAGTTTGGACCAACTTAAGACCCAGACGGCATCGCCAGAGCTAGAATGACAAAATCTTTAGAACGGGTAATTTAGTATCAGATTAAACTAGAATATAGTATCTTTTTTACTTTTAGAAATATAGCTAACACGCCATGCGATTCCTCTCCCAATAAGGAAGAGCTATGGGTTCAAATGCATGTTAAAAGACCACCTACACCAAATTGTACTAAAAAATTATAAGCGCAAACTTTTTTTCGCAAACCTCTGGATGGACGGAAGATCCAAAGCTTGCTTGACCATGGTTTCTTGGGGTAAAATACTTCCACTTCCAAATCCCTGCAATGGGTTCAAAGGCAATTCTAAGCAAACAGCGTAAACATTATCTGGCTGCAGAGGTAGGAATCAGCTACAGGATTCAAATCACATGAAAATGCACACCATTTATGAGTATTTTAACCAAACATATGTGAGTATTCAATCACTTTGAGATATCATTACCAGGAGAAACCACATGGCAGAAAGAAGGAAAGTTAGAAACAAATTTGGTAGAAATATATCTTGCCTTGGTGTCCTCATCAGCTATTTTTGCAAGTATCAAGCTTTGATGTTCTGTGTAAAGTTGTTGGGCCAAAGAAATCTGGAAAACACTTGACACAGCAGACAAATTTAGTAAAACAAACATGGTCAAACATAAAAAAGCCGCCAACCACAAAAAGATTAATAAAGATGGCAACAAAACTGACTATAATTCTTTTGTATTAACCTTTAGTGCTCTGACAAATAAGGTCAGTGTACCGTCATGGTGTAAGAAATAACTTCTCAGGAAACTCAACACTTGCTTCCCAACACTGAAACTGCCAGAACGTTTTAGAAAGACAGCCTCTATAATTGCATCCATCCTTTCAGCTGGAGTTCCCAAAGTGAACTCACAACTGGATATACGAGAGCATGCATTTGAAGATAATGTATTTCTAAGAACATTAACAGTTGTGGCAACTCCCACAATTAAGGTTGTTGGAATTTTTATCGCCCATTCACTGCAAAAAGCCACATTTTAAGCATCTTCAAGGCTGAGGATTTAAAATGTACAAAACTCACTACTCATTAGATCATGCCAGTTCAACTTGTGCAGTCACTATATGCATATCATATGGAATGTCGCCCATATCGAAAGTATAAGCACTCTAAACCTAGATTATGGGATGAAAAGCAGTGAAATGTGTTAACCTTTATAATAATTATCAAGATATTTCTCGCACCAAAGATTACGAAAAAGAGCACACAAATTTTCTTGGCTGGTATGCTGGAAATAGCTATTGCCTTCAAGTTGTATATAACTAATGATATCGACAGAGAACAAAATACCTAGTTTCACAAGTGAATTTATCATTTAGGAATAAGATAATTGTGCTAGGCAAAGGTGGATACTAAATATTGCCATATAAGTTGAGGTGACAACAGAAAGATATGTGAAGAGAGAAAAATCTACCATACCTCAACAAAATGATAAAATCAGACAGGACAGAACCAATGCACCTTTCCACATTGTCAATTATAATAACCAATGGGCGCTCATAGTTCTCTGATTCAGTGTACCATGATGCTAGGGCAGATATGTCAGGTGTCTGTTAACAGCGGAAAAAAAGGGACGATGATTATCATTATGAACTACATAAGCCATTTCGTATCACAGACAGTTTAGATTTTGTTCGTGGTAAAATTGTGGAAGCATAGAGTAAATTACTGGCTTACATCAATGTCAACCATGAGAAATTGTCTCAATAAAGTTTTGAGACAACCACCAACCCCATTCTTGGCAGAGAAATCCAATGATGTGAGGTTAGCAACATGACATCCACGGGTCCTCAAATGTACACCAAGGTCCACAAACGTAATTATATCATCAACGAATTCCATGTTTTCTGCAAATCCCACCCACAATATCACCAATTTGCAGTTAATACAACAATATTAAATATGATATCCCCTTGCACAGAGTAAAGAAACAATTCATCCAGCTCATTTTAATTTGTGACCATCCGGGCCATTTTAAAAGGGAAAAGGGAATTTATAGCGAGGAAGGTACTTACTAGTATAGACCAGGGCAGTAAATAGTTTCCTGGATGCAGTAGCGGAATCGAATGACAAACTATACAAAACAGGGTGGTGAATAGTTCTCTGAATAGTGCTAATGGGATCAAACCAGCAAGCCCGAATTGCATCGAAGGACTTACGAACCCACTCATCAATCTTTTCAAATACATCGGCATTTATGTTTCTCAAAACATCCTGAATTTAGATGTTCATCTTTTTAGACCAAAAACCAAATACCAAACATTGTGTGCAGATTTACCAAAGAAAACCAATAGAAGTACTTTAAAAAGACCAAAAAAAGATTTTCACCGTGATAGTGGACTTTATCTTGGACCAAAGAAATTGAAAATTCTTTAATCGCGCGTCATCATCATATCCTTGAGCGGTACCTTTCTCTTTGGCATCGGAAGTTTTGGATGATAAATCGATTCTTCGACGGCTTTTTCCGGTTGATTTGCTACGTGGAGTTGCTTGGTGAAGAACAAAGAATGGCTGTGGCATTAGTAAGTATTACTACATCAATATTTTTCAATTCATTTGTATTCTTCTGAACATATGGTAATCAGGCAAAGGAAAGAGGCACAAACTCGCGGTTATTATATAATATATATGTTGTTGAAAAAGTACCTGGAGATTATTATCGGTGGAGGAAAGAGGCGGTGGAACCAAAGGATCGCCCGTCGGAGACATTTCGAATTCCCCTTATCTGACCTCAATTTCCGCCTGAGTAGTGATGAGAGATTTTCCGAGGCAGAGGCCTAACTATCTCTTGTTACACTTGGCCAACATTTTGGCGGGAAACACAAGCACGGAAAGGAAATGTGTGTCGGTGTGCGTATGTAGACAACATTATTATCGATACTTAGCGACCAACGCATACGCAATTGTATATGTGTTGTGTGTAATGAAATTTTAACTTTTATATATTGTATGTATATATTAAATTTTTATATTTACGCAATTGTATATGCGTTGTGTGTGTAATAAAATTTTAACTTTTATATATTGTATATATATACTAAATTTTTATATTTGAAATATCTGATTTAAAGAAAATAATGTTACAGCAAAAGACGAATTAGTAACCCATACAAGGTCATCGACTTTAGAGTAATGTAATCAGGTCAATGGAGAACTAAAGGAAAATTTATCCAAGTGCCATAAATGTCACTGTCGACCAATATTTGATGTTCTCTATACTTGAGAAATGTTCCATGTATCTCTTCACACAGCCATCATCGGCTACACCACATGATCTCGAAAGTCGAAAGCATGCAGTGACCAAATCAGAACAACCCAAAAGCTACCAAAATGTAGTTAACAAACAGAGGAGGCACAACCATCAGTACGAAGGTGTGTGGAGGAGAGCACGAGAAAACTACTTGCAAATTCTAATAACCAAAATAACAAGTACATGTCTCCTGCTGGATCTTGGTCGTAGAGTTCACTTCAGTCTTCTGTTTGTTAGTGATTAATGAGTTGGAGTTGGGATTAATAATTTAAAAGCCCAATTTAATAAGTTTAATTTTGTTAATGAGAACAAAATTATGGTAAGTTAATTGTGAATTGTCAATTAGGCTAAAGAAATCTCACACTGAAAAGTTGAGACACTTATGGTTTGTTTATAATGAGAACAAATCAATAGAGTGTAGTTAAGTAGAAAAGATGGGTGCCCCTTGCGCACCTTTTGTCCATCCGCTTCGCTGCCGCGAAGGCAACCCTATCTTTTTACTACACGGATTTATGAAATGACTTTTCATCTTCCTGACTTTTCACATCCTGATTTAATACTGAATTAGTCTGATTTGAATGTGAGATTTAAATTGTATTAATCTGATTTAAGTGGAAGGCTTAAGCCTGTGATTAAGGTGAATACTATTCAGTTACCTCACTAACCTTGCATTGAATTTTTTGACCTTTAGGAGGTCTGTTGCAGCAGCTTGTGCAGCTTCAATTTTTCAAGCATCCAAAAATTGTTCACTCATACATTTCATACATTTGAGAGTACTACACACTACTGTTGTTCAAGTGAGTCTGCTCGGATTTCCGCTTCATTCCGAACAGAGGTGATTGGGTTTTGTACCTTGAAACTCTCTTGTTCAGGAGGCCAGAAGCTTGTAGACTCGCAAATTTGAGTTTACGGGCACACGACTTGTTGTGGCCTCGTCCTGTTCCAGTTTCCAGTTGCGCAGATTTCGAAAAGTGTCTGCATACTACTGCTGTAAGTTTACAGTATATTTTATTTTCGATCATAATTGTAATATGATTATAATTCAGTTATCAGGAATAACAGCATCCACTTTGTTGGAGAAAAAACTGTAACATGCATCTGAATATAAGAAAATGAGAATACAATCGACAATTCAGAGACTAATCATTTGACTACTAGTCATAATTTTTGCATCCCCACTGTTCGAATTCATACACCAAGTCGTTATGAAAACTAGGTACTCAAAAGCAACCCCAAGGTGCAAGAATAATTGACTAAAATACATGTATAAAATGTCGGCAACATAAATTAAAAAAACCCTACGAAAAATACCCACCACCATAATGATGAAGAACTCAATGAGTAGACAAAAAGGACAAAATCAACCAATCCATTCATTCCAGTAGCTTATCATCGCCCACAAAGAACAATTGCAGTAAGACTTCTCAATTCAATCCTTAAAATCAATCGACACATACAAATCATTCAAAACGCTTAAACCCTGACAACAACTAATCAAAGCTTAATGAGAACAACCATTGTCGAGAATAAACACAGGTTCCATTTAATCTAAGCATCTTTAAAAGTGCTAACAATCGTTTAACACATTTTGAAAAAGAGCGAAATGATATCAAATCAAAATTAAAAAAACGAGCCCTACATAAGTTCAGCTTCAGATCACAAAATCTCCACACACTCAATCCAATGGAATCTTGACATCCCCATCGGAAATCCTGCTGAAGATCCTTAGGATCCTTTCCATCCACCGTACATCCAACGGAAACACACGTCCCCAAAATCTCCTTACCTTGCCACTCAAATCCTTAGCCATGGATCGTGACCTCATTACTTTGGCAATCTCGATGACATCATCGAGCGAGATGTTGACGTGCTTGATGTTCTTCGTCTTCTGGCGATCGCATTTGGGTTCCTTGAGAGCCTTGATGACCAGTGCGGCGACGGATGGGATGACGATCACCTTTGCATGTCGATTCTGGACGGTGAGCTTAACAGTAACGTGTACGCCCTTCCAATCTTTGGCAGTTTCCTTTGCGATATCCTCACCGATCTTCTTGGGAGATATACCGAGGGGACCGTGTTAGAATTATTGGGTTTTAATCATTAAAAGCCCAATATTATTATTACTTTTGTTAATGAGAACAAAATTATGGTAAGTTAATTATGAAAGGCAATTAGGCTAAAGAAATCCCACATTGAGTAATTGAGGCACTTATGATTTGTTTATATTGAGATACAAATCATTAGAGTGTAGTTATGTAGTAAAGATGGGTGCCCCTCGCGCGCCGTCCGTCTGTCCGCTCCGCTCCGCTCGGCACGGCACATCACGTCACGTCTCGCCTCGCCTCGCCGCGCCGCGTCGCGCCGCGTCGCGTCGCTTCGCGCGTGTCGCTGCCGCGAAGGCAGTCCTATCTTTTTACTACTCGGATTTCTGAAATGACTTTTCATATGCCTGACTTTTCATATTCTGCTGAGTATTAAGTTTGAGACTTTTTACCTACCTGCAGAATTGATGTCAGATTTAAGTGTGAGACTTAAATCCGAAATGAATATGATGTTAAGTGTTGAGACTTTTCATCTAACCCACTATGCATTGTCATTTAAGTTGTGGCCTTTGGTAGGCCAGCTGTTGCAGCTATATAAGCTGCTCCAGCCTCATTCTTTATCTCATCCCGAATTTGCATTTGCATATCATATCATCTTCTTGAGAGTACTACACACTTCTTAGTGTTCGAGTGAGTCTGTCTGGGTTTCTGCTTCCACCCATACAGAGGTGTTTGGACGTTGTACCTTGGAACTCTCTTGTTGTAAGTTTTTATTGTTTCGAGCATTTTATTATAACAGAGTATTTGTGATCTTCTTATGCTTTGTCTATTTGTTTTTAAGGAAACAGAACCAACAATCGTAAACTCTAAATTTTGTTTGTTTTGTTCTGTTTTATCAAAACTCAGCTTTCATATTCACTTAAGATATTGTTCATCAATTTTTCAAAGGTTTAAACCTACTGTTTCAAAACCGCTTTGATATTATTTGTGCTCTCCTATTTGTATTCTGTTCTAGCTAATGGCTGACCAGTTTACCCAACCACCTGCTGTGAATAATGAGATTCCGGTGATCAAAACAAGCGGTACTGAGGCCGCAATGCCATTTCTGAGAAGTCCAATGCCGTTTTCTCAATTTGAGAAACCAGAAAAGTTCAAGGGTTCCAACTTTAAACGTTGGCAACAGAAGATGATGTTCTTCCTTACATCCTTGAACTTGACCAGGTTTCTGAAGGAGGAGAAACCGGTGGAGGACAAAGAGGATCCTCAATCTGCTGTGATAGTTGAGTCCTGGATGAGTGCCGACTACCTTTGTCGTAACTACATACTGAATTTTCGTGTATTCCCCCAAGGAGACTGCTAAGAATCTTTGGGAATCGTTAGAGATAAAGTACAAAGTTGACGACGCAGGCGCAAAGAAATTTGTAGCCGGGCGATTCCATGACTATCGAATGGTAGATGGCAAGAGCGTTGTTGAGCAATGCGAAGAGCTGCAGCTGATATATCATGAACTTGCTGCCGAAGGTATGGGGCTAAATGATGCTCTCCAAGTGGCGATGATGATTGAAAAATTACCGCCATCTTGGAAGGACTTCAAGAGCTACCTAAAGCACAAGCGAAAGATGATGAGTCTAGAGGATCTTATCAGGAGGCTGCGCATCGAGCAAGACAACCGAAAAGTTGACAAGAAATCATTTGGAATGATTTCCAAGGCCAACGTGGTTGAAGTTGGGGACAACTCCCATGGGAATAAGCGCAAACGTACTTTTGAACCCAAGGGAGATACTCAGACAAGGAGGTTCACCGGTGACTGTTATGTGTGTGGTAAGCCTAACCATAAGGCCAAGGACTGCACTCAACGTCAAAACAACTGCACTCAACATCAAAACAATGACGGTAAGAGGAAGATAGTCCCTTACAAAGGCAAAGGCAAGAGGCCTCCACATGCCCACATTGCTGAGGACAATCTGAGCTCTGACATGGATGACATGCATCTGAGTGCTGTGGTATCGGAGGTGAATCTTGTTGGAGGGAACTCCAAGGAATGGTGGGTGGACACTGGGGCTACTCGCCACATTTTCGCCAACAAATGGATGTTTAAGACCTATCAACCGGTGAATGATGAGCACTGCTACATGGGAAATTCAGCAGTCTCAAAAGTTGAAGGCAAAGGGACGGTTGTGCTAAAAATGACTTCCGGAAAAGAGTTGACTCTTACCGAGGTGCTCCACATCCCAGAGATCCGAAAGAATCTCATCTCCGGAGCAGTGCTGAACAAGAAAGGCTTCCGGCTTGTGTTTGAGTCCGACAAAGTCATTCTGTCCAAGGGTGGTATGTTTGTGGGCAAAGGCTACTTGGCCAATAACCTCTTCAAGATGAATGTAATGACTTTAGCTCCTAAGGCTAAGTCTAGTGTAGATGTTGAGGTTGATGTTAATGCAGCAAATGAGGCTAGCACAAGCAAAAATAATGTAATGACTGTTGCCAATGTGGCTAATAAAACTTTAAAGTTTGATTATTCTTGCGAGTCTTTACATTTGTGGCATGGTAGATTAGGACATGTGAATTATAAGTCCTTACAAAGGCTAATGTCTCTTAATCTATTGCCTAAATTTAACATCAATCATAAACACAAGTGTGAGACTTGTGTAGAGGCCAAATTAACCAAGTCATCATTCCACTCAATTGAGCGAAGCACCGAACCGTTAAACTTGATTCATACGGATGTATGCGATCTAAAGGTACAATCTAGAGGCGGTAAAAATTATTTCATAACATTTATCGATGATTGTACAAGATATTGTTATGTCTACTTAATGAGAAGTAAAGACGAAGCAATTGATATGTTCATTCACTATAAGAATGAAGTTGAGAATCAACTTGATAAAAAGATTAAAATTCTTCGAAGTGATCGAGGCGGTGAATATGAGTCACCATTTGCACAAATATGTGCTGAGAGTGGCATTATTCATCAAACCACTGCGCCTTATTCTCCCGAGCAAAATGGTATTGCTGAAAGGAAGAATAGAACGCTTAAGGAAATGATGAATGCAATGCTTATAAGTTCCGACTTACCTAGGAATTTGTGGGGAGAAGCTCTGCTTTCCGCCAACTATGTGCTAAACAGAGTACCACATAAAAAGTTGGATAAAACGCCTTATGAATTGTGGAAAGGTCGTGCACCTAGTTACAAGTTTTTAAGGGTTTGGGGCTGCCTAGCAAAGGTACCAATTCCTCCTCCTAAACGGACTAGGATATGACCTAAGACAGTAGATTGTGTATTTATCGGATATGCGCAAGATAGTAGTGCCTATCGTTTTCTGGTTCATAAATCAGATAATGCAGAAATGCATGTAAATACTATCATTGAGGCTAGGGATGCTTCGTTCTTTGAGGAAATCTTTCCCCACAAAACTCCGACAATGCCTGAAACCAATGTTGAGAGAAATGTGGGGGATAGAGAATCTCAAGAGAATGTAGAATCGCCTAGATGAAGCAAAAGAGCGAGAAAAGAGAAATCTTTTGGCTCGGATTTTCTAACATATCTGTTGGAAAAAGATCTTATTACTTTCAAAGAAGCAATGTCTTCACAAGACTCTGATCTTTGGAAAGAAGCGGTGAACAGTGAGATAGAATCTATCTTACATAATCATACTTGGGAACTAGTGGATCTTCCTGCAGGTTGTAAACCACTAGGCCACAAGTGGATCTTCAAGAGGAAGATGAAAGCTGATGGTACTGTAGATAAGTACAAGGCTAGACTTGTAGTAAAAGGCTACAGACAAACTGAAGGTGTTGATTATTTCGACACATACGCTCCTGTATCCCGGAAAACGTCTATAAGGTTAATAATTGCATTTGCTGCATTATATAACTTAGAGATCCATCAAATGGATGTTAAAACAGCTTTTCTAAATGGAGAGTTAGAAGATGAGGTTTACATGGAACAACCTGAAGGGTTTGTAGTTCCAGGTAAAGAAACGAAGGTGTGTAAACTTGTGAAATTCTTGTATGGATTAAAACAAACACCTAAACAATGGCACGAAAAATTTGATAGCGTCATGCTTTCAAATGGGTTTAAAACAAACCAATGCGATAAATGTGTCTACGTGAAAGGAGACAATACAAACTATGTAATAGTATGTCTATACGTAGATGACATGATAATTGTTGGTAATAACGATAACATCAAAATTATCAAGAAAATGTTGTCACGAAATTTTGAGATGAAAGACCTAGGTCTTGCAGATGTGATTCTTGGAATGAAGATCACCAAACATGCAGATGGATATTTTCTCTCCCAGGGTCATTATGTCGAGAAGATACTTGACAAGTTTGACAAGGGAAATAATACCATCGCTAGAACACCTATGGAAGTGGTGTCAAATCTTTGCAAGAATCGCGGAGAAGGTGTGCAACAACTTGAGTACTCTAGAGTCATAGGCAGTCTAATGTACCTCATGGATTGCACTAGACCTGATATAGCTAATTCTGTCAATACATTGAGCAGATATACGAGTAATCCCAGTTATGAGCACTTGAAGGCAGTAGTTCGAGTTCTTAGATATCTAAGATATACTTCTAACTACGGACTACATTATACGAGATACCCAGCAGTAATTGAAGGGTATTCAGATGCGAATTGGATATCGGACTCCAAAAATATAAAATCTACTAGTGGATATATATTTATAATTGACGGTGCTGCTATTTCATGGAAATCATGCAAACAGACATGCATTGCTAGATCAACTATGGAATATGAGTTCATAGCTTTAGATCTTGCGGCAGAAGAAGCTGATTGGCTTCGGAGTTTCTTGGAGGATATTCCAATGTGGTCAAAACCAATACCACCCATTAGTTTGCACTGTGATAGTCAGTCAGCTATGGGAAGAGCACATAACAATGTGTATAATGGGAAATCACGACACATTCGTCGGAGACATAAATCCGTGAGAAATTTACTAAAAACCGGTGTCATTTCTTTAGATTATGTGAAGTCTAAAGAAAACATTGCTGACCCATTTACGAAAGGTCTGACAAGAGACCGAGTAGAGATTTCATCGAGGGGAATGGGGTTGAAGCCCATGAAATTGATTTCCAACCATGATGGCAACCCAATCTGAATTGTAAAATCCAATTTGCAGGTTCAATGGGAAAACCGAATTGTGGGGGGATCGAACAAAGCACTCGGGAAATTGAGTTCCTTACATATTCCTGTGATGAAAGAGTGATAGACCTGTACTTTGGGAAGGCTGAGCTCATGCTCTTAATGATTCTTCTATCTTGAGATGATAAAGTGGGGTATTACAGGATACTCTTTAGGAGAAATCACCTATGTCGAATGTGAAGGGGCCGCTTCTATGAGATGACCTGAGGGCTAAATCTCTAGAGCATTCGATGAAACATCCAAGGCAGTCCAGGGCCAAAATGGACAACAACGAAAGAACCAATAAAGTGTGGAGATGAAGCTGTGTGAGTATTGTTGTCTTGTTATACATAAAACGTCGAACAGTTCAAGGCATCGCGTCCACTGGTTGACAAGTATATCCGATGATACTTTACTAAGGAAGGTTCAAGGTTAATCACCACCTATCCTGATGCAGTGGATTCTCAAAGTACTCTCAAATCTTCATCTAGGTGCATTGTGTAATTTTTTCGTCATATTGCATTCATGTGGGGGATTGTTAGGATTATTGGGTTTTAATCATTAAAAGCCCAATATTATTATTAATTTTGTTAATGAGAACAAAATTATGGTAAGTTAATTATGAAAGGCAATTAGGCTAAAGAAATCCCACATTGAGTAATTGAGGCACTTATGGTTTGTTTATATTGAGATACAAATCATTAGAGTGTAGTTAAGTAGTAAAGATGGGTGCCCCTCGCGCGCCGTCCGTCCTTCCGCTCCGCTCGGCTCGGCACGGCACGCCTCGCCTCGCCGCGCCGCGCCGCGCCGCGCCGCGAAGGCAGTCCTATCTTTTTACTACTCGGATTTCTGAAATGACTTTTCATATGCCTGACTTTTCATATTCTGCTGAGTATTAAGTTTGAGACTTTTTACCTACCTGCAGAATTGATGTCAGATTTAAGTGTGAGACTTAAATCCGAAATGAATATGATGTTAAGTTTTGAGACTTTTCATCTAACCCACTATGCATTGTCATTTAAGTTGTGGCCTTTGGTAGGCCTGCTGTTGCAGCTATATAAGCTGCTCCAGCCTCATTCTTTATCTCATCCCGAATTTGCATTTGCATATCATATCATCTTCTTGAGAGTACTACACACTTCTTAGTGTTCGAGTGAGTCTGTCTGGGTTTCTGCTTCAACCCATACATAGGTGTTTGGGACGTTGTACCTTGGAATTCTCTTGTCCAGGAGGCCAGAAGTTGTAGGCGGGCAATTTAGAGTTTACGGGCACACGGTTTACTGTGGCCTCGTCCAACAACAAAGTTTCTGCCCAGTTTATTTAAACTGTTTGTTGTAAGTTTTTATTGTTTCGAGCATTTTATTATAACAGAGTATTTGTGATCTTCTTATGCTTTGTCTATTTGTTTTTAAGGAAACAGAACCAACAGACCGATCTTAGGGGCAAGTGAACTAGCAGCCCCCACCTCACCACTGTTAGAATGAAATAATCTTAAGAAATTAATTGGCAATTCGAGGTGGCAAAAACCTCCAAGTTTTGCTCACGTCAATAATTTAAGCTTTTAAGATGATCTCAAACATAATAAGCCTTAAATATGCATTTACAAGGAAATAACTGACCAACTAAGCTAATACACCACTAATTAACTATACACTCAAATCTTGTCCTATTATCACAACAGCCTAAAAGACTTGGTCTAACATAATTTAAATAAAATACCCCTTATAATAAATCTGCCCAACACTTGGCAAAATATCTGAGCTCATAACAACCACTGGTGGCCCGGACGAACACGTCCACTACCTGGGTTGGGTCGAACTTCGGCGGCATTTTGGGGGATTGAGGTGGAAATGAAAATTGTCTGACAGGAAGGTTAAGTTTCTTATACGTTCTCTAGGTTTTTTGAGGGGAAGTCTTGGAAATGTGCTGAATTTACTAGCTGGGGCCTGTCATTTGTATTGTTGGGTTGTTGGGCTTGGTATTGGGCTTTATCTTGGGCTTGGGAATTTAAAATTAAACATATATTTGGACTCGTGGTAACATCATTCCATTACCATTTTATACTGTTTTTCATGTTTACCATGAATTAATCCATCCTTTCTTTAAAAAAAAATACTCCTTTCTTTTAAACAAGGTAGCTAAGATAAAATTGCAATATATATTTTTACCCTTCGTTTCTTTCTTTTATATCAGTAGATTGCCACCTGCATTTTTTATATAAAAAAAATTCGCCCCCTCAAAATTTTTTTTCTGGGCCCGCCTCTTATTATGTGCAAGCAATCAATTGTTCAAATTCTATCACATCTACGTGTTAAAGCTTTTGTTAAAATGTTTTATATTTTGTCGTGTTATATGGATAAGGCTATTTGTTATTAGATTTTAGGGTAAAATACACGAAAACTCTAGTGTATTATATTAAAAACTTACGAAATTATCATATGTTAAAAAAACCCTTTAATTCCTTAAATCATGCACAAAACTCTCAGATTTAAGAAAAATAAGGATTTTTTTGTTTAATTCGATTTTGAAAATTTTGTTTGGTCATCGATCGAATCTACGACCCTATGGAGCAATTTAAAAATTAAGACTATTATTCACTTAAGATCTTTTTAAAGAAATTATACCTACACACCTAATCTCAAAACTTATGAATTTACAACTAAATTATTTAATTGACTGCCATTTAAATTATTAATTGAAATTTAAGACGTATCAGTCCATTATAAATTTTGAAACTCTTAAATATATTTAACATCCTGAAAAGTTACTAAACTTATTTTGTGTCCCTCTTTCCAGAAAAATAACAATAATACTATAAAAGCCGCCTTCCTTCATCCCAAGAATAGCAATTGCTGTGAGAAATTTTTTTTTTTTTAAAAAGTAATTGCTGTGAAAAAACCGAGAATCAAAGTCAACAAAATTGTTTGGGCAAATGGGGAGAGCGCAGAGGAGACAAATATTGACAATTTTAGGGTTCGTAATGGTTTTGGGAATCGCCGTTTACTTCATGCTTTGGACTGTCGATTATCGTAACTCGTCCGGTGATACTGAATTACTGAGGTATGTGATGTTTTCCCTCCTATTCGGTGACCGTTTTTCGAGTTTCTTGTTATTTGCTCTTTGGATTGTCAAATTGATCGGCTGATAATTATTTCATAGAATTGATGCAAAGATTTCATGCTGAAAATAGCTCAGTGAACAAAGTTGTATTGATTATTAGTCTTAGCAGAAGATCGAAGTTTTTTTTTATTTTACCAGGGAAAATGGGAAAATGGAACACGTAATTCAGCTTTCAGTTAATTGTTTCTTCCGAATATGTCAGTAGGAAGTAGTTCTTTTTTCTTTGAGGCATTTTTTTATACACAAACTGTGAAATGATTATGGTTGGTATTGTGTATTTTGATATTGAATGGCTGAGTACCCATATAATTTTGTTAGGAGACAATTTGATCTTGCTAGCAGAGAAGCGATGGATGAATCTGCAGAGTGGAGACGGAGATATGATGCTGAGGTCGAGAAGGCTGGCAGGTGCTCCAAGGAGCTGAATGAAGTAAGTGCATTATTATCATTTCTGTGCCACAGTAAATGTTCGTTTTTAAGTTGGAGTTGTTCTAGTAGAGTGTCACCTGCATTTTAGTTGAGGGGGATCAAGTATTCTAGTGATAGTTTTATTTATGGAAACATTACTGTGTGAGTTTTATCTTAACAGCACATTGATTCTACTTTTGTGTTTGCAAGCTTCAAAGTTCAGTTGGAGAATCGGGTGAGGCGTCGACAGTTCTGAAGAAGAAAATGGAATTCTTGCAAAAGGTGCGTTACTTATTCATAGCATCGTCGTGGCACTTGTGTTTAGCTGATGAAGACTAGTTCATTGGTCTTGTGTTGTTAGGAAAACTTGGATTTACTTGAAAGGGTCGAGTTATTGAAACAAGAGCTTGAAGCCGAGAAGTTGAGATGTAGCAAGCAATAGATGATGTCGTCGTCGCTTGTTGAATGGTGGAAATATTAGTAGCCATTTCTGTATGAACTAATGGATCATAACAGACATGGCTGAGCTACATTTTTTCAAGCACTCGCAACATGTATCAGGAAACCTCAATCCACTATGTTTAGTGGTGAATTCCGAAAAGGGGCCCTCCAACTAAGAGTTTCTTTCTTTAGTTTCTTTTTAAATGATTGTAAATTTGATTCTCTGACTTGTGATTTGTGACTTGTGAATCGTATACTTGCCAATCAGAATTTTTGGGTTAAGGACATGCTAACTTATCTGTATAATTTTGCTCGCAACATCTCACCATCATCTTTTGATATTTTACCTCATAAACGGTGGATCTCACTTTCGAAGTAATACACAATCCCAGAAACAGGTCAAATATATGTTGGGAAAAAAATTAACATAAAATCCACATGCAATTTTTAAAGATCGAGAAATTCATAATCTAAAGTCAACACCACGAGAACAAAAAACAAAGCCACGTATGGCCATCCTTCAATTCATCTTCCCCATCTAACTCTTAGACAAATAATACCTATATACCTCCCATCAAGCGCAAACAAGATGCAGCGTGGATTCCTTTTGAATTTTACAGCCTGCAAGTGTCATGCCATCCTCAATATGTTTACCAGCAAAGATCAATCGGTACTGGTCTGCAGGGATGCCGTGTTTTTGTCTTGAATCTTTTCTTATCTTGTCAATGGTTTCTGAACTGTCGACCTCCAATTTTTTGCCGAGGTTGCCCGATTGGATCCTTTTTCTTATGGTTGTACATTTTCAAATTTAACAACTAAGCCTTTAATCTCAATGGATTTTGTAGGCTATATGAATCATAGAAATAATCAAGTTGGGTCACGCACATGCGCCAGTCTTCTCCAAAAGCTTCTTTCTTTCTGAATATCCCCGTTAATCTCTTTGGGTTCTATATCTTTGTATAAACTTCGAGTTAATTATTCTTTGGTTTTCTACTTGCTCTTGTAAAATGGTGAAAATCCATAGACTCCACTCAATGCACATGTACATCTTTCATATAAATCGTATGTAACTATTCTATATAAATTTGATTTTATTTCAATCCTTTCTAAATATCTATCAAATGAATAAAATGAATGGGACCCATATGTCTGTGTGATTGAATTGTATATGACGAAATTGTTTATATCTTTTTTGTGAAAATCAATGAAATATGTGGTGTCCCTACCTACAAGTTAATGGAAGGTGGACAGATTGAGTGAGTTGAAACATGTTCGTAACAAAAATGGTCCCTCATTCTCATTCCTTCAATTGCCCCATTCCTGCCATTCATCAACCTCTGCTACCCTTCATATTTTCTCATAATAATAGCAAACCACTACCAACCCACACTCAACCACTCCCATCTTAATTCAGGATGAACATTCTAGTCTTACATATTGTTTGATGATGACATTAAGTATAGTCCCATCATGTGGCAAATTTTTTTATGCAAGCATCAAACATACCTAATTTTAGGTTATCTAATTTTTTTTGATGGGCTAAATTTTTTTCCGTCTACCGCGAGATTCAAATACGAGTCTTCACCAAAAAGGATGGTGAACTTTTGACCAGGCCGGAAACTCTACATTATCTAAGTTTACTTCATACCGTCAAATATATATATATATTTTATATTACGCATACTTTCTTAAAAAAACAAGTGGATACAAGTCTCTCTTTTTTAATGCTATACCTTGGGTAATATCATTTTCTTGCTGATTTTCATGTGCTGGGTTATTATGGGTTTTTTTTCTCCTTTTTTTCTTAAATTAATACGATGACAATCTTCTGCACAACTTTCACAATGGAAGCATAATAATGGGGCAGATAAATGGCAGTGCCATCCATTCATCACAGGGCATGATCTGACCTGCAACTTTGTCCTTCAAATATATATCCAAGTCAAAGCAGACTAAATAGAAACATCTTCTATAGAATGAAATCTTGAAATAAGAAAGAATAGACTTGGCATGACAAAAGATTGAAGTCATTAGTTGCCAGGAATGGGATTAATAATGCATTTAGTCTAGGAGACCAGTTACAACTTGCAAAAAAAGGAAACTAAGTTTCCATGTGAAGGTGAAATAAGAAGTTACCACATGGTCAGGTCCTTCATTTTCAAGACATAAAATTTACAAGAAGAGATTTCCCCACACTATAAAAATTTGAAATTGCAAGTCAGCTTCTTTTAGTGGCCATTAGCATGATGTAATGGAGCGTTTGTATGCCAAAAATCCATTGTTTTCACCTTGAAAGATCATATATTGGAGAATAGCCCAGCTGCTCCATTTCCCAGCTATGTTTTGAAGCCACTCTTTCATGTCGAGGGACATAATCCTGTAAAACAAAACATCCTCGTATTTAAACAAAAATGTGCATCAATCATGGTATCCAAATCTTGAGGGAAAAATGACATCTTGTGAATGCTTTTTGTTATTTGGGATATTCTCTAAAAACAGGGGATAGTTATCTAATTTTTGTGCTGATCTATCAAGGATAATAGTTTATTACCTCCAATTTTTTGACAAGTTCCTTTGCATTTGGTGCAGAGACAATGATATGGCGTGCACTCGGACTAACGAATCCTTCCTCCACGGCTTTGTCGATGAAGGACAGTAATGAGTTATAATATCCATCCACATTTAGCAGACCTACCTGCAAAAATATGAAAGTACTTTTAATTTTTCTTTATAGGATCTGATAAAGTTCTTATTCTTTTTATTTTTGTACTGATATTTCTAATATCTGAAGAAACGTGGATCAATAAATCGATGGCAAATCAAGAAATAAAATACCGGTTTATCATGGATTCCAAGTTGAGCCCATGTGATCACTTCAAGTAATTCCTCAAGAGTTCCATAGCCACCTATATGCATCAAAATAGTTCATTTATAGCTTATGCTAAATTCCTTAACCAAGTTCTTAGTATCGAGAATAGACAAAAAGTACGTTTCAGTAAAGAAGAACATTTATACTGAGGCATGACTATCTGCAAGCCATCGTTAATGATTTCTATTTATCATATAGGCAAACAAAAATATGTAATCTAGTATATTTTTGAAGTATCTTGCTCTCCTAGTACTCATAGATTGAGAAGTTGAGATTTGACACAGGATGAGAGGTAGGGAGCGAAACTAGTTTTTTATGTCAAAAGCACACAACAGTTATATGCATGCTAGTAAATTCGACGTACATCTTCTATGCGTGGAACTTATTTTGGATTTAAAGAAAAAAACTTTTTCAGAGGTCAGGCTCGACCCCCTCTTGAAAATTTTTATAAAACAACAAAAACTAAATCTTTAATCCCAATGAATTGGCTTAAGCTACATGAACAATAGAGAGAACCAAGTCGAATCGGAGACGTATGTCAATCTTATCCAAACGCTTTCATCGGTTGCTCCCCCATGATTCCGTTTTAAGGGAAAAATGATGCATTTAGAAGCGCTATTGCACAGACTTTTAAGACCAAGAAATGAGAGAAATGGCAAACTTCAAACTGAGAAATTAGCGCAAGTGGGTTTTTTACACCAACCTGGCAACGCAATAAAAGCATCAGAATGCCTAGCCATTTCTGCTTTCCTTTGGTGCATATCTGCAACAGCCTTCACTTCTCCCACTGTTACACCAGTTAACTGAAAAATGATATTCAATCCCATTAACCAAAATTGTTGATAAAGCTAAAATAAGGACGGGAGAGTTTTCTCGTATATTGAATACTGTGCATTCTTGCAGTGAGCAATATGGTTGGTTTTGCGGGAAAAGAAAATTGGATTCAATCACAAAAAATCTAAAGTCAGCAAATTCACAGAGTGGTGAATTTGAATCGTAGAAAAGGCCAAGGAAGAAAAACACAAGAGCTATATGTAGCAGAGCAGAAGAATCAGATATGTGAAAATTAGAGAGAACATTTGGAATCCAAAAGTAGTCAATAGTCATACATTGTAGTGACACAACATTATCTTACATTTTTTACCTTGTGGATAAGGTTGCAAGGACCAACCAAGAAATAAATGGCTTGCATTTGGTCAGAATCAAGGAACAAAAATCAAAAGCAGATGAAAGATATGAAGAGCAAACAGACTCATATCTTGATCAAGATTCAAGACAGAATGAGCTTATAGTAGTCTATGGATTAAGAAAATTGTTGTCATTGAAAAGAAACATATCCAACCAATCAAACAATACACCTTCAGAAGCAGAAATTACAGTTACCAAAAACATTAAAAAAAAAACAGAAAAGAAAACAAGCATCAACTCCATCGGCGGTATTTTATTAGTATATATACTTAAACTAAAAAAAGTTGTAAAAAAATTATTTAAATCAGAAAAAGCCAAAGATCTTTTAACCGTAGCAGACAAACCTCTCGAGGCATGAGCGTCTTGGGAATCACCCTGCAGACGTAGACAATAACATGACAAAAAATCAGTTTTTAAGTGAAGAATTAAGCAGAAACCTCACCATTAATAACTGAATAAAAGAAGCTTACCCCATGACATGCCGACCACCATCATGAACAGCTTGTGAAACCAAACCCATAAGTCCTATGCTGCCTCCTCCATACACCAAATCAATGTTCCTAGAAACCTTAGAACATATGAACAAATTAGATCAAAGTTCCAAGACTCAAACAAAAATGTAGTTTGTCGTCTTTCAAAGGAACTTTGACTTAGTACAAGTTTTCGTACAGTAGCCGCCCCCACCCTCTCTCTAAAATGCACATTTATCATAACTTCGACGTTGTAAAAATTGGGAAATAATTATTCTCTACCAAACATGGAGGATAATACAGTAGGTGGAGTACTTGATATAGTACAACCATATGTTGGTGTTCTTATCCATTTGAGGAAGAAAACAAGATTTTCATTGGAAAAAAATTGAGAGAGACCTGTATATGAAAGTAACATGACACGTGGAATGTCTAAAATAAAACCACAAGGATCTAATCTTCCCCTTCTCATTTTTGTTAGAGTGGATGACCTTAAAAATCGACTTTTGAGTCATTTTACCCAACCGGTGGGGGTGAAAATTAGGAGTCTCAAAAGCTAAACGCCATGAAATTTTTCGAGACCAGAGACACAGCATTCAGAAACTATGAAAACAATTTCTTACAAAAACTAATGTAAAAAACATAAGTAAAACAATGAAAGAAACGCACTTCAATGGGTAAAAGAAAGCGAGGAAATAAATGCATGTACCAAGGCTTTGCCCAGCTCAATAGCGGATTCTTGATAGCTAGTCTTCTTGCCTTGGCTACTCCCACAAAACACACAAATCCTCTTGAATTTTGGCGTCTTCACTTCGTTCTCTCTCTCCATTTGTCCTATGTTTCTCTCTTTTATCTCCAAATTTAAGTGGCACCATAGAATAAAAGAAGAATCTTTCTTACAACTGTCCCTTGACTACACCCGACATGGCTAATATCTGCAAATATAATGCTCCTTATGGTAAAAATGGTGTGATTATAAATTAAAAAGAGGGAGAGGACGGAAGAATACATGCATCAACTGGGAGATCTGTGCACTTAATATATGATTGGGTCGAGTTTTAGTTTTATGGTGGCAAGAAAACTGGCATGCGTGACGTGCACGTGTGGACTACTTCAATTTATTAAGTTTTTTTCTTTTTAATCATTCTATTTTATTTCCTTGAACTTGAATTTTGTGTCCATATATTTAGAATGTACTCTGTAAAAACTATTTATCTATGATCTTTACCACATTATAATACATCAACACTATAAAAACACTACTTTTATATGTACTGGTTACACCAAAACAAAATTATCTATATACCCTCACAAGTATCTGATATTCACATCGGTTATGGATTAAATTTTAAAAGGTAAAAACTATTCCCCAAATTCTAAAACAGGCAAAACATTTTTCTCACGTTCTCTCAACTTCCATGCCTCCAAAGTATTGTTTTTTTTTAATCTTCATCCCTTTCGTTAAAAACCATAAGGAGCATGAATTCCCCTCCTCCCGAATGAGAAAAAAACCTGCTCCTGAATATAGACAGTTTGGTCTGTGTTTTTCTCCTTATTTCATATGTTTCAATTTTTTTAAAAATGTGAGGTCAATAAATTAATCAAAGGGAGGCTGTTGGACAAACTTGAGTTCATGTAGTGGATGAAGCGATACTGCGTTTGTATTAATGAAGGACTTATGAACAAGTGAATATTTTTGTCCCAAAACGTCTTTTGCTTTTCTAATGGCTAAATTTGTTCGGTATCCTTTGCACACTACTATTCACAATTAGTTGTTGATGTCTTTATATTTATGAATTCATGAAATAGATAACCTATAATCTCCTATTAATTTCTATTTGGTGTATGGCGAGTCTGATCTTATTTGCTCTTTAATGCTATTTTTCGGTTTTGCTTCGTTCATTCACAGACACACCAAACAAACCTACAAAATTTTGAAGAAATTAAAAAATCAATATAAATTGAAAAGATTGGAGCAAGCAACGAGCGCGAAATTTGGATATTTTGATTTGTATGTATTCCTGCATTCTGGTTGTTTTATTGATGTCAAGTTTGTTTTTGAAGGTGGTTTGAATTATGTATTTCATTTTTTTATAAAGTTGATGTATACGTTTGTTTCTTTCAAAGGTAATAACACTACCTCTGCCACATCACCATTAATTTTCAGATTTTATGTGCCTATTTATGGAAGTTGTGCTCATTAGTTTACACACACAACGCGTGTACATGGTCCGCTAATATATATATATATATTATAATGTGTGAGCACCTTAGAATAACCACTTTAATATGATCATTGTGAAATTTCAAAAATACCATCTATTTGTTTTAGTAACATCAATTAGACCATGAGATAAAATGATAATATCAGAAGATCACATTTTTAACTTCCCAAATTAGTTCCCAATTTTCACCAGTTCTTTTTCCTTCCGAAAATATGTGCGCCAGTCTTTTCTCTACCCCATAAAATATTATATTTAAATCAGATATTTCAAATATAAAAATTTAGTATACATATATAATATATAAAATTTAAAATTTCATTACACACTCAAAACGTGTACGTCGGCCGCTAGTATCTATACTATATTATAAAGTCTAAACCCCATATAATAACTACTTTGGTCCGTCTAAAATAGACCAATATCAAATTACTTATATACCCCTACCAATTCATCTACATTATATTTATTTCTTTCGGTAATGATAATTAACTATTTGTTACTTTTAGTTGATTAATTGTATATATTTGTAATTTTTACTTAATTAACTATTTCTTTCTGGAGAAAATTCAAATGTCAAATTACTTATATACCCTTACCAATGGATAGATTTATTATGTTACACACACAACGCGTGTGCATGGTCCGTTAGTATTATTATATTATAATGTGTGAGCATCTTAGAATAACCACTTTAATATGACCATTGTGGAATTCCAAAAATACCCTCTATTTACTTTAGTAACAACCATGAGACCATGATATAAATGGATAATATCGGAAGATCACCTTTTAACTTCCCAAATGAGTTCCCAATTTTTCATCAGTTCTTTTTCCTTCCGAAAATATGTGCGCTAGTTTTTTCTATTCCCCATAAATATCATATTTAAATCAGATATTTCAAATATAAAAATTTAGTAATACATATAAAATTTAAAATTTCATTACACATACGACACATGTGCGTCGGTCGCTAGCATAAATAAAATATTATCTGTTTAAATTATGTAGTATATTACAATCGATAATTGTAACACCCTTTTATTTTATTAAGAATGAAAATAATAAATAATAGTGATAAAAATACTAAGACAATAATAAATAATCATAATAAATAATAAGATATCAAATAATTAGGAGTTGGTATTGAATGGTTGACCATGACAAATGTCATCTTGCATGTAACATATCTGATAAAATTTTGCCTATAAATACACTCCAAATCCATCACTTTCAGCCATAAATTCGTCCAAAAATCCTTAGAAAAAATGGCAAAAAAATGTTAGAATATTAGGCCAAAAATAGGCCAAAATCCAAATAATTAACCAAAAACTCTCCAAAAATTCTGAAAATTTTACCCAACCTTCATTATCAACCCACAAACAAACGTATGTGGGTGGTGTAGCAAAATCATTAAGAAAAATAGCTAAACAAATTCTGAACCGTGAAGAACACACAGGAAATCTGCCCAGAAAACATCACTTTGAGGTAGTATGTTCAGACCCGTGTTCTATACGATTATTTCCGTTTTAATTCTTAGAATAAAACTTAAACATGTTTAAAATATGTTATAGTATATACTCACGTCGGCCGTTTGCCCAGAGAGTTGTCGGACGTACAGGTTTCCGGCGACCAAAGTACCCTACTGAATCATTCCGAAACATCAGAATCTGGGCAAAATAGGCTCCGAATTTCAAAATGTTTTCTGAACCAAAGTTGTAGATCTCATCGAGGTGATCATTCCCTGAAAATTTCGGCCGCGCGTGTCGCCTGAGCAACGGTCACGCGCCGTCAAGGCGGCGCGTGTTGTTCACGCGCCTCCACGATTTTGAAGTTTCCGGTTGCCGAACGTTTCTGCACTAATCTTAGGAATTTCTGGAAAGTTTCATGATTTTTCGACTAAGTCTTGAATTATTATGAATTTTTAAAGTTTTATTCAAAATTACCCGGACAAATTTTATACAAAAATGATCTTTAAGAATGTTCACCATGTATTTGGGTCCCTAATCATTATAAATTACTTATATTATGTTTATAGGAATTTCCTTGACAACCGGGTTCAAAATCAAGTAAATCCAAGTAAAAATCAGTAAGCTAGTAAGGTGAGGTGTACTACCGATTTCTTTCAAATTAGCCCTTTTGGCATTTGGCCTGGAACTTACATCATTTGTTTATTCATTACCGTACTTTTTATATATGTTGTCATATTGTGCATCGCAACAGTTCATTGATCATATTGTCTACATACCTTGTTACATGTTCATCATTATTCTCTTCCTTCGAATGAATAAATGACTATTGGAGCCCTGGACAACAGAAATATGTCTGCATATTGTGTCCACTGGACAACGTGGCTTCGGCCCGGAAAGTGAGTCCAATGAACAACGGATGACAGTCCGGGTATATGGTTCATCTGAACAACGCGCACCGTTCTACGGTCCGGAGAATGGTTCACCTTGGCTCATAAATGAATGAATGTACGAATCATATCTGAATATGTGGGGAAAAGTGCTACACCTAACTGTCGGGTGGGAGCCACCTCTTTAGCCCACAATATTCATCCTAACGTCTTTAATCATTATGGTTCATTGATAATTTCCTTAAAATGCAGTAATATTTCTTTATTACATTACATGTCATATTGTTACATTGCATCATTGATAAGTACAAAATACTAAACATTATTGTTCCCTCACTAAGTCCTTAAAGACTTAACCTCTGTTTCCTTGTTATTTTGTGAGTTCCAGATACAGGAGAACCGGAGGCAGAACATGAAGAAAATTAGAAAAAAAAAATGATGAACATTTTAGCTTACCAGTAATTAGTACTTTATATTTTGCTGTAGTGTCGAACCTTTTTCTTAGGAGTTATTTTGAATTGTACTTGTTAAAAAGTTTATTTAAACGCTTCCGCTATTGTTAAGTAACATATTTACTATGCATAAGTAAATCCTAAAAATTATATTTATATATATTTATGAATAGATTGTGGTACCAGATAAGGGATAAATTTATATATCCCGAGTCAGGTCCCACAAAGGTGGCTTCAGAGCCAGGTTTACATGGATCTAGGCACTAAAGTACATTATTTACATTTTTATGTTATATAACTTGTTTGTTTGACTTGTTTCACAGATGACTGCTCCGTATCACCCACCTGCAATGAATTTGGAAAACAAGATTACCTTTTTACAAAATGAAGTAACAGACTTACGCAAAGAAATAGGGGTATTAACTGAAAGAAACAAGGCTGGAGAGCGTGAGTTGGGTCGGGTCTTGGAGGAAAGGGATAGACTAAGGTTCTATTTGATTGATATCCAGGAGTTCTATGATAGTCGGCTGAGGAGTTTGTTGAGTGGGTTACCTGCAGACTTGATACATACCACTATAGTTTCTGGTCGATATATGTTAGATGATGCTTTTCAGGCTCCGCAGGAAAATTTCATACCCACTCCTATGTTTGAGGTAGGGGAGTCGAGTGCTCCAACCTGTCGTCGCACTGCACGTATGTCCGTCACAAAAATAGACCCTACTAGGGATCCACTTAGATGGAATCAGTACGCAGATCCCCTGTTTCCTAATACAGTATATTCCTTTGACCCACTGATGGAGTATACTGATGACATGCTTCTTGATGAGTTTGAGTTAGCCCCGGGGATGGAGTTGGGAGAGGCTGCACTGAGTGGTGACATAGCAGTACCAGTGACCACCACTACCACAGTATCACCATCGACCTTGACAGCCACGATAGGGACGGAGGTAGAAAAGGAATCAGAACCATCCGAGTTCACACCATCAGAGTCTGAGGAAGAATTACGTTTCACTGCACCACAGAGATCACATTCACAGCACCATGTTGTCTTGCTCTCGGATGATGAGGATTAGGATATCATAATCTATCACCATATCGTATCATTAAGAACCAAGTAGTTTAAATCGTCCTTTTTGGATAGGCTGACGATTATTTTGTTGGCATCATCATTCTTTTGTGTTTATTTTGTCTTTTGTAAATGATGATGTACTAACTAGTAGCTGATATTAAATGACTAACGTAAAAAAAAAAAAAAAAAAAAAAGAAGTTAATATATATATATATATATATATGTAAAAATGTATGATGAATATGAAAAATTATGCATATCAATAAAATATGCAATTTTGTGTATATTCAATAGCATTTTTCTTTGTCAATGGCATTTTACTTATGTTGTCTCGTAATTTTTATATCATAACTATGTGATAGGATGTCATCTTCACATGATAAATCTAGCGCGGGAAATCACAATAATGAAAGGAATTCTCCTGAGGAAGTACGGAACCCAAGAAGAAACGACGAGCAAGAAGAACAACATTCTCGACAAGAGCTACCCAACAGGAATACGATGGACATTTTACTACAGTTCATGCAATTCTGTCAGCAAAATCCACCACGAAATATTACGAGGAATGAGGAACCTTTAGACCGAGCACTGGAGCGATTTCTAAAGTTCCATCCACCTAAATTCCATGGAACCCCGAATGCTCATCATGCAGAGGAATGGCTGCTCAAAATTGAGAGAATTTTCACTGTTCTCAACTATTCAGATGAACAAAAGGTCAGTTTCGCTGTCTATCAATTTGAAGATGCAGCTCATCATTGGTGGAGAGTCATAGATCACCAATGGAGGAGAAATCAAACCCCGAGAACATGGGAAAATTTTGTTCGTACATTCGAGGAAAAATATGTTACGCAAGTGATACTGAATACCCGTGAACGGGAATTCATGGATTTGGTACAAGGAAGCCGTACGGTAGCAGAGTACGAGGCAGAATTTCATCGACTAATTCACTATGCTCCACACTATATGGATGACGAACTAAGAAAAACTAAAAAGTTCATCCAAGGATTAAATCTTGACATTCGTTGGGCCACATTGTCCACTGAATCCACTAACTATGTTTCTGCAGTCAATCAAGCACTACGGGTTGAATCTGACATCAAATCATTGATCCATAGATAACAGAGGGATAAGAGGCCATATAACCCAAATTTGGCTGAGGTAAGCAACAAGAAGAGAAATTTTGGAAAAGAAAAGATTGGAGGACAAGTTGGACAGAAACCACAAAGAGATCCAGGAAACAATTACACTCCGAAGTGTAGTTATTGCAAACTTCCCAATCACAATGAAGCTAGTTGCTGGAGAAAGAATGGAAAATGCTTGATCTGTGGAAGTGAACAACATCGTATCCAAGATTGCCCGAAAAGAACTCAAAAGACCCCTCCGCCACAAAAACCTAAAATTCCAGCAAGAGCGTATGCCCTAATGGGAAATAAAGAAGTTGACCCCACTGCAGTGGTTGAAGGTACCATTACTTTACTTTCAAAAGTAGGAAAAGTTTTGTTTGACCCTGGAGCTACACACTCCTTTGTTTCTCCTACTTTTATCTGTGATTTATATCTGCCCTCAGAACAATTACCCTATCATCTAGAAATTAGATTGCCGGTAGGGATTAAGGTAATCACTGATACTGTCTATAAGAATTGCCCACTAAAATTCCACAATCGAGAACATTTAGCAGACTTGATCGAACTCCATATACATGATTATGATATAATATTGGGCATGGACTGGTTGTTCAAACATCAAGCCCATGTAAATTGTTATACAAAGGAATTAACTCTTCCAGACATCACTACACCAATCATCGAAGGTCCCAAAAAGCATATAGGACCAATGGAAATCGTATCTACATTAGAGATGAGGACAAATGAAAGATATGGAGAACTAGGATCTCTGGCATATCAGATCAACAAACCCAATGATCAAGTCAAGATTATAGAAATTCCTGTTGTCCGAGAATTTCAAGAAGTCTTTCCCGAAGAAATTACCTCTCTGCCCCCTCATAGGGAAATTGAATTCTCGATTGAACTAACTCCTGGAGCCTTACCAAAATCAAAGACTCCATACAGAATGGGACCAGCTGAGTTAAAAGAACTAAAGACACAGCTGCAGGAATTAATCGAAAAGGGTTACATTCGACCTAGCACATCACCCTGGGGAGCTCCGGTACTATTTGTCAAAAAGAAAGATGGCACGTTGAGAATGTGCATCGATTATCGTGAACTTAACAATCTTACTGTCAAGAACAAGTACCCACTACCTCGAATCGATGAATTGTTTGATGCTCTGCAAGGATCTGTAGTGTATTCCAAGATGGATCTCCGACAAGGGTATTACCAATTGAGAATCAGGGAACATGACATTCCAAAAACGGCATTTAATACTCGTTATGGGCACTACGAGTTTGTAGTAATGCCGTTCGGCCTGACTAATGCCCCAGCAGCATTCATGGACATGATGAATCGGATATTTCAACCATTTCTAGATAAATTCGTTGTAATCTTCATTGATGATATTCTGGTCTACTCAAAAAGTCGGGAGGAACACGTACATCACTTACGACTTGTCCTTCAGACTCTAAAAGAACATCAACTTTTTGCTAAATTTAGCAAATGCGAATTTTGGTTAGAGAATGTGACATTTTTAGGACACGTCATTTCGGGAAAAGGACTTGAAGTGGATCCAACAAAGATAGAAGCTATCACCCAATGGAAACAACCGAAGAACATCACAGATGTACGTAGTTTTCTTGGATTAGCGGGATATTATCGAAGATTTATCAAGAATTTCTCAAAAATTGCTGCTCCATTGTCTCATTTAACCCGCAAAGACCATCCATTTATATGGAATGAGGAATGCGAGAAAAGTTTCCAACAGTTGAAGGAACTGCTGACACAGGCTCCAATTCTTACATTACCCGATGGAATAGATGGATATGTAGTCTATACCGATGCATCCAATGAGGGCCTCGGATGTGTGTTGATGCAAAAGGGCAAGGTCATCGCCTATGCATCTCGGAAATTAAAAAGTCATGAGCTTAATTATCCCACACATGATCTAGAATTGGGAGCTATAGTATTTGCTTTAGCCAAATGGAGACACTATCTGTACGGAGCAACTTTCGACATCTTTACCGACCACCAGAGCTTGAAATACTTGTTTACTCAAAAAGAGCTCAATATGAGACAACGAAGATGGATGGAATTTCTGGAAGATTATGATTGTTCCATACTCTACCATCCAGGAAAAGCCAATATGGTGGCAGATGCATTAAGCCGAAAAATTGGTCTCGCTCATGTGGATGTTAAGAAGACTAGCATCATACCTAAGGAAAAGTTGCAGATTCGGTCTCATGGTCGCTTGGCAGGATTAAAGATCGAACCGGAATTTTATTCACGCTTAAAGACAAATCAAGATTTGGATCCTGATATTATAAAGATAAGAACATCAAAAGAAAACAAAGCCGATTTTACTACGAACTCTGTCGAAATATTGCTCTATAGAGACCGTATCTGTGTTCCTAACTCCATGAAGAAAGAAATCTTGGAAGAAGCTCATAAATCGCGATTCACCAATCATCCCGGAGGTTCCAAAATGTATAAGGATTTGAAAGAATATTTCTGGTGGAATGGAATGAAGCGAGATGTCGCTGATTTTGTAAAGCACTGCCTCTCATGCCAAATGATTAAAGCCGAGCACCAAAGGCCATCCGGACTTCTACAACCTTTACCCATACCAGAATGGAAATGGGATCAGGTCACCATGGACTTTGTAATTGGACTCCCAACACTACGAGGAGGTCATGATGGCATATGGGTGGTAGTAGATCGTCTCACCAAGTCAGCTCATTTTATACCTATCAGTCAAAAGTATGGCGTGGAAAAACTCGCAGAACTCTACCAAAAGGAGATCATCCGGCTACATGGAATCCCTACTACCATCGTCTCAGACCGAGATCCAAAATTTACATCTAGATTATGGAAAAAACTACAGGAATGTCTCGGGACAAAGCTAAGTTTTAGCACGGCTGCTCATCCCCAGACTGACGGCCAGTCTGAGCGTACTATTCAAATTTTAGAAGACATGCTTCGTGCGTGCGTGCTAGATTCTGGATCAAATTGGGAGAAGCATTTACCACTCGTGGAGTTCGCCTATAATAACAGTTATCAAGCCACTATTCAAATGGCTCCATATGAGGCATTATATGGGAGGAAATGTCGATCTCCTCTCAATTGGGATGTGGAGGAATGGCGAAGCACTAAGGATGGAAAGAACCGAGCAATACCGCCAGACATCATACAAGAGGCCATTGATAAAGTGCATATCATTAAGCAAAGGATTCAAACAGCTCAAAGTCGGCAGAAGAGTTATGCGGATAAAAGACGAAAAAATTTGGAATTTGATGAAGGAGACCGTGTGTTCCTGAAAGTATCACCAAGAAAAGGAATCAGGAGGGCTGGAAAGAAGGGTAAGTTGCAACCACGATTCCTAGGACCATTTGAGATAATTGAACGAATAGGTCCTGTAGCTTATCGATTAGCATTACCAGAAACTGTCATTGGAATACACAACGTCTTCCATGTGTCACAATTACGGAAATGTCACATGGACGAGAAACAAGTGGCCGACTCCAATCAATTAACGTTAGAACCAGATCTCTCGTACGAAGAACGACCTATTCAGATCCTTGATCAGAAAATCAATGAACTCCGTTCCGGACCCATCCAATTGGTAAAGGTACTCTGGAGGAACCAAAGCGTCGAAGAAGCTACATGGGAAAAAGAAGAAGATATTAGACATCAGTATCCCGAACTCTTCCAATGAAAACATTTGAATCTGGGGACCAGATTCTTTTAAGGAGGGGAGATTGTAACACCCTTTTATTTTATTAAGAATGAAAATAATAAATAATAGTGATAAAAATACTAAGACAATAATAAATAATCATAATAAATAATAAGATATCAAATAATTAGGAGTTGGTATTGAATGGTTGACCATGACAAATGTCATCTTGCATGTAACATATCTGATAAAATTTTGCCTATAAATACACTCCAAATCCATCACTTTCAGCCATAAATTCGTCCAAAAATCCTTAGAAAAAATGGCAAAAAAATGTTAGAATATTAGGCCAAAAATAGGCCAAAATCCAAATAATTAACCAAAAACTCTCCAAAAATTCTGAAAATTTTACCCAACCTTCATTATCAACCCACAAACAAACGTATGTGGGTGGTGTAGCAAAATCATTAAGAAAAATAGCTAAACAAATTCTGAACCGTGAAGAACACACAGGAAATCTGCCCAGAAAACATCACTTTGAGGTAGTATGTTCAGACCCGTGTTCTATACGATTATTTCCGTTTTAATTCTTAGAATAAAACTTAAACATGTTTAAAATATGTTATAGTATATACTCACGTCGGCCGTTTGCCCAGAGAGTTGTCGGACGTACAGGTTTCCGGCGACCAAAGTACCCTACTGAATCATTCCGAAACATCAGAATCTGGGCAAAATAGGCTCCGAATTTCAAAATGTTTTCTGAACCAAAGTTGTAGATCTCATCGAGGTGATCATTCCCTGAAAATTTCGGCCGCGCGTGTCGCCTGAGCAACGGTCACGCGCCGTCAAGGCGGCGCGTGTTGTTCACGCGCCTCCACGATTTTGAAGTTTCCGGTTGCCGAACGTTTCTGCACTAATCTTAGGAATTTCTGGAAAGTTTCATGATTTTTCGACTAAGTCTTGAATTATTATGAATTTTTAAAGTTTTATTCAAAATTACCCGGACAAATTTTATACAAAAATGATCTTTAAGAATGTTCACCATGTATTTGGGTCCCTAATCATTATAAATTACTTATATTATGTTTATAGGAATTTCCTTGACAACCGGGTTCAAAATCAAGTAAATCCAAGTAAAAATCATAAGCTAGTAAGGTGAGGTGTACTACCGATTTCTTTCAAATTAGCCCTTTTGGCATTTGGCCTGGAACTTACATCATTTGTTTATTCATTACCGTACTTTTTATATATGTTGTCATATTGTGCATCGCAACAGTTCATTGATCATATTGTCTACATACCTTGTTACATGTTCATCATTATTCTCTTCCTTCGAATGAATAAATGACTATTGGAGCCCTGGACAACAGAAATATGTCTGCATATTGTGTCCACTGGACAACGTGGCTTCGGCCCGGAAAGTGAGTCCAATGAACAACGGATGACAGTCCGGGTATATGGTTCATCTGAACAACGCGCACCGTTCTACGGTCCGGAGAATGGTTCACCTTGGCTCATAAATGAATGAATGTACGAATCATATCTGAATATGTGGGGAAAAGTGCTACACCTAACTGTCGGGTGGGAGCCACCTCTTTAGCCCACAATATTCATCCTAACGTCTTTAATCATTATGGTTCATTGATAATTTCCTTAAAATGCATTAATATTTCTTTATTACATTACATGTCATATTGTTACATTGCATCATTGATAAGTACAAAATACTAAACATTATTGTTCCCTCACTAAGTCCTTAAAGACTTAACCTCTGTTTCCTTGTTATTTTGTGAGTTCCAGATACAGGAGAACCGGAGGCAGAACATGAAGAAAATTAGAAAAAAAAAATGATGAACATTTTAGCTTACCAGTAATTAGTACTTTATATTTTGCTGTAGTGTCGAACCTTTTTCTTAGGAGTTATTTTGAATTGTACTTGTTAAAAAGTTTATTTAAACGCTTCCGCTATTGTTAAGTAACATATTTACTATGCATAAGTAAATCCTAAAAATTATATTTATATATATTTATGAATAGATTGTGGTACCAGATAAGGGATAAATTTATATATCCCGAGTCAGGTCCCACAATAATACTAAGGGAAATCATTGCAAAGGAACTGCTCGACAAATTTGAGCACTTTCAAAAAATTTAGAGTACTCCTAATTTTTATCCAATCGGTTTTTTCCTTTTTTCCATTAAAAAAATGAAGTGGTGGAAAGTGCGTATTTGCTCCGGTGTGCCGACGATGACACATTTTATTTTATTTTATTTTTACAATTCTAAACTAGTGGGGTCCATGGAGACAAATTCGAAATCGAGCCGTTTACAATGGGAGGAATGAAGATCATTAGGGCAGTGCCCTGATGACCGACATTTTATTTTAAATTTTATATTATTAAATTTGGAAAAGTCATTCATCCGATTTTTTGATATATTTTAAAAATTGTTCCTCATATTCATATCAGCCTGAAAAAAAGTTGATATTATATATAAACTGTAATTTCAAAATCATTCGAATGTACGTATAAAAAAAATCTAAATTATCGACTTTGAGCTAAGATGTGGATGAAAGAAAATGCTTAGCTAATTCCATGCGTCTAACCAAAAAAATCCATTCTTCTTCCAACCTTTCGATCGTCCCATTCATTTCCTGTCGGTCCTTCTTCCCCGAATTCTTTCCATTCTACCAACGAATTATCTAGAATAATTCGTAAATCTAGATCGGCTATTTGTTCTCGAATAGCACCTGCACCAGTAGAGATTTTTCGATTGCGAAATGTAGAAAATTTTGGAAGGATCTTAGGTTAGAATAAATTTCTAATCATCTGAATCCCCTCATCGATGATATCATTAACCTAACCGTTAAAAATACCACAACTAAAATAGGGTGCAATTTCTCTACGGTCGTCACCCGTACCTACGAAGTAACAATTAATTATTCCATGCGTATCACCAACAATTGTCCCGGGATACCTATTTAGGGAAGGAAGCTAGACTTCTAATCCGATCAGGATACTTTGCCCTATGTCTAACCTCATCTTCGGCATGCTACCCCAAGTTAAGTGCCCTGAGGTTCAATATTTCAAATCAAGATTTTGATAAGTCTCTAAGAGCAATCAGTCACTCCATGCATCCAGTTTATTTTCATCATTCATTCATATTCAAGTCAGACTTGAAAATACGAAATTTATTTGCCATATATAAGCAAGGCATTGGGATTGTCCTAAACTTGTTCGTCTATTTGCACTTTAATGACTGTAAACTTCAAAAGATAATTGCCTTTTCATCTGTGGTAAAAAGCTTAAAGTAGACAGTGTGACATGGGTTCTTTTTAATTTTATATATGTGCAAGCATGCGTGACAAAATTGATTTAAAGTTTAAACTATAATGTGTATTGTCCGTGCATGTGTATGGGGTAAATAAATATCAATTTAAAGAATTTGACCATATGTGGAGCACTGTGTGAGAATCTGGGGAAGGCCATGACATTGGTGCTGGTGCCATCATCACATTCCATTAAGAGACAGCTTTGTTTTCTTGGGAAACATTTTGTGTATTCCACCCCCGCAGTTTCTTTCCCCATAAGCATTTCAACAAGCATGATGTCCCCAACTCTTCTCCCATATCTTTATATCATGAGTTTAAAGTAATCTAGTTCATTTATATATTATTGATTTTTGTTGAAATTTTCAAACTCGAACACATTTGAATATATATATTCGAGCCAGACTGAAGCTTAAAGATATAAATTATACAAACTCACCAACTAGAGCTTGAATTCAATAAGGCTTTGTACAGTGGCGCTCGGTAGCTTAAGTAAGATACAAATGAATAGAACTCGAATTCGATCTTTAAGTTGAAGCCAAACTCAAGTATTAAATGATTTTATTTATTTGAATTTCAAGCTGGCTAAAAATTTCATCCTTGAGTTTGAAGATGAATGATTAAGTAATTTTATGCTTGAGTCGATTTATTTGAACACACACACAATTATACAGCATTCATTTTCCTACTTAAATTTTTTTTTCAAAAAATATAATAATAATAATATTAAAGTATGTTCAATTGTTCATGCAGTAAATCCTGATATTAAAGCTTGTATCCTCTATTCTAAAACAAAATTTTCAAATTACATTCATAATTTTGAAAATTATTTTCCCTGTTTAAAACATATTGATTCGCAAACATTTAAATAACATGTTGAATACGGATAAGATGATAAGACAATTATTGGGTTATTCAGGCAAGCTAATTAGGTGTTAAATTTGCCCAATAATTATATCTGGAATGTGGGAACTGAGCCAATAAACCCTCAGTACTAATAACATTAGATAATAATAAATATGTACTTAAAACTATTGATAGATGAGAAATTCTTGGACTGAGTGTGGGTCTTAATACGTACACATCACACACCTATAGAGATAGATATATACGTATATGTACATGTGTGGTGCATGAATCGAGGCTCATACCTGGTCTATGTAAGAATTTTTCTTGATGGTACACAAATACATATATATATATATATACACATCTACCTATATAGATGCGTTGATGTATGAAATGAGGCCCACATTCATATTGGGTTGGGTTTCCTCAAGTAGAGATTGCTCAAGCCCAATAGATTGACATATATGATGCAAGCACATATGAAGTATATCATGATGTCTACATCACAAACACACCAAACGAAAGAGAGAAAGAAGTGAGATTTGCAGAACAGCCTTCTTGAAAAATCGTTTTCGCAAAACTCAACCATCAGATCGAGCTGTAATTTGGACATCACGTTCATAAGTGAGTCTACGAAATAGTGAACAGTGGAGATCGGATTTAGTTGGCGTTTGGGTTGCTTTTTTTCGAAAGGTTGAACAGAGGATACCAGTTTCTCAAGCGAATCTGGAGCAGCTTGGTAGCAAAGGCAATTGACAAAAACTGAACCGTTGGATTGAGCTCAAATTTGGATCGTGTGTTCATAACATATTGGGGTAGGTTTTGAATGGTGGAGATCTTATTTGAATATCTTTATCGACGGGAAAAGATTTTGGTTTGGAGGTTTTGGGTGAGATCTTTTCATTATTTTGTTATTTCAAGAATTTGTTATCTTGAAAGTGATTAATTGTTGTGTATTGTTGATTTTTGATTGTAGACAGTTTGTAATCCCATTATTCATTTTGGTGGAGATTATTTTGATGGACTACATCCCGTGGTTTTTACTTCTCACATCGGGGAGGTTTTTCACTTTAAAAACCGGATGCTGAAGTCACCACTTGAAGTTACGTTTTATGTTAGTTTACAAAATTTTTAAATTTTCGATTATTTTGTTAAATTAATAAATTTTAATGAATATTTGAATAAAAACCCCAAACTGGAGAATGGAAAATGGATTGGGATGGTGTTTTTTTTATATATATAAAAAAATCTATTTTTAAAAACCTATTTACAGAGTAGAAGCTAAAAGTATCCTGCACCGCAGCTTTTTGAGATTATAGACCGAGTTGGCAAGGGGACCTTTAAAAAGTATTAAAAAAATACACTTTACACTCCAAAATAACAATTTACCTCTCAAAAATTACTAAAATTATAATTTGAACTTCTAAAATTTTTTTGCCCTCAATTTTATTTTTGCACTGATTAACATAATTTTGATTTATTAGAAAACAAGATTATAATCATCTTAATATTACAATGTATAGTACTATTGCTCCTAAAAAAGTTTCTAATGATTTTTATTGACTTTTAATGACTTTTTAAATGATTGACTTTTATGGAGTTAATAGATTTCTATTGACTTTTATAGAATTCCATGGAGTTATAAAAAAATTTGTATAGACTCTCGTAGACTTTTTCAATAGATTTCTATGGACTTTATCGACTGTTAATGACTTTTTTAAATGATGGACTTTTATGAAATTGATAGGTTTCTAATAACTTTAATAGAATTACACGAAATTATCAAAAGAATTTTATAGACTCTATAGATTTTATAACTTATAATTGATTTCTTTGAAATAACAATTGAACATAAATAACATCTTCAACATATAATTTTTTTTTACTATTAATGTAAACACATTTTACTTATTTAATAGTCAAAAATGTGAAAAATACATATTCAATTCTTTTGCATGGCAAATATTGAACAACTTTTTTGCAGCTTCAAGATGACGACCTTGAAGATTCAGTTAATGTTGCTATATAATTGTAATCTATAATTTTGTGTAATAAAACAAAAGTTTTCTATTAACATTTTATAAACTTAAAATAATTTTTGATGATAGTTGACTACTATAAAAATTCTTAAAACATACTTTTTAAATAAACATGATAATTTATATCGTTATAAATATATTTTGTTTTAGAAAAAAATTTATTATAATTGTTTATAGATATAGACCCATACAACCGTTTTAAAAATCTATGATCTAATATAAAATTGAGCACATTAACTTGCTATTTTATCAAAATACTTGTGTAGATATTAGTATTATATTGGATAAAAAATAAGATGTGAAAAAAATAATAATTGAAGAAAGTGCCGCACATTAGGAATTAAAGAAAGGGTACATGTAGAAAACAGAGGAGGAAAAGCCAATGGGGAGGTGGCCGTATCGGAAATGAAAATAGCAAAGAGTAAAGAGAGATGATGGTAATTAGGAATTAAAAGTCATTCCAAATCTTTACTAGGAGTGGTGGAGAATTTTTAACTTTTTTGGGATGTACATGAGGCATCAAAGTTTGTACCTAAAGATTTCAACAGAAGTCATTTTTAGTCTATGAGATTTTGGATACCTATAGACTTTTATAGAGTTTTAAAAATTCAAGTTTGAATACCACCTGATTTTTAAAAAGTCTACGAAAGTCTGTCTTGAATACCATTAGACTTTTGTAGAGTGTATAAAAGTCTGGATTGAATACTTCTAGACTTTTAAACTCCATAAAAGTCATTAAAATTCAATAAAAATCTATAACCAATACACCCCCTAATAATATTTCAAGTCTATGCTCCACTAGATTTCAGTCCGATTCTTGACTTCCTCTCATCAACCGAGAAATCTGGTTCCACGGGCTTCTCCAACACATTGAGCAAATCCATTTGCGAACTATTCCTCAGGCGTCTACCCATCCAACTACTACTACGGGCCACCTTTGCAGCACACATAGCAAAATTCGATGCCCTCGCCGGCAGAGAACTACCACATCCCAACACCCATTGCGGCGGAGACGCCACGACCCTCTCCCGAGCCTTAAGCTCTGCTGCCTCCCTCCTCCTCTTGAACCTAAACCAAGCTGCTTGTATAAATCAGGCTGCCCACATCCTCCACTTGTGTGAACCTGAACTTATGCTTCAGTTGCTTGCTGTGCAGTTTGTGAAACTGCGATGGGACGAACTTCACGTCCTCCGCCACAAGGGCAAAACCCTCGACTCGGTAATAGCCTTTACGGTTCTAGTTGATGAAGGTCCAAGAGAGGAGTTCTTCCCCACAGAAGTCTCCTGATCCAATTCGACACTGAGTTGAAAACCCGGTTCGACCTCCATTGGTAGTGTAGGATTCAAGATGAACTCGTAAGATGAAGAGCATTTCGATCACCGGGTCGCCCTCTCTCACTATGCAAGTACCAGGAGTGCATAGAACAGGCCTCAATCTTTCACATATTGCATCAAGTGTGCAAGAATCCATCTCATCAAACACAGGAATCTACACTACATCATGATACAGTTAACAAATTATTTAAAAAAAAAAAACAACTCTTGCTGGTCTCAAAAAATAATCTGATAACCTAAAAAAACTACCCATATTTCCTTTTCTTGCTTTGGTAAGATAAATAAAATTGAAACTTACTCTTCGAACAAGGTCGAGACAAATGTGGTGCTTGATGTCTCTTAGATCCAAAGGAAGATCTCTTGAGGATAGATTCCTCGTCGACTCCTCTTGCTGCAACCAATCTAAACAGATCGTATTTTAGTACTCTCTTCTTTAAGTCGTGGGGAAGTTGCCTGTGATGCATCCATTGTTCCATTCCTCTAGTCTTGCAGTACAAGATTGTAGATACGCCTATTTCAGACAGTCATCATGTTTCAAACAAATCAACCTTACTTGTGTCGAAATGGAATGTATAATAATTTAAAAGACTCACTTGCATATTCCCTATCAGCAGCGCAAAAAGCACCAAGCCAAGAATTGCAATGGTTACAACGAAATTAATTTCCCCAATATAGGTAGTTGTGATCAGATTCTGTCCGATAGAGCTGCAGATGAGCGTCATGGTAGCTGATAACTCGTCGAAATCAAACCAGAAAATCAAGATAATAATCCAAATATTTTGACCTACCGCAGATTTCTTAGTCCCCACCAGAAACAATACGAGTATTTGTTGAGGAAACTGGACGTCGTCACACTATAAGCAAGTGCATCACTGTGAATTCCAAAATTAAAGAAATCGCTTCCAGGAACACAAAGCACCGAAATGTTGCTTGATTCAAACCAAGCCCCCCTATCAGAATCGTCCTTCGTTTGACAATCGAAGTAGAAGTATTGACAGCTTGGCTGTTGAATATCACAGATTTTTTTCCAGCACTTTTCTTGCCTCTGCACTGCCAGAAGGTACCAGCACGAATAAGCCAAGGAATCAGAATAATTTTCTGGGTTGACTATGCTAAATCTAGCAAATATTTCGCAACACAAACATATATATATACTAGTTAATTTGGCACCACGCAAGCGTGGTGCCAGTGAGCTTATAATATGGTATATATGTCCAATAAAACGTTCGACACAAGTTCAACAGACAGTTTTAGAGAATAAAAAGATGGTCCATACGCATCGAACATACAAAATCGTACGTATATAAAATCAAATAGGTTGGGAAAATTTGATGCCAAACATCATAACAAAGGTAACCGAGAACAATCACATATTAGCAACGGGTCATAGGTAAGCCAAAACTCAAAATATATATAAACAAGCAAAACTGACGACCTGTAATCTACCAAAAATTCATTATGCCGAATATTTTATAAAAAAATATTATTAAAGTTTGGCACAACGAAAAACTTATTTTTAACTCTTTTTTTTTAAAAATAAGTTCACATAAAAAAGTATTATTAAAGTTTGTCACGACAAAAATCTATTTTGAACTATCTATTTTTTTTAATTCATACTTGACAAAATCAACAAGTTTTTTTCTAAAAAAAAAAAAAAGAAAACATTTTAAATTTTAAAATTTGAGATAAGAGGGATGCACTATTGGGTCAAGGGTTTGATATAATTCTCCTTATACATTAAGGTACCGTTTGAAGTGATGGATATGATAAGTAATGTAAAGATTAAAATGTTGTGAAATGATTGTAAAAATAGTATGTGATAAGTTATATGCTGTTTGATTGGAGAACAAGATGGTTGATAAGGATATTAGATGGTATAATGACTAAAACACCCTTATCATTATAATAATAAAATATAATAAAAATAATAGTATATATCTAAGAATCATATAGATATATATATTATATATAATAATCATAATATAGAATAATAATAATAATTATTATTATTATTATATTATAATTTAATAATAATATATATATTTTAATTTAATAAAATAAAATAAAAAAATAATAATACTAATATAAATAATAATAAAAAATATATATTTGAATATATGCATATAAATAATAATTAATCATATTATTATTATATTATAATATAATAATAATATATATATTATAATATTAATAAAATAAAATAAAAATAAAAAAGAAGAAGACTAAGAGAAAGAATAAGAAAAAGAATATAGAAGATAGATATAATAAAAATAATAATAATTAGAATAGAGATAGATAAGAGATATAAAAGAAGAGAGAAGAAGTAAAAATATATATATATACACGTGCATATATGTGTATATATACAAATATATAATAGTAATAATAATAATAATAATAATAGTATATATATAATATATATAAATTATTTTATTAATAATCTATAAGAATTATTATTTTTATTACATAATAATATATATCTGTAGATAATATATAAAAATTAATATAAAAACATATTATAATAATTAAATAATAATAATTATTATTATTACATAATAATATATATAATAATCATAATATATATATATATATGCACACATATATATATGAATAATATTAAATTATTATTTTTTAATAATAATAATAATATAATATATTATATAATCATTATATAATAATAAAAATAATAATAATAAGAATGAAATAAATAAAATAATACAATTAATAATAAAGTTGTAGGAAATAAGTTTTAATTTTTGGTAGGAATTTTAAATTTTGAGATAGTAAAAAAAGACGGGAAGGGTATTTATGTCATTTTGTTGCAAATTGGGATTAGAGTGAGATAAATATAGTAAGATAATTTTTTTAAAAAAAATGAAACAAACATGGGATAAGATTAATAATCCGAAGATTACTAATCCTATCCCGAACTCCAAACGATACCTAAGGGAATATTTGAACAAAGGTAATACCATATATCAGCAATAGGTCGTAGGTAAGAAAAAAATCAAAATGTACATAAACAAGCAAAATCGACGACCTGCAATCTATTAGAAATTTATCATGTCAAATATTTTATAAAAAAAAAATACAAAAATAAAAGAAAAACTAAAAGAAAAAGGAAATAAAAAAATTTTAAAAAATAAAAAAACGACGGCCGAATATCACAGGAACAATAACCGATTGAACAAATAATAAATAACAAAAAAAAGAAAATAACAAAAAAAAAAGAAAAAGAAAAAGTGAAGGGGTTACTGTTCATTGAAACAGTAACCCCTTCCTCACTTATATATATGGTATAATAATATATATATATATATATACTTACATGACTTGCCAGCATAAAGAGCAAAAGATTAAAAGCTGCACCGGCCCACGCAGCTTCCACCACCACACCAGCGGTCTTGATGATATTAGATGAAAGAGGAAAAATAAGATACAGCCTCAGAGGGAATTGAAATATTATTGTAATCCGAAAGCCATGTTTTGCACTGATCATACCCCTCAGTGATGGTAAGACAGACCAAATTAACGCCTATATATGAATAATCATAATCATCTGCTGTTTGATTCACAAAATAGTGAAAATGGATGTTGTTTTACCGGTTAAATGTTACCAGCGGAAGGGGTAAAGCACCCAACAAGTCGATCCAGAAGTCTTTACGAAGATATCTTGAAGCTATCTTCGAAGAACTGATAACAAGCTCTCCTCTCCCAAATACGCGAGAAGAAGGGGCAGTGTAAGCTGTTCTAAACAGAGCAAAAATCTGAATCACGTAAAATGTATCTACTAGTGACCGAACGACAGTTAGAACAATCTCAAAAGTGACACTTGCTTGCATACACGAGTCCTCCTTGACACTTGGAAGGTAAAAGAACAAAGGGTCAACAAAAAGAGATATGAGACATGATGGGAGAAAAACTTTATTCCATCTGCTTAAAACGTGCCCTCGTGGATCTAATACATTCTTATTCACCTCCTCATAGTCTTCCGAGAAAACTTTAGATAGTTTCTTGTCTTGAAACAGTCTGCTAGCCGCGTGAAGATCAGGGTTCTAGAGGCGAGGTGTGTCCTGTTCCTTTAACCATTCCGATTGAGATGAAGGCCGTAGAGTTGTCACATTTTGGTGGAGAACACTTCGCACCTTCAGGGTCATCTCCAAATCTGGCAACATGATAAATGTAGTACCAAACATTATTGCAACTAGAACACAGATATATTGATAAGCAAGATAAAGATTTTTCATGCAACCTTCTGATTTTGAATTGGTGAAGCCCATGCCAATGTAGGCTCTGTTTGTGCTTTCGATCCCACGTTAGTGTTGGCCCCAAGTGCGGCAACATGAAATAGAAAATAGTGAAAATGAAGAATATAATAGACACCGGAATTTACGTGGAAAACCCCTAAAAGTATTAGGGTAAAAACCACGGGCAAGATGAAAAGATTCCACTATAATATTTTGTGGGTTACAACCTCTCTCTATCTTTCAAAGAGAACAACACTCTCAATATAGGAGAAACTACCTCACAAATATTATAGAATACACACTTAAATGTAGAGATATGAGAGAACACTCTGAAATGAAATGAATGAAATAAAATCAGAAGAGCTCTATTTATAGGGTTGAAGATGTGCATTAAATGCACATCTCCAAACTGCCATCTCCCCAACTCCTATCTACTAACCACCCACATTAATTGTGGGTGGACAAAGTCAACATTTCTCCCACTTGGAGATTTGATTGAGAATCAAGCACATCTCCACAGCCTTCAATCTCGACTTACGCTGCTGCTTACGTTTTTGCTAGGCCACTTGAGGATCTGCACCACTCAAACTTCTCATTATTAACAGGCTTTGTCAGAATATCAGCTAGGTTCTCCTTCGTATGGATCTTCTGCATATCCACACTTCCGTCTTCTACTACTTCCCTCACAAAGTGAAATTGAACGCCAATGTGTTTAGTCCTAGAATGAAAGGCTGGATTCCTTGCAATGTGCAAGGCACTCTGACTGTCACAAAACAAAGGAACTTTCTCTTGTTTATGGCCAATCTCCTCCAATAGCCTTTGAGTCCATATCGTCTCCTTGCAAGCTTGAGTAGCTGCCATATATTCTGCCTCCGTTGTAGATAAAGCTACAACTGTCAGCAATTTTGAAACCCAGCTTACTGTTTCTCCTGCAAGTGTAAACACATAACTAGTAGTAGATTTTCTTTTATCCGGATCACCTGCATAATCTGAATCTACATAGCCCTTGAGTGTAAAATCTGATCCTCCATAACATAATGCAGCATCCGAGGTACCCTTAATGTATCTAAGGATCCTCTTAACAGTACTCCAATGCTCTCGTCCAGGATTCGCCATGTACCGACTGACTGCTCCCACTGCTTGTGCAATGTCTGGTCTTGTACAGATCATAGCGAACATTAAACTTCCCACCGCTGATGCATACGGTACTCGAGACATCTCAATCCTCTCTGCTTCACTGCTAGGACTCATATCGGAGGATAACATGAAGTTAACAGGAAGAGGGGTAGATATTGGCTTACAATCTTGCATGTTGAAGCGTTGCAAGATTTTCTTCAAATAGTTTTTCTGGGAAAGCCAAATCTTTCTGTTACTTCTGTCTCGGTGAACTTGCATCCCTAGAATCTTGTTTGCCGGTCCCAAGTCCTTCATATCAAATTCCCTAGCTGCCTTTAATTCTTGGACTCGATCATTGTTGGGGCCTGCGACCAATATGTCGTCCACGTACAACAACAAAATGATGTAATCATTGTCCCCAGATCTCTTGTAATATGCACAAGGATCTGCATTGAGTCTGTTGTACCCAAGGCTCATGATATAGGAATCAAATCTCTTGTACCAACACCTCGGCGCCTGTTTGAAACCGTACAGAGATTTGTTCAACCTGCAAACCAAGTTCTCTTTGCCTATTTCAGCAAAACCTTCTGGTTGGAGCATATAAATTTCTTATTCAAGATCTCCATGAAGAAAAGCTGTTTTCACATCTAGCTGCTCTAGATGTAGGTTAGACACCGCACATAATGCCAATACTACTCTGACTGTTGTAAGCCGAACCACAGGAGAAAATATCTCATTGAAGTCGATACCTTCTTTCTGAGCATATCCTTTCACCACCAATCTTGCACGATATCTTTCCACTTGGTTGTTACCATCACGTTTGATCTTATAGACCCATCTGTTACCGATGGCTTTTCGTCTTCATGGTAGTGAAACAAGATCCCAAGTTTTATTCCGGTCCAAGGCCTCCAATTCTTCCTGCATAGCTTGCATCCATAGGGATATATCCGAACTTCGAGTAGCCTCCTGGAAACTCGATGGCTCACCATCCTCTGTCAGCAAGCAGTATGCAATATTGCTTTCAGTATCATAATCTGAAAGCCAAACAGGTGGTCTTCTCTCGCGAGTAGACTGCCTGGCTTTGAGAACCTCTGACTCATCTGGTTCTTGTTCATCGTACTCTGGTAATACCTCAGAAGAAACTTGATCTTCTTCTGTTGAGCCTTAAACGCATGGTTGCGTTTAATGCGTTAAATTATCCTCGGTCAATCTTTGAGTTTTGATGATCAACAAAACCTGTGTTTGTTATACTAATGCACCTACTTAGTGTGCAGATTAAGTGATGAAAAGTGGTTTGGATTGAAGAAAATCAAGTGTGCATATTCTGGCCTGGATCGCCCCAGGCGATGGTGATCATCGCCCAGGCGATGGGTGCTAGGAGGGGCATCGCCACGCACATCGACAGAGGCGATGGCGGTGAGCATGCGAGGAAGATCGCCCCATGCGATGAGGACCAACGCCTGTGGCGATGGCAACCATTTGGCACTTCGCCCAGCACATTGACTGAAGCGACGTCGAGGCATGGCGCGGGCATGCGCGCAGGGAGATCGCCCGAGGCGATGGGCTGAACGCCCGAAGCGATGGCACGAACGCCTGAGGCGATCTGGAGTTCGTTTGAGGCGATGCAAGATTTGAAGGAGCTGAGGCTACGGCCTTGATTTTTGCTCTGGATCGCCTGAGGCGATCCATCGATCGCCCGAGGCGGTGAGTGATTTTTAATGACCATTGGGGCGCGGCGATGGTGATCGCCCGAGGCGATGTCCGAGGCGATCGAGGAGTGATTTCAGCCTTATGAGTAGCAACGGCTAGTAGGAGCCTTGGAGGCCTTCTACACTATAAATATGGATGCTTTGGAGCATTTTGAAGCTAAGGAACAAGCCTACAACTCATACAAAGTCTTGATTAATTATTGTTTCAAATTATATTACAATCTCCATACATTGTTGTTGTATTGGAGTTTGTGATTCTCTTCTTTGTTAGAGCTTGTGTTTCTTCGTGTGAGTACACCGTGAAGGTGTTTGTTGGTTTAATTCATTGTAAAGGTCCTCCAACACCAAAGCAAGTTGGAAAATTGTAAAGTCATCAACTAGTCTAGTTGGTGCAAGTGTACTCGGGAAGAGTAGTGTGCTCGGGAAGAGCGTTGTAACTCGGGAAGAGTTGTTGTGTGGCTAACTTGGAGCCCTCAAGGCCAAGACCAATTGTTCTAGTGGAACCTCGGTTGGAGGTTATCTAACCGGGAAGATGAGACGTAGGCGATTCATCGCCGAACTTCTATAACAAATATCCTTGTCATTTACCGCATTATTCCTTTACGCATTTATTTACTTATTCGTTTTATTTATCGATTGACTAAAGGCTTCCGCAAGCGCAAAACTATTTTATTTTTCAAACTCATTTTAAAAAGCTAAAGTAGCCAAGGAATCTCATTCACCCCCCCTCTTCGATTCCAACAAGTGGTATCAGAGCCATTTGATTTTTGTTTTAAATCAAAATCCTTTTATGGCTAATCTAGCAAATGAGTTTGCTCAAGGTCAATCGACGAATCGCCCTCCGCTCTTCACGGGTGATAATTACGGCTATTGGAAAAATAGAATTTCTCTATACATCCAATCCGTAGATTATGACCTATGGAAGATCATAGTGAAAGGTCCACATGTTCCTTTAAAGGAAATTGGGGGAATAAGTGTTCCCAAAGAAATGGACGATTTCACTAGAGCGGATATGATATTAATTTCACAAAATGCTAAAGCGATAAATATTTTGCATTGTGCCTTAGATATGAAGGAGTACAACCGGATCTCAATGTGCTCAACCGCTAAGGAGATATGGGACAAATTACAAATTTGTCATGAAGGAACCAACCAAGTAAAGGAGACAAAGATAGACCTCCTTCAACTCAAATATGAGACATTTGAGATGGATTCCGGAGAAGATGTGGATTCCATGTTTAGGAGGCTCACCCAAATAATCAACGAGCTTGCTCAACTTGGAGAGAAGTATCCTCCAAAGCAAATATGGAGGAGAGCACTAAGGGCCTTACCTAAAGAATGGGATGCAAAGAGGACGGCCATTATCGAGTCCAACAAAGGAGAAAGTGCTTCCTATGATCTTGATGAGCTCCATGGCACATTGGTGACTCATGAGCTTGAAGTTGCCACAAGGAGAGAAGTAAAGGAGGAGGATAGATCCAAGAGAAATGGGATTGCCTTGGTTGGAAGGAAAGACCACTCCGATGATGAAGAAGATGATGATGATGAGGAGATGATCCTATTCACAAAGAAGTTCAAGAAGCTCTTCACTAAACATAGCAAGTCAAAGACCTCAAGTGCAACCAAAAATGAATCCAAAAATGAGGTAACTTGTTATAATTGTAATGATAAAGGTCATTATGCTAACAAATGCCCTAGGAAGAAGAATGAGGACAAATGGAAGAAGAAGGCGTTTATAGCCACATGGAGTGATAGCGACTCCGATGAAGAAGAAGCCACCAATCTATGTCTAATGGCTCTTGGAGATGAAGGAGATGAAAGTGACAATGAGGTACTTTCATTTGATGAACTTTTAGAGTCTTATAATGATCTTATTGATGCTCTTGGCAAAACCAAGATGAGTAACAAATTACTCAAACTTGAGATTGCTAAGAAAGATTAAGAAAATAATTCATTGAAAAATCTTTAAAGATATCATTTTGCAAATTTAGTGAAAGTAGTAAAAAGATGAATGAATTGCTTGGCTTGCAACGTTGTAGCTTTGACAAAGCCGGGTTAGATTTTTCAAGCAAATCAAAAACTTTTTCTAGCTTGTTGGCCAATGCAAAGCTTGATTCTCCTACTTGTAATTATTGTTGCAAAAATGGCCACACTAAAAATAAGTGTAGGTTTGCTAGAATCCAATACCAACTTAATAAGAGGTGGAAATGGATTCCAAAAGTGCCATTGAAAGTTAACGCCCTAGGACCCAAAAATCAAATGGGTACCAAAGTTCCTCCAATTGTAAATTTGTCTTGTAGGGACAAGAATGGAATGAAGGATGAAGGGCCAAGCAACTCAAAGGAGGAGTTTGTATTATTCACAACTATAGAAGAGGCTCGAGGCGTTGGACCTATGACAAGAACGAACTCTTGTCATTAAGGGTAAAATTTATTTTTTACATGTTAAAAGAACAATTTCAAAATTCATTGGCACAAATTAATTGTGATCAATAAATATTGAAGCTCAATATTCATTGGAGTAAAATGCATAACCCCTTTGCATAATTGTTGAAATGCATGATGTATGCTTATCTTTTTATAGTAAGTAGCTTGATATGCTTTGCATTCAAATTTGAATATGCTATGTGAAAATGTGCAAGTATATGATTTGTTATAATGCCTTGATATTTTTTATTATCTTGTTTTTGGCATGAATGCATGAACATATGCACACATTGCAACTTTTAGAATTAATTGTTGAGTACCTTAAACACATGGTTGTGGTTCACCTCTATAAGACTTAATCTTGGTTGATGAGGAATATGTGTAATTTGAAACTATGTGTCAACATATAAATTATGCCATGTTTATTTGAATTTTATGCTTTTTGATTATCACAAAAAGGTGGAGAATTTTGTGATAAACTTGAACCTTAATATATGCATAGTTTAAGGGGGAGAGCTTATGTATGCATGGTTTGAGGGGGAGAGTTATTTGTTTAATGATTTACTTGATAACTTGTATGTGTTATGCAATTGTTAAGGGGGAGTTATTTTTACTCACATTTCATGCATATTACTTATTCAAGTTTATCAAGTTTTGTGATCATCAAAAAGGGGGAGATTGTTGAGCCTTAAACGCATGGTTGCGTTTAATGCGTTAAATTATCCCCGGTCAATCTTTGAGTTTTGATGATCAACAAAACTTGTGTTTGCTATACTAATGCACCTACTTAGTGTGCAGATTAAGTGATGAAAAGTGGTTTGGATAGAAGAAAATCAAGTGTGCATATTCTGGCCTGGATCGCCCCAGGCGATGGTGATCATCGCCCCAGGCGATGGGTGCCAGGAGGGGCATCGCCACGCACATCGACAGAGGCGATGGCGGCGAGCATGCGAGGAAGATCGCCCCATGCGATGAGGACCAACGCCTGAGGCGATGGCAACCATTTGGCACTTCGACCAGCACATCGACTGAAGCGACGCCGAGGCATGGCGCGGGCATGCGCGCAGGGAGATCGCCAGAGGCGATGGGCTGAACGCCCGAAGCGATGGCACGAACGCCTGAGGCGATCTGGAGTTCGTTTGAGGCGATGCAAGATTTGAAGGAGCTGAGGCTACGGCCTTGATTTTTGCTCTGGATCGCCTGAGGCGATGCGTGATTTTTGGTGACCGTTGGGGCGCGGCGATGGTGATCGCCCGAGGCGATGTCCTAGGCGATCGAGGAGTGATTTCAGCCTTATGAGTAGCAACGGCTAGTAGGAGCCTTGGAGGCCTTCTACACTATAAATATGGATGCTTTGGAGCATTTTGAAGCTAAGGAACAAGCCTACAACTCATACAAAGTCTTGATTAATTATTGTTTCAAATTATATTACAATCTCCATACATTGTTGTTGTATTGGAGTTTGTGATTCTCTTCTTTATTAGAGCTTATGTTTCTTCGTGTGAGTACACCGTGAAGGTGTTTGTTGGTTTAATTCATTGTAAAGGTCCTCCAACACCAAAGCAAGTTGGAAAATTTTAAAGTCATCAACTAGTCTAGTTGGTGCAAGTGTGTGGCTATCCTTGGAGCCCTTAAGGCCAAGAAGACTCGTGAAGAGTGTTGGTAGCTCGGGAAGAGCTTTGTATAATCGGGAAGAGTATTGTGCTCGGGAAGAGCTTGTGTACTCGGGAAGAGTAGTGTGCTCGGGAAGAGCGTTGTAACTCGGGAAGAGTTGTTGTGTGGCTAACTTGGAGCCCTCAAGGCCAATACCAATTGTTCTAGTGGAACCTCGGTTGGAGGTTATCTAACCGGGAAGAGGAGACGTAGGCGATTCATCGCCGAACTTCTATAACAAATATCCTTGTCATTTACAGCATTATTCCTTTACGCATTTATTTACTTATTCGTTTTATTTATCGATTGACTAAAGGCTTCCGCAAGCGCAAAACTATTTTATTTTTCAAACTCATTTTAAAAAGCTAAAGTAGCCAATGAATCTCATTCACCCCCCCTCTTCGATTCCAACATCTTCTATCTTATTTTCCACCTGAATTGTAGTAGTATCTGAATTCAGTGTGTCTTTGTCTCCCTTCACTTTATCTTCCTCGAAGATAACATCCCTGCTGATAATCAGTTTGTGGGCAGTAGGATCCCACAAGCGATACCCCTTAACACCATCAGCATAGCCCAAGAAGATGCACTTTCTGGATTTAGAATCCAACTTCAATCTATCTTGTTCATTGTATAGAACATATACCGGACTTCCAAATGTATGTAACCGAGAATAATCCACTGGCTTGACTGTCCACACCTCCATCGGATTCTTCAGATCAATCGCCACTGATGGAGATCGATTGATAATATAACTGGCGGTCTTGACTGCTTCTGCCCAAAATGACTTGGCTAGACCCGCAGTCTTTAGCATAGCCCTTGTTCTATCCAACAGGGTTCTATTCATCCGCTCCGCCACTCCATTCTATTGAGGCGTGTAAGCCGTTGTGAATTGCCTTTTGATGCCCTCTTGTTGACAATATGCATCAAATTCGTCACTGGTATATTCTCCTCCATTGTCAGTCCTCAAATACTTGATCTTCTTTTCAGAGTCAAGTTCAACCCGCGATTTGAACACTTTCAAGACTGGAAAAACATCTGATTTCTTCTTGATAGGATACACCCAGCATCTTCTAGAGAAATCATCAATGAACGAGACAAAATATCTCGCTCCTCCTTGAGATACAACCGGTGCTTGCCAAACATCAGAATGAATCAGCTCCAATATATCGCTGTTTTTGGCACTAGATGTGCCAAACTTTAGTCTATGTTGTTTACTGGTAACACAATGCTCACAAAATGGTAGAGACACTTTTGTAAGCCCCGGCAGCAGCTTCCGTTCTGAGAGAACCTTCAACCCTCGTTCTGACATATGCCCGAGCTTCATATGCCATAACACTGTTAATTCTTCTCCCGAACTATTCGATGCAACAGCTAGTTCTGCCTCTTTGTGTGTCTCCCCCAGAAGTACATACATATTCTTGTAAGCCTTTTCCACCTTTAATACCACAAGCGTGCCTTTTACAATCTTCATGATCCCATTTTCGATACGGGTCTTGCACCCGATATCGTCCAATTGTCCCAAAGACAAAAGATTCTTTGTCAGACCCTTCACGTGTCGTACCTCCTGTATGGTGTGAATAGTACCATCAAACATTTTAATTTTGATGGTTCCCACTCCAGCGATTTCCAAGGCATGGTCATTTCCCATGAATACAGATCCTCCTGAGACTGGTTCATATTGGTCGAACCATTCTCTCCGAGACGTCATGTGCCACGTCGCTCCTGAATCCATTATCCATGTGTCATAAAATATTTGTCTGCCTTCCGCAACAGTTGTTGCTTCGCTGAATAGTATTTCTCCACCATCTGAGATACTGGCAGCATTTCCTTGAGAATCTTTCTCGACACTCTTCTTACTCGTACAATCTTTCTTGAAGTGCCATTTACCGCCACATTTATAGCAGTAAAAATTCTTCTTCTTACTTCTGGATTTGGATCTACCATACTTATGACTCCCACTGGAGTCACGCTCCGTCGATCTTTCTCTCATCATCGGCAAAGCCTCTGCATGCTTTGAACTTGCCAACCTGTCTTCCTTGTTCTTGCGCCTACTTTCTTTTTCAAGAACCGCGGCTGCAACATTATTGAAGACTAACATATCATTAGTGACATTGTTGGTCAGATTGATGATGAGTTGATCGTATGAATCCGGTAGACTTTGAAGTAGAAGCTCCGCACGTTCAACTTCCTCTATTTTATGCCCCAAAGAAGTGAGCTGAGCAAATAGAGTATTCAAGGTATTGATATGGTTAGTCAAGCCTTCTTTTTAATAAAATCTTGTTGTGTAGTGACTTGGCCTCGTACAGGTTTGTCAAAGTATCCCAAATATCTTTTGCATTTGTTATTTCTGCGATACTTGACAATACCCCATCTGCTAGAGCAAGATGCATATTAGCAATAGCATTACCGTTCATCTCATTCCACTTTTCATCGTCCATGCCCTCCTTCGGCCTATCTCCAATAGCCACCAATCTACGATCTTTTCGTAGAACTGCTTGCATCTTCATTTTCCACAACATGAAATTACTTCCGTTGAATTTTTCGATCTCGAACCGTGCCGCCATTCCGACAACAATAAAATTGCCTCAATAAAAAAAAATATCTCAAAAAAACTTTTCTGATGTGGAAGATCAGTCAAGGCTGCAACCACAGAGCATACTTAGAATTTTTAAGATTTTTACAACGAGGCTCTGATACCACTTGTTGGCCCCAAGTGCGGCAACATGAGATAGAAAATAGTGAAAATGAAGAATATAATAGACACCGGAATTTACGTGGAAAACCCCTAAAAGTATTATGGTAAAAACCACGGGCAAGATGAAAAGATTCCACTATAATATTTTGTGGGTTACAACCTCTCTCTATCTTTCAAAGAGAACAACACTCTCAATATAGGAGAAAACTACCTCACAAATATTATAGAATACACACTTAAATGTAGAGATATGAGAGAACACTCTGAAATGGAATGAATGAAATGAAATCAGAAGAGCTCTATTTATAGGGTTGAAGATGTGCATTAAATGCACATCTCCCAACTGTCATCTCCCCAACTCCCATCTACTAACCACCCACATTAATTGTGGGTGGACAAAGTCAACAGTTAGTAGGTTAAATTTTTTTTTGCCAAAGTGACGAGTTAGACTTATTTATGGATTCACCTAGAATTTCTATTAGAGAAAAGAAAATAACTTATAAAAATTATTACTATTCTTGTGTATTAAATGACTAAAAAATAAGTATCTCGGGAATATATAATGTGAACGAAAATATAATAAAATAACATGAATGAGGGTACTACTCGGGTGAAACGGAGTTTCTTGTTTTTGTTTTTGTTTTTTTTCAGATTCTTGTTTTTGTAATTGTTGGAAAATCTGGCATAAAAGAGTTGGGTATTCGATATACCTGATTATGCATGTTTGCAGCGGAAGTCTGATTTTCCCAGATCATCGAGCCCGTCTACAAGCCTCCTAGATCTTGAGTCCTCGTTGGTATTCGATAGATTACTACTAGAGTAATCTACATTAGAATATTTACTTTAGACCCTTGGATCAATTGGTGAATATCCAAGAGGGACGTGTTGTGATATAAGAACGAGTGATTGTTTATGTTGGTGTGTCAGTTTATGAGAGAGACCTCTATATATAGGGACCAAACCCTAACCTTAGGTGCGTCATGGGTCTTGGGCCACAAGCCCAACCCTAGATGCACATATGGGCTTAGGATTTTGACTCTGAGTCCAATCTGGATGTATATTGAGCCTTGGGCCATAAGCCCAACCCAATGGATGTATATTGGGTCTTGAGTCATAAGCACAACTCATATACATCTAGAGTAATATTGTCAGTACTTTGTGATTGGGGATTCAGTTATATGAATCTTCTTTCAGGATTGTACTAAAGACATGGCGCTATCCTTTCCAAGTACAGCTGAGACAAAAGATGGAATTCTTGACATAATTGTTTGTTTGACCAGCCACACTCTAGCCCCTATTTTGTCTGACTAGTTCATGATTTAGCCCAATTCTTATTAGCACTCGAGAGATAACAACCCGTGTACCAAATGCAAGGCTCGATCAAACTTCTCTCGCATTTATAACTTTTAGATTTGAAAAATAAACAAAATAATAATCATTAGCAGTTTTATGTAGTTTAAGGAAATTATGAAAGACTTCAAAGTTTCTACATTGAATAAAATATAAAATTTTGTTTACTCTCCTCCAACCAAACCCTCTCGACAACAATGAAGGTCTTATGTTTTCCACCCGAGAAGTTAACTCAATCCTAGTTAACTCATGAGCGTTGCTTTCATGCGAAAGGTCAGCTTTGCGTTTGATTCCCAAAGCGATCCATCCCATCTTTCCTTCTACTAGCAAGAAGTATGGAGTGTGCACCGGTTCAGTTAACCGGTTGAACTGAACAATTTCGGTACAAATCGAACCGAACAATTTCGGTATAAACCGAACCAAAATTCAGTTTTTGGTTACAGGATTAGGTTAACCAAGCCGAATCGAAAGTCGAAATTTTTTTTAAAAAATGTTTTTAATTTTTTTTAATGATTTAGCTCTTGATAATATGAATAAAAACTAATAAATTAACTAAGTATAATATAATTTATTTATCATCTCCTTTAAACTCGATTTTTTGGAATAAATAGATTCAAATTAATATTAGAAGTTTAAAACTAAAAGGTTAAAAGTTCATACTTTTTGAATCCAATGTATAATATATTAAAGTTTGTATTTATGTTGAATTTTCTCAACTAATCATCCAATTCCCAAAAAAAACAAAAACGATTCAAACCGAAAGTGTTCGGTTAAAACCGAAACCGTGACCGAACGGCACAGTTTCGGTTTTCAAAATTAAGAACGAGATTTCGATTCGGTTCGGTTCAAAACCTGAACCGATAAACACCCCTAGCAAGAAGCATATGGCTAGCATGTGATTCTTATTAAATATTATATTAATTTCAAAAATTAATCCTAATATATCATGATAGGCCTATATAGTATATACAAATAAAATATAAGGGAATACATAAATGCATCATCGAATCGGAGAACAAAAAAAATTGTTTACAAATACTAATAAAAAGATTGTTTATACCAACCATACTAATAAAAAGAAGTAAAGCTAGGTATGTTTATATTTTATTTGCATAAACAATTTGTAAAAATAAAATTAATTGATGAATAGGTTTTAATTGGCATTTACGATAAGCACTAAAAGAAAATAAAGTTGAATTATGCTTATATTTTAGTTGTTAAAAGAAGAAGCTTAAAATATGGAATCAAGAAACAAATTGAAGCAACTGGAAAAAAGTTAAATATAATTAATGAAGAAAATAAATTTGATCAACACAAGAGATAAATATAATTACTTAAAAATTATAATAATTGTATTTAATATTAGTATTTAGTTTAAATGTAAAATACCACTATTGCCATTTGAAAATTAAAAGAAATAAACATGTGAAGGGTAATATCTGAGGTACATACCCAAATCTAAACTGTCGGTTAATTTAAACCTATATTTTCCATGAATTATTGCATATTCATGTACAATTTGTGGGTAATAAAAACTTTGTCCATGTATAACGCTTTTATAGGTAGGTAGACTAGCTCACCTGAAAATGCAAAGGCCGGTACATCTAATTCACCAGAAACCGCAGCAGTCGATGGCGCCAAATGAGTATAGTTTGTTAGCAATAAAAGAATAAAGCTTACCTGCATATTCATTCCACAATCACAAAATCTTGATAATGATACACTATAAAAGCTAAAACTTATCCAAAATTGCAATTTCGCATAAAACGGGTGGTCCCAGTGGATCAAACAGTCACACACATACATTGCAAAAACTTAAATACACTTCAGGATCCTGTAAGACAGGAGAGCCAAAATTTGAAGTTACAACTTGAACGCATACATAATAAATTCTTGGGATTTATATCGACCATCAGCTCCAACAGGAATCGAGCTGCAGCCCTTGATTCCTCCTTTACTGAGCTCTATTATCCAATGAGAACTCACATTTAGTCAAGATAACACTATATAAACATTGTAAGATGAGGCGGAAGAGTACGGACAACAAGTGAAATGGAAAAATATGGTGTGATGTTATGATCGAAGAAAGTTACAAATATCTGAGGTACATACCCAAATCTACGTTTCCATCAGAGGACTGTGAAAGACTCCATCCCTAAAATTGACGCCTTGGACGGGATTCAGCAGAGCTAACTCGAATAGGCCTGCCATTAAGGTCCTGCGCCAAGAATTTTCAAATAAGATGGTTAGTGTTAAAGAAAATGCTACACTTGCACCACATGATTAGCCCTAGGCCCCTAGAAAAAGACAAGCCAGATTCCAAACCACTTTTGAGTGCACAAATATACAACAGGAAATTGAATGAATAATGGACGAAAACCACAGAAATGAAAAAAGAATTTGGGCCATATATACCCTTGTTGAATTATATATTTGATAATGTCAAGATGATAAAAAATTAAAGGCATTCACCACCGACAATGTTTCAGAACTCCAATTTGTGTTGTATGATATGTTTATCAAAATAATTGCTGGGAAAAGTTTTGTTTCTGATATTAGAATCTAAGGTTGTTGAAAATGTTCAGTATCAAGATATAAGTAGAATAAATCTCAATGTATATACTGAGCATGAACGAACAGAAACACATAGGTGCAACCACCATGTGCTTCAGGAGACATATATATACAAGGAGCTATGAACCAATGACTGAGCCTTTTATCATTTTCAGAACGTTGTACTTACAGCTCCATCCAATGACTCAATGGCATTGTTGACCTCATCAGCAGAACTGAGAGTTACAAACCCAAAGCCCCTAGATCTACCACTGTCTCTGTCGTACACCACCCTGGCTTCCTTAACTTTTCCTTGCTTGCTAAACAAGGTCTCAAGTGCAAGATCATCTACTCCCCATGAAAGGTTACCCACGTAAACTCTGTTTGAATCATCAGAACTCGTCTTCCCCATTGGGTCCCCCCTAAACGAGGAAGTTTCCCTTTTAGCCGGTGGTGGCCCAGAATTTACCCTCAACTCTCTTCCCTGCAATTCCTGTGATATCATGTGCTATGGCACATTAATTCCAATGGCCTAAAATACAATTTTAATTCACAACAATCATAAAAATTAAGTATGATGCACTTTACGGAAGCTTACATATCCATTAAATTGTTGAACCGCAGCTTCAACTTCTTCGATCCTAGACATGGTCACAAAACCAAAACCCCTACTTCTTCCCGAGAGCTTGTCGTAGATAACCTGCAAAATTCACAAGTTCAACGAGCAAACATTTTGTAGCAATATTTTAAAAAGTTCTTCAGTATCCAATTCGTCTAATGAACTAAGGCATAGTTTACAGTAGCAAAGGGCATGCAGATTTTTGTGAATTCATTAGGCTAATCCATGCATCATGCATACATAGGCATGTTCAACTAAGCTAACATAACAATTTTCAGGTCACAAAAATAAGTTCGCCAACATAGAGCTTGCATACAAATGATAACTTACAAGCACAAACAGGAGAAGGGCCAGGATCCAGCAAAAGTAAGCAATTTAATGTATTTAGAGTTTTTGTGCATAACTCACATCTTTAGAAAATTCGACGGCTTAATTTCGGGTACTTTTTCAATCAATTGGCCCAATTCCCCAAATGAAATTATTTGAAACAAATCTTATATAATTCACAAATTCCAGATACCCAAATTCCAAGATTAAAACCATAGAAGAAAGAAATCCCAAAAATGTATGTAACACAAAAACAAAAACAAAAATTAAATGGGGTAGAAACTGGGACTCTCAAATGAATATAGCTGCAAGAAGATAAATTTTAACCAAAAATAAACGAAAACTTAACAGCGAAGCAAGAGGTAGAGTGCCACATTAATCAGTAATAAGACAGTTCAAGTAGTATTAATAATACCTCAACCACCTCGACATTTCCGGCCTGTTGGAACAATCCAGCAAGAGCTGCGCTATCAACATTAAAGGGTAAATTCCCCACAAAGAGCTTCAAGTCAGGCGACAAGCTCGCCTCCACCGGCCCAGAAAAGTCAGCCTCATCCAGGTCCAAATCCGACGAAAATGCAACCTTTCTCAAAAAATTGGAAGTGGGAGTCGCATAGTAATTGTTAATCGCGCCACAGTTACTGGCGGAAAACGAAAGATTTGATTTAGGCAGTGGTTTGAGAGTGAATATAGTGAAAGAAGATGGTGCGGCGGCGGCGGTGGAGTGGTGGTGCGAAAGGGTTTGGGGATTGAGGGAAAGGAAGTGGATTGAGGCAGCCATTATAGTGTGTGAAGATAAGGTCTCTTCTTTCTCTTGGAATGGGGTTTTGGATAGCGCGACGAAAAGACGAGACACTCTGGCTGAATATATTTATGGATGGAGATAAAGGTTTTAGGGCTAACGATATGCCACCCAATGACCCAACTATCAACTATGCTCTTTTTATTATATATTATATATAGCAGTTGACGCACACGCGTTGCGTGTGGAACGTAATATATAATGCATACGAAATAAATGAGACATATACATTGATTAATATTACAATTCAAAAGATGAAACAAAGAACCACAATAAACGATTGGAGGGGGTAGTTTGGTAAATTCAAATTTGTCATACCAAGGTAATTAGTATAATGGGCTTAAGCATTATGCAACAAAGAACCACAACAAACCATTGGAGGGGGTAGTTTGGTAAATTCAAATTTGTCATACCAAGGTAGTTAGTATAAGGGGCTTAGGCATTATAATATAGTAAGATATAAAAATATTAGCCTTATATAATATTAATTAATATATTTATTGTACTACATTTTATTCTTAATAATTCATGTAGTTCCAACTTATAAACAATCGATTGTGATAAGAGTAACCCAAAATTATTTATAAAAAGTAAATATAGTTTTTTAAATTTTCAATGTGGAACAACAATTTCTCTACACGCCTCCTCACGTATGACATTATATAAGTCAAACACGTGATTTGAAAACGTGGGCGGTGAGTATGTGAGTGGAATAACCAATCTCATGAAAATCCTGATACCATGTTAAGAATACACAGGGTTCCAACTCAAAATCAATTTGCTTTGAGTGTAGTGGCACATGCATCTTATAAAGAACTAACATAGCTTTTAAACTTCTAATGTGGGACAATTGTCAGAATACCCCCTCACATGTGGCATTATATAAGTCAAACACGTTACTGATTACGCGGGTGATGTGAGCATGCGGACAAAGTAGCCAATGGCATGGGCGGAGTGGCCATAAGAAGCCGGGTCTGATACCATGATAAAAATACATGGGTATCCAATTCAAAACTAATTGGTTGTGAGTGAAGTAGCCTATATATTTTATAAAGTACTAACATAGCTTCTAAATTTCAAATATAAGATAATTCTCAGCAATTATAATAAGATAAATTTATATATTAATTACCTTGGCTCCCTTGCTACATTTCTTCAATTGTTCTTAAAATACTTAATTATAATTATCATGATATTTTGTTTTTATTTTCTAAAAATTATTTTTCAGTATAATTCATAACATTTACAATTAATAAATTATAATATAATAAACATTCTTTGTTACTATCACTAATTACCAACAATAATAAAAGATCAACTTCTAGTAATCAATTTTAGTATCATAATATATAGAGAGAATTATCCTTATAAACATGTGATATCATTTTTTCATAAAGAGGTATCCTAAACCTCTTCAATATTTTTAAAAGAAGGGCTCTTAAAATAAGTTTTTCATTCCAAATGACCGTTATGCCCATATCAGAACCTTCAACGGAGTTGCTATGGATGGGCCCATATGACTCGAGGGGCCCATCACCTACATATTTTGACAACTATAGATGAATTGTTCAGATGACGCCGGTAAATATTATTTTTATTTTTATTCTATAATCCAATGTTTCAAATTCATCGTAACTATATCATTCTTTCAAGACTTGCGAATTGAATACACATGGAATCAATGTTTCTCACAACATGTATTTAGTTGAAAAGAAAATATTTTACTAGATTTAGTTGAAACATGTTTGAAAAGTGGTATGTATGTGTAATTTACTCATTTTCATATTGCTTGCTTAACTAGATTTATAATAATTGGGCTGGAGCCTTTAGCTTACTCGGACCCAGTAAACTTGAATGAGGCCCATTAATCCATTAAGAATGATAATTATGTGAAATAATCCTAACCACACAAAATAATAATAATAATAATAATAATAATAATAATAAATAAGTGAAATAAAGTTGTAAGATCCACGTGATTTGGAAGATTAGATTAGATACAGTTAACCGACTTTTCTGACAACAATCAAGGAGAAAAAATATTTAAAAAACTCAATTTTTACGAAAACCCAAAAATCACGACCCAATCTCCTGAGAAGAACAAATACTACATTATCATAAAAATAAATATTACGACAATTAATATTGCTACCAAAATTGTTCTTGCAACAATATTTATTATTATGGTAATAATATTTCCCTAAAAATAAGCCCTAATTAGAGAATTCTAAAGTTATATTAAGTAAGAGATAATGACGCAACTCACTTTTGGAACATCAAATAAATTACCTAAATCATTTTTACATCAGTTAAAGTAAAAAATAATTTTTTTTTCCCATATCAAGTTGAAGACCATATTACTTGTTTTGAGAAGTTGAACACTATGTGTGCTTGATGTTGATCTTAAAGGCAAATCAAATCCTTGAGGACTGTGAGTAATATCGAAACCCTGAATACTTTAAACCTCAAATAAAGAAAAAGATATATAAAAGGTCATTTTTTAATCAACTTCCCGTGAATTCTATTTATAGTTGTTGTTCAAAGGTAAAAAAGACATCCTGACGCTCATCCCTTTTATCACTTCATATCCTAACATTTCAAAACATGCACTAACCCCCTTAATAATTTTAAGTAGTGCACTTAACCCCTAAACAATATTCTGGAACAAATTTCACGAATATTCTGGCTGCAAATTCCCTTATATGCTTCTCACATGCCACAGTCGAGAGTATGCATGTCTTTTCATGTATTTTATGTAGAAATTTTACGAGTATACACATTAGAAAATACATGGAAAAGAATTTTACGAGTATACCCAAGGTCGAGAAATTTTACTCGTATGTGATAAAATATATGAAAAGACATATATACTCTTGACCGTGGCATGTGAGACGCATGTGAGAGAATTTACAGCCAGAAAATTCAGAAAAATTGTTCTCGAATATTGTTTAGGGGTAAGCGCACTACTTAAAATTGTTCAAATGTTAAGTGCATGCTTTGAAAGGTTATGGGTAAAATGCTAATGTGGTGAACGTTGGGGTGTCCGATTTTTACCCTAACAACTTACAATATTTTTGCCCCTTTAAATATTGATTTTACTTGGTTCAATTACAAATCACAAGAAATCGAGGATCTAAAAGTATTAAAAATTAATTTCAACAAAACATTATTCTAATTATTATCTTAAATTAATTTGTAATATTTAAATATATTAACACGTCAAGCATGTATAATAAGTTGAGTACACACGACATATATGTACTCCAAAATGTGGATTATATGGCTCATAAATCATAAATTGTACAAAAAAATTTAAATAATATATAGGCTTTAGTTTAATCAAAATGTGGTTAGAGATAGATTAAATAAGGGGAATTCTTTGTTCTTTGGTGCTCCGAGGTCTGATATACACTACACATATACATATAAAATGATATATTTAATATTTGTATGAGACCCGATATATATAAGTATTTTCCATTAAACAGAGCATTATGCAGTGAGATCAGTTCAATGAATGTGCTGATTTGGCTTAGTCATCTCCGCGTGGGCAGGTTAAATCGTGAGTATGCATGTAAAATTGTGCCGTAATATATTAAATGTAATTTTTACGGGTATCAACTACAATAAATTTAATTTTTTCCCTAAGATTAAATGTATTAGTAAATAGTATGTACCGTACGTAACTTCTAAAGCAACAATCCTACTAAAAAAAATATCGGAAGAACATTTCTCTATAATACCATTATCTTTAATCTTTATTAGCAGTCGACACACACGTTGTATGTATAATGAAATTTTAAATTATATATATTATATATGTATACTACAATTTTATATTTGAAATATCTGATTTCAATATGATATTTTATGGGGTAAAAAAAAACTGCCGCACATATTTCGGAAGGAAAAAAATTAGTGAAAAATTGGGAACTAAGTTGGGAAGTTAATAGGTGATCTTCCGATATTATCCATTTATCCCATGGTCTTATGGCTATTACTAAAGCAAATGGAGGGTATTTTTGGAATTTCACAATGATCATACCAAAGCGATTACTCTAAGGTGCTTACATATTATAATATAGTATAGATATAAAACTGAATACATTCAAAATAAAAACTCATACCCAAACTGAAATTGCTTTAATATTATTATATTTAACACAAAAAATTACTAGATATAAAACTATAAATTCTATTAGAATTTAATGTATCTATTTACATTTTTGCGGGATTAACTTGTTGGGTAAAATTTATGGATGTATGAATATATGTATATTTGGGACAAGTAGATAAGGAAACAAAATTGCTGGTATGTCGAGGCAATGGTTCAACTCATTGTCTTTAAAACGATATTGACCCGCTACGGTGCTCACAATTTCGACGGTAATACGTTTCTCAATATACAACAACTATGATTCGTGATGGTAGCACTACAAATCACAAATCCTACAAACCACAAATATTTAAAGCACTCAATATTGAAGAATGAAGATGATATGCAACAAGATACACAAATTCTCTCTTGATCTATATTTAATCCACATAAAATTGTGTGTTTACAATTCAATAGATGAGTTGTTTATATAGTACTCCAATGGACATACAGAGAGACATCATTTGGATACATTTCTTCATGAAAAGTTCCACCTATAGATAAAATGATGCAATGCTTGGTTGAAGAGACGCTTGCCCAAAGGATATCATTTCAAAGTAATTTTTCATGAAAGGTTGCTCGTATATTTGAAAGGATGCAATGTTTAATTCCAACTCACTTTTCCAGCAATTCCTCATGTGAATTTAATTAATGCATGATTGCACATGATGTCAAAGAGTGCTGTAGCGGATTGTTATAGCATAGGGAGTGGCAAATTTTAAGGTTAAGTTTGAACATGCTAAATCGTAAGATGAATATATGTAGAGAGCAGAAGCTCATTCAAAATTTCTAAATGGACAAAATTAATTTAATTACAGTGTAATGATTTAAGTTATATAATTGGAAAAAAATGGGAGGATGGGGTATACTTTATTTTTTATTATTCAAAATATTTTAAATATACCAATACTTAATTTTCAAAGTTCAAATTTTTTCAATAGAAACCCAACAATCTAATAATAACGAATGCATAAACATATGTTTTTGTCTAAACATAAACAAGAGTTATATTAATTAATCATAGATACAACAAATGACTATCCGAAGCCCACAAGGTAAAATGAGCCAAACAAAAACTAACAACAAATATAGGTACCAAACTTTGCCATTGACTATGACACAATTTTTAAAGAGCATACTAAAAAATCCAATGGTTGAGCAAATCACAGCATATATGCACAAGAACATGACTTGGAAAGGGCAGTGACCAGCAGTGCCAAACCAAGTTCCCTCAAACCATTTAACCAAGGATGTGGTCGAACAAGAGGACTGTCTTCCAAAGAGACTGAAGGTATAAATAAGGAAATACGAGAGATAGAAGGTTATAAACTGATAAAAGACCAACAAACGAACAAGTTCTCGCCTCCAAATCCATCGACTAAGAAACAATACCTAAACATAAGTTATTACACCTATTTGAGTTCGAACATAGAATCATTTTATTTTCTTTATTATTTTCACATTACGATGACATTGCATATTCTATTCCGTGATAATCTTGAACAATAATCACAGATTAATGGTAACCACATATTTGTTGAAATTATATAGAGTCGTTCTCATGAATAAAATTTGCCAACTAATATGGTGTTTACTTTAATTGATTACCATCTTTATGAAGTTGATGTTTCCAATTTTATGTGAAAATATTAATTACTAATATATTTATTTTCTGAAAGTCAAACCGTTTCCCACGACGACAATAATTTATTTGTTAATTTTAATCCAACCATTAAATAATCGTAATCTTTAGAATTGCTTTGCCACGTAGTGTTATAGAGTACCTAGTACCTACCCCATTTTCCCATCTACCTTGGTCAACGCACGTCACCATGACCAACCTCCATTGCTATATAAACCTCGAATTACTATGTACGCTTACATACAAATTTCGGGGGGTCGAATTTTTTTTAATAAATATAAAAATAAAAAGTTTAAACTGTTGCACTTTAAAATTATTTTTGGAGTGCGTGCTTCTGTGCATCCCCTGGATTCGCCCTTGTATACATATATCTAGCGAGATTCAAATATGTTACCAAGGTCAAGAGTATGTAAACCATTAAACATATTAAACATATTTGTGGTGTTATGATATTGTCAGAGCAATTATTATTATTATCACAACATTTTTCATGATTTTTTCATGGAATTGCTTTAGTTGTTATAATAATTATTATGACAATAATATTTTCCTTTGATTATCAGGTTGAGAGTTTTATCATTATTATATAAAAATATCAAGACTCATATTGAAAATATTTGTAAATATTATTTTATGGTGGATTGTAAACATTGATTGGATAATATGTGCTTTTTAAAAAAAAAATTAGTTGTGTATATATTAATCTTATTTATTGTTTGTGTAGATAATACATGTGTTTTTATATGAATATTTTAGCAAATTGTTTAGTGGCACATGGATAATATGGTCGTTTTAAAAAATTGTCATATGCCAAAATACCAAATTGTTAGAATTGGAGGTTGGTTTTTTATATAGTTATGGTATAGAATATATATGTATATAACATATCATGTAATTGTAACTTTAGAATTATAGATATAATACATTTTAACATAGATATGTTTGAATAGACAAATTATATTAAAATATATCAAAAATTGACTCTACTAGACAACATCATATTTGGAGGAAAACATTTAAAAAAAATCAATTTAAAAGATTAAAATTAAATTAAAATGTGATTTTAAAACTTAATCTTTTTATTTATTTTATAAATAACACTAAAAAACCAAATTTGATCCTTTGTTCCTAATCGATCCTGATTTACGGTTCTTTCAAGTTTCAACTAATATAGATTTTAATTGCATCGATTTTTTTTAAAATAATATATAATTTTATGATATCGTCACTTCCCATAATTCGAAATCCCATAGTTTACAAGTTTGCACTATATAAATATCAAAGGGTAGTTAGGATATATAAATTTAGATTAAAAATATTTAAGTTTACTTGTAAGCCCTAATTAGCATCGGGACTTTTTTACATGGGAAACTCACGTAAACAACTATAATCATGGGCGAACGCACTCTTGGAAAATAGGGCAATTGTCCCCTCAATTTATATATATATATATATAACATTTTTATCATATATATTTAAAAAATCTATATTTTGTCTCCTCAATAAAAGTTTTATAATTTTATGACACTCAATCGCATGGCTATAAGAATCACTAGGAGTTATTTCTAAAAACGTTAGTCTTTTGTTGACCTCTATATTCATCAATTAAGAATAAGTCAGATGTTGTGTACTGTTTGGTCAAGAGAGTTGTCAAGCCAAAAGTGACATTCGGCCAAGAGAATATTAAGAGTTTAAATTTTGTTGTTATGTATTATATATATAGGCGTATAGAAGAAGACTAGCATATATAATACATAACAACAAAATATATATATATGTATATATATATATATTTATTTATTTATTTATTGTAGAATAGTATGATAATTATAATTTGTTTTTTATTTTGGTTTTAAGTTTTTATTGTAGAATATATATATTTATTTATTTATTGTAGAATACTATGATAATAAACCAAACTATGATAAAAATATACATATATATATATATATATATATATATATACATTTCTAATATATTTTATTTCTATGTTTAGACAATTTTCTTCTCCATGTTTCTCTATCTCCGATTTAAAAGATGACTACACATGGATTCATTTATCTTAGGAATAACTACAGCTGTCTCCATTGTATGGTAGGTATATTACGTATTCTCACATCTAATTTGGACAATTACAGTTATCTCTCATATAGAATAGTTGTATTACATATCCCCTATGTTGCACGGATACGCAGATACGGGTACGATTGCACGAGGTTTTCGAAATTTGTAGGATACGATACGCCTGGATACGATATTATTTATTTATTTATATATATAAATATATAATTAATACAAATCTGTAAGAAATCAAGTTTCAAGCATATAATCAACATTAAACACATGAGAAATCAGAATAAAGTTACAAACTCACCAAATTCACGGCAAATGGTAGAATATTAATCCAGGACATCTAAAATTTCAAGCATATAATCGACATTAAACACATTATGGTGGTTAGGAATATGTATTAAGTTAAATAATTTAATTTTAATTACAATTTCAACCTTATATTTTTAAAAAATTCCGAAAGTTTCCTTATCAAATCCGTGTATGATACGGTCACCGGTATATCTTGATCGTATCCAAAATGTATCCGAAATAAAAACTTAATTTTTGTCCCATACGCCACGTGGCGTATCCGATATATATCGCTGCTGTATCAGTTTTTATCCGTATCCCAGAAGTATCCGATACTTGACCGTAAAATTTTTTGGAGTATCGATGAAACATAAGAAAAAATACAACTACCCATTTATCATTTAACATAAAAATACAGTTTAGGCAATATAAATATTATTTTTTAAAATAGAAAAATTAGAACGATAATTATAAAAAGAGATTGGTGTATAATTCACCAAATTATTAACATAACCTATTGATTTGGCGATGTCCTAAATAGAAAGTAGGAACTCCGACCAAAACCTTTTATTCATTGTCACCGTATATTTCCCTTTTCCCCACGGATATTATCTTAACCTTCCCTCTCTCCAGAATCCAGACTCTCCCAGCTCACTCAGTCTCTCTCTCTCCATATATGTTTGTGTTAATATCTTCTGTACACTCGTTGTTCTTTCTTTTTCAATCAGTTCATTTTTCCCTTAAACGCGTGGATTATTGAAAGACTCTGAAGCCTGATCCAGCCCTGAATCAAAAGAGAGAAGCGAAAGGTGAAAAGGAAATTTAACCGTTTAACGAAAAGGGCATGACGTACATGTTTATCTTGTGTAATTAGTAATTGTATTTTCTGTTCTTTATTTACGGATTTACAGATCGGTGATTTTTATTGTTTTGGCTGTTTTTTATTTTCGGACGGATGAATGGTATCAATTGTGTTTTTAGGATTTGGATTCTGTGTGTTTTTTTTTTGAGAAATCAGGGTTTGGAATCTTCTGTTACATTTATGTCATCTGGTGGTGTGGTTGTTGATGTTTTGTACGTTTGTATGGTTTGGAGTATGACATATTTTATTATTATCTCAAGTTTTCAGTTTATGAGTCCGGTTGCTATTGAGTAAATTTCATTTGGGTTTTTGAAAACATTAGCTCCGATTCGGATTTGCCATAGTTGGGCTTGGAGATAAGCAGTTTAACTTTTGATTTTAGTTTTGGAGCTTTCTTCTAATCGCAGACAAACAGGAATTTACTGGCGATTGGTGGATTTAATTTTCTTTTAGAATTTCTTGTTCTTTCTGTAATCTTAATGAAACCTTTTCCGACAATGATCGGTTGAGTGCTTTTGTTCGTTTTCGTAAATAGTTATATTTTTTACTGGATATCCTTGTGGTTTCATGAAATATTGTGTTAAATTTTCCAAGGAAAGCTTTTATTTTGATTGACAAATCTGAGGTCCTGATTGGTCCAATAACTTTGTCTAGATTCTGAAGTTCAGGAATTTTATTGATTAATGCATTTCCTTAATCTTGGTGAAAAACATTGGACGTAAAAGATTTTAGGCTTAGTAGAGTAACAAAATATCACACATATCCAGACAATGGTTAAGATGGAGATGACAAGTTACCTGTAAGTGATATCTTTATGTATTTAGGATCGTTTTGCGAAAGGATGGGGCATCGATAGAGGTGTATTACATAGAATACAAGCATGATGGTTGAAATGGACGAGTGCGTCAGATGTTCTTTGTGATTGTAAGGTACCTCTAAGGCTTAAAGGGAAATTTTATGAAACGGCAGTTAAACTTACTATGTTATATAGAGCTAAATGTTGAGCTATGAACCTAGTGCATGAGCAAAAGATGAGAGTCGCCGTGATGATGATGAAACTTGGGATTGCACCTATTGAGAAAAAAACTTAGAGAGACGTGATTAAGATGATACATGTACTTAGGCGACTAATAAATGCCCCAGTTCAAATACACACATTAACCGTGAAAGAGGAAGAATAAAGAAGATTTGGTTGACAACACATAAAGTATGATAAAATCCATTTAAATATAAATAATGATTTAGTAGTGGATATAATACAGTAACATAGAAGGATCTATATAGCTGACTCCACTTAGTAGGATAAATGTTTGGGTGGTGTTGTTGTTGTTGATGGTGGTGTAATGCATTTCCTTAAATGACGTAAGTTTGAGGGACATGGATACTATTCTAAATGCTATCCTTGTGTTGTTTGTGGCATTTGTGAGTCGTGAAGCCAAAATTCAGAGATTATTTGCCATCTGGATATCTATTTATGATTGACGTTGTTTTCTTGAATTAGGAATAACCAGGCACAGTTACTACTGAGGAGAAGTTCAAGCTGTGCAGCAACTGTTCTCATGATCCAGGAATGAAGATTAATCTAATCAAATCGATATTTTGCCGAAGGTGATTTGGAACGAGTATTTCAAGTGTCAAGGTTCAGTTGTGTCAGCAATTGTCATGTAACAAGGATATAATCTACTGGGAATGAACTCATCTACAAGCTTCTTGACTGGTTATCTTGACAAGGATGACATATATTTCATCTTCCGTTTAGTTTCCTCGAAGAGTTGGTGATGAATTCCTACCGGGCTATTTCAGTGGAATTCTTCATATTTCAGGCGTCTTATTATTAAGCTTAGTGATGGTTATCACATCTTGCAGCTGCTTGAAAGTGTCTACTTTTTCAGAGGATGATACCTATTTTCTAAATTTTGATGTATGAGAAAATGGAATCTGAGAATTTGACCCCTACTTGTCAGTCAACCATTCGTGAGCGGATGCTTGTTTCTGCTGGACCTTTACTTTGGATTGCTATCAGCTATGTAGACCCTGGAAAGTGGGCTGTTTACGTAGAGGGAGGCGCTAGATTTGGCCTTGATTTGTCTTTACTCTTGCTTGTTATTAATTTTGCTGCTATTTTGTATCAGTATCTGTCTGCTTATGTCGCAATTGCCACTGGAAAAGATCTTGCCCAGGTTGTTATTTTCCTTCACCGTTGAGTTTTCTTGAGATGCAATAAATTCTTGTTCAGCAGTACTGTATTAAAAGTTGTGCTTGGTGCAATCGTTATAACAATCTAGGTCCATTTGTTAAATCATCCTTGTTGACTGATAGTCATCTTACCGAATCATTTTGGATTCTAAACATGAAAAATCCCTGTGATTAGGCCAAGTGCACATTTTAATATAGATTTCTATCTTATAAATATTCATCAAGTCAAAATCTAAATTTTGGGTACTCTTTCAACCATGGAGGGGGTTGTTTTCTTTCATAATGAGCTCTGTGCAAGCTAACTATGCCCTGCGATGGTTCCTTGTCAGTGTTGGTTTCACTTCTTGAACCTCTTTTCCATTGCTTCCTTTAAATCCCTTGTTTGATGCATTTTGGTCTTGTATTCTGTAAATGCTCAATGCACACTCTTTCTTTTATATTATATTTAGTGGATTCTAAAAGATATACAAACTCATATTCTTGATATCGAATAGGTTTGCAATGAGGAATATGATGATATGACATGCATACTCTTAGGAGTTCTGGCGGAGATCTCAATGATAGCTTTGGATCTCACTATGGTAATTTCATACTTTCAGAAAGTGTATGAAGTTATTTTTTTGGTTAACTGGCTACCCATTGTAATTTCGTTAATAATTTTTTCTAATAGGTCCTGGGCACTGCTTATGGCCTCAACGCCGTCTTTGGAATTGACATATTTACTTGTGTTTTTTTGACTGGCTTTGATGCTATTTTATTTCCGCTTCTCTCTAGCTTCTTTGTAAGTTATACTTCTACATTGTGTTGCATTTATTTACTTTTAATATGGATGACATATAAGTGTTTTTCGTCTTACATTACTAGGTGAATCCCAAGGCAAAGTTCTTATCCATATGCTTGGCAAGCTTTATATTAGTATCGTGTATTTTTGGACTGCTTATAAGTCAGCCAGAAAGTTCATTCCCAATGGGTGGGATGCTTACAAATCTGAATGGGGAAAGCGCATATGCATTGATGAGTCTCCTCGGGGCAAATATTATGCCTCACAATTTTTACCTTCATTCTTCCATTGTAAAGGTATGTCTCCCTCTGTGTGAGTGTGTGTGCACATTCACACTGTGCGTGAATGTGTGTGTCAGCCTGTAAGTTAACAATTATTTATGCCTTCTGATGTTGTATAGCTATTAATTACTGATATGCTGGCTTCTGTGACTTCAATTCTGTACTGTCAAATATGAGGCAACAAAATGTAGAAACTGTGGCTGTTAGCAGTTTCAGTTGTGCTGATTTCTGTGATATTAATTTGTCATTATTTTGGTTCCGCATTTCACATATATACATCTGTATTTGAGTAATCTTCTACTCTTTACGCTTTATGCAGTGTCATGTCTCATTTCTCCTAATACTAATTTTTGTTATATTTGGCACTAAAGAAAAATTAAACTCGCCGCACTACGTTTTTGCAGTTAACTCAAGGAAAACTGAATCTCTCTAAAGGGACCTCGTGTCAGGACCATTTTTTTTCCATTGTGTGTATCTTCAGTGGCATTTTCGTACTGAACTATATGCTTATGAATTTGGCGGCTAGCGTGTTATATAGTACTGGGCCAGTTTTGCTTACCTTACAGGATGCATTGTCTTTGCTGGATCAGGTTAGCGGTCGAATGCAGAATATTAAATTGGCTAAGATATAGGTGCAATTCTTTTTGTTCACCAACAATTACTTGTGATACACTGAATGATGATGCAGGTGTTTAGGAACTCAGTGGCTTCAGTTGGTTTGATACTGATCATGTTTTGCTCCAGTCAGCTAATAGCATTAAGATGGTATCTTGGAAGACAAGTCATCATCCAAGATTTGTTTAAAACCGATATTCCTGGTTGGCTTCATCGGGCTACCATCCGAATAATTGCCATCATTCCAGCCCTCTACTGTGTTTGGAATACAGGAGCCGAAGGGATATTTGAACTCTTGATCTTTACACAGGTTTTAGTTGGTCTTTTACTTCCGTCTTCTGCTATCCCCCTATTCCGCATTGCTTCATCAAGATCAATAATGGGTGCATACAAAATTCATGTAATGGTGGAATTCCTCACATTAGTCTCATTTGTCGGTATACTGGGGATTAAGATTGTCTTTGTTGTAGAGATGGTATTCGGTGGTAGTGACTGGGTTAGTAGTTTGAAGTGGAACATTGGAAACAGTGTGCCAATCCCTTACCTTATTCTTCTGGTTGTTGCTTTTTTGTCCCTCTGCTTGATGCTTTGGCTGGGTACTACACCATTGAAATCTGCAAACTCAGCAGTAGATGCTCAGGCATTGATCTGGGACATAACAACTGCTGTGTACGAGTCATGCGCGGATGGAGACCGAACTGAAAGTAGTGCATCCCTGCATCATTTAGACAGTGCCACAGAACAGCAGGAACCTGAATTGCCATTTGAGAAATCCTTTGGAGACAATCAGAACGTCGTAGTTTCAACTGCTGATCTCAAATTACCTGAATCAGGAACTGATCTTTGTTTGACTACAATTCAAGAGATAAAATCGGATATCGAAGTGGCAAGCTCTGGTTCAGGATTTTCTGAGGCATCTGCAACCATCGGAGAAATGGCTGTGCCTATATCTTTGCATAACAAGGTTTTTGAAAGTAAACCACTAATTGCTAGCTCATTGAGCACTGAGCCAGACTACTTGGTGGAGAAGACATCACCAGTTGAGGAATATGTGCCACAGGAGAAGGGTGATGAGATTGACACTTGGGAGCCAGAAGAGTTGAATAAAGATGTTCCTGATGGTAGCCAGTCTTTGGTATCTGGTGGTCCAGGACCATTCAGAAGTTTTAGCGGAAAAGGTGATGAGATAGGGAGCGGTGCTGGAAGCCTTTCAAGATTAGTAGGACTTGGCCGTGCTGCCAGACGCCAATTAACTGCAACACTTGATGAATTCTGGGGACAGCTTTTTGATTTTCATGGGCAAACAACCCAGGAAGCTAAGTCTAAGAAGCTGGATGTTTTACTGGGGACTGATCCGAAGGTAGATATAAAATCTTCACTTACACCTGTGAAATTGGATAGCACGTGTAAGGATTCTACTGGAGTTTTACCATCTGTTAGTGGAAGAGGATCTGATTCTCTGAGAACTAGTTTTTACAATTCTCCAAAACATCAGATTGGACAGAGTGGTGTTGGATCACCTCTTGGGGTTCACCAGGGTTCGTCAATGTGGTCTCCCAGTGCGCAGCTCTTGGATGCATACATTCGAAATTCCAGCCACAATGCACTCGACTCTGGTGAGAGGCGCTATCATAGTGTTCATGTTCCATCAGCATCTGATGACTACAACCAACAGCCAGCCACTGTTCATGGTTATGATTTAGCTTGGTATCTGGGTCAAACGGCTATAGATAAAGGTTCTGATTATCAAGTTGATCAATTGGAATCATTAAAGCAAAAGTCCACTCTGCCAGTCAAATCAAATTCAAAAGAGTTATTTGCTCGGACATTGGGACAGGAGCCACATAATGGGTTGCGCACTATCACCCCTCCTGGTTTTCACAATGTTCCTGTTTCTCGGAACAATTCGTTGAATATTGAAAGGTCATTTCACGAGCTTTCTGCACCGGAACATGTGGATTTTGCTAACAACCCAGCTGACGTGAAGAAATTTTACAGCTTACCGGACATATCGGGGCTTTATGTCCCGCACCGAGATTCTGCTCTGACTGGTAACCATGATAATTTTACTGGATATGGGCAGTCCATTAGCCGCCTAGCACGTGAACAAACCTATCAGAGTGCTTCGACATGGGCCAGTGCTTCTTTAGGATTTAGTGAGCTCTCTCCTTCTAAGGTCTGCAGAGATGCGTTTTCGCTACAGTGCAGTTCAGGTTTAGGTGCTAATTCCTTGTGGTCTAAGCAGCCCTATGAACGATTTGGTGTGGCTGATAAACCTCCTTCAAATACACAAGAAACCTCATCGATTGTGGAGTTTGAAGCTAAGCTTCTACAGTCTTTCAGAAGCTGCATCATGAAACTTCTGAAGCTGGAAGGATTTGACTGGCTTTTCAGACAAAATGATGGGATTGATGAGGACCTTATAGATCGAGTAGCTGCCCGGGAGAGAGTATTGTGTGAAGTTGAAGCAAGAGCCATAGACAGAAAGCCAGGTTCTGCTATGAGAAATGACGATGCAGACCATACAAAATTAATGTCGGTTCCAAATTGTGGAGAGGGATGTGTATGGAGAGCTGATATTGTTGTAAGCTTTGGTGTTTGGTGCATTCACAGGATTCTTGAACTTTCCCTCATGGAAAGCCGGCCGGAACTCTGGGGTAAATACACTTATGTACTTAATCGTCTTCAGGTAGATACATCCTCGTCTTTTCGCTATGTTACTTCATAATTTTAGTATTGTCTTATTGTTTTCTTCCACCTGATTTCTGTACCAGGAATATTAAAACCTGATGTTCTAAATATTTTCAAATTTCAGTGTTTTTCGAGAATTATAAACACACCTCAAAGTACATCATGACCATTGTCTCCCCACACCCACCCTGTTATTTAAATTCATGGATCTGTCAATGCTTTGGGCTATACTTATTGGCTGGTGTTCTCACGTGTTGCTCATTATTTGGTTCTTTATGATATTTAGGGGATAATTGATCTGGCTTTTACAAAGCCTCGATCTCCACCAGTTCCTTGCTTCTGCCTCGAGATTCCACCTGGATATGAAAGAAAGTCCAGTCCTATTTCAAATGATAGCTTGCCCCCACCTGCTAAAATGGCTCGGGGCAAATTCACAACTGCAGCTATGCTTTTAGACATGATCAAAGATGTTGAAATTGCCATATCTTGTCGAAAGGGACGAACAGGCACTGCAGCGGGCGATGTAGCTTTTCCTAAAGGAAAAGAGAATCTAGCATCAGTACTGAAAAGGTATAAACGCCGTTTGTCAAATAAACCAGTTGGATCCCAGGAAATCGGACATGGATCCCGAAAGTTGTAGCATTGACTCAACATACTGTTGTGTATTATATACTGACTGAGTCGTTCTTGTATTTTGTTACGTATGCATAGGATAAATTTGTACTGGATTACACGTCGTTAGCTAAAGGAAATGGATAGAAGAACGGTGGAAATATGGTGGTTGCAAATGGATTCTTGCGAGGTTTAATGATATATAATGCAATGATTAAAATTATGAGACTGATAATTAACATAGTGTGATAAGTTATATGGTGTTTGGTTGGAGGATAAAATGATCGATTAATTTTATTATTTGGTATAATGACTAAAATACTCTAAAAAAATTTGGATCTCAAATTTTGGCAAGAATTTTAAATTTCGGAGGGAATTCAAAATTTTGGGATTAAGTTATAATGAAATAAGATGAAGTTTTTGGTGGGAATTCAAATTTTAAATATTAAAATAAGGTGAGAAATATTATATATGTTATTTTGGTATAAAATTTGATAAATATGATTGGATAAATTTTTTCTTCAAACAAACCAACCATGATATTAAAAATTAATCATGAGACTATTAATCACAGTCTTTCAAAGCAATTATATCCTTTATTTAATATTATTTAATACTAGAAATTGGGAAAAACTGTTATTATAATTTACGAACACAAATATCTTATCCAAATTTAAATAACCATATCATTCCTCATCCTAAAATTATTATAAAAACAATAGTTTTTTTTATAAAAAAATCTTATAATTACTTAGCAGTTTTTTATTTTAATATGACTTATAATTTTTTAGACAAAAATTATTTAACACAAATTTTCTAATATAGATGCACGCTTTACAAAAATTATTTAACACAAATTTTCTAATATAGATGCACGCTTTACCTGCCAAGGAGTATACTACATACATAAATCTATTTTTAAATATAGTAAATAATAGCAAATGGGTAGGCTCATTATCATTGCAATCATAAAGGGTAAACAGTAGATCCATATTCACTCTAGTTGACTTCCTGAACATTAATCCCACTTACTAAGTGGGATTTTCCACCCAGCAAAAAAAAAAAAAGTGGGATTTTCCTATTTATGCAAATCATTCACAGTGAATATTTAGCTCCACATTTTATTACACCAGATATCCTATTAAATATATGCAGATGAAGCCCCAGAGGTATCGCAGGTTCGAATCTTATGTGTGACAAATTTTCTAAATATTATAGAAGTTTATCCTGTGTTCGGTTCTGTTGGTCAGCTCTTTCAGAAACCTGTCATCCATACACATCCATAGATTTACCTGGTGGCGGCCCCGAGGGGCCGGGATCTTCACCCAAGAATTAATCAAGCGCAAGTCTAGATACCTTGTTAAACTAATATATATCTATATATATATATATATGCAGATGAAGACTCCAGAGGTTTTCCTATTTGGAAGTTACCCCACTAGGGTATGGGCTCCAGAGTCCAGATTGATTCTTATAAAATATATTTAATGAAACTCCCCTCCCAATAGTTTTGTGTGTGAACTTCATATAGACCCCTTTAGTTTCCATAATTATCGTTTTAATCCCTTTAATTTGAATAATAACAGCCATCTCCTTACATTATATTTTTATGTCAAAATCACAATTGATATAGTTATAATTTTTCTTATATATTTACAGATTAGAGGGTGTTACTGTAATACAACTATTTCACAAGAGAAAGAGATGTAATTGTCCAAATTAGAGGAGTCATTTTGTAAAACTGACATTCTACAACGGAGCCACTCGCATACACACATGCACATATTGAGTTAATAAATTATTATTTTTGAACAATATTGATTTAAGAATATAGCTAATAAAAATAAATAAAATTTGATATGCTAAACATCATCTAGAATAGAAATTTATAGGCTGATTTGGACAAAGAAAATTCTTTTTCCTTATATAATGGCTGATTTTGAAATAATAATTACTGAATTTTAAAATCAGTAGAAAGGTAAAAATAGAACGCCCACTTAGTCTTGTCTCCTTATTGGTGATACCCCATGATTAGTAAAATTTTAACACAAGCAAACGAACAACAGTACAAAATCTTCGTATATAAACATAAGTGTGCAAGTGAAATTAATATTAAACCATAGTTCTTCTGCTTAATCCAGGTAAGTTTTCTAGTATTAGCAATAAAGAATACAAGCCGCAGAATGGGCTAAAAACTCTTCTAAAAAAGATAGGCATCCAATTTAAGTTTCATAATTTGAATAGAGTTTTCTTCCAACCTCCTTTCGACCCAAATCAGGTTTGGATTTATGTGTTATGACCCTTGTTTCTCACTTTCGTGTTCGTTCTGTCAATATACTATTTATCTAATAGTTCATGCGAAGTGTGTTAATCCATAGGGATGAGAAGTTACCTTCCATGGTAAGAATATGGTCACTTACATATTATAACTGTGGTTTTCAAATCTGCAGCGTTCAGGGGGGGAAAAATGAAAGCGGTGGCATTTCTCTTAATTCCTTTGATGGCAAGCTTTTGCTTGGCGGCTCCACGGAGAGCTCTAGTTGCTGGTGGAACAAATAACGTTGGTACAGGAACAGTTGCTGCACATGTAGATGGGAACATGGAAAATCATCATAACATACCGAGAGAGAACTTTAATCAGAGGGGTGGTGGTTCAAGTGGAGGCGATAATGGCAACAATGGGAATGGAGGTGGCTGACAGGCTGAGCACATAGTGCACCGATGAATCATACATACTTGAAGAAATCAGCCAAACACCTATATGCATAGACAACGATTGCGATAGAAGATACTAGATGATTTGAACGAGGATCAATGTATAGTGTGTAATATATTGCAGTGGTGATGGTATTTTCTTGTTTTGTTCGGACTAGTGCGTATATATGATAATATTTGAGATATGACATCATTTATATTTCCGATTATTAGAAACATACCGATTTATCAGATGTTGTTTCAAAGGACTGTCAGCAAAAACCAACCATTCTTCATAATACCAAACAATAACTGTTGACTAAAAGCATGTCCAGAGTTGAAAAATCAGCCCAAAATATGTGAAACTACCTTAATTCCTGCACACTGTACAGTTGTCTGGTCTTTTTTCTATACAAGTATCAATTCCCATTAACACTCCTTATGATTCTTATGAAGAAATACGATGAACATGAGCAATCTTGGGTCTGACCTTTGGGATATTGATACATGATTGCCAATTCACGAACACGACGCAGGATGGGCTTTGGCAGAGGACGTCAGGCCATGTTGCGTCTCTTCTCTCCCTGTATCAATTTGGAACATAAAACAGATTTTCAACCTAAATCATACATAGTTGTCGATGATGAGTTAATTAAGGAATTCAGTGAGTTTTAGAATCAGTGTAGGGGCCAAGGCAATTTTATCAGTGACCGAAAGGGAAAATCATAAATGACTAACTTGTCTTTTGTTTGTTCCTGATATACCCACTTGCTTTCAAAAGATTTGGCCATTTAGTCCTGTGTAAAAATCAAGATAGTGCAATCACCAATGAGAAATAAACAGAACATTGCAAGACTAGCTGAAGAGAAGAGAAGCGTACCTTGATATCAACAGAGGTACGATGAGCAGATGTCGGAAAGAAAAGCTTCTTTATACTACTTCATGTTCCTACTCCATTCCGGGAGACACCATCGATTAATTTTCTGACCTCTGAGATTGTCTGCGATGCTTCCTCCGACAAATAACTTCTTCAGGGCTCTTTGTGGAGTAACAGTCGACCTTTTTCTTATGACGTGCTGATCTAAAACAGACATCCCATTTCTGTAGACTCACTGCATCATGGAGGACGTCTCTTTCCTTTGGATTGATTCTGTGGACACAGTCATCTCGTTTTTTCAGTCTTTTTGCTATAATGAAATGGTCATCTCACAACCACTGTTGAAAATATTTAATTTGGTACCGAGTGGATTTAAAATTTTATTTATCCAAATAAGTCAAAAAATTTCAAATCCATCAATCTAACTGCTCTCAAATTTTGGAGCCTGCGGAAGTCAATCTATAGATACAAATTAGATGGAATAGTCAAGTTAAAAGGTAGAGGTAAGTTAAACAATGAATAAGGAAGAGGCACTTGAAGAAGAAGAGACTAGCAGAATCGGTGAAGATCGATATAACCAATAGACACAAAGCATGTAACAATGTGAGACCTTACGGCCATTTCAAATTCTTAGTATTCTCGCCCCGCCCACGGTACATCTCTAATATATTTTTATTTTTTATGATTTTGCAAGGGCATTATAAACAAAGACAATATATCCAGTAGGAAATGAAGCCTCCTTTTTCAAATCCAAATCTCATTTAACATATCATGCCTCTAGACCACCTTAAACAAATTCCATGTATTTCTAGGTATTTTGTAAATATCGAATGAAATGGTTACTATCCCGAATTAATGTTAACTTCCCAATCATTATATTAAGCATTCATGTTTCATTTTATCGAATAATTCATAAGTCTTGTGCTATTTGCCCCTTTATATGCTAAGTCTTGAGCAGAGCAAAAGGTGATATGATAAGAAGCGGCTAAAGTTTGGTCAATGAGATGATAGAAAAAAAAACATCTATATCGAAGTTATTACTATCTTTTTTTAATGCCGCGCAGCCATCTACATATAACCACCATGCCTTAACCCTAGACCACTACTCACCATTTTTGAATTTTGGCAACTCACATCACACACAAATTTCGAAACCTTCAAGGTAGATAGGAGGAGTTTCTCACCACTTTCTCAACCCGGATCTCGCTTCGGTTATCCATCATGGTAAGTGGGTTTTTGCTACAACTTCCATTCGTTTTTCAAAACTATATTTATGCTTTAAATCTCGATTGAACAACCTTATGAAAAGCATGTTTTTAAATCAAATAAGTATGTGACATGATCATGAACGAAGGACCTTGCGGAGCAAAGTGCTACGTGAGTATGAGCCACCTCTTGATTCGACGGGGCAAAGTGCTACATGATGTGGACGTGCCACATGCATGGGAGCCACCTCTTGATCCTTAAGAGCAAAGTGCTATACCACGGGAGCCACCTCTTGAATCCAATAAGTCGATATGTGAATATGTGAAGATATGTGTTTATGTGTTTTTATGCCAAGATCTATGATTTTAGAATTGTTTAAAATGTTTTCTACTATGAAGATATATGTGTTTTTACTGTTCAATCGATCCCTACTTGCTGGTTGTTTCCCCAAACACTCACCTCCCTTACCTCCCCTCCCAGACAAAATCGAGGAAGAAGATATCGAAGAAGAGGAACAAGAGCAATTCTGGGGATGGTGATCCACTAGAAGTCTCAAGAAGATTTATTACTTATTTACGTTTTCGCAATTTGTTTTGAACGAGATATTTGGATCTCGTATTTGAAGTTGTAATGACATTTTATTTGATTATAGAATAAAAGACTGGTTTTAATATAGATCTGTACACGAGGCTTGTTGTGTCCAAATATCATGTTTGGATTCGAAGCCGGTGTCACGCGCTCCGGTCTCGGGGCGTGACAAAATAAATTTGTAATTGGAATCCAACAAATATACAAAAAAAGTAATCAGTAAACTAACCTAAACTATGGCTATCAAGGGTGAGGGTAGTAGGATATATTCAGAATAGATAACAATCCAAATTTCAGTCATTTAGGTAGTGTTTTTTAGCTTTTGATAAATAATTATCTGTTCTATCGATAAAACAAATAAATTTTGGGTATTTGATTTCTTACTTCTGTTATTTGTTATTGTTTCTGTAAAAATAAGTTAGTAAAAATAAGAGCAAGACACAAGATTATTATATTTGCTTAGGTGAATTTTTTTTAGAAGGGGAGGAACTAAATATTTTTTCGCATATCTCAGGACTCGAATTCAAATCTTTTCAAAATAGAGTTGAGGTATTTGTCAGCTGGGCAAGACTCAAGAGCTTTTAAGTGACAATTTCATAATAAATTAAAATTCGCTAAATTACTTTTTTATTTTAATATATAACTTTTTCCAACTATATATTAGGATACTCGCCCATGATCATTTGACCCGATTGCAAAGTGTGGACTAATTCAAGCAAAGACCAACCTTCTTACCATGTCAGAAATCAGAATCTTCTCTCTCAAAACAAAGTTACAATATTTAATGGCCGCCTTCACACTCGGCCTTCAATATTGTGCTGTTTACTGTTTTTGTATCGTCTCTTCAGCAGTCATTCAAGATTGGATTTTTACTTAAGGACCAATATGAGTCCCTGGTGTCCGATTACGAAGGTAAAGTTCTCGATATGAGATTTTTTTTATTTAACTGAATTTAATTTGGGTTCTTGAATTTCTTGTGTGATTCAGATAGAAAATGTAAGTCTTTGAGTGCCTAAACTAGAAGTCATGAAAATAGTTAATTTTTGGTATCAGATTGAGAAGTCTAAACGTAGGACTCATATTTGATATAGTATTACTGATTTGTATAAATCAAAATTCACTGTGTTTATGATAATGGACAATTCAAGGCTTCCTTGATCAAGAGTTAATATTGTGTAAGATTGATCCGACATAATTGACTCTTATGGCTCCATCACCTCGTATTAGATATCGGATTTTCAGTAGGATCGAGCTACCCCGTTTACTAACAAACGTAAAGAATCCGAGTCTACCGGATATGAACTTTGGTCATGGTAAATGGTAATGGATATTTATTTCATAGTAAGAAATGGGTGTTTAATTGAGGATTTTCTGCTGCTTCTATTCGATTATAAGTAATAGCAAGTGAGATAGAGAATCTGTATAAAATTTACTGAAATTATTGTTATGGGAATTATTGCCATGTCAATGGTGTTTACCTCGAGATTTTTCCTTTCCCCGACCTTTTTAACTCATTTGTTCTGTTTTTCATCATTTTGCCCTTTAGCTTGAACCAATGGCACGTCGCATGGTTTCATATTTGTTAACAATGATATGCATGGAGATTCGTTTGTTTAATGCGATTGTGTTGTCAACACTTTACACTTTAGTTTAAAGAAGCATGAATCCTACTTTATTAAAATTTTGCGTTGCTCTATTACATTTTTGGGGTAACTGACCTTGGTGATGATTTCTTCAAGAAGGTTCTCTTTTTTCTTTTTTTCGCAGGTGGATTTTTTTAATCCCTTGAAATGTTTCCAAGTTCACAGCGAAGAGAAGAAGGAAGAAGAAAAGATCACACCACCAAATTCAGCATTGTCCACATTTACGGATCAAGAAATGAGGCAATCAGGATCTGAAGTTAATTCTCAGAATTTATCAGATGCAAGTACTGAGTCAAGAAGACGAAGCCAATTGCCGAACTTGTCTGTTAGATCTAGTAATCTCCGAGTTTTTACATTTTCAGAGATAAAACAAGCGACAAAAAACTTCAGTCGTACTGCCAAACTTGGGGAGGGTGGATTTGGATGCGTTTTTAAAGGTGTGATCAAGAGTTTCGAGAATCCATCTGAAATAGTTCAGGTGGCTGTGAAACAACTCAGTAGACAAGGACTGCAGGTAGATTCTCTTTCATGCTTTCCTTGTTTTCAAGATTTCACCTTTTCTTTCGGTACTGCGAAATAATAAAAGCATTGTTATGTCGTGTGTCATGAGCTCAAGCTTTTGAGATAAAGTTTGTTTGACATGGTATTATAATTTAGGAACATGTGACGAATTCAAGACCTGTGCAATCCCTTTATATTTAATCAGGGTTGAGTTGACTGGTTTTTTTTGGGCCTTTATTGTCCAATAACCGACCATTGCCCACATGTATGAATTGCGTCTTAATTTCGTGCATATATTCCCCGTCTCAGGCACAAGTGAGGGAGGGGTTTGTTAAAATGGAAAACTGTTGTTATGTCGGTTCCTATGAGTTTGAGCTTTGGGGACAAAGTGGTTCCAAAACATAAATTCTTGTCGTGTTAAGTAGAGAAATTAGCCATGAGTATCTTGCACGGACACCTATAACTCAGAAGGTTGAGCTAAAAATATTTGTGGAACAGTTCTTAATGGTAAGCGGAACCTTATGTGTTACTTTAGGGTCACAAAGAATGGGTGACGGAAGTTAATGTTCTTGGCATTGTTGAACACCCAAAGCTCGTGAAACTCATAGGCTACTGTGCAGAGGATGATGAAAGAGGTATCCAAAGGCTTCTGATTTATGAGTACATGACAAATGGAAGCGTGGAAGACCATCTGTCATCTAGGCCAGCCACGCCACTTTCCTGGGATATGAGGCTTAAGATAGCTCTAGATGCTGCCCGTGGCTTAGCATATCTGCATGAGGAAATGGATTTTCAGGTCAACTTTTATTGCATCTCCCTTTCATTGTTTGTCATTAGATCGTAGGTCCTTTTTTGTATATTTAGATGGTTAGAGCTTGAATATATCATGTAAATTGTAGCATGGCTTATCATGTAAAGACTGATTTTTTTTTTCTTTCATTTTTTATGTTCAGATCATCTTCAGAGATTTCAAAGCTTCGAATATTCTCCTGGATGAGCAATGGAATGCTAAGCTATCAGACTTTGGATTGGCTCGGTTGGGCCCGTCTGAAGGACTAACTCATGTATCAACTGCTGTAAGCTCGATGACACAATGCTGTCGATTCCTACATATTTGCCTTTTGGGAGATAGTTTCTGCTTTTATACCATATGATAATAAAAACAGAGTATAACAATAGTGGGTATAATTTTCTGAAAATCCTAAAATCTAGAGAAAATAACCCCGGTTGGAAAAGGAGAATTTCACTAAAAATAACTGGAGTCATACTTTCACGCATGATAAATTCTTTCTCAACTTCAGGTTGTGGGGACCATGGGATATGCCGCTCCCGAATACATTCAAACTGGTCGTCTCACGTCAAAGAGCGATGTATATAGCTATGGTGTCTTCCTTTACGAACTAATAACAGGCAGACGCCCATTGGATAAAAACCGTCCCAGAAGCGAGCAGAAGCTTTTAGAATGGGTAAAACCATATATATCAGATCCTAAGAAGTTTCAGAAGATCATAGATCCAAGAATTGAAGAGAAACGTGTTCTTAAGTCAGGCCACAAACTCTCGCTTGTGGCCAACCGCTGCTTGTCCAGACTTGCAAAATCACGGCCCAAAATGAGTGAAGTTGTCGAAATGCTGAATCAAGTTCTGGAGGCATCAGTAGGTACAGGCAATACGGAACCCTCTTTGAAGAGTAAAGAGTTATTGAAAAATTATGAAGAACCGGAAGGTGATCTTTGATTTGGAAATCGGTGATGGTGGATGGCTAGTCCGTGTATGGTCTCAAAAAGGTCCTAAAGAAGTTGACAAGAGCGTGACCTGGGATTATAGATAAGATTTGCTGACTTGAGAGTAATTTAGAAGCAATTTTCGTGAATATTCTGTAAGAAACAAAGGTTGCATGCTTTGGTTACGGAAAGAAGATGAATCCCATTTAAATTTCTGCAAAAATGCATCAGCCACTACTAGAGATTCCAGCTCGCTCCTATTTCAAATGTACAGGGAAATAAGAGAGAAGAGATAGCTGCAGAGGAGATGCTAGCTGTAAAGATACTGGCGGATAATAATACATAGGATCTGGAACACATGGCTTGTTAAATATTCTTTGAAACAAGATTAATAGCTTGTTAAATATTCATTGAAACAAGATTATTATTATTGTTGTTGTTTTCTGATTATTGTCAGTAAATATCAGATGTCTGGATCGGTGATTAAAAATATACAAGTTTGTACCTGATCTGGGATAGCCTTTGGAATCAAGATTTACTACTTTGGATCTCAAGAACAAATGTGTTTCAACCCATAAAAACAATTCAGTTTCATTTGTTTGGATAATTCTGAGTGATTTCAAAACCTCTTGAAACTACTTTACCTTCTTGGATCAAATGTAACGATAACGACCGCATACCGCACACTTGCAAACCTTGCCGGAGGGAAAATATGGATGGTCATCGTTTTTAGACATTGTCAAAATTCATGGCTGCGCTTGCTCGTGTGTGTGTCTTGAAAATGCATGGATTTTAGACATGTTTTGATCAAGTTTGCGTGCCAACCATTCCACCTAGCTGTCACCCTCAGAAATTAATTCAAGTTACAATATTTCATAAATATAGCCAAACTTTGTAGGTGGAAATATCCGTGCTTTAGTTGACTTCTTAAACCACAGATCGTCAAACACAACTTGGTCAAGTATTGTGCATTAAAACAATTAAATATATTTTTTTTTCTTCAAAAAATTAGAGATTTCCCCATATTTTTACTTTCCCTTGAATTAATAGTCCTATCCCTCATATATCGTCAATTATATCATATTTAAATTTATATATTCAGTATCTTTGTCCTCAAATTGATATAGAAAATTATTTTAAAATATATATTATTCCATTTGGATTATTGTTTTTAGACTATTTATCTGCACAGAATATATAATTAGTAAATATATTTGTGAAAAAAAGTTATATTGAACACTGCTAAGTTGTATCATTAACAAACCAATAGAAAGAATACAAATCAAATTGAGATCAAACCTAACTGTGAGAATCAATTGTCGATATATATATTAAGTTGATTGAACGGACTAGATCAGTCCATGATGATCAAATGGATATGGATGATTGTAAAAGTCTATATAAGAAAGGAAGTTGGAAGCGGTTATCAGAACTGACTTACGCATTCTTTCTCATAAGTGAATTACCAAGCTTCCTGAATACAGAGTTGAAGAAATAGAAGAATAGGTGCTCCTCTTCGAAGAAAGCACAAAGTTCTGGTGCTATCTGAATCGAACCAGGAAAGTATCAGCGTTTATTTCTTGAGAATTCCTGTTGTAATTAGTTGATGGAATTGCAGTTACATTATCTGTGAAAGCTTGTATTCTGTAATTGAATTTCTTGATCTGAGTGGATTCATTTAAGGGTGTTAATCCGAACTTTGGATGTGTGATCTTTGGTGATCTGAACCAAAGTAAAATCTTTGTGTCATTGTGTTCTTAATTTCTGCATTAGTATTAGCTTATTTAATTCGAATTCTGGAATGCATTTCTTGATTGATTCTTAACAGATTGGTATTAGAGTCAGGCTCTTTCTTGTGGTTTATTACGAATCTTGACAAACTTCTTGTTCTTTCGTATACTATTTTATGTCTCACATTCTTGATCCTGTCTCTTCAATATTTTTAGAATTATAGAACTACTGATTCGATCTGTTTGTAGGAAAAATCTACTGGCTAGAGATTATACACAATCATGTAGATGTCAAGGTTCGAAATTGAAAAAAATGATGGGAAAAATGATTTCAACTTATGGATAGAAAAGATGATGGCTCATCTAGGTAACTTGGGGCTAGATGATGCACTCAAGGGGAGACTAAATACCATATACGATTATTAATAAAGAAGAGATTTTAAAGAAAGCTAGGGATACAATCATTTTAAGTCTAAGCGATCAAATCTTAAGAAAAGTTGTTGAAGAAAAATCAGCTTGTGAGATGTGGAACAAACTAGAACAATTATTCATGACAAAGACCTTACCCAATCGAATCTACCTGAAGCAACGCTTCTATGGTTTCAAAATGGATGAAAGCAAGACTATATATGATAACATAAATGAGTTTACAAAACTTTTATCAGATTTAGGAAACATAGACGTTAAGATAGATGACAAAGATCAGGCTATTTTCTTATTGAATTCCTTGCCCAAACCCTACGACCAATTGAGGGGCGCTCTCAAGTATGGGAGATACACCCTGACAATTGAAGAAGTGATAAGTGTTGCTTACTCCAAAGAGCTAGATTTGAGAGCAACAAGGTAAACATCAAAAGCAAGTCGGTGAAGGGTTAAATGTTCCGGGATAGAACTTTAGATAGAAATGACAATGGAAATAAGGGAAAGAACAGGTCCAGATCAAGGTCTAAGTCAAATAAAGTATGCTGGACCTGTAATAAAGAGGGACATTTCAGAATAAATTGTCCCTCGGAGGAAGAACAACCAAAAACATGATAACAATCCAGAAAATGATATCACAAATTCCGCAAATTTCTTGGATGGTTATGAAGATGCATAGGTGATCACCAATGCATGCAATGATCCAAAAGAGGAGTGGATAATGTATTCTAGGTGCGCCTATCACATGTGTCCTCGGAGAAATTGGTTTACTGATCTCAAGGACATGGATTCTGGTCAAGTTCTAATGGGAAACAATCAAGCCTGTAAAATACATGGTATTGGCTCAATCAGGCTAAGAATGTGGGATGGATCAATAAAGATAATCGTAGACGTTAGGTACATTCCGACCTTAAGAGAAATCTGATTTCCCCATGATCATTGGACCAAAAGGGCTTCACATATAAAGCCTATGATGGTGAACTTAAGGTTCTAAAAGGATCCCTTGTAGTTATGAAGGGAAAGCTGAGACAAGGATTATATGTGTTGCAAGCAACAATTGTTACTGGAGAGGCTGGTGTCACTGCACCTGAAAACGATTTAACTGGTCTATGGCACAAAAGGTTATGACTCATAAGTCTTAAGGGACTACATGTGTAAGGCCCTGATGCTAATTAATCCGGATTAACGATGATTAAGCAAACCAGTATAATTAAAAGTATATATTTTGAATTAAGGTATTTCAGACTACGATGAGTCAAGCAACTAATGGATAGTGCTTGTGCATGTGCATGATCACATGGCATTTGGAGAACACATGCCACTAATTAATTAACTCATGTTTAATACATGATTTTGGATCATTAATCTTGCAAGATAGTGATGTATTGACACATTGATTTCACAATACATCAATTGATTAAAAAATTAATCACCATTCACCAAGACTTGAATATTCAGCCATCACTCATTAAAATAAAAAAAAACTTATCTCTCCTTCCACTTAACCAAAAAACTCCTCCTCCTTCTCTCTACCCATTTCGAAGTTTTCATCCATTTTAGCTCCTAAATTCTTGTGAATTTGTGGATGCGTGTTGCATGTAAATATAGATTTGCATAGGGTTTTGACGAGAGGAGCAAGAACCCTCAAGCAATTTTGAAGTTGGAGGTGTTTGTGGAGGTGAAAGCTCTCGAAAAGCTTGGTTGGAGCTATGGTGTTGGTTTGGTGCTCAAACCTTGAAGATATAGGAAGGTATAACATCATTTTTAAGCTTTATCACTTTAATTTAAGATTAAGGTTCGAATTTTGGTGTTTGTTCATGGAAAGAGTTGTTGTCAAAATGAGTATGCTAATTTCAGTATGCATGTAGTATATTACTTTGACTATTACATATAGATATTCTTCGCATTTGAAGAAGTTTCCTCTAATCAAAGTTGTAGATAATTAAATTTTATGCGTTTTTTTTTTAAAAAGTATGCGCTTTAGAGCTTAGATGAAAATGTTATGTTGATTTTACTAGAGGGTGCACATTCTTGACTCTGCATGCTCATGCATGGTACATGTTCTTCGAATTTTTGGGAATAAATGGCCACGAAGTTGAAGTTTTACTCCCTAGTAAGAGTTGTAGTATTCGGTGTTAACTTGCATTTGGAATTGTCCTCACTCAATTTGGAGTTCATATGCAAAAGTTATGCTAATTTTACCATATGGATACTCAATCTGGAAAATGCATTGCATGCGAGTTGTTACGTTGTTATGTTTTGCAAAGAATGTACCTAAAAATGAACGAATTAGCTTAGAGCACATAAAATATGTATTGTAGGATTTTGAGTTATCCAAATTCTCCCACTAGAATTAGGTCATTTGGATCTCGTATGAATTGTTTATGAAGTTTCTATGAAAAGTGGTCAATCTGGAATTTAGAATTTCCCATGTTTTGCATAAATAATGTTTAGACCCAATTTGCCTTAGGTAAATGAACGAATTTGGTAAAGTGTCAAACATACGAAATGTCATATTTTGGGTTAAATTTAAAGCTAAATCGGACCCATGTCATTTGATTAAGTTTTGAAAGAATTATGGGTTTATCATTGGATGCATGTTGCTGAAATTTAGAGTATGCTTGGAACATGATCTTTAGAATAATGATGTTGATAGTCTTGGTCTATTTGAATGATATTTGGTCAGGTGACTATAGCCCGAGGTCAATTTGAGGAGTACGAAAATTCTCGATATTTGTTTGACTCGGTAGGTACGTAGAAAACCGGTTCTATCACGATGTCTGACAAAGACGTGATGTACCCGGGGTATGATTTACTTGTCATTATTTGATTCCTATGTGATTATATGACATGTTGAATTGTAGTATATGTGATTATATGATACATTGAACTGCATGATATGAGCTGTATTGATATGAGATGATATATTGACCTACATCATATGAGATTACATGAGACATTGATGCATGATATATTGAGTTGCATCATATGAGATGACATGATACATTGATGCATGGACTTTGGACATATCATATTGATTCTACCGTTCATTTGATTCCATTTGATATTGATAAGATTTGTAGTGTCATGGGGATGCTGGACGATGACAGGCAGTTTAGGTAGCAACTGTAGTCACGCTGGTAGTCGTCGGACCTAGACATGAGGGATGATGGGCACATCACATGATGATTCTCCTAGCACAATCTGTGTGTGTCGCCACCCTCTGCTCGAGCTTGATATTGTTGATGATACCTTCTTTGGACTCCGATATTTGGTATCTTGAGATTTGATTCATTGTACCATTTATGCATAACATTCATTTATGCGTTGCATTCAAGCATGGCAAGCATCACATGATACTTTGTCATACTATTGTGATTTTACATGTTTCTCGTACCGGGGTCTGACCCCCGTTGTAGGGGCTGTCATGTCTTTGTTGTATGGACATGATAGGTGTTACAGGTGGACGTCCTGAAGATGCTTGAGATGATGCATCTAGGAGTACCGGAGCTCCTTAAGAGCGAGCTCAGGTTTATGTATGTTATGTTTTGCGTCCCAACTATTTGTTAATACTTTTAAATAATTAATTTACTCAACGGGATATGCCCAGAGTAGAAGTATTTTAATTATGAAGTGCCTGGGAATTTGGTTGTTACAATATTTATGAATTATGATTGATGTTGAATAAGAAAATGATAATACTTAATATTTTCAGTATTGACTGGAAAGTAATTTGATATATGTAATATTATCGAAAAAAATTTAGGGCCAAGTGTTGGAAGTTTTGAAAATAATATTTACATAAATAATCATCATTGTGTGATCATTAAACGTACGATTAGGACCGGACCCTCACAACAGGTGCTTAGCAAACAAGGATTTCTAGATTCAAAACAAATTAATAATCTGGATTTCCGTGAAAAATGCATACTTGGGAAAGCTCATTGGTTGAAATTTACCACAATAAGCCACACCACCAAGTCCACACTGGACTACATTCATTCGGATCTGTGGGGCTCCTCTACGGTACCATTATCTCTATCTAAATCTCAATATTTCATTACATTTATTGATGATTTCTCGAGAAATGTATGTATCTGTTTTTTAAAGACCAAAGGTGAAGCATTAAACAAATTCTATGAATGGAAAACACTAGTTGAGATTCAAACAGGGAAGAAGATAAATATATTAAGAACTGATAATGATATAGAATATTGTAATTCCGAATATAATAAACTTTGTACAAATTCTGGAATCTTGAGGCATCGAACATGCACCTACACACCTCAACAAAACGGACTAGTTGAACGAATGAATCAAACTATAATGAATAAAGTGAGATGTATGTTAAGTGAGTGTGGTCTTCCTAGTAGATTTTGGGCTGAGGCAGCATCTACAACATGTTACCTAATTAATAGATCACCATTAGGGATGGCAATGGGACGAGTCCAGACCCGGACCCGCATTGAACCCGACCCGCTTCAACCGGGTTTGGAAGCGGGGCGGGGCGGGTCCTGGGATTGGGCGAACCCGCCCCGAACCCGCCCCGCTATACATTTTACTTCTTTGATTGAACATAAAGTTACATTATTTAATTTTATATCAAAATTCATGTGTTCATGTGAAAGAAGTTGGACATTTTGAAGGAAATGAGAGCAAATTAATAAATATTTAGAAGCTTAAAGATAGTTTTACAATTAGTATTATAAATATTTACTAGAGAAAACATAAAATTTAATCACAAAACTCAACTTTTGTGTTTCAAAATTGATTTCTAGCTAAATATTTTTTAAAAATAAAAATAAAAAATAAAAAAAATGTAACCGGGGCGGGGCGGGTCTAACCCGCCGGGTTCGCGGGTCTAAGCGGGGCGGGGCGGGTCCGGGTTTATGTGTGGCGGGGCGGGTCCTGGGATTGGCCAAACCCGTCCCAAACCCGCCCCGTTGCCATCCCTAATCACCATCTTCATCCATGGATTTTATGGTACCAGAACTTAAATGGTCCAATGTTAACCCATATTACACTCACCTAAGAAATTTTGGATGTATTGCATATATTCATGTTAATCAAGGTAAGCTGAATTCTAGGGCAAAGAAATGAGTTTTCCTTGGCTACCCAGTGGTGTTAAATGATTAAAAATCTGTCTATTAGAAGAGCAAAAGTGTGTAATTAGCCGAGATGTAATTTTCAATGAAAATAAGGTTTTTAAGACTAACTTGAATAAATCTGATAATGCCAGCTCAGAACAAGCTGAGCAACACATCAAAATTCAGGTGGAGAATCAAAACACTATGGACAGGTTTGAAGCATAACACACTGAAGATGACGATCCAGGTGGAGTTGATCAGCCACATGAAGATGAATCCTGACTTGACTCGAACAGATGAACATCCAGATCAACCTCTTGATGATTATATATTGTCAAGAGACAGAGTTAGGAGGCAGCTTAAGCAACCTTCAAGGTTCGCTAGTGCAGATCTAATTGCCTTTGCATTGAGTGTGGCTGACTTGCTAGAATTGGATGAACCAAGAAGCTATTCAGAAGCCAAAACCAGCAAGGATTGGCCAAAGCTTGCAATGGATGAAGAGCTTGATTCACTTGATAAAAACAAGACCTGGAGACTGGTGGATAGACCAAAATGGAAGAGGATTATAGGTTTCAAGTGGATATTTAAAAGAAATCTGAAATCCCTGGAGTAGAGACTGCAAGATTTAAGGCAAGGTTAGACGCAAAATGATTCTCTCAAGTTGAAGGTATATGCTACCATGAAGTGTTTTCTCCAGTAGTCAAACACACCTCAATAAGGATTCTATTGGCAATCACTGATGTATATGATTTAGAATTGGAGCAGCTAGATGTTAAAACCGTCCTTGTACATGGTAACCTTAATGAGGAAATACTCATGGCTCAACCAGAAGGAAGTACAAGGGAATCAATTTGAAAAAAAATTATCATATTCCAAAAGCCCAAATTAAAAAATGAATTTATAATTAACACAATAGTTTAAAAAAATATTATATATGCACGTAATACGTACAAGGAGGAGAGACTAGTAGATTATTAAATACAAATCATGATTAAAGATGGAGTCGGTTAGTATTTTACCATTTGGTAGACAAATTGGAGTAAAAAACGACTCATCGTTTTACATGATTCGAGAGCCAAGCCGAATAAAAGAGCGTAAAATGCCTTTTAGCTTGACTCCTGAATTAAGGCTGACTTAAATGTTTAATTGAAATAATAAAATATAATATAATGATATGATAAAAAAACCAAAAAAATAAATATAATAATATTTCCTGTAATTGTTTTACTATCGCGTGCAGATTCGCCGCCGTATACAGATGAAGATTTGCTGAATCTCATGCGAGGTCATGATTGTGACTCAATGAAACAAAATTTATATAAAATATTTTAAATTTCAAGATGCAGAAGAAGAAGAAATTGAATAAACGTCAGAGCCACCGATGATTTTAACGTGGCCGGCGACCTAAACTATATATGGGAAACATTGTTGTTGCTTTGAAGGGCACTGTCTTCATGGGCATTATCCACCATCCATGTGAAATCTTCTTTTTCTTTTTTAAAAAAAGATTTCAAATGAATGGTGATAATGTCCATAAGGGTACTACTCTTAAGGGCCACATCAAACAAACCCTATATACGACGGACGAATAGATTTTAAATTATTGTTTAATAAGTAAAAGTAAATAAATTTAAATAACGTTTTTGTTATTGTAAACAACAATTTCATGTTGTTTCAGGTTTTATATCCTTTGTCCAATTTAATAGGGTGAATTACATAAAAATCCATATGTTTTGATAAATATGTACGAAAGTATCACTGTATTAATAAAATAGGCACAAAAATTCATCTTTTTTCTTAAACTCGGAATGAAATTCCTCTATTTATAAAAAAACGAAAAAAAAACTCATATTTTTTTTTGAAACTTTGTATGGAACTCCCTGTGTTAAACAAATATGCAAAAAAAAAAATTCTATTTTCTTAAATCTTGCACAAAACCCTATCGATTTTACAAATAAATATATTTTATTTAATGTCGTTAAAACTGTATGTAAGTTTTATGAAAAGAAATTCATAAGCATTCATATATATTATATATGTTTATATAGTAATTTATTTTTTGTTTATATATATGCTTATTATTTTGTAAATATTTTTATGATTCTTTTAAAATATGCATATTTTTTTATATATGTAATTGTTGCTTACTCAATATATCCGAAACTTGAAAAAATAATTTGATTCGGTCAATAAGCATGCATACATTAAAAGAAAAATTCTGAATAATATTCATAATCTATTTTTAAAAACACACTAAAAATTATTCACTTTAGATTCTGAATATTGTTCGTCTTAAAACTAAAAGAGAAATCATTACAGAAAAAAGAAAATAATATAGATGCAGAAAAATTAAAGAGCATATTGGACAATTGAGAAAGTTTTGTGTAGGATTTATAAAAACATATGTTTTTTTTGTCTAATTTGTTTAACAAGGGGATTTCGTGTAATGTTTCAAAAAAAAAAAGATGGGTTTTTTTGATTTGTTATATCATGAGAGATTTCATGCCAAGATTAAAAAACGGAGGGTTTTTTTTGTCTATTTTATTAACACAATGGAGTTTTCTTGCAGAGCGCTAACGTGTCTTTACTAAGAAACTAATCTAAATAGAAAAGAAATAGAAGGCCCCGCACGCGGGGGACAATTCCATTCTTTTAGCTGCTTCTGGTTTCCACGAAACCGGTTCATTTGATCCAAACGCTCATGTCTTGGCGGAGGCACGTGAATGCTTAGACCACCTACGCCAAGAGGACCTCCCGCCTTCATGAGAATGAAGATCTCATAAAGAGGGCTAAGGGGGAACTACTCCATGTTCTGAGAAATATTTACCATCCGAAAAGAGCAAAGCCGGAGTCTTTGTCTATAAAAATGCGTTGAGAAAGGGCAGATGTATAGAACCTTTCAACGAGATAGAGCTTTTTCAATTCTCTGAGAATGGAATCTATTCCAAACACATATGCCATGGTTCCTTACTTCGACAAGGTATAAATATCTAAATTTGATATTTTTAGATACTTTTTCAAACCTATTGCCGATACTAAGTAGTAGTCAAAAATTTGTATATATTTTTCATGATATTATGAATAGATCAAGTATATCACGACGAATTTCGCAGAAAAAATAGTGTCGTCCACAATAAAATCTGATAAAATATAATTTACCCAAGAAAATATTATAATCGGTGGACTAGATGTCTAAACTCAGGATACCTACCACATACATCCTTCCCAAAACATTCCGTACGCCCATTTGCACCAGCTTGTTCCATCTTTAACATTACACTCCCCAACTAATATAAACCCCTCCTTTAATTCTGCCCTCTATTTTCCCCTTTCCAATTGGTTCTGCTAAGTCTATCTCAATTATTGCTTAACGTACGTCATTGGTGTTTGAGTTGTGATTCCTTTTTGCCTATTGATTGAGACTTAGAGGTGATTATTTTTTTTATTTTGTTGATTGATGATTGTGCATTGAGTGATCTCCCTGTGTTTGTAGTGTTTGATTTCAATTTCGATTTAGAATTGCTCTGTTCTGAAGTTTTTGATTTTCCTAGATGATTCTTTTGTTTTATTTCTATTAATGTGCTTGGATGTGACGAGGGCAGCTTAAATGAATTTGGAAATCTCTAAATTCGTGTTTAGATTTTTTAAGACATATTTTTACAACAACAGTTTTTTATCTTCTGAGTTGTCCTTTTTTAGAATATCATGATCAAACGAATTGGTTTTGGAGACATCTAATTTATATACGGGGATGATGTCTGATTCTGCATGTTGTTGACACGGACAGTTATGCTGATTGATTTCAATTTTTTACATGGGAGGTTTTTTTGAAGTTTCTGATTCGTAGGGAATGAAATTAAAGTATAAATATCGGGTCTGTGTTTGGAGATTGAAGAGAGGGAAGGAATATTAATGTGTGCAAGTATAGTGTGTGTTGAATAACGATGGGAAATTGTATTATATCTTTTTACAGAGTGTTCTTTTCTTCTTTTTTCCGCAACTTGGTTCCAGGAGGATAAAAAAAATATTATTCGACTCCTTGAAAGTCAACCTTTATATTTCTATCTGAAAGCACCCTTTTTACTTCTGGAATTGTCGGTAGAAAAGTTTTATACTTGGTGGTTGCCTCTAAGCTAGTCTACATCAATGGGATAAGAACTTGCACTTCGGGTTTCCTTCTCTTAAGAATGATTTGCGAGTGCTTTGGCAAATAAGAAATTGAAGAAAGAAATATGGCTTGGAAGGTATTGAAGAAACATTTACATGGGCCTTTAATTGACAAAAAAGTTAATGCTGTGAACATTTTCATAGGTCGTGATTTCATTCCTTGGGCATCATGTGTATCTTGAAAGGATATTTATCAGTCATGGGTAACCAAACATTGTTGGTGATCATTTGAGTATATGTTGTTTTGAATATGATAAATATCGTAGTTGAAGTTATATTGTCAACACTAATCCCCTTTTACTATTGGATTGTGCACCTGTAAAATAAGAACTTTCCAAGTTCAGAAGCATAAACAAACTTGATCTTTGACTTCTGACTATTTGACGGATGTAACTCATCTGAAAATTTTGTGGTTGTGCATAAAATAGGATAACGGAATTTTTAGATTTGTCCATGAAGTATGCTCATTATTTGATGTTATATGCTGTTTTTTACCATTATGTATTTATTTGTTTTTGTAAAAAACTTTAGTAGTTGCATATTAAATTTGGTTTGGATGTAATTGAATTCTCTAGTGTGCCTTGGGATGTGTACTTTATGGCGTAAATATTTTTATTCTATTACCTTATTTCTACTACAAATGAATATGCAAGAATTGAATACGAAAACTTATAATCTCGACGTTATAAAAATTTTAGTGGATGGTCAACAGATACCTATCTCATTCTCTTCAAAGCTGGTGATATGTTGAGAGCTTACTTGTTGAGGTTGATATGCTACTTCTTAACTGAATAAGTCATTCTTTGTTTAGCTGGCAGGTGTTTAGGTCGAACATACTGGCTATAGATTTTGACATTGTTAATAAATAGAGCACTGCTGTTTGCGAGCTATAACAAAATAGGGAATATGTATGAGCCGGAATCAGATGCTACTCCATGGAGTTTTTTCAATGTGGACCAAATATTCAGTAATAATTACTATGGTGATGGCACTCGGCATGATTTAAAAATTTGTCATGAACAGTATATTAGAGATAGTCATTGTGATACAGAGTATGTCAGCATTGACAACGATGAGATTATTGCACGCTCTCTTTTCCAAGAAGAATTGTCACAGTTGTCAATTTCAGAATCTCCTGAATTATCACATTCTGGGGAAGAGCATTCACAAAACTCTAGTGTTGTCCCAAACTGGCATGACTCCTCAAATAACTATTATCTTGGTATGGTGTTACTCCTTTTGATCGCTATTTTTCTCCTATGCTGAAGTCCTGATGGTATCATTGCAAATGCTTGATAAAACCTGCAAAATGTTTAGGCCATGAGGGTGGCCCGAGTGAGAATGGTGATGTCGGCAGTATATGTTCCAGTCCTGGTGATAGATCTTGTGATGGTGATGACTCTTATTATAATTTGGAAATAGCAGATGAGTTTGAACTTGATGGAGAAGTCGAAAAGAGGTTGTACCAAATGTTACCTGTTCCTGTAAGTATAATTCCCCGAAGTCCTCTCTCATGTAGAAATCACCACTGTGTATATCACATTGGGATGACAGATCAAGGCCCTGAGCTGTTTTTTCCTAAATTATCAATCATTTTTTGGTCTTTGATCGTTTCCAGAAAACTTATAACTTTGAAGTACCAGCTGTCAATTTCTTGTTGATTTGTTTTCTTGGACAATATTTTAATTACTAGAACAAGTTACAATTGAAGGAAGTAAGTGTATGATTGATTTCATGCAGCATGTTCCTAGAATTAATGGAGAAATACCTTCAGTTGATGAAGCGACTTCTGACCATCAAAGGCTTATAGACAGGTACATCAGATCCCTATTGTTGTTTTGAATTGCTTTCTTATTCATATATATTTTCACCTTGGGAATGCTAGAATCCAACGCATATATCTTTCCTAACCTACCTAAGCTAAGGTTTCAGACGTGTAGAGAGTTGTGTTAGGCTCAGTCTTAAGAATCTGAGAAAGTTGCTTCTCATCAAGCTTTATTAAGCACCATGATGTCACCCCCGTTATCTTAATTTCTCCTTTCTTCTAACACTGAAATGTTGTTGATAACTAGATCACTCACATACTAGTTCAACCATGTTTTATGGTGTTTTTTTTTTCCATATTTCCTACACCAGATATTATGTGTTGGTTAATTAGTATGGTTGAGATGTGAACTTGAAGGTTGTGAATGTTTCAGGTTAAAGTTACATGACTTGATTGAGCACAAAGTTCAAGGAGATGGAAACTGTCAGGTTAGTTGATCTGTCTTTACCGTGATTCTATTTACTTGTAATGTTGTAGTCATATGACATTTTTCGGGTTGATTATGTCTCGTTTAAGGTGTAATCTTCCTTTTATGCGATCATAAAATTTGTTTGCGACTATACGTTTGCTTTAACATATTTATCTTTTACCTTTTACATATCTGTACCAAAAATTCAGTTGACCTTGTTATATTTATTTGTACTTTAACTTAACTCTGGTTCAGTTTTCTTCACTTTGCTACAGTTCCGTGCTTTATCAGATCAATTCTATCGAACCCCTGAGCACCACAAATTTGTGAGACAGCAAGTTGTCTGCCAGGTTCTTGTAGTTTTTTCTTTATGTTTCCCCATTTCCTTTCTCTGGTATTCTTTGAATCATTTATGTTATTTATCTAGATCTGATGGCTTGCTATGTGTTGATTTGGTATTGTCAGCTTAAAGCCCATCCAGAAATCTACGAGGGCTACGTTCCAATGGATTATGCTGAGTACCTGAAGAGAATATCGAAGTATGATTGAAAACTTTGTCTTCATTCATTGCGTAAAGTGTAAACTTCTTAATTCTTTTTATTAGGTGAACATTCTTGATCCTTACATTGCTTAATTAATAAATCAGGAGTGGAGAATGGGGTGATCATGTTACGCTGCAGGCTGCTGCGGATTCGGTATTGATTACCACACGTTAGCCATCACTGGCTTTTAAATATTTTTGGAATTTCTCTTTGAAAGAACATGTTCTGCTAGAACTGACCTGTAGCAATTTTCCTGTTGACAGTATGGTGTAAGAATTCTTGTAGTTACTTCATTCAAGGATACCTGCTACATCGAGATTCTTCCCCAGGACCAAAAGTCAAAACGAGGTTACTTTTAGGATTCTAAGTATTGCATGATATAATTTTTTAAATGATGATAAACGTTGGTAGATCTTGCGAATTATTCAATCATGGTCCGCATCCTAGTTAATGAAAAGTTCAGTTTCGCACTGATGTTATTCACTCTCCAATATATTTCATGCGATGCTAATTTCTATATCCTTTTTTTTTATAAGAGAAATATTGTTAATGGGGAGTCCAAGGGGTACTCCAACCCAATACAAAATAAAAATGCACATACATAGCATCTGAAAGGTAGGAAAGACTAATTGCTACCATCTCCAAACAAAACAAAATACCAAAAACTACTACTCTACGACGTAGCAGGAAGACTACCGTAATCTGATCTTGAAAAAGAACTCCAGTGGCATAAATGATAAGCACTTTACCCTGTGGTGATACAAATGGCATGCTAACTCCTCCTTCAGAAGAGAGCGGTGACTTTTTCTCAGAATCTACACCATATACGCTCTTGTGGCTTCCTCTACAAGAAATGATTCTCTTTACATGTGATTACTTGGTGAATACTGCCATCTTGTATTATCCCATTTAAGAATTTTTTCCTTTAGTCCTTGAAGACATCATATTCCCCACTCCTTGGAGGTACTCTGTCTGATGATTGGTGCTGTGTATCGTGTAGAAAATCTTGCCTTGCGAGAATAGTCCATGAGCTGTTCTTTATTTGGTCTGATTTCTCGGGTTATGGTAATGTGCTTCAACATCCTTTGCCAGTCATTAAACATTTTGGTCGTCTGGTGCAGTTGTACATTTGAGCTTCTGGGCTGAGGTGCATTACAATTCAATCTATCCTAAAGGAGGTAATTCTCTTTTTGTTTTTTCTCCTGATTTGATAGAATACCTCAAATTATAATGGGATAAATGATGATCTTTACTCTGTAAATCCTACAAATTGTTCGTTTGAAATATATTGACCTGAAAAGTAGCACCCGGGGGAAACTTTATGAGTTTCAGGGGTACTGAATCTGTTTGTCCCATATACTAGATCCACCCCGGCTCGTATTATTAAGCTTAATCCGTTGATATAGCTTCAGATGACTTTTTACCTTTCATGTCTGTATATGTAAATATACTAATTCCAGACAAATAATTATCATTGATCAGATTTGCCAACAGCTGATTTTAAGAGGAAGAAAAGGTGGTGGAACTTTCGAAATCAGCACTAGACATTAATCTTGTGAGTTGTATACTCCGATTCTTTATAGTTTCGCACCCTTGCTTCAGTTGTATAGATTTCGCATTGATGGTCATATTTATTTGTTATTTCGTAGTTTTTTCAATGCTATTATGCTATATTATTAAATCAGTTAGAAATCACTTTCTGAAACATGGTTTTATTTTTTATGTTAGTTGCTCCCCACTCCTCAAATTGCTAATTTTCAAATTTTGGTATTTTCTTGATACTTTGACCTTAAATTTTTTAATAAAATGAGTATAGGGATCAAATATAAAGTCTCAACCTGCAAGTCAAAGGCCATCATATTCAGACAAAAGAAATTCGGATAATGTTGAAGCTAGAAATAGGTCTTCAATTTGCTTATATGATCGGCAAAGCAAGGCTTGTAACCCGGATGGCGTGGAGATGCTATGCATTATCTGATCCAACATGGGAATAATGATCACATAAAACTACAAATGTATATTTGGATTTTTTTTTCTTTCCAAATCCCCTCTTCAGTTCCAAAAAATTTGAACCAAACCTGCATCTCTTCTCCGACAACATATTTTTCTTCCTTATAAATCTCCAACACAATCATAATTTTTTAATTCAACTTTTCATCATTTCTAAAACTATTATATTATATCATGTTCCGAGAAGTTATATTTTAAAATTTCATAACTATCTTGTATATTGAAAATATTATATATATATATATATATATATATAATAAATAATGTGACAATTACTTACACATATTCGTATATGAAATGTATCTACAGTAAAATTGTTTTCTTTGAAAAAATTATAACCAATATAGACATTCACCGATTTATTTCTCAATAAATATTTTAAAAAATATCCAAAAAACGCAGAAAACAAACTGAAAAAAGTAGTCCAAGTTTCACCTTCTAAAACCCATTGAATCGCCCTTTTGTCCCATCTCGTCCCGGGTTTCTGAATCCAACCCGATACTGCTGCGCCACCGTTCAAGCTGATCAGTCCAATGTTGAGGACTATGGATGATAATCTCATTAGAGTGGCTGATAACAAAATACTTCTCCCACGCATACATGCACTCAGACACAGGTTTCAAGAAATCATACGCTCTCTCAATTTGCTGGCATCACTTAGTCTAACTTGTTGGAGCAAGAGACTTGTTTGATGACAGCAAGAGTGTTTGCCACCATTATTGACTGGTTACAGTGGTTAGTCATTTATCCAAAGGAACCCACTATTACATCTCAATTTCACAGTTAAGTACCATGGAGGCTGCCGACAAGGGAAGCGTACACATTATCATCCGGCGTTAAACCTCTCTCTTTCATCTCATCAAACAACTCAAAAGCTTCATCGGATCTTCCCTCTTTTGACAACCCTGATATCAGTGCTGTGTAAGTCACCACGCTTGGAATCAAGTTTTTCGCTCGCATTGCTTTGAACAATTTCATAGCCTCATCGACCTTACCAACTATACATTCCCCGTGTATAAAAGATGTATACGTAAAAACATCTGGTGTTAGCCCCTTTTCTTCCATCTCCTTTTTTACCATATATGCGTCTCTGAGCTTTTCGTTCTTGCAATATCCATCAATCAAAGCATTATATGTCACTTCATTCGGTTTCTCCCCCATTTTTTCCATCTCAAGAAAAACATTCTTAGCTTCTTGAAACTTGCCTTGCTTGCTATATATATCAACTAAAGTAGTGTAGGCAACAGTATTTAGCGCGACACCTTTATCCACCATAGACAAAAGCAATCTCTTAGCTTCTTCAAGGTGGTACAATCTGCACAAGCCATTAGCAATCATGTTGTATACATATACATCAGCTTCAAGTCCTTTCCTCTCCATAATACCTTGCAGTCTCCAAGCCTCATCAATCATCCCTTGCCTACAATAACCATCTATCAGTGTATTGAAAATAACACGATTCATGTCTACTCCTTTCTTTTGCATATCTTTGAGCAACATTTCTGCTGCCTCCATTTTCCCCATTTTACACAACCCGTGTATCAAAGATCCGTACGTGTGGGAATTTGGGACAATGCCCTTCTCCACCATCTCATCAAACAATGCAAATGCCCTTTTCAAATCACCCAACTTACCATACAAACTCACCATCAAACTATACACATGAACATCGGCAGGCAGATCCTTGTCAGTCATTTCATCAAACAGTTTCTGTGCACCTTCAACCTTTCCAGATTTTGAACACTGGTGGATTAAAAGTGTATATGTAGCAACATTGAAATCCACCCCCGATTTATTCATTGCATCTAAGATTTCTTCAACACCCCTTGGATCCAATTTCTTGACATAAGCATCAATCAGAGTGTTAAAAGCATATGCATTTGGTTTAACACCTCTGTTAATCAAATCATCCATCAAATTTCTTGCTTTATCAACTTCATTTCTTTTACACAATCCATCAATCACAATTGTCATTGAATAAACTGTAATCTTCATATTATACTTCAACATCCTCTGAAAAAAATCATACAATAACTCAAATTGATTGCTTTTCTTGAAAACAACCAAATAAACCATGCAAGAACGTTCTTCAATCTGGAACCCATTATTTACCATGTACTCGAAAACCTCTAGACCCTCGTGAAACATTCCGTTATCAGCGTAAACCCTGAATAACATATCGAAAAACTTAGCTTTACTTTCGGCATTTTTGCAATTTGCACTCGCTAACAAAGCGATTTCCGAAAGTGGGCATCTGAGATCGTCAGCAAAAACAGCGGCATTCAATACATTCTTGGCCTCAGCAAATTTTCTAACTCGAAATAACCGTAAAATTAGAGTTATATGCGCTTCAAGACTCTGTTTTTGAGGATTTTCAGACAGGTTTTTCCGCACAAATTTGTAGAAACGGACGCCAGAGGAAGCTGTTGCTCGCGGGTTTGATGACACAAGGTTGGTTGTGCGGGAATTAATACGGAGGGATTTAGAGGTCGAATTAATCCGGGATTTGGCAATAGAATTGGCGGCTACTTCATTCGATTTTGAACAATAATTAGGGCTGAAAACTTGCTTCACAATGTGGTAAAATTTCTGACGAAACATGGAGAACCAACTCCGCAGTTCTGCAGTCAGGCCGATTTGATTTGATCCGGTTCACTCTGAAACCTACAATATCAGTTTCAAATTGAACCAAATCCAGAACCAAAATTAATCGGATGGAGTACGGAATCGGAAGCCGATTTGATCCTGTCACTTTTTTTTATTAAAAAAAAAAACTATTTTTTATATTTTTTTCCTTATAAATATAATTTGATTTCTACTTAGGGTGTAAACGAATCGAACTGGTTCGTAAACTTTTTGAGCCGGCTCGAAATATATTTGATTCGTATTCGAAATTTTCCAACTCGAGTCGACTCGAACATGTTCGAAGCTTTTTCGAGCCGAACTCAAACCCAAATTATTTTATTCGATAATCGCCAGACACTCACGAGCTTCAATATTTTATTAATATATTATTTTATATTAAATAAATATATTTTGAACTTTTCGAGCATTTATTTTCGAGCAATAGTTCGAATAGTTCGCAGCATGCTCGAACTTTTCGAGCTGAACTCGAGCTCGATCTTTACTTCGAGCCGAACTCGAGCAAAAAAATTTAAATTATTCGAACTTCGAATCGAGCTCGAGCTCGAATGTACCTATTTTAATCCGAATTCGAGCCTTAAAATTTCATTCATATTCGACTCGATTCGATTCGTCTACTTACCTATTAATCCTACTTAATTATCAAATTCTCAAACTCTACTATCAACCAAACCTCCAAATACCACTCCCAAATCTCCATGCTTCATATATCAATTCCACTTATTGAATTTATAATTAAAAATATTACCCATTTTAGAAATTATAATCATCTTATGTATAACTTGCACTTTTTTCCAAATTTATTTTTTTATTATATCTCCAATTACCTATAAATTCAAAAGCAATTTTGTATTTTTTTTTGAGAAATTATTATTTAATAATTGTAAATTATACACCTAAATTTGATATTTAATTTTTTAAGTACTTTGTTTAATAAATAGATTCTTTAAAATATATAGATTGAAAAAAAAAATTGATTAAATCCGATTCCAATCCAGTTCAATTCGGTTCTAGTTTTGATTTGGGTTACACTCCCGATCCTTGCAATCCGAAATTGATCTTAGTTCAGCATCTCAGGCTTCGAACCTGCTGCTGCAAACCCCGATACATTATCATAGCAAAAGATGAACAAAAATCCCTAGGCTTCTAATTTATCCTTGTGTGTTGATAAGTAAATGATCAAATTGCCACAATTCCTTTTGGCGGAGTTCAAAAATGCTATTAAAAAGCACAACTATACGCGAAAAATACACAACCCTTCGGAAAAAAAAAACCACTTTCCGCTTGTTGGACAGAACCACAGGCGCTAGGGCGCCACCAAGCAGGCGCTAGGAGCCTGGACAACCGCAACTATATGCGCAAGGTACACAACCCATCGGAAAAAACCACTTTCCGCGTGTTGGTCAGAACCACAGGCGCTAGGGCGCCTTACTGCCTGAACATTGTCCAGGCAATAGGCAGCCCCAGCGCTGCCACACTGCCCTGGTTTATCCCGTGCAGTGTTCTCTTATCTATACATATCAGATAACCAGACGTAATTATAAAAAAAGTAGACTGAAATTGAAAGACGATATTCCATCCAACAAATATGGAGACGAGCGCGAGAAAAAAACATAAAATGTAAACAAAACAAGGAGTACAATTTATTTAAATAGTCGCAAACATGCACGAAGAGATTCAATATCTTCTGTTATAGTGCTGAACTGCACCCATAACATCATAAGATGCAAGGCACTAATTCCATCACTACACAGCAGAATATGCAAGACATGGTAATGCACCATAAGACTATATTTGCATTACTTCTGCACATTTATAAAAGAGTCGGAAACCTAACCATAGAGGTCGTCTTCATCGGCAGCAGCACCGCTAGAAACTGTAAAAGGGTCGGTGCTAGCAGCACCAGCACTGTTCTCAGCAAACCTGAACTCTGTCCCAAATCCTCTAGATTGCTGCAACGTCTGAGCAAATGCCTGATACTTCCGAATGTCTGCATCACTGACGCTCCTACGTGCAAACTTCATTGATTCCTCGAAATGGGCTGCCTTGATCTCAGATACCTCGTCTTCACCATCTTCCTCCATGGCCTCCGGATTCTCACTTCTTCTCCTCTCCTTCTCAATATCCTTCAGACCAAGAAAATGCAGTTGAAAATTTCGTTTATTGATACTTGTAGAATACGAAGGTGGAATGTGAAAAATACTTACCTTCTCAATGTTCTCTCTGATGGCGTACTTGCAGGCACGCTGGCATATTTCAGTAATGTCAGCACCGCTGAAGCCTTGAGTGTATTGAGCTAGGGCTCTCAGGTCGACATCTTTTGATACTGGGGATTTTCGTAGGCAAGATTTGAAGATTTGATAGCGGGAATCACCATCAGGAAGAGGGATGTAAATCAATTGATCAAGGCGACCAGGGCGGAGAAGTGCAGGGTCGATTATATCAGGCCTATTGGTTGCACCGATAATGAAAACCGTTTTCTTGGCATTCATGCCATCCATTTCAGTCAGAAGTTGGTTCAATACTCGGTCAGCAGCACCACCTGCGTCTCCGACGCTACTTCCTCTCTGCGAGAAAAAAGGGAGACATTACTTTACAAAGAAAAAAAACCAAGCATAGCAACTATATATGCATATATGAGCCATGATATGCACCTGAGTCGCAATTGAGTCCAATTCATCGAAAAAGAGAACACAAGGAGCAGATTGACGAGCCTTATCAAAAATTTCTCTAACATTGGCTTCACTCTCTCCAAACCACATGGTGAGCAGTTCAGGACCCTTGACACTTATAAAGTTTGCTTGGCATTCATTAGCAATGGCCTTAGCCAGTAAAGTCTTCCCACACCCGGGAGGGCCATAGAAAAGAACACCCTTTGAAGGGGACATTCCGAACTTTTCAAATTTCTCGGGATGCTCCACAGGATACTGAACAGTCTACACAACAGATGATGTCAAAAGATCAGTCAAAGAGACCGTTCAAAACTCTCAATATAGAAAAAGTTTGTAAGCACACAAGAAGTTATAGTCCATAATGTTAAGAATAGGTACCTCTTGGAGCTCACGCTTGACATTTTCAAGGCCTCCGATATCCTCCCAGTTAACATTGGGAACTTCAACAACCTATAACATCCATGATGCATATTATTAGAAGTAGCATTAAAGAAAAAAAAACAAAGATCAAACAGAACAAACAAATTATGATATCAGCACTCACAGTTTCACGTAGAGCAGAAGGATTGCTGGTTCCAAGAGCAGTCTGGAAATGTTCGTTGGTGACAGCCATGGAGTTCAGAATCTCTGCATCAATGGAATCGTCTTCCAAGTCAATCACATCCATCTTCTCCCTGATGCATTGGAGGGCGGCCTCGGTGCACAGAGCAGCTAAATCAGCACCAACATACCCATGTGTGTCCTTGCCAATTCTTTCCAAATCAACCTGCAAAGGCAGATAAATTGACATCACAAGTCATGGTGTAAACCATGAATGGTTTTACTCAATCAAAAGCTCAAGTAATTTGAACTTACATCATCAGCAAGCTTCATATTCTTAGTGTGGATTCGAAGAACTTCCAGACGACCAACTTCATCAGGAACACCAATGTCTATTTCTCTATCAAATCTCCCAAACCTTCTCAAGGCAGGGTCAATGCTATTGGGACGGTTTGTAGCACCCATGACGATGACATGGGCACGTGACTTGAGGCCATCCATCAATGTCAAGAGTTGGGAAACAATTCTTCTCTCCACCTCCCCGTGGGTTTTCTCTCTTTTTGGAGCAATTGAGTCGATTTCATCAATGAATATGATTGAAGGTGCATTTTTCTCAGCTTCCTCAAATGCCTTTCTGAGATTGCTTTCGCTTTCTCCTGCCAATTTAGACATAATCTCTGGTCCATTAATACAGAAGAAGAAAGCACCAGTTTCATTGGCCACAGCTCGGGCTATTAAAGTCTTTCCAGATCCTGGAGGTCCATAAAGCAATATTCCTTTTGGAGGCTTGACACCAATGGCCTTGAAAAGCTGTGGGTGCCGTAGCGGCAGTTCTACCAACTCCCGAATCTGAGCCATCTGTTTACGAACACCACCTACATCATCATAGCCAACCTCATCCAATCGATCCTCATCCTCCCTTCTTATAGGTTCCCCTTCACAAAAGATCTCAGTATCAGGAGCAACAACACAGTACTCGGCAGGATCCGTCTCGATAACTTTGAACTCTACGCTTCGCATTCCTCCCCTTACAAGAAATAGGTCACCCTTCCTCACAGGTCGGTATGCCTCAAGGAAATAAGCTGCGCAACAAGAGAGAAAATGAATTTATCACCATTGAGTCGGTTCACATTCAACCATACCAATTATTCCATCTTCATTTTACCGATTAAGAAGTTTGTGTTTTTCACAGAATGTGTATTTCTTGGAGATCTTATAAGTGGGAGGTTTATTTAAAGTTAAATACAAGCACTAAATTAGAGTGAAACTAAACAAAAAGTCCCAGAAGTGTCAATCACAGGTGTCAGTGAGTGGCTTCAGTGGGTGAACTGTTTTGCATAGTCAAATTGCATACACATCCCACGCAAATTTTACTTCTTGGCTGAATTAAAAAAGCGATATGTCTGATTACTTTAACAATGATTAGTATCAACAGAGTTGAAGAATGAGCATCGCATAAACATTTAAAAACAATGAGGCAGTTTGACAGAAACACCTTACATTTCAGGTAAGAATCAAAAAGATTTCCAGTGACGCCTTCAATTGTGTCGTCCACGGGAAGAATGTGAACACGCTTCCCATACTTTACATCAGCACATTGATGCACCGAAACCACATCTCCAAGTCTAACCCTGAGGTTGCTTCTCACAACCTTGTTCATCCGGATCTTTGGTCCATCACACGCATCATCAGCAAGGGCAATGCAGATCGTATCCTTCCTTTTCTTGCCCTATACTTGGACATACACAAAAAATCACATAAGTAAACCCAACATACTCAAACTCTTAAATACATGAGAGAGATTAGCGGTAGAAAACGTCAAAAAAAGAAAAGAAAAGAAAATAAAAGAAAAAGAACAAATGTGAACAATACAACAATACAACAATCCTGAAACATCAGAACCACATCCATAACTCGAAATCTCACAAGCAGCGATCGCCCACCAGCCAGCCACCAGAAAAAAAGTTGAATTTTAAGTGTAACTTTGTAAAAATATATTAAACCCCTCTCATTTTTCTGGGTCGTCCCTGCCCACAACTCCTAAAAGAAAGCTACTTACAACATTGAATGCAAGAAATGTTAAAAAAAAAAAGGGGAAAATAAAACCTTGATCAAGATTGTGTCTCCACGGAAAAGCTGGAGTTTTTCCATCGTTTCAGGGTGAAGAGAGACCACAGAATTGTCATCGTTGATAGCTTCATCCACTATCAATCGATTGGCTGCCTTTTTCTTCTCCAAGATTGCAGTACTAAAATCTCTCTTTGTACCCTTACTGCACATCACATAACAAAAACCCCAAAAAATAAAAATCAGAGAAACCCACAAGAAAACATCAAAGGCCCAACAAGAGAGAAGAAGAACACGATGTTAAGGTCAATAGATACAGATACCTCTATCTACAAACAAGCAAGAAAATAAATCAAAGAATGTTCTCAAAAACTTACGAATCGGAGGATTCAGCCTGATTACTCATGGCGTTGTATAATACAAATCTGATTGAAAAAACAGGTTTGTTTTAATGGGTTTGTTAATGAAGCGAAAAATATATATGAATATGAATTAAGAAAGTGGGGGAAGATATATATAGTCAAGGGGGCGCTGTTTCTTGTTTGGAAAGAAACGGATAACAAATTTTTTTTTATATACTTCTTCTTGGACTGATGCTTGGGTTACCAAGATGGAAGATTAAACTTCCAACTTAGATTTTTGGGATAAAAATAGTAAATTTTCAGATTTAAAAAATTACTTTTTTCCATATATATATATATATAATATGGGGAAGGATTATATAATTTTTTTTGCATCAACTATGATTCGAACTCGAATATACAAAAAATAGACATGAGCTCTAATTCTTCCTCACTATATAAGAAGCTCACTTTTCCACATTTTAAATATCCCGTCCTTAATAATAAATGAGATAGATATAATCATTTGGGTAAATTATAAAAATTATCCCAATAAATAGTAGTCACTATAAAAGTAGTATTTAGTCATTATAAACAATATTCTCACACTTCTAGAATTAGACAATTTAATCTTAGATAATTATTTAACAAAAATTATCCCAAGAAACCGTTTTTAACAAAACGGTCTCAAGAACAAAGTTATATATGCCAGCACATGTTCGTTATGTGGTTTTGCGACCATTTTATTAAAAACAATTTTCGCGAGACTATATTTGTTTAGTCATAAAAAGTGGGGCTTATTTATAATCTATCCTAATTATTTTATAGACAATTTCTGTTTGCAATTGCTATTAATAATGTTACGTTCAAATATACAAGAGCGAGAAAAGTATGCGCATTGCGGAACCTTGTGTATTCTAGAATGTTCCACGTCCGTTTGAGAAGAATATTGGGCCCTATAGGACAAAACTAATAATATTGGGCTACCGGAAGATTGACGACAAAAAAATTTAAGAGAAGTGGGCTGTGAAAACGGCCCATTTACATTCCAGCTCTCAATGATAATAATACAAGGTCCACCCTTACGAAGTTGTGATGTGTATGAGAAGGTAACAATAAATTATAGCTTTGTGTGAGAAATTTTTTATATTCTATTTTTTTAAAAAAAACTGAAATTTAGTTATGGATAAAAACAAATTGATAAGACAAAATTACTCATAAACAAATTAAAATAAAAACTATAGTTTAAAAATAGAAACGAAATATTATAACCAGAAAAAATAGAGAAATGGAGTTATTTTGAGTTAAAAAGCTAATAAATCAGTCACCGACTCCCACACCCCTTTACATATACTGAGAATGATTTGACACACACTGAACATGTGTAAATATATTGTGTGATCCATTAAAAAATTTTGAGTTAATACTTTCAGTTGGTCATGAAGGGGTGAGCTTTGGCGCAATGATACGATTGTTACCATGTGATATTGAGGTCATGTGTTCAAGTCGCGAAAACAGCTTCTTATATTGCATGGGAAAACTGCGTACATTAGACCCAATGAACCCGACCACTACCGAACCCCACACATTATGAGAGCTTCGTGCACCGAGTTTGTCCTTTTTTTACTTTTAGTTGGTCATGAGTGAAATGAAACAATGTATCTTGTTTTGGAAAACTTTCAGAATAGAATGAAAATTTTAAATATAATTGTAAATAATTATATTTTTATTTAATTAGATATAAATCTCATTAATATTATCAAGAGACCAAAGTGAATGCTATATATTAATCTAACTTTTCCGTAAATTATGGTCATTTTATCCTATTGCAATTCTTTTCAAAGAGGAAAACAAGCTTAAAATACTAGCAAAGCTAGTTAGATGCATGAATTTTAGCCCTCAAATCCTCCACGAACAGCTCAAGATTCTTCTCCGAAGATCCACCATTATCCAAAGGATTCTGTAGGACAGTCTCGGTTTCTAGATATCCTCCCTGAATCCACCCGACTTTACATCAACCTCTTTATCTTTCTGGCAACCTCATCTCTTGTGACAGATTCTCCATCACAAAGATTAATCCCAGTCTTCCAATCATCAACCACCAATTTCCGATTCGTGGCTGATCATAAATCAGCGGATAACGTATCATTGGGACACCATGCCATATACTCTCCTGCACAGAATTCCACCCGCAATGCGTCAAAAATCCTTCAAATAAGGGTATGACAGTACGGAATTTAACTTTTTGCTCGAACCCGATATGGAGCACGTTTGTATCATCGGAATTTATGACGATATTTGTTCGTGTTATTACCGGGTTTGCGTTTGTGGTTGCTTCAAAAGAATCAAAACAGCGGGCGTTGGAAATGGGGACTGAAAATATCAATTAATTCTATCCTTGGATCTGTGTGTTGTATTGATTAATGCAATACTTTAAATCTGGATTCATACAAGATAAAAGAAGTCACTATGCGCTCCAAAGTGTTCACGAACAGATTCATTATTGCTACGCATAGAATCTTTATTTGTTGAATGAGTTCTTGAGCAACAAACGTTCAGGAACTGATTCCACAGTCAAAGTCTTGATAGGAATTTCCCAACACGCTCATTATAAACATTCACGAAAACCAAGCACCCAAAAATATATTAATAATTTATATATTTATATATAATAAGGAAATAAATATTTTGTTCTATCCTTCGAGGTGGGAAATAATCCTGCTAATTCTTTTTAACCAAGCACACAAAAATGTACTAGAAAAAAATTGTTATGATGGTACCTTGTCATCGTCATGTGTAACTGTAAAACAAATACAAATAAACACAATGCAAATATAATAGTAAACTCAAAAGGATATCGAGTCAAGTCTTAGATCTGCTGTTTCACAATCTACGTCACGGAGAGAAACCTCGGCATCGGCAAAGACCGGAAGGTGTTGACACTAATAATATGTCAACCCACCAACGCACAAAACTAAGAACCAGAAACCCAACTCCTCATCTCACTGTCCACTGAAACACCAAGCACACAGCAAGGTGAACACGGTCAGCAAGACCCACCCCCAACGCCTGAACTAGCCACACAAACAACTGGACAAGGAACACGAACGAAGCACACAGCAACAGACAAGGAGCACACGGCCAACACCCTTCTCCAGAACCACTCACCAACGTTAAACCACCACACAGACATAAACAATCGCCATCGGAATCACAAAGAAAAGAGGCAAGCGAAAACGAGCGAGTGGGAGAGATATCTGGAGAAAGAGGCGCACGTACTGAGGTTTTTGGAAGCATGAAGGAGGCTCTCGTAATCAGACTCTCAAAGGGAAAAAGAGGCTCACACTCTGATGGTTTTTTCTAGGAGGCGAACGAAATTGAGAGTCTGAGAGAAAGGAGGCGAGCAATTCAGACTTAGGGTTAAGTGGGGGATTAGTCTAGGTTAAACAAGGGATTAAAAGATTACGAGCTTAATTAATTGAGCCAAAATACCCAACAAAAATAATATCTTAATTGTTTTTAGATAAAGAACTCTTAATTTTTAGTTTATATTTTTTGTCAAATAAATTTTATCAAAATTAATGAAATTGACATGTTGGGATTCCAGAACTGAAGTGATAAATAAAATATATAAGAAATTTTATTGCACAGTTTTTTATTTAAAAAAAAAAAATACTATAAGTACTAAAGTCATTTAAAAAAAACAATATACTCACTATAAGTACTAAAACCATTAAAATAATCGCATTTTAGATGTAAATAATCTAACTATATGTGGGAAATCTCTCCTAGCTAAGGAATAGTATAGAATACGTGATTATGCTTTTTGAACGAACATAAATAAATTATGAAGAATATTTTTCTTAAATTAACTACGCTGTGTAGTTTTTCATTTTCTGTTAAAAGCCATAGATTTTCAAAAAAATTGTACTCTGACCTTTTCTCAAGCTTATCGGAAATGGATCCCAAGTCAAACAAAGGCCTGAAATTCTTTATAAAGACGGGCGTGCACGACCCCACATTTCAAAGTCCCACTATATATACTCGCATAAATTTTATTGATTTGGTAAAAAAATATATTTGACATGTTTGTTATCAACGATGACGGATATTATATTCCAGTAAATAAAATTTTACAAATAAAAAATAATTAATTAAAGTAACGGTTCATCGATAATGTCTCGCACATGTAGGTTGGTTTCCAGACATCGAACGTGGCAGATTAGGCGTCCATTCAACGTCGCCACAACGCCAAGTCTGCATGACATGGACAACCCATTATTTGTTGTTAAATTGTTTCATGCTTGCACAGTATTTTTTTTTTAAATTATTTTTTTTGGAGTTTTTTTTTTTAAATAGGATAATATGTTGGTCATAAAATGAAAACAATTGCTAATGACATATTTTGTTAACACAATGGGGTTTCGTGCATATTTACTATGATACAGATGGGTTTTTATGCTAATTTAAGTTATTAAAATGATATTTTTGAAATAATTATACCACAGCATGTGCTTCGAATTGTTTATTTAGATTTTAAATGGATGGCATTTTCTAAGTAGTCTATTTGCCCAAAAAAAAAAAAATTGAATTTGGTTGTAAATTTTTAATATATTTAAAAGGTCAAACAAGTTGATAAGAAAAGTCTATATTACAATGTGGAAAATATATAAATTTTAGATGTTTTCAATTAATTCGTCATAAATATTTTTTTGAACCATCAAATTATTTTCCCAATATGCAAAAAATAATAGCAATTATTATACATAATAAAGTATTACCAGAGTTCAGTTTCTAAGGTCAAATTAAAGCCTAGAGAAATTGTAAATCTTTAGATGGGTTTGAATTAAGGACAAAGTCAGTTCACTGGATATGAATATATCATCTTTCATCAATCGACATAAATTATATATTGCTAATTTTTTTATTGTTTTAAAAAATATTGATGCTTTCGTATTCGTGCAAACATGCACTATATATCTCAGACAAAGACTTGGAGGACAGTAGATTTGGTAGAAATTAAATTGAATAATTTTGGCATCGAGGTTAGGCCTCGGGGGGCACTCGTCTTGTCAAATATGTGGTGAGATCCAACCACCATCACGCCCGAACCACCACATGACAAACAATAAACAATTAACTAATGATGATTAAACTAATGAGAGAGTGATTTATTTAATATAACCGTAGACCTAAAGATTTAGGCCAGTTGGAGTATTTCTATGCATGGGCTTATCCAAAAACTACCATTCTTGAGCAATTTGTTAAATGGTCTAAATGTGGTTTTTTAAACTGATTGTACGGTTTAAAAATATTTGAATGACAAAGTATTATATTTAGGATAATGATATACATAATTTTATAATTGGTATTGGATATGCAAATAGATATAAGTTCCATTCAAATGTGTTCAAAAATTGATGAACACATTTCAAGTGATTGGGAAGAGGACCGGAATATGTTACTGAAAAACTATAGTAAGAAAAATATAGGCTGCCCACAACATGGAGGAGTTAGGATGAACAATAGGTCCATTTGTAGTCTAGATAATACATGAATGGTAGTTGGAATCAACAACTCTCTTAGATCTCTCATAAGTTCTCCTAGGGGATGAAACTGGTATTTATGAACAATTTGATGTACTCTCCTTTTAATCATTAAAGAGAATATGGCAAAAGAAGGTAAAAAAAATATCTATGAACCCGACCCCATTCATCATTTTCATCTAGTAGGAACTATAAGATCAAGCCAATAGCGCATTGGGCATCCAATGAGTCGTGAATATTGTTCATAGCATCAATTCAAAATTTTATGGTATGTTTTGAATATATGACAAGCATTGTGTAATCAATCACTTTGATATTTTCTATTGAATATTAGATTAATATATAAAAATAATTCAGACTACACGATAACATCAGTTGTAAAAGTAAAACGATCTTTCTAGAATTATATAACATGATTAGCACTTCAAATATTTTTATGAAAACATATCTTTAACATCATTAATTATTTATAAAAATAAGATATGGTCGTTAATAGACTACCAACAAAAATAAATTCAAAAGTCAATATGCCATTTATTATATTTTATTTTTTCAAATATATTTTGAAAAATCAATAATTAGTTATATGCTTAAATTAAAATATTTATATGAGATAATATGATCTAAATAACAAATTTACATAATTTATATTTTGGATTTTTTCATATTTTTTAATTAAAAGACATGTTAAAAACATTAAAGTTAATAATTGTAAGTCACACTTCCTTAATAGAGATAGATATATGGATAAAATTAAATGTCCAAAAATTATTATTCTCATATACACTTTTCATAAAAACACGTCACCCATTTATGACAATATACAGCAAAAAAATAGATCCTCGTCGGGTCGTCGCAGTGTTCACGTTTACATTACGAAGCATCCATTAGTGTTTTCATCACTAAACATTTGGTCGTTCACGTTTAAATAGGTGGGCGGAGGAGGAGGAGGAGGCGGCGGCGGACCAGTCATATACTGTACGACGTAACCGGTACCAGGATACCCTTGAATATTCTGGTATATCGGCAATCCATAATCTTGATTTGCCAAACTTCTGTTGTACATTGGCATGGCATAGTACGTGTGCGGGTTGTACCCTTGGAATTCCATCTTATTAACCTCTACCTTGGTTCCTCCGCCGCCGCTTTCCGACTTTGCCTTCTCGTCCCCTCCCCCGCCTTCCTTTTTCTCACCTACACCGCCTTCCTTTTCCTTGTCCTTCCTTTTCTTGTCTTCAGTTACCTTCTTGTCTCCGCCACCGGCGTCGTCTTTCTTGGCCGGAACAATCTCGACGGCTCTATTAAGCTTTTCTTTCAGAAGGGATACCAGCTCTTTCACGTTCATTGTCCCGTTCACGGTGACCAAATCTTTTTGTAAATCCGTTGTAACTGAATCAACCCCTGTTGTTCATGATACTATATTAATTCCACGGTAATAAATAATTTGCAAAAATGTGCTCATATTTGCATAAATTAAAAAATCAGTAGTAGAATTAGAGATGGACTCTCTAAGTATCAGGGATTTTTTACATGGAGTAAATAAACTTTGAGGAATAATTACTTCATTAAACAACGAAGATTAGGCGTAATTACATACTAACCATCGATGTTCTTCTTAATGAGCCGCTTAATCTTGTGTGCGCATCCATCACAATGCAATTTAATTTTCATCACCACGGTACTTACGGCAGCCTGGGCAATGATAGCCATGAAGGCAAAATTAATTAATTAATCAAAATTATCTGAAAATTTATTTTTTACTTTAGCCAAATTGCATTAAAGGAGTCGAAGTCAGCGGCGATCACAACAAATAGTTTAACTTCTAAACAATAATTAGTTTAATTATTTAAAAAACTTAGAATAATTAGCACAAAATTAAACACATTACAAATAATTTTAACATTATATAATATTTGTTAGTATTGACATAATTATTATTCAGTATATATATCCGGTATTATTATTACCTCTTTGGGTTTCTTATCATCACCCTTTTTCTCTTCAGCTTTCTTTTCCGACTTCTCATCGGTCTTCTTGTCACCCCCGGCGTCGGTTCCACCGTCTCCACCGCCCTTCTTGGGCTGAGGAGAGAGGAGCTCCACCTTCTTTTTGGTCTTATATTCAACTCTATCCCGGAGCCCCGCCGGGTCCACCTTACCAACCACCGTTAATTTGTTAGCTGCGCAGTCTGCCTTCACATTCTCCACACCTTCACAGTCAATCGGATGCAAGAATTTTTTTATAAATATTTATATAATAATTTCACGAATTTAAATAGAATTTGAGCGTAGACTGTAGAAAGTACCTTCGAAATGGCTGACGGAGCGTTTGACTTTCTTGGCGCACCCTTCGCAATGCAAATCCAGCTTCAGCACAGCGGTGGTGGGTCCGTCGGCCTTCTTCTCGCCTTCACTCTTCTTCTCATCTTTCTAGGAAAAGATTACCCCATAAAATATAGCAAAACGATGCAAAATAGAAGGTAAAGTAATTGAAAAATCTACTGATGATTGCCTAAGAATTGAAATTCAGAGGAAGATTAATTACCTCACCCATTTGATGTCGTGTTTTTTCTCTTATAATTTTACAGCGATCCGGCAATTTTATGTAGGATTAGACATATCATAAATAAAATATTGTAAATGGAAACAAGAAATGGTTCGGTTTGAATAGAGAAATGGAGGCAAGCAGAGGAATATATAAAATAGGTTGGCTGAGGGTTTTTTATGAAATCATGTGGGACCCTCTTGTGTAGTATTTGATATATTTTTTATATTTAGGAAAATTATTAGGTCACCGAATGTGTCGCTTGCCCCATTGTAATTTGGTGGGTTTTCAGTACTAAACCCATAATGGTAGCTACAAAACAGATATCCCAAATTTCCAATTAAATAATATTACAACACATAAACAGAAAAGATTAAATATTAAGGCTACGCTTGGTATAAAGGATGTGAGTATTAATGATTAGTGAATAGAGTGATAAAAATGGTGACTACAAAATGTATAATATTAAATGACAAATTAATGTTACATTTGGTGTGATTTTTATGTGAAGGATAAACATCATGATATATTTACAATATACCTAAAATACCCCTTATGAAACCAAGAATTCCAACCCTTTTGTCCAATTGTAGTCTTCTACACACTTCGATATCCGATCGCACAACACAATCATTTTGAAAACGTACAAAAAAAATGCATTCTTCTGTATCTTCTACATTAGATGAGGTTGGATATTACAATTGAAATTTTAAACGAAATTAATAGATTTTAATATAAAAACTGATTAAAAGAAGATATTAATTGACTGAAGAAACACAAAAGATAGGTTTACTCCATGGTATTAGCCATCTATACGAAGCAGCTTATACTCCCCAACATCGAACTTTCCCTATCGCTTCTACATTCAACGGCTTCCTCTCGACGTCTTTTGGAAAGAATGAAGAATGTTTCTACGTCTCCAATTTTGTTAGGGCAAAGGGTAATTTGGTAAAATTTGATAGTAGTCCTATGTACTGTATAATTCAGGTTAGCTAATACCGAGGAAATTAGTGGGACTACAAACCTTGTTTTTAACCCCCCTTTTCATGTGATTGAAGGAAATTGTTAGTTTGCTAAAAAAGGAACCAAACAAGGGATAAACTATGAATAACCTCCATAATCTACTCTAACCATGTCTACCAAACATGCCTAAGATTACATAACCATTACATGGTGGAATACTGGAATAAGTATTGGGTGTAAGCAGGGCGTAACCAAGATTTCAAAAGTGCTGAGCAAAAATTTCAAAATAGTTTTCAGATGGGCAAAATATAATATTTTTATTGTTTTAGATTTCACTGAAAAATAAATAATTGTATGGACAATACCTATATCATTTCAAAAATTTTTGCCGGACAAATTCCCACTTTTGCCATATGGGACATCCGCCCTTGGGTGTCAGTTAGAAACATATATATTTTTATATAACTTTGTACAATATATGGGTGTTTTATTCTAATTCAAAAAAACATATATTGTGGCTATTTTTTAAATTATTAAATATAAGAAAACTATGAAAAAAAATGTTGTGATGGTAATAAAATGCACACTATTTCATGATGTTTCGGCAACTGAAATATTGGAAAGTTTGATGCTACGTTAGAAACAGTGTCCTGAAAAGATATTACCAAAACATCAAAGTAACCTTGAGATAGCTATAACGATTATTACATTTGCAACTTGTATATGTATAGTTGTTTTAAAAATCAATTAGACCTATATATTTGTTCAACTATAAATACATATTAAAAAATGTGGCTCGAGGCGCCATTAAAGCCAGCCTAACCTAGTTACCAGGACGGTATAGGATAAGTGACATCTTATAAATTGTATTATTGTTGCATGATGCATGGATTCATTGGTGAATTGACTGAACCCACATGTGCTATCAACTCATACTACTCGTCGATATCTAGCTATTCGTGAGGGAAATATAGGATGCATGGTTGGGTGAGTGGGATTGTGGAATCGGATGCGTCCTTTGTAGTGAATGATATTTTTAGCCTGTCAGAATGTCATCCGGATGTTTATGTAACTGTCAGAATGTCATCCGGATGTTTATGTAATTAACTCCATCAGGCTATTTTGCAACAATGAATTGCTAACGCTTTAGTTCATATGTTAGTTTCTTGAGCAGTTACTTCAGGGTCTATTCATGATTTGGTGGACTCTTGTCCTTTATTTCTGAAAGATTATATATGTCTTGTAACAATTGTTTCTAAAAAATTATGAATAAAATTTGAAAATTAGCTTAAGATTGCATGTGAAATTTGTTGGATTTGGATAATTAAGATTTATTATTGTGCATCAAGTGAACCCTATTGAATTTTGATAATAAAGATTCATTCTTGAAAATTTGAAATTGGAATGCATGATAGACTTAGAGAAACCAGAGTTTGATTTCGTTTGTGGCTTCTTGTGGTGAAATTTGGCTGATTTTTCTTTATGTGCTGTGGAAATGGATTGTTAATCTTTAAAAATTGAAATGCTAGTATGACATGTGAACTCTTGAGATCTGAGGATGTCCCTAATTTCACTCAGAAATGTAGTGTAGCATGCTTTAGTTATCCGCTGTATTTTTTGATTGTGGTGTACGAGAAATACTAGAAAAGTGTCCTCGAATTGGACTGATCTGCATTCTCTTCATCCTCAAGGCTTCGAGGACACTTTTCTAGAAAAGTGTGCTTCGGGCAGGAGCCTTCGGGCAGGAGCCTTGGGCAGTGTCTTCGGGCAGTGTGTGTGTCTCCCCTTTTGGATACGATACCTTGGTTACCCGGTGACGACGTTGAAAGGAAACTCAGCTCGACCTGAGCCTTAATTCCTTACTCTTGTTTTGCATTTCAGTTTATAGTTTGTATTTGAAATTGTATACTGTGATTGCTTTGTTTCTTGATTGCAGGTTATCAATCGAGATTGAAAGCGGAACGAAATCCTTACATAATCATTTCATAATTTAAATTTAAAAAACTAAAACCAAATAAAAATTGCACATTATAATTATTAAGTCATTTTACAAGAAAAAAATGTATATGCATGCAACGCGTGCAGAATGGAGACTAGTATATATAAAAGAGTACCAGAGGTACTCCGAAAAATTACAATAAAAATCCAAACATAGCAGACCTTAAATTAAGATGATAATAAACATTATCTAGGTTCCGTGACCCAGTCAGAATATACATAATTGAATTTCACTTTACATCTATTCTTGATCTATATTGAATTAGATTCAAGAAATTGTCTTCCAAATCCTGAGGCCACCTGAAATTCTATTGTTCCTGTATAATCATAAATTCCAGATTATAGCCAACCAAATAGTAATCAAACACAATATCCTCTTATTTACATGACATTTTTTCCCTTTTCTTTTGCAGATCCTCAGGACACGTGGATTCTGGACGATTGTTCAGATTGATTGTTGATAAAATGGTTGGAAAATAGTTATTGGTGAATCTAAGAAAGTCAGATCAGGAATACAATATCTAACTTTTTTCTGGTTGACATTACTTGTTAACTGAGACTCTGAGAGGACCTCGTCTCTGGAATTTGCAAGGATAAAACTTTGAACTTTTATAGTACGTACATGAAATAAATCTAAATCATATAATAAAAACAAATAGATCACTCTTATGTACAATAACGCCGTTAAATATATACACAAAAGGAACTACCACCTATATTTGCATGCTTATCCGGCAGGTTGACATAAATAGTAGAGTCCACAAGTGTCATCAGCCCACCTGTGTGCTTGTTGCATCATCTTTAGCCGGGTACAACGTTCCGATGTACCCAACTCCAACTATGAAAACATCATCTGGTTGTAGAAGAAGTAATGAAGGGGAAGTGGTCATCGCCAAATAGCATGTTGTATATGGCACAACATGATAGATACATTCCTACTATAAGTTCCGATATGTAGATCTTGCTTTTAAAATGGACTGATGTGAGTTTTTTTGTTGAAGAATTACCGAGACAATATGTCATTTTCGTGTTTATCTTGTTCAAGGTTCTATTATTGCATCCTAAGAAAATTAAAGGGGATTTTTGTTATTGGTTTTGGTTTGAATCTGTAGAGGTTTATATGTGGCTTGATTTTGTTGATATAATGGCTTGCTATTATATTCATTCAACAGCCCATAGGTTACTGTAGATCGACTAGACCTTGATAAATTGCTTAATCGGACAGATTACTTTTATCTTATTCCCACTCGTAACCTCCTGGATGCGTTTCTATTGTGCCTTTACCTCATTGTGTTCCCCAGCTGTTCAAACAACCCATTCTTTCACCCGGTTGGCTTCAGGGGTGATTATTGATGCCTTGGATCTATGAATTCCAAAGAAACTTGCATTCTTTTATTGCTAAAAAAAAATATTTCACATGTATACAAATTGAATATTGTCTCTGTTATTGCAAGGATAAAACTTTAAACTTTTATAGTATAGATCACTCTTATGTACAATAACGCCGTGAATATATGCACAAAAGGAACTACCACCTATATTTGCATGCTATATCCGGCAGGTTGACATAAATAGTAGAGCCCACAAGTGTCATCAGCCCACCTGTGTGCTTGTTGCATCATCTTTAGCCGGGTACAACGTTCCGATGTACCCAACTCCAACTATGAAAACAGCATCTGGTTGTAGAAGAAGTAATGAAGGGGAAGTGGTCATCGCCAAATAGCATGTTGTATATGGCACAACATGATAGATACATTCCTACTATAAGTTCCGATATGTAGATCTTGCTTTTAAAATGGATTGATGTGAGTTTTTTTGTTGAAGAATTACCGAGACAATATGTCATTTTCGTGTTTATCTTGTTCAAGGTTCTATTATTGCATCCTAAGAAAATTAAAGGGGATTTTTGTTATTGGTTTTGGTTTGAATCTGTAGAGGTTTATATGTGGCTTGATTTTGTTGATTTAATGGCTTGCTATTATATTCATTCAACAGCCCATAGGTTACTGTAGATCGACTAGACCTTGATAAATTGCATAATCGGACAGATAACTTTTATCTTATTCCCACTCGTAACCTCCTGGATGCGTTTCTATTGTGCCTTTACCTCATTGTGTTCCCCAGCTGTTCAAACAACCCATTCTTTCACCCGGTTGGCTTCACGGGTGATTATTGATGCCTTGGATCTATGAATTCCAAAGAAACTTGCATTCTTTTATTGCTAAAAAAAAATATTTCACATGTATACAAATTGAATATTGTCTCTGTTATTGCATAAAACTTTAAACTTTTATAGTATAGATCACTCTTATGTACAATAACGCCGTGAATATATGCACAAAAGGAACTACCACCTATATTTGCATGCTATATCCGGCAGGTTGACATAAATAGTAGAGCCCACAAGTGTCATCAGCCCACCTGTGTGCTTGTTGCATCATCTTTAGCCGGGTACAACGTTCCGATGTACCCAACTCCAACTATGAAAACATCATCTGGTTGTATAAGAAGTAATGAAGGGGAAGTGGTCATCGCCAAATAGCATGTTGTATATGGCACAACATGATAGATACATTCCTACTATAAGTTCCGATATGTAGATCTTGCTTTTAAAATGGATTGATGTGAGTTTTTTTGTTGAAGAATTACCGAGACAATATGTCATTTTCGTGTTTATCTTGTTCAAGGTTCTATTATTGCATCCTAAGAAAATTAAAGGGGATTTTTGTTATTGGTTTTGGTTTGAATCTGTAGAGGTTTATATGTGGCTTGATTTTGTTGATATAATGGCTTGCTATTATATTCATTCAACAGCCCTTAGGTTACTGTAGATCGATTAGACCTTGATAAATTGCTTAATCGGACAGATTACCTTTATCTTATTCCCACTCGTAACCTCCTGGATGCGTTTCTATTGTGCCTTTACCTCATTGTGTTCCCCAGCTGTTCAAACAACCCATTCTTTCACCCGGTTGGCTTCAAGGGTGATTATTGCTGCCTTGGATCTATGAATTCCAAAGAAACTTGCATTCTTTTATTGCTAAAAAAAAATATTTCACATGTATACAAATTGAATATTGTCTCTGTTATTGCAAGGATAAAACTTTAAACTTTTATAGTATAGATCACTCTTATGTACAATAACGCCGTGAATATATACACAAAAGAAACAACCACCTATATTTGCATGCTATATCCGGCAGGTTGACATAAATAGTAGAGCCCACAAGTGTCATCAGCCCACCTGTGTGCTTGTTGCATCATCTTTAGCCGGGTACAACGTTCCGATGTACCCAACTCCAACTATGAAAACAGCATCCGATTGTAGAAGAAGTAATGAAGGGGAAGTGGTCATCGCCAAATAGCATGTTGTATATGGCACAACATGATAGATACATTCCTACTATAAGTTTCGATATGTAGATCTTGCTTTTAAAATGGATTGATGTGAGTTTTTTTGTTGAAGAATTACCGAGACAATATGTCTTTTTCGTGTTTATCTTGTTCAAGGTTCTATTATTGCATCCTAAGAAAATTAAAGGGGATTTTTGTTATTGGTTTTGGTTTGAATCTATAGAGGTTTATATGTGGCTTGATTTTGTTGATATAATGGCTTGCTATTATATTCATTCAACAGCCCTTAGGTTACTGTAGATCGACTAGACCTTGATAAATTGCTTAATCGGACAGATTACCTTTATCTTATTCCCACTCGTAACCTCCTCGATGCGTTTCTATTGTGCCTTTACCTCATTGTGTTCCCCAGCTGTTCAAACAACCCATTCTGTCACCCGGTTGGCTTCAAGGGTGATTATTGCTGCCTTGGATCTATGAATTCCAAAGAAACTTGCATTCTTTTGTAATTAGGAACATAAAAGAAAATATTTCACATGTATACAAATTGAGTATTGTCTCTGTTATTGCATTGTGTCATCCATAGTGTCAAGTTGTTTATGTATCAGTGATGCTGCAACCTTCTCCTGTGACAAGCAATAAGATTAATGTTGTTACTTACGTGCATACTGCTAAATTGCTAATTATTTGGTAGTATTGAATAAATCAAGATGTGCAGTTTAGTAATACAAGTAAAACATTTCAATTATACGGTAACGTAATTATCTCACAGAAAAAAAAAAACACATTAAAGTAACTGAATTATTGATTAATTTAGTTAACAATGCCCAAAGAGTTCTTGTAATAAATGGATTCTTATCATACGTTTTCCATTTTGAATTTTGATCCAGAGCTCAAATTAACCAACATACGAATTCTTTCTTATTAAAACTTGATATATACACATCTCCTGTTAGCCTTTATTGCATTTGTTTGACATTTATTAAAGCTAACTCCCTTGAGGTTTCTCAATACTCTTATCTTATATGAAAATCTTGCTATTCAAGGGGTTTTTGCAAATTTTCATACTTATGTGCTCAATTTCTGCACATGATTCGTGTAATATTGCCTCCAAATGACGTCCACTTTCGACTGCTATATATACAACACATCCTTGATAAATTAAACACACTTTTACATAAATAAAACACAATATATTGTGAGAAATCAAGATCAAAAATGCATCATGCATCATACTCATATCTTGTTCTAAAGGAAATTATTTGTGGTTGTAATATCCTTGTCCCACATTGATTGTGGATGAAAATTTAAAGTGGTTTATAAAGGCTTACAATGGACTATTATAGCAACTTGGGTTAACCATTTTCGTAGAGCGAGGACGAATATGAAGTAGTTGCTATAGGAGCCCATGGTACAGTCGTGCTAGCGCAGGCCCAGGCCTGGGGTGTGACAGAATGGTATCAAAGCCGGTCACCGACAGAAAACACCGGGAGATAAATGCTATGCGGGGCAAAGTGCTACGTGCGTGGGAGCCACCTCTTGAGCCTAAAGGGGCAAAGTGCTACACGACGGGGGTCACCTATTGAACCTGCGGGGCAAAGTGCCACGTGCGTGGGAGCCACCTCTTGAACCTACGGGGCAAAGTGCTACATGACGGGAGCCACCTCTTGAACCTGTAGGAGCCACCTCTAGATTCTCGGTGCCAGTGGATCGATGAGTTAGTTCGCGACGAGGACGTCGCTTTCTAAATGATGGGTGATTGCAATACCCTTGTCCCACATTGGTTGTGGATGAAAATTTAAAGTGGTTTATAAATGCTTACAATGGACTACTATAGCAACTTGGGTAAACCATTTTCGTAGAGCGAGGACGGATACGAAGTAGTTGCTATAGGAGCCCATTGTGCAGTCGCGTTTGCACGGGCCCGGGCCCGGGGCGTGACAGCACATGTCACGGTCGTGGGTATGCATGTTTTTTCTGTAAGACTTTTAAGAGTATACCCAGTAGAAAATACATGAAAATGAATTTTAAGAGTATACTTGATCAACGAATTGTACCCATAAAATACATGAAAAGATATACATATTATCGATTGTAGCATGTGAGACGCATGTAAGAGAATTCATAGACATAATACAATGCTTAAAATTATTCAAGGGGTTAAGTGCATGTTTTAAAAGATTATGATGTGAAGTGCTAAAAGGGGGTGAACGTTGGGGGTTGTCTACTTTTTACCCAAATATAAAATAAAATAAAATATATACATAAAATAAACTCTTGCACAATATATATATATATATATATATTATTTATTTATCCTTTCAAGCATATACGTGTCTGGTGCCGCCTTGATCTCCGCCACCAATGTAATAAAGCGTCTTATTTACTCTGGAAAACATGTGGCCTCTGACTCACTTTCATTTCCCTTTCCTTTCTCCACCCCTCTGCGGATCGTCACCAAGATTCCTCTCATTCCATTTTATCGAGATTCATTTCTCGTCTTATAATTTCCCCACATCCTCATACGAACATATAAACCAAGTGTCGACGATGGCGGAATCGTCCACCCTTTGTATTTCATCTTTTTCTTCATCTGTTCCTTTCTGTAGCGAACCCATGTCCTTGACCTTCTCCTTTCATTCCACTTCTCTCCCACTTCGAAAATTTCCTTTCCAAATCCATCGCCATCAATCGTCACCACGCCGCTTCATCGCCAGGGCATCTGGGTCGGGGTATTTTCAAGACGATGACGATTCCTTTGGATTGTACCCCTGGCAGAATTCTGACACCGCTTATTCATGTTCCCCCGATTTTTTACCTCTTGATCCATGAATTTTTTAATTTTTTTTAAATCCGATTCAGCATGTGCTTTTTATATCTTGTAATTTATATAACATGTGGAATGAGGATTTGATTGACATGGCAATTTGATTTCATGTGTTGGATTGAAAATAGGGTCGTAAATGTGACGGGACTTGTTTATTATTTATGGGGTTTTTTTGGATTTGTGTGTTTTTATTGGCAGCGATTCAGTGGATCCCGGAGGAGAGAGTTACTTTATTTACTGCCGATGGGCTGATCCAAATTGGCGGAAAACTTGTCCCGCGCCGAGTTTCTTCTTCCGATGTATGTTTCGTGTGCTTGAACTGTTCAATTTTACTTGTGGTCCAGTTGTTGATTGAATCGTCATCAAATTTTGACTCGTTCAGATACCTGTTTTGGAAAGAAAATGAGAATTTGGGGGAAGCGTGCTATAAGTATTTTATTAATACGTTCTTATTACGTGATTGCTAAAAATACAATAGTTTGTTTAATGTGTACATACTAAAATCTACAACAGACATATTGATCTAACATTTCGAATGATTAAGAAGATCCTTACTATTTCCGTCTGACTAAATTCGAGTAATATATTTATAAGAGTTAGGGTAATAAGTCTTCCAACAATAATGAATTTATATTTTGTGGCATTTTGTCTTGATGTTTTTACCACCATAACAGAGTTCTTAGCTTTGAACATTTGTTTAACGACTAATTTCAATACCAATTTGGCTCTCTATATTTTGCTTTCTATGATTTCCATAGTAGTACATTATCTCATTGCTCTGTGGTCGTACATTCATGTTTGGCTCAAAAGTATTCTTTCACTATCGATTTACCCTAGTTAGGATTCTGTTTTTAAAAAGTTAGAGATCCTTTTGCTCTGAATTTGTTTAGTTGGTTTAGTTCTATTCTTTTCCCTTGTTTTGAAGTAATTTTATATGTTTGTTTAGTTTGCAGAATAACGGCAAGAATGACAAGTATTGCTTCTTCTTTTACACGATCCATTAGTGGTAGTTCATGATGTACTCGATTAAATATGACATCTGCAATGTAATAGCTTCTTGGAGGCTATACTGAAATTTCTAGGCAACAACTTACTTTTTTTCCGAATATTTATTTATTTATTTTTATACAACTCTATTTCTATGTATGCTCTTGGCACGCAGAAGAAGCAAGGGAAGGCGAAATTATCTCAAAGGTCCCAGCAGTTTCAAGAGAGTAACTACATGGATCCAAACCAAAGCCTCTGCCTTGGTGCTTTATTTGATATAGCGGCAACAAATGTATATCTTTTCCCCTTTACTTGGCAAATTTTGTTGTTTCAGTAACTTTCTGTTAACTTTTTTCAGCAACTTTCTGTTGACTTTTTTCAGCAACTTTCTGTTTACTTTCTTTCAGCAACTTTCTGTTAACTTGTGAGAAGTGATCAATGTTAGGGACTTGATGTGGGTAGACGCCTTTGTATTCTTGGGTTTTGCCGTTCAGTTGAGATGCTTTGTGATGTTGTGGAAGATACTGTTTTGGAGCATGGTGGGGAGGTACTTGTTCTATGCTTTGATTCATATCTGTAAATATATGATTGAATATATGAAATGGGCGACTTACTGCAACACTTGGACAAACATATCATACCCTCTGATGATGAGACTTCGAGTAGGTAACTGAGCTCATTTTCTTGGCTAATGATGAATTGTTTGCAAAATTTGGTTCCTATAATATTCCCTCCGGGTTGTTTCATCCTTCCTTGATTCAAATCATGTAACTGTGTATTTTAATTAACATTTTCAGTGGCGAATCCAATAATCTTGTGATGACGAGTGATTCAGTGTTCGACAAAACAACCACACAATTTTTTTTTCAGTTTAAGGGGTGCGACTAATTGTGTTTTGTTGAAACTCAGGTTGTGACGGCGAAAAAAGCTAGCAGAGAAGGGCTGCATGAAAAGCTAACAATGACGGTTGCGGTGCCATTGCTATGGGGAGTGCCTCCAGCATCAGAGACTCTTCGTATTGCAGTCAGGAGCGGAGGCGGGATTGTGGACAAGGTCTTTTGGCAATGGGATTTCCTATAAATAACTAAACTACCAACTCTCAACTTCTAACCATTGTTACCGCTTCTGTAAATACTTTGTCGTTGTTATTTTTTTGTAATTTTATGTACAAAATTATCTATATTTGCACACATAACCCATGCATTTGTTAATATAGATTCTCTCTACCTTTATTTGGTAGACTACTTCATTTTTCGGGTGAATCAGATTTTGTTTATTAGTGTTAACGTGTTTGGTTTTTCAGTTTGTGAAACAAGGCTAACATTTGAAGCACTTTAGGTAAAAATTTACTTAATGATTTAACGTATTCAGTAATGGGAGTACAAGTGTATAGAGATCATTACAGTAGATGCAACTAGACGTCCAAGATATTCCTTCAAAATTCAGGAAAAGAAAGTCCATTTATGGGGAACGATATGCATGAAATAACACCTTTTTCAGAATAAATTCGGCTTCTTCGACGCCATACGAGGTAGTACCCTTTTGGATATGGCAAGATCGTTAATTGGTTTAGTATGTCTTCCTTTCCATTCAGTTGGACCTCATTCATTTCTTGTTTAAATAACGCATTACGGTTTTATGCTTTTTAAAAAAACATAAGCAATTACATTTATTTTATCCGAACATATCCTAACGTTTGATTCCATCTTGTCTGTAAAATTTCCGGTGAAGAAAATAGAATCGTGTCACCTTTATTGCCTAATACCTATCCCACATTTTCCCATCAACTCTCGAAACTTGTCAAAATCCCAAAAGATGAAAATGAAAAATCTAATAAATAAAGAGAGAATAGATTGCGGTTTCCTTGTTCGATAATGGCTGTGGTAAATGCCTCCTTTGTCTCTTTTACACCACAGTCATCTTCTTCTCCTATGCTTCTCAATTCAAATTTCTCCACTTTCCCATCAAATTTTTCTTCCCGACCACTCTCTGCCGCTGTAAAACGAAGGATTTTTCTGGATTCCCTTTCTGCTATCAACGACAAGAGCGGTGTTTGTGAAACTGTAGAGTCCACTGAAAGCCTATTGTATTCTTTCTCCCCTCTGCCTTTGCTGGGTTTAGCTGCTCTTCCAGGAGGTAATGCTGCTACATCTACGTTTGCGAAATAATTTCATTGTTGATTTAACATACTTGTTTTTGTGTGTGTTAGAAAAAGTCGAGTAAATTTTTTATTAGATTTCTTTAGACAGATTAATACTAGGTTTAGCCTTGTAATACAGCCATGACGTTTAATTCGTTTCAAGATTATCTTACTGAAAGCTATTGACCAATTCTCAGCCTTCTTATATCTTGAAAAATGAAAGCTGTATCATTGCTCAAGATTTTTATCATCTGTATGTAGAAAAGGAACTCGCTTTGATCAAAATCTATCGATTTCCCTTGGCGAATATCATCTCAAGGAGATTGACTAACGGAACAAAAAAATTAACAATAATAAAACTACAACAGTGATTTATCCTTTGATGTTCACCAGTTCTTTCGTCGGTTACAAGTTTGAAGGGAGAATTTTTGGTTGATCCATATTTCTTAGTACAGCAAAAATCATTCCATACGTATGAACTTACATTAATCTTGTTTTTGGTCATTATTTCTAAGCTGAAACTGTGACTTCTATCCTCGGCCCTTTTGTTGAACTTGTGAAGTCATGGAACCTTCCCGACTGGCTAATCCATTGGGGTCACCCTGGTAACATGGTACCTTCCTTTTTCTCTGGTTTCAAAACTCTGCTGTGCAATATCTTGAATAGTTGTAACTGTAGAATTCTATCAAAAGCAAGAAAATATTATTTTCACGATCGAAAATTTGACAGCACACTCAAACTCGTAAATGAATAGAGTTTAATAGGCAATGAAAGTTGGAATCATATTCTTGAATGACTCTTTACTTGTCTCTTTATAGTGCACTTCACATACTAATGTAGGCTGTTGTGCTGTTTGCCATGGGAGGATATGGGACGTACTTGGGATTTCGTATTCGTTTCTCAGAAGATGCGGTAATATGCTAATATATATAACTAAATAATAGCAATTCTCTTCATTTATCTATTTACCATTAGTTTGGATTCAAGTTTCGTAATGCTTATTCAGGAAGAGAAGGCCAAGGCCAAAGCTTTTCATCCTAAACTTCTTGGAGGAATGTTCTTCTTCTTTGCTTTTGGAGCTATTGGTGGAATCACATCTCTTCTCACTTCAGATAAATCCATTTTTGAAAGGTATTAATTAATTGGCCAATCCATTCATTAATTTGCTGGAGCCTCTTATTTGATTGTCGAGCATCTTGCATGTTCAGAAAGTGGTACCTTCTACTCGCAAAAGTTTAATTTGCAAATGCATTGCCTGCACGGAGAAGTAAGTGTAATAGAGAGGGTAATCCACAAGAATCGCCTGAATCTGAGGTAAAATATAACAAATGTTCCAGTGGGTTCTCTCAGTTCCAACGCTCAATAATGAAATCAAGGAATAAGTTTCAATCTGTCCAACTAATATGTCACGTCCATTTGCCAAAGGGAGAAGAAATAATCTCACGAAGTTCCAATCCTCATAAGATGGTAAAAAGTTGAGCTCGAGCCTCAATATAATCCCAAAACGACAGAATAACATATGCATTATGATCTCGAATAATACAACAGAAACTAAAAAACTATAAAATATTGCAGATTAATTTATGACTTGGTTTCTTTAATCACTTTGAATTCTGCAGTCCTCATGCTGTGACAGGTTTCATAGGGCTCAGTCTTCTGACTGTCCAGACAATATTGCCAGCATTGTTTGAGGTAAAACCAAGATGTAATTACATTTATTTTTTTATTATTAATTTTCAAGATTCATGTTTTCTTGGTCATACATAGTATGTATGATTCTGGGATTTGTTTGTTGTATAGGGGAATCCGGGATTACGCAATTTTCATGGAATATTGGGTAGTGGGATTATGACATTATTCCTAGTTCATGCAGCCCTTGGGCTTCAACTTGGCCTCAGTTACTAATTCCTTGCGATCAAAGGCCTCTTTGTTAGGAGATTCACTTTTTTGTTCTTTTTACTCAAATTATTTATAGTTTACGCACTCGATAGAGATGGACAATATATTGCGTGGAACTGTATCTTAAAAATACTACAAACTTTTTCATATTAATTTTGGAATTTGGATCTATATTTTCAACCAATTTCCCTTTGAAGGGTAGGAGAATTGTTATCCGGATCCCAACGTAACCTGAACTCCTAGTATAAACAAGCATGTTAGAACAAGAAATTTGACCTACTTCTCTTGCAATCTAACTAACTTAGCACCGCAGACTCATCCATTCCACGTACACTTCACATTTGAATTTAAAATATTTTTGTTTTTTTTTCCAATTTCTTGACGACTTTAGGATTGATTGTGTATCATGGTTGATGAGGAGGAGTGGAACTATATTTAAAGATTCATACAAGTACTATTTCACATATACTTAAAAACTAGATAATATATATTTATCTATAAAAATCAATCTCTCACTTTATTTTTAATAAATAATTATGATAAAATTTACAATGATTAAATCGATTCATTTATATATTGACTTTCTTTCACTAAATATTATCCATTGAATTTAATCTCATGGATTTATCTTAATCTACTTAAAACTAATAATTATTTAATTTTGGATTTTATATAAAGTAAATATAGGTGCTCAAAATTGATTTATATTTTTATTAATTAATTTTATTAAAATAATAGAAACAAATTATAATTTATTTATTTTCTTTTATGGACCTAAACATTATCCTCATCATCAATAATTTCCAAAAGGTCAAATATATTTGGCATCAATAATCATTCTTTTATCCCCACTCTGGTCCTCTGATCTCTCCTCCACAAATCTCTGTATCTATCTATATATATATATATAATATCATCTGTATATATCTATATATATTCACGCTTCTTTTTTCTGTCCTTCCCGAATCATTTGTCCGCTTCGTCGCCGGAATGTTTCCATCCCCCGCGCCGGTATCCGCTTCGCCTTACATTTGCTTCCTCCGGCTTCTATTGTAGATCCGTTGACTCGTTTATTTATTCCATATAATTAACACTTTTACTTCTTTTGATCTCCTTTTTTTTTCCTGTCATTATTAATTAATGTTGAATATTGTGCGCGTTATTAACTGTACTTTTGAGTTTTTAAATATGGATACGTGCGAATGTTTTGTATGGGGTTAGGGTTTTGATTATGAATCGTGAGGGCGAGAATGTTTAATAAGATAATGAAGAGGGGCCACCGCAAGGTGGCCAAATCGGATGCTGATTATGGTAATATGGTACCAAATTGGAGCTCTGGATCCGTTTCTACGTCTGATGTTGTCATCAACCATGCTTCTCGAAGCGGGGCAGTTTCAAATTCACATCAGCCTCAGCATGTAGCTTCTGCTGCAGTTGTGCCTCCTCCTCCTCCTCCTCCTTATACGGGTACCATTGAGAATCTACCTATGTTTAGGGATGTTCCGGTTGCCGAGCGTCAGAAATTGTTTCTGCGGAAACTCCAAATCTGCTGCTTCTGTTTTGATTTCTCAGAGAGCTTAAAGATGCTGAGGGAAAAGGAGATTAAAAGGCAAACTCTTGCGGAGCTCGTTGATTTTATTCAATCTGGATCAGGTAAAATAACTGAATCTAATCAAGAGGAAATGGTTAAAATGATCTCTGTGAATATATTCCGTTGCTTGCCCCCGGCCTCCCATGAGAATACGGGATCTGAGACTACGGACCCTGAAGAGGAGGATCCGTATCTTGAGCCTTCTTGGCCGCATTTACAACTAGTTTATGAGCTGCTCCTGCGCTATGTGGTTTCTTCGGATACTGATACAAAAATTGCCAAGCGCTACATTGATCATTCCTTTGTTTTGAAGTTGCTCGAGTTGTTCGATTCTGAAGATCCGAGGGAGAGGGAGTATTTGAAAACGATTCTGCATAGAATATATGGGAAATTCATGGTACATAGGCCCTTTATTAGAAAGGCAATAAATTATATCTTCTACAGGTTTATGTATGAGACAGAGAGGCACAGTGGGATTGCCGAACTTTTGGAGATACTTGGGAGTATAATTAATGGGTTTGCCTTGCCAATGAAGGAGGAGCACAAGTTGTTTTTAGTTCGGGCTTTGATACCACTCCACAAACCTAAGCCCTTAGCATTGTATCATCAGCAATTGTTGTATTGCATCACGCAGTTTGTGGAAAAAGACTATAAGTTGGCAGATACCGTGATTAGGGGCTTACTGAAATATTGGCCAGTCACCAACTGCCAAAAGGAGGTTCTCTTTCTAGGGGAACTCGAAGAAGTGCTGGAGGCAACACAGGCAGCAGAATTTCAGCGCTGTATGGTCCCTCTTTTCCGACAGATTGCTCGTTGCCTCAACAGCTCCCATTTTCAGGTGCTAGAAATTTACTGAGATTATTGTATTGTGGTCGATTGCGCGGCGCTCTCAGTCAAGTTTTATGTTATGTATGTTCTTTTATTTGTATGCTGTATAATTTTTTAGTTTGTTTTCGTCGGTAGCTTGTTTAATGCTTCTGAAAGTTGATTAATGGTTTCGGTGGAATGTTTATTACAATAACCTTAACTATCGATTTTATATTGTTAGAGTATATTATTAGCATCTATGATGTGTTTATTTTGTTCTGATCCTTTTTGATGTTCTAAAAACTGAATTGATTTTTTAAGAGGGATGTCATACTTTTTGTAGTTTTTTTTCGTACTTGTACTCTCTCTTACCACATGCATTACACAAATGATGGAATTTCAAATCAAATAGTCCTCCTCTTTTCCTGATTTAAACAATCTAGTTTTATCAAATTAAGCCTACCTCAATTCATTGGGATTAAAGGCTTAGTTGTTGTTGTTGTTGTTGTTGTTGTAAGATTTCTTGAGGGAGGTGTTAACTAGTTAATTATTTTGTAGAAAAATGTTCTCACTGATTGGGAACATGAATTTATGTTCTTCTTTATCCTTATGATTGGCATTACTTCTTCTTTTGACAATTGCAATTGTTTTTTTTTTTTTTTGTGTCCATTTTAAGAAGACAATTTTGTCGCACCAGATCCAATTTTTCTAGCGATTGATAAAATCACATAACTGTCTTAGTCTGAACGTGGTAATGAAAACACTTACAGAATCAACTCTGTGAAAGTAGAAGCTTCGTCAGCATGTATGGTCTGAAATGAGAAATATGGAGTTGATTTCTGTCATATTATAACCTTCCAGTTCTTTTTAACCCAAAAGTATGTGTTAGATTCTTGATGACTAGGTATTTGTAAGTTGAGAGAAATTTGACAAAAGAGTTCTGAGAATGCAGTTATGCGTCCTGTTCCAGATATATTTATGGAAAGAATGACCTTTTGTTCGATACCTGCACATGCTAATAAATATGCTTGCTGAGCTAAATGCCATTTTTTGTAGACTGTGTTTCAGGTTGAAGCCTCATTGGCATGCTATTTCATTAGGTTGTAAATGTTGCAGGTTGCAGAACGAGCTCTCTTTCTATGGAATAATGAACATATTGTGGGATTGATTGCTCAAAATCGCAGTATTATTTTGCCAACCATCTTTGAGGCATTGGAAAAGAATATCCAGTTCCACTGGAACCCTGCAGTACACGGTCTAACTGTCAACATACGAAAAATGTTTGTGGAGATGGATACGGAGTTATTTGAAGAGTGCCAGAGGCAGTATGCAGAGAGGGAGTCCAAAACCAGGGAACTGGAAGAACAACGTGAATTAATGTGGCAGCGATTGACAACTGCTGCTGCTCAAGGAGGCTGAAACTGACATGTTTATTGATTATTGGTCGTCACCTACGATGAATGGAATCATGTGAAAGATGAATGAGCAAACCATGGAGGGCATTTTTCTCGGCTTCAATGGTAATCATCTATAAATATTTTGAATTAATCATGAATTTTCCAATTTAATGATGGGGGTAAAGCAGCCGACAATGTGATTTTAGATGTATTATGTTTTTGAATTTTCTGAAAATTAAGATTGGCTTGTTAATGGCCTTGTGTCGTTTGACGTTCTTTGCCTATGTTATTAGTTGTACTCTCATATGTTGGAGCTTCTGATGAAGATATTCATGCTTTATCCTGAGGTTCGTAAGTTATTAATTTCTTGAATTCTTACCGATAATGTGAATGTAAAGTTATATATATGTATATATGTTGATGATGCATTTGTTACATTTGTGATTGGAAAATTTACTTTTTCTTTATTTCGATTTGAGGGTTTGATAGTTTGTTTAAGTCAGCGTCCATCGAAGTTTTTAGATCAATCCCGTGTATAAGTTCATATTATATACATGTTATGAAGCAATTTGTTAACCAAGGGTATTAAGCTGATAATATATTTGACAGGCACGAGTTGCAATTCCATTTTAAAAGCAAACGAGACGGCTGATTAGGCCATACTCCTTGCTCCCTGGGGGCATCTAGCGGAGTGGTAGTAATTACTGCACATGATTCCTGTTGTTTATGCCCTGAATTTTTGTTAGATTTTATACTAAAATTGTCATGGTCTTTAATGATTGCGCCGCATGAAGTTGCTCTAACATTTCCTGGCTACATGCCGACACTTACCTTTAAAACTGAGTTGTTAATCTTAAAATTTTATGTACTGTCTATATATAAAATTTAAATTAGTTACCTTATTCAGCATTTTAAATATAGTGGAGATAGAAAATAAAGCTTCAACTCTACATTTAGTCTTCCTTGGGCATTGAGCAGTAACAACTAACTATAAATGGAAGTTTTAACATTTATATGTGTTCGTGTTACATGGATATAATTAATAATCTAGGTATCATATTGCACTAATATCAGTAGCAACAAAGCAAAAAACAACTCGTCATCGACACATTTTGAACATGAAATAAAATGAGGATATGGGCGTTGAAAATCGACCGCATCTTCTAGGGGCGAATCTAGGATTTTGATCGGGGGGGGGCAAAAGTTCATATAAAAAAATTAAACCAAAAATTCATGATAAACATTCGAGTATAAAGAGTGTAGGTAAAAATCATGAGTTAAATAATCACACAATCGATTATTTCAAAAATGAGATTTGCTTGATTTCCAGAAATAATATAATTACCGAGTTTGATTGTAATAATATAACTACAATAATATAATTATTACAATGTTCGATTTATTGATATTCAAGGAATGAACTTGCTCAAGAAAGGCGAGAGCATATTTTTTACATGTTTAAGAGACGCATTCTTTACTTCGAGAGAGTTATACGAGTGCTGAGGTGACGAGAGAGCACTTCATGGTGATTTGTTTTTTGGGAATTTACTTGATTATATTTATCCAAGTGAATTATAAAACATTACACTACTAAAATTTATTCGGATTGGAAGAAAAGAAATAGTAAATATGCATTGTTTCATACTTAAAAATCATTTGTTTACGGACGATAAAAATTTATTGCGGATATTGTATTCTTTGGTGTTGGCTAAGTCTTTGTGTTATTACCTCAATTTGTTGTGGACTATGATGCACGGATACTCCTAAAAATTACTCGGTACAGTGTCGGACACTTCTCAGACACCGACACTTATCGGACACGGCTCGGACACGCCCATCAATCATGTCTGACACAGGTGTCTGATTTTGAGGGGAGTGTCTGACATACATATCCGATTTAATTTTATTAATAAAATAAAAGACACACCCATCAACCATGAATTGAACGCGCACGGCTCCATTAATTAAAGCTTTGTCTAACCGCTGGACCATATGAACATGTTCATTCAATTATCCGCAAAAAAATATATAATAACAAAATTTTGAATTTTTGAGGGGGACAGCTGCCCTACACATACATTCGCCTCTGGCATCATCTACTGTTCTTGCTTCTGTTTTAAGATGTTCCTCTTCACAACATTTGACCCTTCATATAATCTTGGGAACATGAAATTTCATTCAGCTAAATGATGTGACCAATGATACACTCAGGCGTCAGTCTCCCACCTTCGACGAGCACTGTATTCAAGAATTAGATAGCCAAGATCTTTCGTCAAAGCGAAGCCTTCTTTTCTGGCGACTCCTTCAGATTCCTGGTATATTATCAACTTTGATATTATTATTTCAAGCACAGAAGGAAATATAGATGATTGGGCCCCCGATTACACTTTATTGGGTTTTCATCCTGCAAAGGACCATAAGAAAAAAATTCTTCCTGATTTATGATTCTAAGTATCATGAAGAACTGAGCAACTTCATCATCTTCTGCGACCACGTCGAATTCAGCACCTTTTGTTATTTCAGGTGTAATAACGCGCCCCGTCATTGGATCAACAGGGCGAGTGTCTCGTGGGCCACCTTTTCATCCCATTACAAGCATTTGTGCACCAACAGAAGCCAGTTCCTGCACAAACACTTAATCGATTAAGCCGATTTCTGGACAGCAATTCAAAATGTTGATTGTCAAAAACTCACAAGCATATCAAATAAGAACTTGTTCTTTTCCAAATCAAGAGAATAAGAACTATGCACAGGCTACCAGCGATACGAATCCTGACTTGAAGACCATAAAACACAAAATGTCAGACAACGGACCTTGATACAACAACTAAACATTTAATCCAAATTAATTGAGATAGGCTACATGGACCATAGAAGGAATTAAGTCGGTTGCACACATACGTCAGCGAGTTTTTTTCAATCAGAATTTTGTTGATATATTTGGACTCCAAATCTTCGTACAAACTAGCAAAAATTTAATATGACAGGATTGACAGCACACCATTTATCCACAATGATAAAAAGAAATGGATTAAAAGGATGCTCTGTAGAGCTCGGGTCTAGCCCTACTCCCTTTTGGGAGAGACTCGTATTTGGGTCCCGTGACGTGCGGAAAAATCTTTAGCCTGACTCGCTATAAAAAAAAAATTGATCTATAAATATATAAAAGCATTGATGCAGTTCAATATTCAGGAAATTTACAGCTTATCCTTCAAGAAATAGATTGCTCCCCAAAAGCATTGATGAACAGATGATCCTTCAAAATTTTAGGAAGACATACCTCAATACACACAGTCAAAGCATATACAACAACACATCAAACCAAAATAAACTCTTAAATCAGTTCAACGCAGACCATGGACAAACCCGAAGTGAAAAACACATTTCTTCATTTTCAGCATTTCTCAAAAAATAATCTCCCTCCCGCGAACCCAAAACTACACTTGAAACCACTTACTTCACTCTATCAAAAATTAATCCCTTGTTTATCACTTTCTAAAATAAAATTTCCCTTTTTTAGTACAAAATGATTTATGTCTGGTACTTGTATATATTTTTTAAGTATGATTTTCTCGGTTATATGTGACGAATATTAGATTTTTCAAAAAATATAGATGCAGAATAATGAATATATCAATTTCCCATTTATATAATACAATAAGGTACCGCGTGAAGTCGTGATTAACTTTGAATTGGATTAATTTTTTTTAATCTGATGTTTGAAGTTATTAATTAACTTCATGTTAGTAACCCTACTATAAAAAGGTGTACAAAATGACATTTATGGTATTTCTCATCTTTTCTTTACTATTTCAAAAATTGAAATTTTCGCACAAATTTTCAACTTATTTCCTATAACATTATCCCAAAAATTTGAAATCCATCCGAAATTTGAAGCTCCCGCCAAATTTATCATTCAAATTTTTGAGTATATTTTAATCATTATACAAAACAATAAATTTAATACGCCATTTTAAAATCATATCAAATATCATATAATTTATCACTTATATTATCTATCACTATCTTATAATTTTAATCATTACATTATTTATCACATTCATAACTTCAAACGACACCTAAGAACGACGATATTGAAAAACTTGATGACGAATCACGCTTTACAAGAGTACAAATGACAGCCGAACATGAATGGGAATGGAACCATCCACTCGAGCTAAATTTTGCCGTATATACAAATCAACGGGGAGTCGTTATTTTTATACCTTTTTCGTGGCTAAGAAGAGGGTATTGTCTTCCTGACAACATCAATTATCAAAGATTTGGACCAGATTGTCGGTTTTAGAGACCTATTTCGGAGGGTTTTATCGATGCTGCTTAGGCCATTCAGCCGTTCATTTGGTATCAATGTAGAATATTCTAATTGTTGATTTAGACATGTTTCGGAAGATTTTATCGATGCTGCTTAAGCAATGCCAAATGGATAACATCAGACAATGCGAATAGACAACTTTGCCCCATTTCATTTCGTTTCATTTTTCCTTTAAAGTTATACACTTAAAATTTATCACTTTCACGTTCCCTTCATCGAATAAAAAAATCCAACTTTGCAAATTCTTTTGCCTCAGCGGTCTGTGAGTGACTGTGCTTTAGAAGATGACAATGGTGCTCTGACCTGGCGCTTGTGATTTGTTTTTATTTCAAGGGCATTACGGTAAATATGCCTCAACACAGATAATAGGCGATCAGGATAGATCATAATGAGGGGCAACGTATCAACCAGCGAGACGTAGGAAACAACCATAAAGCCAACCATTTATAGGATAAAGAATAAATATATATCCTATGAAACACACCCTAAGAAATGTCTTTAACAGTAACACTTTTCAAATCCTTTCAAGGCCAGAAAATTCCTTCATTTTTCAGGATAAAGTTCCATTCGATCCAGTTCTCTTACTTTCCAACAGTAACGACACTTTGGGTGAGCATACAGTAAACATTCAATATTTGTTTTTGAACCCCGTAGCAAGGAGAGCAAGCCAGTAGCACCCATATGGGAAACAAATAAATCAAGTCCACCTTATTCTACTAATGATCCATACCACCAAATTAGAAGGAATTCCAAACAAGATACAAGAATAACGGAGAATAATAGGAAAAAAAGGTTCTTTAGAAACAGCTAGCCTACACCTCGTTTTATGTCTCAACTAATCTACAACCAACCTGAAAGTACTTGACTCACACAGTTTAGATAACGGAATAAGTCATAATAATTTACACCAACCTGTGAAGCAAGCCATCGACGAAAATGACTTTGTTTTGTTAGTCACTGCAAGGGGACATGGAATCTGATTTATCTTGGTTAATAATACGACACTTCGGAACTTGTTTTTCTAACATAGACGTCCCCTTGAAAGTTATCATTTGCCAACTGTTTTTTTTGTAATTTGAGAGCTGCAACAAACACAATACCAAATATCATTACATGTTCGAAGGGGAGATAGTGGCGATGACGGTTGGTTAACTTCAAGCTAGTATACCTGCTCTTCAGTAATCGTTGTGAATCCAAACTTTTTTGTCCATATTGATTTTGCCTCATAAGCTGCTGGGAGAACAAAGAGTTTCACGCTCAAGAAAGCAAGCAATTTTTCGATGCATGTGAACAGAATTTGGAAGTATCCCTGCAAAGGCATGCAACCATGAGACAGAGGCCATCAACTATCTTCACAGGCAAAAGTGATGAGGGAAATCTTGTCAAAAAAGGACGAGGACGTTCCTTCAATTGATGGTTTTGAACAAGATGGATATTTATTGAACTAAAAGGTGATCAACAAAAAAAAAAATTCTAAAATATTTTCAAATACACTAGGGGTACATTTTGATTTAGGTATTTATCCGTGATTTGTGTGGATGAATTTACATCAGGTAATTTCAAATCCACCTTCTATTAATTTAGGCAAATATAATGTAATTGAGATGGATTTGAAATATACCTAACATAGATGACATTTCAAATCCATTCTCAAATAAATCCATTCATTCAATTAAATACATCTATACAAACATAACCTACTTGGGTTTGGACCGAGATAATGGAAATAAAAAATTTTAAATCCTCAAATTCAAATCTGTTATAATTTTTTTGGATGCTTTGGATATGGAAAATCAAAATTGATCCTTTCTACAATTACGCTCTTGGATATATAGATGTAGTGGATTCCAAATGTCATTTGAAATTCAAGTTTCGAATCTTTTCTCCAAATCAAATCCCTCTATCTACCTCATATAATTCCAACCAAACACATCTTAATCTTCTTCCTCGAATTATTGAAATTGAACCAAAACAAATACTGGAAGGCTATGCTTATATTATTTGTCACATTATTCCCTATAGGGAATCACACACTTGGTCTTGGACAAATTCGCACCCTCAGTCAATTTACGTAGGCACCAGTTCAATTTTGACATAAGGCACCAACATTTAGTACTTAAGTTTTTATCCAAAGACTACCTACTATTCTTGATGAGTCAAATAACAATACCTTATCTTGATTATCAACTCGTGTTGCAGCCAATGGAAGTTCCGCAATCTCCTGCCCAAATATCCGCAGGATCCCTACTGATACAACTGTTGAACTGCAAGATGGGGAATAATTGTTAATATACAATGTTACATCAGCAGCAGCCGGACGAAAAGAAAGCACGAATGAAGAAATGGCTCTAACTTGACTGTTAATATAGCACAATGCATTCCACTGAAGTCTTGGCCCCTTATATTTCTCCTGTCAGAGAGAAGAGATAGGGGAGCAACACCCACAGAATAACATAAAGTCATACGATTCGATGCATTCCAGAAATTTATGGCAAAAATCGTAACCATGTTGGTAAAAGGCACAAGACGTTAACCATACCCGTAAACCATAGACGGAATGAAGTCCCGTCCAGTCTCTGAATCCACAATTGGGTCAAAACATTCCTGGAAACATAATAGATTAATACAGAAAAGTCACGGAATAAAAAAAAAGAAAACTAAAAAAACAATTAACAATCATGAATTATATCGATTGAAATTGTTTGGAAAATTTTAACCAGAGTGTTTCATTTTGGACAAGTGGCGGTCCCTAGATCAAAACTTATAATGAATTCTAGTGATCGACTGCAATACTATGAAATGCAACGTACCTAAATTTGGAGGAGTACTGTATCATTAATTTTTTTTGTTTGTATTAGGGTTTGAAGTACCTCTTGTACTCTATTTATATTTATAAATATTTGTCTTATAAAAAAAAACTATGAAAACGTACCCAAAGTACCACATTTTGCTTGTTGTTCTCACATATACGGCCACCTAAGACAATGTGGGTCACTGTAGCTCATACAAAACCATTTCCTCATCAGTAATTACTCCAACTACTCTTAACATTCAAACACGTGGCCCAACAATTATACCAACTTTTGCACAAAGTATTAACCATTTTATCAAGGGAAATAGACTATTGTAATTTGCAATTCAAATTCTTTAATAACACAGCTACTCAAATGTTAGGCTGCTGATTCTGGCCACAGAAATGAAGATACACAGCAACGATAAACAGATGAACAAACAGGAAATAGAAATGCAAACCAAGGTACGAACTGATATTGATTGAAATAAAAGAATTCTCTGAGATGAACTCTGTTACAATCCCAGAGATATTCTCTCTGTACAACCACTATGGGTTCCCTAGCTAGTAAAAAGACTAACAACAATGATAATAACATGCCTAACTCTGAGCAACTCCCCTCCCTTATATTCTTTCTTCCCCCACGTGAGATAACCCTCATCTGCCCCCTGGTGTATACATTGGTAATATTGGGCTTTTCAATAATGGGCCCAGCCTCTTTAGTCATAACATCAAACATCAAGTTTGCATAATGTGCCTTACCAAGAGCCACACAGGATAGCATAGACAAAATGAACCTACGAATCCAGTATCCAGTATAATGATAAAGCTTCAAGTCACAGCTAGAGAAGGTCATGAAAATTGAAATCAAGAAGTAATTGCAATTAAGAAACTGGATGTTAATTCCATTTATCAAAACAAAAACACAAAGGCAGACTACTACTATAGTATGTTTCAAACCAACAGCGAAATAAACCTTGCTCACTCAATTTGCATACCAACTCAAAGACAAGAAACTAATCAGTATATGCAAAAGTTAAATCACTAAAAGTTAAATTAAGAAACAACAAAACTTACATGAAATATTGCCACAGCCTGTGATAGCAACACTCGGGTTTCACGAGAAGTATTTTTCCCATTTAAGAGCCTCCATCTCACATCAAGATCAGTATCAGCAACTAAATTCTTCCCCTCCCACTTTTTCATTACAACATCTAAAGTTGTGTCCGGAAGCTTTTCCGCGCCACTATTTATCAAATTTTGAAGTGCAGAGTATATCCTCTTGCAATTCACAGAACAGAACCATTTTCCTTTGGGAAGCTCCTGTTGAACAATTGGATCAAGTTCAGAACAAGGAACAGAGAAATAAGAAAGATGATTACAAAAGTACAGCATACAGATGATCTTTTCATTGAACGTGCACCTTTAGATCAGACATCTTGCATTTTTTCAAACAGCCAACATGATACTCCTTTTCACACTGCGAAATATGAAATTATAATCAGACAATGGTCTCCATATTCACAATGCTCAGTTAAGCAGGGCAAACTAAGATGAAAAGCAGGAAGAACACCTGATCACACAGTATAACAGTGCGTGGACCAAAACCAGATTTGCTGAAATCATAGCCTCTGTAAGCAAAATAAGTTCACATGTAACCAAAACCACAAAATATATCTTCAAGCTTCAAAAACAAAAATAACAAGCCAACTACCCCGGGGTAAATATGTTACCTGCAGATTACACATGCTATTAATTCAGCTTCTTCAGGGCTCTTGACAATGCGAATGCAACGACTTTTTATCTGCTCTATTGCATCAATACCTAAAACTCTTCCAGCCGCAACAGCATTGGCATTACATTCAACAAATCTCTCTCTCTGAAACATGTTTTGGCAGTATGTGCAATACCATTTACCAGGAGGGATACATGACAACGATGCACATTCTGAAAAGTGAGATGAGGATGCAAATTAAATGAAATCTCAAAAAGAAACATAACACATGTGCTATCTCTATATATTAAAGGCACACCATCATCAAACATTTTCAAAACCGTTGTTAAGAAAATGGTGCACTGAAGATGAGCAGGTGAGAGAACAGAACCAAGGTAGAGTGACACGTAAGTTACAGTTGTCTTGTCATTGACCTGCACGGAACTTCGGTACCAGTACAATTTTGATATATTTGGACCCAGGCATATATCACTAAACCTTATATATTCTGCATATAAATAAACAGGTTTTTCTATAGCAAATATTGCAGGATAAAACCTTCATTACTTCAACACAAAAGCTTATACAAGCGGAAGATAATGCATACAGATGCATGCCCATAAAATATCCACAAAGATGATGCTGCATCTTAACAGGCACGTAAAAACCTTATTGAACCGAATATCATTTATTTTTTGGTAAAAGCTCTGCCTGAAATGTGCAAAAAAATATCTTCTACGGCTGAATAATTTCATAATTATTTAAGGTAGCAATTGTGATAAAAGTTATGAGTTGGTATATGGTTTTAAATGCCTTTGGCTTCTTAAAGCGCAATAGAGGGAAGGGTGTTAGCAGTAGGGACTCAATGAAATAGTACTTAAAGACCATGGAACACTAACTCAATCAGGTTCCTCCTGACAATGGATACGTGACAATTATGTTAATTGTTCCAACAATTGGCCCTCAAAAAACACATCACTGCAATTATAGAGCCAGATACTCTAAAATTAACAGCCACTTTTGCAAATAAGATTTCTATTGAGAATTTGAGATCAATTATATTATATTTTCTTCTTTTACATTGTATACATGAAAGAGGCGCACTAGTGTTAAAAAAGAATATTTCCTCACAAACAAACTAACAATTGTAGGAAAACCTGGGAAGGTCAAATCTGCAAAATCCTGTCAAAGATATACAGCTCATGCACGACTGAATGAAGTCCATGAGGCACAACAATCAAAAAGAGTTACCAATATTGCCAATCCTTGAAAGTTGCTGATCTCACATGGTCTGAGATATACTCAGAAAAAAGAACAGGTAACGATATAAACAGGATGAACACACTGACAATACATAGTAAGAAAAGTGGGATCTGAAGCCACATAGAACAGGGATCAACCAGGCAGCATATCCTCTCTTGGTAGTATTAAAAATTATTGAAATTTCAAGTGCTTCTACCATCCAATACCGCCCCTTGTCCACCAAAATACGAGACTGGGGTGAGAGAAATCAAAAGGGTATGAAATATGGGTTATCATTAGGATTCTTCATGTGACAATAATAGCTTCATTTCAACTGGAAAAATGTGGAAAGAAATAAATCAATGTCAATCTACATATAAATCCAAAATTTACCTTTGTGAAATGCCCTAGGACATCCATCACAAAGCACAAGTTTCCCACCATCTGCACAAATGATGCACAAGTCATCATTATCCTTGGCAGAACCATTACGACCTTTCAGCAGAGAGACAGCGAATTCATGGAGGGACACCCCATTAGATGTGTAGATATACATATAGCTGCAGAAAAAAATGGAAGGCATCAGGGATAAAAATATACGCATTAAAAAGAAAGTGTTCGATGATGATATTTCACAAACAGATAGAGAGGCTGACGGTTTTCTGCGGGCTGCCCAACCAGCATGAGCTTCAAACTGAGATGGACTGACCTGCTCAAAATAGGTAATAAGAAACAACACATTAGGTAAAACAATCAGAACTTTGAAAGTCGATAACAAGAATGATACCTGAGTGTTGCAACAACGGCAAACTATTCCTGATCCCATTTTATAGCCATCACACAGTTTCTGCATACAAACACTGGAAGATAACAAATCGAAAGATCAAAATAAGATTATGAATCTGGCTTTTATCTAACTCACCTTGCCATGGGAATAATATGCGACTTCAGTTCCATCTGGTAATCCACCATCTTCAAAAACCAGCCTGTGCATCCTCTGATCTCTGGATAAAGTACAACACCAGAACCTCAACAACTTTGTTTATGCCGAATTAGAAAATATACATGGAATGCATAGTTAAAATAATATTTGAAGATCTAAGTGGAAAACAACTTTTTAGTTATCTTCCATGCACTCTTTGATTGCACTGAGATAGACACAGATCCAGTTTCTGAGGATTTGGAGAGTGAATTAGTATTCGACAACCTGTAACACCAAGACGGAACATTCGGATACAGAATTATCGCTTGAGTTTGACCAGAGACAAAATGCATGAAATCACAAAAAAAAAGACTTGTATGCTAACTTCTTTAAGACCATTCCGCTAGTCTTGTTCTTCAGCGAGCCGTGCAAGGAAGCACTACCATCTGTATTTACATAAGACACGGACCTTGTATACCTTACCGAAGCGCTTCCATGGGATTTAGAGGCAGAAGATGATCGTGACCGCCTTCATGCAACAAACAGAAGCAAATAAAAAATAGAAGGCATTAAAGCTAAAAAAGTACACAGCTTCACAGCAAGTAAAGAAAAATGACATTTCACACGAAAAGTGGTCAATAAAGATTAAAACTCACATCTTTGTCATTTCCCATTTTCCCTTCTTTGTCAACGAAATTACAGGTGATGACCTTTTGGAAGATTTTGATTTAAAATCCAACTCCGAATGCCTAAAGACACAAACATGGTGGCATGACGCTATATCTATGATTTTCCTTCCCATCAGTGTAGGGAAAAGCTATATCAGATTAATAAGAAAAGCATATAATATACACACGTTCTTTTCTTCCTTCCTTGACGACTTTCTTTTTGGGGAGTGTTATGCGCTTCAGTATTTTCACAAATTGTAGAACCAAGAACTGGCTCCGAAGGGCTGAATGAGCACAAAAAATTAAGTTAAAAAAAAAGAACTTAGATAATTATGATTTATAAACAATATATAAGTTGATGAGTTGATAATTGCTCTATAGTTACATCAGGAAGGTACAATAAAAAGATGAAATAGCTCATTAGTGATAATGGAATTCATTCATGGTTTAAGATTTGGTGAAGGTAACAATGCACTCCGACTGTTATAAGAAGCAAGTATCAAGATCACTTGCAGAGTCAGAATGAGACTCAAGAACAGTTAGAAAATCTGCATTTTCAGGCCATGTGATTTTTCCACAAAGATCAGAGAGCTTTTATTGGTCCTAGCTCTCACTTCACAACTATCCGGAGCGTATCTCTAATATCTGGTATCAACAACTCCATAACTTGTAACCATTTTGCAAATAGGGCACAAGAAAGATACCAATTAACTACTTGCTTCCCTGTACTTATAGTCATGTTACACGTCCAGCAGTTGATAAAAAAACATTAGAGCCTCAAGAAGGTCATTATCCACCTAAGAGAGTTCGAGAAAAATGCAAATGGTCACAAGATCTCTTGGATAGAAAGAATACCCAGATTTCAGACATTCTGCATCAGTATCTGAATTCACAATAATTATGCAAGAATCACAAAGTTGTTCCACCTTTGCAGATGATGTCGCAAGAAACGTCTCTAGAAAACAAAGGCACCAAGTTATCGATTATACAAGAATACATGTAATGCAAGAAGATTCGAGATGATAAACCATGCTCACTCTTGCAATTCTGACAGATAAAAGGTTCCTGCACAGGCATGGGACCTATAAAATTTTGTATGGTTTCTTCTAACGCCTTCACAGAAGATTTGCGGCATTCTTTGACAATGTCCAAGAGACTCTTACCGTTCTCTAAGCATATATACTCAGATGCACGTCTATATGATTTACAGGCATGGATTTCAAATTTATAAGGAGGTACTACCTACAAAGTCAACACATCAAGATCTTTGGATTACAACCAGAAGCATGAAAGTAAAAATGATTAGTAGCCAGACTTGATGATGATCACACCAAAGTCCAAACTACTAAATAATTAAGCCCTTACTGTAACTCCTTTGCACGAACTGCAAGAACAAATGATACCGCCATCTTTTATGGTTCCCCGCAGAGGAAACCCCTAGAGAGAGAACAGAAATGGTTGGGACTCTTAAAAAAACAGTTCCACGCAAAAAGAGTTATCGAGAAATGAAAAGCTAAACTTAATTCATACAATCAGAAATACCAAAACAAGATTCATGTTAATGCATTGAGGAGACAAATCTATTCCAGTTTTTTAACTCTTATACATGTTCCTACAAATATTTATGTATAACAACTTCCCAATTTAATCACGTAACACCATAAGCATTCGTAGTATTCAAATAGTATCAAATCCAAAGTGCTAGTCAATAGTCCTCATAATTATTAATCATTATGTTATAAAGCTTTTGTGGTCGTTCACCAAACTCCTGTATGGACAAGAATAGCATTGAGACAGAATCAATAATGCATCAACTGGATAATTTTTTTCAATATTTTTGTATTATAAAGAAAAAGTTTTTCAAATACAAAAAAATCTAGGAAACAAATTGATCTAGCCTGTGTGGGGAAAAAACTATTAAAGAACGTAAATCTGAACATCTTTTCCTCTCGACCTCTCCCATTTGAAATTTCAAAATTAAAACAAAGTGAAATGCTAGATAACAACGACAATTTTTTTTTATAATTATCCACCACTATAACAACAATACTACAATCACAATAGGAAGACAAAACTGGTGGATGATCATAATACCTTCTTGCCACCATTGTAGAAAACTGGATACCCTTCCAGCAACCCAGTCTCGAAAAGCTCCCGAACTGTTGTCGGACGTCCTTTTATCACGATATTTTTTGAAATCTTCATCTCCATCTTCTTCGGACTACCCGGTATAGACATAGTCGCACCCTCCAATCCTTCTACCTCAAAATCCACCCCATTTTCCATTTTAGAATCCTCAACCTTCGACTTCAGTGCCGATCGCGTAAATCTCCGGTGATCATCTCTCTTCACCACCGCCATGATCTTTTGTTTCACTTCAATCCCACTAATGTCGCCTAATTTATCCTCAACCACACCAACATTTACAAAGTCACCACAACGGGCCATAGACCCACAATCTGAACGTACTACCTCTGCGGCCTTACTGGAGATTCCCGAACATTCTAGGACTTTATCAAGATATCCAATTCTGGCCCCGTTTCCACTCTTCAGCCGCCCACTCCTAGAATAAACGGCGTAACCATTCGCCTCACTCGGCCTAACCCTTGTCCCATAACGGCGATCCATGAAAACCGACCGGTCCGCCTCGGGTCTGAGAACCCGAATCCCCTGACTATGAATCTAGTCGCTTTTTAACTGTCCCAGGCAATCAATTTCTACCCAGAATTCGGGCTTCAATGCCGTTTATTTGTCCTCTTTATCTGTTTTCTGAATTCACTAATGCTGTGCTCGGGAACACATCACCAGTGAACGGAAAGAGGGGGATTCAGGTTACGGATCTGCGTCAAAAACGGAATTGCAATGCATGATTCAAATAAAAAAAAGGGATTCAAATTTCCCGGTGGCTGAGAGGATAAATTAGAGAGTGAAACCCTCTAAATTGAGAGAAATTGGCGATGAAGCAACTTAGGAAAATCTTTTGGTATAAACAAATTTATTTTTTTCTGAGAGTAGTTCTTTTTTACTGTACTCTCACCCCGTCTGCCTCTGGTGGCGGGTTGGCTGCTGTGCTTACAGTGCGGTACGTTACAATTACAACTAAAGTCCCTAACACTACGAAGGCTTTTAGGGTTATTCATCAGAATCGTGCGAATCGTCTGAGAAACAGCACTTTCAATATTCTTTTTAGAAGGGCGGAATTAAATATTTTTTCGCATCCGATATTTATAAATGATCAAATATTATTCATCAATAAATTAGGCAAAATAAATTTAATCACCATATGAAAATGAATATATGTTGACCTTGGTCTTGCTAATCAAACTTTTTTTTATTTAATGAATTTATAATTTCAATCAAGTGGAAGAAAAATTTAGAAGTAATTTAAATTTATGTAAATTGTTAGTTCAAACAATTCGAGACTAAAAGTTATATTACTCGAAGCTAATTTCTACTTATAAAAAAAATTGCTTTTTATTTATTTTTAAAAATAACTAATCACTGAAAAGGGTTTTTTATAAGATTTTAATAATTTCTTAGAATATTTAATTAAATATTATAGTTTTTTATTATTTTAAAATTTATGATTTTCATAATATTTTTCTATATTTGGGGTGGAGATGATCACGTAGATAAAGAAATATTTTAGTAAATTTAAAAATTCTGAAAACCGGATGATATATGGTAGTTATAGAATTACAAATTTAATAAAATAGTTTTTTAATTAAATTAAAATGTGGTATTTTTTTGTAATTTGATAGGGGTATTTTTTTATATTTGTAAAAATCAAGTAATTATTATTCCGTCTTTATTTTCCACCAATTGGACGAAAATAAATTTACAAATAGATAAAGTATATATATGCACATATTTTATTTACATAAGTATATACACTAGACTCATAATGGTGTCGGAGTAGGGATGACAACGAGGCGGGTTTGACCAACCCAGGACCCACCCCGCTATATATAAAACACGGACCCACCCCGCCCTGGTTTTATTTTATTTTATTTTTTTATAAAAAAAAAATTAGCTAGAAATCAATTTTGAAATTCATGTTTTATCTAGTAAATATTTATAATAAGCATTGTAAAACTATCTTTAAGCTACTAAATATTTATTAATTTGCTCACATTTCCTTCAAAATGCCCAACTTCTTTAACATGAAAACATTGTTCAATCAAAGAAGTAAAATGTATATTTAATATCAAATTTTTTTAAAAAAAATTAAAAATGTATAGCGGGGCGGGTTCGGCCAATCACAGGACCCTCCCCGCCCTGCTTCCAAACCCGATTGAAGCGGGTCTAGACCCACCCCGACGGGGTGGGTTCAATGCGGGTACGAGTCTGAACCCGTCATATTGTCATCCCTAATCGGAGTCGAATATCAATTGTTCGAAGCACTACTTTTATGCTATTTCCAAAGCTCAAGAACTCAGAAACTACACTCTATATTTTTATACAATTCAAGTAAATATGTCCCGTCTCTTCTTCTAACATGTTCTAATTTCCTCCCATCAAATATTCAAATTAAGTATGAATCCGCATTTTTTTCCAGTAAATCATTGATTCATTGTATCACATGAATCAAAAAACACATACACAAGTTGAATATGTTTTGCAAGGAAACAAAATGTTTATTTCCCAAATGCATTTGACCCAAATTAGCTCTACCTAACTAAAAGCAATCAAATACAGTAATATCTCAGACCAAGCTTGGTGCCTCCACTGGCCATACAATCAGGACACTAAATATATACAAAAAGAGAATCGATGCCAAAGGATAGAAGTTGCCCTATATAAAAACATCATGCCACCATTTGATCCACTATTGATGCAACTGGTGAAGCCACCTCCCCTCTGCCACACTCCAAAACTTCCATCAGAATAAGGGATGGAGGATGAGGGTGGCTAGCACAACCACATACATACATACATATACATATATGTATGTATATATACACACACACACATGTGTGTGTGTGTGAGTTTGTCGATATTAAGATGGTTTGATGAAGAGGGGTTGTTTCATTGTTTGGAAGTTATAAAGAAGTTGAAAGTCATGAAAGCAATAAAGAGTGAGGTGACTTTTTGTGTAAAGTGTGGAGAGAGAATGAGATCAAAGGGTTGGAAGTTAGCATCTTCCAAAGGATATGCCATTTGCAACTCATTAAACATGGTTTTGGAATCATACCCAACAAGTATATTCTGTTCCAGATATTCCAGAATTGAATAAGATTTAAATATTATTTGAGTGAGCTCTTCTATCGATTTCAATATTTTACATAGGTCAAAAACCAAATTATAATCGGGCTTCATGCGGCCTTTGGTGATAACCTAATGGGCCTGACGACCTGGCCAGTAAGTAGAAGATGGGCTAGGTAATTGAAATCTCATCTGCTAATTCGGTGCAAATAAAGGAATTTCTACATTAATTACTGACAAACTGAAAAAATTACTGACATTACCTCATACTTTTTTCTAATTATTTTATAATATATTATAGTGCATATGATGTATTTATTGCTACATAAAATCAGTATATTTCGTATTATAATAATTTTTTTTTTGCTTTTTCACTATAACTTCCTCGACTCAAGAAAAATCTTCTTTGTGGAGTCCCGAGATTTCACAAACTTGAGAAAACTCGAAAAATCAGTGTCTTTGTAACGCCTTGGATTTGACTCGTCAATGAGAGTTGAAGATGGCTGAACTGTACTTGTGAAAGAGAGACTGTGTAAAGAAGCCACCGATATCCGATAATTATTGGAGTTTACTAGAACTCTATGGAGAACACTCTTGTATCTTCCATTGCTGAATATCTGGTCAACATCCAACAAATCTTATTATCTTCATTTTTATAATTTATAAAACTTTAATCAATTAAAAAAAAATACAAGAATACGTACGTACGTACGTACGTACCTCGAGGTGATCTCCAACATTAACCACGAAGGATCCTGGTACTGGTTCAACAGTGACCCATTTATCTTGATGGTGTATTTGCAATCCCCGGATCTCATCCTGAAGCAGAAGAGTAAGGAATCCATAGTCCGAATGTGGCAGCATACCCACCGTCAATTCGGGTTCCGGGCATGGCGGATAGCAGTTCATAACCAATATTTGGCTACCATTTTCCAATTCTTTTAGTATTCCATCATCATCATCTCTGTTTTTTATTCCAAGGCTTTCTAGGATGTCTTGTACTAGTGATAGGAACAACAATTTGGTAGCTTTAGCGTACGCAACCCCCAATTCCCTGTTAAAAAACACATTTTATTTAAATAACACGCACGATTTTCTGGGGCGCACATATTTTATGTTATCGTGAGTTGACTTCTTACTTTAAGTCAATTGGAGAAGATGGCCAGTGAGATAGGACATCTGGTTGAGGATCACAAACTAACTTGAGGAAGTCCCTCCAGCAAAACACCTCGTCGTTTATCTGATTGAAGCTCGTCCCGTACCGCACAGGAGATCTCATATCGGATGACATGTACTTCTCCCTGTCGGCGAAGGGTAACTCAAAAAACCTCTTGCTCATGTCCGACATATTGTTTATTATCTCTTCGGGAATACCGTGATTTGTCAGCTGCATTGATCAATACGCGATACTATAAATATAATATTTCCATACCAGGTTAAAGCTCCAAAAATCAGGAATCGGGTTTTCCCGCGTTATAATGAAGACGCACCTGGAAAAATCCGTAGTTTTCGCAAGCATAAGCAAGCGACGCCAGGACTCGATCCCGATTTGGACCTTTCAGTTGAGCACAATCAATCTCCGGAAGTTTAAGGTTAAGCTTGGTGCTCCTTGATTTTTCATTGGGACGATCCATTTCAGGCAATATGTACTTTCCTGGAACATGCTTGATTCCATTTTCGTATAGGCGCTTCACTCCTTTCTGATATTCTGCTTCATGTGACTCGTGTTGTTGCGTTGGAGACATCGTTCACAGCGTCGGATAGATTCCTGCAACATAGGAAAACCAATTAAACATGTTAGATTATATGATGCTGTATTTATTTTAATTCCTTCCTTATTATAAAGCAGATAGAAACAGGGGATCGAAACAGGGTTAAGTTGGGATACTGATCCAGTTCCAAACAAAAGATTTCGAATTTTTTAAGTTTGAAGAATATATATTTCCCGTATCATATATTGTGGCTCACATTCGACGCCATGTATAAAAAATATAATATCGAACAGATCATCACATCGAAAATTGTTTTGGATAGAATTAGCTGCCAACCTGGATAAAAGTTTATTGGAAACTGGAATGGTGGGAATGATGAAAAATTGAATGTTATTTATAGGAGAATCAGGGGGGGGCTTACGTGGAGTGATACATTGGGAACCCTTGACAATTTGTATATGACCAATAGGTTTACTAGGCAGAAAATACGCCATGCTAGCTTCTAATTATTTCTTTAACATAAGTCAACTGGTGGAATACCATACCAGAGAGATTGAAAACCCACAGTTTGACAAATAACGAGCTGGTCTAAATAGAAACTGGGCCAGAAACTTTGTACATGAACAGAACAACTATGCTAAGTAAAATTTTAAGTAAGCATTTACCGTTTCTGTATATCACGCAATTTTTTTTGTAAAAAGTTTGAATCTATGACAATATATAATAATTTCATCATATCTTAAAAGTTATTGTGTTGCTTTTAATTTATAAGCGTAAAGTAAAATACGAAAATTCTTGTATGGATAGATCATATCATACACCAACATACATACAAATATATACATATAAACAGATATTTATATGTGTTGGTGTATGGCAGGACTCGGTCCATATAAAGATTTCGACATAAAATATTATTTTTGTTGTGTTAAATCATTAATGCAAGTTGTGATGTATGGATACTATAAGTTATAAGTCAACTCAGTTAATATCAAAAGAAAATCAAATGTAACCTACGATTTTGACAGACAGCAACCATAAATTTATTATCAATAATTTCAAAAACATCATTAAATTCAATATTCAAAATGTCAAGCATCGTGATCTTTAGTTTTGTACAGTTCTATCGAGCTCGATCCAATTGCCCAAGACTCACGACTCTCGCTTTAAAGTCAATTTCAACACACGCGAAGAGGAACAGAATATAATGGCTGACTTTTGGAAATCGCCTGTTGCAATTACATGGTTGACTTTCGTATCGAGCTATATACGTAGGACGATTATGTTTGACTTATTATATATTTTGTAGAATCTTTTAGTCGGGAATATTGTATTGGTTGTCCACCTTTCGTTGTGTAAATATGTTGGATATATATATTTATTATGTATATCATCGCATGCACGATATTTTATTAATATTCAGTCCGTCAGTGCTGCAGATACAACATTATTTATTTTTAAAAAATACACCCATATACAGTTTTACTAAATTTTATTGCACCGCGTAAGACACGGTGCCAGGAGACAATGTTTTTTGCTGCAAAAAGAGCGTAACAAGCTGACTAAAAAGTACAATCATTGAATAAGCCGTTTAAGCAGACATCATCATACACGTTACAAACACAAAGCTTCGAACCAAAGTGTGATGATAGGGAGAAAGGATGCTAAGATATATGCAATTTGGAGTTGTTGACCATTACTTTAGTTCATGCCCTTTTCTTTGGTGGCGGTAAGTCTTCTGGAGTTTTGTTTTATTTTTGTATTTTTTTTGGGGGGGGGACCAAATCTATCGGGAGTCAGGCAGTGATTCTAGCATTATGATATTTTTCTCTGGTTCAAACACAGTAATGATAACAAGAGAACAACACCACCCACTCCTTCAATATCTCTAGGTGAAATTAGACAACTCATACTTCTCTCTCAACCAAGTTGAAACCCCGAGGCCAGCAATATAACAAAGGTTGTAGGTACATAATTAATGCAAAGACTGAAATGGAAATTAATACTTCGGTGAAGCAACATATTCATCTTCTAGCATCACCAGTGTCCAGACGAAATAGAACAAAAGAAAGAGATGTAAATAGATTCCATAGTCATGCATGTCCTGGTTAAACAAGTCAATAATTAGTGTTCTTCCACTGTCGTGATTGAAGCAGATGAACCGACTCTAATGCAACAACCATATTCTACTCTGATCTTGATTCAATTGAGAAGAGAAACTCTACAAGACACGAACAACTATAGAATCCAATTCCTGTATCCACCAAGGGATAGACGCATAAGCTAATATTTTAGATGGCAGATATAGAAACCTTAGAGTCAACCAAATTTCAAACAAAAGCAATACATTTACATTGATGAGCTAACTACGCAAACCAAAATTACCGAGACATAAGCAAACATATTCGTAGCAGTTAGTTTCCTAATTGTTATTAATCTTATAAATATTGTAACCGTAATCATAAATTGAGATTTGTACGGGATGAAAAATTTCAGACGACACATCGAAAATTATAGTCACCATCAAGATTATAGCAAAAAAAAAAAGGAATAACACTTAATTTTAACCTAAAAATGAAAGAGCATTCCGAGTAAACCAAACTGAATTTTTACTTTTTATTGGTTAGAAGAAGAAACCAGGTTTTGGCAAAGGCTTACTATAGTATACAAATTTGTAAAAATAAATCTTACATGTAAAAAATTATAAAATTATAAAGAATAGTTAAACCCAATACTTAATTATTTGTTTACTTGTTTCAATATTCACATTAAAATATACATAAATTAAAAAAGTTTGTTCTGGATATGAGACGGATTGCTGTGCTCATTCGACAACCTCTGACCTTCAGTTTTCAGCATAAGGATAAGAATAACATCAATATTTTTACTTTTGACTTCCATCGATATATATATATTTTATCAACTAATAATATCTTTTTAGGTTTTACATGACTTGATACATGAATGAAACCGGATTCGTGAAATGGGTCTACGTATGCTTATAATTATATATATATATATATATATATATATATATATATATATATATATATATATATATATATATATATATATATATATAATATGTGTGTGCGCGTGCGTTCGATCACTCTCAGCATTCCCAAACACAACGAGCTCCTCTGTTGCGACTGCAGCTGCTGTGAAATCTATTCGTGAGAGACCGGATCTTCTTACGCCAGCCAATGCGTCTGTGAGCTCTCACATCTTTCTAACCTATACTTGAATTTATAGTCTAGAAAATGTTTTTATAAAAATGCACACCCCTTAATTAGAAAAGTTATATACATTAATTATTATGTAATTAAATTACTGATAATCATGTTGAAAGTTGTCCCAAAATAAGAATTTACAAATTATGTTAGCTATTTATAAGATATATGAGTTACTATACTATTATCAATTAGTTTTGAGTTGGAATCCTATGTATTCTTAATAAATCATTTATAATAATAGGCAATCAATTGCCCGTAAGAATCGTGTTAAATATGAAATTTTTGCTCGATTTATAGAAATTACCAAATTTGACATTTAAAATGCCTTGTCCATGCACGATGCCTTGGAATGGATTGTTTCTTTCAAATTGTGTGTTTTAATATATATTTTAAAAATTAAAAATTAAATACAGTATCAAATAATTTGATTGATTCTTTTATTATTTATATATATCGATTTTGAAATACAACTTAAGTTTGTAATTGGGCATATAGTTGCATTTGACCAAATTAAACCAATATTATAAACTACAACTAGTACCAATTATTTTGTACTGTTTTCATGACGATACTTGTACCGTGAATCTGCCCTGTAGTGGTTAAGATTATACCTTCTCCAGTTCAATAGTATTAATAACAATATATATATACTAGTTAATTGGCACCGCGCAAGGCGCGGTGCCAGTGAGTTTATAGCCTGGCCTATATGTCCAACAAAACGTTCGACACAAGTTCAACAGACAGTTCAAGAGAATAAAAAGATGGTTCATACACATTGAACATACATAATCGTTCGTATAGAAAATCACATAGGTTGAAGTAAATAAAAGTCTTCTCCAACAGTACACCATAGCAAGAGTTGGCATATGATATCCTTGTAGGGCCCAATAGACACTCTAAACAAAAGTCATCTATGAAAGCGCAGTAGTAGATGACATCAGATATCACAGTAAAAGTTATTCTCAAAAAACACCAAAACCAATCAAAAGTTGTTTGCAAGAGTTTTCAAAATGCCGATGGTTCATTTCATAATGTAGATATATTTTCGGTTTCTCATAGCAGTAGCGAGCATCGCATAAGAGGAATTATAGTTATATTTAATGTTGTAGTTGCATTGTTATTTTAGGATATTGCTATTATATTACTTGATACGACCTCATGATTAATGAATCATCTTACTTTTATAATTATTTATATACTTTCTGACAAATAATGAATGTAAATGTGACGTCCCAAATTATTATCAAACAAGTAATATATAATTACCATAATTTAATATTTTCTAATTTTTTTGATATAATCTCCTTATATATGCCAAACATCAGAACAAAGGTAATCGAGAACAAGCACATATTAGCAACGGGTCGTAGGTAAGCCAAAACTGAAAATGTATACAGACAAGCAAAACTGATGACCTGTAATCTACCAAAAATTCACCATGCCGAATATTTTATAAAAAAATATTATTAAAGTTTGCCACAATGAAAACTTATTTTTAACTCTCTTTTTTAAATAAGTTCATATAAAAAATTATTATTAAAGTTTGCCACGACAAAAATCTATTTTGAACTATATGTTTTTTTTTAATTCATACTTGACAAACTCAACAAGTTTTTTTCTAAAATAAAAAAAAAACATTTTAAATTAAAAAAATTGAGATAAGAGTGATGCACCGTTGGGTCAAGGGTTTGATATAATCTCCTCATACATTAAGGGAAAATTTGATGACAAACATCAGAACAAAGGTAATACCACATATTAGCAATGGGTCGTAGGTAAGCCGAAAATCAAAATGCACATAAACAAGCAAAACCGACGACCTGTAATCCACCAGAAATTCATCATGCCGAATATTTTATAAAAAAATCATTATTAAAGTTGCCAAAACGAAAACCAATTTTGAACTATCTGTTTTTTTAAGATCAATTCATATAAAAATTATTATTAAAGTTTGCAATGACTAAAATCTATTTCGAACTTCTTATTTTTTTAAAAATCAATTCATACTTGACAAAATAACAAGTTTTTTTCTTAAAAAAATAAATAAAACATTTTAAATTTTAAAAATGGAGATAAGAGGGATGCAACATTGGATCAATGGTCAAAGCTTTCCAAATAAATTAGTATTTATGCAAAAAAATAATAAATAACAAAAATAAAAGGAAATAGGATGGACGTTTACTGTTCACGGAAACACGATGAAAAAAATAAAAACTAACAAAAATAAAAGAAAAATTAAAAGAAAAAGCAAATAAAAAAGTGTAAAAAAGCTAAAAAAAAAAAGTGGCGTGAGTTGAACACAGTTCACGAGAATAAAAAGATTGTTCATACGCATTGAACATACATAATCGTACGTATATAACACAAAATAGGTTGTACCAAACAAAAATCATTCCCGACGATTCACCATAGCAAGAGTTGGTATATAATATCGTAGTAGAGCCCAATAGACCACTAAACAAAAGTCATCCACAAAAGCGTACTACAGTAGTAGATAACATCAGATATCACAACAAATGTTATTATCAACAAACTCCAAAACCAATCAAAAGTTACTCGCAAGAGTTTTCAAAATGACGATGGTTCATTTAATAGTGCAGCTATGTGTTCGGTATCTCATAGCAGGAGCGAGCAGCGCATAAGATGAATTATAGTTTATGTTTATTATTGTAGTTGCATTGTTATTTTAGGATATTGCTCTTATATTACTTGCTATGACATCATGATTAATGAATTATTCTACTTTTATAATTATTTATATACTTTCTCACAAATAATGAATCTAAATGTGACGTCCCATATTATTATCAAACAAGTAATGTATACTTATAATAATTTAATATTTTCTAAATTTTTTGATATTATCTCCTTATACATGAAGGGAAAATTTGATGCCAAACATCAGAATAAAGGTAGTCGAGAACAAGCACATATTAACAATATGGCATAGGCAAGCCAAAAATCAAAATTTATACAAACAAGCAAAACTAACGACCTGTAATCCAAAAATTCATAATGCCGAATATTTATAAGAATTATTATTAAAGTTTGTCACGACGAAAACATATTTTGAACTCTCTGTTTTTTTGAAGTCAGCTCATATAAAAAATTATTATTAAAGTTTGCCACGACGAAAACATATTTTAAACTCTCTGTTTTTTTTTAAATCAATTCATACTTGAGAAAATCAACAAGTTTTTTCTAAAAAAAAGAAAACATTTTAAATTTAAAACAATTAAGATGAGAGGGATACACTATTGGGGCAAATATCAAATCTTTCCAAACAAATTTATACAAAATAATAATAAATAACAAAAATAAAAGAAAATATGATGGACGTTTACTGTTCATACCCGATGCAAAAAAATAATAAATAACAAAAATAAAAGAAAAAACAAAAGAAAAGAAAAAAAATTTGAGATAAGAGGGATGCATTATTGGGGCAAAGATCAAATCTTTCCAAACAAATCCGTATTTATACAAAATAATAATAAATAACAAAAATAAAAAAAATTTGATGGACGTTTACTGTTCGTAGGAACAGCACCCGATGCAAAAAAAATAATAAATAACAAAAATAAAAGAAAAAAACAAAATAAAAGAAAAAGAAAAAGAAAAAAAAAAAAAAAAAAAACCAATGGTTACTGTTCATGAACAGTGGTTACTGTTCATAAACAGTAACCATACGCGGAAAAAAATAAAAAAAAAGAAAAAAGTATGGTTACTGTTCATTGGAACAGTAACCATACGCGGCTTATATATATGTAATAATATATATATATATTGGATAGGGGAGTGACTAAAGATCTTATTCGCACATCTTGGGACTCGAATACGAGACTTCTTCAAAGAAAAGTGAGCTTTTATCAAGTGAATTAGACCCAAAGCTTTAATTTTTTTTAATACTTATTTACATTGGCTTTTGATATGCATATAATCTGTGTCATATAGGGGCCTATGATATGGGCATTATTAAAACGGGCGGTAATTACTAATTAGTAGTCAATTGTTATATTATTCATAAATAGGCATTATTAAAAAAAGAATTTTTACTAAAAATGTATCCATTGCATGAAATCTAAATATTTATTATTATTTATCAAATAAAAAATTATTAATTGTCCGAAGATCTGGAAAAGTCAATCCAAAATTATTAAAAACGAGAGGCGACCAGTGTGGTGGTGCTAAGATGGGAAATATGGATTTGTTCTCGTGTCGTCCACTTTTTTATTTATATAATTTCTAAAAAAGATTTTGTTTTGTTTATTCTGATTTCATTGCATACTTACAATCCATGTCAATTTTCAATATTTTAATTTAATCTTTTTGCATATGTAAGATTAATGCTTGCATGCTTAAACGGATCCCTAAGTTCTGCCATGTGTATTTACGGGGATATTAAATACATCCCAATTCTTATTATTTGATAAAATATTTATTGGACGAATATATAAATTTTAACTTAATCGACAAATACCATAAGCTTCGAAGTTTCACAGTTCCAAGTTAAAATATGTTTGACATGAGAATTGTATGATAATTTAAAAGGTGGATTTATGTATTAATTAAAAATTGAGAAAATTACAAAAATGATATCATAGAATATATGGATATTTGCAATAGTAGTCTCATATTTTTAGGACTAAAAGAAATATATTCCCAAAAATATGATTTGTTTAGTTCTAAAAGTTTGAGATTATTATTGCAAAAGCCCCTATCGACCACTTTTTAATTTACACTTAAAATTTTGATATAAAATTTATATAGTTTAATTTCAAAAATCCAAATACTTTTCATTCTAACGTATTCTACGCTATATAGCTAAACCATAGGGGACATTTTAGTTTCTTTAGGGGGCAAAACTTATGAACAACTCAAGTTCCTCACTCTCCAGGCAGGTTATCCTATTTTATTTTGTTCGAACTTTATTAGGTTGACGTAGGTTTAAAAACCATACCCCTTGGCCTTGTAGTTATTTTATTATCCTCGTATTAGTTATTAAATAATAAATTATTTAATCTCTATATAAGTTCAATGTTTTTAGATGAGACGATAATTCAACATAATATAAGAGCATTTGGCTAACGTCGAGTTCTATGTTCAAAATTCATAAACAACGACTCTACCTAAATTAAATCTACACTTGATAAGCCTCTTAAAAAAAGATAGGAACAAACCGATCTACGAGTGATTGTGAGATTGATAGTGAATAAATACAATCTCTCTATAACCTCATGCTTTAAAATTAGATGATAATTAAATGCCATCTACATGTCCGTATAATCTCTCGCCCACAATATTAGTACTAAAAACCAATAAGTAGTTTTTATGAAACCATTAGTAAGCTTTGGATCCGATTAATGAAATGTATCGTAAGCTAAATAAGACAAAAGTTTGGAGGAAATGAAAGACGATTTTGTAAAGTCAAAACCTACTATTTAGTTATCTAATCGTCTTTGGGATATTATTCCAAACAAAAGTCAAAACAAAAAAAGGACACATGTGGCTGAAAGTTAAAACACAAATTTCTTTTATTTATTTTTTTCAAAAAGAGAGTTGTCTAAATTAGAAATCTCAATATTTCTCCAAAAAAAAAGTTGAGAACTCAATTTTTTAGTCCCACTTTTCCTTTGATAGATTAAACTTTTTATCCAATAAAATATAGGTAAAGTTCAGACCGATACCTTATACTGAAACTTTATTCCTTTGATAGATTAAACTTTTTATCCAATAAAATATTACCTAACAATTTAACAATTATAATACATTGTCTTATTTTACTAGCTGAGTTGCGTTTGAGACTCTCTTACGTTCACAATACTTGTGGCCCAGGAGCGTAACTTTATTGGCCCAAGCTAAATTAGGCTTGGGTCCATTAACTTTCCCAATCCTTGAACTAACAAGAAATGGGAATTGGTGGTTTGCCTTGTCGGAGGTTTCAGCTCCATGCTGTAGGTCAAGTTTTCAACAATAAGAAATGTGAATATAGCTATGAATGATTATTTACAATGATCAAACATTTGATTTTATAGAATAAGAAATAAAATAAAAAGATTATCAGTGAATTAAATATAAGATAACTACATATTAGAAATCTATCCATATTTAAGCATTAGTACCAAACAATGTCTTTGTGCAAATTTACACTTAAATTATTCTTGTACATGTGTCACTAATCTATATAGTGAAATTGGGATTTAGGAATAAAACATCAAATGGGATTAAATATTAGGTATGGGATAACCTCTCCTTAAAATCCTTTACTTACATTTTCTTGTTAAGCTAATTTTTTTAGTATTAGAGATGAATTCTCACTTATTAATGAAAATTTGTAAATACATAACCTCTCTTACATTACTAGGGTGTCTCAATCCATAATTTATATTCCATTAAAAAGCAATTTTTTTTTGAGCCAGTGAGGGACTAGATCAATTCTTACGCCAATCGCGACTCGAACTCGAGTATATCCAAAGCAGACATGATCTCTTATCTATAAGAGCAAGGCTGGTGAGCTCAACCACTTTTTTATTTTGATTATTGAAATTAAAAGCACCCCACACAAGGAGAATCCCATTTCATGGAGCTATCGAAACTTAAATAACTACCAAATAAAGTTGATTTGCCCCATTGTTGCACTGTATATATGTATTAAACAAATTAGAGTTGTTGTTCTTTGTGTAAACGGCCCATGTGAGTTGGTGGACCCATGAAAACTATCAAACGGAGTCCACGAAGACGCGCTTTATTTTCTTAATTACATTTACACCTTCAATAACTATTATGCATTATTGCTCTTCTCTCTCCACAAGATATACAATTTTGTCACGCATATTAAACCAAGATATGTAATACTTAAAGAACGATAGCTCCATATCGGAACTAGTAACCTGAAACATATCATACTCTAATCAGTAACTGCTCCTATTTGGCATGGCGTCGTTATCATCTAAAGTTATCCAAATTATGATAAATATTAGATAGACTTTGGATCATGAATATTGGTAATTATCCATAGAATATATGATTTTCCCACCTATATAAATCAATCTTGGAATTACATTAGAAAGTAACAAAGAATAGTTGATAGGATAAAAGTTTTGTTATTAAGCGGTCGTTTTTTTTTTCTTAGAAAATGTTTCCATCCCCAACGAAGTCATCACAGAGTTTACCAACTTCCCAACAACTGATAAATTAAAAGGCATTGTATTAACCGAAGTATTGTATAATATACACTCAAGAAAACCCACAACTTTAATAAAACAAAACCTAATTATCTTTTTTTACAAAGAATTAATAAGTAATTAAGAAGTAAAAGGTGCCCTTAGAGGGATTCCTTTTCTTCTTCTTGATCTTGAAGGAGGTGGGGGAGGTGTGGGCGGGTATATGTCTTGTTGTGAGGCTTCACGCGATTCTTCATCCTCTTTTGATGATGATATCACTCTTCTTTCTATTACTTCCTCATTCTTCCCATCTAGGCTAAAGCTTGAATCCTCGTTCCTTCTTATTCCTACAAGCTAATTTCATTTCTTGAAAAATAAATAAATAAACTAATGACAAAAAGCTATTCACATAATCGAGAGAAACAAATAATTCAAGAAAAATCAAATGGTATTATTAGCCCATTTTGATGCTGTACCTAAATGCATTTATCAATATGTGGAATATTCGATATCAGTTTCACATGAATTATGGATTCAAAATTTCCCCAAATAAAAAATTTCCCTTCACATGAATCAATCAATTTCATACATAGGCCATTCTTTATCTAAGCATTCATAAATCATAATAGAGAGTGACAACCATATGGAAATTTTTTCATTATTTGTTTGGTTACAACTAATTGAATTGACGGTGATGGAGTGAGTTTATGAACGTGGGTCATAATGTGTGAAAGATACATGATCATTCATCACAAAATCATTCATTCATCGTATATCTATACTTGAATATAAACTTACATGTGGATTTTCATTCAACTAATCGATTTTACGTGCTAACCTTGCATCCCAATGAGCAAAAACGAAAAGGGTCCAAAAGACTCCTCCCACATATTTCACAGACGTGAGAAACTGTCTTCCCAGATTTGGGCTGAGGCCTTTCGTTCAGAAACAAAACCCTCGCACTGTTTATTACATAAGTCTGCACCCCACTTATGTCCAAAACCTTCTGAATCTCCGAAACTCTAACGACATCGTGGTATGATGATCTCCTTATCTGCAGCATTGATAATAACAATGTAACGCCATTCATCCGTCAAAGTGAAATATATGCAATTGTGTCACTTACGGTTATATATGTAATAAAATTACTGTTTTCGACCAAGAAAATTAAATGCGTGTCTAACCTGAATTACTCGATGATCTTTGTGTTTAGATGAGCGGCAGTAGAGACAAAAAGCATCATCCAGACTGCAGTCTACGCAGTACATATTGCATTCACTTCTGGCGGCGGCTCCGTGGCTCTGACAGACGGTGAAGAAGGCGGTGGTTAGGAGTTTTTCGAGCCATGGAGGAACCGGCATTGCGTCCTGTCACAACCCAAGAACATTAATACTCGATTAATCAAAATAATGTAATCTTGGAGCAATAATTAACCAAGAAATCAATAAAGTTTTATATACATAATGCCAACGACTCTTCATATGCATACCATTGCCAAATTTTGGTATTGAAAGAAAAAAATGACGAAGATTTTGGAGAGAGAAAGGGAGAGAGAGGAGAGAGGGAGGCCTAACCTAAACAGCCAGCGACTTAAAATTCAACAAGAAACAAAGACGTAAGCTAGGGGGAGGACAAATTAAAAACCTAAATTTATTAAATATTTGTATAACCAACGATGGGGATCAAAAGGGCTGGCTCAAGATTTTTACCAGCCATTGGATGAGGAGTGAGAGAAAGGAGGTGGAAGGATTTGGCGCTTAACTTACAATTTTTTTTTAATGGATCTTCCTTGCGTCTCCATATGGTTTTATTCGGGTCGGGTCGGTCGGGTCGGGTCGGTCGGGTCGGCTTATATCCGGTTAAGTAATAATTATAGATATTGCTTTATCTTGAGATAAAAATAATTTAAACTTCTGTCAATTTTATTTAATTTTTCTTTGACCTTTTTGGGTGCTTTATGATGTGGAATGACATCATGTCTACGAATTATGGGTCCCACAGGATGGTGGTCTTTTACCTGTTGATGACGTATGAGATGAAATGGGAGTCATGGTCCAAAATACCCTCTTATTTAGTTATTCTTCATCCTTATTTGTTTATTTAATTATATTATTGGCCACCCCCAATTTTTTAGGTTGGGTCCATAACGCAGGATTTCATGTCGGAAGGAAGATCCTCGACCCAACTATTTGTTGGTTAAAATAACTTTTTTATTATCAGACCTTTATTATTCTTCTTTTCTACAAAATGTTGCATGAAGGATAATAATTATAATTTTGATAACATAAACTTTCATTACGTGTGTCCGTATTCTGTCCAAAAAATAAATAAATACGTGTGTCCGTAAATTAGTTTATATATATTATCTATATGTAATACATGACGATATTAGTGGTCCGACTATTTTAAAACAATGTCTAATTACACTCATGCTAATGCCAATCTAAAATATAACCATCACACATATCATCTATATGTCCACCAATTTACGGTATATCATTCATCATATTACAATTTATCATCACATTTATCATTTAAATTATCATATTACCCTAAAAATGTATTAAAATCCAAAAAAAATAAATATAAAAATACTTTATAATCATCTGATAATTTAAATTCAAAAATACAATTATTACATCATTTTATAAAAACAAAAAAAAACTGTATATACACACAACGCGTGTAGAAGATGACTAGTAATAATAAATTTTGAAATGGTTGAATATAATTTTGGTAAAAAGTTAAGATTGTTAAATTAAAAAGGAAAAAAAGGGGTGGAATCTACATGATTTAATAAATAAGGGAAGGCAAAGAATACTTCATCATTGCTGCCGCCCGCAGTAAGTTTGGCACAAAGTAGCGAATATCGCCATTGGTATTAACAAAACCATAACCATCACAAGGAAATCAAATGTTTGCAATATTTTAATTACAATTATCTCTTCTGTCAAAATTTGTAAAACATTAATTTATTTTTGATATCCAGCCATCTAGGTGACCTCCTTTGATCGATGGATAACAATAAATATAACACTCAACGAAATCATTTTCTTTGGAAGTCGAATAAAATAGGTCACACAATTCGTCAAATTTTAGAATCTGAATGGGAAATTATATATGCGCGTTGGTGTATGACATGATCCGATCTATACAAGAATTTCCCGACATTGATGTGCTTTAATTTATGTTCAATAGTATCAATTCAATAGTGGGTGCATGGAAAATAAATTCATGAAATGTTTCAGTGACCCAAACATTTTCGCCCCCTTTTAATAATTTATATATATATTTTTTAATTTTTTGCATATAATTAATAATAGGATAATAAGTGACATTCATTGAAATAAAACAAAAGAAAGAAAGTTAAAACCCCATTTTTTTGGATTTTCCTCTTGAGTAAAGATAACATCAATAAACCAATTTGGCAGTTCTTTCAGGGAATGTTTCACCAAGGATATATATATGTCCAAATGCTTCCACAATTGGAACATTAGTGATCCAACTTTGTAACACAATTGAATTTGACAAAACAAAAAGCTCAATTCACTTTGACAAATAATCTTTTTCATTTAACATAAAATACCATCAAACATATTTTATTAAATTTATAACTTCCTCATAATTACTATATCTCCATAGTGCCTTCCTGCCCGAAAGGCTTTGATCGCTCCGTGGGCCCGCTTTATATTTTTCGGTTCAATAGAAGCTCAACGAAGTGAATATGGTCCAAAATAACAAGATATGGAAAAAGCAGGCCCGATTACGCGTCTTCCTAATCCTAAATGGAATGGAACGACATCTTCCTAATCCTAAATGGAATGGAACAACATAGGGGATCCATATGTAAACATAATATCTATTTAAATACGCTTTAAAAGTTCTACTAAAACAAGCATGAAGCATAACATAACGTCGATGTTCAGAACCACTTTGTTCGAGAAATAGTAGAAGAAGTTGATATTCTACTCTGCAAAATCAGGACTGTCAATAATCCTGCATACTTGTTAACAAAGGTAGTGACAGGAATCAAGTTCCAACTGTTTGGACTTGATCAACATTTATCAAGTATCCAGAAGATGTACTGTTGTTATGATCCTGCGTACTTGTTAACAAAGGTGTAGATTGTTGGATGATGGCTCCTTCCAGAAGATGTACTGTTGCTATGATGGCTTGGACGGTTAACGGTGGCACACCTTGGAATTCAACAATAGTAACGACATATCTTCATCTTTAACTTCAACCTATAGATTTTGCAGATCTAGATAATTTTGTTGAAATTATTTAGATGTTCAATCATTGGTGTACCTATTTATACTGAAAACGGAAAAGCTTATTGTTTAGATAGAGTTGGTTCTCTATGCTTTTCGTTATGTACTTGCCCTCCAGCTTCTTCCAGAGACTTGTTACGGAAGTCTCTTTCATGACAAAGTACTTCTGCTCCTTAGATAAGCAGAGTCGGATCATGTTGCGCGCATGTTGACATAGTTACAATCCTCATGTGACATGTCATTGACCCTGGACTCCGAGGCTATATTAGATCCTTCACGGAATAAAAGATCTAAACTTCACATTGCCATGTCAGTGCTATCAAATTTCTCAATCTTGAATTTTGCATTAGATAGCATGATTAGTCTTATCGAGATCGTCCAAACCACCGTAGCAACATTACGCCCGGTGGGACTCGAACCCACAATCGCCTGATTAGAAGTCAGACGCCTTATCCATTAGGCCATGGGCGCAACTGTTTAGCTAACGATGTTTTTTTTTTGAATAATGATCTGTTTCCCGACTCGTGAGTTTTTTATGAGTACCTATATTTACTTATATGTGTTTCTGCAAAAAATTGTCGTAAAGTATGATTTTATTTTTCGTTTTTTAAATGTATATTTTAAAATAGTTCATTATTTGATAGTTTTTAGTATATATATTTTCGTGTAAAATAGTGTTACATTCTTTTTTACTGGCATATAGAATATCAATCCGCAATGAAATACAATAACAATGAAATAAATGATTTTGTATATGATGCATAAAAACATTATAAGTTAAACTAGGTTGTAATATTTTTATTTCAAACCGCAAATTGAGAAAGAAAAAAAAAAAAAGAAGCTCCATTGATAAATCAACAATAGCATCGCATTCTGCTTTATTTATTCCTTAAAATATTTATGTTCCATCCGAATTTCGTTCAATCTAATATTTTTCTCTACCTAACAAGAGAAGTAACATAAATGGATCCATGAGAAGAGACATTTTTTGCACTAAAATAGAAAAGGAAAAATCACATAAATGAAATATAAGCAGATCTGACCATTCAACTGATGTACATCACATAGACCAAGTCAAGCATTTTTCACAAATAAACCTTCACAAATTACACGATACCAACACAACGTAAGAGATTAGCAACCAATTTGCCACAACTGCAGTTTCCCATCTCATTATTAAATTGCCAAATAAAGGTATATAGTTAAATCTCAAATCTACGGGATATTCATCAAAATCCCAGTTTACGATATATGAGCGACTGCAGATTATGATGATTCATCGTGATATTAAAAAAAGGTGGGGGACGTAGTCACATCGCTCAAAAATATATTATAGAACAATCATTTAATCTTCAAGCTCAATAATCTTGACTACAGACGCATCCCCAACTTTCTGGCACACCAAGACTCGATCATGTGACTTAATCACCCCCGAGGCTTTTCCATGATCAAGTGCAACTTTCAGAACTGATTCATTAGTTGCGTTTGTTGACTCGGCCTGCAAATACAGGCGACAATTAGTTAGCATCAAGCTGATTTGTAGAAATCTATATGTCACAACACATAAAACCCCGAGTTAACCATTGATGCCAATGGAAAATAACAAAATGGTGTAAACAGCAAAAACGTCTTCAAATCATCTAGTACATGATATAATTGTCTGCATTGATATGGCAAGCTAAAAACAATGCACCGCCTAAAGGTCCAAGAAACTCACAGCATGCCGAGGATCAGCAAGAAGAGGGAAAAGACCACGAACTATGAGCGACTGTCTTGCCTGAAAATTCAAAATTAAGTCCAACTTATCATTTGGAACATAGTTATATGACTAAAAATATCAGGTGAAAAATAGTGCAAGTAATAAGAGAAATAATGGCGTGAATTCAGAGAACACGTGGAACACCAAGCTGATCATTTTGCAAATGTGGGACGAGAACAAACAATGCTGTTTACAGTACAAGACATTAGTCATTCAGATGCATCGACCGGAACATAAACGAATAAATTCTTGAAGCACAAATGTTCCTGACTCAGATCTATAATGCCCGTAAGCCAGTATAGAGTTTTTAAATCCTTTCGCACAGACTCGGTGTCAAATAATAACAAACTAAATCTGACGGTAAAACCAGAAAATAAAAGCAATCTTTTACTGTTCGGAATAGAGCGCCATGAAAATGGAAGTCGACACAGTTAAGTTAAAGGACATACCTCAAATGCACCACTAAAGCTCCACTTCAATTGATTTGTCTTGAGACGAGGAATGACAACTGATAAAACAGGCATTGTCGGCCTATACTTTGCTATCAACCTGCATTAACAAGACAAAGTGTGACCTCAAGTTAGAATCATAATTTCACAACATTTCAGGATATTAACTGCAGATTTTTATTCACAAAATATACTGAACCTTGCTGCCCTTCCAGAAGAGGTAAAGCATATGATAACAGATGCCTTCACTTTCAGGGCCGCTCGAACCTAAAGATGAAATGCAGAAAGTTGATCTTTAAATCCTAGGCATATGCTTAAACATAGCAATTCAACAACAAAATATTTAACTAATCAGTTTCCTTTTTTTTGTTCTTTTATTCTCATCCTTTTATAACATTGATTCTTACCGCAGTGGAAGCTATGGATTCCAAGTGGGTCATGGGTTCACCAACATATTTTACAGTCCTCTTGAAGTATTGATCTTGATTGAATACCTTCTCTGCCTGTGAATGAATGTTGTAAACAGATAATAATTTAGCTAATGCCTAACGGTTGTGTACCATGTTAAAAGCAACCAACAGAATGACATCATTGTTAATAAAGGCAGTGTGTTCGAAACTATTTTGTGAACTCTTGGAATTGAGAAACTAAAGCACTAACATCCCCAAGGACACCAACCCAAAAATTAGTAAAAAATAAGAGGGAGATATCAACTGATATTATACCACAAACAGAAAGTAACTTAAATGATAGTGGCAACACAAATTAAGGCTTTACCTCACCACAAATTTTGCCAACAATAGAAATTGTTTCAACAGGGTATAGTCCACGTAAGGTCTCAGCGCCAAGAAGAATTGCATCACATCCTGAAATACAATCATTTAGTGTCAACCTTGTTCAGTCGGCAAACAGAGAGGCTCAAGCATCGGCAAATAAATTATATTGTTCAAAAGAAACATGCATAATGAAGCTACAAAATAAGAAACCTGTCAACATATCCCTTGCATCCAACAACATCAAAACCTCAAATACTATCAATGCTAATGAAAGAAAGTGGTATTTATTGAGAACAAGGCACAATAAACTTCTCTTCAAGCATTTAAGACAGAGACTGACCATCTAAAACAGCATTAGCAACATCAGTTGCCTCAGCACGAGTGGGCCTGAGATTGTCAGTCATACTATCAACGACCCGAGTAACCACTGCAGGCTTTCCAGCCATGTTACATTTATAAACAGCAGACTTCTGAAATAAGAACACCTGCAAAGAAAGAAAAAGGTTGCTGCTAAATATTACAAGAAGGTGGATTAGTTCTAAACAACGAAAACAGCAGCCATGATTCTTAATGGGCATACATAAAGATACAATAAGTAAATAAAAATTGAAACAAAACCAAATAACTACAAATTGTGGCAACCACGTATTAATTTCACATGGTATTAACTGATCCGTGGTGCAAAAAGGTCTGTCATCAAATACAATTATCTCAAAAGAGATTCTCCCTACAGTGTAGTCGTAGAAAATATGGAAGAAACGTGAGATAATAATATTTTTATCATTTCTTCACTTTATAATGAGATACAAGATACATATTTATAGATTAAACCAACTAATCTAGGAGTCTAAATATCTAGGACTCTATCTATCTAGTAGTCTAATCTAGATAACTCTAATCAACAAACAAAGTTTAAAATTTAAAATTTTAAACTTTCAAATCATCGGATGAAGATTTGATTGAATATTTTATAAACTCCCCCTCAAGCTTGACTATAAGCGTTGATGAGACTAAACTTGCTGATGAGACATAGGCACATAGAAATCCGCACGGATCAGTGAGGTAGCACTTCAAAAGGGGGATCTCCACTGGCATAGTTGGAAGGAGGTTAAGATGACAACTGTTATGGCTCGCATAGGAGAGATGCGAGGAGGCTACCGATGGCTAGGGCTCGCTTAGGAAAGACGCGAGAAGGATGGGGCTCGTGTAGGAGAGTCACGAGGAGGCAAGGGCTCGCACAGGAAAGACACGAAGCAGTAATGGCGAGGGCTCGCGCTGGAGAGACACGAAGAAGCTAGCAATGCGTAGGACTCGCTTAGGAAAGGCGCGAGGACGCGAAGAGATATCAGTGGCTAGGATTTGTACATGAGGGATGCGGCGGCTGCTAGGGTTTGAGGCAGAAGGGCCACAACTACTGCTAGGGTTTAATCCCCAATAGATCATCAACTCTAGAATCAAAATTTTGATTTTGTTGTATAAACTATCCCCACGAGACCACAATTCACCTCAATAGATATTAAGGAAAAAAAAAATTGTTTACGGCGGCTAGAGAAGACAATGAAGCCATAAAAAAGTTGCAACATATTTCCCTTTGTGTTGATTTTGACTCTCTTTTGTTTTATTTTTTTAATTTTTGGAAAATATCCGGCTCTGAATACCATGTAGAAAATATGGAAGAAACATGAGATTGAAAAATATTATTATTATTATTATTATTATTATTATTATCATTGTTGTTGTTGTTTACTATAGAATAAGATACAATATACATATTTATAGATTCAACCAACTAAATCTAGGACTCTAAAATATTTAGGACTCTAATCTTTCTAGATCATTATAATCAACAAACAAATTTTAAAATATAAAATCTTATTCATCCTAATCATCTAAATAATCGGATAAAGATTTGATTGAATATACCCCTACGGCAACACAAAGGAAGGGCCAATAGTCAAACTATACAAGACTAAGATATATAGAGTGAACAATTGGATAGGATCAATTCCTTTGAATAACTGGCAAAGAAACTATTAAAATACACAGCATTGGCAACCCACAAAGCTGTTTTTGCAAAAAACATAACTTCTTACTTTCTCAGGTGGGAGATCTATGCCAAGGTTCCCACGAGAAAGAATGATGCCATCTGCCTCCTGTAGGATCTCATCAAAATGGGTTAAACCCTGCAAATGAGGGAAGGCCAAAAAAGTAAGCTGTTGAGTTTTCCAGATTATCTCATTTACAAAATCAACCTTAAATAAGAAAAAAATGCAAGTCCCTTCACTACTTAAGATAAAGATAGCCTTCAATATTCACCTCTACATTTTCAATTTTAGCAAAGATTTGAGTCTGGCTAAGATCACCAAGCTTGGATAGATAGTTGCGAGCCTGTGTTTTTAGACAAGTATTAGTGACCAAGTAACACATGACTGGGAAACATAAAGAGGGGAATTCTCAAAACAAACAAATCAAAAAGGCTTTCTTGATCTTTATAATTTTACCTCGCGAACATCCTCCGCATGACGTGTATATGACAAAGATAGAAAATCAATTTTATTCTGAACACCCCATGAGCTGATAACCTGATTTTAAAAATGATACTAGAAATTAAAAAATTAATGATAAATGGAATAGGTAAGATCAAGCATGACAAGAAACACGAGACAGTGAAGTTTTGCAGTGTAAGCTTTCAAGCAACTGTGGAAATTGTTTTGGTTGACATCAAATAGTAATTACACTACTGAATCTTGACATCACAAATTTATTTTGGTTTAAATAATCTGATTCCTATGAAGAATCATAGCAAAATTTTAGTATTAGACACTTGCACACTTTTCAGTTTTTCTTCATTCTTACAATTTCTTTTGGGTTACAATTAAGTGTGGCACACAGAAACTAGACTAAAAGGATGTTGCCAATGTACCGTGAAGTTCAATGATTATCCCCTAAAAATTCTCCCTCGTGGACACAAGGACCGGACTACCAAGAAAAAAACAGTTTTTTTCTTCATTCTTACAATTTCTTTTGGGTTACTGTTGATTGATTGATTACTAGGCTGAATATCAGGATTGATTACTAAATCTCATAATATTGAGGATTTTATATGTTTTCCTTTCTATGTAGATTATTTCCTTTTATATATTATTTCTCCTCTTATTTAAAGAGGCACGTTGTATTTGTTTAAAGGGGAATTAATAATAAGAATTATTCTTCCCTCCTCTCATGGTATCAGAGCAGTTCGATCATGAACTTTAAAGCTGCCATGGTTGGTTCTGCCCCCTCTACCAGTGGGGCGTCTTCCTCCACCACCAGTGGCAGCTCCTCCGTCACAGAGAACCCCCCTCTAATCGTAACCTCCAGTGACCAATCCCTTCAAATTACTATCCATAAATTGGATGGAACTAATTACCTCGAATGGTCGCAATCCGTTCAATTGGTAATCGATGGGAAAGGAAAATTGAGTCATCTCACTGGTGAAACGAAACCACCACCCATTGACGATCCACGCTACAACCAGTGGAGATCTGAAAACTCATTGGTTACTGCCTGTTTAATCAATTCCATGGCTCCAGCGAATGGAAAACCGTTTCTTTTCTTACCCATTGTCAAAGATGTCTGGGATGCCATCCGGGAAACCTACTCCGATCTTGATAACCATTCTCAAATGTATGCACTCACCACCAAGATGTGGAAGATGCAGCAAGGCCCACGCACCGTCACTACATTTTATAATGATTTAATTGTGGTGTGGCAGAAACTTGATCTCTTTGAAGATGAAGCATGGGATAGCCCCACTGATGCGGTGCGTAACAAACAGAAACTTGAACGTACTCACGTCTTTGTATGGCAGGCCTAAATTCCGAACTTGATGATGTTCGTGGCTGTCTCCTCGGTCGCAAGCCATTGCCCAGCCTCCGTGAAGTGTTTTCTGAGGTCCGCCGAGAAGAATCTCGTCGCCTGGTGATGCTCAAACCCGCGACTGACGGCGGATTTCCTGGCGATGCCTCTGCCCTCGCCGCGCGCAACTTCACTGGTGACTCAGGTGGAAATCGGTCGGGTCTTTGGTGTGATGTTTGTCGCCGGCCGACCCACAACCCCGAGACGTGCTGGAAGATCCACGAAAAACCTTCAAATTGGAAGAGGCGTGGTGGTCGCGATGTACGCTCTGATGAGAGACGTAATGGGCGTGATGTTAAGTCCAATGAAGACTCCAAAGCTTTTCATGTTAATAATTCTGGTTCAGGCCCAATTCCTTCATCATCTCAGCATCTTCCTACAACTGGTAGCTCTGACCCAGGCCCAAGTTCTCAATCAAATCAGCCTATTTTCACAAAAGAGCAGTTAGAGCTTTTGAATAATATGTTTAAATCTTTGGGCCCTAATAATTCCTCTTGCTCTATTGCTCAGTCAGGTATAAATACTTCCGCTGCGTTGACTTGCACAAATTTTGGTAATTCCCGGATCTTAGATTCTGGAGCAACTGATCATATGACTGGCTCTTCGCGTTTTTTTCCTCATATATTCGTTGTGCAGGAAATCAACAAGTTAGACTTGCTAATGGGTCATTTGCTATTGTTGCCGGGAAAGGGATTGTCCATATTTCCCGATCTTTAATTTTAATGATGTTTTGCATGTTCCATCCTTATCTTACAATTTGTTGTCTATCAGTAAAGTAACTAAGGATTTCAACTGTCAAGCTAATTTTCATTCATCTCATTGTCAATTTCAGGGTTTAACCTCGAGGACGATGATTGGGGATGCTAAGCAAGATGGTGGTTTATATCTCTGGCATTCTGGATCTAACTTTGACAGGCATGCTCAACCGACCTGCTTCAGCTCTATGTCTGTTTCTGGAACTCGTGATATTTTCCTTTGGCATTATAGACTCGGACATCTTAATTTTACTTATTTAAAAACATTGTTTCCAAAGTTATTTTTGAATAATATTCATTCTAATCTTCAGTGTGAATTTTGTCAACTTGCTAAGCACCGTCGTGCTGGCTTCTCACCCCAACCTTATAAACCATCTCAACCATTCACTTTAATCCATACTGATGTCTGGGGTCCTGCGAGAATACCCACTATCTCTGGCAAACGTTGGTTTATTACTTTTACTGATGATCATACCCGCCTTACCTGGGTTTTTTTGTTAAAAGATAAAACTAATGTTGCAATTGTTTTCACTATTTTTTATCAGATGATTCAACACCAATTTCACAAGTCAATTAAAATTTTTCGCAGTGATAACGGGAAAGAGTACTTCAATAATGTGTTGGGAAATTTTTTTGCCACAGAAGGGATTATTCATCAAAGTTCCTGTCATCATACCCCTCTGCAAAATGGTGTGGCCGAAAGAAAAAACAAGCACCTTCTTGAAATTGTTAGGGCTTTACTCTTTACTACTAAAGTTCCTAACTATCTTTGGGGAGATGCTCTTTTAACTGCCACTTTTTTAATTAATCGTGTTCCCACTCGCATTTTAAATTTTCAAACACCCCTCACATGTTTTACTACCTACTTTCCAAACTCCATACTCGCGTTGGATATTCCTTTAAAAATATTTGGGAGTGTGACCTTTGTTCATAATAACAATCCGTCCAGTTCCAAACTAGACCCTCGTGCACGGAAATGTATCTTTGTGGGATACCCTAATAGTCAAAAGGGGTATAAGTGCTTCGACCCCATTTCAAAAAAATATCTTGTGTCTATGGATGTTACTTTTTTTGAAGGATCATCCTATTACACAGATTCCCTTCTTCAGGGGGAGCGAAATAATCAAGAGGGGATACATTCAGCAAGTTCTGATGTTATTGTTGAAAGTGATGTCCCTTGCACTACCAATATTCCCACAAAGACTTCGGAAAATCATATCACACGTGAAACAGAAATAGCTGACAAAAGGTTCAAAGGCATTGTCTATTCAAAGCAACATCTAGCAAAACAACGAGAAGACCATATATCAAGGCATAACCAAACATCCACTAAGAGGTTAAATCAAGAAAATCAAAATGAGATTTCCAATGATCCTCCTTTACCAGGTAATATTGATATTTCTGAGCCTAATCTAGGCAATGATCTTGATCTTCCCATTGCCCTTAGGAAAAATGTCAGGTCTTGTGCTAAACACCCTTTGTCAAATTTTGTGTCGTATAAAAATCTATCTCCTTCATATTGTGCGTTTATCTCAAAAACATCAAGTGCGGTCATTCCAAACAATATTCATGAAGCTTTAAAAGTTCCAGAATGGAAAGAAGATGTTCTTGAGGAAATTAGGCTCTGGAAAAGAATACCACGTGGGAATCAGTATGTTTACCTAAAGGGAAAACTACCGTTGGCTGCAAAATGGGTGTTTACTATTAAATATGGCTCAGATGGATCCCTAGAACGATACAAGGCATGATTGGTTGCGAATTTACTCAGACATATAGGATTGATTACTCAGAAACATTTTCTCCAGTTGCTAAACTAAATACTGTCCGAATCTTCTGTGGCTGTCAATCTCGACTGGATATTACAACAACTGGACGTGAAAAATGCCTATTTAAATGGAGATTTGAAAGAGGAAGTATATATGGAACCTCCACCTGGGTTTACTAAATTATTTGGAGACAAGGTATGCAAGTTAAAAAAATCGTTATATGGTCTCAAACAATCTCCAAGAGCTTGGTTTGAAATATTTACATCGTTTATTAAGAGTCAATGATACACTCAAGGACAATCTAACCATACTCTTTTTATCAAATCTTCAAACAAGACATCTATCGTGATCGTTTATGTGGATGATATCATCCTAACTGGGGATGATGTAGAAGAAATGGGGAGACTGAAACAAAAATTGGCTTCGGAGTTTGAAATTAAAGATCTAGTCCAGCTGAGATATTTTCTAAGGATGGAAGTTGCCGGATCAAAACAAAGAATCGTTGTGTCACAAAGAAAATACATATTAGATCTATTGAAAGAAACCGGGATGAATGGGTGTAGACCTGCTGATACCCCAATTGATACAAATGTTAAACTTGGGGCAGTAAAAGATGGTACACCGGTTGACACAAGAAGATATCAAAGATTAGTTGGAAAACTAATTTATCTATCTCACACACGTCCGGACCTAGATCACATAAGTCCGGTGCGTGAGCGGATGCGGATGCGCGAGTGCGGCAATTTTCAAAAAATTTGAGTGCGGGTGCGCCTATTAAAAATTAATAAATAAATAAATATATATATATACATGCACACTGATGAAATGAAGTTAAACATACATAATATACATTATATTTAACGAACTCACATCATTATTATATTATTTACAAATATACAATATAAAGTTCTTAACAACTTTGGTGTTTGCAGCTTTATCATTCTTAAAAAGCATTAAAATTAGATTTTATTGAAGGATCTAACATTGCAGCTTTGCAAAATGTTATAGCAAGTCATACAACGTAATTTGAATCTTGTATTTGATCGTTCGTCTAGAAAGGATTCTCCGAAAAATATATTTTAGAAAAGAAATGAAGTATTAAAGCTTTTTTTATTTTAAGATATAAAATAACGAATTTGAAAAATGAAACCAAATTGTTCATATTTATTTCAACATGTTTGGTAATAATATGAATTTATTAAAAATGACTCATATTATTTTCGGAGACTTATATTATTACCTTATGAAATGACTAATATAAACATTTAAATTCACTCAATAAAAATAAAAGTTTTATTTATAAAGTTCATTTTATTAATTTTCATGCAAAAAACTAAGATATCAAAATTTTTATTATTTACTCCGCAAAAATGTTACAAAATCACAGATTTATCATACTTTCTTTTATCATATATTTTAATCTTTCATATGTTATTATGCATTTTCATGATTCATTATCTATCTATTTACTATATGATATAATTTTCTTACCAACCCGAAATACCTAGAAATCATAAAAATTCATCTAAACCCAAAACCGGAGATTTTGTTTTTAGAATTACAAAAAAAAAAAAAATCGGAGAATTAAGGAGGATTAACAAGACTTAGTAACTTAGTGCGCGACTTAATAAATCTTAATGCGCGAATTATGAATTCTTAGTGCGCGAATTATGAAATCTTACTGCGCGAATTATAAAATCTTAGTGCGTGAACTAGAAATTCTTAAAGCGCGAACTAGAAATTCTTAAGTCGCCTTAGTGCGGCGCACGCGCACCCAGTTCGCCAGATCGCGGCCGGAGCGCCAGTGCGTGGAGGGGGGGTAGGAGGATTATGTGACTTAGGTCCGGACATTGCTTTTTCTGTAAGCATGGTTAGTCAGTTTATGCATTCCCCCTATGAAGAGCATCTTGATGCTGTGTATAGGATTCTTCGTTATCTGAAAAGTTCTCCTGGGAAAGGAATGTGGTTCAAGAAATATGAAGGAAGAGGAATTGAGGCATATACAGATGCTGATTGGGCATGATCAATAACTGACAGGAGATCTACATCCGGATACTGTACATTTCTGTGGGGCAATCTCGTCACCTGGAGAAGCAAAAAAACAAAGTGTGGTGGCAAGAAGTAGTGCCGAGGCTGAATTTAGAGCAATGGCCCAAGGAATATGTGAAACACTGTGGCTGAGAAGAGTTTTAGAAGATATCAGAATGCCAATGTATTTGCCAATAAAGCTTTACTGTGACAATAAGTCAGCAATCAACATCGCCTATAATCCAGTTCTACATGATATAACCAAGCATATAGAAATTGATAAACACTTCATAAAGGAGAAAGTGGAAGAAGGGACAATTTGTATTCCATTTGTTCCAAGTATAGAACAAGTTGCAGACATCCTCACCAAAGGTTTATTGAGACAACCATTTGAGTTTCAAGTTAGCAAGTTGGGCATGACTGATATATTTGCACCAACTTGAGGGGGGGTGTTGATTGATTGATTACTAGGCTGAATATCAGGGATTGATTACTAAATTTCATAATATTGGGGAATTTATATGTTTTCCTTTTTAAGTAGATTATTTCCTTTTATGTATTATTTCTCCTCTTATTTAAAGAGGCACATCGTATTTGTTTAAAGGGGAATTAATAATAAGAATTATTCTCCCCTCCTCTCATTTACTTTCAGTTACAATTAAGTGTGGCACACAAAAACTAGACTAAAAGGATGGTATCAATATACCGTGAAGTTCAATGATTATCCCCTTAAAATTCTCCCTCATGGACACAAAGACCGACTACCGAGAAAAAACAGATATTTATATAGCACAAATTGAGGCGGATCACCTGCTTGTCCTTGTCAGATAGAGTAGGAAGGTCTATACGAATTTGAGAAGCATGCAATGTAAACAATGATCCCGCCAAGGTTGCAGAATTTTTTATCACACAAACCACGTCATCTCCTTGTGCTTCATCTACCTGCCAAGCCAATCCTCAATTTCAAGTACTGAAAAGCAAATAATCGATGATATATCCATAACGTGAGGCAATCTCCGAATTTACATTTGTGTCAACTTTTGTATTAGTGATTTAGAAATGTTCCAGTATGACAAATGAAGGCAAGAGGAGTCGAAGAAAGCAGTACTTAAAGTAATTAATTTTAAATAAACCATCGGTACTTTTTTTCACAATCCAGGCTATATATTTCGCATGCATTCTGAGGTTTTTTTACGTTTGGCAAAATGTTTCAAGAGAAAGTAAAATGTAAAAACAAAAAAGAAATCAACAAAGCGAGGAGAATTAAAAAGTTAATAGTTATGAAAAATTATCCAAAATTGCAAACAAACCAAGTTTAACGAAATCATATCTCAACTTCATACCTCCAGCCAAACAGAAGTTGTTTCACTTCCAGTAAATAGGTATTGCCCCATAAAAATGGTGTCTCCCTTCTTCACGGCCTACAAATAAGTAAATTTGTCATAAGAGATCAAACTATTTTAAAAACCCCGACCAGAAAACACAATTTCTGAAACTATTAGATAAGGTTCAATGCAATGTCTCTTGATATGGCCACAAGAAGTTAACTTTCTTTTATGATGAGCCAAATAAGTTACAAAAATAAGATCAGAGGGAAACGTGAGAGTTTCTGAATGTTTTGAGTCACTTGTTCTATAAGATTCGCAATCTTCAACAAAGCAACATGTAAACTACATGATTTAGGAACATTAAGAACTGATAAGTGGTAATGAATGACATAGCGTAATCAGCATATGAACCTTCGACAGTCCAGTAAAGTTGATAGGCAACACTTCAGACGATGCTTCTTGACCTTGATCAGGAGTCAGAGTAACCTTCTCATCAGCCTTAAGAGTTATAGCTTTCTCACTTTTATTAGCAACTTGTAACTCGGGGCCCACAGTATCCAGCATGACCTAAAACGTTAAAAACTAATACATTATGTTTTACATTTTTATTGAACAATTTAAACCAAAAAACACTTCTGAGAAATCATAAACATGACCAAACAATTACATACAGATACTTTGTAGCATCAGAAAGAATTTAAGAAGTTATTGGGTTGGTGTGTGCGCGAGTGTGTGTGGGTTGACAAAGGTGACCTTCAGCTCCAATATTTGGTTAAGTAAGGTTGCATAAACAGATTCACAATATATATGACACAATGAAATATGCACATACAGCGCAGAGTTTTTTAGTGCTCTTTATAGCAATCTTCAAGTTCTCCAGCGTCTCCTTATGATACTCCGCATCCCCCCATGAAAAGTCAAATCTAGCCACTGTTCATTCAAATGATAATAATAATAATAATAATAACAATAAGAAGCATTCAACGAAGGTCCAAAATAGGGGGAAAAAGAGTTAGTTTAACTCAATTACCTGACATTCCAGCTTTAAGACAATTAGAAAGAACTTCGACGGATCGAGAGCGTGGTCCTAGCGTCCCCACGATCTTCGCCAAGGCTGGGAAGAAACTCTGTACGTGCGTGCAGCAAATTTTAGCTAAATACAAATCCGAACATAAACATAGATCTGGAAAAAAAAACTTACAGCTTTTGATGGCTCGAGAATGGATGCCATCCGAATTGGCTCCTCGAGTAGCAAGTGATTCGACTGCATATTTATCAATTTCAGTTTCTCTGCTAAATTCTCTTCGCAAAATCCGGAATTCGTTGGTGTTTTTCTAGGTCCTGTCCAGAATTGAACAGAGAAAGGAGCTAATAGAGAACCAAAATATCAGAACTCTAATGAATTATTGCTCGAAGTCTCGCAGGGTGATGTCTTGGCTACCCCATGGGGCGGTGCCCCATGGGGTACATCTGACCACACATTGGGAATATTCCCGTGGGAATATTCCCAATGTGTGGTCAGATGTACCCCATGGGGCACCGCCCCATGGGGTAGCAAAGAATTATTCGTCTCGCAGCCAATGGCAAATTAATATATTTTTCTTACCCTAAAAATATTAGGGTAATGTTTTGCCACTTATAGGGGTTAAAAAAAACCGTGTAATCCTACCCATCCGCACACACCCACTCATATCCATCAATTTTAACATTCGAAAAAAGAGATGCGGCTGAAAAATTAAGCAACCTGCATAAATATGGGTGGGTAAAGGATTGTTAATTTGTTACACATCCACCCACCTACCCACACAATCCGCCCGCATCTTTATATATTAAAGATATCTTTAATTATACAATTAAATATTTTAGGGGATTAAGATATAAATTATAATTTTTAAACGATCAATGTTTCAGTTTGCTAATTTTTGTATTATTATTTATCTTTTTAATATAATTTATTTTGCCTAATAAATAAAAGTTGTTGATTCATTAAGAAACAATAGTTGCAAATTCTTTTATTATGTGTCTTGTAATAACAAGAAATACGTTTATTTTGCATGTTAACTATCTTTGATTATTCATATAATATTTTTGTTCACATGATTATAGAATTTTATTGCTTTATATTTCTTTACTATTTTTATATAAATTCTAGTTCTATTTTATTATTATCGATAATAGTATATTGGTTTAAGAACTTATAAAACGCACTAATCATAATTTATTTTATTTGATCAACTAACCGTCCGCACGCACCTGCAAACCACCCAAACCGCGTTATTTTGTATATTTATTGTCAGTTGTGATTTAATTAGCAACCCACATATATTGGGTTGGTCGATTTTTTTCGTACCTACTCATCAATCATGCAACCCCTGCATACTTCAAATCACTCTATTATATCATTCACTATATCACTTAATATTTACACTATCTATTATATGATTATATCTTCTTTTTTTAACATCAATGTGATATACCATTGCTATTAATCAAATTTATAATCATAAAAATAGTTATGCATTTCAATTAGAAAAGGAACTTAAAGAGTGAAAAAACTATCTATTTTATTTTGATTTGTTTAAAATATCCACCTATTGCTACATATCAAGCATTATAATTCAGTCGTCAACAAAATATGAATATTCCGAGTCACCCATATTTCAAATTTCTTAAAATTTATTATTATATAGTAAACTTTTAGAGATATGTCAACCAAACTTATGGAAATTATTGTAAATTCTAATAATTTAGAAACTAATAATAATAATAGAATAAAATAAGTGAATATAATTTATCCTCAACACGCATTGTGTGCTCCATGCACAAAATTTATAGTAAATGTGAAATATGGCAGATGTATTAGAACAATAACTCGTTCGTGATTAGTTTTCAGTGACACATTTCACACTAATTTTTGTATAATAATATAATAATATCATATCCAAGACAATTTAAAAAAAAAAAAAAAAATCGCCCAAAATTTGTTGCCAAATAATAATTTGACAAGAAAAATTAATTTCTAAAATCTAAATAAGTTACAAATTCAAATGACGATTCACGTTTCAACAACTTTTTGCAAGATCTATCCATGTGTGCCCAATTGTGGTGTTGTGCTGGCCGTGAAAGGTAGACATGTAGCTTAACCAGGATACTCTCACGCAGAACAATAAATAAATAAACAAAAAAATAAATGCTCTATTCTGACCTTAAACATGGAGAGAACTTTAACGTCAGAGCCTTTTTCATTCACATTTAGCTTTCTCTGCACCACATTATTCATCTCTACTCCAGGGTTTCCCAAATACGTGCAATTGCAGCATCCTCCACACGTTTTCAACAATTCCACGGGACAAACCATGATATGCTTGCGTTGAAGCTTCACGGCGTGCTTCCAGAAGTTTTGCATCACCAAAGAGCTCGCTAATGGCTTCTACGAGCTTTTCACCAGAAACCTGCAATTAATAAAGCATACATCACAATATATATCTATAAATGCGAGATAATTTCACCCTGGGTCATAAAAATTGATCAAAACTAAATATTTCTCACCATTAAACAATAATTTACATTTACAAAAATACGCCAGTACTTCCACATGGCAATCTGAAGTATTCAATAAAGGTATGCGATCACATAAACAAGCACATGATCTACAAATACCTAGATTGCTTCAATCAGACGTTCCACCAATTAGGGACTACACATGAATGGTCCAGTTGTAACACAAGAGGATTCAGAGTCCTACCTCTGCTTCTTTTACGATTACAAATATATAGTTGACCATATATTAAAGGATTTTGGGGTTATAATTTGTGCTTCAATTCCATCAGTTTATCCCCCACCCGATACGCGCGCGCGCGCACACATACATGCATACATACATACATATTTTGACTCAAAATATAGAATTCCTTGCATATGATAATGGGTGACCTCACTACTACCCGCATCAAGAGGGTTCATCCAAATTAAACCAGCTCCTGAAAATTATCGATTAAACTAGAAGTTGGCCTGTCCACAACAAGTGACGATTTGTACAATCAAGACCTTCATGTGGCATGACCATCTGTATTAAAAGCTCAACTCTTTGGCATTGATTCATCACCACTTAATGAGATATATATGGTAAAACTTTGAATCACAAAGGTTATTTTGTCTAACTGGGTAGAGTACCCAAAAGTCAATAGATACAAACACTTTCCAATCATAAGGTTCAAACAATAAGCATATGCCTTTTAGCTTCTTTGTTAAATGCTGAGCAAATTAATCGTTCACACTCGCAGATCAGCTTCCATCAAGTCCTTTGTTTAGCCAAATCAGTGAAGTTGGTGAGCCGTGTGATGGGCAATAGTTCATCACTTTATTCATCACTTCATTTTTTTGTATATATATCACTCAAAGTGTTTGGAACTAGAAATTTACTTGAGCAGATCATAAAATAAAACATTGACAACGAGAGCTAATTTAGTTTCCAAGTGCAAAACATAATATAAGAATAAAATGCAAAAGAATATAGTCATCCACATTAGAACTGATTCTCTACACCTGTATAACTGAGAGAGGATTTGATCGCTGCATTTCCAAGACCATGTGTCTAAAATGACCAATTTGATAACCTGACAGACAGAAGAACCCAAATAATAAGATCTCGAAACACTTATTTTTTGAATTAGTCTATGAAGCATGAATTAGTCTATGAAGCATATAAGATAGAATTCACCTGTCAAAACAGCACAGCCAGCTGCCGCAGCTTCTGCTATATTGTGGCCTGTTAACCCTGGTGAGAATGAACCTCCTATTACAGCTATTGGTGTTAATCTGTAAAATTCTCGCAGCTCGCCTAGGAAAAAATTAGAGAAGTCCATTATAAATCTCCACTATGGCAAACGATAAATATCATTTTAAAAGTGAAAATACTACTAAATTTCCAATATGTATGTTTGATTCATCATTGAAATAGCAAGTATTAAAATGCATAAATGCATGCATTAATTACCACTAGCGTCTTCTGAATATGATCCGCTCAACAAAGGACATGAGAAACTCATTCTGAACACAAGAAATTGAGATTTTAAGTTCATTATGAAAGATTTCTGAATATTGTTATTTTCATATGATATTTTATTTCTATTTCTATTTATCAGGGTCATTTATAGCTTTAGAGATTTAGTTCACGATTCTCCTCGTATAAATATATGAACTTAAAGAATGAACAATAAATAAAGAAAAATTATTTCCCTTTGGGTCTCTTTCTCAGTTTTCTCATGGTGTCACAGCCTTCAAGGTTCTGAGGAAAAAAGAGCATGAAATCCAAGTCACCAAGGTGCCAACATCTTTGAATCACCATGGCGGCAACCTGATTTAGCTATCAATATTGAGTATACTATTTTATTCTACTAGTAACTGATAATATCGTCTAAAAGTTTTTATTCTCTTTAATTTCTGAACAAAAAAAGAAAAGAGGAGAAAATATCCGGAGTCAAGTTGTTGACTTCCTAGCATCAAACAGCCACTACCCCTGGCAGGTCCAATCTTTATCGGTGAAGTATTAGAGTTTGACCGAAAAATAAGAGAAAATAAAGTCGAATTGTTTTGTACCCGCGATGCTGATACAACTCTCACGTCACTTTTTCACTGATCCTGTAGGTTTTTGTCACTTGTTATTGCCCCTCCAATTAAACGTATCAAGCAAAGATGAGCACTAAAAAGAAATTAGAAGCATCTAGCGCCGATCTATAGTGGAGAGCTACCTCTCATTTATGACCAAACAGATGAAGCATCGGTCAGACTTGTAAAAGCCCATCATGGCTAAAAAAATTTGATGATGAACTTTTTTGGGAAAAAGGGGAATAACTAAATTTTAGTCCCTCGTTTTTACCCTCCCAATGGTCAAATTCTGTCCATTTTAACGGACCTCCCATAAATTTGGCAACTTAATTTCCTTTAATCCTAATATTTACCCTCAAAATAGATTCAATCCTCAATATGTACGGTTTAACAGAATAGGTCTTTCTACTTTTTGGAAAAAAAATAGTTCTCGGTCCTATGTGTAAAATTTTTAATAGCAACCCTATATGTATGGCACCTTTAAGTTTTCATTTTTCTAAAACTGGTTCTGTTTCATTTAACATTCGGGAGAAGAAGGTTTGGAGGAGGCCTGTTTATCATTCTTTCGGAGATTGGGTCTCCTATAAATTGTAATAATTTGTCTCTTGTCTTACCGTCAAAAAATAAGAACATATTATCTTCCCCCATATTCTCTAAAAGCGAAACATGCAAGTTGCTTTCTATATATTAACTTCATACATACACCATGAGAAGAAAATAAATGATTGATAAGTACTCTGATCACCTGATTTAAATATCAGGATAAGTTGAAAACTCAGAAGGAGAAACACTCAAAATCACATAGCACCTAACAGAGAGTGAGAGTCCTATTCATTTTGGAGACAAATTCATGTAATACTAACATTGAAAGATGTTACTACATGCATATGCATATGTCCTGCAGAACTCGCCATTCGTCAAGACTGGATGTAAATATAATCGAACTTCAGAGTCGCCGTTATTTATAGTAATTTTAGATTGTTTTTAAGTAAAAAAGACCAGTATCACAAGAAAACTAAACAAATAGAGAGGTCATAAAAAGCCAAAAACTAGTCAAGCTCATTTTGTGGTCGTGTTTTTATGCCTTTTGGATCACTTAAAGGTTCATTAGTGATATAGCTTTTTCAGTCAAAAAGGAAGAGAAAGAAATGCATCAACCTATGCTCCACATTGCAATTAGGAGGGTAATGATAATCAAATGAGATAATGATGGTTAAGAAGTACAAAAACCTGACCACGGATTAAAATAAAAACGGCAAAAAATAATAAAAGGGGATGCCATTAGAAGTAACATCTAAAATCTTGACTATGGGATTTAATTGTATAAGAGGCATATTATTTACATAAAGTAAAGAGAACACAAACCTAATGAGTCAATCACGTACAAATTTGTTCCAGCAGTGAGTTTATCATTACGTGACCTCAGAGCCACACAGACATCTTCCTTCTGAAGTTTCTGCATTATTAGAGCAAAAGCATGTAGGTTGAAAGTAATTAAAATTTGGCACAAGAAGAGCATAGGAATTTCAAGCATATGAGATCCTAGGACACCTCCGGACCAAAGGCAGAATGCTCAAAATGTGTTGTCACGATCTAAAAAGGCACATATTACTTTAAGTTCAAGATGACTGGTTATGGCCATAAAAGCATACCAGAGCAATAGCTTGTCCATGCTGTGGTTGCCGTGGCACAATAATAGTGACCAAGTCTGGATGCCTTTCCTTAAGGCTGTTGTGAGCTCCAATAAAGACTGCAGATAGTTTCACAAGCATTAACTTTACAAGACACGTTATTTGCAAAAAAATTAAATGGCGAGCAATTCATATCTCACTAAAAGTAATATGTACCTGTTAGTCCTTTTTTAAACACACTCACACCCAATGTTAATCAAACCCAAAACTTGAGTTTTCTGTACGTAAATTAGTTTGCCTTAGTCTCCCAGTAGTTAAAAGTACAAGATTAAACTCCTGGCTTTCTATTTCTATCATTTTCTCCAATTCTCTTACTTAATTCTCTTGCCCCCAACCAAAGAAATACAAAGAGATTAAATTTAGATATACTTATCCCACGAGTAATTGATCAGGTTCATAAAGCTGTCAGGTTTGCTGTAAGAACGCGAAAAATAAGTCCATCTTAACAAAAACACTAGCTTTATAAAACAAAAATGTAGAGATTATAGGTACTCAAATTACTACTAACCTTTTCACTTTCTACATCCTACTGATAAGCAGGAAAATGTTTCCATGGTCAAAAATTTGATTTTATGGAAAAAAAATTGAGAGATTTGTGAGGAACATAACAGGTAAAAAGTAATCATATCATATTTAAAGTAACTTGGAATCAGGGAAAAAAGATACGCAAGTAAAAAAGTTTTCCTCCAAATGCTTACCTTCCTGTTCATCCCTGTGAATTGAAGAAGCCATCCACACCTTTCTATTGGAAATTTGTGCTTGAAACTCGTCCAGGTCTCTTTTATTTCTTTCAGAAATGTCAAAATCCTGAAATGCTGAAAACAAAGCAACGAGAAATGGATTTCAGATTAATTTGAATTATTTTCATACAGAATCAATAGAGACCTAACATCCTAATTATGTGATTCAAGAATATACAGGCATCAAAATGCATTACACGTATTATCAAAGAAGACTCTACATGATACCAGAGCTGGCGTGATATATCAGCAAGGTTAAAAGAAGGGTCGGTTCAAACTATTGTCAAGAATTTGAAATCTTAAAAAGATTCAAACTAGATAAAATAAAAAACTACCATACCACACTTGAGATCTCCACAAAAGTTTACGATAAATGGTGTGGCTTGCAACAGCTGGAAATGAATTCCTTGGGTTGTACTCTTTGACAAAATGTGAGAATAAGAGGTCAGTTAAAATATAACTCCAATATAGAACCCTTCAAGAGAAACATGATTAGTTGATTACATACCAATGGAAGAATCAATGAAAATTTTGAAAGCATCAATGCGATCAATGGAAGAATTAAGGGTCGAGACCAATTTCGATATGATTTTGGAGACATCCGTCCATTTATCAACGATAGAGCGATCTAAACGAAAACATTAATGGGTACCAATGTTTAGTAGAAACAACAGCAAATAATGTGGCACGACACTGGAGCAACTTTAAAAGATGACATGCCCCTATTGCTATCCAAGGTGCTCAATAGAAGTTTTTAAATTGATTATCTAGAATTAATCCGGATTACATTGTATAGACAAGATATATACTGTGACTTAATTTCGACAAAAAGAATGAATACATTGATATGGTAAGGAATAGCTTACATTATTTCTTGCAGCACCCATAATGAGATTTGGCCATAACTCACTTTCTATAAGCATGATTGCATTTGGTTTCCAGTAGCGAAGAAAAGTGTCCATAGCAGTGGGGATATCCAGCGGAGCAAACTACTTCATATATAGATGTAATGTCAAAGGGTATAGTTGAGTACTAAGTAATCAGAAAACTAAATCAACACAACAAAGCTTTTTGTGACCTAAAAGTGCTGTAAAAATGTTGATTGATGTTTTGGTCTAAACATATCGCTGCACGATAATAAATGCACGCATCCATGTCCCTGTATGATCATTTACATGCATATACCATTTGCATAAAATATGAAGTACACTGCACAGACAAAGGAGAAAATCGAGCATTATTCCCACCCTTTAAACTTCACTAAATGCAAATGTTTCCAACTCCATAATAGAAGAGGAAATTTGATTATTAAACATAAAATAGCTGTTATAAAAAATATAAAGTTTTTTGTTAAATATAAGAGTATCAGTATCAGCACAAGATTCCTCAAAAGCTTTCAGAAAATGCTTTAAACTAGGCAAATATAGAAAAAAAATTAAAATTCAGTACCTGATAAATGACATTACTAGGAAGCATGCTCTTTATAACTTCACTGCAATTGATAAGGGAAAAGTGCATGAAATAAACACTGAGCATTGACATTGGGATGTTGATTTCCGAAGAAGAGAAGAATAGAGAAATAACTGTAAATAATGTCGTTTTATACAGGGAATCAGTAATTCACATCATGAAAAGATCAGCCTCAGCCAATTTTTTTAAGTCATGACCATATACAAGGTATTGATTAAAAGCTTTTTTAAAACCAGTAACCTCTGGAAATGAGCCAATTATCTCTTGAGAAATATCGAACTTCTAATAACTTAATACTAACCAAAGTGCAGCCTAAAAGACAAAACAGACCACACATATTACAAAGGTCGAACGGTATAATGTTGCTTTAATTAAAGCTAAACTAGCCGGCATGTGCTTGTATACAAACAAGAAAGAGAGTGGATTTGTGGGTAATTCTTAGCCTAATAGGATTAATAGGAGGCACAATAAATTAGATTGGCGTGACTAAATGTATCAATTTATGTTTCGACTGCGGTTCAAGTCTTTGTGTCCAATTGTACACGTAGTCTCTAAAACATGACTTCAACAATTCCATGCATCATTTCTCAAGTATTAAAACAATGTCAAGAGTAACAGCCACGTCAGTTCTTCCAAACATAAGAACCAGAGTGTATCATACTTTTAAAAAAAAACTAAAATGCAACGTCCGTAACCAAAGCTAATTCAAATTAAACCACCAGATAACTCTTGCAAGAATATAAACACAAAATAAATCACCTATCAAAGAAATTTTACAAATAGGACACTTATTACATCACAAGAATTTGCTATAATATCAAGAAAGTAACATGTTCTAAATTTGACAACCACAAATATAACTAGACTACTAGAGAGCCGAAGTTTGCAACATTTTTTGGGAAAGATCCGTTCTGCAACTGATCCACAGTAAATATTCAAGATTTAAATTCAATTGGCAATAATATTTCAAGAAAGTAATGCGATGTAAATATTTTATGTAAATAATAACAGTAAAATTCCAAGATTCAACTTCAAATTCAAGAAAATTTAAAATATTCAACGGACGCAAATCCTTACAAAGCTGAGGCTGTTGTAGTCGTCATCAAAACAGTTACATCCGGCCTCCTTTCCAAACAGCACTTGATCACAGGAATCGCGGATAATCCTTCACCTGTTCAACAATCGTTATCCGACGATTAAAAAAAAGAAAAATAAAAATAAACACAAGAATACTTGACAATCAGATTACGGGGAAAAAACACTAATAAAATGATAACCTAATGAAACAGCATGGAACCAAACAAGACGACCGTTGGGGCGGCAAGCAGAGGGCAAACCGAGGCGTTCGCGCCATCGGGATGGATGTTCTCGGCCTCGGAATTTGCGCCACCACAGATGGAGGCTAACCAAAGGCGATATGCCGTAGCTTAGGGCTCTGTAGATTTTGTAAACTATTATACCCCTTTTACTGGACATTTATTGATTGTTTTTCAGTTCTTCCTTCATAAACGTTTTTCTCCACTAAATCTTTCTAGTTATTTTGGAATTTTACATAGAAATATTCATCTTCGAATCCTTACTTCGTACTGTATCTTATAAAACAGTCGAATTTTTTACGTACTTCATGTATGTACATAAACATATACCCCAAACCCCTCGGACAAACAGTGTTTCTCCGGGAGAAAATGGAGATTTCTCCGGGAACATGTGTCCTTCAGAGTGAATTCCAAGAATACGAATGAAGTCCCAATAGCATGGCATAACAATGGTGTTATACTTGGGCCTTAAATCAAATGAAGGCCCACATAATTTGTCTAGCCCATTTCCCATTTTGCCTGGCGCACTTATTGCTTGTCCATTCACGGTCAAGAATTTAACAACAGATACCCATCAGTTGGCTCTCTCTGTCTCGTAACACCTAGGGAATATACCAATAATAAAATAACATTAAAGGGTCGTCTAATGATTTGAGATAATGAGACAAGTTTGGTCCAAATTTGTTAAGTTCAATCATAATACTGGGGCCAACTTCAGGTATATTCCATGTAATCAATGACCCACTTCAAAGTATAGATTAACTCGCATAATCCGCCAAGCATTGGCGCTTCGGTCGCGAACTGACGCATTGAGTGCTTGTGCGACGTTTTAAGACGCACAGAATTTTACTAACTCGCGCACTGACGCTTTGGTCGTGATCTGGCGTATTGAGTGCGCGTGCGGTGCTTTACAACTAAGTTTTATTAAGTCACGTACTAAGCTTTACTACTAAGTCGTGAACTTAAATATTGCACATTCTTAATTTACCGGAAATAATATAAGTCATTTTTAATAAACTTATGTTATTACAAAACATAATGAAACACAGAGATAATATTTGGTTTCATTTTTCAAATTCATTATCTTATGATCAAATATTAATAATTTATTTTCCTTTTCCATTCTCTAAAATATATTTTTCGGAGAACAATAATTATCCCTATTAGGAGAACGATTGAATAAAAGATTTGTTTTGCACTGTAAATAATATTAAAATGATGTAAGTTTGTCAAATATGATGTGTATTATGTATTTTAATTTTATTCCATCTGTATGTGTGAGTGTATATATATATATTGATACGCGCATCCGCACTCAAATTTTGTCGAAAATTGTCGTTCCCGCTTAGGAATGGCAACGGGTCGGGTATGGGACGGGTTTGGCCAATCCCAGGACCCGCCCCGCTACACATAAAACCCGGACCCGCCCCACCCCGCTTAGACCCGCGAACCCGGCGGGTTTACCCGCCCTGCCCCGCCCCGGTTCTAGTTTTTTTTTTTTTTTTTTTTTAGAAAAAAAATTAGCTAGAAAACAATTTTAAAACACAAAAGGTTGAGTTTTGTGATTAAATTTTATGTTTTCTCTAGTAAATATTTATAATACGCATTGCAAAACTATCTTTAAACTACTAAATATTTATTAATTTGCTCTTATTTCCTTCAAAATGTCAAACTTCTAACATGAACACATGAATTTTGATATAAAATTAAATAATGACACTTCAATTAAAGAAGTAAAATGTATAATCAATATCATATATTTTTTTTAAAAAATTAAAAATATATTGCGGGGCGGGTACGGTGCGGGTACGGCCAATCCCATGACCCGCCCCGCTTCCAAACCCAGTTGAAGCGGGTTCAATGCGGGTCCGGGTTTAGACCCGCCCTATTGCCATCCCTATTCCCGCTCATCTGCACCCGTATTTGCACCCGCCCGATCATCTGCATCATATGACTTAGATTATAGACTGTGTTTCCCCATATGTATAAAGATGGTAGCTTTTCAGTAGGTAATGATAAGAAAAGTAGTATTTATACATATATGGGAAACACAGTCTATTTTTTTGAGCTAATCCCATATATGTTTAACTTTTGATCTACCTTTAATAACAGAACTAACCGGTTTTAACAACGTATTTGCACTCTCCCGAGCACCCGCATCAATTTTTTTGATTAATTAATTTATACATATATGGGGAAACACAGTCTATTTGGTTGAACTAACCCCATATATGTTTAACTTTTGATCTATAGCAGAACTAACTGCTTTTAATAACGTAATTGCACCCCGCCCGAGCACTCGCATCAATTTTTTGATTAAATAATACACACAAATACGTATGTACATACGCTTAACAGTACAAATTTTGGGTGTTCCATGACACTGAAGCATATCCTTACAAATAAATTCGAAACCCAATTCTTTTATTATGGAAAAAAATTTACTTAACATTGTATTTCTGGATGAAATGATTTGATTTACAGAAAAAAAATAGAAATATGATAATTTGAAATTCATGTCAGTTTGAATCTTTCCAAAGATGTAAAGAAAAATGCTTTGCAAAACGAGATTTGAAATGCATACTCAATTTTTTTTCCAAATATAAGTATGGATTTGAGTGAGAAAATTAAAATCCACTCATTTTACAATCCAAACACCAAATGCGTTTAAAAAAATATAGAAATTGGAGGCTAAGAGTATGTTTGCAAATATTTTTTAGATTGCTTATCTACTTTTTAGACAAAAAAAAAAACAGATTTTGGGTATTTAATTTCCTTACTTCTGCTATTGCTTCTCTAAAAAACAACAGGTAAAACATAAGAAGATAATCAAGTAATGAGATGTTTTTCTTACTTTAACTTATGTGGTGACAATTTTGTAAAATTGAAATCTATTAAGTTGCTCTTTATATTAATAGCAAACACTCAATGCTTTTACTTGAAAGCAATTTTTTTTCAACTTTAAGCAAAAGCAACATAAAAGCACTTTGAATAAGCAATTGCAAACACACTCTAAACATTCAGAAGTTCTTTGCTTACATGCTTATACATGCCGTAAATGTCGTTTTTACCCTTGTTAGAAAATAACATGTTATCTTTATGAGTAGGGTAAAGGGGTAATTCATCAAATCTTTACTTGCTAATCTCATGGGCCTATTAGAACTTGGGCTCAACAAATATACTGGGACTGTTTAGTGCATGTTCAAAGAAAATTGCAGGTTCCACTTTAAAGTATGAACAGTGTTTCCCCCTAAATCTGCAATGGTAGTAACATTTTGGTGATTATTGTAAAAAAAGTAATGTATAGATTAAAGGTGTAAGTATCGGCTAATGGGGATGCTCACATGTCACTAATGTGCGTGAACAGGAAATACACGTTCGCTAATTGTCGGCACATGAGCACAAATCTGATCTAGCTTTTAAATATTACTTTGGACTAGGTAAATTCATCTGAATCCAGGGCAGAGGGACAGCACCAAGTTTTTTATTTGTTTTTTGTGATTTTCATAGATTTTATTTTTAAAAAAAAATTGTGTTCCTTAACCCATGAATTTTAATCGTAGCTCACCTCCTATCTGTCTGTTTGTCGTACAATCATTCCACCAATAAGTTTGAGGATGAATCGATTTATTCGTTATTCAGTAAACTATATGCAATTTCACGTGGGTTTCATAACTTTTTTTGCGAACGCGAACGCCGCATGTGAAATACATATGATCCCATTCTAAAAAAAAAAAAAAGCATATGATCCCTTACAATCCATTTATTATTATAGCAATAATATGGTATTAATAAGACTTCAAAACTCTCCTCAGTTTTTTGTCTATACACTTTTGACTACAAAACCCATAATAATTTAAGTTATAAGAAGTCAGTATATTTCACTTTAAATAGGTCTAAATAATAATATCACATTAAAATAAAGAATCTAGAAAAAGAAGCATTAAGGTTTGATAATAAATCATATGCCCAAACAACGGACCCACACATCAAATTTATATTGATAAATCTTATTGTCGGCCTTACATTAACATTGCCGACAAAGTCGTACTCACTATCTGTAAACTACAGCAGAAAAAAAGTGTTAAAGGCTTGTGGTGAATTTTTTAAAATAGGTGCTCGAATAAATTATTATTATGAAATTGAGAACATATCCAGTGTTGTGCAACGTTTTAAGACGTATAAAATTTTACAAAGTCATGTCCTGACGTTTTGATCGTGATCTGACGCATTGAATGCGCGTACGACATTTTATAACTATGTTTTATTAAGTCACGTACTAAATTTTACTACTAAGTTGTAATAGGAGCTTTAAAATACAAAATATAATATATGTTTTAACTAATAACTAACGTGAGCACTTTGGTATATTGGAATTTGTCACACCAAAAGAGACCAAATTGTGTATATATATAAGTTTTCCTTGTATAATATATGCAGATATACATATATAAAGATAATTATGATAGTATTATAATTTTAAAAACTTAATTACGATCTGGAATATATCTGCTTTTTTTATGCTGCTTCTCAGCGGTAGCACCCTGGGTGACAATTCAACCGTTAATTTCCTTCCATGTTGGGGACATATTAGCCCTAAGTACCTAACATCAAATAAACGAATTATTCTTGGTTACTCCATAGGGCATTACCCCAAATATTGAATGAATGACCCAAATTTATCAATATATCATTTTTTATGTGAGCATCAATACAATGATGTATCTTAGCCATTGATATACATCATGGATAGCCAAGAAATAACAGAAATAAACCTAAAGGGCATGACCTGTGTAAAGGGTGTTAATCCAGGAGTGGTACAAATCATTATCGCTGGTTCAAATCAATTTCCAACTTGGTACAAATCATTATCGCTGGTTCAAATCAATTTCCAACTTGGTACGGGATAATGACTGATTTGCCAAGTTCATGGGTTTTGACGCACACACTATGGGAACACGATTTGTGATAGAAATTCATGGGCCCCTCCCTAACATAACAATTCATGTAATGTATATTAAACAAGAGAAATTATGATACCCTGTTGTTTTTCTATAACTTTAACAGAAACAAGAATGATATTACAAACCAACGAACACAATACAAATCCATTCAAAGCCCACAATGCACAAGAAAACAAACAAAACCAGCAACAAATACAGTTTCTAAGCTTGAGAGATGATAAATACACAGCAATTTTTCTATAATAATTACTCATGCATATTTGTTAAAATTAATTTTAACTATATGTGCACTTCACAAGTACATCTGATGAAAAGTTATGACAAAAGCTCAAACCATAATGGTAATTTGCAATGTATTCACTTAAACAGTAGAAATTATGTGATTCAAAATTTGTATGTCATCAAGTGTGTGTGACTAGAGTAGAAATAATCGAATTGAGACGACTAATATCGAGATGTTAAAATAAAAATCTAGTAGGGTTTTGATTTTCAGTAGCGTGGATGTCATGCAATTATATATATATATATATATATATATATATATATATATATATATATATATATATATATACATATATATATATATATATATATATATATACTATATTATAATGTGTAAACCCCTTATAAAAACTAACTTGGTATGACCACTTTTACATTCTAAAATTACCCTCATTTTCTTTTTAAAATTACCAATATCTAATTGCACTCATGCCCTTACCAATCTAAAATATTATCATCACACTTGCTATCTATATATCAATCAACTTATATTATTACATTCACAATCATACAAATTATCATCATACCTATCATACAAATTATCATATTATCCTAAAAAAATTATTAAATTTCAAAAAAAAAGTAAATATAAAAATACTGTATAATCATTTTATAATTTAAATTTAAAAAAGCTAAAACCAAAATAAAAAACGACGTTACAAATCACAATAATTTACAAAAAAAAATGTATATGCACGCAAGACGTGCAGAATGACACTAGTATATATAAAGCACAAATACCACATAATATATTATACACGGGAAAACATGAAATATTTTTGGCTACCCACATGGGGTAGTACCTTTTGATGTGTATATACTCCTCAAATATTGAGTGAAAGATACCTATAAGGGTTGCTACCTTCCATGATATAGTGTCCATGGAATAGCATACAAGTATTGGAAAAACATAAGTAAATTTTTGTTTAAAAAATAGAATTTAAAATATAAGCATGCGAGTGAGCATGTGACACCTGTTGAGTTGTTCGGGTCTTTTGGTGATTCGAAATTTGATTCATTTCAACTAAAAGAGATGCAACTTAAACCAAAGTTGGTAGTTTTTTTATTTGACGACGAGGAAACTCGCAGCCATTGGTCTTGTGCTGTGTTTTGGATAAATCATCGGGCTGATGTAGCTACTTGCAAATCACACCAATCAGATAACTCGTATCGGGCCTCAGACCGAGAAAGTGTTGGTAAGAAAAATCGAAATCACGACCTTACGATCCCGAACTCATTCTACTCAACCAATTCAGACATCCTATTAGAAGCGGTTGGTAGCTTTTTTTTATTGATGATGATTAAGGTTTTTCAACGGTGATAAACAAGTAAAACAACTCAGTCCCCTTGTACAACGATAATACAACTTTATAGTTTTATTATTTATTAATTTTAAAATTATAATAATCACGAAAATTAAATTTAGTGCGAATCTCAACTTGGTTGGATTGCAATCAAATCCAATTTCGGACACTTCAGATGTGTCAGGTCTCAGACCGAGTAACGGTGAAATCATATTTTTTTATAAGAAGTATATTTAGTTTCTAAAAATTAAATTCATTAACTCTTGATTTAAAAATTTAGCAGAGGAGATAACTTCTTGTCGTGTACAGTGTACTCTTTTCTTATGGCATTTTTCTTTCGTTTGATATTTGATATGATTTTAAATGATAAATTAATTTTGTGAATTTTTTTGTATTGACCACAATATCCTCATAATTATTTTTCTTATTCCTAATTCTTTTTTGAATGTATTTCCCCAAATATATTTTACTTTCCAAAAGAAAACCAATGCCCCTTCTGTAAATCATATTTTATTCATTATTTCCATATTTTCTTCTCTTTTCTTCATCACTAGAGTCGCCTACGTCATTTCAATATCTTTATACCTTCTTCCAGCTTATTTAGGCACAAGATTCTTAAAAATATTGGCAAGTCAACACCATTAGCGATGGTAAAGCTTCCCAAAGCTTGGGCTTGCGCTTCGACTGCTGTTTGTCATTATTGAAACTGGAAAAAAAATTGACAAAAAATTTCTCAAATAAATATTCAACCACTCATGGTTGAACAACTCTCTTTGTAAAAGACGTTCTGTTGGAAAAAGCAATGTGAATTAAAAAAAAATTTTGCTCGATCAATCGAGCGGGCCAAAAAATTGTTGCCTTCGTGAATAGTAGCTCGATTGATCGAGCTCCTTGCTCGATCGATCGAGCACTGTATCTGTTTTGTGAAATTGTATGTACATTCACGTTATGGTACGATTTTTGGGGATATAGTGTCTCCAAATGTGTCCATTCGGACTTATTTTTGGTTCACTATATATACAACATACCCGCATTTGTTTTGAAATGGAATTTCGCAATTCACATCATATTTGAAGATAAAAATTTGAGTAATTTTGTGAGTTTTCATCATTGTTATGGTTGAGTGTTTTTAAACATTTGTGGTTTAAAGGATTTTTGATTTGGAGTGCTCCTATCACAAATCATAGTCGTTGTATCTTGTGAGACAAATTACCAAAGTAAACCGTTAGCACCGTAACCAGACAATATTGTCTTAAGGACAGAGATTCCAAATCTCGCCTCGACATTTATAATACAAAGTCATTTGTTATTTTTGCTTGCTACTTTCCTAATATACACACCCATAAAATTTTACACTACATTCTTAACACAATATTAGCAACAAATGGCTTCGTCGAGTGCAACAACGACTCCAGTTCATCATGGTGAAAGACCTGAAAAGTTCAATGGAAACGATTTCAAGCGATGACAACAAAAGATGTTGTTTGACAACCTTGGGGTTGGCAAGGTTCCTCAATGAGGATGGTCCTACTATTATGGAGAGTGGAACCAACAACCAAAAGAGGGCTGTGGTTGATGCGTGGAATCAAAGCGATTTCCTGTGCAAGAATTATCGGATTTGCTCTTGCTTTTTGGATTCTTTCAATACATTGTATTTTGCTAAACACGTGCGATTTGGACAATCGAATTCCATTCATGGTTATGAATAGAACGACCACACTCCACGAATAAACAGTTCGGATGAAATAGCTTAAAAAAGCTAAAGAGTAACTGCTTCTCAACGGACTGGACAACACATTATACAATGTGTATTGTCTAGTAAAGATGACCAAGGAATTGTGGCAATCCTTGGAGAAAAAAATATAGACCCGATGATGTCGGCATGAAGAAATTCATCGTTGGGCGATTCCTGGATTTCAAAATGGTTGATACAAAGCCGGTGATAGCACAAGTGCAAGATTTGCAAGTAGTCATGCACGAAATTCATGCGGAGGGAATGGTTCTAAGTGACTCATTCCAAGTGGCCGCCATGATTGAAAAGTTGCCTCCGTCATGGAAGGACTTCAAAAATTATCTCAACCATAAACGAAAAGAGATGAATCTTGAAGACCTTGTGGTTCGCTTGAGAATCGAATAGGACAACAAAATTTCCGAAAGGAAGGAAAATTGGCACCAACATGAAGCACGAGTGAACTTAGTGGAAAAACACGCATGAACAAAGCGGAAGTTTGACGACATGGCCTCCAAAGCTGGAAAGGCGAAGAAGTTCAAAGGCAAGTGCTACAAATGTGGAAAACCCAATCACATGGCGAAGGATTGTCGCAATAAAGACGATCGCGGGAAGGCTATGGATCAAGTAAATATGACCGAAGAAGATCGTCTCTCAATTGATTTGGATGATCTAGCTCTTTTCGCTTAAATTAGAATGTGTATCTTTGAAAGTTGTAAACTCCAAGAATGGAGTGATTCTAAATAAATGTAATGACGATATTTGTTGAAAGCAATAAAATTTATATATTACTTCTTGTAGTGAATTTTATGGTTTGTGGCATGATTGTTAGGATCATTTAAGGCATAGTTTGCAACACAAATTGTAATGTTAAATTTATTGCTTATATGGGCACTAAGTTAACAAAATCGTCATTCATTTGTTAGAAAAATCGTAACGTCTCTAGAGTTAACTCACAATGATGTTTGTGATGGAAAGATTGTGCAACTAGAGATGTGAGAAAAGTAATTTGTTACTTTATCAATATTTGCGCATGATATTGTTGTGACTTTTTTGCTATGAAGCAAAAACGAGGCCAATGAGGTGTTTAAACACTTCAAGAATGAGATTGCAATAAAATTTAGCACATGAGTTTTGCTATGGGAAATTGTGAGTAGATTATACTTGTGTTATCTAAGAATTTGACGCTTAAGCTTGAATTTGCAAGACTATAAAATCTTGAATTCGAGTTTCTAAGCTTTGTACGCTTAAAACACAAGTGATAAATCGAAGCCATAAATTTTGACTAGGCGTTGTAATATCTCAAATTGGTTCATTTTGAATTTCTAAGCTAGTGTGCTTATAACATGAATTTGCAAGATTTAAAATCTTGAATTCAAGTTTTCTAAGTTAGTGCACTTAAATTACAAATTGTAAACCGAGTTTGAGAATATTATCAAAGTTTCAACTTTTGTAAGCAAGTACGCTTTCAAGGAATAAAAACTTGAATTTGGATTTGTAAGACGATAACGCTTAGAACTTGAAATATGAAAGTTTGAACGCCAGTGCACTTCGTTACTACCCGAAGTTGTGCGGAGTTGCAATTCTAGGATTCAATCACTTACCACATTTAGGCAATGACGAAAACCTTGTGATTGAAGGAAAAGAGAGTTTCCTACAATATTTGAAATGTGGGGGTACTTGGCTAAACTAGAAATGAAGGCCAAAGTAAAGTCATAACAAACACCAAATAAAAGACATGAAGAGTTTGACAAATCATGTTGTCAAATAGATTAACGACTGTGACAAATGTGTACACACCTAAGCATATGTATGTTTATGTATTGATGATATGCTCATTGGAGAAGCAATTTAGAAATCATCAAGTAACAAAGGAAAAATATTGACGAGACATTTTGACATGTGTGCATCAAGAATAATGCTTGGAATGAAGTTTGCAAGACACTTGAAGAATGAAATCTCAAGGATTAATTCGAGTTTCAAATTTTAAGCTTTGCACTTAAAATTTCAAGTTTGCAAGAAATAGAATATTGAACTTGTAATTTCTTTAAAAATCTATGCACTTAAATATGAATTGTGAATTAAAGGTGAATATTTCATTGGTCTCGAATTTTGTAAGAAATAACGCTTAAAATTCGATGATAGAAATATCCTAAAAGGATAAAATGATGCAAAAGAGGTAATGTGATTACCAAAACTGAAGATATACTGTTGTGGAAAATTCTCTATGCAAAACATATAAAGCTTCCTCGGCCGAGTGGTTTTATAAGTTGTTAGAGAAAAATCATGTGCATGCAACTAAAATGTGTTGCGATAATGCTATATGGTAAAATGATCTCTAGTGGCATAATCGTGAGTGATTATGTGAAACCGCAGATCAGCATATGAAATGGTTAACCGAGAGATCATGTGGAAGTTTATCGAGGGGAATGGGGTTAAAACCCTATAATCAAAATCTCATAGTGGATACCCAACCTTGTTGACTGGAGATCCCAAGATCTAGGTTCAAAAGGGACAACTAAATTATGAGATTGTATAAACACGTTGGAGATCAATCTCCAATCTATTCCTATGATAAGTGGTGTAGCCTGTAAAATGTGTACGATGGTAGGCAAAAGCCCTTTAATGATTCCTAAGACATATAAGAATATGCTGGAGTATAGCGGGATACTCTTTTAGGAGATCACCTACGTGAGTGCGAAGTGTGGCCGCTTCAAAGAATGAAAAGCACTTATGAAACCAAGTGTGATCCATGGCCGAAAAGAACACAACCGTAAAAAACCAATACGAAGGTTAGAATTGTTATGGTGTGTGTTCAATTGTCTTGGTTTACACCAACGACTAAATAGTTCAAGACTATAAGTTCACTATTAAGTCAAGTAAATCCGATTGAATACTACTACGGAAGATTCAAAGCCGCAATCTATCTCTACACATGCCATAATAGTTCGTTAAAAGCGCTCAATTGCATACATGGATTAATTTAATTAATGTGGGGGATTGTTGGAAAAAGCAATGTGAATTAAAAAAAATTATGCTCGATCGATCGAGCGGGCCAGAAAATTGTTGCCTTCGTGAACAGTAGCTCGAGCGATCGAGCTCCTTGCTCGATCGACGAGCTTTATATATCTGTTTTGTGAAATCGTATGTCCATTCACGTTTAGGGTGTGATTTTTGGCTATATAGGTGTCCATTCGGACTTATTTTTGGTTCACTATATATACAACATAACCCCACTTATTTTGAAATGGAATTTTGAAATTCACATCATATTTGAAGATCAAAATTTGAATAATTTTTTGAGTCTTCATCATTGTTATGGTTGAACGTTTTTAGACCTTTGCGGTTTAAAAGATTTGTGATTTGGAGTGCTACTATCACAAATCATAGTCGTTGTATCTTGGAAGACAAATTGCCAAAGTAAACCGTTAGCACCGTAGCGGGACAATATTATCATAATGATAGAGATTCCAAATTTCGCCTCGAAATTTCTAATACAAAGCCATTTATTATTTTTGCTTGCTACTTTCCTAATATACATACTCATAAAATTTTGCACTACAAGTTCACCATCGACAGTACTGATGAGATTCTCAGTTTCATTTTGATTGAATGAGTTCCATTTTTTGGTTCATATTTATTTGCTGATGAGATTGGAAACTGAAAAAACTTACGGCACGCTTTTATAATTTTTTTTTATTTCATTAGAAAAGGGTATATGAGTCATATATGGCTTAATAGTAATATTGTTTAATTTAGGATATAGCATCACACCTCTTGGAAGGGGGAATAGAGTCACACAAATTATGTATAAATTCCATGACTGGGTTGGTTCGGGCTTGTCAAATTATCTAAGTAAAAACTCAACCGAACGAAGTCAGTAAGGTATCGTTCTGCCCACATACGTTCCAAACGAACGTCTCCCATAGTGTGTTGATACATTAAAACAAGAACAAACAGTGAATATATAATATTTATAAATCGACTCAAGATAATGAACGACAGGTTACCAACTCATGGCTCAGTTAAACACGTTTAGCAACCCCAACGTGTCATTCACAAATCAAGGCAAGGACCATATGGTGATTCACCGAGACAACAACTTAGCCACATACCCACATAGAATAATGACAGAAACATATTCTGTCAACCATTGGCTAACAAAGTTCTCAAACCTTCCCACACTCTCAATCGAAACACTCTCAAGAACATATAGAGAATATCACGAAGAAGACGTACACAACAAATTAGGGTTTCGAGAGTAAGAAAGAAGACGAAGAAGACGCAGACCTCAGAATGACTTAGGGTTCGAAAATTTGGCCTTTTTTATACTTCAAATGGACGCTTAGGATTACAGCTCAAAATAGACGGACAAGATGCAAGCTAAAGAAAGTTCCAGAAGAGGGCTCGAGATAAGGAAACAAATCGGTGGGCTTAGAAGTTAAATAGGTCAGCACAAGAATATTGGGCCACATTACAACAATGACTTATGATTAGACATCTATCTTGCCATTGATATGTGAACCGAACATAGCCTAATTTTATTATTTATTTTAAAATTGTATCATTTACCAAGTACAAATCCATAAGAAGTGAATTAATATAGTCCAAAAAAATTATATATAATTTAAATTTCATGTATGAGAATGTAAATAGAAAGTAATTATGAGGTCCAGCCCAAGCACAAATGAATGAATAATGAATCAAAAATCAACAGGAAAGTTTAAATACTTGTACGTGGGCAACGTCAGTAAACACAGAGTCATACTGGGTCCGATATATATTTTTTGTTTTGTATAATTGAATGCTTATTCTATACAAGTGTCACGTTGCATCTATTCTTGTTGAACCCTTTCAAATCAAAATTCTATTGGAATTTTTTACGATTAATAAATTGAAATTAAGAAGAAAAAGAAATACGAGAAACAGTCTTCGGAAAATCTCAAAGCAGTGTGAGAGGTGTTGGGACCCCTCCCAGGAGGTGCCCTTGCACTGCCTAAAATTTTCAGGCAGTGAGTGAGACATAATTAATATGTAAAGAATTGGAAACAATTAAGACTTCGAAGTTCGAACTCAGGGGACATAATTTATTGAAGATTTTCAAATAAAATAAATTATACCAATATTATGAAAATACAGATAATTTATATGCCAAAAGCAAGATAACAAGTATAAAAATTAAAGTTGTCTTTTGAATTATATAGCTTTTAAAAAATAAATTGAAGTGAATAATTCCAAATATTAATTTGATGTTTGTAATATGTAATTATTCTTTTTACAATTAATTTGTAGTTATTTCTAAGAGTATAAAATTTCATTGACATGATTTCAGATAAGTTAGGGTTAACATAACTATATAACTGTATAAAATTCAGATTACTTCGTACCCTCGAGCCCCGATTGTTATTCCTTTTTATCGACAAAATTTGAGTTTTCAAACTCAGAATAGTGGTCTAATTATATTATTAATTCTGGAAGATTTTAAGTATGCGTGACATATATCGACAATTATATTTTTAATGTTTTAATTTTATTTATTTAGTATGAATTGCTTAAACAGTGTGATGGCACCATCTTAATCATGTGATTAATATTCACACAATGATAATTATGATGTAAACAACGAAATATTATAATTACATGTTGTATTTCTTATGATCGTGCCGTGTTGGCGGTTTGCTCATCCCCAATGATGGTTGTTGTTGTCTTTGTGTGTGGATAATGATAGGTAGTACATGTGACCAGAACCCCAGAGAAGGCATGTCCTATGAGAGCCATACATGAGATGTTATTTATCGTTTATCTCAGTAATATATGTATATGTATACCACTGGTGTCTCACTAGGATAGGAGAGGTGTATTTGTATATTTAGCTTGTTGGACATATTTATATATAAGTAGCGTATATCGATATATATATATAACAGGTGGTATGTTTCTCGTATGATGATGTCAGACTTAATTTTTAGGGCCACATATAGGTAAATTTTAAATTAATATTCTATTTTTAAAGTATAATTATCATTTTGTGATCATTAATCATATGATTAGTATTAAGCCCTCACAAAAAGTTAATTTGGAAGGTACTGATATGCTATACTATGTAATTTAGGAAGATGTAAAGTGAGCAGTAGAGTCAATTATCGGGTTAAAGATTTGGAGCTTACCACCTCATGAACATGTCAAGATAAATGTAGACGCCTCCAGGGGCTAGTTTCATTGCCGTAGGAGGGGCTGTCCGAGATGAACATAAATATGTTTGAGTCAAGGCTAGTGTTCAATACTATATTCTTAAGAAGATTTTGCTCCACACATGATACTCATAGAATACGAAAATTTCTCTCCAAGATACAACGACTATTTGCGTGTAATAGTAGCACTACAAATTACAAGCCTTGCAACCACAAATATTGCAAATTCTCTTTCTCAATAACAATATATGAATATGAATGATCTTGCTTCTCTTAGACTCTTCTATGTTGTTATTAATCTAGAAATCAAGTCTTTTACATTCAAATAAGGGAGTTGTATTAATAAAAACCTCGAGACACGACCAAAAAATGACTTTTCATCATAATATTTCATGAAAACATGCACCAATACATGAAAAGGTGCCTTTATGGTCATTCGTGGCACTGGACACCCGAAAATACATGGGTAGAGCAGGGGCACCCTGGCTACCTCGGAGCAGTGCTAGGGCGCTTCCCGTTCTTCTTGGCAATCCTAGGGGATACCCTGGCAACAGTGGATTATATATAGAGACATGAATCAACCTTAAGAATCAATTTTAAAAAACCACTCAACAAACTTTGATTCGCCAAAATTTGTTTGGTGATAAACCAAATGTATAATACCGGTAGTGTCGGTTGTAAAAATTTTACAAAGCTAGTTTTCGTTAAAAATTAAAATAATAGCATCCAAATAGTTGTGATGAAATCCTTTTTTTTTTTTGTCTAGTGGATAGGACATATTGCATTTGACCTTTATCCTCTCTCTTATGCTTTTGTGTCCTTTTGAATATATCACTTCGGACACTAACGATTATATTAAGTATATTGGAATTGATGATTTCTGATTCCTTGACTTATTTGGATGGACAAAATTAAAATGAATTTCAATTTAACTCTATATTAAGTTAAGCATTTCCCATAGTCATTGTGGTTGATTTCAAATAAACCTACGATAGATAGATATCATTTGAAATTCATTATTCGAATCATTATCCAAATCAAATCAATTTTTTTTCTTCTTCCAAACGCAACCTTAAACTGTGTTCTAAGCTTAGTGGCTTCATTAATTGAAAAAACTCGTCTTTGTGGCTGCTAGAATTCTTCGTTCTTCTGAACCAAAAAAATGCCATTCGCGGATAAACTATTACATCAATGAAATCTTACAATTTAAAAACTTTATCAACCACAAAAACTTAAAATAATTTATAACCGAACAATAATATCAGTAGTGTCTAGACCCATACAGTTTTTGAAAAATTAATTCTAACGGTTTATACATTTTGAGCGAATTTATGTAATGGACAAGCTTGTTCGGGCTTTAATACCCGGACATTTTCATCGAGTACAACTTGTACTTTTATAATAACATTATTCTTCATCAAACAAAAAAAATCATTGTGATGGTTATTTCAAATTTTTGGAAACTTGATATTCGTTGTGTTACATGACATCTAACTGTTTATCACATATCAATACATTAATGCACTGTTTGATATGTTTATAAGGATATGATGAGCCATGTTTTTTAACTATTTATCTATCGTTTATTTCATCCAGTTTATTGTACCAAACGATGTCTAATATGTATTTTATATGATAATTAAATACTTATCAAATATATATATAAAAAAAAAAACATCCCGCTTATGTATGACACACGTTCTATCAGATGTTAGAAAGAATTGAAGTTTACCTTGTTATAATTAAAATATATATCTTTGAATAAAAAATGGTTTATGATTATACACCCCATTTTTAAACCTTATCACCTTGACATTCGTGTTCCTGATTCATTCCCCACAACCCCTAAATTCGTGTACATTGTACGCTGCACCAACGATGTATGCACCCTAACCCTACACAATATATACATACAGTGTATGCACAGGCAGATACAGTAAAGATAAGCAAGACTAAAGAGGCACCGTAATTTACAGTGATGTAGCAGAAGAAACAAATAAAGGGGTCCATTGTACTCTTCATGACTTTAAAGCTTCTTTCTGTGTAAGAACATGATCCGGGTTTGCCGCTCCTTTAGCCGTCGCTTCACTTAGAATCGCTTTTCTCTTTTGTTCATAGTTACACGAAAAGAAGTTGTCCATTCTGTGTATTTTCTGCAGATGGAGGATCAATACGGGATGGCTGATTTGCGCCAGTTCATCAGCGATAGACCTTTCTTTCCACCGGCGGTGCCGCCGCCTATGGAATTACTTCCTGCTAACAGGAGTTTGACCCCAACTCAACATTATGAGACGCTCATGGTTCAAAGAGGGATGCATCACGAGTTTCCCTCTGATTATACAAACAGTGCAAGTGTAACTGCTGCTGCTTTTAGTGGGTTTGAGTTCGAGGCAACTGGTGTACAGATTGGCGGCGGAGCAGCAGGAGGAGGAGATGGTTGTACTGCGAGGTGGCCGAGACAAGAGACCCTTACTCTTCTTGAGATCAGATCGCTGCTTGATCCTAAGTTTAAGGAGGCAAATCAAAAGGGTCCGTTGTGGGATGAGGTTTCAAGGTATTATGCACATGAACTTGACCTAATTCTTAGTTCACAGTTCTCATAAAGCACTCTTCAATTCCTTGAGATCAAATCCCAGGTGGCGAGTTTAAGTATCTATTCATGATTTGTTAGTTATACTTAGATATTAGTACACTCTTGCACTTAATATTCAAAAGTAAATCCACAAAGCAGATATTAGTACACTCTTGCACTTAATAGTAAATCCACAAAGAATCATATGTAATCAGATGTTGATGATGTTAATTGTCGAGTTTCTATTATTCTCATTTTTCTGCTAACTGTTTTTTACTAATTTTCTTGATTAAAGTGTTTTCTTAGAAAGTTTCTTTTTTTCATTAATGTTTATTCTTCTTTCGTGTTTTTTTTTTTTGAATTCAAGAAATTAAATGGCAAGGAAATTATTGAAGTTCAGTTTAAGAATCTGAGTGTTACTTTTACATTTACCACCTCGTTCTGATTTCTATGATGTAACCTCACAATCACTTCTGTAAGTAGACAAGAACTAATACTACTTTCCTGCTGCAAAAAATGCCAATCTTTTGGGTGTTCTAGTAAACAATTTTTTCTGGTTTTTGCTCTCATCAAAAGACGTGAATCATGAGCAACATACTTCATCTCACTGACAGCTTTCTGGAAAATTTTGAGTAGTCATTTTCCGAGATGAGTTTTGTCTTCACAACTTAATCTTAGAATTCACATGAGTTTGTCAATTCTTAGCAAATGTCATTATCACTTAAATTTTAGATCAGTTTATCACATGAAACTAGGGTTACTTTACTGCGGCATCTTTATTTTTTATATTACAGTGCTCAGTAAATATTCTTCGTTTCTTTTTTTTTTTAATTGAATTTTAGGATAATGTCTAAAGAACATGGATATCAGAGGAGTGGCAAGAAATGCAGGGAGAAGTTTGAGAATTTGTACAAGTATTACAAAAAGACAAAAGATGGCAAAGCTGGAAGGCAAGATGGGAAGCATTACAGGTTCTTTAGGCAACTTGAAGCTCTCTATGGTGAAAATAAAAATTCAACTTCATTTTCAGAAACCCATTTCAATGGTGGGAGTTTTCAATACAATTTTCCGAATAAGAACACTCATTCAGCTTATAATCAAGAATCTTTTCCGGGTTTGAAGCTCTCAGAAACTACTAGCCGTAGCCTGTCAAATTCTTCTGATTCTGATACTATTTTATCAGATGATACTGGTATAAATGTAGGGATGGATAAAAACAATGATCATGCTTATGATGATGATACCACAAAGAAGAAGAAGAAGAAAAAGGGAAAGAATAGTTGGAAGGCCAAGATCAAAGATTTCATTGATTCAAAAATGAAGAAACTGATGGATAAACAAGACGCGTGGATGGAGAAAATGTTGAGGGCAATCGAGCATAAGGAGCAAGAAAGTATGATTCGAGAAGAGGAATGGAGGAAACAAGATGCTGCAAGAATTGAGAGAGAGCACAAGTTTTGGACCGGTGAAAGAGCATGGATGGAAGCCCGTGATGCCACTTTAATGAACGCTTTTCAAAAATTGGCTGGAAAAGAATCCCGGGCCTCTCCATTTGAAGATTTCATAGGCCGGAGCGAGAATCAAAACGATAATAGTAGTGAAACGAGGACTAATTCTGCTAAACGTGGGGATGTTTGTACAGACTCGGAGATTACTAGACTGATGCATTCGAGAAGTGGCGGGGAAGCTAAGTTCCGGCAAAGTGGGATTAGAGAGGAGGTTCTATGGGATGAGATATCACAAAAAATGGCTTATTCTGGTCATGATAAGACCGGTTTGATGTGCAGAAATAAGTGGGAAAGCGTCAATAATTATATAATGAATAAGAAAAGGAAGGAGAATTCAAGAATCTGCAGTTATAATTATCAGAATAATGATTCTATCTGCAATCAAACAGGAGGAGCGTACAGTGATACAAGCGAACAAGGGATTGATAATCCTGTAAGCATAAATGGTAATGGGAACTCTCCATATAATAACAGTAATGGAGGAAATACAACAAGTGATAGCTACTTAAGGTACTTTATGGGGGATGGTTTTGGGAGAATTATGGATTAAAATTCCACATGGATTATATTAATTCAAGATAACCTGCAGCAAATATATCGTTTCTGATTACTTTATTGCATGGAATTTACTTGTGTTATGGATGAGATCGAGAATTTTTCTTTGTGGAATTTGGAGATTTAGTTTACAGATTTCAACTATTCATAAATTACTTCCACCAGTGTACAGAATCCATGGGCTTAATCATATACAGTCGATGTAAATTGTTTATAAACCTTTACCTTCATCAAGTGGTCGGATGCCTAACAACGATAAATAAACTCATAACTTATACCAAAAAGTGCCAACGACAATTTACTCCCATGGTATCATTAATAACATTTTAAATGTGGTTTGTAAATATAAATTTTACCCCATATAGTATCGCTAATAGACACGTAAATAGACATTTTATCTCATTAGATTTGCCAAAACATAGCACACTGCCCCCTCACACGCCATTTACGGAGGGGAGTTTTTGTACTTATTCAAAAACCACATGAGCTAAACTGCCTATTTTTAAATCATATGAGTTAAACTGTCCATTTCGAAAAGCCAAGAGGGATTAAACTCTATATTTTCAAAGCACCAAAGTGTAAATTCCTTATTTGAAAAACCACGAGATGGTTCGTTTGTCAAAAACCCTACCAAAACACATCTGTTTTGGTCAGATAATAACGCAAACAACCTGATCAAAAGGAAAATTTGGAAACTTTTGGAGGATTTACAGGTTAAGCAGATATTTTATGGATATTAACTACATTGAAATTAGATGTTAGCAGTGAAAATTGGAAATAAATTCGTAACTTCAGCAGCGGTAATTTGGAAAATTTTCTTGGAATTTTTTTTTTGACATAGAAAGTTAGACTCAATACTGACACAACAGAAAACTTGTCATGTCTTTCCTACAAATTAGTCTTTTCATTTCACATTTTAGAATTTTTTGGATTTTCCTAATTTTTTTTTTTCGTTTGTGGGTATTTCAAGATGTTTCGACTTATTTTTGTTATATAAGAGTAAAGATCAATTTTATTTAATGGTATACAAGATGCTGATCTATCAAGGACCAACTTTTAAAATGGGCTTACTAATTGGATATTCCAGCATGTAATATAATTCAGGCCCATATTTTGAAAAATATATGGGCCCAGTTGTAGGATCCTTCTTATAACAACCTTCTCAAATTCGTATAATTGTGTATTTTTTAAATTTTGAATAAAATATATTTAATTTTAATCATAAATAACATTAAATAAATTATGAAAATAATAAAGTAAATCAGATCACATACATTATTTCTGTGTCCTCCCATAAGATTGAGCCTTAAGAGCTATCAATTACTTTCGGTTGCTTGGAGTACGAGGCATCGAGCACATGCAGCTGATTACTTTTACATTAATTCATGCTATGTTTATATAAATTCTTACTTACAAAATAAAAATTCAGTGCATTATTCTCAATAACAAAATATTCGAAATGTCTGTTTTATTATTTTATTTTATTGGAAAAAAATTATGAACTGTTCTTTTTTTTTTTGACAATTTCAATAATATTTCATCGGACCAACAGACCAGAAAACAACTTTTGAAAGTACAATTCAACCATTTACAGATCAAAACCCAATAAAATACCCACAAAGAAAAGAAAAAAAAAAGTAATCATGCATCCTCAAAATACCACACTCAATCTGGATTCTTACACACAGAAATCAGCAATGAAAACCCACTCTTTTCCTCTCCATTTTGTTCAAAACTCTTCTCCTCCAACCACAATCTGCTATCCAATCCAATCCTTGTCCTAAACATGAAATTTCCAAATCCCAAACACGGCCTAAAGATCCAGTCATGAACATCCCACATCATATCCACCAATAATCCATCCAAGAAAATAGTCTGATTCCCTCTAAAGTTCCATCTCAATCTCTTCACTTCAATCACCATCTTCTTATCCATGTAAACGTACAACGCCGGATTCTTCTTCAAAGTCAACCCGTCGTCCCCGAAACACTTGATCAAAACATCGTGCCACATCCCGGTTTCGCAGAATTTGGCCCTGGTGGAGTACACTGCATTGCCCGAGAAGCTTTCGCTGCGAGAAAGAAGTGTGGATTCGGCGAGTTTTGTTGGGGAAACACGTTCTTTGATTTCAATTATTTCTTGCTCCATGTCTCCAAGAATGAGGCTTATCTCCGAGTCGAGTATAATCACCAAGTAAAAACTGTCGATAGGTTCGGGTCCAGATTCGAACTTTGCCTGGGAAAAATCCCAGAAGATTTCTATTACAGAATTGCAGGATTTGAAACTTTCGGTTCCTCGGGATTTGCGTAGGATTCTTGAATTCTTGCTGATTTTATCAGAAGATAAAGGGTGGTCACATATACCAAAAGAGAAGCCTTTATTTAACCGATCCCACCATCTTAACCTGACAAAAATCTGTTTCTGATTCGAGGGTTTGACCCTGTAAATACATGTCACCGCGGTTTGTTTCGATGGGGTCAAGATCGATGAACTAAAGCCCTTGTTCGAAGAGCCTGAACAGTAGGAGTCCGATACTTTTATGGCGTGTTCGCTGTAACAAATCGATATATTTTTCATAGCTTGAAAATTCAAGCAATTTGGAACGACGGGAGTTGAACTTCCAGAAGGAGAAGTAGCCTAGGTTCTTGTTTTGGGGGGTTGAATTTGATGGATTTGTTATCCTTTTCCTTTGGATGAAGGAAATGGAGAGTAGAATATTGAATTTGTATGTTCTTTACTTGTGGAACAAACAGTTTTTTGGGTTATACTTGTAACCGAAAAATAATATTGTGTGACGAAGAAGCAGCAGTTATTATCCAGGTCAGGCACATTAATTAGGGATCTCTTACTTTAATACTTATCATAATCATAATTAATTTACACGGTAACATAATAAATGACTTGATTATTGCCGTTTCGGGCACATAAGATGGGGTTTAATGTTTTGTTTCATATACATTTCATCAAACGTTATACGATAAGAATTGTTGGTTTGAATAAGGTAAATTTGATTCCATTGAATATGGTTATAATATTAGTCTCAAACTTTTAGAACTAATCAAGTATAATCAAAATCAAACGAAAATTATTTTTAATTAAAAATAGTCTCATATTAATTATTTTTAACAAAAGTGGTATCATAATTTAATAGAGGCTTTGAGACTATTTTGACTATTTTTGATTAAAAACAAAAATTTGAGAATAGTACTAATTAAAAATAAAAGTTTGGTACTATTTTTGATTAAAAATAATTTACGTGAAACTATATTTTTATTACTAAAAGTTTGAGACTAATATTGCAAATACCTCTATTGTGTGAAACCTTTTTTTAATAAAAATTTACCCTTAAAAACTGTTTGAGCCTAACATAAATATTCAACAGTTGTAGGATCAAACGCTTGTCGCTTTACCAAAAGTTATAGCTGATGGTAATGGTGTAACTTAAATCTTTTAAACCGTACAGCAGCACATGAACTACGTTTCGATCGATCAGACAGCAAGGGCAATTATTGAACCCCAACAACCCCCTCCCCAATAATTGCATTCCTTGCACACATGTTAATAGAAAACGTGAACTTGGCTTTGATAAAAATTGTAGCATCAAGCGTTTGCCGCTTTATCAAACCTATAGCTGATGGTAATGGTGTAATTTAAATCTTTTAAACCATACAACATCACAAGCACAATTTTTCGATCGTTCACATAGCAAGGGCAATTGTTGAACGACCAACAACAATCCTAAAAACAAAAGGCACGCGATGCACATACATATTATTATGTGTAAGACAACATTTAAAATTTGAGTTTATCATAGAAATTATTTTTTACAAAATAAAATAGTATAGGCGTTTAATTTGAAATGCATTTAAAAATAATGATTATTTTATAAAATAATGTATTAGTTATCTCAAATTTTCTTGTGGGTAAGCCAGATTTGGTGAATGCAAAGTGGACCACGACAGGGTTTGACTTGATCTGATTCTTGAAAATAAAAAAATGGTATTATTTTGCTGATGTGATTAATCTCAGTTAACCAACCATAAATTATGCAAAAAGCAAGAAGCGAGCAAGCATTTGAATTCTAATCATATTTTATTATATATTAAGATAGTTTTTTTAATCGCGTAGAGGAAGACTTATGGCTTTAGAGAAGGAATATATTTTTTTTTATTCCGAGAGTTGTCTTCACCAAAAGACAATATCTACTTTCTTATGTAAGTTAATATTTTCTCTCTTCTACAACTACCGCTTAAAGAAAAGAAAATAAGAGTCGACTTTTATGGAATATAAAATTTCTTTATGTATGATTACAATTGAAAACTTGAAACAAATTTCCATAAATACATTCATCTGATGAGATTAAGAAATCGTAGAAAAAATTTGAATATACCTTCCTCCATGGGGTGATATAAGTTCCCACGTAGCCACCTCCTTGCTCATCCAGCTCCCATTGCACTACCCAAGAACCCTCTTCGGCTCTTCCCTTCCCCAAAACTGCGCCACCCATGCCTCATAGTCGAGCAACCCAATCACCGTATCCCAAATCCTTGAAGCTATAAGTTTGATCTGTTAGAGCATCCAGGAAAGAAGATATAAAAAAGGGTCATCGAAGCTATAAGTTTCCACTGATTTGAAATGGAAATGGAAATCGTATGTAGTGGCCGGTTTCTAGCAGGTCAATTGGGTTGAACCCGCCGGGTTCAAGGGGTGGGGCCAAAGGATATAACTTCCTCCATGGGATGATATAAAACAAATTCCCATAACTAGAATAAGTACAAATAAAACAGGTTACTAAATAATTGTATTCGCTTTAGAAAAACAATACAATTAAATTACCTAGTTGACCTAATACACTGCTCGACATGGAGTGCTCCACATGCAAATACAACAAGATAAGTAACTTGCAAATATGTTTTCCCCAGAAAGAAGAAAAATATTGTAGGCTAGACAGTTGCGATCGGACTATTCAATTTTTTATTTTTTCACTGGTGAATCTTTTATAAAAATATTTGTTACCTGAAATTTGGGTAAGGTAGATATACCTTTGTCCAAGCACCAAGATGATAATAATATAGAAAAATAAACAATACACTAGATTTTTTACGTGGAAAACTCCGAGGAGAAAAACTACGGGACATATCGAGTATAAATTCCAATATAAACAAATGAGTGATTTACATATTTCCTTTACAAGAAATGAGCTAAGAAACAAAAATGGTGAAGGGGGGAAAGCTTCGGCTGTTATTTGTTCCTAAGGAGGAAGGAGACATGCTCTCTTTTCTCCCGAAGAAGGATGTGTTGGCACCCTTCCCCTTAACCCTATTGCCTCCTGGTATTTATATGAGAATGGAGGAGACAATATGTAACTACCTACCCAAGGTCCAGGGGACACTGTCTGATGCTGAAGGCGGGGTTAGAGTCCCAGAAATGGGAACCACTGACAAATGTCGCCCTCTTTGTACGATACATGCAACTTTTAAGATATTATTCGTATACTGAGATATGGTTTGTGCCTACGATTTATGAGATCGCTCCTCAGGTGGATCACACTAGGTGTCATGGTGCTGCCCGGGAGTTTGTCCTCTAGTTCCTCTTCTTTTTTCATCTTCTAGACTTAATGATCAGCCGACATTGGAAAGGCTGAGCTAGAGACAATCTGGAGGCCTTATTGGGAACCGAGCTGGAGATCTACCTGGAGGCCAACTTGGGGTGGAAGTCTTCCTGTAGGCCAACCTGGGGTGGCCGAGCTTGAGGTCTATCTGTAGGGCCGACCTGGGGTGGTCAAATGGAGGTCATCCTCGAGACCGAGCTGGGGTGGCCGAGGTGAAGATCTATTTAAACATTGATAATTGTTTCAATATAGCTCGTTTGTGTGGGTTTCGAAAGGCATAATCGAAACTGGTTTTTTTTTTCCAGCAAACTTAGAGCAGTCTGATTGCGAAGGCCGTTGACAGAAATTGACCATTGGATTGGGCTCAAATTTGGAACATGCGTTCATAACAACTTGCGGTATTTTTTGAACGGTGAAGATCAAATTTGGATATTTTTACCGATGGAAACGGATTATGGATTGGAGGCCTTTGGGTGAGATCTTTCCATTCTTATGTTATTTCAAGAATTTATTCTTACAATTGATTGATGATTGTCTATTGATTGATTTCTGGTTGTGGGCATATTGTTATCTCTTTATTCATTATAGTGGAGATTATTTTCGTGGACTATGGTACCGTGATTTTACTCCTCACACAGGGGAGGTTTTCCACGTTAAAATTGATCGTGTCGTTTTATAGTGCTTGATTGTGCTTGCTGAAATTATTGATTATCTATTTGACATTGTTTCCTTCTAGTTTCACACAAGATAATTATTTGTTACACTACATCATTGAGTTGTTTGTTTATTCAATCATATAGAGCTACCATCGGAGATGATATTATTCTTCTATGCACCGGGTAGACCCATACACAATCACACATTCAAATGTATCTATATGTATATATATGTTTGAATGTGTGATGATGTATGGATCCATCCGGTGCATAGAAAAATAATCCTCGGAGATGTGGCTCTTCGACGACATGGGCCATATTAATTATATGCAAACAGATATGCAAATGATATGGGTAGATAGATGGCCTTTTAGCTAGAGGAGTCCAAGTTGTAGCATGTGCAATCCTGCAACAATGCTATGGGGTTGGTCAATCCGGGAAAATAGCCTGCGTGCCGGTGCAATCCCTTAATTATTAATATGGTTGCTAAAGTCATTAAAAGACTCTGAATAATTGACAGATTTGGGAAGATATGGAAGAAGTCTACAACTATAGACATATTTTTCGCCAAACTATATGAATCTCTTCTTTCTTTCACAGTTTCTCCTCATCTTCATCATTACAGCCTAATCAAAGTTTCATATATGTTTTATGATAACTTTATAAATATACATAAGTACGTAACAAAAACAAAGTAATGCATTCGAGCCATAGCTCGAACCTTTAAGCTCAATCTGAAAGAAAAACACCCTTTCTACATGTAACTGTGAACACAACAGTGTCTTAAGGAAAAACTAGTAGTGGGAGAAACTTCAAATTTGTGTCATACAAATCCCAGTTCAATGTCGTACTGAGGGAGGATGACGAGCAAGAAACAATTAATGCGTCAATGTCTTGTTTGTTTCATGTGAAAGAGGGAACAAAGGTGCCAACGTAACCGAATCCCATGATCAAGAACGCTATTGCTTGAACAAAGAGGTAGATGAAATAGTGGTTTTTCCCAAATGCAACGTCGAAGCAACCACAAAAGAATAGGTAAACTCCGGTTATTAGCTCTAACAGATGTATTCTGGCGTTCACAAAATAGCGATATCAGTTGAAGAATAACATGATGTAGTTTCAGATAGATCAATTATCTGCTGGACAACTGAGTTGGTCTCATATATTATCGTACAAATATGAAATTTAACATAGTTTAGCGCTGAAAATCTATACCTTTCACCAAATCTAAACCGAGGGCGTCTAAAAGGTTTCACCGCGGATTTGAACTTAAGAGCATTCCCAATTTTCTCTGTAACGACCCATTCGTACGCCCTCCCGGCCTCCAGCAAACCGATGAAGGTGGCTTTTGTCCGATGCAGTGACATCACATTCTCAAAAAGGATCCAAAACACTATCAAATGGAGCGACCTAAAACAATCGAATGCAGGTAATGGGTAAATACTACACCAGAGGATCACTAAGAACCTAATCCTAAGAGTCTTCTGAGGTTGAAAATGTGTTCATATTAAATGACCATCTTATACTTTGTTACGAAATCATCACGACTCACCACCTTGATGCACCAAAGACCAAAAAAAGGGAATGTGGAAAAAACCAGACCTTGGAGTTCCAACAGCATTGAGTATGGTGATGATGGACGGTATGTATATTGCACCCCACTTTGGAATCTGAACTTCAGGCACTAACACAGTAGCAGGTAGTACAACGCAGTAAAATATGAAGGTGACAAGATGAGCTACTATCTTTCTTATGAAGAAGAAACTGTATATTACGTGGACTTTCTTCCACGTAGAAACTTTCTGCAAAATGGCCACAAATTTGCAGCATTAATTCTTCCAAATTATTAAGGTTAAAATAAGGAAGGGTGTTTAGAAAATGAACCATGTTTCTTATAATCTCGAATAACATTTTTCTGAAAAGATTTGCAGGGCCACATGACCAACGGTGTTGTTGATAGCGATATGCTTTGAAGGTGCTTGGTAATTCATTCTTTACCTGTACATGCATATAACAAGTTGTAAAGAGGTCGAATATTTCATGGTGAAAGGGATTGCTTAACTTAATTTTAAGAAAGTCAAATCCTGGTGCACGAAAGGGTCGGGTTACTTTGAGTTTGAGCCTAATGTACGCAGTCTTTCCTTACAATGCGAGAGACTTTTTCCACGGCTCGAACCCATAACCTCGAAAGTCACATGACAGCAACTTTAGGAGTTGCATCAATGCTCACCCTTTATCGCTAACTTAATTTGTACGTCATAACAAAGTTTATATCATCTGAGGTTTTGAAAAATATATCTACAAATTATAAATCTTAAAGATGTAGTAAAGAATGTATTCATGTTGAGTTAGTAAGAATTACACTATAGATATACAACTTCAATTATATGAATGGTGTAAAAGGTATTTTTTGAAGATTTTAATTATGTTAATTCCTCGGAAACATGATATGAATAAAAGTATACCTTCAAGGAACCAAGATACAAAAACTTCCACCCTTTAAGACTGGCTCTAACAGCCAAATCCATGTCTTCAACTGTCGTTCTGTCTTTCCATCCTCCAGCCTCGTCGATTGCTGTAACTCTCCACACACCAGCAGTTCCTACGATTTTCATTTTTTTCCATTACAACATCTCCACTTAGTTTGTGCAAATTAGTTAATTGTCAGAAACGATATTAAAAATGTAAATTCTTATTTACATTTATGTTATTAATGGCTTGCATTAAATTATATTATAATTAATAGCCCTCTAATTTTCATAATTATTGTTAGCTCATCTAGTTAGAACAATTCCATCTTCCTTTCCTAGAACAATTACATCAGTTATAAAATATTGATTACCATTGAAGCCAAAGAAAGTGTAGGTGGATGAGCCTACTTCTTGCTCCACTGAAAAATGATAGTCCAGTGACATTTCTTGCATCCTTGTCATCATGCATTCATTAGAATTCACTGCCACAGGAAACAAAGATAAGTGAAATTATATTTTAAAATTATTTTAATATATGTAGATCCAATTATTTATTTCTATGAAGGACAATATGATATTAATTTTGTGTAGTTATATTTTGTATCATAAAAAGTAAATAAATTAAAATGATGGAAATAAATGAGTAAATGACGACTGTTGGTTGAGTAACTTAAGACATTAGGCATAACTTCTCAGGCCCACCCACATAAGACATTAGGCTCTCACCCTTCAAATTATCATTATTAACCTAAGAAAAACATCAAAGTATATTGGTATAGCCCCAAAACACAACTTCTCATTAGCAGTTGGGAGAGTTCAATCTAACATAAAAAATGGTCCAAATTTGATTTGAGTATATAAGATCCATATAATCCAAATCAAATTTAGATAATTGGATGTTGCATGAGGTAATACTCTCATGCTACGGTCTCGTTTCCCTGACCAACATTTCAAGTTAAAAAAGACAACACATCTGAGGTTTTAGGGTCCAGATAATCAAATCAAATTTAGATAATTGGAAGTTGCATTACGTAATACCCTCTTCATTTTATGTATGCATTAATATTAATTTTTTTTCTCTCAATTGGTTTGATTACAAATGAAACCATGAACCATATTCGTGACAGCAAACATATTATCAAAACCATGAATTGGATTCTTGAAAAATAGACAATGAAATTAAATAAGTCTAGTAATGAATGAACTCATGAACCATAATGTGTTTTAACTAAAACGATTAGGAAGCAATGGTGAAAAGCCATTCACTTTATAATTGGTCAAACATTAAATAACAATTAAGAATACAAGTTGTAGCGATGAATACCAAACTTCCAGCGGGTCTGAATCAGAGCAAGTTCAGGGTTGTGAACTAGATAAGGGATTGTCCTCCAGAGAAAATCTGGTTCTGGTTGGAAATCTGCATCAAAAATTGCCACAAAATTGCACTCTTTCGCGTAAGAATGCTCCAGCCCTTGTTTTAATGCTCCAGCTTTGTATCCATTCCTGTTGTCTCGATTTTCGTATTTAATGTTAATCCCTTTACTTGCCCATCTTTGGCACTCCATCTCTACCATATTCTGTCCATTCAAGCACAAAAAACCAGAGAAAAAATGAAGAAATATTTATAGTAAAATAGCAGACGATGGCTTGAAATGACAGTTTAGAACATCAATGAACTGAGTTTACTTGGATAATGGGGTCTGTTGAATCATCAAGAACTTGAACTATGATACGATCCGACGGCCAGGAAAGCCCACATGCAGCTCCAATGGAGAGCTGGTACACCTGTGTAAGTAACATGCAATCAAGTTTCACTGTATAAGTCGAAATAAAGCAACCGCAAGGTTCTGAGATGATGTTAACGATGCAGTATTATTTTGCATGTCAAGAAGAAAAATGACCTCTTTTTCATTGTACATTGGTATTTGAACAAGAACCATTGGGTAAGCTGAGTTTCCAAGCTCCAAATCGTCCTTTAATGGCTCCCATTTATAGCGTTTCTCGGGTTTTCTACCAAAGAGTTTCACAAAACTAATGACAACTCCCATATACACTCTCTCAATGAACAACATGACCGACATTGTTAAGCACAAGAAAACAGCAATTTTGAGCAAAGAAACGATAAATGGCGCCTTGATCTGACCCCATATTGTCATTAATTGTTCGGTTATATCGTCTCTTGCACCTGAAAATGTTTCGGGCAGAAGAGTTGTGGAGGAAAGCTTGTTCATTTTAAACCTTTTACTCTTTCTTTTTGAATAGTAGATAAAAAAAACAGTGACGGATTTTGCAGACAAAATGAAGATTTGTTGGATATATATACGCTTTCTTTTCTTCTCCTTTCAGAAAAGTGCAAGAATTTCTTTCGATTTTGCTTATGGGCGACGCAAAAATAAATAGAAACAGAGCTTGAATGTCAGGAAACACTTGCTCAAAATTCCAATTGCAAAAGAATACACACGAGAAACTTAACGCAAACAAAAAATACAGTGCTTAATCCATGGTTTCTCCTAGTTTTGAGCTTTCCAACAAGAAAAAGAGAAAGGGACAAATGAAGCTTTTCTGCCCACTTGATCACAGTCAGGACAACGTAGCTTCTTGTACTAATAAAGAGAGGGAAAAAAAACAGTGCAATAATAAGAGACGAGGGCAGAGAGGTGCAATGGGAAGTGAGAGATGATCTCCCTTTATAGAAGCTTAAATTTTGGGTTATTTTCCAATTAACTTGTTCTAACTATTTTACTTTAATTTTTTCACCCTGTTAGGTATTCTGAAACCATGTAAATTTTGCCTCATTCCTAGCCTAAGTGGCACAAATATCCAAAATTATGACATATCGCGAATTTGAGTTCCTTTAGTCATTTTTTCCATTATATAATTTCAATATTTATTAATAGTTCGATATTTTTTTAGGTACTACCATAACTACAAATAGGTGGGGCGTCAGACTTCGGGTTGCACGGTGAGTGGTGTCAGATGAGCAGGAGGCCATCAACTGCCCAATATTAGTTTGGGAGCTCATATATTGCCCAACGATCTCATCTTTGAGAAGTTCATTTAATTCGTATTTAAATATCATTTATTGATTTTAGTTTATTAAGTAAACATATATTATATTATTGACATTGAGTTGATAGGCCGTCTTACATTCTTCAACTAAAATATTACACTATTATGCCTTCCTTAAGTACGATGAACAGATATTTAGTTTAAATTTATAAAATGTAGTCCAGATAGCAACTTATGCCACAATTATATCATCTTTACGAATACAATGTACGTATTGAATAACTGATAGAACACATTTGTTAACGCCATTGAGTTTATTTTATGTAATTTTATTAGCAGTTATTAAATATTGTTTAATTTAATTGTTATCAATTTCTGTGGTGTACTTATATTTTTAAATTGATCAGAGTTAGATGACCAAAAAATTATTAATATTTTTTTTATTTACTGTCCCTATTAGCCACTAATGGGGGCTGTTCTCAAATAGTAGGGCGAACATTTTTTGGATAAATCGAGTTAACTAACCGAACCGAGTTAACTCAAAAACATGGTTCATACAATATAGAAATTTGTTTTGTTTTTTACTTTTCAAAAAGTTGGTTATATCGGTTTGATTTCGGTCATTGATCTTAAAAAATCGATCTAATCAAATTTTCAAAATTAAGACCGACTTTTTTTTACTTTTAAAATCAGTTTCTCTGTTTTTTAATTTTTTTTGAAAAAAAACAATTAAGTCGGTTACAAACGAATTAACTGATTTTTATTCATTTTTCACAAAAAACGGTCGGTTTGGTTTGGCGAAAAAAAATTAGTTTGTTTGATTTGGGCGAATTCAATATTATTTGCAACTGAACCGACGGAATGGCGACTCCTAGCAAATAGCCTGCAATGTTGTATGTGATGGAATGTTGGACACCAAAGAGAAATTACGTTCGAAAGATGAGTGTGACAGAAACGTGTATGTTCCGTTGGATGTGTGGTTAGGTCAGAAGAGATAAATAATAAATAATGACATTCGAGTTGAAGTAGGTGTGACTCGTATAGAAAATAAGATGCAAGAAAGTCGTTTATGCTGGTTTGGTTATGTACAATGTAGGTCCAGTAATGTATATGTTCTTCGAGTAGAGTCCATGGATTTAGGCCCTTCACGAGAGCAATGAGATGATCGAAGAAGAACTGACTCGAAGTTATGTACAAAGATTTGGAGTCTAAATGGATCAACGATTATATTCTGAACGATAGAAGCACTTGGAGAAGACTGATGCATGTTCTCGATCGATTCTTATATGGTTCATATAGTCTACTGTTGGAAAATGAATTAAAAATGAAAAAAGGAAAAAAAAAATTTATCTCAATCGATCGAGCATTTCAGCTCGATCGATCGAGATGTCCAGAAAAAATTCTTCAAACTTTGGTACAGTAGCTCGATCGATCGAGCTCCTAGATCGATCGATCGAGCACTGTTTCTGATGCGTGAAATCGCATGTCCATTCATGTTCGGGTGCGATTTTTCGCGATATAGTGCCTCCAAATTGTGTCCATTAAGACTTGTTTTTTGGTTTACTGTATATACAACATATCCCCACTTGTTTTAAGACAAGATTTTCGAAATCAATATCATATAAAGAGATTAAATTGAGAACATTTTGTTTGTTCTTCAAGTTTCTTCTTTTGAGTGATTTGTGGTTTGAGGACTTGTGATTTGGAGTGCTCCTATCACAAGTCATAGTCGTTGTATCTTGGGAGACAATTTGTTATAGCAAACCGTTAGCACCAAGGCGGGGTATATTGTCTTAAGGACAGAGATTCCAAATCTCGCCTCGACATTTCTAATACAAAGCCATTTGTTGTTTTTGATTGCTACTTTCCTAAGATACACACCCATAAATTTTGAACAACAATCTTAAGACAATACTAGCAACAAGTGGCTTCGTCGAGTGCAACAACGACTCCAGTTCATCGTGGTGAAAGGCCTGAAAAGTTCAATGTGAACGATTTCAAGCGATGGCAACAAAAAATGTTGTTTATTTGACAACCTTGGGGTTGGCAAGGTTCCTCAATGAGGATGCTCCTACTATTATGCAGAGTGAAATAAACAACAAAAAGAAGGCTGCGGTTGATGCGTGGAATCAAAGCGATTTCTTGTGCAAGAATTTCTCAACGGACTGGACAACACATTATACAATGTTTATTGTCTAGTGAAGATGGTCAAGGAATTGTGGCAATCCTTGGAGAAAAAAGTATAGACCCGAGGATGCCGACATGAAGAAATTCATCGTTGGGCGATTCCTGGATTTCAAAATGGTTAATACAAAGCCTGTGATAGCACAAGTTCAAGATTTGCAAGTAATTATGCATGAAATTCATGCGGAGGAAATGGTTCTAAGTGACTCATTCCAAGTGGCCGCCATGATTGAAAAGTTACCTCCATTATAGAAGGACTTCAAGAATTATCTCAAGCATAAACAAAAAGAGATGAATCTTGAAGACCTTGTGGTTCTCTTGAGAATCGAAGAGGACAATAGAATTTTCGAAAGGAAGGAAAATTGGCACCAACATGAAGCACGAGTGAGCTTAGTGGAAAAACCCGTCGGAACAAAGAGCAAGTTTGACGGCATGGCCTCCAAATCTGAAAATACGAAGAAGTTCAAACGCAAGAGCTACAAATGAGGACAACACAATCACATGGCGAAGGATTGTCGCAATAAAGATATCATGGGAAAGCTATGGATCAAGTAAATGTGACCGAAGAAGATCGTCTCTCGAATGATTTGGATGATCTAGCGCTTACCGCTTAATTAGATTGTGTATCTTTGAAAGTTGTAAACTCCGAGAATGGAGTGATTCTAAATAAATGTAATGACGATATTTATTGAAATCAATAAAATTTATGTTATTACTTCTTGTATTGAATCTTATGGTTTGTGGCATGATTGTTAGGATCATTTAAATCATAGTTCAAAACACAAATTGTAATGTTAAATTTATTGCTTGTGTGGGCACTAAGAAAACAAAATCGTCATTCATTTGTAGAAGAATCGTAAACAGTGATGTTTGTGATGGAAAGATTGTGCAAACTAGAGATGTGAGAAAAGTAATTTGTTACTTTATCAATATTTGCACATGATATTGATGTGACCTTTTGTTATGAAGCAAAAACGAGGCCAATGAAGTGTTTAAACACTTCAAGAATGAAACTGCAATCAAATTTAGCAAATGATGTTTGCTATGAAAAATTGTGAGTAGATTATACTTGTGTTGTCTAAGAATTTGACGCTTAAGTTTGGATATGCAAGACTATAAAATCTTGAATTCGAGTTTCTAAGCTTTGTACGCTTAAAACACAAGTGATAAATCGAAGCCACAAATTTTGACTAGGTGTTGTAATATCTCAAATTTGTTCATTTTGAATTTCTAAGATAGTACGCTTATAACATGAATTTGCAAGATTTAAAATCTTGAATTCAAGTTTTCTAAGTTAGTGCGCTTAAATTACAAATTGTGAACCGAGTTTGATAATATTATCCAAGTTTCAACTTTTGTAAGTAAGTATGCTTACATCCGAAATTTTCAAGAAATAAAAACTTGAATTTGGATTTGTAAGACGATAACGCTTAGAACTTGAAACAGAAAAGTTTGAACGCCAGTGCAATTCGTGATTATCCCGAAGTTGTGGGGGTTGCAATTCTATGAGTCAATCACATACTAAGTACCACATTTAGGCAAAGACGAAAAACCTTGTGATTGAAGGAAAAGAGAGTTTCCTACAATATTTGAAATGTGGGGGTGCTTGGTTAAACTAGAAGGCTAAAGTGAAGTCATAACAAACGCCAAATAAGTGACATGAAAAATTTGACAAATAACGTTGTCAAAAAGATTAACGAGTGTGACAAATGGGTACACCTCTAAGCATATGCATGCTTGTGTATTGATGATATGCTCATTAGAGAAGCAATTTAGAAATCATCAAGTAACAAATAAAAATGTTGACAAGACATTTTAACGTGTGTGCATCAAGAACAATGCTTGGAATTAAAAGTTTCCAAGACATTTGAAAGAATGAAATTTCAAGGATTAATTCGACTTTCAAATTCTAAGCTTTGCTCTTAAATTTGAAGTTTACAAGAAATATAATCTTGAACTTGTAATTTTTAAGAATCTATGCGCTTAAATATGAATTATGAATTAAAATTGAGTATTTCCTATGGTCTCGAATTTTGTAAGAAATAACGCGTTAACAACGCTTAAAATTCGATGATGGAAATATCCTAAAAGGATAAAGTGATGCTAATGAGGTAATGTGATTAACAAAACTGAAGATATACTGTTGTGGAAAATTCTTTAAGTAAAACATATAAAGCTTCTTCGGCCGAGTGACTTTATAAGTTGTTAGAGAAAAATCATGTGCATGCAACTAAAAAGTGTTGCACTAAATGCTATATGAAAAATTGATCTCTAGTGGCATAATCATGAGTGATTATGTGAAACCTCGGATCCACATATTAAATGGTTAACCGAGAGATCATGTGGAAGTTTATCGAGGGGAATGAGATTAAAACCCTATAATCAAAATCTTATGGTGGTGTGACTGGAGATCCCAAGATCTAGGTTCAAAAAGGACAACCAAACTACGAGATTGTATAAACACCTTGGAGAATTAATCTCCGACCCATTCCTATAATAAGGGGTGTAGCCTGCAAAAAGGGTACGATGATAGGCAAAAGACCTTTAATGATTCCTAAGACATATTAGAATATGTTGGAGTATAGTGAGATACTCTTTTAGGAGATCACATACATAAGTGCAAAGTGTGGCCGCTTCAAAGAATGGAAAGCACTTATGAAACCAAGCGTGGTCCATGGCCGAAACGGACACAACGGTAAGAAACCAATACAAATGTTAGAATTATTATGGTGTGGGTTCAATTGTCTTGGTTTACACAATGACTAAATAGTTCAAGACTATAAGTTCACTATTAAGTCAAGTAAATCCGATTGAATACTACTACGGAAGATTCAAAGCCGTAAGCTATCACTCCAGATGCCATAATAGTTCGTTAAAAGCGTTCAATTGCATGCATGCATTAATTTAATTCATGTGGGGGATTGTTGAAAAACGAATTAAAAATGAAAAAAAAATTATCTCGATCGATCGAGCATTTCAGCTCAATCGATCGAGATGTCCAGAAAAATTCTTTGAACTTTGGTACAGTAACTCGATCGATCGAGCACTATTTCTGATGCGTGAAAATGTATGTTCATTCACGTTCGGGTGCGATTTTTCGCGATATAGTGCCTCCAAATGGTGTCTATTCGGACTTGTTTTTTGGTTTACTATATACAACATATCCCCACTTGTTTTAAGACAAGATTTTCGAAATCAATATCATATAAAAAGATTAAATTGAGAGCATTTTGTTTGTTCTTCAAGTTTCTTCTTTTGAGTGCTTTGAACCTTTGTGGTTTGAGGACTTAAGATTTGGAGTGCTCCTATCACAAGCCATAGTCATTGTATCTTGGGAGACAAATTGCAATAGCAAACCGTTAGCACCAAGGCGGGACAATATTGTCTTAAGGACAGAGATTTCAAATCTCGCCTCGACATTTCTAATACAAAGTCATTTGTTGTTTTTGCTTGCTACTTTCCTAAGATACATACCAATAAATTTTGAACAACATCTACTACTAGATACTGCCTAGGGTATCATTAAAATTTCACATAACATGTATTTGTGGCCTTAAATATAAAATCAGAGAATATGTATCTCTTAACTTGTACATATTTCACAATTATTCCTCTGATTTTCAATGTGAACAATATCAAGACCTTTTAGAATTTCAATTCTAACTTATTCTTAGCTGGTCATTGTTAATTCGATTCATTGTTGTATAAGCTCTCCTCGTCCAACTAATATTGATTATGATCAAATTCTAAAACACAGCACGCGCAATCATGTAACTATCATTACCATGCATATGTTTTTAGACTTAGCTGTGAATTATTTAAATTTTTATTATATATTGTATTTTATATTAGTCAAACTAAATTTCATAATAATTTACTGCTCATTATATAGTGGTCGCATGATTTATGTTTTAGAGTAATATTAAACAGGAATATTTTTGCTATTTTAAATATCAACGAGACCAATTATTGGATCAGACATAATATGCGTACATAATGCAAATACAAAATCCGATTCTTTGCATAATTTTTAGCTAATACAACTAATGCAAGATTCAATATATAATATAAAATGGCAACTCGAAAATACACTACAAAAGTGTAATATCATACAGGGCTCTCATAACCATATTACCAAAATCATCCATTATAATATATGTAATCCCAAAATCTGAAATTAGGATTTTAAGCGGTGCTGCCACGTCAATAATTGTTGGTCACATACAAATTGTAGTTTTTGTGTAACATGTAACAATTCATTGACATTTTTTGTGACCCTGTCCGAATCTTAATTGAAGATTTTGGTATTACGCATATTATAATAGATGATTTTGGTAATAGGGTTATGAGGTCCTTTCTTATACTTAAATGGATCAATTATGTATAAATGAATAAGATTCGGGCTTAAAAAATCTCCATATAAATAAACTAATAGAAAGAAAATGATCGAGATATAAGTATACTTAATATAAATTAAAAATTGATCTAAACATAAAGAAAGTAAAAATCAATTAAAATGAAAATATAATTCTTAATTATTTTTGCCGTCTCATAAATGCCTGATTGCTCTATTTTGCTAATTATGTCAGATAAAAATAATAATATGTTATCTTTTAAATTACAAATATTTTTTCTTCAAAATTTATAAATTGATAATAATACGGCTGGGTCGGGGTTTTTTGTAATTAAATTACTAGAATTAATTAAAAAGTTATCAAAATAACCCCAAATGTAGTAAATTGTTAAAATAACCTTAGCCGCCAACTCAGTTGGTGTTGCCTGGTATAACAATGGACACGTCAACTCGGTTGGCGTGTTCTTTATAAAATCATGGACACTACCTAAACACTAGTTGGCGTGCCCCTTATAATACCTAAACACACCAACTAGTCTGGCGTGACCATTGTAAAACTATTATCACGCCAAACCAGTTGGTGTTTTCCATACTATAAAACCAACCCTCGGCCCTCACATTTTACTCGCTCAGAAATGTATGAATACAAGTATTAGTTTTTAATAAAACTCTGAGTATGCTCTGTGGTTTTATTGGAGGTAATATTTTATTATCTATATTATTATCAAAATATGTTGATTCAAGTTTTATTTTATTGGAGGTAATATCATACAAGATTCAGAATCCGTTTGATATGATTGTGGTCTATCAAGTGGTACAACCATATGTCGTACAATGAATTTTGTACAATTATTAAATGAAGTATATAATATCACTGGCTTCGATTGCAACCAGTTTCTTTTGAAATTATATGGTAGATATGTATTCAAAGATTTTTTGGGATACGTCAAACTATTTTACTCATAGACAACGATTACAATTTAGCATGGCTACTTGATTCAGAACATGGTCATAGTTGCTTGAAACTTTATATACAAGCAGAACCACTCAATTATGATTCTATTTCAGAAATGCCAATGAGTGGCAGTGTTTCATAAATCCCCATATGCAACACAAGAATATATAGCTACTATGTTTCCTGTTGTTACAGAAGATTGAATACATCTGTTATTCAAGAGACATCAGTTGCTTGACATCAAGTTAAGTGTTCATATAGTGGTGGAGAACGAGATTATCATCCCGTAGATGTTGATAATATTGACGATGAGGAACGATCAGACAGTTTTGCTGATTTTGGTGATTAAATTCATTCTGAACCAGAGGGGATTCCATCTGATGATGAGGTTGACAATGATGAAGTTGATATTGATATGATGGCAGAAGCAATTGAAAACCAAGAGGATGAGGGGCCAAGGAGACGAGAAGTGCCAATGACAACCATGATAAATGATCATATTCTTTATCCAACAATCTCATTCTTCTCCACGACACATCCAGAAGTTTTTGGAGATTAGATCGACAATCCAACATGTCGTTGGGGGAGTTTTTATGATTATTCCGAAGGTGAATCTATTGATATCCAGTCTCCACAAGTTGTCGTTGATGACCAATGAATCTACGTGTTACTCGTCCATACCAGTCATTGTACCCAACAATTACACCATGTCCAGTTGCATCATATCGTGGTCTGTCAACTGTATGGCATGTGCATTAATCCATATAGTCATCTACAGCCTATGATGCACCAGTCCTTATTTATTTTGCACATTCGGTTAACTGCATGTAATTTATCATCCCCTACCCACTCAGGATGATTAATCTTGACTATCATAGAAAATCAGTGGGTCACTGTATGTCCATAACTTATTACGCAATCCTTAGATGTAGTCATCAAGGTACAACTGTCAATTAAACTACAAAATACAGTATTACATTAAAGTAATGTACAAGACTGTCATATTTTATAAAGGAACATAGCAATCAAAATTACTTGGCTTAATGATTGCTGGTCGATGATGTCCCTAATAATCGTATAGAATGTGTACCAGTTTCTGTAAATCTTAATTTACTTGCCCACCTGTGTAATCATAATCGGAAAACATAAATTATATAACAAGTAATTAAATATTATATTATATAATGATTTGTAATACATCACCTTGCACCATATGGAGCAACAAGTAAATGATTGTCCTCATCGATTGGTATTGGCCCAATAGCAATTCTTGAGCGACCTATTTGAGGAGCTAAACTTTGGAGTCGTGAACATGCCCAAATCTAAAATATTAAAATGAATAATATAAATAAAATATGCAAGAAACATGTTTTCAATATTTTAAAAAAATGTAATGATTACCTGTACGAGTTGTAATGCACCGCATATTACTTTTTCCCCTCTATCTGCTGAAGTGCACAACTCACGATATAAAAATGTCAACACCGATGTAATGCCTCTATATGAATCATACATGTTTGCTATGCGTATGGCGTAATTATGTGATAATTACGATATAAGGTGGACCCGAGTTTGGGTTGCACCGAGTGTTTTACAATGATAAGTATGAGAAGACATATTATATGTTGAGTTGAGAACATATAGTTGGCCATGCCGGTACATGTCTTGTTGTAGTATGACCAAGAGCATTTAGATGCATGTGGTGTGTTAGTGGACTATTATGTTGTGATATGAGTGATGCATTTCACATGCATGTACACTTGAATTTGAATTTGATTTGGAAGCTATTATATATAGAACAAATCAAATTTAAAACACATAGTTCCACCAAAAGACACCTAGTAATCTCTACAAAATTCCTCTCCTCTTGTGTGTTAGTTTCACTATTGTTGAAGTTAAAGATTGGAAAACAAGCTACAACCTGAAGTTAGAAGTGAAATCAAAGCAAGTTGGTAAGTATGTAGTGGTATGAAAGCTTTGTTGTTCAACCATATGCATGTGTAGTGTGAGTTGTTGAACATGAAAAAGCATGCTTATGCTTGTATAAATTAATACTTGATATAATGCAAAGCAATGAATTGAAATATGCTAGAAACATTTTATATGGTGCTAGAGTTTGCATGTATCAAGTTTGGATGATAGTACTTGAAGTGTATGAGAAGCACCAAGAGGATAGAGTTGAAATCGCCATGTTCTGAAACTGTTACTGTCTAGCGATCGATCGCTAGCATCGTGCCGATCGATCGCTGAGACAGGGGAAAGTTTAAGGCGGTTTATGCTTGGAGTGATCGATCGCTGCATGTGACCGGTCGATCACGAGTTGTAGCGATCGATCGCTAAAAGAGGACCGATCGATCGCTAGAAGGCCATAGCATTTTGTTGGAATCGAAGATGGGGGGGTGAATGAGATTCCTTGGCTACTTTAGCGTTTTAAAATGAGTTTGTAAAATAAAAATATTTTGCGCTTTGCGGAAGCCTTTAGTCAATCGATAAATAAAAAGAATAAATAAATAAATACGTAAAGAAATAAAGCGGTAAATGACAAGGATATTTGTTATAGAAGTTCGGCGATGAATCGCCTACGTCTCCTCTTCCCGGTTAGATAACCTCCAACCGAGGTTCCACTAGAATAAATGATCTTGGCCTTGAGGGCTCCAAGTTAGCCACAACACATGCACCAACTTTACTTGTTGGCGACTTTACAATTTTCCAACTTGCTTTGGTGTTGGAGGACCTTTACAAGAAACTCAATCAAACACCTTCAAGGTGTACCAATACAAAGAATCAAAACTCACACAACAAGAAATGAATTACAAACTCCAATACACACAAATGTATGAAGTTTGCAATGCTAAAGTAATTTGAATTGATCAAGGCTTTCTTGTAGTTTATAGTCTTGTTTCTTGCCTTCAAAAAGCTCCAAAAGATCCATATTTATAGTGTAGGAGGCCCCCAAAGCTCCTACTAGCCGTTGCTACACATAAGGCTTGAATCACGCCTCGATCGCCTCGGAAATCGCCTCGGGCGATCACCCATCGCCACCCTTTAACGGTCAAATCTGGCCCAGATCGCCTCGGGCGATCTCCCCATCGCCTGGGGCGATCATCAATGATAAACAAGGCCGTAGGTAATGTTCTGGATCGCCTCGGGCGTTCCGTGCATCGCCTGGGGCGATCGCCCTCAAAAAAAAAATGGCCTAGGAAGCATTCTGGATCGCCTGGGGCGAGGTTGACCATCGCCTGGGGCGATCTGATCGCCAGCGTGCCCACCGTGCCATCGCTTCAGTCGATGGTGCGCAACATGGCTCGGATCGCCTGAGGTGATGGCCCGGATCGCCTGAGGTGATCTGCCAGATTTCAGCACTCTCAAACTTTGCACTATTCGACCATCGTAAGCTCATTTCTGGGAAAAGTGGTAAACATGAAAGTTGTAGATATTCCTCTTATCTAGGTGTGTACCAAATTTCATTGCATTTCATTAAGGTATGAAGAAGTTATTCCCAAAATGCTACAGTCGCTCAAACCTTGCTACAATCTGCACTTGTTATGACTTCCATGACATTTTGCTCCATGATGCAATCCGAATTGGACTGAGATGTTCGAATATGAAATCTAGAATATTGAGTTGGCTTTCCAACCACTTTGGATTCACATTGTTTGGATCATCGAGCCAAGAGATATAATCAAAACATTGCACTGCGCTCCAATTGGCTTCTAAACGAATTTGCCCACCAACGGACCATTGGTTTGTGGGTCTTCATCCCATCATAAGAAATTGTTCCAACATCATTCCACACATGTTGAACACTTAAATTGGTTGTTCATAGATGTCATTCCTTCTCGTCCAAGCTCAATAGATTCTTTGATAAAAATCACCGCTTGTCCTATGAACTCGCATATGTTATTGTATAACTTGGGTTCTCTTCCATTGGTCTTCCCAACCAATTTATCAATATAACCTTGTACACTAAGTAGACATATTAGTATAACAAATGCAAGTTTTGTTGATCATCAAAACTCAAAGATTAACCGGGGATAATTTAACGCATTAAACGCAACCATGCGTTTAAGGCTCAACAATCTCCCCCTTTTTGATGATCACAAAACTTGATAAACTTGAATAAGTAATATGCATGAAATGTGAGTAAAAATAACTCCCCCTTAACAATTGCATACACTACAAGATTAAACCAAGTAATGCATAAAACAAACAACTCTCCCCCTCAAACCATGCATACAAAAGCTCTCCCCCTCAAACCATGCATGTATAAAGCTTCAAGTTTATCACAAAATTCTCCCCCTTTTTGTGATAATCAAAAAGCACAAAATTCAAATAATCATAAGTATATGTTCACACAAGGTCATATTTTAACACTTTACACATGTTCCTCATCAAGTATGTAATAGCCATAACAAGCATAAGATAAGATCATTTAGAGAAAGACAAACATGCGTTTAAGGCAATCAACAATGAATTCTAAATTTTGCAAAGTGTTCATATGTTCTACCAAGAGTTCATGCAGCTATGCCAAAAAAGATAATTCTCAAGCATCATTAGATAAGTTTGTTAAAACATATAATAGCACATTTCCACATAGCAAATTCAAATTTGAATACATGGCATGTCAAGTTACTTACTATAAAAAGATAAGCATACATCATGCATTAAACAATTATGCTAAGGGGTTATGCATTTTACTCCAATGAATATTGAGCTTCATAATTTATTGGTCACAATTAATTTGTGCCAATTAAATTTTGAATTGCTCTTATAACATGTAAAAATAAATTTTACCCTCGATGACAAGAGTTCGTTCTTGTCATTGGTCCAATGCCTCTTGCTTCTTCTATGGTGGTGAACAAGATAAACTCCTCCTTTGAGTTGCTTGGCCCTTCATCCTCCTTCCCATGGTTGTTCCTACAAAATAAATTTCCAATAGGAGGATCTTTGGTACCCATTTGATTTTTGGGTCCTAGAGGGTTAGCTTCATTTGGCACCTTTGGAATCCATTTCCACCTTTTGTTAGGTTGGTATTGGATTCTAGCAAATCTACATTTGTTCTTGGTATGACCCTTTTTACAACAATAGTTACAAGTAGAAGAATCATGCTTAGCATTGGCAAACAAGCTTGAAAATGTTTTTGATTTGCTTGAGAAGCCTAAACCGGCTTTATCAAAGCTACAACGTTGCAAGCCAAGCAATTCATTCATTTTTAAACTACTTTCACTAAATTTGCAAAATGATACCTTTAAAGAATTTAATTCATTTTTCAATGAATTATTTTCTTCATCTTTCTTAGCAATCTCAAGTTTGAGTAATTTGTTACTCATCTTGGATTTGCCAAGAGCATCTATAAGTTCATGGTAGGAATCTAATAATTCATTAAATGAAGGTACCTCATCGTCGCTTTCATCTCCTTCATCTCCAAGAGCCATTAAACAAAGATTTGTGGCTTCTTCTTCATCGGAGTCGCTATCACTCCATGTGGCTATAAACGCCTTCTTCTTCCCTTTGTCCTCATTCTTCTTCCTAGGACATTTGTTAGCATAATGGCCTTTATCTTGACAATTAAAACAAGTTACCTCATTTTTGGATTCTTGTTTGGTAGCATTGGAGGTCTTTGACTTGCTATGTTTGTTGAAGAACTTCTTGAACTTCTTTGTGAACAAGATCATCTCTTCATCATCATCGTCTTCTTCATCATCGGAATGGTCTTTCCTTCCAACCAAGGCAATTCCATTTCTTTTGGATCTATCCTCCTCCTTTACTTCTCTCATTGTGGCAACTTCAAGCTCATGAGTCACCAATGTGCCATGGAGCTCATCAAGATCATATGAAGCACTTTCTCCTTTGTTGGACTCGATAATGGCCGTCCTCTTTGCATCCCATTCTTTAGGTAAGGCCCTTAGTGCTCTCCTCCATATTTGCTTTGGAGGGTACTTCTCTCTAAGTTGGGCAAGCTCATTTATGATAAGGGTGAGCCTCCTAAACATGGAGTCCACATCTTCTCCGGAATCCATCTCAAATGTCTCATATTTGAGTTGTAGGAGATCTATCTTTGTCTCCTTTACTTGGTTGGTTCCTTCATGACAAATTTGTAATTTGTCCCATATCTCCTTAGCCGTTGAGCACATCGAGATCCGGTTGTACTCCTTCATATCTAAGGCACAATGCAAAATATTAATAGCTTTAGCATTTTGTGATATTAAAATCATATCCGCTCTAGTGAAATCGTCCATCTCTTTGGGAACACTAATTCCCCCAATTTCCTTTAAAGGAATATGTGGACCATTCACTATGATTTTCCAAAGATCATAATCTACGGATTGAATGTATAGAGAAATTCTATTCTTCCAATAACCGTAGTTATCACCCGTGAAAAGCGGAGGGCGATTTGTCAATTGACCTTGAGCAAACTCATTTGCTAGATTAGCCATAAAAAAGATTTGAGTTAAAAACAAAGATCAAATGGCTCTGATACCACTTGTTGGAATCGAAGAGGGGGGGTGAATGAGATTCCTTGGCTACTTTAGCGTTTTAAAATGAGTTTGTAAAATAAAAATATTTTGCGCTTTGCGGAAGCCTTTAGTCAATCGATAAATAAAAAGAATAAATAAATAAATACGTAAAGAAATAAAGCGGTAAATGACAAGGATATTTGTTATAGAAGTTCGGCGATGAATCGCCTACGTCTCCTCTTCCCGGTTAGATAACCTCCAACCGAGGTTCCACTAGAATAAATGATCTTGGCCTTGAGGGCTCCAAGTTAGCCACAACACATGCACCAACTTTACTTGTTGGCGACTTTACAATTTTCCAACTTGCTTTGGTGTTGGAGGACCTTTACAAGAAACTCAATCAAACACCTTCAAGGTGTACCAATACAAAGAATCAAAACTCACACAACAAGAAATGAATTACAAACTCCAATACACACAAATGTATGAAGTTTGCAATGCTAAAGTAATTTGAATTGATCAAGGCTTTCTTGTAGTTTATAGTCTTGTTTCTTGCCTTCAAAAAGCTCCAAAAGATCCATATTTATAGTGTAGGAGGCCCCCAAAGCTCCTACTAGCCGTTGCTACACATAAGGCTTGAATCACGCCTCGATCGCCTCGGAAATCGCCTCGGGCGATCACCCATCGCCACCCTTTAACGGTCAAATCTGGCCCAGATCGCCTCGGGCGATCTCCCCATCGCCTGGGGCGATCATCAATGATAAACAAGGCCGTAGGTAATGTTCTGGATCGCCTCGGGCGTTCCGTGCATCGCCTGGGGCGATCGCCCTCAAAAAAAAATGGCCTAGGAAGCATTCTGGATCGCCTGGGGCGAGGTTGACCATCGCCTGGGGCGATCTGATCGCCAGCGTGCCCACCGTGCCATCGCTTCAGTCGATGGTGCGCAACATGGCTCGGATCGCCTGAGGTGATGGCCCGGATCGCCTGAGGTGATCTGCCAGATTTCAGCACTCTCAAACTTTGCACTATTCGACCATCGTAAGCTCATTTCTGGGAAAAGTGGTAAACATGAAAGTTGTAGATATTCCTCTTATCTAGGTGTGTACCAAATTTCATTGCATTTCATTAAGGTATGAAGAAGTTATTCCCAAAATGCTACAGTCGCTCAAACCTTGCTACAATCTGCACTTGTTATGACTTCCATGACATTTTGCTCCATGATGCAATCCGAATTGGACTGAGATGTTCGAATATGAAATCTAGAATATTGAGTTGGCTTTCCAACCACTTTGGATTCACATTGTTTGGATCATCGAGCCAAGAGATATAACCAAAACATTGCACTGCGCTCCAATTGGCTTCTAAACGAATTTGCCCACCAACGGACCATTGGTTTGTGGGTCTTCATCCCATCATAAGAAATTGTTCCAACATCATTCCACACATGTTGAACACTTAAATTGGTTGTTCATAGATGTCATTCCTTCTCGTCCAAGCTCAATAGATTCTTTGATAAAAATCACCGCTTGTCCTATGAACTCGCATATGTTATTGTATAACTTGGGTTCTCTTCCATTGGTCTTCCCAACCAATTTATCAATATAACCTTGTACACTAAGTAGACATATTAGTATAACAAATGCAAGTTTTGTTGATCATCAAAACTCAAAGATTAACCGGGGATAATTTAACGCATTAAACGCAACCATGCGTTTAAGGCTCAACACATTTTATGAAAATCAGATTTTAATAGCGATCGATCGCAACCAAATACCGATACGGTTAATTAGTTGGAGCGATCGATGATCGATCGCTGGGATTGACCGATCGATCGCAAGACCAAGATTATGAAAATGTTGTATTTTCTTGGTAGTTGTCTAATGACATGGTTTATGACATTGTATATTGTTGATTTTCATGTAGCATCATTACAGGGGACGGGACAACGATGTAGTTGTCTAAGATGAAATATATGTGTCTAAGATGAAATATGTGTGTCTCTATTAACGCCGTGATTAGATGAGGGTCAAGCGTAATCTTATCACACATATATACACCATAAAACCCAAACTCATTTAACATACTTATAACACGCACGTCCAATGGGCAAAGATCCAAAATAGCCACCCAAATTTCTCACACGCAAGATCCTATCAATATCATCCGCCCATACATCTTCAAATGATGACATAACTGTAATGACAACAGATGATAGTCAATCGGGCTTGGTGTTGTCATAAGATTCATCCTATAATATGAAACAAAAATACATTAGTAAATATAGACAATATAAAGTAAACAAAATAATCCAAAACATGACGAAGCCCAGCAGCGGCCAACACAATCGGCGGCCGGCGCTGCCGGCCACAACACCGGCGGCGAACGGCGACAATAGCCACCGACGGCGAACGGCGGCAGCGGCCGGAGCAACCAGAAACGGTCCGAGAACGATTTCAGTCGTTACCACTATATATTCTCGGTTGGCGTGACCAATAAATAATAATGGTCACACCAATCTAGGTGACATGGCCATTATTATTAGTTGTTCACGCCAGTCGTGGCATGTCCTATATATTCAAAATGGACATGTCAACTCGTTTGGCATTTTCTATATTTTAAGTTGCACACCAACTGAGTTGACGGGTCTATCATGGACACCCGAACTGAGCTGGCGGCTAAGATTACTTGCATAAATAATTATATATGGTGTTATTTTGATAATTACATATTTAATTAAGATCATTTAATTAAAAAACCTCGGAGTCGGTGGACAAAGAAGAAATAAACCATTATTTCTGGCATCTCTTACGAAATAATTGTTTCCAAACTTCTTTAACAAATTTCTATTTTGATTAATAATGTAATTGTGGACTCTTCAAAAATTTATTTTAAAAAAATATTAAATAAAAAATACACTGTAATCTCACTGAGATTTGAGGATGTATTAGTTTGGATCCACCCACATGTCCATACCAATGCATGTTCCTCACCAAACCCTTCTTAAACAACAACACACTCCACGACAAAACACTATTAAAAACTTATGTGCGATAATATATTTCAGATAAATAAGTTTTTTATTAAATAATAATTTTAAAGTAGATTTTTTATTCCACCACTTAATAATTAGCCCCCATTTTTCCCTCAATTTGAAGAGTCATTCGTCTATGGATGAGTGTTTAAAAATATTAACACACATACAAACATAGATATAGATATAAATACATATTGTTGTGTGATGGTGTTTATAAACACGAGTCCACATAAGAAATTTCACAGTTTGAAGAGGGAGTAGTTTAAGATAATATAGTTATGGCAAATCCGAATCCCTATATAAATAACCACCTTCAATATTTGATTTTTCTCCAATTTTCTAAAATATTTATTTAATCTCATATTAGCTTTTAATATTTAAAATGTAAAAACATATAATAATTATATATATTTATAGATAAAAAAAACAATACAAAAATTAAATAAAGAAAAATTATACCAGAAGAATATACTATAAATTTAAAAAGTACTTTCTATATATAAATTTTAAATATATCACGTGTCAAAAATTATTAGTATATATAATAATTTGTTTGTAGATAGGATGTAAGATGCAACGCATTTTGAGATATAAGATCGAAAAAGCCCATTGAGACCAAATACAAGATGGATCATATTTTGTCCATTGATCTTTTTTTAATGCAGAAATCTAAAAATGGAGATGCGGGGTATCGATCCCCGTACCTCTCGCATGCTAAGCGAGCGCTCTACCATCTGAGCTACATCCCCTTACATGGACACCAACTATATATTTTAGTAATTTTAACTATATTGTACTAAGTTAACCAAAAGTTACACCTATCAACCATGCTCAAGTACAATTTCTTCAAGTATTTCTAACAAATAAAAAATCATTTTTGACTTTCCTTCTCGTATACTTTTTTTTCCTATAAAATATTCAATAATGGATTGGTCATCACATAATATGCCTATGATATGATGAAGTAAAATATCATATACCGAAGCTTAATGGCGGAAGATCAAACATTGTTATTCTTATCTAATTTTTCCCAAATATGTTTAGCCACAAAAGAAGTAATATATTGGCTCCAACAAAAAAGGTTAAGAATAGAAAGTCTTCATATTTCAAAAAAATATGGAATTTTCTATCGATTAAATTCTTGTGGTAATAAAAGAAATTCCGGGAATCCCCCGATCCCGGTATCAGTTGGGCTTTCAATGGAGATGCAAAATTTTGGCCCGAGGAGTGAAGTCCATCTAAACCCCTTCACGGCTTTACCCTCGTGCTTTATCGTTGAAGGGGGTTGGCTGAGCTTTGACTACTAGAGTTCGAGGTTTCGTGCCCATCGTAGTTTTTTTCTGGCCGTTTCCTGTCGGTTGGGAATTTCGGATACTGGAGCTTGTGCGTTTGGTGCTTGTTATCAGTTATTATCTCGTGTTTATCCACTTGTGTACCTTATGATATCATGGAAGGTAGATTCCTCCTTCGACCTTATTGTGGCATGTGTTAGTTGAGGGAACCAGCTTGGCTCCGGTAGTCCTTGACCTCTCCAGTCTCCGATATTGTACTCGATGTTGCTCTGCATTATCCACTAGGGTCTATTACTACCTATGATGTACGGACACTCCTAAAAATCACTCGGTGCAGTGTCGGATACTTCTTGGACAACGACACTTCTCGAATGACAGGTGTTACAGGTAGACATATGTTGGATGCTCGTGAGGAAGCATCTTAGAGTACCTGAGTTCAGCTTTGGTATGTTGAGTCTGAGTCCCAGTAGTTAGAGTACTTTTTAATTACATTTTAAATTACCGGGGTATGTCCCGAGTATCTGTATTTTAAGTATTCTATCACTCGTTGGTTATATATTCGATGCTTAGTGATGAGTAACATGATGAATTGAGAAACTAAAATTACATATTTTCAGTATCATTATATATGTATGACTTAAAAGCAAAAACATTTATGGGCTATTTGACAAGATATTTGAAACAAATCTTCTGTTGTTTACTTAAATTAATCATTATGTAATAATTAAACACTACATTAGGATCGAGTCCTCATATTATGATATCAGAGCACCCCTAGTGGCGTGTCCATTATTTTATTAATAAAATAAATCGGACACCCGTGTATGACACTCCCATCAAAATCGGACACTCGTGTCGAACATGGCTGTTGGGCGTGTCCGAGCCGCGTCCGACATAGAAAGAACACGTTTGGATGATAATTGTACAATTTAAAAAGTTTTTGAGTAAAATGAAATTTAGATGTATTACTTAAACTTTATTTAATTGAAGTAATATATATTTGTTGTTAATATGAGTGCTACTATGATAATTTCAGTGACATACATTTATATATATTATTTTTGAAATTGGTAAAAACAAAAAAACAAAAAAAAAACTAAACAATTTATTTAAATCGACAATACCACATTCTACAACAGTTTCAAGAAAATTCTTATCGAGTCTAATACACAAAAGAAATCATGATCAAAGTTTTCATTATTCGTAAAAAACATGATTCGATCCTCCTTTATTTATTTCCAAGGTACGATTGGTTGTTCTAAGGTTGTCGTTGAAATTTCCGTGTTTACATGGATTCAATCATATATTTGTTGTTCAAAATTTACTGGACATATATCTTAAGAAAGTAGCAAGCAAAAACAACAAATGACTTTGTAGTATGAATGTCGAGATGAGATTTAGAATCTCCATCCTTAAGACAATATTGTCCCGCAACGGTGCTAACAGTTCAATTGGCAATTTGTTTCCCAAGTTACAACGACTATGATTTCTGATAGGAGCACTCCAAATCACAAATCCAAAAACCACAAAGTTTGAAAGCACTCAAACTTGGACAAGGAATAAGATGTACAAAAGTCACAAGATTTTGTTCTTGAATGTAATATGATTTTCGAAAATCAGAGTGTTTAATTCAACCAAGGAAGTCCTATATATATATATATATATATATATATATATATATATATATATATATATATATATATATATATATATATATATATATATATATATTAGACCAAGTAATGCCGTATAGGGAGACCAATTGGAGGCACCAATTCATGAAAAATCAGATCAAAACGTAAAGGGACACACCCATACAGAAATCTGTTCAGGGCGCGATCTTGAATTGTCACAAACTACTAGGCGCGATCGATCGCGCCTGAAGCCGAGATCGATCGCGCCTGAAGCCGAGATCGATCGTGCCTGGAAGATTTTCGGTGCTTTCTTTTTCCATATTCGCGATCGATTGAGCCAACATATGGCGATCGATTGCGGCCTCCAATACACTTCTTTTGGTCATTGATGCTTAATTTCTAATTCATTAAGTTTTTTTCCAACAATCCCCATATGAATTAAATTAATGCATGATCAAATTGAGTGCCTTCAATCAAGGTGTTCATGGACCGGACTGGACCGGACCGGACCAGATTCGAACTGGATTACACCGGTCCCAATTCCGAAACACCCGGAACCGATTCAATCCGGTAGCCAACCGGATTGAACAGGTTCCTGTTTCCTTGGCAAAAGACATGGAACCACAACGGTCCATTTAACCGGTGTTTTGGACTGGACCGGTTCAGGTTTGGACCGGTTCTAAATCGGAACCGGTCCGTCCTTTTGGGTTTTTTTCATGTTTTTTTTAATATATATTTAGCCAATATTTTGAAAATAACAAATTTATTGATAAAATAATAGATGATTTGTAATGAAAAAACAAATAGTTTATTGAATTCGAAAAGTTTATAAGGTAAAATAATAAATATTTGAAATTTACTTAAAAATGAAATACATTATTCATCATAATTTATTAATATTATCTTTCCAAATTCTTCTTCTTCTTCGGAACTTTGATTGCCGAACTCGTCGACTCCTCCTTCATTTTTATTTTTTCGCTCAGCATTGAACCAATCTTTGAGCAATGTTAACATGCATAATGAATATGCTTTTAAGAGAAGTTCTCTGGTCTCCAATTATTCGGCCACAAGTTGATAACACCAACTCAGATGCGACATTAGATGTTTGAACAAAAAAAACATCTCTAGCCATTTTGGCTAAGATATGATATTGTCGAGCGTTTGCCTTCCACCACTCCAAGACGTCTCTCATCTGTTATGAAATTTTGACCCAAAAAGAACTGTAACTCATTCGACGTGGTTGTTGCCGATCCGCTTCCTCTCAACTTTTTTCTCCCTATACTTCTCAGCAAATTAATCCCTGAACTTCTTGATTGAGTATTGTCTTCTTGCTCCGCTACTCTCTGTGATGATGATCATTGCACATGTTCAGGATGATACAAAGCAAACATGTTTTGGAGAGAATGTCTGATTGACGTCTTTTGATCGTCGACATTCTCATCCAAATTTGTTTGGTAATATTAAAAAAAAGCGTCAAATGAGGTGATGCCTTGACTAGGATCTAAAAAAGTATACACGCAATTCACATGTGGTATATTTTTTAAATTTATCTCCATTAGATTAACAAATTCTGTCAAATCCTCATCTTCTCTACATTCAATAAATTTATAAAACATGTTACATACAAGTGGAAGAAAATAATGTGAAGTAGGATAAAAAATACGGAAAAACGTTTAGTTGCATCTTTAAAGGTGGATAATAAAGCAGTACATCGAGTAACAAATTCCCAATCATTAGTAGTCAACAAAATACTATCATCGCAGGCATTTGATAGCTATTATAGAAAGAGGTTAAAGCTTCCTGATAAGATAACATAGCAGCTAACATGCGATGCAAAGAATTCAACCGAGTTTCAATGGTGGTGGGAAAATAGTATGCTAAGACTTTGACTAGCACATGTATGTTTCCAATCACGTTTAATTCTAGATTATCTTAACAATAAGAAATGATAGTTGTTTAATGTTTGTCCAAATATCAGTAGTTAAACTAAATCTACAGTTTAAAGATAGAATATGGTTAATTAAAGATTGTCGATATTCAACATAAACATTCATACAATTTCTTTTTAAAGTCTGTCTCGAAATATTTTTAATTAGAGGTTGGACTAAAGATTTATATTCAACAAAACCATCACGCTCAGCAAACAAAAAAACAAGTTCACATCTAACAATTAAACGAACAAGTGAATTCCGATTTATAGCCGGTGTTAGAACAAAATTAGATCTAGTTTGAGTATTAATTTGAAGTTGTGTTGGTTCCCTACCTATAGGTAGTAGTGTAATCTCATCAAAACTATGTTTTTTTACTAAATGTTTTTTAAAAGTTTCGGTACCCCGGAAGAATCGTCGGTTTTATAAGTATAAGTTATTTTACAAACAACTGAAGAGTAGTTCGTACCTGGTTTGGTGACAATATCAAAATGATCCCAAACTTTGCTACGTTTGGGACGGTTACTCGGGTGACTAGAAGCAGTAGTAATAGTTGCTGATGAAGTGACGGTTTCTCTAGTGACGGGTTCAGGAATCATTTTCCCATCTTCCGCAGCTTGCGCATCATCAAGAATATCGTCGATGTCGGCAATAAAATCATCACCTACGTCGAATATAGGTGGTGGATTAGAGGGACCATTATGACCACTGCGACCAGTAGAAGAAGATGCCATAATATTTTTGGTAAAATATTATGAATTTTACTATACCAAAAAAGTGATAAAAATATGATATGAGAGTTGTATGATTAAGAGATTGTATGGGAATTGAGATTGAGAGTTGTAATATTTTTTTAGAGGGGGTTAAAAGGGTTTTTATAGGAAAAAAATTTTACTTTTTTTTTTAATTATTCCATGCCCAACGGAAGCGGAACCACCGGATCGGCAGTTCCTATTTACGTGGAACCACCCCATAACCGGGTTTAACGGGTTATGGGTCGGTTCGGGACCAGACCCACAGGTTCTGGTTCCGGACCGGATCCGGTTAATCCGGTCCGTTGAACATCTTGAGCCTTCAACGAACTATTATGGCATCTGAGGAGATAAGTTGTTGCTTTGAATCTTTCGTAGTAGTATTCAATCAGATTTACTTGACTTAATAGTGAACTTATAATCTTGAATTGTTTAGTCGTTTGTGTAAACCTAGACAATTGAACTCACACCATAACAATTCTAACATTTGTATTGATTTTTACAGTTGTGTCTGTTTTGGCCATGGATCACGCTTGGTTTCATAAGTGTTTTTCATTTTTGAAGCGGTCACACTTCGCACTCACGTAGGTGATCTCCTAGAAGAGTATCTCGCTATATTCCAACATATGCTTATATGTCTTAGGAATCATTAAAAGTATTTTGCCTATCCTCGTACCTCTTTTGCAGGCTACACCCCTTATCATAGGAATGAGTTGGAGATTGATCTCCAAGGTGTTTATATAATCTCATAATTTAGTTGTCACTTTTGAACCTAGATCTTGGGATCTCCAGTCACTTAAATTGGGTATCCACTATGAGATTTTGATTATAGGGTTTAAACCACATTCCCCTCGATAAACTTCCACCTGATATCTCGGTTAACCATTTCATATGCGGATCCACGGTTTCACATAATCACTCATGATTATGCCACTAGAGATCATTTTGTCATATAACATTAGTGCAACACTTTTTAGTTGCATGCACAATATTTTTCTCTAACAACTTATAAAATCACTCGGCCAAAGAAGCTTTATATGTTTTGCATATAGAATTTTTACAACAGTATATCTTCAGTTTTGGTAATCACATTACCTCCTTTGCATCATGTTAGCCTTTTAGGATAGTTCCATCATCGAATTTTAAATGTTATTTCTTACAAAATTCTAGACTAGAGGAAATAATCAACTTTAATTCACAATTCAAATTTTAAGCGCATAGATTCTTAAAAACTACAAGTTGAAGATTCTATTGCTTGCAAACTTGAAATTTAATCGCAAAGCTTAAAGTTTGAAACTCGAATTAATCATTGAGTTTTCATTCTTCAAATGTCTTGAAAATTTAATTCCAAGTTTTGTTCTTTATGCACATATGTCAAAAATGTCTCTTTAACATTTTTCTTTGTTAGTTGATGATTTTTAAATTGCTTCCCCAATGAGCATATCATCAATATACAAGCATACATATGCTTAGGTGTGTACACATTTGTCACACTCGTTAATCTATTTGACAATATTATTTGTCAAACTCTTCATGTCATTTAATTGTATTGGAGTTTGTTATGACTTCACTTTGGCCTTAATATTTCTATTATAGCCATGCACACCCACATTTCAAATATTGTATGAATCTCTCTTTTCCTTCAATCACAAGGTTTTTCTTCATTGCCTAAATGTGGCACTAAGGATGTGATTGACTCATAGAATTGCAACCCCTCACAACTTCGGGATAGTTACGAATTGCACTGGCTTTCAAACTTTCGTGTTTCAAGTTCTAAGCGTTATCGTCTTACAAATTCAAATTTAAGATTTATTTTTTAAAATTTTGGATTTAAGAACTTGCTTACAAAAATTGAAACTTGGATAATATTCTCAAACTCGGTTCACAATTTACAGTTTAAGCGCACTAACGTAGTAAACTTGAATTCAAGATTTTTATTTCTTGCAAATTAATGTTTAAGCGTACTAGCTTAGAAATTTAAAATGAACTAATTGAGATATTACAATGCCTAGTCAAAATTTGTGTCTTTGATTCATCACTTGTGTTTTAAGCGTACAAAGCTTAGAAACTCGAATTCAAGATTTTATTGTCTTGCAAATTCAAGCTTAAACGTCAAATTCTTAGACAATAAAAGTATAATCTACTCACAATTTCTCATAGCAAACCTCTTTTGCTAAATTTTATTGCAATCTCATTCTTGAAGTGCTTAAACACCTCATTGACATGGTTTGTGCTTCATAACACAGAAGTCACAACAATATCTTGTGAGAATATTGATAAATTAACAAATTACTTTTCTCACATCTCTAGTTTGCACAATCTTTCCATCACAAACATCATTATGGATTAACTCTAGAGACGTTACGATTCTTCTAACAAATGAATGACGATTTTGTTATCTTAGTGCCACACAAGCAATATATTTAACATTACAATTTGCGCAACGAACCATGGTTTAAATGATCCTAACACTCATGTCACAAACCATAAGATTCAATACAAGAAGTGATAACATAAATTTTATTGCTTTCAACAAATATCGTCATTACATTTATTTAGAATCACTCCATTCTTGGAGTTTACAACTTTCAAAGATACACAATCTAATTAAGCGGTTAGCGCTAGGTCATCCAAATCATTTGAGAGACGATCTTCTTCGGTCACATTCACTTGATCCATAACTTTCCCTCGATCATCTTTATTGCGACAACCCTCGATCATTTTTATTGCGACAACCCTCGCCATGTGATTGTGTTTTCCACATTTGTAGCACTTGCCTTTGAACTTCTTCGCCTTTCCAGAATTGGAGGCCATACCGTCAAACTTACGCTTTGTTCCGGTGGGTTTTTCCACTAAGTTTACTCGTGCTTCATGTTGGTGCCAATTTTCCTTCCTTTCGAAAATTCTGTTGTCCTCTTCGATTCTCAAGCGAACCACAAGGTCCTCAAGGTTCATATCTTTTTGTTTATGCTTTAGATAATTCTTAAAGTTCTTCCATGATGGAGACAACTTCTCAATCATTGCGGCCATTTGGATGAATCACTGAGAATTATTCCTCCGCATGAATTTTGTGCATGACTACTTGCAAATCTTGCACTTGCGCTATCACCGCCTTTGTGTCAACCATTTTGAAATCCAGGAATCGTCCAACGATGAATTTCCTCATGTCGGCATCCTCGGATCTATACTTTTTTTCCAAGGATTGCCACAATTTCTTGGCCGTCTTCACTAGACAATACACATTGTACAATGTGTTGTCTAGTCCATTGATAATATAATTCTTGCACAGGAAATCACTTTGATTCCACGCATCAACCACAACCCTCTTTTGGCTGTCGGTTTCATCCTCCATGACAGTAGGAGCATTTTCATTGAGGAACCTTGTCAACACCAAGGTTGTTAAGTAAAACAACATCTTTTGTTGCCACTGCTTGAAGTCAATTCCATTGATCTTCTCTGGCCTTTCACCATGATGAACGGGAGTCGTTGTTGCATTTGAAGAAGCCATTTCTTGCTGATATTGTCTTAAGATTGTTGTTCAAAATTTACTGGATGTGTATCTTAGGAAAGTAGCAAGCAAACATAACAAATGACTTTGTAGTAGGAATGTCGAGGCGAGATTTAGAATCTCCATCCTTAAGAAAATATTGTCCCGCTACGGTGCTAACGGTTCAATTGAAAATTTGTCTCCCAAGATACAACGACTATGATTTATGATAGGAGCACTCCAAATCACAAATCCACAAACAACAAAGGTTTGAAAGCACTCAAACTTTTGGACAACGAATAGGATGAACAAAATTCACAAGATTTTGTTCTTGAATGTAATATGATTATCGAAAATCACAGTTTTTAATTCAATCAAGGGAAGTCCTATATATATATATATATATATTAGACCAAGTAATGCCACCTAGGGACACCAATTGGAGACAACAATTCATGAAGAACAGGATCAAAATGTGAAGGGACACACCCATACAGAAATCTGTTCAGGGCGCGATCGATCGCGCTCTTTCGCGATCGATCACCCAAAGAGCGCGATCGATCGCGCCCTCTAATTGTCACAAACTGTCGCGCCTGACAGATTTTCGGTGATTCATTTTTCCATATCCGCGATCAATTGGGCCAACATATGGCGATCGATTGCGGCCTCCAATACACTATTTTTGGTCATCGATGCTTAATTTCTAATTCATTAAGCATTTTTTCCAACAACATTTTGGTGTTGTTGAATTTTCAGAAATATTTCCTTGTTTGCGTGCATTCATCCTGCCAAGTTGAACATATATACTATTAAAGCACATTCAATATGCTCGGGACTATGGTATTAGCTTGGCTGGTCGACTCTCCATGCGTTCTACTATTAACCCAAGAGCTCATGTTCTCGAATTCGATTTCTTAGTGACAGTTGAGAACATCATTATTGATCCGAGCATATGGCTTAACATTGAGGTACATAATTAAGCTGGGCTGCAATGTAATGCTGATGTAGATGCGCGAGGCGTTGGGTGCCCATTCACCAATAATTCGATTCCAAGGTGCAGGGCATGATAAATACCTTCTGGAATGGCAATCATTACAACGTTAAAAAGGGAAAACAATACCACGCCCTCGAGCAAGCTAAAGCACGACAACCCTGATGTCGATGAGTTGATGTCCTTTAACCAGTTCGTAGACATCATTTTTAATAAAATACTATGGGTCTTTCCTTAGAGAAGTCTAGAATAAAATCCATTAAAGAAATAATTGTTTTGCTAGCTTATAATGTCCTATATTGTTGGATATGATACAGGTGACGCGCAATGGCTCAAGGGTCAGAAGGAAAGTATCGACTTCAATGAGATATTTTCTCCTGTAGACGGACTTACAACAGTCAGAGTAGTATTGGTGTTATGTGCGGTGTTTGATCTACATCTAGAACAGCTAGATGTGAAAACGGTTTTTCTTGATGGTGGTCTTGAAGAAGAAATATATATGCTCCAACCAGAAGGTTTTCCTGAAATAGGCAAAGAGAAATTGGTTTGCAGGTTGAACAAATCTCTGTACGGACTCAATCTGGCCCCAAGGTGTTGTACAAGAGATTTGATTCTTATATCATGAGCCTTGGGTACAACATACTTAATGCATATCCTTGTGCATATTACAAGAGATATGGGGACGATGATTACATCATTTTGTTGTTGTACATGGACGACATGTTGGTCACATGCCCCAACAAAGATCGAGTCCAAGAATTGAAGGCACAGTTGGCTATGAAATTTGATATGAAGGACTTAGGACCAGCAAACAAGATTCTATGGATGCAAGTTCACCGAGACAGAATTAACATAAAGATTTGGCTTTCCCAGATAAATTATTTGAAGAAAATCTTGCAACGATTCAACATGCAAGATTGTAAGCCAATTTCGACCCCTCTTCCTGTTAACTTCAAGTTATCCTCCGATATGTATCCTAGCAGTGAAGCGGAAATGATGGAGATGTCTCGAGTACCGTATGCATCAGCGGTGGGAAGTTTAATGTTCGCTATGATCTGTACAAGACCAGACATTGCACAAGCAGTGGGAGCAGTTAGTCGGTACATGGTGAATCCTGGACGAGAGGATTGGAATACACTTAAGTGGATCCTTAGATACATTAAGGGTACCTCAAATGCTGTATTATGTTATGGAGGACCAGATTTTACACTCAGAGGCTATGTCGATTCAGATTATGCAGGTGATCCGGATAAAATAAAATCTACTACATGTTATGTGTTTACACTTGCAGGAGAAGCAGTAAGCTGGATTTCAAAACTGCAAATAGTTGTAGCATTATCCACAACGATGGCAGAATATATAACAGCTACTCAAGCTTGCAAGGAGACGATATGGATGCAAAGGTTATTAGAGGAGATTGGGTACAAACAAGAGAAAGTTTCTTTGTTTTGTGACAGTCGGAGTGCCTTGCACATTGCAAGGAATCCAACCTTTCATTCCAGGACTAAACACATTGGAGTACAATTTCCTTTGTACGAGAAGTGGTAGAAGAAGGAAGTGTGGATATGCAGAAAATATATACTAAGGACAACATAGCTGATTTTCTGACAAGCCTGTTAATACTGAAAAGTTTGAGTGGTGCAGATTCTCAAGTGGCATAGCAAAAACGTAAGTAGCAGAGATTGGCAAGATTGGAAAGGATGTATGGAGATGTGCTTGTTTCTCAAGCAAAATCTCCAAGTGGGAGAAATGACGGCAATTGTGCATTAATGCACATGGATTGAAAATGAGGAATTGGCAGATTGGCAGATAATGGTTGGAAACGAGTGAAATTAAATTTCACTCAGTTTAAACACGCATGGGACTTCCTATAAATAGGACTCCCCTTTACTCATTTCAATCATCCCAACATCGAGTGTTTTTCTTATATCTCTACATTTGAGTGTGTATTCTATAATATTTGTGAGGTTGTTTTTTCCTCATATATTGATAGTGTTGTTCTCTCCAAAGATAGTGAGAGGTTGTAACCCACAAATATTATAGTGAAATCTTTTCATCTTGCCCGTAGTTTTTACCCTAATTATTTTTAGGGGTTTCCCACGTAAATTCCGGTGTTCCTTTTATTCTTCATTTTCTTCATTTTCGCTATTTTCTATCTCATGTTGCGCACCTGGACCAACACAACTTTTAACGGCAATTGAAATACAAGCCCAGAATTACAACTCAATACACATGCTCATAACAGAGAAACTGTGATCAAGACATGGTTAAATAATATTTGGAAGAGTTCGTGCTAGAGTACATCATGGGAGCCTGAGAGTCGAGAGACCAATGATGAGAATTTTTTCATGAAATCTCGAGATTGGTGAAAGTTGTTAATTTATGGCGGTCTCTTTCTGATGGTCAGATTGTTAGCTTAAGAGAGAAGATTATAAAGTCAGTTGGCATTCGAAAGCTTGTTTCCCAAGATGAGTACAATCTTATGGATCTTGCTCTTGTCCAGATGATTGAGAAGTGTGGCAAAGTCAGTAGCTGTATTCTGTAAGAAATGCGCAGAACCAAAATACCTTAATCTTGAAAAAGTTTTTGATGACCTCGATGAGATTGATCCCAAATGGTACGGGTGGCAATATAGGCTTAAGATTTCGTGTCGTTTATTTACAAATTTAAAACTTATACTACGAATTCTGGAAAAAAAATTTTGATTCTTACTAATATGGAAACTATATAATAAACAAATGGAAAAAATTAAATGTTGTATCAAGATTTCTTACTAAAGAAAATCAAAATACAGAGTCGAGCTGAAACTCAGTAAACATATAGTGTCATTCTTTTACAGAATCTATACATGGCATGTCAATCATTAATGTATATAAAACTTGAAGAATCAACGAGGAATAGGGGAATCTTTTAATAAAATCTGGTCCTAGCCTGCTGATAGAAAAAAAAAATCACTGCTTTTATGATAGTTTGTAATCAGTCTATTCAACAAATGGACTAGATAATAACTGGAAGAAAAAAAAAAAAATGCAGGTATAACAATTAATTACGAAGCAAAGAGAAGTCAAATTGAAACATTCTTTCTTCGATCATAATACGTAAGGGATCCACCATATTGCCCTTATCACAGGATTTTGGGGATCTGTCACTCCGAAAACTCCTTCATAGAGGTGTGAGTTTCTTCTGAACGTACTCATCCATTAGCTGTTTGATGAGCTCAGAGATTTATTGTATAAAGAGCTGTTGTCGAGCTTCATACGGTTAAAAACCAGCAACATGTCAAGATCAAAATTCGAATTGGTTCATGGCTCTACACACATCAATTCTTAATTCTTAAGATTGCTATAATTGTCATCAATGATCAATTAAATATAAATGTAATTTAACCAAACATCTATAATTTATTTCACCTTCCATTTCATTTTTCTTATGAAAGGGAGAGAAAATGCCCTCCTTAAAAAAAATTTATTACCTCTAAAGCATTTTACTCCTCAAAATTTCATATTGCTCCCTTAAAATTATATTATCCCCCTAAATTTTTTTTTGCCCCTCTTATTTTGGATTCTTAATCCGCCCCCGAGCATTCAAACCTTGACCTCTCGGTTTACCAATGTGTGGTGGTTGACCTTTCATTTCAAGTTCAACGAGGGTAGATAGGCGGTCACAATAATAATTAAACAAAATAAAGGACGATGGTCATTTTTCTCTCCATTTTTTGTCCGTCCTTAATTGCTTTCCAACATATTAATATATGAAATCAACTAAATTTTTTTTTTAAAAAAAACATAATCGGAAGCACAATACTTTCCGAGAACAGAAAGCTATTTGATACTAAAGTAGTATTAAAACAAAAGGTGCCGATTCTTAACTTAGGATGCCACTTCAAGGAAAACAAAGGGTACTCTTTCTTGGAATCCAATGGCTAAGCTACCTTCCTTACAAAGCAATTCAGACAGCATAACTAACAGAATATTGAATACAGAGTCAAAGTTTACAAGATTCCACCATTTTGATCAGCACAGATCATCTTATAACACATTTGGTTCGACATACGCTATATCGAGCAGATGTTTGCCACATATATCATATTATAAAACACTTTGGAACAACAGAAATACATGTATCTATTTAATGCAGAAGAAGATTTGAAACGTAGAATAGACTTGTTCTAGATACAAACATGACTTCAGGAGACTTCCTAGATTAGAAAGTTCCATTCATCAAATACTAATTCACAAACATGGCAAACCACATAACACAGACAAACAAACCCCAAACAACGTGATATGCAATTGAAAACATCGTTTCTTAAATACATCACAGGAGATTAAGACGCTGACGTCAACCTAAGCGACCTAATCAAACATTAAAACTAAGCTGTGTTCATTGTTTCTACATTCTTGCTCAGCTCTTCCAATTTCTTCATCCTCAACTTCTCACTTTCACCTACCAGCTGGGTTATCATTGATAAAAGTTTATATCAATACCACATTCTTCAATTAAATGTTTAAGTTGAAATTCCAAATGATGATAAATTGCCAGTTCCCAAATTCAGCTTGTTCTTACCTCCATCAATCTTGTAATGAGCTGTACTCTTTCTTTGTTCTTTTCATTGACAGCTTCAAGGGCTTCTTTGTACTCTCTCTCCTGTAAAAAATTAACAATTGTTCTTTGTTCTTAAAATGCTAGATAAGTTATATATACCAATTTTGCCAAGTAGTATTCTTGAATTGGATAAAAGATTGATATTGCTTTCACCTTCTTTTGGCAAGTCTGTCCAAGTGGTTTTAGATCCTTGTCGACTGCGTCGATTTTCTTGCGAACAAGTGAGATTTCCTTCCTCATTGGATCCGTTAGTCCATCTAACTCCTGACAATCCATACATGGTTGGTTCAGAAATGAGATGGAAAATTCATGCATAATTGATGCTACTATACATGCCACATGGGATACTCCTAACAGTCAATATTTCATGTCACCCTATATTTATGTGAACCCTAAGCTGGTGTTAAACGAGAATAAACTAAATGAATTCCATTGTTAGAATTCAAAAGACAGGCCATGCGAAACAACAAAGTGATGAAGGTACAAGGATTGGGTATGGAGATTACCGTGATACATCCGAGTAACTAATCAAAAACTATATTTAAATAACTGCAGAAAATTAGAAGGGAAAGGAAAAAGTACAATACATATCAAAAGAAAAGGAGAGAAGACATGAATATGAGCCAATTTGTAAACATTTGTGCTCATGATCAGCTTCAGCGTGTCGCTGTTGCATGTCTACAGATCAGAAAACTTAAAAAAAAAAAGAAAAAAGAAAAGGAGAGTATTGAAGTACCTATGCAATATCGCATCTTCTGAACCCTCAAAAAGAACTTCTACAACCAATTATCATGTAAGAATCAGCGCTCGTACTAATACTCGAAGGCACACATTTGCATCTTTATATTCTACCAGGGATAAAACCAATTAAAAGCCTAATTCACACATTTTTCTTTTTCCCAACACTTTGTTGGATTTGTATATGGATATGAAATGTCGGGCAGCAATTAAATCTTAGATGAATATGTGAAACAGTTTGGAAGTTAGCTATCCATGTTTCTTCCAAATGGGAAACCATTTCCCGCACTTCCAGCCAACAGTCTAAATTTCCTTCATCGGGTATGCATGCAATTTGGCAGAGTTGAAACCAATTACCTATTACCAAATTCTTGAGGCCAACTTCAATATTGAAGAGGTGCAAGAAATGGTGATTTCACACTATCAACCTATCTACCTGTTAGCTGACCAACTAGTTTGGCATTAAAGCGCATATAGAGATGATGATGAACCATAGTTTCACCAGTGCCGGTGTCGAATAGACATCATATAACACTTACATGATACTAAACATAATGGTCCATGGTATTAGAAATGAATATTGTTACTTGAATTTATTGGTGGTTGGGGAAAAAAAGGAGCATGGATGTAGATGGAAGGGAAAGAAGAAGAATGAAAGAGGAGATAGAAGAGGGAACTAAAAGTAATAATGATTAACTTGATATAATTCATAATTCTAATCACGTTAATTTACACAAAATTACACAAAACCAAGAAAAGTACAGCAGAATTCGACCTTTCCTATTACTAATTTTAAATTTCAAGCGCCGAACTCGATCGATTCCACAAACAAGATTAAAAGAAGAAGAAAATAATTAATTAGGTGACTGAATTCCACAAAACCCTAGTCCTTGATGACACCAAACAACGACCTTTACACCCCCATGGAGACAGAAAACCGAGAAAATGGGAGTAAAATGTTATGAGAAATGGGCTTCCCTTAGAAGATCGACAACCTTAAATTCCACAAATAGAAATTCTACCACACGTGAAAAAAACAAAAAAAAAACAGAAACCCAAATCAAACCCCAATTTTCTTGCATATACAAAATCAAATCATATGCTTAAAAGCCGCGACGGATACCCTAAAGAATCAAGAAACAACCTCACGAATAGTAGCCAAACGCCTTGTTTCTTCTTCAATACGGCCAAGCTGCGCCTGCACTTTCTCCTTAACCTCCATCTTCCTCTTCTCGATCTCTTCCTCCTTAGCCCTGAAAGTAGAAAGAGCAGAAATTGACATTTCCTCGTCTTCTCTGGCGGAAGAGTCGCTGAAACTCAGGTTCCCCGAGTTCGGCCCTGACTGGGTCAAAGACAGCTGGTTTTCTAGTGTTCTTGGATTCTGCATATTTGTTCTATCTCTGTTAACTTTCTTGCTCTGAAAAGCCTTCTTCTTTCTTGATTTCTTCTCTTGATTTCCTCTTTTTGCTTGAATTTTTAGGTGATGACGATTCGGGGGATCTCCTTCGTTTCTATTTGCTTATTTTTATGATCTATGCGAAAATAATTAGAGATGATTTCTCTTTCAGATGGAAAAATGAAGATAAATTTCAGGATATTCACCAATTATAAACATAATTTTCATTTTTTAAAATCGAAATAGGTGAATGAAATGACTTTACACCTAGGTCAACACTTTTTAATAATAACCTAGATCATATAAGTCCGATACGCGAGCAGATATGGATGTACAAGTGTTTCAATTTTCAAAAAAATTGAGTACGAGTACGTCTTAATGTGCTTATTAAAGATAAATATATATATATAAATATATATATATATATACACTGATGAAATGAAGTTAAACATACATAATATACATCATATTTAACAAACTTACATCATTATTATATTATTTACAAATTTACAATATGAAGTTATTTAACAACTTTGGTGTTTGCAGCTTTACATTCTCAAAAAACATTAAAATTAGATTTTATTGAAGGATCTAACATTTGCAGATTTGTAAAATGTTATAGCTAGTGCTACAACGTAATTTGAATCTTGTATTTGATCGTTCTTCTAGTAAGGATTATCTAAAAAATATATTTTAGAAAAAGAAAATGAAATGAATTAACGAATTTGAAAAATGAAACCAAATTGTATATATATATATTTCAACATGTTTGGTAATAGTATGAATTTATTAAGAATGACTCATATTATTTTCGGAGACTTATATTATTACCTTATGAAATGACTAATATAAGCATTTAAATTAACTCAATAAAAATAAAAGTTTTATTTATAAACTTCATTCTATGAATTTCATTCAAAAAACTAAAATATCATAATTATTATTATTTACTCCGCAAAAATATTGAAAAATCACAGATTTATCATACTTTCTTTTATCACATATTTTAATCTTTCATATGTTATTATGTCTTTTCATGATTCATTATATAATAGTGAATATTATCTAACTATTTACCATATAATATATTTTCTTACCTATCCGAAGTACCTAGAAACCATGAAAATTCATCTAATCCCAAAATCGGGAAAAAAAATTATAATTAAAAAAAAATCACAGAATTAAGGAGGATTAACAAGAGTTAGTAACTTAATGCGCGACTTAGTAAATCTTAGTGCGTGAATTATGAATTCTTAGCGGGCGAATTATAAAATCTTAGTGAGCGAATTAGAATTTCTTAAAGGGCGAACTAGAAATTCTTAATTCGCCTTAATGCGGCGCACGCGCACCTAGTTCGTTAGTTTACGATCGGAGCGCAGTGTGTGGAGGGGGTAAGACGACTTAGTAAATCTTAGTGCGTGAATTAGGAATTCTTAGCGGGCGAATTATAAAATCTTAGTGAGCGAATTAGAAATTCTTAAAGGGCGAACTAGAAATTCTTAATTCGCCTTAATGCGGCGCACGCGCACCTAGTTCGTTAGTTTATGGTCGGAGCGCAGTGTATGGAGGGGGTAAGAGGGTTATGTGACGTAGATAATAACTATTGTCGAAGTAACCAGGCCCATTCTATGGGCTTTGTTTTTAATAATGGGTCACCTTCATGTTTTAGCCCAGTTATTAAAGTTCCATGCACCGCCAACATGTTCTGCTGTTCTCTCAAATTCATCGTCTTCGGCGCATTATAGGGCAGAGGAGTGGGGAATTAAGCTTACCCTCAGTTCTCCTTCTGTTCACGTAGCTCGTCTCGATAATTTTCCGTAGAGTAAGACAGCGAATTCTGGCAAGGTTTCACTTAGATGTATCTTATGAACTGTCTAATTTATGATCGTCATCTGATATATTTATTGTTATTCTAACTTTTTTGTAGCACATTTAAATTGGAAATAGAGGTTCAAGCTTTAATTTTTTGCGATTTTTCGTGAAGTCTTTACGAGTTAATGAATTTTGAGCCTGCTGCCTGTTGGAAATGATGGATATGAGTAAAGAGAGGTTGAAATCTGAAGAAAAAATTGTTCATCTGTATACGTGGCTTCTTCTGATTGTTATTGTTCTATTGTTTTGTCGTGTTACTGTTAAATAGAAATATTAACTGGGGATTCTTCTTCATCCCCCGATACTTATAATCCAGCTAAGAGAACCTAGAAGTTTCTTATGGCTGCAACGGAGGAGAACAATGCACTATTTCCCATTTTTGTATTGACTATGATAGCGCTGCCTCTTGTTCCCTACACCGTATTTAACTTATATCACACCTTCACAAAGAAGGCCAAAGATATTACTTGCCGCTGTTCAGTTTGCTTTCGCTCCGGAAAGTATCGGAAGTCCTTATTTAAGCGTGTGAGTTCTTTCTTGACATTATGTGAGAACCATGACTTGATTTGGCTTTGCTCATTTATTTTGTATCCGTAGTTGTAATGTATACTCTGTTTTTTGAGTTGAATTTTCAGGTTTCTAATTTCTCAACTTATAGTAACTTGACTATAGTTTTGCTATGGGTCCTAATGGCAATCTTGGTTTTCTACATCAATCAGATCAACACCGAGGTACTTTGCTGCTTCCAATTCTTCTATATTTGGCTGTCTACAAGTATGCTATGTACTCTGACTATTATATGTTTTTGGCTTCCTTTTCTTCATATCTCTATGCAATTTATTATGTAATCGTATGATTATTTTTACTCCAATCATATTGTTAACATGATCTCTGCTTCTGTTTGATGGATCTATCACTTGGGAAATATTTAATATTATTGTACCATTTGGAGGCAGAACATTTAGTGAAGTTTTATGATATGTGCCCTGACGAGAGTGTTAGTTATTGAAGCAAGGCAACCACTTAAAAATTAACATTTTGGTCTATCCTAGAATTTTAATTGCCTAAGTTATCTAAATGGTTATGTTTTTTGCTCAGACCCAAATTTTTGAGCCATTCAGTATACTTGGATTGGAATCTGGAGCTTCAGATGCAGAAATTAAAAAAGCATATAGGAGACTATCCATTTTATATCACCCTGATAAAAATCCAGACCCAGGTTGATGGAGTTTGTTGATGGAAGTTGCAATTTTCTTATTGAAATCTAGATCGAAATCGACAAGTTTTTGTGGCACTTATTGATTTATAATTTTTTATGTAGAGGCTCACAAATATTTCGTAGACTTTATCTCAAAGGCTTATCAGGCTCTAACAGATCCAGTATCACGGGAGAACTTTGAGAAATATGGTCATCCCGATGGCCGGCAGGTAGACATGTCCTGAGCAGTGGTGCGGAGAGTGTCTGTTTGCTTTCCCTACTTTTCTGAAAGGTGATAATTTGAGAAAGTGGACATATAAGTATTTTAATTCTCCATGTAGGGGTTTCAAATGGGGATTGCTCTTCCTCGGTTTCTCCTGAACATCGATGGAGCATCTGGTGGAATTTTATTGCTTGGAATTGTGGGAGTTTGTATTATTTGTCCGTTGACAGTTACTGTTATATACCTATCCAGATCATCGAAGTACACTGGGAATTATGTTATGCATCATACAATGTATGCATATTTCCATCTCATGAAGCCTTCATTAGCTCCGAGGTACATCTAACTTTATATCATGATTTGTCTTGTACAGAATCTTGAAACCTTGTGCAAGTTAAGACGATAATCTGTATGAGTTTGGAACAGTGACATTTTGGATCTCTATCTGTAGTTAGGACGCAAGCATGTTTTATTGTGCTACTTTATCATGTTGGTTGGATGTGTAGACTGTCGTGTGCACACACACTTTAGTTATAGTTCTTATAAATTATTTTGGACATGCTGTCGTAAATTCCTGTTTGTTTGTCTTTTTATAATAGTAGCTCGTCGCTTAACTTTTTGCACTGGACAATGTATAAGCACTTTTCTGTGCTTAACTTTTTTGTATATACAATATAGTCTCTGTACCTTTCACTGATTGTTTTTCTTTTATCTAACAGCAAGGTCATTGATGTTTTCATACATGCTGCTGAATACATGGAAATACCAGTTCGTCGGACCGATGACGAATCCCTCCAGAAATTATTTTTGTTGGTCCGGAGTGAGTTGAATCTGGACCCTAGAAACATACGGCAGGAACAAGCTAAATTTTGGAAGCAACACCCTGCTTTAGTTAAGGTGATGTGCTAACTGTTGACAAGTTTGAGAGGTTTGCCAGAGTTTTTCTTCTTAAATTTGTTAGTTTTTGCTTGCAGTCTGAACTTTTGATGCAAGCTCATTTGACTCGTGAAACAGCAGCATTATCTCCTTCTTTGCATCATGATTGTAAGAAAATGCTTTCCGTTGCACCTCGTCTTCTGGAAGAACTAATGAAGGTATTATCAGTCGGTTAGACCTCAGATCTGTTTCACTTCTATGAAGTTGCGTCTTTATGTATTAGTAAGTCCTTTTTTTATTTTTGTACCCACATTCTGTATGTAAATGATTATTCTAGTAAGATGACATTTCTTTGAAATGCTATCTAATCAATTTTTCCCGATTTTTTACTGATCTTGCAACCAGGGGCGAAACATTCAGTCTAGCCCCCTTATTGTTAGCCGAATCACCATTGTATGTTGACCCATCTTTTCATTTCTATTTAAGAGATCCAGGTAGGCTCTTTATCGTGATCCACAATTACCATGGTTTTCAACACAACTGGCCCATTTTTTAGCCCCTTATATTATTATGAACGGCTGCTACCCAATTGTCCATATTCTTTATGTAGAAATCTGTAATCTGAGATTAATTTCTCCTCATATACTCCAATCTATAAACCAATACAAAAAGACTCCTATTTGTAGGAGATTACACAGTATTTACAAAAAGGAAAATACCTAATTATCTTCTAGGAAAATCACCAATCAGATCTATACAAATCTTTACAGATATGGATTCCTATTATACCAATCTAATCCCTAAAATAAAGCCATCAATCATTAACACCTTTTTTTATCATCTTGATTCTCGACACTCCCCCTCAAGCTAGTTTGGAAAATATCTTCCATGCTTAGCTTGTTGATTAAATAGTTGAATTGTCCCTTGTACAATCCTTTTGTCAGAACGTCCGAAATTTGTTCTGCCACGTCCTGAGACCGGAGCGCATGACACCGACGTTGATTCCAAACATTAGTTCAAAATCAACAAGCCTCGTGTACATATCTATGATAAAATCAGTCTATTTATTCCATTGAAAATAATAATCGTCTTTACAACTGTAGATCAACTTGAATATGTTGTTCAAAATGCACCTTAGATCTAAACAGAGTTGCGGAAGCGTAACGTAATAAAATCTTGAATCTCCTCGATAGATCACCAGTCCAAAATTGGTATTGTTCTTTGTCTTCATCCTATTCTTCGTCCTTAACTGGGGAGGGGTGGTAAGTGGTGAGTATATGGGAAAATACTCAGCAAGCAGGGCCAGTTGCACATGATAAAACATACATATAAAGCTTTTCAAATAACTCTTTATCAAACACATAGTAGATCGATTCATATACTCATAATTGCTCACACTAGAGCCTCATCACATAAACACATAATCACATAATCTCATTCTTGGGATTAAGAGGTGGCTCCCGTGGCATAGCACTTTGCTCTTAAGGATCAAGATGTGACTCCCATGCATGTGGCACACCCACATCATATAGCACTTTGCCCCGCCGAATCAAGTGGTGACTCCTACACACGTAGCACTTTCCCCCGCAGAGCCTTCGACTTTCAATGCGCATTTCTCATAAACTTTCATAATATCATCTTTAAAATACATTTTCGTGTTCAACTGAAATTTTAACACATATATAGAGTTTCAAAAACGAAATGATATTCATAGCAAAAACCCATTTACCGTCGGATATACAAAGCGTGGTAGAATGGATCCCGGATTACGAAGGTGGTGCGAATCATCTCCTCTCTTCCCTTGAAGCTTTCGAATTCTTGTGTGTGTGATTGTAGGTGAATTTTCGAAAATTGGAGAGTGTAGAATAATCTTTTCTTGGCATGGTGTATTGTGGTTTTAAAGTGAGGAGTGATGGTCCAATGTAGATCCACCAACTTGGCTCATAATGGCAAGATTCAAGGTAGGTCAAAAGATAATATTTTAAATGGATGATATTAATTGTATATTCATTTCTTTAGCTTTCTAATCACAAGATTGGAGCTAAATAATAATTGGATGGATGTATGATGTTAATGTGATTGAGAGGCAAATAAATGGGATTGAGTGAGGTGATTTTAAAGTATGAGGAATAATGGAGATTCCTAAACTTTTGACACTTAGTGTCATGTTTGAGTAATATCATTGAATGATTAATGACAAGATTTGGGCAAGGCAAATGAATTGGTCAATTCCATTGGGCAATTGAATACATGACTTTTATTATTTATTGTAGGAGAATTAATTGATCAATTCCTAAACTTTGGCATGTCTAATATCATGATGTTAACAAGGTAATGATAACATGATTCGGTAAGGTTCTCAAACTTTGGCCATTACAATTGAATGTCTAATGTCATGATTTTAGCAAGGCAATGATGGCTAACATGAGGCAATTGAATAATCATCAATGTCATGATTGATAAGGAAAATGAATGGGTTTAGGCCATTAGTGACATGATTTTGGGCAAGGTAATTGAATGTGTTGGTGAGACACTTGAATGGTATGTCATAATTTGAGCTAGGCACTTAAATATCCGTGAATGGCTAATGACAAGGTTTGGCAAGGCCATTGAATGGCTAACATGATTTGGGGCAAGACACTAGAATTGGGTAATTCAATGAGTCATCACATTATTTTATTTGAGCAAGTAATGAATGAGGTCATCAATGGGTAATGTAAGAGATTGATTTGTAAATCCCATGACTTGGGCCTCCTAATGAATATAATTGAGTCAATGTCATGAACAAATGATATTAAGGTGATTGGGATGAGTGTTAGTGAGGTCATTAAATGCTCAAGATTATGGGGAGCAAAAATTAGGGTCATCACATCCCTCCCTCCTTATTAGAAGTTTCGTCTTCGAAACTTGAGGCAACCGATCTTGAAAGAGATATTGATATTTCACTCGAATCTTTTCTTCAGTTCCCAAGTGGTCTCTTTCTTCATATGGTTTGACCTTTGGACATTGACGTAAAGAAATGTACTTCGTCTCAACACTTGATCCTTTGAATCCGCGCTCCAAATCAATATTTCTTCACACTTCTTCAACTACTAGAAGTTTTGCTTCGAGCATATGGTTCAGGTCCACAATATATCTCCTAAATTGTGATATGTGGAAAATATTATGATTTTGGGATGGGCTTGGAGCCAGCGCTATTTTGGTTATGTTGGAACCGTCAGTGTTGACTCACTTAGGGCAAAAGTTTGCTCTAAATTTCGTATTGAAGTCTGAGGCTCAAACACGTAGCATATCCTCGAAGGTCTTGCACTTACATACGGTACTAAGAGTCACATGAGTACTTGTCGGTTATCGAAAGCTCTAACAAGGTTGTGACACAAATCGTGGGCCTCTTGGAGTTGTCGAGACTGGCTTCCTACGTTCATTGGTTTATAGTTTCGACCTAGCTCTTACCTAATCGAACCGACATTCATATTTACAAGTATTTCTTCTATCGAGCTTTCGTCACACATTCACACATTCTAATGAAGCTATCTTAACTTAAAGAAAATGAACGAATGCGTTTTCTTTGTCAAACTGATCAATGATAGGAGTAAAGTCTCTTTAAAAAAAAAGTTGTTCAATACAATCCAAAAATTTCTCAAGGGGGTGTAAAGTGAATGATCAACTTTTTGTGAGTCGAACCGATTGAAGCAATTGTTGAATACTACAAAAATTTGCAAGGATAACATACGTTATTCTAGGATACGGCCTCATGAAAGAAACGAGATGATAAGTCTAAGAAAGTGGAAAGAAGGAAAAAGTATGTAGTTTTGTGCATCAACTCAAATAAGTTTTGCAAGACGATAGTCGAAAAATAATTTTGATATGAAGAAGATCAAGGTCATATCAAATTCAAGCAGTCATGGAGTCTCAAAAATGAATGAATAAACAATTGATTAATGAAGAACGATAACCACATTAACCAAATAATATTTGGGTAATTATGAAGCAAAAACATACTATGAAGATCCGAAGTACTAGAAATGATTGAATGATTGTTTCACAAGTAAGATATATTTCAAGCGGTCCAAACTATTTAAAATAGACGAGGATATAAAAACAATTTCAGGGTGAATCAAAAGTTGGATAAGTGAAGAAATGAGAATATTTCAAGGTTGACGAAAGAAGCTCTATAATGCAATAAGTAGATTGAATAATTTTCCAGATAAAATCATATGATTCGAGTATTCTAGAAGAATTAAAAGTGAGCTTTCACATTGAATACGAGATTATATCAAAAGGGACAAAACCGAGCGCAAAAGATATAATTGGACGTTTAGGATGAAATAAATCAAGCGAGGAAATGTCCAATAGGCGTGATGACATGCTAACCCGTTAGTCCAATGAAAATTGAGTTCAAGGATATCAATAACAAATTTGAAGACAAATGAATTCATTGGTCGAATAAATTTTATCGAATTTCAAAGATTTATTGGACTGCGGAAAGTTGGTTTATGATTTTCTTAATAAATTTTAAGTGACTAGTCTATTGTTTCCCCGTCTTCTAAATCCCCTTCAACGTTTTCCATTACTATAGGATTTTCCTCGGGATCATCCTCTTCCATAAGAAGATTGATGACAGATTGCTTGTAGTCGACTTCCTATGCCAATTGGTTCTTCTCATTCTTGAGAGCTTGGATACGGGTCCACATGTTCTCACTATACTCATTGAACTCCTGCTCGAAGCGTTCCAACTGTTGGCACTTGTAATTGTGGACTCTCACAAGTGTTTTGTTGTCCTCGATTGCTTTTGTAAGTCGCTCTTTGGCACGATGGTGGTGGTAGGTCATCCTTTGAGCCTTGTAATGGAAGTGATTGATTATCTCCAACAACTCTGTCTTGTCTCGCATCTCCTTGTCTTGGAATATTTTAAATTCGGTTATATCATACTCCATCTTTTGGATCGAATTGGTTTGCGCCTGAGTCATCATAGCCTACGTCGTATTGGGAAAAAGAATGCTACGGTGGACGTGGAATCGAAGGATGAGATTTCGTGGGTTAGAGTTCTTTGAGGAGAAAAATTAGATCCTCAATTGGTTACGTTTCGGTTGCTGAATTTCGAAATTGACAAATGATTTTTTTTCTTGGAAATGATGTGAGGATAAATAACACAATTCGTATTGGAATAATCTGTTTTAGTGGTTCAAAAATCGAGGGCAATTATTTGAGATATTAGGGTTTAATAGGCGCGGATTGGGGCTTCAAGAATTCGATCACTCGAGATTTGGAATTTCGAAATTGTTTGAGGGCTATTGATATACATGTTATGAGGATTCATAACCCAAATTTAATTTTAAAATGGCATTCTTGGGAGAAATCAAAGTCCGAAATTTTCCCGAATTAGGGTTCTTGGGGCGAGAAACACGATCCGAAATTGAGCATCTTCCATTGTTTGTGATTTCGATTGGATAGAGGGTTTTTGTTCGACATGATATAAGGATCATAAACCCAGAATTAATTTGAAATTGGTGCTCGGATTGATGAGAAAATTGAATCCTGATTTTTGTGACCTAGGGTTCTAATGAACGTGGATTGCGGCTCAAAATTGGAAGCTTTCCCTTGTTCGTGAGGAAAATACACTAGAGGGCTTTCATTACTGGCATGATTACGCGTGATATCCCGAAGTTAATTGGTTTTTTGTACTCGAATTGTCGAAAAACACAGAAGTCGAAATTTTAGCTAATTAGGGTTCTTGAAGCGTGAATCTCGGTCATCATTCGTTTGTGAGTTGAAAAAGGCATAGGGCTTGTATTACCCATGACATGATGGTGTATTAACCAGATTTAATTCGAAATATATGTTCATATTGAAGGTGAAGTTGCTGATCAAAAATTATGCCACAGATAGGGTTTAGGGCGCGATTTTAGGCTCCAAATTGGATGCCTTCCTTCTTTTGCTACTCCGATTTGTTAGAGGGCTTTTATTAGGGATGATAATTGTATCATTAACCCGAATTTAATTTATTTTTCGCGTTAGAATCAGGGAGAAATCGAAGGTCTAATTTTCGGCTGAATTAGGGTTCATAAGGACGAGAATTTGATCGGCGATTGTTCATCCAACAGTGAACGGATTTTGCAATTGACAGGGGGCTTTTTCTCGTCTGATGAATACGGTCATGGTGGTTGGTCGAGGTAGTCCACTGGTGGTCGACGGTGCGATATCGGAAAATGGACTGGTTTGGGGTGCGCGACTTCTTCGATGAGGAATTTGGCTGGGAAAACGTTGTCCGAACGACCGTTTAGTGACGTGGCATCGTCTGGTGAAGGCGATCATGGAGATAGGTTGACTTTCCAACGAACGGCAGCGACGGCGTGGCGGTGTTGGTGACGAAGATCCAATCTTTTATTTATTTATTTATTTTTTTAAATTTTCCAGAGTTTTTTTTTGTTTTTATGAATTTTATTTTTAGATTTTGGATTCCAACTGATTTTCGATTTTAATCAGTTGTCTATTAGATCCGGGATTCATAATTCGGTTGATTTATATCAACCAAAAATATTTTCCCAGCGGAATCATGGAACCTGGTTTTGCTCTGATACCACTAAAATGTCACGCCCCGAGACCGGAGCGCATGACACCGACGTTGATTCCAAACATTAATTCAAAATCAACAAGCCTCGTATACAGATCTATGATAAAACCAGTCTATTTATTCCATTGAAAATAATAATCGTCTTTACAACTGTAGATCAACTTGAATATGTTGTTCAAAAAGCACATTAGATCTAAACAGAGTTGTGGAAGTGTGTAATAAAATCTTGAATCTCCTCGGTAGATCACCAGTCCAAAATTGGTATTGTTCTTTGTCTTCAACCTATTCTTCGTCCTTAACTGGGGAGGGGTGGTAAGGGGTGAGTATTTGGGAAAATACTCAGCAAGCAGGGGCCAGTTGAACATGATAAAACATACATATAAAGCTTTTCAAATAACTCTTTATCGAACACATAGTAGATCGCTTCACATACTCATAATTACTCACACTAGAGCCTCATCACATAAACACATAATCACATAATCTCATTCTTGGGATTAAGAGGTGGCTCCTGTGGCATAGCACTTTGCTCTTAAGGATCAAGAGGTGGCTCCCATGCATGTGGCACGCCCACATCATGTAGCACTTTGCCCCGCCGAATCAAGTGGTGACTCCTACACACGTAGCACTTTCCCCCGCAGAGCCTTCGACTTTCAATGCGCATTTCTCATAAACTTTCATAATATCATCTTTAAAATATATTTTCGTGCTGAAATTTTAACATATATATAGAGTTTCCAAAACGAAATGATATTCATAGCAAAAACCCACTTATCGTCGGATATACAAAGCGTGGTAGAATGGATCCCGGATTACGAAGGTGGTGCTAATCATCTCCTCTCTTCCCTTGAAGCTTTCGAATTCTTGTGTGTGTGAGTAGGTGAATTTTCGAAAATTGGAGAGTGTAGAATAATCGTTTCTTGGCATGGTGTAATGTGGTTTTAAAGTGAGGAGTGATGGTCCAATGTAGATCCACTAATTTGGCTCATAATGGCAAGATTCAAGGTAGGTCAAAAGGTAATATTTTAAATGGATGATATTAATTGTATATTCATTTCTTTAGCCTTCTAATCACAAGATTGGAGCTAAATAATAATTGGATGGATGTATGATAATGTGATTGAGAGTCAAATAAATGGGATTGAGTAAGGTGATTTTAACTTTTGACATTTAGTGTCATGTTTGAGTAATGTCATTGAATGATTAATGACAAGATTTGGGCAAGGCAAATGAATTTGTCAATTCCATTGGGCAATTGAATAGAGGACTTTTATTATTTATTATTGTAGGAGAATTAATTGATCAATTCCTAAACTTTGGCATGTCTAATATCATGATGATAACAAGGTAATGATAATATGATTCGGTAAGGTTCCCAAACTTTGGCCATTACAATTGAATGTCTAATGTCATGATTTTAGCAAGGCAATGATGGCTAACATGAGGCAATTGAATAATCATCAATGTCATGATTCATAAGGAAAAAGAAGGCCATTAGTGACATGATTTGGACAAGGTAATTGAATGTGTTGGTGAGACACTTGAATGGTATGTCATAATTTGAGCTAGGCACTTAAATATCCGAGAATGGCTAATGACAAGGTTTGGCAAGGCCATTGAATGGCTAACATGATTTGGGGCAAGGCATTAGAATTGGGTAATTCAATGAGCCATCACATTATCTAATTTGAGCAAGTAATGAATGAGGTCATCAATGGGTAATGTAAGAGATTGATTTGTAAATCCCATGACTTGGGCCTCCAAATGAATATAATTGAGTCAATGTCATGAACAAATGATATTAAGGTGATTGGGATGAGTGTTAGTGAGGTCATTAAATGCTCAAGTTTATGGGGAGCAAAAATTAGGGTCATCACATGTTAACTTGAAGATAAGTAAACCATATTAATCACTCCTTTTTCAATCTTCTCTTTGATGAAGTGTTTATCGACTTCCACGTGTTTAGTTCGGTCATGGAGAACTGGATTGTGGGCAATTGCAATAGCTGCTTTGTTGTCACAATAAACCTTTATTGGTGATGTGCTTTGAACTCTAAGGTCTTCTAGTAATCTCTTGATCCACAAGACCTCGCAGATTCCATGAGCTACTGATCTAAATTCCGCTTCAGCGCTACTTCTTGCTACAACGCTTTGTTTTTTGCTTCTCCAAGCATCCAAGTTTCCTCCCACAAATGTGCAATAACCAGAGGTAGATTTTCGATCAGTAGAACATCCGGCCCAGTATGCATCAATGTAGACTTCAATCAGCAGATGTCCCTATTTTTTAAATATTAGCCCTCTCCCAGGTGTACCCTTTAAGTACCTTAGGATTCTGTAGGCTGCTTCAAAATGTTCATGACCTGGAGAATGCATGAATTGGCTCACTCTACATACTGCAAAAGCTATATCAGGACGTGTGTGAGATAAGTAGATTAGTCTTCCAACCAGTCTCTGAAACTGCTCGACATTCTACTTATTTTCAGGCTTCGCATGTTCGAGTTTTTGATTGGGTTCGACTGGAGTTTCAGCAGTTCTGCATCCGAGTAGTCCAGTATCAGTGAGTAAGTCAATTGTATATTTGCGTTGAGTCACGAATATACCATTCTTCGTTTTAGCAAATTCCGTACCCAAGAAGTATTTAAGAATGCCTAGATCCTTGATTTCGAAATCTTTGGCCAACCCTTTCTTTAACTCATGCAATTCTCCAATGCATCACCTGTCAAGACAATGTCATCCACATAAACAATCAGAATTGCAATCTTACCTTCACTTGAGTGTTTAAAGAACATGGTGTGGTCTGCTTGACTTTGACTGTAGCCTAGTCCTTTAACATTTCTTCCGAAACGTTCAAACCATGCCCTCAGAGATTTTTTAAGTCCATACAAGGATCTTCTTAGCTTGCATACTTTACTTTCACCCAAATTCTTCTCAAACCCTGGAGGTAGGGTCATGTAGACTTCTTCCTCAAGATTCCCATTCAAGAAGGCATTCTTTACATCCAATTGATGTAAAGGGCAGTTGTGGTTGACTGCAAGAGATAAAAGGATTCGAATTGAATTCATCTTAGCGACTGGAGCAAATGTTTCTCGATAATCAATTCCAAGAGTCTGAGTGAACCCTTTTGCCACAAGTCTTGCCTTGTTTCTTTATATAGTTCCATCAGCCTTCATTTGACATTGAATACCCACTTGCACCCTACAACTTTCTTTCCCTCAGGTAGTACCACCAATTCCCAAGTACCATTCTTTTCCAGAGCAGTCATCTCCTCCATAACTGCTTCCATAATAGTGCTTGGAACAAACATGTTAAGACACATTTGAAACGAAGGTTCTATAGTTATTGGACAGTCTATCATATGAAATGTAATCGGCAGATGTTGGGTACATTTTCGAGTCCCTTTTCGAAGAGCTATGGGAAGAGGATCAATAGGCATATTAGTTGAAGGAACTAACAAGGGATTGGGTTCAGGAGTACCTGTGTTTTTCGGATCATCTTTCAGGAATTCTGATTGATCCAGTGACAGAATGGTCGAAGAATCTTTATTTTTATATTTTCTTCTAATATAAACCAAGTGTTCAGGTTTAAGGGCATTAGGGTGTTCCCCCTGTTTGTGAATCATCCAAGGTGGTCAGGAAAAGATCCTTGTTAGTTTCAATATTTGGTCGATAGATGGAGCAATGATACTTGGCAAAGGAGTTGGACTTGCGTCCCAAAAATTCTCTTCACCATCAGTCTCCCTTGAAGGGAATTGGGCGAAAAATAGGACTTTTGTTATACAAAAGAAACATCCATGCTAACAAAAAGTTTCTTTGTCAGAGGATTAAAGCATTTATAACCCTTCTTATTCGAGGCATAACCAACAAACACACATTTTTCAGACCGAGGATCTAACTTCGTGCGATAGATACTAGGTAAATGAACATAAGCGACACAACCAAAGATTTTTAAAGGCACATCCAAAGGTAGACGACAATCGGGAAAATAGGTGGAGGAATGGTGAAGGGGAGTGACATAATTTAAAACACGAGTAGGCATGCGATTAATCAGATACGAGGCCGTAAGGATGGCATCTCCCCATAAATATTTTGGAACATGCATTGAGAACATCATAGCACGGGCCATCTCAAGTAAATGTTTGTTTTTCCTTTCGGCAATACCATTTTGTTGAGGTGTGTCCCGACATGTTGAGCGATGTAGAATGCCATGGTATCGAAAATATTTGCCTAGATAGTCATTAAAATATTCAGTACCATTATCCGAATGGAGGAGACAAATTTTAGTCCCAAATTGAGTATCAACCATCTTGTGAAAAATCTGAAAGACTGTTTTAACTTCAGATTTATCATGCAACAAGTAAACCCAGCAGAGGCGTGTGTGGTCATCAATAAACGTAACAAACCATTTTTTACTAATTATCGAGGTAACCTTTGAAGGACCCCAAACATCGATGTGAATCAGATAAAATGGTTTTGAGGCATGATAAGGTTTTGTTAAATACGTAGTCCGATGACTCTTAGATAACAAACAACTATCACAAGTAAAAGAGAAGCAATCCAAGTTCTTAAACAGAGTAGGAAATAAATGCTTCGAATATTGAAAACTAGGGTGTCCTAAACTAGAATGCCATAGCATAATAGCATCACGGGCAGGAGAAGGACAAACATGACCAAAACATCCTTGTTTATTTGCATGGTAAAAGAACCAGAATTAAAGTAGTAAAGACCGTTGACCATTCTAGCACTGCCAATCGTCGTCCCCGAGTCCTGGTCCTGAAATTCACAATGAGAGCCAAAGAAGACAACACGACAATTAGAATCCTTAGAGAGTTTACTAACCGATAATAAATTACAGGTTAATGTAGGAACAAGAAGGACAAAATTCGAGAGAGCAATTTTGCCTCGACCGATGATTGGAGTAAAACTCCAATCAGCAATGTGAACAGATTCGGACGTATGCAATGGGGAATATTGATTGAACAGGTTGGGGAGAAAAGTCATGTGATCAGAGGCTCCGGAATCAATGATCCATGGAGTAGACTTGATAGTGCATGAGAAAGGCAAGAGGAAAGCTACCTGATTGGGCAAGAGCACTATTAGGAGTACCAGATAAGGAAGTGGACTTCAGCAGCTTCAAGAGATGATTCATCTGCTCCTTGGAGAAGGGATGGGTCTCGATGTCACTTGCCTGGGTTGGCCGCGGTGTCGACTTTTTATTCTTCCCGTTGGCAGGCTTACCATGAATCTGCCAGCACGTAGCCTGAGTGTGATTATGCTTGTTGCATAATTCACATTTGACACGCGTCTGGTCTTGCGGTCGGCGAAGGCTGAAAGCCTTGTTGGCAGCGGAATCAGTGACAGTAAGGGCTGAGCTAGGGGTGCTTATTGGCTTGACCCGGTCCGGTCCGGAACCGGCCGGTTCCGGGTCCGTTAAGGACGGAACCAATCGGGTCCGGTTCCACCGGTTCCAACCCGGAACCGGTATTTTAGAATTTAAAATTTTTTTTTTTCGAAAAATTAAGGTATAACTTGTTGTGTGGAGGATTCGAACACGCAACCATCACCTTCTACTCTATAACTCTAACCAATTGAGCTAATGGGCCTCTGTGTTTGTAAACTAACATCAAATATATTTATCTATATTTAAAAAAATTAATTTTTTTAAAATTAACGGATCCGGTTCCGGGTTGAACCAGAACCGGATCCGGTAAGATACCGGTTCTGGAACGGTAGAACCAATCCGGACCGGTTCGGAACCGGTTCCGGACCGGTTAGTCCGGTTCCGGTTTCGGACCGGGTCCGGATCGACCCGGTCCGATAAGCACCCCTAGGCTGAACTGTCAATTGGTACAACAACCTTTTTTCCAAGCATGACGTTTCTGCGGCTTTCTTCCCGCCTCACTTTGGAGAATACCTCACTAGTGGTGGGTAAGGGCTGGCGGCCAATGATACGGCCCCGAACCTCATCAAATTCGACGTTTAATGCAGCCAAAAATTTAAAGATACTGTGGTCTTCCACCATCTTATTGTGGTGATTGTAGTCGTCCATCGATTTCCATTCATACGTGTTGAAGAGATCGAAATCTTGCCACAATCGTTTCAGAGAGTTGAAGTACTTGGTTACATTATCCTCACCTTGGCGCACGTCACCAAGTTTGATAGTTAACTCATAGATTTTGGAGTGATTCCCTAAATCAGAATACATTTGGTGCACATTCTCCCAGAGGTATTGTGCCGTGGAATAACACAAGTAGTTCGAACTAATTTCCTCCTCCATGGAATTGACTAACCAAGTCATAACCATGGAATTTTCAGCATCCCAAACCAGAAACGATTTATCCTCCCCCGCTGGTTCCTTGATGTCACCAGTTAAATAACCGATTTTGCCTCGCCCACGGATATACATGCGAATGGATTAAGACCATCGCAGGAAGTTATCACCATTCAGTTTGATATTGGTGATTTGAACCGGGTGAGATGGTGCATCGGAGAGCCTGGAGGGGACGACAGATGTCCCTTCGGAAGACATGGCGGCGGCGGCTTAGATGAAACAGCGGCGGCTAGGTTAAAAAATTGTTTAGGTCGGATAAAAAATGGACTTCTGATACCATGTAGAAATCTGTAATCCGAGATTAATTTGTCCTCATATATTCCAATCAATAAACCAATACCAAAGGACTCCTATTGGTAGGAGATTACACAGTATTTACAAAAAGGAAAATACCGAATTATCTTCTAGGAAAATCACCAATCAGATCCATACAAAACTTTACAGATATGGATTCCTAATTTACCAATCTAATCCCTAAAATAAAGCCATCAATCATTAACACCTTTTTTATCATCTTGATTCTCGACACTTTATTTATTTCTTGTCCATCACTATGTCTGGCCATCTTCTTTAATTCTCAAGAAGTCCTGCAAGTAATTTGCAGGTGCCGTCCACTTGAAATATTTAATTGAACTTTGACCATTTACGGCACTCTAGTGGTGGGATGGAAAAAATACAAGCAAATTTACAACAAAATAAGAAACTCAAATTTAATCAAATTCACACGTTTCCAATTAAAAAAGAATAAGAATGTTGGATATATTTAGCCCACCCCAATATAAAATCCTGGTTTAACGAGCTGCTTGCAACTCTTTGTGGTCCTCAACGTTGTTTCATTCTCACCTTTGATATCGTTTTGGCAAAGTTTTGTCAGTCAACTTGCACATTTAATAGATGACTAAATGGTATGTGAAGCTTACAATTTTGTGCAGATGGCAATTATACCACGCACGCAACAGGGGCATGGATGGCTTAGACCTGCAATTGGAGTGGTTGAACTGTCCCAGAGTATAAGTCAGGTATTCTTCAACGTCCCAACCTGACACATTTCAAGCTCAGATTAAGTTACGAGTCATCTGATCTAATAGCTGCCCACTCATATTCAACTAGTATCTTGTACTGTATATTTTTAGAAAGAACAGATTGATTGAATTTGCAATCTTGATACAGGCTGTCCCCCTCAATGCCAGAAAATCCACTGGGGCATCAAGCGAAGGATATGGTCCATTTCTCCAGCTACCACACTTCAGCGAGGGTGTCATCAAAAAGATTGCCAGAAAGGTCTCTCTCTCTCTATATATATATATCTTTAGACAAATGTGCGTGTATGTGTGTGTGTCTATGTGCTTGTACTGGAGAAATTTGACTCCTGTGTCCAAGCTGCTGCTAAGATAGAGATCACATTATCCAGCAATTGATCACATTCATCTATTTTTAGTATTTTATTGACAAATATGAATGAGTCTAAAGTATTGTCTTCGGTAGAATGATCCGATTCGCTTTCTATTCAGTTGTAAATAATTCAGTTTACTTTGCATGTGGACACTGCTGTATACTTGCACAATGCTACTGATTAACTTCATTATTCTGTGGATTTGAAGAAAATTTGGTTTACCTATCACATCGGCTTTGTTGATGTCCCGGACTTGGTTATTTGTTGCGTACGCCTCATTATCATTTGACCATCTTAGAATTTTTAACGATTCACAGAGTCATTTGTGTTAACAGAAAGTACGCACATTCCAAGATTTTTGTGACATGAAACCACAAGAACGTGGAGAGCTGTTGGCTCAGACTGCTGACTTTTCTGCTGAGGAGTCTCAAGACGTGGAAATGGTTCTCGATATGATGCCTTCCATTTCAATTGATTTAACATGCGAGACAGAAGGTGAAGAAGGGATACAAGAGGGTGATATTGTAACAATGCAAGCATGGATTACCCTCCACCGTGGAAATGGCTTGATTGGCGCCATTCCACACGCTCCCCACTTCCCATATGAGAAAGAAGAGAGTTTCTGGTTACTTCTTGCAGATTCCATGAATGATGTGTGGATGTCACAGAAGGTTAATTTTATGGACGAGGCAACAGCAATCATAGCTGCATCTAAAGCAATACAAGAGTTAAAAGAGGGGTCTGGCGCTAGCACAAGAGAAATAAACGCAGCCGTAAAAGAAGCAATTGACAGGGTGAAATCTGGTTCTAGGCTCGTGATGGGCAAGTTCCAAGCCCCTTCCGAGGGAAATTACAACCTTACATCGTACTGTTTATGTGACTCGTGGATTGGATGTGATGCCAAGTGTAATATTCGGTTGAAGATTTCGAAAAGAAGCCGGGCAGGGACAAGAGGCATTGCTGCTGCAGATGAGGTGCCGTCTTTAGAGGATGGGGTTGAAGAGGAAGAAGAGGAAGGGGAAGATGAATATGATGACGATTATGAGAGTGAATATAGTGAAGATGATGAAGATATTAAAGGTAAGAATTCTATCGGAGCCACAGCGAATGGTTCCGCCCATGTTAGGGGTGATGACTCGGGTTCCGATGATTCAAAAAGTGATTAAAAATTATACTCCTTTTTTTTTAGTCGTCATATGGTTTTCTCATGTTGAAGGAACAAGAGAAATAAAGATCTATTTTTAATATCATCTTATCTAATTCCATCGTAGTTGAAAATATTTTGTACCTTTGTAATATTTTTTGGACCATCGTAAGGATGGTAGGTGAAGTGGGAATTAGCAGAGATGATGATCCTCGAACAATTGCTTTTCTAAAATATACCAAGGTTTTATTTTTTTATATTTTACTTGGGGAGGGAGTAATTTATTTTTGTGTGCCGAGCAACTCGAACTCGAGTCTGCGGGTGTGATATCTCGGCTATCTCGGCAAGGTATGGGAGCTCAAAATATACCAAGGTTCTATTCTCTAATCAACAATAGAAATTAGAAATCCGCCTTGAATTCAGTTGCTGTGTATTTCAATTTGTTATTTAATAAGTACTTGGAAATAGCAAATCGATATGATATTATCATAATCCACAACATACAATCTAGATTTTTCGAACGCATGTAGAAATTTGAACAATGTGAATAAAAGCTACGGAATGTTGTGACAGCGTGCGTAAATGAGCTTTTAATCGACTTAAATTGAAAATAATTGGAATCGTGGACTAATCCAAATGAATTGCAAGTGGAGTAGATCTATCTGATTGAAGCCCAAACCCATAAGATGATATATATCTCGAGCTAGGTTTACTTGATATTCATAGGCCTCAAGTTATTTATATATTTTTTTCAGATATAAATTACTTTTAAGCATCATTCGTACGGGCAATCTAGATGTGTATGCTAAAGGATTCTCGACTATGATGCATGGACACGAATACATCGATACAGATACGGTTGCACGTGATTTTTGAATTTTTTAAATACGATACGTCTAGATACGATAAATTTTTAGTTTTAAATATATATATACATCAGTATATTTATAAGAAATCAAGTTTCAAATATATAGTCAATATTAAACACATAAAATCAAAATAACAAAGTTTAAACTTCATCAAATCTACAACAAATAGTAGAGTTTTAAACACCAAATACTACTTAAATCAAGAAAGTTACATAAAATTATTACCTAATTATTTAATAAACTGCCCTATCTTGATATATTGATTCTTCATTAGTATCATCCTCAATATAATAGACTCAAACAATGGTTTATCAAGTGAGATTCACAATAAGTTGTGGTGTTATTTGGTTCCTATTTGTTGAATGAATAAATGCATACGTACTTCGATTTCTCTCACAACAAGAAGAAGAAACTTGGCCAACTACCTTCATGCAAACTGATTGAAGATTAGGAGCTCCTGAGCTATGAATTATTCACAATTGCAATTGACCTATCATCCATATATCACATATAGAACCTTCATCGGCAAAATTCCAATGACATGTATCTTGGCCGTATTCATATAATTATTTGACATTAAGAATAATTTTTAAATTTGGATACACCACATAACATATCCGATACGTCGGAATCAAAACTATCTTGAAATATCTAGACAAATATCTAAGATAAAAAATTAATTTTAATTCAAATGCGCCACGTCACGTATCGGATACATATCGAGCAAGTATCTGTGAGATGGCGATTCAATGTAATTTTTTTTTATTGAAGTCGCTATTTGAGATGACGACTTCAATGTAAATTTTTTTTATTGAAGTCGACATCTCAGATGACTACTTCAATATACAATTTTGTTTTATAAGTGACGACTTATATATATATATATATATATATATATATATATATATATATATATATATATATATATATACATGAAAGTTGTCATCTCAGATTATGTCTTTCATATAGCAACTTCTATGTTTGTTAAGCAATTACATTAATTTTGGAAGGCTAAAAATATATATATTTTTACTATAAGTGTATGTTTATATAATTGAAAATAAAACAAATTAATTTATGGAGTACTGGATAATTTATGGAAGTATTGGATATGATTAATTATCTATTTTTTTATAAAAAAAATTCAACTTTGTTGTATTAAAACTAACTCATCCGTTTGAACTAGTCAACTTAATGGTATAATTTTGTATATCTATTATATAATTATAATATAAAAATAAGATAACTTTGTTACTATAAAAATTATATATGTAAATAGTAATAGTAAATAATTAATTAAAGCAAATTTTTATATTTATCAAATTATTGAACTTTCTTCTAGAAACGTAAGGTTCAGTGGCCAACCAACACTTGGGTTTTTTATTATTTAAAGCATACTATTCAAATAGCAGTAATATTGTACATTTTGGTTAAATCAAGGATGTAATCTAATTTTTCCAATATTTCCTGTTATTACTATCACTATATTTTAATTTTTATAGTAAAAAATTATCTTATTTTTATATTATAATTATACAATATATATACAAAATCATACTATTAAGTTGATTAGTTCAAACGGATGAGTGAGTTTTAATACAACAAAGTTGAATTTTTTTAAAAAAAATAGATAATTAAGCATATCCAATACTTCCATAAATTATCGAATACTCCATAAATTATTGGCTAATTTAAAAAAATAATACCAATTAAAAAATTAATTTCAAAAATATTGTTAATTATTTTTTTTTAATTTTTTATAGTGAAACGCACGCACAGTGTGCGTTTTTAAAAACGCACGCTGTGCGTGCGTTTTTTTACAGAAACACACACTGACACTGTCAGTGTGTGTTTCTGTAAGAACATGTGCGTTTTTTTTTTCTTATTTTTTGAATGTGAATTTGGTTTAGTAAACAAAAAAATAATAATAATAATCTTTTTCAAAAAAATATTTTGTTTGAAATTTTTTTTTGGCAATCCAAAATATATAATCGAGATATTTTTTTTACCTTTTTCTAATTTGGTTTATAATTTTTAAAAATTGTATTATTTTTTAGATTATTTAAATTTTTTATATATTGGTTTATGATTTAAGATAATTTTTAAAATTAAAACTAATTTAAATTTTTGCATTAATTTTTTAACTAGAAATATTTTTTTAATGTGAGTAATGATATATTATTTACATTAACTTTAGATATTTTTATATAAATAATATAACATGATGTAAGTTTATATAATTTAATTCAAGTTGACGAGGCTAGTAAAGATTAAATTAAAAGCCAACTTTTTTTTGTTATATTAATAATTTTTTTATCTTTTAAATATCGTAATCTCACCAGATTTACTCAATCTTGTGATAAACAATCTCTCTGTTCGAATAATAAATGCTCTAAAAAGTTTCTTTTTCTCAGTTTCTGATTTATTTCATTGGTGTCCATCAATGCCTACAACATCAATTTGTAGGAGAAAAAAAAATTAAATTTTGAGTATGTAATTATTTACCATCTGATAAAATATATTTACTTCAAATTTTAAGGTTTTTGTTCGTAATTCCCAAGTGAATACACATCAAATCATGGAAATAATTATATAAATGTTTGCTAGATATGACATAGACCATTGGACTATCTGGGCCCCACATCAATTCGTGTGGAATCATGCAATCCAATTATTTCAATTTTTAGTAGGAAATTAAATTTTTATATACACCGAATCTACATCTTATAAATACATCAATACAAAAGAAAAAACTAAATCAAATATGTCAACAAAGACTAATTAAATCATTATAAATAATAATATCATGCTCACCCCGCATGGTCAAAATTATTGCGCAAGACCCAAACATAATAGTAATAATAATAATAATAATATCATGCTCACCCTGCATGGTCAAAATTGTTGCGCAAAACCCAGACAAAATAATAATTATAATGATGATGATATTATTATTCTTATTATTATTACTGTCAAGCATGACAACTCATTCTGAATATCTGTACCTCGAGTCAGTGTTCGAATGTTACACAAATATTTAGAGTTAATATGAATAATGTAAACTCACATTATGTTATATTGTGTTATATAAAATATTTAGATTTAATATAAATAATATTTCATTTTACATTCAAATCTTCTAATTATCAAATATTTATATATGGCTTTAAAAAATTTATGCAAAAATTTATTCATATTATTTATATTAAATCTAAATATTTTGTATAACATAATATAATGAGTTTATATTATTCATATTAACTCTAAGTATTTGCATAACATCCGGACACTAACTTGGGGTACAGATATTCGGAATGAGTTGTCATGCTCGACAATAATAATAAATAATAATAATAATAATAATATTATTATTATTATTATTATCATCATCATCATCAACTTCATCATTTTAATTATTATTTAGTCTGGTCTTGCGCAACAATTTTGATCATGCGGGGCGAGCATTATATATATATATATATATATATATATATATATATATATATATATATATAAGTTCAACTTTTAATCTGAAAGACGAATTCGTTTTTGCAAGAAACAAATTACCCTAAGAAAGAACAAACATCGGTAGTGCAATGCAACTTTTATAGTTAATAATATTTACTAGCCTCGTTAACTTGAATTAAATTATATAAACTTACATCATGTTATATTATTTATATAAAAATATATAAATTTAATGTAAATAATATATCATTACTCACATTAAAAAAATATTTCTAGTTAAAAACTTAATGCAAAAATTTAAATTAGTTTTAATTTTAAAAATTATCTTAAATCATAAACCAAATATATAAAAAATTTAAATAATATAAAAAATAATACAATTTTTAAAAATTATAAACCAAATTAGAAAAAGATAAAAAAAATATCTCGATTATATATTTTGGATTGTCAAAAAAAATTTCAAACAAAATATTTTTTTGAAAAAGATTATTATTATTATTTTTTTTACTAAACCAAATTCACATTAAAAAATAAGAAAAAAAAAAAGAAGAAACGCACATGTGCTCTTCTTACAGAAACACACACTGACAGTGTCAGTGTGTGTTTCTGTAAAAAACGCACGCACAGCGTGCGTTTCACTATAAAAAATTAAAAAAAAATTAATTAGCAATATTTTTGAAATTATTTTTTTAATTGACATTATTTTTTTAAATTAGCCTAAATTATTTGTTTTATTTCATATTATATAAACATAAACTTATAGTAGAAATATATATATATATTAGCCTTCCAAAATTAATTAATTGTTTAACAAACATAGAAGTTGATATATATGGAAGACGTTATCTAATATATATATATATATATAAGTCGACAATTATAAAAAAAATTATATTGAAGTCGGCATCTGAGATGACGACTTCAATAAATAAATAAATTTACATTGAAGTCGTTATCTCAGATGACGACTTCAATAAAAAAAATAATTTTTTTACTGAAGTCGCCATTTGAAATGGTGACTTCGGTTACTTTTATAAAAAAAAAATTAGATTATTTTGTTAAATACAATATTTTTTGGGGTTAAATATTTAAAATACTCAAAGTCTTGGGTTACAACAGAATGCAAAAAAAACGGGCAATACCTGCAACAGTCTAATCTGCCTCAAGAATCACGAGAGGCCAGTACATGTGCATAGTGGCGGACGCAAGATTTTTGGAAAGAGGGTCAAAAAAAATTTAAAATATAAATTTCAGTCCAAAAAATTTTAGGGGTCAAAATATAATTTGGTAGAACAAAATGTAAATTTTAAGGGATAAATCACAATTTTTAGGGTAAATTGCAATTTTTTTTAATGAAATTTTTTTTTTCCTTGGGCACTGCCCCCCTTGCTTGTGAGTAAGTCCACCGTTGCATGTACAATGACATTTGCTTCTCGCTTACATACCGATTTAACACAAGTTTGTGCTTTTGGTAGTAAAAGATTATGACTTACTCACATTATTGTTAGTTCCCAAATTATATCTCCAGGCACGAAAATTTATGACTTGTTTTCTAAGTATTTGTTACAACGGCAAAAATAACTAAAGTTGGTCCTATTATGGCAATGTCTTCTATGATATCACAATGGTTTTTTTCTTTTTTTTTTTGAGTTCAGATTATTGCTATGGTTTTTTGACACCGGGAGAGGGGTCTTTTTGCACACACTACGCGACTCGAACTCCAGTCGTCTCCAAAGTAGGAATGAACTTTTACCATTTTGGCAAGGTCGGAAGCCTGATTGTCACCATGGTTTAATAGTATCTAACATGGTCTAATTTGATGAACTTGATAAAGGGATTATTGATTGTTTAATCCAAACATTATATTACATAAATTACTTAATAGTATTATAAATAACATCCATATATATATATATATATATTGTTTTGCATATTGTGTGTATGTATGTGAATATTTAAGGTCCTTACTTTCCCACGTTTGTACTGCATAGTCGAATGTAACAATAAAAAAAGGGAAGCTTTTATCCACAACACTGGCGCTCTGTACCAATTTGGTTCCCATATTCACTTGGGAATTACATTCCCATCAGTCTGCATTTAGTCTTACTTCTATATATCTGATCTTATAAATATCAATATACATACAAACACACATATATATATATATATATATATATATATATATACATATATATTTATATATTTTGATCTTTACACACATCCGTAAATATTTTCTCATTTACACCCATTCTTTACAAAAAATATTATAATAAATATTAAAAGACGAAATAGAAATATTTTATAGAGTAATAGTTACACTTACTGAATCGAATGTAATATATGGGATTAGGGATGGCAACGGGGTGGGTTTGGGACGAGTTTGGCCAATCCCAGGACCCGGCTTGCTACACATAAAACTCGGACCCGCCCCGCTTAGACCTGTGAACCCGGTGGGTTTACCCGCCCGGCCCCGCCCCGGTTCCAGTTTTATTTTTATTTTTATTTTTTTTAAAAATTAAAATTTAGCTTGAAATCAATTTTGAAAACAAAAGTTGAGTTTTGTGATTAAATTTCATGTTTTCTCTAAGCATTGTAAAACTATCTTTAAACCACCAAATATTTTTTAATTTGGTCTCATTTCCTTCAAAATGTCCAATTTTTTTAACATGAACACATAAATTTTGATATAAAATTAAATAATGATAATTTATTGTTCAATCAAAGAAGTAAAATATATATTCAATATTAATTTTTTCTTTTAAAAAAATATAAAATGTATAGCGGGGAGGGTCTGAGAAGGGTTCGGCCAATCCTAGGACCCGCCCCTCCCCACTTCCAAACTCGGTTGAAGATAGTCCAGACCCACCCCGACGAGACGGGTTCAATGTGAGTTCAAGTCTGAACCCGTCTCATTGTCATACCAATACGTGATCTTGAAAAATTTATTGTACTTATTTTCGTCCAAATCCAATACTCGCTCGCTTGCACGTGACATGCTGATATGGGTTACACTGACACGTGACAGCTTAAAACATACATGGAATGAACCGTGAATTGGCATTACACGTGTCCTACAACGACCGCTGAGTGGGTCCCCCTATTCTTTTATTTTCTTTGCGAGGCTAATATCAAAGGCTTACTGTCAGCTGCTTTTGTATTCTGTGCTTGGATTCTGGGAGATCAGAGAGGTAAGGAGATTCCCATTTGGGTAATGGAATTTGTGCAAGGGTGCAAGGAGGTGCGTCGGGCGGTGGAGCATGATCGGATGTTGACATTTGAGCTGGAAGCGGCGGAAGCTCTGGCAGGGCTATCCCGCTACTCCGCCGTCCACAGCGAGGGTGAACGGCTCCCCAGTCAGCAAATCTTGGCCGAATCTCAGGTATTTAAGTCTATCGAATTTTGTGTTTGTTTGCCCAATATTTCGTACTTGGTCGCAGAAGTACTTCTGGTTTTCCGGAGGGTCATGTTTTATAGATCAGCATTCGGTTCTGCTTTAATTTTACCTTTTTTTCTCGTTAATCACAATTGGAATTTTCATTATTGCTCAAACATACTTATTTCTCGGAGTATTGGGTTTGGTTTTGTTGTGGATTATACAGATTTATCCAATCCAACAAAGGATCTTGACAACAGGGTTAGGTTTGGAATCGTACGGGCACTTTTAAATTGATGAATTGTGAGTAAAGGCTCATGTTTTCATGTTTGGGGTAAAGTTTTTTGCCGATATTTAAGTTAAATGGCGTTTTGCTTTGACCTAGATAAGAATGGGTACAAGCGGCCGAATATTTTGTTAGCAAGATGAGATTATTTTATAAAGATGAAGGAAAATATTCTTTTGTTTTTCAGTTTATTTTCTTGTTATTTTTTCTTGTCACTCCTTTTTTTGTGGGGTTGGAGTTGTAGCGACAGTCAAGGTATCCACTTGCCATATATAACCTGATTCGTTTTCCATTCCAATGAATTGAGGATGATAATTTTTGGTATTATAAAGTAAGAACCTTACTTTCTGGGAAAAGCTGATGTGATAATTTTTTATGCATATGATGCCAGAAATTGAATATGACTGGAGTAATGGAATTCCAACTTGTGCGCAAAATAGAATCTTAAATTCCTAAATCTACCATAAGAAATTAACTCAACTGTAGTGATGGACCATCTTAGTATGCTTGTGTTACATTGTGAGGGTTTAAGGTCTTGGCACATACATGCCAGAACAGATTCACATACATGCTAGAACAGATTTAAGGTGGTACTTTACATTCAGAGTGTTGACGAGGCTTTATCTAATCGATAATCCTATGTATTTCTAATTTATATTTGTAAGCTTGAAAAATTTAGTCTAGCATTCGGCCTACTCTGCAGTTTAAGACACAAAACTTATTCTTAGAACACTTTTGGTGTCTATCAGGACCAAGGAATGGGCGTCCAACAGTTTTCTGGTATTGCGTCTGCCACATTTGCCGGTCTCATGAACAATACAACAAATGTTGAGACTGCAGTTGGCCAAACATGTACAAGTGGTCCTTCAAAACTTTGCAGAACACTGAGGCAAAGTTGGACAGAGGTACATAAACTTGGTTCAGTTCTTCAATGCTCTGGTGATGTTCTTCTTTGTCAATTGATTATCCGCGATTCAGGCTGAGAAGGAAGCACGAAGGCTTAGCCGCGTTCTAGCTAATAGAGAGTCTGCTAGACGGACAATTAGGCGCAGACAAGTAAGTTTCATCTCTGTTTCTCTGGTTTTCTTGTGAAAGATCCCACTTTTATTAATGTACAATGAGATTTGTAAATATGGTAAATATGTTTTATCGTATTTTTCCTTCACCTCTCTACCTGGATTCTGGTTCGATACAAAGATGCTTTTACATTTTATTTTTGTTGGTACGATACGTATCATAAATTCAAATTGAATTTGGTTGTAACAAGGAAAAGAAGGCTTACATTGGGAGAAAGAGACGGGTGAATGTACTTTTGGATTGGGCCTTGAGATGGACTTTTGTGAAGGAAAGAGGACATTAAAGAATCAACTTCAGATTTCCTGTTCCAGTTTTGTACCCCATTATTTGGCGACTGACACATGTTTTTCTATGTTACAGAATACCATATATTGTCGGTATTAAAAATCACCTTAAATACATGAAATAGGAGATTGGAACATTATTTGGTGTAAGAAGTTGCATTGCTTAAGTACATAGTTGAGCCAATGCAGTGAATTATGAAGGATTTATTTAATAATGAACTTTTACATTGAAGGATGAAATTGGTCTTCCGTCTACGTTATCACTGTTTCATATTATATTTTCAACATGGGGAAGTTTGTTTGCCCGAATCAATTTGGAGAGTTTTCGATTGTTTTGTCTTGTTCAGCTTGATCGGTTCCTATTTGAGATAAAGTTTCATTGACTAAGTAGGTGAAAAGGGTGACCTTTATAGTTTGGAGACCCGTTACTCAATGATTAAACTTCTTGGTTTCAAATTGTCCTCCAAATATGCCTATCAAGCACTTATTTTGGTCTGGAATTTCGAGAATTTTGCTATTGATGCCAGGTTCATGGATCCCAGATATTAGAAAAAGGAACTGTAGAAAATAGGTTGCCTCTCGGGTAATGACACCATGTGTATGGTTTCGTGACACCGCAGATCTTTGTTTTTTAAGAAAACAAGAATATTACTAGCATGGCTCAGTCATTGTTTTTACCCCATTATAACTTCTTGTGCACACATTTGTATCAGTAAATTGTTAGGAGGGTTGATATTTTTGGAGTTTGCATCCTGTTCATTCAGAAGGCAGGAAATGGCCTTTTACTATGTCATACCCTTACTTCTGCCATATTTATTTTACGCCTTTTTGCTATGCTTTGACTATTAAGTTTTTTTTGCCATAATTTTATTTTTCTTCCAGACTATGTATCTGGAGTTAACGGGGGAAGCTGCTAAGATGTTGGAGGAGAATATGTATTTGAAGAAGGTGCAAGCATTTCTTTTCCTAATCTTTATCTGGTCCTCGTTAGCATAGCTGACTAAATTTTCATCCTTTATATTTTTGTTCACATTTAAGTGTATACTCGAATACAGTTTGTCGCCAATGATAATTCTTGTGATCAGGAAAAAGAGCTGGCAATGAAGAAATATAATTATTTGAAAGACAAAAACGATTTTCTGAGAGCAGAGGTAAATCGTGGGATGATGAATTCATTGCCTTCTCGATTCTGTAAATGTATTATTATACGTCACCATGTTTCTGTTTTTTCAGATGGCTAAAAGAAAGATGGCCGAAGCTGGAGAAAGGCGAGAAGATCAATCAAATTCATCCCGTGCAGAAATATCTACTGCAGCTACGGCCACCTCCTCTCCATTTTTCTCATATAACTACCCATCTTTCATTCCCTACTTCTGCCCCCCTGTTGTCCCATCTTCTGATAATCAATACATTCCTAATCCTGATGGCACAATCCCAACTTGGGAGAAACCCTGTTCAGATCAAGGACAAAAAGGCCCAGGAGGGATTGACCATAAATCGGGAACACCCTTATTCTTGTTACCTGTTCCTTGGTTGATTCCTTTTCTTACTCAATTTGGTACCCCCGAATCTCATCCCGGAATTAACCAAAAAAATGAGGCTTCACATAGTCACCAGTGTTGCACATGTTCACCTTCTGTTGCTCATATCCAAGAAGATAACCACCAGTTGTCATTAAACCAAAACATGAGGGCAGATGCTATTAGGCATGATTTCTTGGATAAGAATCGTGGGGGACCGTTAATGTCCCCTTCAAGAAAATTAGAGAATGCCATGGCGGCAAGTGAGGCGAGGATAAAGAGGAAGGAATTGATGAAAGTAAAGAATCGCCATGGCCATAATTCTCACACGCAATAATGGTAAACAAGGTATACAGAAGATTGAACCTTGTTATTTTATTTCACAGAAGTTGGCTTCGGGTAGACATTGAAGATGATCTAGATAAGTGATGAAAAATAAAACAGGACCACAGTAGGTTTGGTGAGTTATGGTTTTAAATTTTGAAGGGTCCTTCGGAATTCTGATGTTATGCATTTTGTTAATTGATTGGATTCTTGAGGTACTCGCCTGCCATTATCGGCCATAACTTGTGGATTTATGCGGTTAACTCAGAATAGTGTCTAGGAAGCTTGCTGTTTCTGGGGTAGTGTTTTTGTTTTAAAACTTGTAATGTTGTGTATATTTTAAGAATTGTAGTAGTAATTCAACACTGTAGCGACAACGGCTCTGTATGCGTGGGAATTTAGTAAATTTGTACATGGCCTGAAAATTTTTGAAGGATTGCTTGCTTAATTTTGTAGATGATTGGAGATTTATTCCCCCTAGAAATCTTGATTAGTTAATTTTGAAGCAATCATCTTTATCATATCGATTGGTTGATACGTTGAGAGGGCAATATTCCTCGTGGGCAGTGCAATATTTGATATTTGTTGTGATACTTACAACATTCCATGAAACTCAAACGCCATGGAATACCTGGCAATCATCCGAACTGAGTGCGAGATTTTTAAAGTAATTTTCAGGTGTGTAGTTATTTAGCGTATCATATAAAAATCTAACATGATGCCCCTCGTGTGGTGTCTGAGTTGGTGGAGCAGGTGAGTGCGGAGGTCTTTGATCACGAGTTTGATTTCCTCTACTAACAATTTTTCGGTCGAGGCTGTCGCACTGGGCTTGCCTTTACTGGCGTGGTTTGCAAGCTATTTCATCGGGTTTAACCAGTGCCCAAGTGTAGCGACTTGACATTTCATCGGGTTTAACCAGTGCCCAAGTGTAGCGACTTGACAGGAGAAGCTTACGCTAGGCTTGGAATAGACACCTGAATCATTTACTACAACTTTTGAAACCCATGAGAAGTTCAAGAAGAAAAAGAGGAGATGGATAATGTATAATCTTAAGCTAGAATAAAATTGTTCAAGATTATGTTTCATTTCAACGTGTAAATGTGGGCGGGAAGATATATAATCATTTTCGCCTTACGTTCAACACAACTATTTGACACGTTTTATATTGTTTAACTTATTACATGCATCAACGATGCCCAAGATTGCACGTGTGAATTAACCCTATTCTATCTATTATGCTTATAATTGTCGGACTTCAATCAACATCGAAAAGTTTAGTAACATTTTTTTAGTGTAGCAAATTAAACATTTGTTGCCTTGATTTTGTCTGCGTATATTTGAGTTGAATTTAACTCAAAATTCTTAATTCTTATTATATTTAAGTATCCTATTGAAACAAATGCCTTAATAGGTGGGTGAATTGCTGCTCTTCTTAAATATCATTGTTTTTGTTTTACAAAAATTGAAAGTTTATTGGTATTTCGATTTTATTTCTAAATTTTTCTAGTGTTTATTTTGATATTATGGTACAAATATGGGTATTCCACATAAAATTTTGAGATAATGTAGAATTAATCTTGAGCGAACCAACTTTTGCCTATAAAAGGCGACTCAAAATGGCTGCTAAAAGAAGAAATCACTTGCAAGAGGGTTGAACGAGAAATGCTTGTATGGACCCAGTGTAGGTTTCACCTATAAACCAACTCAATATGATTGATCTAAATAGTTGATATGTCAATTTATGTATTTTTTAATTAAAAGATGTTATGTTTTAATATTGAGTTGGTATACATATAAAGGGCCCAAACCGATGCATACAAGTATTTCTCTGGTGAACTATGAGAATGGAATAGGGGGCCATGATTTGCTGGACTTGACATCATTTAAAATTTTCACCCCATATTTCTTCACATGAAAAGGAGGTAATGTTGTTACCTGGTGTGCGTTGTATGTGTTTGTTGTTGCTTCAAAACAGCGAGCGTTGGAAACGATGATATGCACAATATCAAGTTTTAGGCAAATGATAAACACTTTGTCTTTAAAAAAATTTTGTCCCGCTCACGGTGTATACGTAATATGCCAAGCTTCTCCCAAGATACAACGACTTCTACCTGTGATAATTGCACTACAAATCACAAATTCTACAACTACAAATGCTGCAAACTCTCTTCTTCCTTAACAAGACATGAATGTGAATGTATATGCACTTTGATCTTGCTTTTCTCTCAATCTATGTTGTATGGTTTTCGAAAATTTGATTTTGTTGATTCATATAATTTTTTTAGTTATCCAGAGTGTGTCACCAAAAGACACCATTTGGAGTCACTATATCATGAAAAAACATAATTGCACATGAAGAGCCGCGACCATTGGAACAAACTGCATGGCGCGATCAAGAGTCCGATTGATCACGCCTCTCGGTTCATTTCCTGCATGGCGCAATGTGGCCGATCGATTGATTCTTCTAGATTTTTTCTAAGTTGTTCCTTCCTTGTTTTTTTCTCATTTCCATGCTTAATTCCAATTCATTAAGCATATTTATCAAACATGTAACATCAGATAAATATGTTATATATCATTTTGTATAGTTTTAAAGATACTTGTCACTGTTCGTAATATCAAACTCAGTGAGATCACGATTTCAAAAAGTATGATTCCGGTTATTAAATAGATTGTTTGTCTATTCAAGTTGAAATTGGTATTTGAAATGAAAAATTTGGAGATAACTCGGTCTTGTTCTTGATTATTTTGATTTGGTTTTAAGTTAATCCTATTATTAGGAGAATGACTATGAATGTGGCCCCATATGTCATCTAACTATAAAACAGGTTAATATATGAAATTTGTCTCTAGCATTATAAAAGATATATAAATATGGTGGTGGAAGTAAGTTAAAGTTGATCGTATATCATAGATTTGAAGAACCTCGAATGAGTTTACAATAAAAACAACCTGCCAAGCTATGATAATTAACGTTAATGTACTCAAAACCCATAAGGTTAACATTTAGTTTGATTGATATAAAATATTTCATATCAAATAAAAATTAATGGTGTATGATATCCGCCACGGACACAAATTATCAGGTAGCATAAATTAAATGACACAAGATTTTTATGTGGAAACCCCTCAAATCGAAGGGAAAAACTACGGAGCCTAGTCCAGTATAAATTCCACTATAATGTCAAAGAGTTACAATATTTTTTGTACAATAAAATGGTAAATAAAGCGAAGAGAAAATGGTGTAAAAATGGTGTTTGGTGTAGTATTGATGAAGCCCCGTTGAAACCATCAGTCATTCTCTTTATATAATTGAAGAAATTGAAAGTAAATATAATCATTTCATCTGACATGCATTTACCATGCTTTTGTCCATCATGACACTTTATTGAAAGTTGAAATGTGAGGTGTCATCCTGCATGCGTGTACATGTTCCATATCAAATTTCGTGCCCTGTCTCTTCTCTTCCCGGGTGGGTGGGTCTCTTATATTCCCATGTGGGGTCTCTTCTCTTCCTGTGTGAGGTCTCTTTTCTTCTCGGGTGGGGTCTCTTCTCTTCCCGGGCGGGGTCTCTTCTCTTATCAGGTGGATCTCTTCTCTTCCCGGGTAATGCCTCTTCTCTTCCATAGTGGGTCTCTTCTCTTCCCGAGTGTGGTCTCCTCTCTTCCCGGACAGTATCTCTTTTTTGTCTCTTCTCTTCTCGGGTATTTTATTTATATTAGGTATTGTATTTACATATCCCGATGTTTTATAAGTGCATTTCAGCCTAATTGTTATGCCTTTATATATATATATATATATATATATATATAAGTGTGTGTGTGTGTGTTTGTATATGTATTGATATTTATAAGATTTGGGGATAATACCTGATTGGTCCCTCTTGTTTGCACACATTCCCGATTTAGTCCCTCTTGTTTGCACTGATCCGATTTAGTCCTTCTAGTTTTCTAATTTGTCTCAAATCAGTCATAACCGTTAAATGTACATTTAAAACTAACGGAAAGGACTGAATCGGGTCACTTAAAACATCAGGGACTGAATCGGGAATTGATGCAAATATTAGGGACTGATTCGGGTCATTTAAAAAGATTGGGTGACTTAATTATTTAAATTATTAAAGTAATAATATGGATACTTTATTTATAATTTTTGCAATTTTTTGTAAAATTATTTATTTAAATAATGATAAATATATATTAAATTTTTCATAAATCCATTTTTTCACTCAAACAAACAAAAGAAAAATCAATATCATATTAATATAAAAATATATTTCGTTGGCTAGTTTACTTATTAAATAAGATATATTTTTGATTTCATATGTCTATCAGATGTGTCATCAATTTATAAAAAACTTATTTCATTTTTTATAAATTTAATAAATTTTGTGATAAATTAAATAATTTTTGTTATAAATTAATGATATTTTTTATAATTATTTAAATTACGATATACTATATTAAATTCTATATTTTTCACGTGATTTAAATAATTATAAAATATCATCAATTTATAAAAAAATTATTTAATTTATCAAAAAGAAAATAATTTTTTTATAAATTGATGACACATCTGATAGACATAATTTAATTAAATCAAAAATATATATTGTTTAATAAGTAAAATTCATCGAAATATATTTTGTATATCAATATGCTATTGATTTTTCTTTTGTTTTGTTGGAGTAAAAAATGATTTTATGTAGAATTTAATATATTATATTATTATTTAAATATAATAATTTTACAAAAAAATGCCAAAATTATAAATAAAATATCCATATTAATTACTTTAATAATTTAAAGAATTAAGTCACCCAATCTTTTTAAATGACCCGAATCAGTCCCTAATGTTTGCATTAATTCTCGATTCAGTCCTTGATGTTTTAAGTGACCCGATTCAGTCCTTTCCGTTAGTTTTAACGGCGCATTTAACGGTTAGGACTGATTTGGGACAAATTAGAAAACTAGAAGAACTAAATCGGGTCAGTGCAAACAAGAGGGACTAAATCAGGAATGTGTGCAAACAAGAGGGACCATTTCATATATTACCCCTAAGATTTGAGTATAGAAAGTTGGACCTCAAAACTTCTGGTCTCCCATACTCACATACTCATAAATTTTCATTACAAAAAGAAAATATTTAATGCATTAATATTCAATAATAGTACTATATTTAAAAATATACAGATTTAAAAAAAAATCAAGGACACAATTTTTTTTTTTAAAAAATCAAGGCATCACCACTCCCTCCGCCCCTGATCACAGTCATACGTCAGCTCATCAATTTAAAGAGAAGTCATGATAACAAATCATAGTAAAATGGTAAGAACATTAAATTCTTGCCTATGAAAGCCGCCTTACATGCTTACAACTGCATGATTATTGTGGAAGAAACAGTGTAAAAGCAACTTTCCCACAAGATTTCCATTATCCAACTATTTCCCCCTAATATTTGGTTTCGTTTTGTTTTTTAAAAATATTTTTTTATTTTTAAAATTTTATACTTCTATTACATTATGTATCTTTCTTAAAATAAAGCTAAATATTATCTTCTGTCCCAAAAAAAAAAAGCCAAATATTATTTTTTGTACTATAAATATGTCATCTTCTCGTAACTTTGTTATTCATTTCTCTCAACAAACTTCCAAACATTCTTCTCGTGTGACCTTCAATCAACAAGCAACCAGTTATAACTTATAAGGTGGCCTCGCCCCGAAACATGCCCATTTCTCTCTCTTTCTACCTGTTTTCTATCATAAACAAAGTGAAACCAAACGCTTGTAAATGGCTACGGCTTTTAGTACAAGTTGGTAGCCATAAGTTTAACAACAAACCAAAATCTCAACAACTCTCATTGTAATCTATGTTTCTTTTTGAATAGTTTAATGTTTTTCTTATATTTTGGTTGGCAGGATGGAAAAGGTGAACTCAAAGCTGTACTTGGAGAACTGCTACATCATGAAAGAGAATGACAGGCTGAGGAAGAAGGCAGCGATTCTGAACCAGGAGAACCAGGCTTTGCTCAACCAGCTCCGACATGCCGCTGCTGCCTCCACCGCTCCAATCCCAGATCTCAATATGTCATCCGGCACCACCGCCGCCGCTACACCCTCCTCCAAGGCTTCCAAATCCAAGAAATGATGAGAGAACATATATGATCTTAATCACCCCCCCACACCACCCCTCTTTTTTGTTCGCTTGTCTGTTTAATAATGCAGTTCAATTAGGAGTGCCAATAAATAATGGGCTGTCATTTTTAGCTATAGTCTAGAAAATAGGTAGTCTCCATCAATATTACTGCTCTAATGAAACAACCTTATATTCTCCGAATATTTATTATATTTTATGTTTTGGCGGGAGCACTTCTGATATATTAATACACTGTATGCATATTCAACTGGCGTAAAGACAACGTTTTGTATTTCGAAGTGGAGGTGGAATGGCAAAATTGAGTTCTTCATTGGATCTTTTTTAGTCTGAAACATTTTGTATTTACCTCAACACTTATCTAGAGCAATTTCTTTGTAAGAATTTTTATAAACTTAAAGTACTGAAGGTCGCGAGGAGATATTTATAGATTCTCAAATTAAGGTATATATGTTTTTTTTCTTCCAAAAAATGATTTTTTTTTCGTAAATGTATCAGGAAATGATATAGATATTGTTAGAATTAATGGGTTCTTACTCATAACCAATTGGTTATGAGCGAGGTAACACATAATCATTTATAAAGAGCAAACATAGCTTCTAAGTTCCCAGTACACCAACTTCTCAACATGCCCATTCACGTGTGACATTATATAACTCAAAAACGTAGTTTGATAACGCGGGGACGGTGAGCATGTGTGCGGCTAACAAATCACATGAAAAGTTTACTATGATATCATGTTAGAGTTTATTGGTTAAGTGAGAAGTAACTCATAATCTTTTTTTTTTTGAAAGGAAACTCATAATCATTTATAATGATTAAATATAGCTTTTAAGTTCCGAGTATGTGATAACAACTTCTCAACATAAATTTTTTGCTTTTGTTTTTGACAGACAATATTAATTTATAACGGTCGAATCATACAAGTAATTATCGAGTTTGAATTATTTATATAATGTGGATTATTTAAATTGTAAACGATTTGTATTGTAATATAATGTAAGTCTAATTTATCATTTATTCGACTCAAACTAAAGAAATCTTCATTTGAACATTACTTTTACTTCTTGTGCTCTGAAAGAGTTGGAATATTAACCTTTTCTAATCTAATTAAAAACTCAAATCACTTAAAATTATATATTTACTAGCAAAAGCATAATCAAGTTCTTAGTTGACACGAGCTCCCCGACCTTACCGAGATGGATAATAGTTTATACCCACTTTGGGCACACTCAAGTTTGAGTCGTGTTAGAAATAAAAATTGATTTAGCACATCCTCTACTAAAAAAAAATTTCTTATTTTATACCAATTTTACTAAAATAAATTTTCCATAGATCGGTCCGGGTTCTAAAACTTAAAAAACTCAGCCTGTTGAAACCCAAGCTCAAGCTATATATTTAAGTCCAAGCTCATGAGCCCGCCCCACAATTATATTAGGATTTGCCTAATTTTAATGGGTTGGGCTGGTTAAGCTCGGGTGAGTCCGACCCTATTGACCAATTAGTTGGGCACTTGAGTTGTAAAAATAGATTTTCAGAAGAAAAACAATATGAAAAGAGAAAATATGTAGTAGCATTATTTTTATTTTTACTTTTAAATACAAGAAAATGATTTTAGAAATAAAACCACAGGTCTTATAACTTTTTAAATGGAGGAATATTTATCTTTCACCTCTTGGCCTATATACATTTTTTAAGGCATGATAATTGTCTCCCTCAATTTTTATTTTTTATTAACCTTAAATTGCATTTTTTTCCTATTTAAAATTATATTTTTTCCTCCCAAAATTATAGATTGCACGTTAAAATTGTATTTTGTTCTATTTTCTCCCATTTTTAATTTTTTTTATCCCATCGACTTAAATTCTACGCACGTCAAATTGTATTAACATCCCACATATTTTGGAAATTACTTATCCTCAACCGATTGAATTTCATCCTATTATTAACTCAAAAAGTATGAAATAAACTACGGGATCCCAAAAGGGGCTTGGTTTTATCCAACCTCACTCGTTATTATCCTACAACGTACTTCTGGGTTCCTGTGTCAGCTCCGCCTATTTGACTTGAACCTCCCACATACGGATTGAACCGGTCCGAACAAAGTTTATCAGCTTGGAGAAACGGCAGCAATGGATACGTGTAAACCTAGAGCAAATCTGAGCTCTGATTCCCACACTGTAATGAAGACACATGTCCAACACGTGTCCCCTAGCCATGCAGCTATTTTGTTTGCTTCAGGGCAAAAACCCTAAATTGCCCAACTCCTTCATCATTTCGCCATCTTCAACCCCAGCAAAGTTGCTGCTCCTGCAAGTATACACTTCTCTTCAATTATCTCACTGGATATATACATGCAAGCACATATATACGTATCTATAAGTGCATGTAATGCTAGAGGTGTCGTAAACTGGGAACTTACATTTTTTTTGCCGCAGCAGGCATTTCTTTTGATGCATATAGTTTGGTGCGTGGAGCTATATTTCTGTGAAGATTTTGGTGACTAATGAGCTTGAATCTTGAAAAGAAAAAGGCAAAATTTTAAAGTTCTGGAAATATTTTGGTTCCATGCATGTTTGGTTTTTTAAACTTTTCAGATTATTGGACTCAACGATTGATAGGTAGTGAATATTTTATTTCAATTACTATGAAACTACTGCATGGTGGTTCCTTATTAATTTCCGTATTTGAATTTTAAAAAACCTGATTCTTTATTTTATTCATTCGGGTTTAAGAAGAAATTAATTGACTTTTGTTCGTACATAATCTAACGCTAATTACGGTGATGAAAGTTAAATGATTTTGAATTATAATTTTTTAGCATTTGTAATGTATTTCATGTGAATTTATAGCTCAGTTTTAGTCGCCGATGCGTATAGCAAGAAAGAAAGCAAAATATTCTATTTTAATTTGGTTCCCTACTCATTTTCAATAATTCCATTTTCACAAGTGGGAGTAATTGTCATTGTCAAAAGGTGCAGGTTTTATTTCTTAATGTTAGTTTCTTGGTTTTCCAGTTGAGGATGTATGCCATAAATTACGAATCTTGATTTACTCGGCAGAATCCATATTTAAATGTCAATTTAGACTAATATTCTGTTATTCGCGGCACGTAGCCCAACACCGACCTCAGCCGGTGCCCCCACAGTATGGACCAGTTTTGTCATTTTATTGTGCGGGTTCTATATGGATCATATATATGTAAGAATGATTATATATTATATGAATCTTCAACTGATATAGTGTATCTTTTGTGCTCTATTTATGGTTTTTCTCCTGATTTTTTGTTTTCCCACTTACGTAGTTTGTGCTGTTATTTTACATTTTTGTATATTCCTCACGTTTAAGCATATTAAATTCAGAACATCAAGCATCAGCCTTTTAAAAGATTTTTTTATGATTATGGATCTGCAGGTGTTTATACTGATCTGCAGATTTTTGTTAGTTGATAAACTCGTGTGCAAAATGGTTACTACAGATACCGAAACAAAATCCCCGGGAGAAATCGAGTCCTCGTCCAAGTCGAAGCAGCAACAGTCTAAGAACCAGCCATTACAGTCATTAGGCAGACAATCTTCAGTATACTCGCTGACTCTCGACGAGTTTCAGAATACAATTTGTGAGGGTGGAAAGAATTTCGGGTCTATGAACATGGATGAATTCCTTAATAGCATATGGACTGCCGAAGAGAATCAGGCTCAATCGGAAACTCAAATGACAATGAACGCCGCTGATGCAGTGCAGTTTCCCCATTGTGAAACTAATTTTTCTATCTATAAGGGCATGTCCAATCAGTCTAGCTTACCAAGACAAGGTTCTCTCAGTATCCCAGAGCCTCTTTGTCGTAAAACGGTGGATGAAGTATGGTCCGAAATTCACAAGAGTGGAGATGGTCAAAGCCATGCACAAAATCCGAATCCTGCTCAAAGACAACGTACATTTGGAGAAATGACGCTGGAAGATTTCTTGGTTCGGGCTGGCATTGTGCGAGAACAAAATGACCACCCCGCACCATGTCAGCAGCAACCTTCGCATGGAATGTACCAAAACAGCAACCATCCAGATTTGGGTCCCGATTTTGTTGCTAGGCCTGTGATCGGTGCTTATCAGCCGCTTCCGAAGAGTGGAGTCGGAGACGCATCTAGTTATTCTAGCGGGACGAAAAGGGGCAGTGGCGGGTACAAGCCGCAGTCGAGTGCCGGTAATTATGGAGGTAGAATGGGGAATGGCTGTGAAGTAGGATACGGGCAGGTGCAGGCAGGTATAGGGATTGGATCTCCAGTAAGTCCTGTGTCCTCGGATGGATTGTGCACGAATCAAGTTGATAGTGGCAATCAGTATGGAATAGACGTGGTGAGGGGTGGACGAAAGAGGATCATGGATGGTCCGGTGGAAAGGGTGGTTGAAAGGCGGCAACGAAGGATGATCAAGAATAGAGAATCGGCTGCCCGATCAAGAGCAAGAAAGCAGGTACTTGATCCTTCGCTTAATAATTTCAGACTTTAGGATCAATGTTGGTCTTCCGAGTTCGATCTCACGATTAAATTGGCAGGCTTATACAGTTGAACTTGAAGCTGAATTAAACCAGTTAAAAGAAGAGAACGAACTCTTGAAACAAGCTCTGGTAATTACTCGGAAAACTTCTATACAACGACGTGTCATTCCAAAGACTTTTTAACTCAAACATGATTTTTAACATGCATAGTTTTTTTCCCTCGACCGTTCTGCAGGCTGAGTTAGAGAGGAAAAGGAAACAGCAGGTAAGTAGTTTGGTCCAGAATCCAATTTTTCTCATGCCGTTCATCCACACCCATGCGACAGAAATCTACATATAATTATTAAATTTTCGCAATTGTGAGTTTTAGACTAATGCAATAAAAGGTCGAGCAGTTTGTTAACCCCATGTAATGTATGATAGCATGTGGATAATATTACGTTAAGTCATCTGTTCTAACGCGAGTGTGATTTTGGTTTGTGGTTGTGAAAATTTTGCTGGCAGTATTATGAGGAAGCAAAAGTGAAGAAGGTAGAGATGCAATCCAAGGCTCAAAAAGCCAAGGAGAAGTTGAGAACAATGAGAAGGAGCTCTAGTTTACCATAATAATCCAGAGTTCTCTGTCCCTCGGCAATTTGCCGCTGCAATAACGTTTCCATCGGCGGGATGTCGACTTGGTTTCTTGCAAGAAAAGGAAGCAAGATGGTGCACGGGACTCATAGATTCCTTGGTTGTAGAAAGAGGGTTCATGGGGCTTAAAATATTTGAATTTTTTGAAACCAGAATGTTTAGTTACATTTGTGATAATTATGCACTTTCTTCACTTGGTTTGTATGTACATTTGTTTGCTTTTCTAAACATAAGACTATACGCATGCCTGTTTGATAAAGGTAGTTTGTTGTATTCTTCTTCTCTTCATTTATATTATTGTGGACTCGTCGGAAAATGTTCAAGTATTAAAGGGTTTCTTGTTCATCAAAAGTCTCGAATAAAGATGTTTATGATTGCTTCATTCTCGACCGACGTTCTCCTCGTACGCCATATTTAAATATTCACGGATATCTTTCTTTTTTGTCCAATACACAAATCATTTCACGCAAACAACAATTATATAATAAATTTTTTTTTTTAAAGTTTTTGAAATGGCTTCAGAAATTTGAAATACATGTGATATGGTATTGTTCAAATAAAGTCGGGGAATTTGAAATCCACGTGTTTCAAAATTAGCGAACACATGCCTATGTTCAAATATTATAGGAATGAAACTGTACACATTAGGGGACAAGACGTATGGTTTTTGATGGTTTAATGGCAAATATAAATTTCCAAGAATTTGAGGGAGATAGTATGCTTGTGACAACCGGCTGAAAAAATTAGTCATATCGTAATATGAATTGACGTAGCTCCCGTTGAGTAAAAATTATTGGGTTCATAAATTGACCTATGTAACCGAATTTGATATAAATTAAGAGATGGCTATTTTCTTTTAATATGCACGACATCATATCTACTATGTTAATTTCTAAATCCCCTCTAATCAATTATCTCAACTTATTAAAACCCGGCTGATAAGGGTGTTTATATTCCTAATTTTTTAAGCCCAAACTTTAAGGCGGAAGGCCCACTGGATTAGGCCCACTTCTTTCCATATTTTCTTCTTCAAAGAAAACAAACAATTGTTTAATTAAATAATAAGTTTTAATCAATTACAGGTGTGCTCTGGCCAACAGTTTTGTCGAAAAGATAGTTTGTTGAAGGAGACTCGTGTGAACCCTGGAGATATTAATGCTCGATTCACATACGCAGTCGGCAATTCTTAAGCAACAATTTGACAGCACCATTGCTAGCAGGATATCTCCATTTCCCAGAATGCAGAAAACGCTTCGATTAAAGTCTTCGTTGCTGCTTTGACGCAGCAGTTGCTAAGGTGAACAGCTTCATTTCCGGAGTTTATTTGGTTCTTCTTGCTGTCTTTTCTGTTTAATGCTATCTTCCCAAAAACATCTTTTTCTTCTGTGTTTGAAACTTATTGATTAAGGAGTATTGCAAGCTTTTTTTTAAACCCTTGCATTTGGAAATGCGGAATGGGTTTTTCTATCTGGGTTTTAGTTACCGCTCTCTGATTTATGTTGTCCTTGTTTCCTTTTACTTTACTTGGCTGTTTAGTGCGTGAGTTAGTTCTATCATATGCTTGTGTTTTGATAATATTCGGCTATTACTATAAATGGTTTTCTCTTTTGCGAATTTGCGTTGCTTTAAATTGGATTATCGGTGTGCTCTCCTCGCAGTCTCATTTTTTGCAGATTTAATTTATGACAGGTTGTGAGACGAAAAGTAGGCTAAAATTTGGGATTTAGTGAATTCGGTTTCTGCATATTTTGGTCTGTTAACACGATTCTTCTCGGTTTATATTTTCTCTGCAATGGCTACATGCACATCCCCTTATTTCACTCCTCCGAATACTCAAAGGTCGGTAAGATTAAGGAATTTTCCTGGATCAAGAATTTTCCCCTTGAAAGTATTCGAAGAAAAGAATGTCTATCCAAGCATTATTGAAAAAGGTGATTTAAGTTTCCCCCAGCTAAAGTGCACAGCGAACTCTCACAGTGTCAATCAATTTCAAAGCCAGGATTCGTTTCTGAATCTACATCCGGAGATCTCGATGCTTAGGGGTGACACAAACCCTACAATTACAGACCCAAGGCAGGATAGTTTGAGTGGAAGTGTTTCTGAGAGCTTGAAAGATTCGTCAAGTTTGAACAGTTATAACGAGGCCAAGATAAAGGTTATCGGTGTTGGAGGTGGTGGGTCAAATGCTGTTAATCGGATGATAGAGAGCTCAATGAAAGGTGTTGAGTTCTGGATTGTTAATACTGATGTCCAAGCGATGAGGATGTCACCTGTCTTCCCAGAGCATCGGTTGCAGATTGGTCAGGAGCTGACTAGAGGACTTGGGGCTGGTGGAAACCCTGATATTGGGACGAATGCTGCTAAAGAAAGCAAAGAATCTATAGAGGATGCAGTGTATGGTTCAGACATGGTCTTTGTTACTGTAAGTTTAGCTTGATTTTGGTCGAATAATTTGTTGGCTTTATATGTCAAACCACCTTAATCCATCTCGTCTTTGATGTTTTTCACTCGTATATACAACTATGATTAAATGTATTATACCTCAGAGTCCAGCTTTTTTTCGTTGTTAGCAGTAATAATTTCGGCTCTAATAAGACAGAGCCTTATTCCAAAAAATTTCTCTGTCCCAATCATGATTAACTTTGATCCATAGAGCTAATTACTTCCTACAAATACTTTTGATCGAATATTGTAGCTTTCTTTTACTTGTAGAAATCTTAATTTTATATCCTCGTCAGTTATAAAAAGTCTGAATTTGATCGAAATGTAACCAATTGGCTGCTGTCGAATTAATGCCATCATGTTGTTTCTGTATACCATTACTTAGATTTATGATTTTTCTTGCCAGACTACCCTACATATGCTGTGCAAATGAATGTCATTGAATGATTTGAAACTAATTAATAATCACTGTAGTTGGTTTTCCAACTATTGTAATCTAAAATCTGCATTTATTGAAGAAATGCTGATGTTTTTGACTGGGTTGGCATTTAACTGGCAAGAAACTAGTGTCTTTATGGATACAAGTTGTTACTTCTGTTTTCTTCGGTCTCTCATATTGGGTTATGTCAGGCTGGAATGGGTGGAGGAACAGGCACTGGTGGAGCTCCCGTGATTGCTGGAATTGCAAAATCAATGGGTATTTTGACTGTTGGTATTGTTACGACTCCATTTGCTTTTGAGGGACGAAGAAGAGCTGTCCAGGCCCAAGAAGGAATTGCTGCTCTGAGAGAAAATGTTGACACATTAATAGTGATTCCAAATGATAAACTGCTGACTGCGGTTTCTGCATCTACCCCAGTAACAGAAGCATTTAATCTTGCTGATGATATTCTTCGGCAAGGAGTTCGTGGTATCTCTGATATAATCACGGTATGGATGTGTATGACAAATTCCCTTCTTCTAATAATTATGGTTGCTTATGTGTTTAATTTCTCGTGATGGGTATATGCTGTTTCATGTTTTTTTCCTGGTTATGTGCAACTATATTTCAGCGGAAAGCTTATAGTGTTATTTTTATAATTATATTATTAGTATCTGTTTTGAATTACTCTCTTGTTTGTTAATATTTAACTTCATTACTGTGTGTCTCAGGAAATCTGGCTATTAATTATGTTTTAAAGTGCTGTATTTGTATCTGCATGTTTTAGGATAAGGATTCTCAAATTTGATGACAAATTACCATCACCAAATGAGGATGATATTGGCTTACACTTTATGAAGTTATGATTTTTCCTTTTTTTTAGAGTCCATCTTATTAACTACAGAGATTGATGTAGTTTGAATCATGAACAAAATCTTCTTAAGTATCCTCCATATCTGAAGTACTATATGGGGTTGTGTTCGCTAGCATGTGTGTGTGTTGTTATGAACATGTTTGTTTAGTTTCGTTCTATATTTATCTGTGGAGAAACAGCTGCTTACCACTCCAATTCTAGGGAAATTAGTGACCGTTGTCATTATTTGCAGATACCAGGGCTAGTGAATGTAGATTTTGCTGATGTGCGAGCTATTATGGCTAATGCAGGCTCTTCATTAATGGGAATAGGAACTGCAACAGGTATTGCCAATAAACAATTTGGTTTCATATTAGTCGCATTGCTTGCTCTGTGAGTTTGACTTCCATTTCTCCTACTTTTCTTGTCATTTGTTAACCAACATCTTATGTTTACACTTCAAAATAATACGAAAGATATTTACCTTTTGGCCCCATTTTTTAGAATTTCAGGCATGGAGATACTTGTTGATATTGACTCTACATATGTATTTCTATGAATAAAGTAGTTTCAACACTTAGAAATATTATTGGGAAATAAAATTAAATGAGCACTTGCTATGGATATATTATGGGAATAATACTTTCTTTGGAATTACTAGATATGTATGCACTAGGCCATCAAGGGGGCATACCTTCTTAATTACTTAGTGGCATACCTTCTTAATTACTTATAATTCAATCTGGGCCCAGGACTTGCACTATTGCCTCTCTATCTATTATGTTACATATATTGGGGCTTTGTCCACCCTAGTAAAGTGCTGTATTGGTTACCAAGGGAGCAAAAAGTAAATTTTCTGCAGTAAAAATCAATATTTTCTGTGTATTCCTTGATTTTTGGTGCAAACATGAGAGGCAACATGAAAAATCAGAAATTCTATGGAAAATGTCTAGAGAGCAATGAGAAAAAGAAGCCAACAAATTGTTCACAAAGTGACGATCAGTTTCAGAATGCTCCTCAAATATCTTTATAGCTTTTACTATAACGTGCCTGGAGGAAAAATTTCTACCATATAGTTTGGACTTAATGTTCCCCTGTGCAGGGAAGACCAGGGCCAGAGATGCTGCATTGAATGCGATTCAATCGCCTTTACTGGATATCGGGATAGAGAGAGCCACAGGAATTGTGTGGAATATAACTGGCGGCTGTGATATGACATTGTTTGAGGTAAACTAGGGGCTATTCCACTCTTTTTGGGCTTAAACTCGTGGTTTTGATATTTAGTATATTTTCGGTGCCCTTTGTTTCTGTTGACATCGTCTACACATGAGTATAACATCTAGAAGTGTGAATTGTTAGTTTTTGATGTGAAATTTACATCTATTATGCTAATAAAAAGAATGGAGCTCCTGGGCTTGGCCCAGCCGGTAAGAGCTCACCTCTACTTTGGAGAGACTCGAGTTCGAGCCCCGCAATGTGCTGAAATAAAAATATTTAGGCCCTCCTCCTCTCAAAAAAAGAAAAAAAAATGAGTGAAAACTTTCAGTATCTACGCTACTACAGTTTCCTCTCTCAAGTCTCAAGTACTGTGAGGTGGTTAGTGGGCTACACGGTTTTAGCATGTCTATTTGGCCCATCCCTATGTTGAGATTGTGATACTGGTTGTGATGCCTTGCTTTCAATCTGATCGTGTTGTCCTCTTCCCATAATTTATATTTCAACTTAGATGTTGGTTTGAACCATTTCTTTCTTTCAGCTCCCATCCCTGCTCCATGATTTATTGAAGTTTTAAGGAAGCCTCCTGCCATGGTTTTTGCATTGTGAAAATGGTGGACTGTAGCTAGGTCAAGGGCGTGATTATTGTGAAATCAAATGTAACTATTTTATTTGTAAGATATAGGGAGGGAGGAGGGGGAGATATGAGAAATTGTTTTTTGCAATAAACCCTGCTACTTGTGATATTTATTGAAGATGATATATCTATCTTCTGCATAGTTCGTTCTTCATGATATCTCTGAAATCTCTCTTATTCATATTATTCAGAAACTGTGTTTTCCAATATGTGATCATAGGTAAACGCAGCAGCAGAGGTCATATACGATCTTGTTGATCCAAGTGCCAACTTAATATTTGGTGCTGTGATAGACCCGTCACTAAGTGGTCAAGTAAGTCTATCTTTGTAAGACTGCTTTTGACAATTGCTACTGCCATTTCTAGCGTACACCATCAAACTTCGTAACAATGGTAGTCGAACTCGACATTATAACTTAAGCTCGAAGTGTTTATATAGGCAAAGAAAGCGAGCTACTTAACAAAATTTGGAATTGGTGAAAGTGGTCATATTACAATATTACAGCAACTATGAATTCCTCTTTATTAAGCCCCAGTTATTTTTCTTGGGGGTACTTTTCTTTTGTGTGGAGGGATCAGTTTCCATCGCTTAACAACTTAAGTTGAGCCTTTTTGTTCGACATTTTGAAGCTCAAAATATGATTAAAGGTTGACCGATATATATGCTACTGCATTCAGGTAAGCATAACATTGATCGCCACAGGTTTTAAACGGCAAGAGGAAAGCGATGGGAGAAACCTACAGGTATCCCATCCATACTTCTGATCATACTACGCATGCTTGATTTTTTCACTCCATCTTGACGACTCTTTGGCCCGTCTTGAAAATACAGGCAAATCAGCTGGCCCAGGGAGAGACAAACCTTGGTCTCAACAGACGGCCGTCGCCGTTTTTAGAAGGCAGGGTGGAGATTCCCGAGTTCTTGAGGAAGAAAGGACGCTCTCGCTACCCCCGAGCTTGAAAACACTCTCGATCCATTCCACTGTTATTTCATGGCCTTAAAGTAAGTCTTTGATTTGATTGTGATCTGTACAGGTTTTTGGCTTCATACAAAAAGTGAATTTTAACTTTGAGAAGCGATGGAGGCGTAGGTTTTTCCTTTTACCGAAGATGATAAATCTATGGATTTAAGTCGGAGCATATAAAATCTATCGTAAGCATATCAGTTTGCCCTATCCAAGATCCGCACAAAATCTTATGTTACGCATGGTATTTACGTTCTCCTGCATGTATTCCTGTTATAAAACACGTGGAAGAGAAAATGCTCGAGTGTCATTAGAATATACTTAACCTACTGTAATAAAAAAGCTTAAAATGAAATGCTAAGTGTATTTGTATATATAATTTTTTATCAACGAAAATTTAAATTACCATTCCAAAAAAAAAAAATTAAAGATGAAGCTAGTGAAGGATATTTTCCCTATGTCTATGATAGATTAATTGTGGTGCAAATATTTATACTTTAGAATGGTATAAAGATAAAAGCAGTGCTCCAACAAAACACAAGCGTCACATCTGGAGAAAGTGGGACTACCCGGTGGAAATTGAAAGTGAATCACAGCGATAGCACAAGATTGGGACCAAAAAGGTATCGGTCCCCTCAAACCAAGTATGGTAGATTGGAAAAAACATAAACACAAGGGGAATCATTATAAATAATAATATTTTTGGATGGATTATGAGAAGAAAAAAAGTTCAAAAAACGAAAAGAAGGGAAGAAAAGAGATGGACCCTGCAATGTTTGGCTATTAGCAGTGTGAAGGTGGAATATTCAAAACTCTGAGAAAAACTTAAAGTCCAATTAGTTAATTGGTGTGTGCTTTTTGATAATAATAGTGTCGGGCAAATTTCCGTTGCGCGGTTTACCGTACATCGAATTAAACCATTTTTAATATACTTCCTCTTCATATTTTCCGTTTTTTTTTTCTTTAAAAAAAATTTTTTTTGGGACAATTTTTAATATACTTCTGTTGGTGGCAAGCTTATAGCAGAAAAACTTTTATTTTTTTGCTTGTATTTTACATTTTTACGTTTTCTTCATTTTGTATATAAGTTAGTTATGTTGTAATTGCTTATTCAAAGCATTTTTATGTTGTTTTTGCTTAAAATTAAAAAAGTTTCTTTTAAACAAAAATATTGAATGTTTGTTATTAAAATAAAAAGAATAACTTAATGAACTTCAAATTATTATAAAATTGTCACCACACAAATTAAAGTAGTGAAAAGCATCTCATTACTTGTTTCTTTACTTTTTTCTTTACCTACTTATTTTAGAGAAGCAGTAGCAGAAACAATGAAATAAAACATTCAAAACCTATTTTTTTTATCTGAAAAGCAGATAAGTAGTTTTGAAAAGTAATTACATAAGTTAGTAAGACAGTTAACAGAAATGAATTGCTTGTTCTTTCCCTACATTTCGCTTGAGCTCAGAGTTTAACATCATCCTCTTCATATTTTTGGTTTTCAACAGAGAAGTATGTTCAAAATGTTGGTGTTATTCAAATTAATCTCGCTACGTACGTACTTTGTATTGCATTCTATATTGAGTTTACTATTTTCTTTTGAGGTATAAATTTTCCTCAAATTGCATACAGCAAATGCTCCAAATCTTTCTAACATATCAAATTCTCCATCATGATTGGCCCCAAGTATTTTTTTTCTAGAGATTTTTTCCGCACATCGCGGAATTAGAACACGAGTCTTCTCCAATTATTTAAAAATCACATAAATAATCAAATCAACATCGGCCTCACAAATCCACAAAAAAATCCCTTACATGGAAGGAACGTCACTCTCTCCATTACTAACCTTAAAATATGAAAGTTTATATTTAAAAATTTACTTGATAGATATGATTATCGCCTTTTATCTTTACATGCAGGTGGCCTGATATTTATAAATTGACATATCAGAAACTAAATGACATAATATAGTTTTTAAAATATACAGTAAATGTTTGAGCTAACAATTGGCATCGGCAAGTAAATGTAATTATAGGGATGAGCATGGTTATAGGGTAACTTTACCCCTAATAAAAGAGCAATAAAATGTGATGTTTATGCTAGCATACGAGATTAACATAGTCTTTTGATAAAATGATAAACACTTGATAATTTACGCCTGCTGACTTGAAATAAATAAATGAAAATTTTATCAAGAGTGTAACTTTGATAGCATATGATTGGCTACAATGATTAACCAAAAGGCTGCAGAAAATGAAGCCACACGAAATGGAATCCAAAGATGTACACAAAACACACTTGTCCCCCTCCAATGTTCTACCATACGTGTAACCACAAACCCCCATTCATTCCTCCCCCACATTCAATCATAAGCATTCTTCTTCCTTTCACCAAACACAATTTCAGATCCACAAAAGATCATATCAAACCATGCGTCCCCAGAATCCCAAAACACATTCCATTCAGTCTAAATCCAAGCAACCAACTGATCCAGCTGAAACCGATTCATCCAAGAAGAATAAATCAGAGCAAAAACCAATTACTACTCACCAATCCCGTCAAACACCACTACTTTCAAACACGCTAACAGATGGTGTGGCGCCGACTATAAGAGGAAGGGAGGAGAGCACTTGCTGCGGGGGAGAGAGGCTGAGGAGGCACTGGGTCGATGTAGGGGGTCGGGTTTGGATCCCGGATATTTGGGGTCAGGAGGATTTGCTCAAGGATTGGATTGACTGCTCCGCTTTTGATTCGAGTTTGGTTGGCAGTAGCATCATGTCGGCGCGAAAATCGCTGATGGAAGAAGGGCGAAGTGCTAATTCAACAAGATTCAGTATAGAGAACAGCTGCTGATTCTATAAAAACCCAAGTTATTATTATTACTTTCTGTAAATCACAGAACATATATTTATCATTTTCTGTCTGATTCGGAGTTAATTTCCCATAATAATTTACTCCTCGAATAATAAACTTCATTTTCTTACGTTTGACCTTTCAAATTCATTCATGAAGGCAAATATTAATGCAAACTCCAAGTCAAACATGTAATAATACAGAGTGTAAGTTGTCATATGGGCGTTTACTTTTCTTATTTTCTTATATATTTTTTTAATTGAAATTTAATCTTTTAGCAAATATATAATTGGCAATTGAAGTAGATCGTGAACTTGAGGTAACAAGATGGATAAACAAATGAAATGGATTAAAGATGATAATAGCATATGTAATTTTATAAAAAATAAAAATAAAAATAATCCTTAATTTGATTAAATAAGATGCATGGACTCGTATGTTATGAAAGTACGTGTAGAGAAAAAATATAATTTCATGCAATATCTTTTGTGCAAATGGGCAGTTGAAGAAAATTTATACTTGGATTCCGCTTTATGTTTTCAAAGAAAAATCATGGCTTTAAAATTAATGAATTGTGTAGTTATTTTTGGGCTGATTTGTGTTCCATTTATACATAACTTAATCTTAAAACATATCTTTAAAAAAATTTATATAAATAATATACCAACTGTTTACGTCAATTATATTATATTCAAAACTCGTACACTTGAGTTTGATTGAGAGATTTTCGGATGAGAGATGATATTCGGAGGTGAGTTAGAATTGTTTATATTGTCACATCACAAACTCCAACTTCACATCCTCCATTGTTGACTGATCACAGCTTCCGAATGAACAGGTGCAAACGTGTTCAGCCACCTTTTCAACAGTACAAATGGAAATGAAGACACCATATGAATAGTGAAGCTACCGGCCAACAGAGACAGGGTCCCGAGATTAGATGGAAAAATTTATGTTTAGTTATCCGCGGTTGATTATTTTATATTGGATATTATGTGCTTCACCTCTGTGAGATCTTGTATTTGATTATGTTTGATCGGACTGTTCTTGATTTTTGGGTTTTTTGTTATATTTTTTCTTTGGAATTAACTGGGGATTATAATTTTTTTAGGCAATTTGCCAAATTTCAGCCATTGGATTGCATTTTCAAAATTTTCCAGTGTTTTGTTGTGAGGGCAACATTAGTATTTCTATAAAACAATAAGCACAATTTAAAATAAATTTCCTTGTGTGATTGCCATAATGTATAGTTCATCTTTGAAAACTCAGCTCCAAATATTGAAGTTCATATTCAAGAAATTATGCAAAAAGCACATTCATAGGACATTTGCAGTTAGAAAACCAGAGATCCCAGACCCAAAAAAAGAAGAAAAAAAAGAGGTTTTTATCAAATTACTACAAAAGCTTACTGGTAGGTACCAAGGGAGCAGTAAATACTAAAATAATGGGTCTTATTGTGATGATGAAACCTAAGTCAAAAGACTTAGTTGCTTATATGGTTCAGTCGGCTGGTGATTCAAATATTTTGGGTTCTTTCATATACATTTGCTGAGATCTTCTTGGCTTTATCAGTTTGTGATTCGTACTCGGATGCCAGCATTCGAGAATTGTAATGTTTACAAAAAGGAAATTCATAAGGCTTTTGGCCAGTGGCATTTGACCCTCTTTGCCCCTTAATAGATCCACCCGTGTTTTTGGCTACATTGGAGATGTAATATTTTTATTTCTAGAAACTAATAATAATAATTTAAAATAATATACTGGCAAAGTTGGGGTCAAATATGGAGGCTCCCTATTTCACTATTCTGTCGTATTTAAATACATTTTCAACGTTGCGACACACATAGTTGATTATCTTCAATTTAACTAAAAGTTAACTCTTAAGTCAATACGAAATTTAAATGTCTCAAACAAAATTGTTATTCATAAAATATAAATTAGAAGGATAAAATTTGATAGTGGTTAAATATTTTCATAACAACAATATTCTTTTATTGTATTATTAAAATAAATTATATAAATATAACGACATCCAATTCCTTTGCGTGATTTTCATATATTCTTCCTAAAATATCCCGTTAAAATAACTACTTCGATGTTTTGATTTTCTTTCAGTTTTAATACACATTCCCAAAAATTTAGATAGGATAAAAAGTCTTTTGCATATAATCATTATTTTATATTAAAATTTAATATACATGTCACTACAACAACAACAACAACAGCTAAGCCTTTAATTCCAATGAATTGGGGTAGGCTATATGAACAATAGACAAAATCAAGTCAGGTCGGACACATGCGTCAGTCTTCTCCAAACGTTTCTATCGGTCAACATATCTTATGTAATCCCCTGCACTCTAAGTCTTTGCGTAGAACTTCGAGCCATGTCTTTTTCGATCGTCTTCTCGCTCTCGTGAACTGGTTGAGAAATCCATGGACTCCACTCGACGCACTGGTGCACTGCTGGACCTACGTCGAACATGACCAAATCAACGTAAGCGACTTTCTTGCATTTTCTCTTCTATACAAGTTACACATACTTCAGCTCGAATATCTTCGTTCATTATTTTATCTCTTCTGGTCTTACCGCACATCCAACGAAGCATACACATCTCTGTCACACTCATCTTTTGCATGTGATTCATCTTGGGTGCTCAGCATTCCGTCCCATACAACATTACGGGTCTAGCAGCGGTTCTATAAAACTTTCCCTTCAATTTCACCGAGTGCTACAACACCAGAATCCCGAAAGGAACGACAACTAAATCTGCACTCCATATATTCCGGTTTAGACCTAATTAATCTAAAATCCTTTGATTTCAATGTCTCTCTCCATAACTACAATTTGACATTTACCCCTACCGTTGTCTCGAAAGTGAAAATAACGCCTGTGGGATGGATTAGACTGCAAATGTTCTTATTCGACGACACAAAGCAAAAATTGAGGGTTGAAGTCGGGAAATTCTTTTGTGCACCGGCTAAACTCATACATCAATACACATTCTATGTTTGACGACATCCTAATCATACTACAAAAAGATTAATATTCATATATATTTGGTTTACCAAATTTACTTATGTCAACAAGTAACTGATAAAAATGAGAATTTTGACCTATGTTGTAAATTGAATAAGTTCGAATAAAACAAAGGAGACATTTATTAACAAAATTTAACATATAAATATATAATATTGCGTTTTTTTTTATAAAAAAAATATCATGTTGTGTAATAGTATGACAACCAGGACAGTGGCTTAATGTTTTGTCACTATCTCTTTTATATATACTCAAGTTCGAGTTTCACTTCCCATATATAGATTAGATTTTTTTAAAAAAAAAACAAGTTTGTAAAAACAAAGACTAAATTTTTTTTTATAAATTCCAAGTATTTTTAGCAGCCTCGACACAATTTGGATTGAGATGAGATTAATAAAATAATTTTATTTTGATAGCCACAATATTGCTCCGAAACTATCATATAATACTTAGATAAAAGAACATTTAAATCAATATTCACACATGACACATCATTGAAAGAATAGACACGTGGCATTTTGTAGTAGTTCAAGTAGCAGAGAATTTCCCTGTATTACACTCATGGGTCTCAATCTAAATATATTCCCAATGTAGAGTAAATATATGTTTGAACTTTGAATTAAAGTACGACTACAATCAAGCCAACGCAACAAATTATATCCTAAATAATGCCACGTCATCGGATTAATCGCGTCTGCATCTGTTCGCCACGCGCCTCCAGCAATCAACTTCTGCCCATGCCACACGCCCGCCGATCCAATTCCAGCGTCTCCGAAACCACTTGATTGAAATCCTCCGCGGTCCAAGACCCGGATCGCCTCCCCGAAGAGAACCGCTTCACCCCTCCCAGATTCGGCGGCTCGCTCGCAGCTTTGTGACTCAGACTCCTCCACGGCGGTTCAACCGCCGTCGGTTTTTCTTGCGTGACTTCCACAAACTTACCGCTACTTGACCGGTCTGGGTTCTTATAAGCTTTCTTGGACCGGAATACGCTCATTAACTTCGAATAAAACCCGCCCCTCTTCTTCTTCTTTTCCTCGACGCGGGATTTTGGTTTCTCCACTGGCTTCTCACGGCTGGTTTTTGATTTTCCCAGAGGTTTCTCGGTTCTCTTCAATGAATTTGACCTCCTTCGACCGCGCTTCGACCGGACTCTCCCGATACATGAAACCTTCGGGGACCCGGGATCAACTACAGTAACAGTCGATTTACCGGCCGACGTGGAGCGTCTGGGGAACAGCCTTATGTTCACCGATCTACAGGTCCTTCTGTTTGAATCCAAAAAAGCGTTCTTCTGCGTCTTTGGCAGTCCAATAATTGAAGCCTTAGATTTCAAGGAGAATGAAAATCTCTGAGAATTGTGGTTAGAATTAGGGTTCAAATTCCCGGGATTTGAGTTGCCTTTGGTGGAATCTTTTCTCTCGAAAAAAGCGTTGCGATCGAACCAATCGTATTCAGCATCCTTCGACAGCCAGAAAGATTCTGGTGGGAAGTCGGCGTCTTTTTCATCGGGGATTGGTTCATTTTCCGGAGAGTATTCATCTGCCAGAGTTTCGCAGACGATTTTCCGGTCGTTTCCTCCTCCGGCGCAGGCGCTGACAAGATCGACTTGAGGCATAAGAGAATATACGTTTTAATACTTTATAGGTCTGTGCTGTAAGAGGTTGAAGGTTGCTGGAAATGAACGAATTTTTATAAAGGGTACTTATACAAACACCAAATGAAAAAAAAACAAATATTATATAATTGTTTTTAGATTTTATTCATATAATATCTTCCTATATCTTACTATCTTATAATGACTAAGCACCTTAGTGGTATGACCATTTTACAAATTCGAAAATACCCATACTATTATGTGCTAAATGACCGCAAGACTCCTGCTAATTTGGATAACAACAATAACAAAAAAATATTTGGGAACTATAAATCAATTTAAAAAAATTTATTACATCCCAAAATCAAAAAAATAAAAATTAAATTTATAATTACCAACTTACTTTACAAAACAAATACTGTATTTGCACGCAACGTGTGCAACGGAGCACTAGTATATTATAATGATTAAGCACATTAGTAGTATGCCAATTTTGCAAATACAAAAATACCCCTATTATTATGTATTAAATGACCGCAAGACTCCGACTGATTTGGATAACCACAATAATATCAAAAAAATATTTGGGAGGGTATTAAACTACAAAATTAATTTAAAAAAAGTTTATTACATCCCAAAAATAAAAATTAAAAATTGAATTTATAATTATCACCTCACTTTACAAAACAAATATCATACATGCACGCAACGTGTGCAACGAAGAACTGTTAATAAATAATTGATTTGTCTGGTGTTTCAACTTCCAACTTCTTTGACTGCATATTAATTATTTATTTATTTATTTACTATTATTATTATTATTTTATATACACTATATTGTTATATATTATTAAAATTGAGGGACATAGATACTTTTTAAAACATAAAAATACACATATAAAATACAGTATCTGATATCCCGTAATATAATAAAAAAATATTTAATTCATCCACACTTTTAAAAAAATACAGTATCTGATAACTCCACAAGAGTTATCTGCTTTATAGTTTTAAAATTCAAACTGTGCTTATGTTTAATTTTTTTTAACATATGATGTAACTTAAATTTCCTTCTAACAAAATCCTCGTTCCATCTAATCGATCTTGGAAAATCATTTGAATATATATCAAATAATACGACCTAAGTTCTCTATGTTTGTCTTAACTACTTTTATATAAATCTCTTATCCCTGGATGTTGCGTTTGAATAATGTATCTTAAATCCATGATCTCATATTTCTTGACTTGTTTCGAATAAATTTATGCGAATTTCAAATACGAAGATTTTCAATAGTAATTATCATTTTAAATCCACCTCTAAGTCAAATAATTTCATCCAAATTTAACCTCGATTTTCTTTGAGGGCTTCGTAGGATACACTTCTACGACCTAATGAAACTGATAAAATACTTAAACATGGGATGTGACCCTCGACTCTTTTGTCTAAAATAATGCTTCAATAATTTATGGTATAACCTAGTTTTCCACAACCCCTATAAATTAATAATCGAGCTAGCTCCTAATTCTAATTTATGTATGACAAGTGTAGTGGGTTGCTTGCTTTGTATTGGGGAGGTCAATTAGGTATGGTAAGGTAACATCCAACCCAACCTAATTTCCTCCACTTGTATTGTTATTTTTTATTTTTATTTTTCATAATGACGATGTTAACTTACGGCATCAATTTTATGTGTGAAACACGACATTTTCGTAGTATTATATTAAATGTAAAACTTTTACTAAAAACGTGTAACTAAGTTCATGAGTAACTAATTGTTAGTAGGGGTATGTTGGTTATTTTTAAAATCTATTGGATTATCATTGTTGTTCAAAATATTCTAGTTTGTATATGAAAGACAACTGAGAGATGAAATAGATTATCACGAAGAAACAATGCTTTGTAATCTCCATGCTTAAGATAATATTGCTCCGCCTTGGTGCTAACGGTTCAATTGTAATTTGTCCCCAAAGATACAACGACATACGATAAGCACTTGAATTCATAAATCCTTTAAACCACAAAGGTTTAACAGTGCTCAACAAAAGGAATGATGAATAACATGATTGTGCAGAAACTTTGCAAGAATTTTGCTTTAATCTCGCGTTTGCTTTCTCGAAAATCTAATTCCAATTAGTTCAGGGGTTTTGTTCCTTTTATGCTAGACCATGTAGTGTCATCAAAAGACATCATCTAGAAGTGTCCCATCATGAAAAAGCGCAATCAAACGTGAATGTATGCACCCTGTGCAGGGAGCGATCGATCGCCCAAGGCAGAATTTTTTTTTCCATTTGCACTGTCTCGATCGATCGGGCGACACACGCTGATCGATCGTGGCACTCAGAAAATCCAAAATTCGATTATCTTTGGTTACATTTTAATATAATTCACACAAAATTTCCAATAATCCCCCACATGAATTAAATTAATGCATGTATGCAGTTTGAGCACTTTTAATTATTATAGCATCTAGAGATGTAGCTTGCGGCTTTGAGCCTTCCGTAGTATAATTCAATCGGATTTACTTGACTTAATAGTGAACATACAGTCTTGAACTATTTAGTCATTAATGTAAACTTAGACAATTGAACCCACACCAAGTCTAACATTCGTATTGGTTTCTTACGGTTGTGTCCGTTTCGGCCATGAACCACGCTTGGTTTCATAAGTGCTTTACATTCTTTGAAGCTGCCACACTTCGCACTTACCTTGGCTTGGTTTCATAAGTTCAGGGGTTGTTCCTTTTTATACTAGATCATGCAGTGTCATCAAAAGACACCATCTAGAGGTGTCCCATCATGAAAAAACGAAACCAAACTTGAATGTCCGCACTCTGTGCAGGGTGTGATCGATCGCGCCTTCTTCCAAATTTCGGCCTCGGGCTATCGATCGCCCACTAGGCGCGATCGATCGGCCAAGGCAGAAAAAAGTTTTTTCCATTTGCATTGTCTCGATCGATCGTGCGACACACGCTGATCAATCATGGCACTCAGAAAATCCAAATTTTGATTTTCTTTTGTTATGTTTTAATATAATTTACAGAATTTCCAACAATCATTAGGTAAAATAATTGTTATAGAGGAGTATTTTTGGTATTTAATGGATCATGACAACAAAGTTATAAAATACATTATACGGATAAAATTTAAAAATCTCGAAGATGTGATTAAGGACTAAAGTGGATATTTGAGGCGACGAGAACTTATTTTTAGGCATATCATATATGATTGTGTCATTGTCGTCCTTAAGGATGGTGCCTTTGGGGGACATGTACACCACATTTCTGATATATATTTTGTGCAGACACCAAATAGGTGTTGTAGATGCGTTCAAGGACAACCGCCATCGCCGGTGATATAACATGACCTATGCTCATACTAGATTTATCTACCACCAAGGCATGAACATGATTAACTCAAATCATATAGTGATCTCAGTTCTGTTATGTGGAGATATATCCTCAACATATATTGAGAATTCTAATTGATACACACAATATGTGTAACAAAATGCGAAATTCATTTTATTTGGTTTTTGGAAGTGTTATAGTCACAGTTGAAATAAGGGTAATATTATTACTCGAGCGTTGAAGAGAATCACATTGTTTTGCATTATACAAGTCTAAAATCTTGAAGAAAACCATATAACACTGCCTTTAGACAGAATAAGGTAAACCTAGTGTGGTATATTTGGTTAGCATGATTTGCGGACTACTGTATTAGCTCAAAATTTATGGAATGTATATCATAAAGATAGCATATGTGGGTTCTTTCGTCACCAAGAAACAAAAAGAAAAGGTACTTGCAAAATTAACTCGTAATGAACTCCGTTTTGGAGCAATAGCGTTTTTACTTTTTTTTCTTCTGTTTATTGAAGAACAGTTTTTTTTCCCTTTTTCAAAAAATAAATATACACAATTAATAATAGATTTTGTAATTAAAGTGGTAAAATTTATTTTAGTACTATTTTTATACCAAATATTTAATAATAATATATAAAATTGATAAATTTAATAATACCTAAAAAACTTGATAAAGTGTAAAAAAAAGAATTTATAAATTACGTACACAAAAAATATTTTGGACTGTAAAATTACTAAAATAATAAAATTTCCATGTAATTTGCTTGGGAAACTGAAAAAATGATGATACTAAATTACTGTTGTACCCCGATATTGTAGACGTGGCACTTAGTTAATGGCCTTGTTATGGTTAAAATGACCATAAACTCCAGGTGGGCACACACCTCGAACCCGCACGTGTCATGCACACTGGTCACCTGAACAGCAGTTCTTATTCCCTTCGCCGCTTCACTTGGAGTCCTCACCCTTGCAAGAAAAAAAGTTTCTCGTACAATCCCATCTGGGTTTTCCCAACTATGACCAGGGGGAGGAAAAGGATGCAATTGTGAGTTTTCTGTAGCCTGTGTACTACATTTTAGCAATATTTGTCTTGACATTTGTTATGTTGTTACGAATTTTTGGCCATTCCGTTTCACAAATTAGTAATTTGGAATCGAGTTTGCTCTGTTTTATGTTCTAGCTTTATATAGATTGAGATTTGTTATTTGTAGGCGAGTAATGGTTGGCTCTTTTATGCGGAACTAACAATAGAGATCGAAATTTTGTGGCATTCATTCAGTTTTTATTGTGCGAAGAAAATGACTAAGGGATCCAATAAACTATGAATGATTGCGAGTGAATCTGTTTTAGTTACTTATTTGTTTACTTTCTGTTTTATCAAATTGTTCGTATTAGTTTATACCCGTGATTACATCCGCTGCATCAATAATTGTATATGTCATCGGATCCGAGGAAAGAAAAATGGTAGCCAAGGGTGATTTCATAATTTGTAATGACACTATTTTTTTATGAAAGATTCCATTTCATGGAGCTGTAGATTGAAAACCAATAATTTGACAATGGTCAGAAAGATTCTGTTGTATGTATTGGTTTATTTAGAAACCAATCCCGAAAGAAAACTAAACATTTGATAACGGTCTGAAAGATTCGGTTTTTTGGATTGTTTTGTTCAGAACCGATCATTAGACAACGGCCTTGCCGCTTACTAGTTTTGCAAAAGGCGTGGCCTGGTTCAATTGCCATCTTTAATTGAAATGGTGTCCCCTTCATTAATAGTTTTTGGGTGTTTTGGAGTCGTCACTAATAATTAAGCGTTCGGATTGGTTCTTTATGTATGTAGTTATTATCAATATATTCTGAAGATTAACGGCCTTGCTGCTGACATGTATTCTCAAACACGTGGCCTGTTTTTTTACCGCCTCTGTTTGATCTCAACGACGTAGTTTTCCTTATTAATCATTACTAATAATTAAGCATGTGTGATTGTTCTTTATGTATGACAAGCCAAAAAGTTGGAATATAATTCTGATGATATTGTTCAATTTTCCTGGAGTTCAGTACTACTCCCCAAAATAGAGAGTGATTGGTAAGAATAGGATGTGGATCAAACTTAAAGGTTGCAATTTGTATTTGAGTGCATCGGTTGGCTACGTCTCGAATTCAAATTCTTAGATCCTAGAGCAAGATGATTCAGGTAACTGGTTGTAAAAACCAGTTATATAAATACATTCTGGTCTGACCACTGTTAATCAATTAAGAATAACCAAAGTTCTCTATTGCAAGTGCATACGTGGTCTCATTGCTGATCTTTGCTGATGCTAAATTGTCACATGAAATAAGCATTTTGAATGGCTGTACTTTTGAGAATTTTCCTGCTGCATTTAAGCACCTGTGGATTTCTTTACTGATTTACCAACCGAGCCTTATAGTTTCTGCATATGATAAATGTTCTATTTGTTTAATTGCCAAGTAGAATTCTTAACCAACAGTGAAGAAGTGCCACTACGGTAATAGCACTTCTCGATTTTAAATTGCTGTTGTTCCTCGGTTTTTGTTCTTGTAGGTTGGTTGATACAAGCAAAAAGAAGAGAGGAGATTCAAGTGTGGATTCAGATGAGGAACAGACATGGTCCGTGCTTCCAATAGAGCTTTTGGAATTGTTTCTTTCTCAACTAAACTTAAAAGATAATATCCGTGCATCTGCCGTTTGCAAGAGATGGTTAGCTGTTGCAATATTTGTCCGACAATCCAATAAACCTCCCTGGTTAATGTTTATCCCTAAATATGGGGATTTGTATGAGTTCTATAACCCCTCTGAGCGCAAGAGATATTGGCTTAAGATTCCGGAGCTGCAAGGCTCTGGACTTTGCTATGCCAAAGATGGTTGGTTGCTGATGATGACCACTAGACGTCAAAACTTATTCTTCTTTTGCCCTTATACCCGAGAGTTGATAAAATTGCCTGTACTACGAGAGTTAGCACTTCATACAATTGCTTTTTCTGCCGCTCCAACATCTCCCAGCTGTCTTCTTTTCACAGTTGAGCGAGTTGTTCGGTCAATCGTTCGAATTAGGACATGCCGTCCTGGTGATAAAGAATGGACAACCACTAATTACGAAAGCCACGCGGCATTTGATTGTAGTCTGTGGAATAAGATTGTTTTCTGCAAGGACAATTTCTGTTGTTTGAGCTATAGCAACTTTTTGGGGGTTTATAATCACAGCAAAAGTACTTGGACTGTTCATCATGTTCCCGTACTGAATTCCTCTTCCAAGTCTTGGTATAACAGAAAGTTCATGGCAGAGCATGGTGGAGATATCTACGTTGTACACAGTAGCTCTAATGAATGCCCGCTCGTGTACAAGCTAGACGAGACAAATATGGTGTGGATCAGAATTGAAACTTTAGGAAACATGACACTCTTTGTGAGTTTATATTCATCCCATGCTGTGACGGATCTTCTTGGAGTGATGCTAAATAGTGTTTATTTTCCTAAGGTTCTCTACTATGGCAAGCGCTGTGTTTCGTATTCTCTGGATAAAGGGAGATTCTTCCCCCGAAAGCAGCTTAATGATTGGGAGGAAACCGACTCCTTTGATCGCATTTGGATAGAAGCCCCCGATGACCTATCGTTCTTGTATGGACGGGGTGAAACAGGTAATAGTAGTTGATGCATGTAAATCACATTTTTTTCATCTGTTCTGCTTAGTTTAAAATCAGGTGATGGAGTGTTGCTATATTATATATTGGAGATTATGTCTGCCTTATATATATACTTCACCAACTCTTTAAAATATTTCTTTTATGATATAAAACTTTTCTATTGCTTCACTAGTTTATTGGTATTCAATTCAAGATTTTAACATCCGCTTTGGTCTAAATATCCAAATTCATTTATTCAAACTATAACAATTACATCAACTATACTCTTATTTCTGTCTACTTTATCATATTGACCTTTATACTCATATATTTTTGTTTAGTTCGATGATTATGCTACGACCACTTTGGTCTACTGGCATCACATCTCCCAATTTGGCTCCCTCTCCCATACTCAATAAAAATAAACCAAACACAGAGAGTAAAACTCATTGTTTTAATTTATTTCAAACGTTGGTTTGCATTATTAATTGGGCAAATACATGTGTTGAAGCGTTTCAAAACAGATAGATATGAAAGCAGAGTATAGTTGAAGCAACGTAGAAAGGAAAACTTGGGTGGTATTAGGTGCTAGCTAAGATGTGATTAAGGACTAACATGGATAGTTAGAGGCGACAGGAACTTATTTTTAGGCATATCATATGTCAGTAGATTTATCAACCACTTACTAAGTGTATTATTATCGGCCCTAACATGTTTCTACTTGGAGACAAGATAAATGGATGTGATCGTATAAGTAAGACTAAATGAATGCCAGTACGGTAACTAGCCACCGGAGACTCCAGTCTAATACGAGCCGACCGGAAGAACCAAGGCTTACACATGAACATTATTAACTCAAATTATATAGTGATTTCGGTTCTGTTATGTGCAGATATATCCTAAACATACATTGAGAACTCTAATCGATACATACATACACATCATGTGTGGCAATATTAGAAAGTTAAAGGTCTGATAATTACTTTGATTGGCTATTTTTTAAAGTGTACTTAAGCCAATCGAGTAGAAAGTTGAGATGATAATTACTTAATTAGGATACTTAATTCACAATGTCCTTTAACTATTACTTTGACATTATCGCCACATAAATAAATAAATATGGTACATAATAATTAGAATGTATACCATTTAGCATGGGTCATGGTTTATGAATTTTAATTCTTTTCAGTGGTCGAAATCCAAATCTACTTATTTATCTGTTTTTTTTGGAAAATTTTGCACCTGGGGTTACAGTTGATATATCTATACTTATATATAAAGTGTGAGGGTCTTGGAGTAACTACATTTGATCTCATGTCATACCAAATTTTCTTCCCAAAATACCCCTTCTCTTTACTATTTTTAAATAAAAATAACTTAATATCTATACCTATATACAAAGTGTGAGGGCATACTACCTTTGATCTTTCATACCATATCAAATTTTCTTCCCAAAATACCAATTTTCCATAATATTACTATTTTTAAATAAAACATAACATAATAAGTTATAATTTCATACATTAACTTTAAATAAAAAATAGTCCAACTTTATTATATTTCAAAAAAAATTACTATATATAAAATTATATTTAATATTAAAATTTATTTTATGTGCATGTATCGCGTGCAAAGATTTACTAGTATATAATGATAAATCTATTTATTTATCATCATATATTTTTATACCAAATATATAATGATAGTTAAAACTTAATAAATTTAATAATTCCAGAAAAAAGCTTGATAAAGTGTGAAAATATGAATTTATAAATTACGTACATTTAAAAAATGGGTGCAATTTCTATGCTCCACCATCATGCAACACTTCGTGTTACACATATTAATCGGTATCTCAGTTGACGTTAATTAACTTTTTATTAACTACGGTTAGTGAATCTGTTTTAATTACTTATTTGTTCACTTTCTGGTTCATCAAATATGGGTAGGCTTAGAATTTATTGTTGGATTAATAATCATTGGATTATTGGGTTAATAATAAGAGCCCAATAATTATGTTATATTTTGTTAATGAGAACAAAATTATGGTAAGTTATTATGAAAGGCAATTAGGCTAAAGAAATCTCACATTGAGATTATGATACACTTATGGTTTGTTTATAATGAGATATAAATCAATAGAGTGTAGTTAAGTAGTAAAGATGGGTGCCCCTCGCGCGCCGTCCGTCCGTCCGCTCCGCTCGGCACGTCACGTCACGTCTCGTCGCGTCGCGCCGCGCGTGTCGCTGCCGCGAAGGCAGTCCTATCTTTTTACTACACGGATTTCTGAAATGACTTTTCATATGCCTGACTTTTCATATTCTGCTGAGTATTAAGTGTGAGACTTAAATCCGAAATGAATATGATGTTAAGTGTTGAGACTTTTCATCTAACCCACTATGCATTGTCATTTAAGTTGTGGCCTTTGGTAGGCCTGCTGTTGCAGCTATATAAGCTGCTCCAGCCTCATTCTTTATCTCATCCCGAATTTGCATTTGCATATCATATCATCTTCTTGAGAGTACTACACACTTCTTAGTGTTCGAGTGAGTCTGTCTGGGTTTCTGCTTCAACAAAACCAACATTTAACAGTGTGTTGCCTTCAAACTTTCGAGGAAAAATGACTAAATTGTCACATTAAATAAGCATTTCGAATGGCTGTGCTTTTGAGAATTTTCCGGCTGCGTTTAAGCACCTGTGGATTTCTTTATCGATTTACCAGCCGAGCATTATAGTTCCTGCGTATGATATATGTTCTATTTGTTTAATTGTCAAGTAGAATTCTTAACCAACAGTGAAGAAGTGCCGCTACGGTAATAGGACTCCTCGATTTGAAATTGCTGTTTTTTCCCTCGGTTTTTGTTCTTGTAGGTTGACTGATACGATCAAAAAGAAGAGAGGAGATTCAAGTGCTGATTCAGATTTGGAACAGACATGGCCGTGCTTCCAATTGAGCTTTTGGAATAGTTTCTTTCTAAACTAAACTTAAAAGACAATATACGTGCATCTGCCGTTTGCAAGAGATGGTTAGCTGTTGCAATCTCTGTCCGACAATCCAATAAACCTCCATGGTTAATGTTTATGCCTATAGATGGGGATTTGTATTGAGCCCTCTGAGCGCAAGAGATATTGGCTTAAGTTTCCGGAGCTGCAAGGCTCTGGACTTTGCTATGCCAAAGATGGTTGGTTGCTGATGATGACCCCTAGACGTCAAAACATGTTCTTCATACAATTGCTTTTTCGGCCGCCCCAAAACCTCCCAGCTGTGTTGTTTTCACAGTTGAACAAATTGTTCCTTCAATCATTCGAATTAGGACATGTCGTCCTGGTGATAAAGATGGGGCAACCACTAATTACGAAAGCCACGCGGCATTTGATTGTAGTATGTGGAATAAGATTGTTTTCTGCAAGGACAATTTCTGTTGTTTGAGCTATAGCAACTTTTTGGGGGTTTATAATCACAGCAAAAGTACTTGGACTGTTCATCATGTTCCCGTACCTGAGAGGCCCCTGAATTCCTCTTCCAAATCTTGGTATAACAGAAAGTTCATGGCAGAGCATGGTGGAGATATCTACGTTGTAAACAGTAGCTCTAATGAAGGCCTGCTCGTGTACAAGCTAGACGAGACAAATATGGCGTGGATCAGAATTGAAACTTTAGGAAACGTGACACTTTGTGAGTTTCTTTTCATCCCGTGCTGTGACGGATCTTCTTGGAACGATGCAAAGTAGTGTTTATTTCCCTAAGGTTCTCTATTATGGCAGAATAAAGGGAGATTCTTCCCCCGAAAGCAGGAGGAAAAGGACATCTTTGATCGTATTTGCATACAAGCCCCCCGAAGACCTATCTGCACGCCTCCAGTAATACTGGGTGAAAAACACCGTCTTAGATCGCATTTGGATAGATGCCCCCGAATACCTACCCTTCTTGTATGGACGAGGTGACACACGTAATAGTACTTGATACATGCATGTAAATCACATCTTGTTGCTTTGCTTATTCATGTTTGTACTTAGACTACAATGCCACCCTTTTTTCATCTGTTCTGCTTAGTTTTGAAAAAAAGGAGTTATTATACATTGAGGTGATGGATTGGTTGCTATTATTATATTTGGAAATTATGTCTGCCTTATTTGGCGAAGCTCGACTTCCTTTGTTTCTTCACTAACTCATTAAAATATTTCTTTTATGATATAAAACTTATGATATTTTATATATTAAAACAAATTGAATTAAATTGATATAGATGGCTTATCGAACACTATGTTCGAATCGGTTTCAACTAGTCTAAAAAATACAGTATCAACCTGAAAATCTTTTCAGACCTGGATTCAACTCGTTCTCTGTATCAGCGGCTGGAAATTCCTCTGAACGCGCCATTTTTTGAGATCGACTTCGAGTTACAGTGTGTGTTGATTCTATGTTCTATTTTTCAGGGTAAAGTACATGTCTTTTACACTACAAATTTGGAAGTTAAGAAATGCTTCACCAAAACACACGTCACTCTATGCTACAAGTGCATCCAAAATTAATGATCTCAACGGACTTACTTTTCAACTCCCAATAAAAAAATAAAAGAGCCGTCAAATTTTGATTTAGTTTACCCTGATCGAGGCTCGAGCTACTGTAATCGTTGCTGGAGTTGGGTTGTATTCAGGTTGAATTTGTTTTTCAACATTTTCAAATTTTTAAATTCGATTGTTGATTTAGATATGGGCAAGAATGTGGTTCAATTTCAGAAATTAAATACAAAGCCGCAAGTGCATTCCTCCAAATACAAAATTAAACACAAAGCATGTGATTATCTCTTTTCATCTGCCTAAATATAATGATTCCGAGAACTTCACCTCCATGATTCCACCCTTTCAGCTTGTGAATTTAAGCGGCTAGTAATGCTTAACTCCTTGCTTTTCGCAGCGGGGTTTCTGGACTCTTTGGGTTTTCTGGACTCTTTCTTCACATTATTGGATTTTCTTTCGGTTCTCCGACTCTTTTGTTGAGTTCTTCCATTCCCAACAGCAGCTTTTTTAGATTCAGGTCTATTTGCAGAAATATTAGCAGATGGATCAGTTAGTATGCCTTCGATAGAACCATTGAAAGAACTAGTTAAATTGATAGTTTCAGGCTCGGCTGGGGACGGAGAGCTAGCAGTAAAGGTTTTTGACAATGGTTCTTCGCCAACATGAACTTGCTCATTCCAATCCCTCACTTCGTTGGATTCAAGAATTACGTGTCCCAACGAGCCCTGATGGGCATCTTCATCTGGAGGCTTCAAATGCGGTGCATGACCAGCATCTGGTACCGAATCTTCTCTTGCTCTTAATGTTTTCACGATGAGAGTTTTGAGGAAATTCATGACTTGGACCACATACATCAATGCTGTCAAAGGATCCGACATCTGTGTAGGTAGCAAATAATCATCAGGTTTTTATCCCAGTACTACATAGAATGCACAAGTTAAGAGGGACAAAAAGACAACCATAAATAGCCCATTTCTTGATTTTTCTTGCTTACATGAGTCATATTGGGTGCGAAAACCATGGCAATGTTCCGTGCATTCATTTTATTGAGATATTCGAGCTGAGCAACATCAGCCATCAGGTTAATTGCCCAGTCCAATAGTGCTGCTTCCGTTGGAGGAAGGAGACTAACAAGATGAGCACATTCGTCTTCTGATTGAGCCAGTATCACCTGTTCTGGGGAAAGGGAGTCCAATATCGCTCTAGGGAGTTCTCTAAACCAAGCCTAAATAGTAACATCACTAAGAAAAAATGAGATATCCGATAGGCTACCAACTCAATATTTTCATAAAAACACAAAGGTACAGTTTTAAGACACAAAAACAAAGAGAGACATATGGGGATTGGTTCCTATGCCTCATCACGAATAAGGAAACAAAAGAAAGCATGAACCTGGATACATTGGTATTTAAAGTGAGGGATTTGACTCGGCTCAATCTTGTTTAAAATTTTTAAAACAGAATCTAAGAGCAAACAAAATGAAGGATCAGTACCTTAACCAAGCCTGCTAAGCAATGCACATCAATGTTTTCTGGAATCATTCCATTATTTAGTTGTTCCCGGACATACTCTTCCTGGCCATTCTCCGCATTAATCCTGAAGATTCCTTCCGACTGCGAAAATTGAAGTGCACACAGATATATCTCAAAACAAACAATAGAACATTTTCACCAATTTTCCATGTGTACTAATATATTGGGAAACAAAATACCTGCAAGCCACCTTGCAAGTACAAGCGTCTTTGCATCATCAAAAGTATCGTCGGAACGCAATTACCTCTGGTGTCGAAAGACAGCTGCATCGACTCTGTTGAAACTCCAAAAACTCTTGTACTGTACAAAATAATATCAAATTAAAGTCGATCCGATGGGATAATCTTAGGTTCCGTCTTCTTTTATCTTGTTCATATAATCTATAAATCTAATTACTTGTACAGTATAGAATATCGGAATACATTCATAGACGAGCGGAGAAAATAGTCCACAGTCTCCCTTATTCCTATTTTCTTTGGAAAACATGGAAATTCATAAACTCAGGAGACAGTAAGAAACCAGATTTCTATGCAATATTGTTTGATTTCCAACCACTCATTTTCGATGGTCCATTTTAACTAAGAAATATAGTCACGTTGTTATGTGACTTGCTCATCTAAATTGCAGCAGGCTTTGCCAAATTTACGAAGAAAAAGTTTTCAAATTTGTAACTTTGGGAATTGGTTATAATATGACCTTATTGAACCATTCTGACCAAATACTCAGAGATTCTATAATTCCATACTTTGCACATAAACTGCAAGAAAAAAAAGAAGTAAACAAGCAGTTGTAACTAATCCAAGGAAAGAATATGCAGCCACTTCACCAATATAATTTCCCAAAAAAAAACATAAAAATGCAGTGATTTGCATTACGTGTAGATTCTACCAGACAAAACACATAATCAAAAATTAAAAAAATTCCATCTTATAAAAACAAATGGGACGCATGAAAAAACCAAAGCATGGCATTCAAGAAAATGAAAAATCAATACAAAGAGAAAAAGGAAAAAGACTGACCTAGCACTAGGTGGCCTTCTAGGAACTTCAGGTTCAAACTCAACCGGGAGACCAAGAAACCCATCAAACCTATCAAAAGTAACATGAGCAACATGCCTTACATTTGAAGGCACCCCAATCTCCATAAGCTGTTCTTCAAGCTCACAGCTTGTATTTCGACAAGCCACCAAAGATTTCCTAAAAACAGTCACCAAAACTGCCAGAACAGAGAGCTGATCCCCTCTCTCTCCTCCTCCTACTCCGAGTATTTGTGTACTAGTATTATAGTTAACATTACAATTATTTCTCCTGTACAAAGCTACAGGGTTAAGAAAGGTTTGTTGGGGCAAAGCATCATTATTTGTAGGTGTTACACATGTAATGGAGCTTGAGTGTGAAGGCAGCATCACTGTCATTTTTAAAACCTTTTTAGATGGCAACCGTGTGTTTCAAGATTGGATTTTTATGGGCTGAAATGGAATGGATTTGTTAGGTGTGGGGGGTTTCTGGTCTTGTTTTTAGTGTGGGATCGGTTGGTGGATGAGGAGAAAGACGAGAAATGGGGGGGTTTCTTGTTACAGGGTGTGAATGCTTGAGAAATTGGTTAAGAGTAGTATAGTTGGATTCAAGTAAAGATTTGTGGAAGGTGAGAATTGGACATCATCATATCACCCCAACTTTTCTTTCATTTTTTAAAAATAATAATTATTCAAACTTTATCTTAAATCTTCCGTAAATCTCACCACATAATCGGTAATCAATATTGGCAAACACTCTTGTTATGTTCTTACTTTTTTTGTTAATAACATTAAGCTAAGTTAATGGCCTAGTTACTTTATATCATTTGTTTTTTAGAGAACTTTATATCATATTAAGTAGTGCAAATTTTCATATCAGTTTCTTTAATGACATTTAACTTTATCATTTAATAGTTACTATATCATATAGATGGATAACAATAATAACTGAAAGCTCTTAGCTACTGAGATTATCAATAAGCATGAAAACTTTAATTCAAGAATTAGCTAGAGTATCATCACTCTTACTGCACCAAAAAAATTAACCAATAAATTTTTCTCCATTTATTTGGAATAAGTTAGTGTGTTGGGGGACCCTTCTTCAATTCTATTCTCAAAATATAATACTAAAAAGTTGGTCACTAATTATGTTATCAAAATTCGCGTGATACTTTCGCTTTGTCTAAATACAACTTGGGATTTTTGATGCTATCCCAGGACAAGGCATTTTAGCCTCGTATATAAAATATTCCATATGGATAGTACATTCACTATACTCGAAGATGGAATGATGACACACCATAAAAATTTCCATAATTGAAACATAAGTTGCATATTAGTCCCAAACATGGCGACCCGATCGGCGGGACATGTCACAACTCACAATACGCCAAATAGCTGTTATAATAAACATATTTTATCCAAATGAAATTAGCTCAACAGATAAAGCAATAAATTACAAGAATCGTTGGAGTTGTTGGGCTATTACGCAATATCAATGGGTTCTAAAATGGTAAAAAAAATGGATATTTTTTCCTCAAATGGAGCAGTTGAATCCGTTGCTGGTGTCTTTACAAGTTCAATAAGTGCTTTTAAGCAAAATAGGTTCCATTTGAGAGTTAGGATGGCTATGTGAGATGAAATTTTTATTACAAAATAGATAATAGAACATTTTAGTGGTGAGCTATGCATGAAAGCATACATTAAATGAGGATTATCAAATTTTCAAGTGTAAAATTATGTAGAATTACAAATTTTACAACATAAAAAAGGCTTTTTTTCCTGTCTATCTTTACAACGACTATTTGCGTTTTTTATTGACAGAGTAAAGCAAAAGGACCCAATAAAGGTATGCAAGAACATGTATGCTTTCCACCTTCTATACGTTGTGAAATCCCATCGATACACTTAACAAAATTTAAACTCCAAGAAAAATGAAGCAAAATACGAATTCCACGCTGTATAAGCAAATCTCATCACTTTGCGAAGTCGAACGTTGATTGTCTCAAGTCAATACATGCTACAAATATACCATGGAGATTCCATCCCGTGTTCATTTACACCCATTTGTTTAGCACAAACTCACAATTAACTAGAGCCTCCGGCTTTGCCGGGTTGGAAAAGACTCATTACCCACTTTGGGCAAACTTGGGTTTGAATCGTATTTGTCGCAAAAATACTTTAGCCCCTCCACCCAATCAAAAAAATCTCACAATTAACTGTTAAGTCAATATAAATTTCACCCTATATGATATATACAATTGCATTTTTTTACCAATACATATACAATGGATAAATCTCTCGTATATAACATTTTGTACCTTCTTAAATCGAAAAGGAATTGTGGGTTTTTCATAATCTTTTGTCGACACTAAAAAGAAAGAGAAAATTACGAAAAACTAAAGTAAATTCGAAAATGCTTGGAATTTTGTTTTAAAAAAAACCATCGAAGTCAATGCATTATACCAACCCCAGTTCCAGCGCTGGAATTCGGCGTGTCCTATGAGACACCATCTCTGGTATCTGGTACCATGGATGACCCGTTACGGTGTTACGGTGTTGCGTCATTGATCCCCCGTTCCAGTGTGTTGCATCATTCATCAACACTGTTATATTGATGTAAATTGATGAATTATTGTGAATAAAATAGCAAGAAATATTAATGGAGAGAAGTTTGAAATCGAGCCATCAAATATGCATTTATACTTGGCACAAATTTTCGCTATTTTAGCACAACATATAATCATTGGTTGGAGATCCTCTACTTTCTTCATCCTTTTGATATGATTCTAAGCAAGCCGAATTCTCCAATAACCCACAGATTGAAGCCACCTCTCACTACATACCGTAAAGGTATAAAATCTGTAAACGAGCTACCAGTTTCAAGAACGATAATTAGAAATACATAAAACATAAAGAGCACAATTAAGATCCCACTCGATACATTCCTAATATACATTCATTGTGCTCGGGCTACAGGCTCAAGAGCTTCAACAGTAACCACACTGTTCCCTCTGATAACCTACAAATAGATAGAAAAGGTAACACAAAACAGTAAGCTCAACAACATTTCAGTCGTGACAGGAAATGAACGATTCAAGAATTCGGGACTTACCACCATGCCAATATCGGTTTTCTCATTTCCGTTCACTTCAACCGTGTTGTCCACCACCAGGTTCATAAACTGGTCGAAACCACGAAGGGTTCCAACCACTGTACGGTTGGCATTCAGCTTTACTGCAAAGGGCACATATCAACAGATACATATATTCAGACAGGGAATGGAAATTATATTGTCGAACTGGAACAAAATGTCAATTATCAGACATTTCTTGACAAGGACCAAGAATATCTGAAGCACTGGAAATTTATATTACACATAATAGCAAAGGCTTGCGCTAATCATGACAATATGATGCCATTTAACACAGATTGCATAATGGTGTTTATGCTAGAAACTGTCTATACCAACATTCACAAAATATATTAACAGGTCAAAATTTCGAATCCTAAAATTAAAATTTATAACTCCTTAATTATTTCTATCAACACATGTAATTTTTTTAAAGCCGAGCGACGATTACACAAAATCCAGCAATTTCTTCCAACCCATTTTATGCGTGCTGTAAGACAGATCGACTTAATCACACAAACATACCAGAAAATTGAACGCACGAAATCCAAATATATATATATTTTTTTAAAAAAACCATCACATAACAGAAACCACTATTTCCATGAAAACGATATAGATGAAATATTCTACAGTGAAACTAATAAGATGAATAATTGAGGACTTACTCTGTAGCTTCTTGTCCATGTACCTGCCCGTCAATTAAGAAAGAAATAAATTATTTTACAAGTGATACAAAACACGAAAAAGAGATTGCAATAAATTCAAGATTCAAGCGCCTTACTTCTTGAGATCTGGAGGTTGGCCTGATCTGCTCATTGCGAGACACTACAAGGAGAGTAAAGCGGGATGGGTTTAACCCCGTTGGAAACCCTAATCGGTTGGGAAGAAATTTTAGTCGGGGTGCTTATTGGCCCGAACCGGTCCGATCCGGTAAGGAACCAGATCGGTCCCGGTTCCGGTTCCAACCGGTTCCGGGCCGAACCGGTCAGTTTGGTTTTTTTTTCTTCCGTATTTTTTTTTCGTATATAACCTTGGTGCACAAAAATATAACCTTGGTGCACGAAAATATAACATTGGTGCACGAAAATCATAAAAAGTAATTGGTGTACGAAAATCATAAAATGTAACTGGTGCACGAAAATATAGCATTGGTGCACGAAAATCATAAAAAAATAACTGGTGCACGAAATGATTAAAAAGTAACTGGTGCACGAAAATTATAAAACAATAACTGGTGCACGAAAATGATAAAAAGTAACTGGTGCACGAAAATATAACCTTGGTGCACGAAAATATAACATTGGTGCACTAAAATATAACACTGATGCACGAAAATACAACACTGGTGCACGAAAAATATAACCTTGGTGCACTAAAATATAACACTGATGCACGAACATACAACCTTGGTGGACTAAAATATAACACTGATGCACGAAAATTAACACTGGTGCACGGAAATGATTAAAAAGTAACTGGTGCACGAAAATTATAAAACAATAACTGGTGTACGAAAATGATAAAAAGTAACTGGTGCACGAAAATATAACATTGGTGCACTAAAATATAACACTGATGCACGAAAATACAACACTGGTGCACGAAAATATAACCTTGGTGCACTAAAATATAACACTGATGCACGAACATACAACCTTGGTGCACTAAAATATAACACTGATGCACGAAAATTAACACTGGTGCACGAAAATGATTAAAAAGTAACTGGTGCACGAAAATTATAAAACAATAACTGGTGCACGAAAATGATAAAAAGTAACTGGTGCACGAAAATATAACATTAGTGCACGAAAATATAACATTGGTGCACTAAAATACAACACTGATGCACGAAAATACAACACTGATGCACGAAAATATAACATTGGTGCACTAAAATATAACACTGATGCACGAACATACAACCTTGGTGCACTAAAATATAACACTGATGCACGAAAATTAACACTAGTGCACGAAAATCATAAAATGTAATTGGTGCAAGAAAATATAACATTGGTGGACGAAAATCATAAAAAATAACTGGTGCACGAAATGATTAAAAAGTAACTGGTGCACGAAAATTATAAAACAATAACTGGTGCACAAAAATATAACACTGGTGTACGAAAATTAACACTGGTGCACAAAAATATAACACTGGTGCACTAAAATATAACACTGATGCACGAAAATACAACACTGGTGCACTAACTTTGTGTAAATTTTCGTGCATCACTAGCTGATTTTAATTTCGTGCATCAGTTACTGATTTTTCGTGCATCAGTTACTGATTTTCAATCTTTTCGTGCACCAGTTACTTTAAAAATTTTCGTGCACCAGTTATTTTTGCCCTTTTTAAAAAAAAAAATTTCAAAAACTTTTATTTATTTTTTATTTAATGTTGTAAATGTTTCCCCAATATTTATCCCAAATTCAATATATTCCTTCTTCATTTCATAATATAGATGCATACAAATAATTGTAAAAAGATAGCAATTAAAAAATCAAAATAAAAAATTATTGCTATAAAGCCGTTGCCATGCTGAACAATTTTTTTTTAAAAATTTATTTATTTATTTTTAAAATGTAACCGGTAGCACCGGAACCGGTGGTGCTACCGGTTTGGATTTTAAAAATCGCCCCGGATCGGTTTGATACCGGTTCCGGGGCGGACCGGAACCGATTAGTCCGGTTCTGGTTTCGGTCCGGACTAACCGGTCCGGTTTCGGATCGGGTCCGAATCGACCCGGTCCGATAAGCACCCCTAAATTTCAGTATATAACTTAATTAATATCTTATTACAATTACAAATTTTACCTTATTAGCAGTATTTAAACTTTTTTTTATTGAAATTTGGGCAAATAAATATCAGTTTTATTAATTTGGGCCAATAAGCCCACATTGTAACCGAACAAATTCGGGTAGATTGAGCAGGCCCATGGAATTCTCTAATAAATCAATCCACTCAAGATGCAAATTTCATCGTAGGCTCAAATACAAACAGCTGGCAACGGCTCCTCAAAATTTCAAATTTCATGTACCGAGAGTGAGATCTGAACAAACTTCACATACACACGCTCAAGGATATCAAATCGTCACGAGAAAGAAAACAGCGTAAATGTTCAGGTGCTGCTTCGCTGCAGGTAATGTGTTATTGCTTTGATACAATATTTAATATTTTATTTATGTTGGTTTTTTGGTGTACGCAATAGGCCTTTCAGCGAGGAGGAGTTGCGAAATAATGCGCCGCAAACCCTATCCATGAAGAGAGGTGTCAGTTGCGCATAATACCGCTGGAAAACACATGTATAGGGTTTTTACTTTTGACAAGGTAATTTTGTGTTTAATTTCTTGATATGAAGTTTCTTATTGGTGATTCTTTAAACAATTATCTTAAAATACGTTGTGCAAATTCTTAAGCACGTTATGTTTTTGCCACTTATTCCGATTACCTTTTCAGAGTTGTAAAATGGATTATTAAGTAAATAAATGCGTTATTTAGAGTTTTAATATTAAAAATCATGTCATGCTCAAAGAAGCACTTTTTAAGATGCGTTTGACATTTACCTTTTCCAATCTTTGACTGGACAATTTGATATATCTTTGTTGTTTAGGTCTTCGCCGACCGAAGACCCCAGAGCCCATCAAAGTGTTCTTTATGAAAAAGCAGTTGTCCCCGTAGGTTCAACCGAACCGAACTTAAATTTCGGTTCGGTTTTGCATTTAAAAAAAAAACAAATAAATCGAGTTCTCGGTTTATATTTTTATTTTAGCCAAAACGTGACATATGAAGAATAGACAATAAGAAACCATGAGGCAAAAGCTAAAGCTATGGATATCTGGAACATAATGCACGAAAACTGGGTCTCTATGCATGAAAGTTTGAGCTCGTGAAATTAAAAATAAACTAAAAAAAGGTTTGTGTTATGAATTCTATTTATATTGTCACCTTGAGACATGCCACGAAAGATTACCCACACATTAACAGCATTCCCTAGCCATCAAATATAAAAATAGTCGACTCTAATTAATTGTAAATTTTTTTTTTTTAATTTCGGTTGTCGGTTAACCAAACCGTGTAACCGAAGACCGTTTTTTTTAAAAAAAATTGAAAACCGAACCAAAATTTTTCAGTTCGGTCGATTAACCGAATCGATGAATACCCCTAGTTAATAGGGTTTTGGAAGGGTTTAAGTGACCTATGATGCATGGACACGGATACGTGGATACGCGGATACGGATACGGCTGCACGGGATTTTCGAAATTTTTAGGTACGATACTCTGGATACGACAATTTTTTTTATTTTTAAATATATATATATATCAATAATATTTATAAGAAATCATGTTTCAAATATATAGTTAATAATAAACACATAAAATAAAAATAACAAAGTTTAAACTTCATCAAATCCACTATAAATAATAGAGTTTTAAACACCAGTTACTACTTAAATTAAGAAAGTTACATAAAAGTATTGTGTAATCATTTAATTGAATACGCTATCTCGATATATTGATTCTTCGTTAGTATCATCTGCAATATAATAGATTCAAATGTTGACATCAAATTACAGAGATTTCGACAATAACGAGCAGCGAGCGGATAAGGTATTCCAATTTATCTCACAACAAGAAGAAGAAACTTGGCCGTAATCATATAACTATCTGAGATTAAAAAATAATTTTTAATTCGGATACTCCACATGGCGTATCCGATACGTCAAAATCTGAAATATCTTGAAGTATCTAGACAAGTATCTAAAATAAAAAATTAATTTTTAACTCAGATACGCCACGTGGTGTATCGGATACTTATCGGACAAGTATCCGTGAGTATCGGTATCCGAAAAGTATCGGATACGTGACCGTGAAAATTCTAGGAGTATCCGTGCATCATAGGGTTTTACTGTACCATTTTGACTACAGACAGACTGGCACTGGAAAAAATTGTACGATGGAGGTGAATGTGAGAGGTCAACGGTACTGTATGCTGTTATTATTGTATTATTTTGCTGATCAACATTGAGATTTATTGCATCACCAGCCATGGGTTTAAGTCACATTATGGCTTAATCTTCCAGAGTGGCCCAAATGGAGAATTGCCTCCAGAAGCAGGAGTTATACCGAGAGCAGTAAAGCAAATATTTGACAATTTAGAGAGTCAAAATGCAGAAAACAGTGTGAAAGTCACTTTCTTGGAGCTGTAGAATGAGGAAATAACGGATTTGTTAGCTCTAGAAGATTTATCTAGAGGGAGGACAAGCAGAAAAAAGCTATTACCCCTCATGGAAGATGGAAAAGGTGGTGTCTTATCAGAGGACTGGAAGAGGAGATCGTAGCTATTGCGTCTGAGATTTTCACATTGCTTGAACGGGGATCTGCTAAATGCCTTACTGAATAAGCAATCAAGGTTCTTATTATTTCCCTGCTTCTAGTTGTGAGATTTAGTTCCTAGACTCTCAAATTTTTTACTATAATTCCTTTTGAATATCAGTCGATCCCATTCGATCCCATTCTCTGTTTTTCATAACAATACTACAACAGAAGGTGAAGAACTGATTAAATGTGGCAATTTGAATCTGGTTGATTTAGGTGGTTCAGAGAACATCTCTCGTTCTGGTGCTAGGGTAGGGCAAGGGAAGTCTAGCTTTTGAATAAAGTAGTTTTCTTGGTTTTGAAAGTTGTCTTTGTAATTGAAATTTTGAACTACCATCTTTTGAATATGTGCAGGGTAGGGCAAGGGAAGCTGGAGAAATAAATAAAAGTTTGCTTACATTAGGAAGAGTAATAATTTTAGAAAATCTGTGTCCCCGTGTTGTTCGTGTCGTGCATGTGTCCCCGTATGCGTGTCCGTGTAGCATAGGTCAACACAAAGCTAGTTCCAATGCTACTTTGGAGGAACTTTTGGTTTTGGCTTCTTCTTTGTCAAGAAGTAAGAACTTTAATTTTGTACTTGGTTAATAATTGTAATGTTAATTTGGATAGTTGATACCAACTTTCTGTATTAGAATCATGGATATAATTTTTGGCTATAAAGGCTGTTGAAGCGAATTCAATTTTTAATGATCTTCAAAAACTCTATATAATCATCAAGTGGAAAGGGCTCATTTGGGAAGTGAACTACGGCAAGTTTGCATTTTCATTGTAGTTATTCGTTTGGACTCTTCGGGAGGCATTTTTTGTTCATCCTTATAAAGATGTTATAACTGCAGAGATTCAATGCCATTGTAGGGCTTTTGGTGGAGACATTAGGATCCCTTAATGCATTAATTGATAAGCTTTTGGAAGAATCAAAAGCACTCGAATGCCATGTAACTCAAATTGATGAAATCCAGAGCCAAGTGTATTGCTGAATTTTACAAGTCTTGCGAGTTTACAAATCAAATTCTGAAAGACATGCAATCAAAAAAAGATTCATAGGACTTGTCAAATTCAGCAATACACTTGGTCTGGATTTCATGTGCTTTTGATTCTTCTGAAAGCTTATCAATGAATGTATTAAGGGATCATGTCTCCACCAAATGCCCTACACTGACATTGAATCTCTGCAAAATTCTTAAGTTATAACATCACTGATAAGGATGAACAAAGAACAAACTAAAAATGCCTTCCGAAGAGTCCAAAACGAGAACTACAATAAATATGCAAACATGCCGTAGTTCACTTGCCAAATGTGTCATTTTCCCCTTGATCATTACTAGGGGTGTAAATGAATCGAATATGTTCACGAACTTTTTGAGCCGGCTCGAAAAATATTTGATCCGAATTCGAAATTATCGAATTCGAGCCGAACTCGAACATTTTCGAGTTGAACTCGAGTCCAAATTACTTTGTTCGATAGTTCGTGAGCCGCTCACGAACTTTAATATTTTATTAATATAATATAATTATATATTTCGAACCTTTCGGATATTTATTTTCGAGTAATAATTCGAATAGTTCGTGAACATGTTCGAATATTTTCGAGCTGAACTCGAGCCAAATTTTGAAAACTATCCGAATCGAGCTCGAATATATCTATTTCGAGCCGAATTCGAACCTTAAAATTTTCTGCATATTCGGCTCGAGTCGGTTAGTTTCCCCTAATCATTCACAGTTTTTTTTGAAGATCATTAAAAATTGAATTCACTACAACAGCTTTTATAACTAAAAACTATATCAATGATTATAATATAGAGGGTGAGTGCCAACTATCCAAATTATCATTACAATTATTAACCCAACCCAGTACAAAATAATCTTCTCTCTTATTGCATTAGTCTCAAGAAAGAGATGGTTTACTCCTAGATGCCACACTATTTGTATTGTTTTTCTTTGTAAGCTACTGTAAATATATTATGGGTGGATGCATGGCTTGGTGATCTTAAAGAAACTGTAATTGAAAAGATGTTTTTGAAAGGACGTGTTTCAACAATGGATGTCATTACAACAGATCTAAAAAGGAAATGTCAGGATTCTTTTACACAAGCGGAGACCAACTTTAAGGACATTACTGACTTTTCTGCAACTAAGCATTGCCGTATGGAGTTACTTCTGCAGAAATGGTCAGAGAAACTTTTAATGCGTTCTATTTTTATTGTGTCAATGTGATGAACAGCGCTGTTCAATTTTGAGCATCATTTGCATCTCTACTCCTGTTTTTCCAACTCTTGAATTTATTTCATGTTATTTTCAGCTCCAACAATGCTGATGCTGCTTTGAAGGGGTGGCAAAAAAACACACGAATAATTAAGGGATATGGGAAGCCAACATGCCTCAGCAATTGCCGCAAGTGTTTGGTTTGTTGATTTCTCTAGGCTTCGTCCTGTTGCGATTTCCACATGCTATTGAATATTGCAACTACTTAATTGCTTGAACGCTAATCTGGCAAAGTGCCCTATTTTTGTATCTTGCCTATGGCCATAGATTCGTGCTTCTTATCAAACAACTATACGAACACTAAGCTGAGCATTCTGTTCCTGTATTCTGTACCTAAGCAAGCTTTGAGCTTTCTAGGCGAGATCAAAGCTAAAATACATGTTTATATTTTTTAACTCCTGTTACAGGAACATATGTGATGGTAATGAACGACATAATGATGAAATTGAAGCTGCAAGAACTACGGTGAAGGAAGATATCAAAAGAGATGATTAGTTGCGCTTGATTCAACAGCTTCTTGTTTGATTACTTGCATTTGGGTTCTAGGTTCATATGGCCAGGGCGACCCAGATGTGCTACATATTGTGCACTTATTAAATGGGACGCTTTTGTCTTATTTTTTAATGCTGTATCTGTTTAATTTCAGGCTTATCAGAGCAAGAGAGAACATCTGTTTTTGGCATTCTGACTACTAAAGCTCATTCTAGAAACGCTTGACTACCTTCAGAGAGCTCATTCCCAGCGATCAGCATGTATTGAACAGCATGGTCGGGATACTTTCAGGCAGACATATGTGGTATGTTCAAATCTGAACTGGATGTGTAGAAACTATTGGTGGATACATTTATGTATTCACAAGTTATACATCGACGTAACAGAACATATGATGTGTTCAGTCACGTCAATACATCAGTCAAGAACAATATCGTTTGACATCAAAATGTATTAGCAAGAAGCCAAGAACTCATTTATCGACCAAATGATTGACAGTCTCTCTGAGACTGAAAAAAATTGTCAACTATAATTCAACATATTCTCTGATTCTAGGATTATGAGCCAACAGGGACGACTCCAATTCGATGTGAACCAAACACTCCCAGCAAGGGAGCCATTGAGTCACTGCGAGCCATGCCAATGGAGGCTCTTCAATAAGAATTTCAGGAAAACAATTCTCATTTCAAGTAAAGGAATTAAAGTCATTGCAATGATGTAGCACTTGGATACTTATGGTATCTATTTCGTTGTATTTGCATTCTTCATGTATGCGTCTACTCGACGGCTTAAATTGAAAAATCTTGGAAATCAGTTAGTTGTGAGGTGTTTGTAAATGCAACAAAAGGTGAAGTTGTACCGACTATTATCCGTTCGAAGCAATCCCTACTTGGGGTTTTTGAATAATTCACATTGGGTCCCAAGTGGTCTTGTCGAAAACATAGTATGCTAGACATAATAAGTAAAGAAATTCGCGCATGATGTGAATCACAATTACGATTTGTTAAAATTTAAGTTTAATTCAAAAATTGCTATACCCAATTTGAGGAATAAAATAGTTAACACCTTCAAGAATCAAAAGTTACCTTTCCAATGATATAATCAATGCAATTTAAGATTAAAAGGAACTGATCATTGAAAACAATAAAGAGTGCTTCTGCGTTCAAATTTAGAAGAGATGAATGCTTGCGCATTACTTCGACATCAGATACGGACCCCATATAAATATCCTCCATGGATGCAGTGGACCTCACATGTAAAAATAAATGTCTACCAATGGAGCCATCCACCGAATTTGCCATTTCCTTTTTAGCTTCTCCAAATTTTTATGCCTTTTTGCAAAACTGGAGATGATTAGATTACAAAAAATGTAAAAGTTAGTTATCAATTAATTGCGAGATTCATATTACATCCTTTTTTCGTGAGCAATCCTCACAAAATGAAAGGCAAAAATCGTATGTACCAACCCTGAAAATCAACTGCAAGAAATAGAAAGCAGCTGACAAAGTTGAAGAATGGCAATCAATATAGGGAAACATTAAATCCTCTTTAGCATTTCCAGGCAACAGAGGCAAAAATTAATATTCCCATAATTCAAGAAATCACGTAAAATTGCTGGAGGTGTAGGATGATAATTTAGTCTTGCTAACCATTATCATGCAATTAAAACCAAATTAGTTATAAATAAGTAATAATCTGAGGAATTGATAAAAGAAAGCAAACTCGGAAATGGTTGTTGGTAACATGTCGATAATGCCAAAATCACTGCCTCGTCGTTTTCAAAGCTTCTGAGGGTAAAACGTTGAAATAATTCAAGTTCAAACTATAAATTGTTCAAAGATTAAATAAGAAAGAACTAAACTTGCAATTTAAAGAAAACATCCCAAACATAGCAGCAAGTGTGACTGCAGCCGGCAACTGGCACATCACAGCCTCCTTCCTCTTCTACCACCCTTTCTTCGGGTGCTGTCTGTGGGAATCGGAGTCACATCCTCTGAAATGAAAAGAAAGCGAAAATATAAAGATGGAAGAAGCAACTGCAAGCGAATAATTTAACATGGACGATGCAATGCACTATACTAACAGACATTTAACATGGAATAGGTATGTCAGTATGTGCTGTAAAGAAATCAAACAATAAAATGCAAAGAAAAGAATCCAATGTTTAATGAATCTCAGGAAATAATATTACCAATCCGACCAATCTTCATGCCAGAACGAGCAAGGGCCCTAAGAGCAGATTGAGCACCAGGGCCAGGAGTCTTAGTCTTGTTGCCTCCAGTAGCACGAAGTTTAATATGAAGAGCATTGATTCCCAGTTCCTGAAGATTGCAAGCATCAGTAACTGACGATGACCAGTTTAAACTACAACTGCACAAAACCAACGGGAGAAAATTCTAAAACCTTGCATCTCTGAGAAACATCTTGTGCTGCAAGCATAGCTGCATAAGGAGAGGACTCGTCCCTATCAGCCTTCACCTTCATACCACCTGTAATAGGTACTCACGAGTAAATGTCAATAGGATCTTAAATTTGGAACAAATATCCAATGAAAGTGCACTATTGACTTAGTATCAATCTATTTATAAAAGTGGCTGCACATGAAGTCATCAAACTTAAATGTTTAAGTTTTACTAAGATGCTACTTGTAAAATTTGTTTCATTCCAGACGTCAAGTGTAAAGCACTGATCTTGAATGATTTGCGTTACAAACATGCATTGTATCACATTTCCTCTAGCAAACAGAAACGTAATTACCAAAGGTACATTTAGAAGCATTATAATGACTGAGACCAGCTAGCAGAAATAAGATCATAAATTTAATAATGATATGCCTCAAATAAGATTGTAACATTACGAGAATAATTATGATAAAAAGCACACAAAAAAAAAAAAGAAGCCAGACTGTTACCTGTAATACGAACCAAGGTTTCCCTTCCAGATAAATCAGTCACATGCTGCAAGCAAAAAATCAATCAAGTAAAAACACTCAAACAAAAAAAATGCATAACATACCAATATACTCACAATAAAAGTATCATTGAATGAGGCAAAGATGTGTGCCACACCAAACACTACTTCTCCATCCCTAACGGCAGGTCCAAGAGTTACATTCTCTTCTTTGGGCTCTCTGGTCCTTCTTTTCGACTGACGAACCCAAAGCCAAGATTGTAAATAAAATGCAGTAATTGCATAAATAAGCCAGAGTCGAGATATTAGCAGAAGATCGATTAATAAAAAACTAAGTTTCCTCATTCCAAGAAAAAAAATTAAACCCATAAATATAAGATATCTATAAGACAAGAACATATTTTTATAATAGCCATGTTGACAGCAATTACTACCAGAAAATTCAACTGTCAACTTAAGTTTATCATGTGAAGAAATAAATGTATAAGATTCAGTTCTATAAATCAACCACGGAATAAACACAATACCGAGGACGAAATTTCCTGAATACTTTCACAAAAAAACATCCATCAGAAAGTACTGCCCGAATAATGATTTCGATAGACCATAATCTAAGCCATTGAAAGAGTATTTATGCAACTCCTTTAATTTATTATCATTCCACAACTATATGGCCGAAATTTCTACGTCGGCCTATTGATCCACATAACTTCAAAAAAGGGAAATAAGACAGATTTGACGATGACACACGGACTTTGAAATCCAAGGTGCAAAAGTAAAATTAACAGCATCGAAAATCTTTAGAGACTGAATAAACAAAATCGTCGAATGAATGGCGAATTCGTCCTCGCATGATCATATGTTCTTGTGTGTAACTTTGTGAGATTTAGAGGAAAGGGAAGCTTACCATTGCAGTGCTAATGGGAGAGAATAAAGAGCCACGCCGCTGCTGAGATTTTGTTTGATAAACCCTAATGGCTAGAGGTAGAAACTGTTCTATATTTAGGGTTTGGAAATATATAAATCCAATGTACCATAAATACCCCCAACTTTCATTCAATTGCCAAACCCACCTAAACTAAAATTTTGAACAAAATTAATCAATTAAATAATAATTAAAATATAAAAAAATTATGACTTAAATTAAAATTATCATTCCACGTTAAAAAATAAAAGAAAGACACTCCACCCATTTCTCTTTTAATAAATTAAGTCAAATTTTAATATTCTTCGGGGAAAATATTAGAAATTTAAATTTTTAAAAAATAATATTACAAGAAAATATGTATTTTTTTTAAAAAAAATATATATTGATTCGATCAATTTAAAATGATATTATTTTCATTTCAATTTGTGTTATATACTTTATTTTATGATTTTTTTTTATTTAGTTATTAAATTATTTTTATTTCCGTAAAGTAGAAAATGAGTAATAAAAAAATGTGAAGCCCCGGGGTAGGGGTGGTTACCGGGTCGAACCGTTCCGGTCCGGACCAGAACCGGCCGGTTCCGAGCCCGTTATGGGCGGAACCGGTCCGATCCGGTAAGGAACCGGATCGGATCCGGTTCCGGTTCCACCGATTCCGGGTTGGACCGATTCCAACCCGGAACAAGATTTTTCTTCTTTTTCTTTTTAAAAAAAAAAAGGAAAAAAGGAAAGGATTTATCGAAATTTTTTAATTTTTTTTTAAAATGGATCCGATTCCGGTTCAATCCGGAACCGGATTCGTTTGGTCCGGAACCGGTAAGATACCGGATCCGGAACGGTAGAACCGATCCGGTCCGGTATCAAACCGGTTCCGGACCGGTTCGGGACCGGTTAGTCCGGTTTCGGTCCGGTTTCGGACCGGGTCCGGATCGACCCGGTCCGATAAACACCCCTACCCCGGGGCTTCACATCTTCTCTGCACGCACAATGGCTATCTCCATGCCATTGGATGTGTTCTTCATCAGGGCCAGCAACCCATTGCTCTAACGTTGTACATGGAAAAATGCAAGTTTTGTGTTAACACCAAATTAGTTAATGATATTCAACCAAGACTGACCTGTAAGAATGAAACATCTGGACAGCTCCTTCGAGTTTAAAAGCCCAAATCACTGCATTTCCTAATGTTCTAAGGTTTCTTCCAATCCATTGTGATAACGAATTCGAAACCCATGCTGAAGCATGTGATCTACATCTACCAGCCATCTTGAACCAAGATCACGATCAATTTCATGACAACAGCAACACGAGGGAAGATGTATAGATTATTAAAAAATATTCAAAAAATTATTTAACAGAACTGAAGCTTGATATATATATATATATATATATGATATAAATAAAGAATATGTCCAAAAACCCTCCATTTTTTGGTGTTTGTAAATACCAAGATATATAAATATGATATATATGTTTGTATGTGTATTGGTGTTTGTAAGACTGGGTGTATATAAATGGGACCGGATTACACAACTTTCGCAATACTTTCTCCACCTCACCACCACTGTTCTCTTGGCTTACTTGACCAGGGATAGAGTCTATTAACCACAGTTGTTTTGCAACAGTTGCACACATCAGTTAGCCAACATAAAATCCAAAGCTATTCAGAAAATAAAGATTTCAAAATACACAAATCATAAGTATGATAAAAGTGTTATTGTTTTTTTTGTAATATACTACAGAATGCAAAACTTACGGCATATCCATAGAAGGAATTACCTGTTTGGGCAAGCTATTGATAGCCCCATAATCCCCATGTGCACAACTTTGAGCAAAATGCAAAGCAACCTTTCCACCCATTGAATGACCCACAACAACATCGAGTCAATCACTGCCCGGTGATCTGTTGGATTTGAAGTAAATTAAAAGAAAGAAAGAAAGATTATTAGAGGCGCGATCGATAACGGCTTAGATCGCGTGTTGCCAAAAGTTTCCATTTGTTGGAAACAGGGGCGCGATCGATTGCGCCCTGTGTCTGTTCATAGAATGGTGTGTCCATTCATGTTGGAGTACGATTTTTTCATGATATGTTGCATCTAAATGATATCTTTTGGACACAAACCTTTGGTTTACTATAAATAAGACATCTCACACTTGGATTATTCAATTCATTTTCGAAAATAACATCAGATTGAAGATCAAATTTTTGAGCATTTTGTTTGTTCATCAACTTTCTTCACATTGAGTGCTTTGAACCTTTGTGGTTTAAGAGTTTGTGATTTGAAGTGCTTCTATCACAAACTACAGTCGTTGTCTCTTGGGAGACAAATTACCAAAGCAAACCGTTAGCACCAAAGCGGGGTAATATTGTTGTAAGGAGGGAGATTACAAATCTCGCCTCAACATAAATTTTTAAAGCCATTGTCATTCTTGTTGTTACATACCTAAGATACACACTTCCAGAGATATTTAGACCACATGATCTCACCAAATTGGCCAGATCTTTCGCTGTATTTTCCTAATTGTGTGGGGCCAAAAATCTATTTTAGCGGACTTCCCATGGTTTCTCAAATCCAAAAGCACCATCCTCCACTCTATTCATATCACTACGTAAGACACTAAATTATCAATCATATCTGAGAATGTAAACTATTTACCTTGTTCTTGGGTTATCCACATACTCCAAAACTTACATCACCATCAAGTAATTGTTGGAAATTTGAATAAAATTAATAAATAAAAAGACAAGCAATCGATTGCGGCTTATGCCTTGATCGATCGCGCGAGGCAGTAGCTTCTTGTGTTGGAAACAGGGGCGCGATCGATCGCCCCCAAGCCGCGATCGATCGCGCCCCCCTTCTGTTTGGCAGATTTGTGTGTCCTTTCATGTTCAGATACGGTTTTTTCGCGATATGGTGCCTCCAAATGGTGTCTTTTTGGACATAACTCTTGACATACAATAAATAGAACATCCCTCACTTGAATTGGACATTGAATTTTGAAATTCACACCATATTCGAAGATCAAAATTTGAGTAATTTTGTGTGTCTTCATCCTTGTTCATATTGAGTGCTTTTAAGCCTTTGTAGTTTAAAGGATTTGTGATTTGGAGTGCTCCTATCACAAGTCATAGTCGTTGTATCTTGGGAGATAAATTGCCAATTGGACCGTTAGCACCGTAGCATGACAATATTGTCTTTTAAGGACGGATTCCAAATCTCGCATCGATATTCATACTATAAAGTCATTTGTTGTTTTTGCTTGCTACTTTCCTAAGATACACATTCAGTAAATTTTTATACAACAATCTTAAGACAATATCAACAACAAATAGCTTCTTCGAATGCAACAACGACTCCCGTTCATCATGGTGAAAAGCCAGATAAGTTCAATGGAAATGACTTCAAGCGATGGCGACAAAAGATGTTGTTTTACTTGACAACCTTGGGGTTGGCAATATTCCTCAATGAGAATGCCCATACTATCATGGAGAGTGAAAACGACAACCAAAAGAGGGATGCAGTTGATGCGTGGAATCAAAGCGATTTCCTATGCAATAATTATATTCTCAATGGACAGGATAACACATTGTACAAAATGTATTATCTAGTGAAGACAGCCAAGGAATTGTGGAAATCCTTGGAAAAAAGTATAGATCCGAGGAGGCTAGCATGAAGAAATTCATTGTTGGGCGATTCCTGGATTTCAAAATGGTTGACACAAAACCGGTGATAGCGCAAGGGCAAGATTTGCAAGTATTCATGCATGAAATTCATGCGGAGGGAATGATTCTCAGTGATTCATTCCAAGTGACCGCAATGATTGAGAAGTTGTCTCCATCATGGAAGGACTTCAAGAATTATCTCAAGCACAAACGAAAAGAGATGAATCTTGAAGACCTTGTCGTCCGTTTGAGAATCGAAGATGACAACAGAATTTCCGAAAGGAATGAAAATTGGCACAAACATGAAGCACAAGTGAACTTAGTGAAAATTGCACAAACACGAAAAGTGAACCTATGGTATGCATGGTATGATGAATAGTTTAGCTGACTCTTCGTTCAGGCAGGTTTTCTGAAATGGTCCTAACTCATATTCTCCACCATTATCTAATATGAGCCTTTTTATCTTCATTCCGATCTGGATTTTGATCATCTTGTTTCAATAGTGCAGACAGATTCAGGTCGGTTATGCAGTTCCGACGATGCAAACAAATTAAGGGTCAGGTCTACAGTTTCAACGATGCAGACTAATTCAGAGTCGGGTCTACGGTTCGGTAATGCAAATAGATTTGGGTCAGTTTCTACGTTTCAGACAATGTAGACATATTCAAAGTCGATTCTGCGGTTCTGACGATACATACATATTCAGGTTGGTTTTGTGCTTCCGACATTGCAGACAGATTCAAGTTGGTTCTGCGATTTCGACAATACAGACAGCTTCGGGTCGGTTCTGTGATTCTGGCAATGCAGACAGCTCGGGTCGGCACTCATTTGCAGAGGAAATTACAAATGAGTGCCAAACTCCAAAAACATTTTTCAACTAAATACCTTATATATTGCGGAAGAAACTGCAAATGAATGCCAACTCCAAAAATATTTTTCAACTAAATATGGTAAAAAGAGCTTCATTCCATATAAATCCACTTTGCAAGAAATTTTATTCAAATAAATCCATTTTCTTCCCTTTTTATATTACAAGTCATTTATCCTCCATAAAATACCCTTGCTTAAAAAAAAACTAATCTTCCATTTCATCAATGTTGATTAAACTCAAACTTTCATTCTCTCTCCTGCACATGCTCTTCCATTTCTTCAATATTACGGATGCTATGCATAGTTCCAGTGTCATGGACGGAGGAGCAGACAACGTTCAATACCAATAAACCACTGGCCCGCCCTTCGTACATAGTTATGCCATAGTCGTAGCCTGCCGAACTTTCCGACAATGCAGACAGATTCAAGTTGATTTGTAGTTCCGACAGTGCATATAGCTTCTGGTCGGTTCTACGTTTTCCTCAACACAGACAACTTCGGATCGATTTTAAGATTCCGACTGTGTAGACAACTTCAGGTCGGTCCTACCTTTCCGACGGTGCCGACATCTTTGGATTAACTCTTTGACGACATTGCAGACTGCTTCAGGCCGGTTCCACGCTTTCGACAATGCAGACATATTTAGGTCGATTCTGCAGTTCCGATTATACAGATTCAGACAATTGATTGATATGGTTTACTCCGATGCGACAGGTTCATGTGGCTCCAGCGGTTCAGGCCGGTTCATCCAATATGGGCTAGGTCAGTTGACGTAGTCCAATCATCAGGTGACAAATCATTGATATCATTTGTACTTCATAATGCCACATGTCAAAATTGTTGGTGCCATCAAATTTCCCCCTCGTGTATTCCCTTATGGAGAAGCAAGCATAAATTCAAGTCATTGTGAAATATCAGAATGGGTGAATGGGTGCACCTCTTCAAATGGTGATGGATCCAAAGCAAATTAAAACTTATATCCTCAACTAATTCAATTAAGCTATTTCAAAATATTATTTTTTTCTCCAAAAAATTGATTCACCAGTAAATGGTTGACGAATGGTGTTAGGCACTGGTTCAATTGGCCACACAAAAGAGAATAAAAAACCGCAAATAACTTCCAATAATTTATTTATTGACTGCTTTATTTGGCCTTTTCCCCAAAAAATTTCTCCATTCCGCGGCTTGCGTTCAGATTCTGCGGCCATCGCCTTCTCCGAATTTTTCGTCCTCAATCAAATGGATATCTACTCCGAAACCTGATACACATATACATCATGACCCTTGGTTCAGTAGGATCCAGCGTCGTGGGTAACTAATTCCTCTTTTAGAGAAAAAGTTTCCGGTGTTTTTATTTTGTTCAATCTTGTTATTTCTGAAATTTTATATATTTCCGTTCTTCTAAAGGTAAATCTGCAAATGGATTCAAGTGTTGGATACTGACTAGGAGTTGTTCTTGTTAAATTGAATATCACAATTATGCGGTTCAGGTTTTAATTCAAAGTTTCATGCTTGAATTCGTGGTTTTCTATATTGATGAAAAATCAGTGGAGAAGTTGATAAAAATGAGATTAGTTTTATCTTTGGTATGAACTGATGAAAGACTTTGATTTGTAATTTTTTGGAATAATTTGATTATTTAGGGTGAATGGATTATTTCATATACCATAGCTCTGCTTGTTCTTTAGTTCAATTTGAGTGTTGGTGTTATATAATGCTAACTATATCCTTGTTTAAAGAATTCCTAATGCATGCGCCTGGTGTAATTTGAGCCATAACCTAAATCTTGAACTGGTCCACGGTCCACCATTGAGATTACTGATTGGCTCTCAAAAAGAAAAGTAGGCTTTCCTTTTGTATACATATCTAACGAATGTATTGTTATTCTAAGTTCAAATATGTATAGCTCTTGTTTATTTAATATCTGTTTGTTTTAGAAAGTCAAGTAAAAAAATTTGAAAATGGTGTTTAGTGGCATGCTTTTGAAGTTATTCCCGACTTTTGTTCGCTTGGTGGTTGGGTAACTCAAGTTTGAGTGAATATCATGCAACATGGACTTGACTTTCTATATGATATTCCTTTTTCTTTGAGTAAATGCAAATTGTTTTTATTTTTGTTGCTCTGGGGCTCTCAACACTTGGCATTAGTGTATAATGATCAATCAGAGATTGATTACCTATGGAAACTTTTAGCACCTCAAGATTTCTAGTTTTGTGCAGTCCCTCGAAATTTCAGATTGTTGGATGAACTTGAACGTGGAGAGAAGGGAATTGGAGATGGCACTGTAAGCTATGGAATGGATGATGGAGATGACATTTACATGCGATCCTGGACTGGTACTATTATAGGTCCTCATAATGTGAGCATACTATGATTATTTCATCTCACCTCATTGTTCAGTAATATACATACATACAGATACACACACACACACACTATACCATTCCTCTGTTCCGATGCATCAAGTGTTTACTATAGTCGTGAAATTCTTATTTAAGTAGTACAACTGAAACATGTTGGCTTTATCCTTCTTATTTTTGTCACTTGTACTCCATATATGTGCAGTTTTGCTTATCGAAGACTTGTCATATCAATGGAAATTACTTGAATGAATTTTTTTTCTTCAATTTCAGTCTGTACATGAAGGGCGAATTTACCAATTGAAGCTATTCTGTGACAAAGATTATCCCGAGAAGCCTCCCAGTGTTCGTTTCCATTCTCGGATCGACATGACTTGTGTAAACCATGGTAGTGGAGTGGTATGAACACAATTCTCCTTTGTCTATTTTCATATTATAAATTTTATCACGATTATGCAACTACGGCTGAGTGAGGATATTATAGGACCCATCTTATTTGTTTATGGTCTAGGTGGAACCCAAGAAATTTGGACTTCTAGCTAATTGGCAGCGAGAGTACACAATGGAAGACATACTGACACAGTTGAAAAAAGAGATGGCCGCTCCTCTCAATCGCAAGCTGATCCAGCCTCCTGAAGGGACATATTTTTAGTGTAATAGTGTACAAGCGTTTAGTCATTCGGCATTAAAATGTAAAAGGAAAAGTCCATGAAGGCTTTCTCCTATCAACTCTCTTGGATTCTCTTTTTCTGCTGCAACACCCTTTTCGCCCATGGGATTTCTTACTGTGAATTTAATGTATAATATCATTATATAAAGCTTTATGTTTGCTAGTTCTGTTGTTCAGTTTCTTTTCCTCTATTTTTTTTATGACGAGAGAACCCGAAGGAACCCGCTGCCGCTACATTGGGGTGCCCACTATATAAACCCCGGGTTGATGCAGTACCTGTAAACCACGCCAACCAGGTAAACCGCATTATGCAAGCCCAGTGCGACAGGTTCAGACCGAGAAAGTGTTGGCAGGGGGAATCATACTCATGATCTTACAGCCTCAAGCTCACACTGCTCCACCAACTCGGACACCTCCATGGGGCGTTTATTTTCCTCTATTCTTACATGGCATGATTTCTCTATTGGTTAAAGCTAGAGCTGTCAATTTGGGTTCTGCCCGTTGGGTTAGCCCAACCCGCCACACAAAATAGGTTGGTTGGGTTAACATTTTCCCAACCCATTTGAAAGTGGGTCAAAATGGTTAACCCGTTTGGTTATGGGTTGGGATGGGTCTGGCCAGGTTGGCCCGCGGGTTGGGCTTAGAAGTTAGACCTTGTATTTTATATGTAGATAATGAAGATAATGCAAGTATTAAAATAACTTTATCCGATAATGGATCAAATAATCTAGAGATTATTGCAAAAAATAAAGAGGGGGAAGATGATGAAGAAGAGGAAGATGAAACGGCATAATATTAATGGTTGATCAATTTTGAAAATTTTGTATTATTTAATTAGTTTTGTTAGATTTTATTAAATTATGTACTTTTAAGTTTTATATTAATGTTATTGATTGATTTGTTCAAATGTTACAGATAATATATGAATTATTAATAATTTTAATTCACTAAAACCTAATAAAATTTTCTATCTATTATCTTTTGATGGGTTGGCCCACCTAACCCACAACCCGCATCGGGCTGGGTTGGGTTTTTTAACCCAAATGGAGGTGGGCCTAAATGGGTACGGATTCTAATGGGTTGAGTCGGATTGACCCAAATTAACAATTCTAGTTATAGCTGTATTTTGTGGAAGTTGTCACAAATCCTTAATATTTTAGTCCCTATGTTATATCAAGAAAATATTTTTGGTCCCTAAACATATTTAAATAATGTTTTTGGTACCTAAACTTTTAAAAACGTTTCTAAATTAGACCGTACCTTTAATTTTATATTTAAAGTTAATGAATTGATTTAATTTTTCTTTTTCTTAAAAATTTACTCATCAAAGTATTAAATTAATTAAAATATTAAAGGACCAAAAAAAATATTTTTAACAAAATAACCCAATTTAAAAATTGTTAACAAAGTAGCCTGAGACGCCAACTCAGTTTTCATATAGAACGAGGTTGGGAGCATGTAGCCAACTAAACAGATAAAGGTGTTATATTGAATGATGTTGTTAACATTGTGATTCAACTGAGAACGAAAGCCCAGAGACTACAAGAATCATGCAATAAATTACACGAGAATGTTGAAGAACTCGAGGTGCGTGCTGGACTTTCGTTTTGATCTCCATCGGACAGTAATTTGCTGAAAGATTTTATACCCAAGTATTATTAATACATTCAAGTGAATTTTATGTTGTGGCTGGTGGAATGTCATTCAAAACTTGTAGGCTGAGGAAAATGAAATAAGAGGCAAGAATTTTCAGTGTTGATATAAACTCACTTGTAACTAATTGAAAGAATTGGCTCAGTTTCATTTCTTCCGTACGGTGTGGCTTGAATCATTTTAGCTCAATTCAAAGGTCATTGATTTTAAACATTATTCCGTACGGTGTTTGAAAATTTTGGCCATGCTATTGTACCATAGCTCTAAAATTAATTTTTAATCATATCATTGAATTAATTTGCCAGTTGTTTAGTTTCTGGTTTTGTTTTCCTATTTCAGAAGAGGGCCTTGCAAGCATGGATTTGAGGTTACAAGACTGAATATCTACACTACCGTATGACACTTGCTTTGATATTGTTAGCTTAATTTTATATTGCATGTGTTTCATATTACTGGTGACTAAATTATGCTCTGCTTCCGACCTCCTTATTAAAGAATGAAACAAACACTCCACGTGGAGTATCTGTTCTTTTTGCTGGTTGCTATGGAATTGACATTTGGGAATTAGCTTGTTTTCTTTCCTTTCTCCACATTGGAAACGAGATCTTAAACTTGTTAAACTCATCTTTCGATGTTGTTTATCACCTCGTACACCATTTATTCGATGCCTGAATGACAAACTGATTTATTTTGAATCTCATTCTGCACCGTCAATTTTAATAGGAGCATAAGCCCGCGAGCCCTTAAAATTCCTTCACTGTTATTTTAGTTGTGGCATTAATTTTAATTTAATAAGAGCAGAGGTGTTTGTTTCACAACCTTTTTCTGACCATTGAGTTAGGCACCTTAATCACCTCTTCTCGATTCTTGGCCTTGCAATGAACATCTATCAAGAAATTATATGTTATCACATCCGACTCACATGAGAGCTTCTTCATTTATGTTTTTGTTTGTGTATAATGCGTGCCCCTCAATTTCTATTGGCCTTTGGTGAATTCTTTGTTACAGGGGTCATGAATTGTTATTTCTTTGTTGTGATATGGTTTATAACTTCAATTTTTTTTACCCAGATGCAATTTTTAGCTGTTTTAATTCTTATATGCTGCATGATTGCTGTAAAGAAGCACAGGGTCCCCGATTCTTTGCGACTGCATTCACTACCCAAATATATATGATCTAAAGTCCTTGAACATTCCTTCTCAGAAGAGGCAAGCTTTTCTTCTCTAAAATCGATTTCTCTTGGGAGGTTTATCTTGGAAATCTTAATGATTTCACTTATAGATTTGATGTGGATTTGTAACAAATTTTTTTTGTTAGATTATACTTTGGTTGACCAAATACCCCGATCACTGCGCGGTGCCAAATTAACTAGTATATATATATATATATATATATATATAAGAAAAGAAAGAAAAAATTGCAATTTTCATCCTCGTGTCTTTGCTATTTTGGTCTCTATGTTGTCGAAATTGGGTTTTAGTCTCGAATCTTTCAAAATTTGGCCTCCAATTAGAATGCAACAAGCGCTTAATTCAATCCCTTTAGAAGGGAAAAAATACATCGCTATATAATCTTGATCTTGTAGTTTTTGGCTTCCTATTTCTGTGGTTTTGATCAATTGAGTGATAAAAGTGTCAGCAAACTTTGTTTAGACAAATTAATGTTGATTGGAATTGTTCATCCTCTCGGTGAAGTAGGGGATGTGATGAAAAGGACCAATTACAGAAATGTCCAACGTGACATGGTTACATGGCCTTTGCTGTTTAAGACAGTATAGCCAAGACAGCAATTTTTTGTCTCTACGTGGCTTTTATGGTGTATATCTAGTCTAGGGGCATAATGGACCCTCTCAGCCAACATCCACAATCTTATGATCCACACAAGAATATCGATGGCATGCATTCGAGCCAACCCATAAGTTGTTGGAACCATCTTCATCTTCAAAGTTGATACAAATATTAAGTGTAGTTCGTCCTATCCACCACAAAAGGCTTATACTTTCTTCAGATTATGATGCCATAAATTTAATACGCACATACACATACATATGTATGTGTGTTGTTTTTTTTTTAAAGCTCCATTATAATTTTTTTCTCAAACTTTTAATCAAGACAAATCTAAGGAGTAGAATAAGACAATTACATAACTTATTGTTTTCTTTATACTATCAATCAATCAATGTAATATCCGAAGCTACGGCTGGTTACTTCTTTTCTAACCCATGAGGTACTACCACATGTGGTGGATTAATGACCCATATTTATCAATATATTGGGTCCCATGTAAAAAAAAAGGACCTTGATAAATGTGGGTCATTGATCCAATATTAGGGCCCATCGAATAGTCAAGAATAATTCCCTATGAAGCTAACCAATGGCAAATCATGCAGTGTGTTGGCCTCTCGTACATTTAACCAGACTCGATAATTTAAATTAGATTGTCTAACCGACTGCACCAAAATAATAATTCATATGAAGGTTATATTATTAAATTGGCCCACTGCACATGTCGTCAAATCCCTCAACAAGTTCGTTCATTCTATTTGTTTGGGCAGACAATTTAGGTGAAGAATAAATAATTTCACATGATTTCCCCAAGAGAAAAAAAATAAAAATTTTTTGCCTGACTGAGAGTATGGATTATACAAGTCGGGTCCTTTAAATTGCTAGGTATTATTTATGTGCTAAATTTATGAGTAATGAAAATGAGCAACCCAAGAAAGAACAAAAATAAAAGAAGAAAATTAACTGAGAAGACGACTGACTCGATCATGGTGGAGAGAAATGATTAAAGAGGCCAATTATAAAAAGCTTTGTCGACACGACACGAAATACTGGAATTGTGATCTCCAGATGATCAACTCTACTGTAAAACTTTTAACACCAACTCTTTCTTTCCTTCCTAAGCTTTATAATAAATGCTAAACATTGGCAGCACGCGCATATCTGTTTGTTCTCATGCTGGAGGCTCTAGGTCCAGGTCCTGGCCAGTTCAATGGTTTGGTGTGGATACACACCAAATTTATTTACTTTCTTCTGATAAACTATTTATATCTATCAATGTTTGAATAGAGTTTGGTTTTTACTTCAATTAGCAAGAGTTATTCATTATTTGATAGAGATAAATATTGTTATATACAAATCCCACATTTTTCGCCTTAAAAATATGCGCTCTCTTCGATTTACTTTTATTCTTGAAGCATCATCAACAATTTGTCCATGAAGTTAGAGCGTGTGCAATAACGACTATGATGCACGGACACTCCTAAAAATTACTCGGTGTAGTGTCCGACACTTTTAAGACACCAATATTTCTCGGACACTCATCGGACACATGTTGGCTTGGCGTGTCCTTAATTTTTTTTTAAAAAAATAAAATCTGATACCCGTGTCATACACTCCCCTCAAAAGCGGACACATGTGTAGAACATGGATGTTGGGCGTATCCGACACAGAAATGACAGAGGTTAATTGTATAATTTTCTAAAAAAAAATTGGCTAAAATAAAATTTGTACGTTTTAGTTAAACTTTATGTTAATTGAAGTAGTATACATTTTGTGTTAGCACGGGTGATACTATGATGATGTCAGGACACACATTTATTTATATATTTCTTTGAATTTTGAAAGAATATTTTTGGTGTTATTTTTATTTGGACGTGTTTGTTAAAATTTATGTTAATTGAAATAATATGTATTTGGTGTTACTATGTTTATTCCAGTGACATGATTTATTTAATGCTTTTTGAATTTGTAAGAATATTTTTGTTGCTTTTACATGGTTTTACATTTTAAAAATGTGAATTTTAGTATTTTGTAATATAGTACATGTATATATACAAAAAAATAAAAATATACATACGTGTCTCAGCCATGCGTATCCTGAAATTTTTGAAAATCCATGTTGACGTGTCTGTGTCGTGTCAATGTCGACGTGTAGTGCCCTTGTATCATATGGTATTGTATAGGTATCGATAATATGCACTTTAACTCATTTGGTTTGTCGATATTTTACCCCATGTGGTATCACTGATAGCATTTTGTTGCACTGTGGTTCGTAAATAGGCAGTTTACCTCATGATTTTCAAAATATGCACCATACCCCATGTGGTTTGTAAAATATAACATACACGAATATGTGTTTTGCACATATTCACAAACTACGGTGGGTAAATTGCCACTTTTCACAAACCACATGGAAATAAATTACATATTTTCAGACAACAGTGGTAAACTGTTTATTTTAAAAATCACAGGAGGTTAAATTGTTTATTTTTGAACCTGTGTATAATTACATATTTAAAAAATCAAGGGTTCATTTCCAATGACATGTTTTATGATCGAGGTCATATTGAAATCACATTGACATTATTATTTCATTGTGATATACATATGAGCAAATTGCATTCTTCGGAGACCTAATTGTAATTATGTAAAATATTTGAATTATATTTATTTTTGATAAATTATACCTTTGATTTTATCGTGCTAAAATCTTCCGTTGAACCAACCACTGTCCAAGCTTTTAATGCATCGTACAATAAAACTGAAAAAATATATTACACCAATCCTTCTTCCCAACCACATTTCTTCCCCTAGCTGTCACAAAACTTCCAAGAAAACCAACAAAAACAAAATGAGAAAGAAAATGAAGCTGCCGTTTACGTTCAAAGCCAAAGAAAACGCCGCCGCTGCGACCTCCTCTCCTTGGCTATGTCCAACCTGTGTGAACGACCCTAGAACCATCTCTTTCCGTTCCATCACCAACGAAAACACATACAAGATTATGAACTCAACCTATCTCGAAGACCATGATAGAAGTGGCTTTGAATTTATCGACACCACGAATTCATTTTTCAGCGCCACCGCCTCTTTAAACTCGGAAATTTCCATCAATGATCAGCAAAATCCAAAAAACAATGATGCATCTGCAGATACTGCGGTGATTCACGGTTTGAAATCAAATAGGCTGTTCTTTGAACCTGGAGAGACGAGTTCCATCCTGGAAGAAGCAAAAACCCACGTCTTTCCACGTACAAAAAGTGTCAAAATCTTGGCTATGGATTCCAGGGACCCCTTCACAGATTTCAGGGTTTCAATGGAGGAAATGGTGGAAGCCCATGCGTTGAAAGATAATTGGGATTGTTTGGAGGAGCTCTTGGCTTGCTATCTGAGAGTAAATTGCAGAAGTAATCATGGGTATATCGTTGGAGCATTTGTGGATTTGATGCTTCATCTTCAAAATCTTGCTGTTTCTGCTAAAGTTTCTTCAAATTCCGCCATTGACAAACGCTGCTCATCTTCTTCAACTGCTACTCACTGTTCTTTTACTTCTCAGATGTCGGTTCCTTCTTCCACTTGTTCATCAGTCAGCCCATGTTTGTCTTCACTGGAAAATGAAGATTAGATTAACATCACAAGTAAAAAAAGGTTAAAATCATTAGGGTTATCAATCACATTAGAAAAAAAAAAAAAGCGGAGGGAAGCTAGATACTTTAAATATTCAGTTTTAGAAAATTAATGAAGTTAATTTTGTTGACCCTCCATTGATCTCCGTGTTTGCCATGGGAATTAACATTGCTTGTCGCCATACATGAAATATGATGATGAAGATGACAGTTGAATGTAAGCTGTTTGTTGTAGTTATTAGTATTTGTTGGTATTGGTGGCAACAAGTTTGGTTTCTTTTAATTATGATATCATATTTGTGTTGTATGAATTGATATACAGGCAATTATGAGATGGTCAATTTCAAACCCGTGTAAAGACGATTATTGTGTTCGATAGTCAGTGATCATAAAACATTGATAATTTTTTATGTATATATAAGATAGATATACATACCTACTTAATGAGATAAGACTCTATTAATTGATGATGAATTATTGAAATACTCAAATTCATATTAGCCGCCAATTTGATATTCGAAAATCCAAATAGAAAGAAAAAATAATAATAATTTATTATAATTGGAAGGGCACAAAATCTTATCTTTATTTATTTGTGTTTTTGGAAGGGCTTATAAGATTCTCGAGTCCTGAGCTAAGAGTTGGAGGAAAAAACAAGAAAATGAAATATTCTCAATGACACGGAAAAATGTTGCTAGGGATTAATCAATACTAGTCAGTGGTCCTTCTTCTTGTGATATTTTTTATTTTCAATCCTGAATTATTTTATTATAAATAATATTATAAATATGGATACTGATAACACATTGAGTAACGCGATACTTTTTGTTGTGTTGCCTGGTTTATTTTTAGTATAGAAATTAAATGAAAATTTCATTTCCAACAAAAAAATTTATATATAAGTACAACTTTTCGTAACATGTTTCAACTAAATCTAACAAACTATTTTCTTTTCAACTAAATATATCTTCTGAGAATCTTCTTTCAACTAAGTCCATTTCTCCAAATTCCATTGATTTTAAACTTGAATCATGAATCGCGCATGTATAATTTACTTTCATTAATACATGGCATACTACATAACAGTATAAGAATTGCATTTAATTGTGAAAAATCGTTAAGTTAGCATTTGGAATGAAGGATTTGATTTGAAAGAAATAATTAGAAATGTAATGATTTGAAAATTCATGACGAAATGACATGCATATTGTTGTCATTTCAAATCATCTCAAAATGAAAAGAAAAATGCATGCAAGAAATATGAGGAATTTGAAATGCTCATTTTAATTTTTTACCCAAACATATATTATGGATTTGAACGAGGAATTTGAAATTCATGTATTTCAAATCTTTCAATCTAAAAACAACATAAGGTCATCTAGGTTCATTTGATGATATTCTCAAGGGCAGTGCGCAGCCACAATATAAGCATCGATCTATTTGCACAGTATTTGATGACAATGGAAAATTATATAATTTGAGTTGAAAGCATTAGACAAATAATAAAGTGTGATTCATCATAATAAGTACCACCTTTTTTCTTAATGACTGTTTTATAAAAAACTAATTACTTTTTAACTCAGTTCAACTTCAAGAGCTCAATAATGTTAACTAGAAACATCGAGTATTTAATATATTTTGAATGAACAACAAATGTAATTTTTATTTAATAGAATTATATAGAAAACAAAGTTATTATACTAATAATAATAATAATAATAATCCTGTTGATGGAAAAGATTGGAGCAATGGGGCTGACTAGTGCCGATATCTAAGTGAGTAGTGATAGATTAAATGATTTGGTGTTGGTTTGATGGTTGATAAGAGTTCACAGATCAAAAGGTTTTGCAACTCGATGGAGGCCTCAATTTTGATGCTTTAAATCAAAACATTTCGATTCATTCGGAGGTATAAAAAAAAAAAAAAATGTTGGCCTCTTTTACACTTGGCATTTATATTTGTTCATGTATATAAAAGTTATAAACAAGCCTCTAGACAGTGGTTTTTAAAGTTTTCTTCATGTCTTCTACATCTTGGTTTCCAGCAGTTCAAGTCAGATTTATTTGTTCGTGGCTCTGGTTCTTCTTTCATTGCTTTACTCGTCTGTGTGGATTATATCATCATCACGAGTCCTTCTCGAAGCTACATTGATTCTCTCAAGAGAGTCATCCACAAACAGTTTAGACTCAAAGACTTGGGAAACTTCAAGTTTTTTCTTGGACTTGAAATTGCTCAGTCTACCTTGGGTCTTGTTCTATCTCAACGACACTATATTTTGCAACTTTTGGAGGATACATGCTACCTCTCTTGTAATTGTAAACCAGTCAACACACCGATGGATCCAAAGTCTCATCTTAGTGCTTAAAATGGTGTTATTTTGACTGATATTACACAATACCGAAATCCCATTTGGCTACTTTTATATCTTACTATATCTCGCCCAGACATTACATATGTTGTCCATCATCTCAGCCAATCTGTAGCCCAACCCAGAACTTCTCATCTTCAAGCTGTTCATTACATACTCTGATATCTCAAAGGAGTTCCTGACCAGCGCTTATTCTTTTCATCAACGTCTCGGTTATGTTTGAAGGCTTTCTCTGATGCTGATTGGGCCTCTTGTCCTGATTCCAGGAAGTCTACTACATGATATTGTATCTTTCTTGGTGATTCTCTCATCTCGTGGAAGGCTAAACAAACCACCATCTCCCATTCTTCCGTCGAGGCTGAGTATCGGGCTTTGGCCACCACCACCAGTGGGCTTGTCAGTATTTAACAGCTAGTGACTGACTTCTCTATCACACTCCCCGGACCTCCTTTACTCTTTTGTGACAATCAGGTCGCGATCCATAATGCTTCTAATCCTACTTTCATGAGCACACTAAACATATCGAAATTATAGCCACTTCATCCGTGACAAAGTGAGTGCTGGCTCTATTAAGCTCCTGCCTATTCCCACTAGACTTCAACTTGCAGATGTTTTCATCAAGCCCCTTCCTGCCAGTTTGCTTCATCCATTATTGTCCAAGATGGTCGTTAAAGACATTTGCCGTGCACTTTGAGGAGGAGTTTTACACTTCACATTTATATTTTCAGTTAGTTAGTAAGTTAGTTAAAGTTAGTGGGGTACAGCTATCCATTTTTATTTCTTTTATTTCTTCACGTAAATAATTGCCTCGAAATTAGCATCATGACAAATCAGTTGAAAAATGGCTTAAATTTGATGCTATAAATGGGGATGGTGGTTTACTTGTGGTATACATTAGTTTTCTTCTTTTTTTTAAAACATTTTTTAATCGGTATACTTAGTTTGGGCATGGCATATATGAAGGACATAATATATCCATAATAGACAAGCACGATCACTTTATAAGACAAGACCATGTAGCTACTGGTAAATGTGACATTACAGTTTTATAATACATGTAGGATTGTATAATAACAATAAAACTCAATTTTTTTAAACTATATAATAGCAAAAGCGTCGATCGTGATCATAGTATGGACAATTATTGCTTCCCAACAATAATATATATTTTTATTTATATTTCTTATATGTTGAGAGTTGTCCCACATTGAGAATTTACAAGCTATGTTAGATCTTTATAAAATATATATGTTATTCCACTTATTACCAATAACTTTGAATTGGAACCCTATGTATTCATAACATGGTATCAAAACAGGCTTTTCATATGATTGACTATTCCGCCTACATGCTCACCGTCACCCGTATTATCAATCCACTTATTTGACATATAATGTCATACATGATAGAGCGTATTGAAAGTTGACTCACACGATCAAATCATATTTCCCCTTTTGTGTCTTCACCTCAACCAAATTTCATGCTTTTTAATATAATTGGCTAACACAAGTCTAGTCCAAGTTAGCGACCGAATCAAGAAGGGAGAAAATAGAATTTGAAAGCATTTAGTGTTCATTGGACAGAAGATCATTATGCTTAGATCGTGTCTTGTCATATAGCAACACATATACATACAGATAGGCTGGAAGCAAATTAAAATTTTGGCTTAGCCCCATCATAACTTCCTATGTTGCCTAAATCTATCGTTATATCTAGGCTTTTGTTTATCAATGTTTTAGCTAATCATCAATTTGTACAAGAGAGCCATAAAAGTCTCTGAAAGCGTGCACGTAAAGTATCCGCTAAATTAATGCTTAAGCTTGAGCTTGGCTATCCTCTGTCAACAAAGAGAACGTAACTGTTTCGCCTTTAATACATATATTTTTTAAAGGGATTATTTTTAAAAAATAATATTTATTTTACCATATTTTTCAAAGCGTTTTTTATTTCTTATCATAGTTTGACCTTGATAGTTTTTTTTATATGTTTGATCCCAATTTGTTTTTGGATACTATACAAGAATTTTTGACATATCTTGACTATGTGGGTTCACGTCAAGAGTGGTGAGGCCCAAGCTAAGAGTCACCCATCCTCGTTAGGTTATGGTATCTGTCAAACTCTCTTTCTCACCGTGGGTCGAGCGATCCGATTACAGGGAATCTTCAATCTTGGCATTTCAGACTTTTTTGCACAAGAGTAACAATTATTCATTGATCCCGGGGACTCAATATAAAATGAACAAAGGATCAACGACGATCTTATCTTAAAAGATAAGGATGGGTATGAGGAGTTAAGCCAAAACTAAACTAAAGAAAGATCACATATTATCATGAATATCCTTCAGCCGTTATCGCATCATCTTCCTATTTATAAGCCACATCTTATTTCAAATTTCCAATTTCTCATAGAATCTCCGGAGCTATCCTAGCCACTATTGTTTTCTTTGTCAGGTTGCAAAAACACTTTTTTAAAAAGTCAGAAATAAAAGATAATTTTTGACCATTTTTTTTTCAAACTATCACCATATTTTAAACAAGCGGAGTATTAAAAAGAATCACTTCAAAATATTTAATTAGGGATACATGTATACTTTGTCTAAGAATACGATGTAGGATACTACGAACAAACACTAAATAAATATTTTACTAGTAATAATTCTAAGAATGCAACTAATAAATCTATTTATTAAATTCCGTATTTCCTGTCCAATGGTGAGTTATTATTTTATTAATGAGACTGTAAAAAATAATACTCCGACTGCAGAATGAGCAATTTCTTTTCTTATGAAATGATCACTAATTTAATGAACAGACACTCTTGTAAGAACTTTTATTAAAGCACACCTACACCTCACGTCGCTAAAATCAATTTCAACACCAATTCACTTTCAAAATGCTCCCATAAATGTGTTTTAAAAGTAGGTGGCGGATTACCCCGTGATTTTGAAAATAAACAAATTACATCATGTGGTTTGAAATAGACATTTACCTCATTGTGGTTTTGAAAATAGAAAGATTACCCTCATGTGGTTTGAAAATAGACATTTTACACGCCTGTGGTTTTAAATATATATATATATATATATATATTACCCCATTGTGATTTGTGAATAGATGCAAAATATCCCCCGTTGATGCGATTTTGCCTTATTAAATTGCATTAAAATTTAAAGCAACCACTACATTTTTAATCATCATTGCCACGACCATTTGGTCTAGTGGTACAATCTCTTTTAATTTGGAAGAAGGACATGAGTTCTAAATTTATTATTGTAAAAAAAACATACAAACCTCCCGTAAAGATTTTGTTTCAAGTTAAATCATTACCGATTCTTAGCACAATTTTACACGTACTTAGATGTGTTAAGAGCTTTTTTTGCCCGTAAAAGCTTTCATTAAACTGGAGAAATATTAATAATCTTCAAAAGGGAGTAAAATAATAATAATAGATACACAGACCAAAGTAAGTCTAATTTCTAAATAATTAAACGCTTTTCATCAAGCATACATGAGAATATTTTATTAATATTTAAAAGATAATGGGCATCACGTGACTTCCACATCCCACGCAAGTTTGGAGACGAAGAGGCATTCGGCTTAACAGAGTAAACCCCATTCCAGATCTCTGTAAAAGCTTTAGCAATTAACCCGTGATAGTACGGGGAATTAAGCTGCAAGAAGCAATTCAAAAGCTGTTTCAAATCATCTTTTACATTGTAGAAGATTCTATGGATCTCACCATAACAAACTCCAACAACCAGTCAAATAATCTAGAAGATATTCAGGAGGAAGGATAAGGAACATTATCCGATCCTATCATTAGCTAGCATTTGAATTTTTGTAAATTCTTGTTATTAGCAGATTTGATCTTATAAATCACGTTGTATTTATTCTTTAAATAGGCCAATGATGTACAAAAAGATTATTGAATCGAATTCAATATGCTTCAAGCAATACAATTGTATATTGCGTATTCTGCTAGCTTTCATTTGTTCTACATGGTATCGGTTTAAGCCTTTTTAGACTAGCGTCTCATCATGTCTTCTTCTCCTTCCTCTTCTCAAAGTCTAGCCAATATTCATTCCTCCGTGCCTGCAATCACTTCACTCTCCACTATTGTTTCAATCAAACTAACAAATACGAATTATCCACTTTGGCTTGCACAACTTTTGCATTATTTCCATGGTCAGGATCTCTATCAGTTTCTTGATGGTACTCATACCATTCCACCACCAATCGTTGCTGTTACAAACACAGATACAACAGAGGTAAATCAGATTCTCAATCCTGCCCATTCTCAATGGCTACGCCAAGATAGTCTCATACTTAGCACCCTCATGTCTTCCATGACTGAGGGAGTGTTGGCCCAGATTGTCTCCCATACCACATCTCATGAAGTTTGGCGTGCACTTGAAACCAATTTCTCCTCTCAATCTCGTGCTCGCACCATTCAAATACGGACGCAACTCGCCAATGCCAAGAAAGGCAGTCAATCTGCTCATGATTATTTCCTCTTGATCAAACAGTTGGCCGATGACCTTGCTATGGCTGGGCAAGCACTCACTTGTGATGATATCATTTCTTACGTCCTTGCGGCTTAGGACATGATTATGTAGTTTTGTATCATCGGTCTATGCTCGCCATGATCCTATCACACTTGAAGAAGTCTACTCGCTTCTCATCATCACTGAATCTCGTCTCACTCGTCATCATATGTTCACTCCTGCTCCGTTACCTGAGGCAAACTTTTCTCAGAAACGACAATACAATAATAGGGGTCGTGGTGGCTATCGCGGCAGAGGTCGTCATACCAACTCCCGGTGCTGGTTTCATTAAGTCAAACTTTTAACTCATTATTTGTGGAATTTTCTTCATGGAATGTTCAAAGTAATTGTTACGATAAAAACAACAAGCTAATTTTTTTATGCCACGATACATACAAGCCAGTGATTCCATTTAGGAAAAAATAAATAAATTTTAAAGTAATTGACGCAATATTCGAGAGTTAATGGCCATTTCCACACGTTGTTTTGAAAATATACAGATTACCGCACTGTGATTTAAAATAGACATTTTACCCCATTGTGGTTTTGAAAATAGGCATGTGGTTTGAACATGATCATTTTACCCCCATGTTGTTTTGAATATATGCATTTTACGCTCTTGTGGTTTGCAAAAAATGGCATCCACGGAAGGGGTATTTTGCATCTATTCATAAACCATAATGAGGTAAAATATATATATTCAAAACTGCAGACGACGAAATGCCTATTTTCAAACCACACGAAGGTAATCTACATATTTTCAAAACCATAATGGGATAAAATATTTATTTTTAAACCATATGAAAATAATGTGCCTATTTTCAAAATCATAGTGGTAAACTGGTAATTCACCACTAGCTCCAATATTCGATGTATGAAAAGCCATTAGAGAATGCAGAAAGCTCCTGCAAGTTGCCGGTTGATTGAGCCCATTAAAAAAAAGGATAGATAATTAAACTTTAATATTAATTAACAAGAGGAAATTACAAGAATGTACCACTTTTTAAAACATCTTTCAACTAAATCACCCAAAAAATTATTCTTTCAACTAAATACATCTTTTAAAAAATTTATTTCAAATAAGTCCAATTTATCAAACCCTAATATAATTAGTCCATTAAGATGATTAAAATACCCTTGCTCTACACCTTCATCCCCAAGCATTTGCCTACTTTCCACCATCGCGTTGCCCTCTGAAGCTTCTGATTTGTTTCTGATTTTTGTTCCGCAATTCTGCAAAGGATTCTTCGAACAAATTGAGATAATTTCATTTGGAATCACTTTATTAGGTTGTGTTGTGTGATTGTATTTACAATTTATGTTGTGATTGTTATTGATTCCTTGTTCCCTCTCAGTGAATTGTTTCTAATGCTCTGGGTGTTTGCTTGAATTCTGTTTTAGCGACTAACTTCTGATCGAATTTCAGTTGTTCTAGCCTCGCGTTCTTCGATCGTGATTTTCTAAAATCATTGAATTATTTTTCGTTGAATTTTGGATTAATTTTCTTAAGTTGAACGCTCAATTTTGGGGCAGAAAACGTGAATCTAAAAAAATTGAGGAAATTATTCATTTATCCTCATTCTCGTTGTTTTGAATTTCTTTCCAATTCGTGCATTCGGTTTGCATTCCTTGCTTATATTGTTGAATCGATCATTTGATACAAGAACGATTTGGTGGTACAATCGCTTTATTTGATTTTGATTATTTAATTTTTACATGCACCGACTGAATCTGTCGGTGCATGTAATTTCATGCACCAATCGAGTCTATCGGTGCATGTAAATTACATGCATCGATAGTCTCATATGCATGCATTGAGGTAGTTTTTTTTCCTGCGGTGGACTTGTTACCATCTGTGTCTATCGGTGCATGTGATTTGCATGCACCGATAGAAACATATGAGATAGTTTAATATGCATAATCTATCGGTGCATGTGATTTACATGCACCGGTAGAGATAACACCGGTAGAGTCTATCGATGTATCTAAATCACATGCACCGATAGACTCAAATGCCTGCGTTGATGTTGTTTTTTTTTTCCTGCGGTGGACTTGTATCATCTGTGTCTATCGATGCATGTGATTTACATGCACCGATAGAAACATATGAGACAGTTTAATATGCATAATCTATTGGTGCATATTACTCATGCGATGCATGTAAAATTGAGTAATGAGATGCATGTAAAATTACTAATGCGGTGCATGTAAAATTACTCATGTGGTGCATGTAAAATTACTCATGCGTTGCATGTAAAATTGAGCGGTGCATGTTAAAATCAACTAATGCGGTGCATGTTAAAATCGACGGTGCATGTAAAATTACTAGTATCGTTCATGTAAAATTGAGCGGTGCATGTAAAAATTGACTCATGCGGTGCATGTAAAATTACTCACTCGGTGCATGTGAAAATGAGTCATGCGGTGCATGTAAAATTACTCACTCGGTGCATGTGAAAATGAGTCATGCTGTGCATGTAAATTATTCTTGCGGTGCATGTGGGGTTAGTTTGGTCATTGTATTCAAAAATGGACTTAGTTGAAAGAACTTTTTATTGGGTGACTGGGCCGAAAAACCTTTTACCTAATGATATCGGCCCGAAATTTTCCCAATTAACAAAGGGTCTTTGTCTAGGAACAGACTCGCAAAGCCAGCTGAGAATAAGCTCTATCTAATAGAGAGAGGAGACGTGGAAAAGAGAAGGATTTGCATGGACTTCTGACTTAATAATAAAATTCATATATAAAAATTCATAAAAAAAGGAAAATTTAAATTGCTGATGTCAGATTTAACACTACAGCCCCAAAAAATATAAAAGAAATAAGAAATAATACCTAAACTTAAAAAACTCATTTGAACGTAACGAATTATAGATAGATACCACCTCTATTTTTCCTATTCCCTTGTTCACGTCAAAAGGAAATTGTTTATAGCTCCTTTCTATAATATCAGTTCGGTGCAAGGGAATAATATAATGTCATTACAGGGTTAAAATATGTAAATTCATAAACATAATTAAAATGTTAAACAAATGAGCATGAAGTCGAAGAAATTAAGTAATTGAGATAAAAAAAAAACGAAGAAGGATGTGCTCAGGCAGACATTCCATTAAAGATAGATCGAAGAAAAGGGTCTTCAAGGCTTGAAGTTCTTGTCCTACAAGTGGCTCTTGTGATCATATTATGATATCTAAAGCTGAGATATAGGCAAACCTCGTTTACACTAATGGAGATACTGCTCTCGAATCATCTGTGGCAATTGCTAGCTAAAGATGACAAGTATTAAACATGATAAGCTAGACCTCTCACTCACCGCAACCGTAAATGCTATTGATTCTAGGAGGACCATAACGAGGAGGACGACGACCGACCCACTCATGAATCGATCGAGTGAAATGATCAATAAGTCATGTTATATATAAAAGGACAACTTAGAATTGAGCTGTGGCCAAGCAGATAGTCCAGTTGTACAATAATTTGCTTATTGTTTATATTCCATTTTTCTTAAACTCGACTTGTTTAAAGTATCATACAAATATGGACACCAATTTTTTGGTTGACCGTGTATTTTATCTAAGTAAAATCAAAATTTCCGACAAATATTCCCAACCGATCAAGATGGATATGCACAAATCAGATGCTGCGGTATGCATGAAGAATTCCTCCAAGCCCTAGCATGCAATCGAAGCATTTCTCTTGCTCTCTCCTTTATCATACTCCCACAATCCACTTGAAGAACTAAACAAAATTTCGCCACCGCACCAATCTGCAACATTTCCTGCAAAACTCCAGGCGTAGCCGATAACTTTGAAATCGAATGCAAAATCCTCACTCCCCGCTCGCTTGCCACCTGAGAGATCCGAAGTATTTTCTTTGAAACAGTGGCTATTCCAGCGCCGTGATTCAGCAGCTCGGCTCTTCCCTCCGCGCACTGGCACAGTATATCCAGCACCACTAGCATCATTTCACTAGCCCTTTTATCCGATGAATTGAGTAGAAGATCGATTAATAAAGGAACAGAACCTGCTTCCACTGCTTTGATCCTGTTCCTCCCCCATGGACAGACGTTGATCAGCACTTCGAGCGTGGATTTCCTGGCCTTTTTCGATAACTCGTCATTCAAAATCTGTGCACATTGGACAAAGAATTCAGAACTTAGGTTGATGATGATTAGAGCTGGATCCGCTACTTCAAGAATTGAATGTAGTAACACGACAGCATAAACCCGCGATTCGTAGCTCCCGAATTGCATCATATTGGTTAAGGATTTGACCAATTCTGGGTTGCTGACTGATTCCAACCATGATTCTGAAAGATGGAGACTGTAAAGAATGCTTAAAGCCTCCTCACATATCAATTTTGATTCCGGTTTATCTTCAGATACGTTATCAGCACGATATGCTTCCAGGGTTTTATTTACAATCAATGATGCCAGGAAATCGGCGGTTCCGACTGCTTCCATGCATCTTTTATTGGTCTGATTCTGTGAAGCGATGGATTTAAGTCTTTGTAAGCAATTCATCTGCATTTGTGGAGACACGGCATCGTTGAGTAGCTTCAGAACCTGAGACTTACTGACTGGAGATCTCGGTGTGGGGAGCCTTTCGAAGCCATGCGAGGCGTGAAGGGTGCACCAGGATTGGATCAGGCGCCTGACGGTGATGTTTGGTGTCAATTCCGAGTCGGGAAGTAGCTGTTTCGTGACCGGACATTTGTTGTTCTTGTGAGTGAATATCCATTTTTCTATGTTATCCCTGTCAAATGTTATGCCAGTAGAGATCGTCACCGGATCTTTCATCATTTCTAGACTAATGGGACAGAGAAAGTATGGAGGAATTTCAATTTCGGCCATTGATTTGTTCTGAGAATGTATCAAGAATTATTGAACTAAAGTTGAAGGCGAATATGGAATCTTGTAATTGTAGATTTGCTTTTGTTTTGAAAATTCAGGGATTGGAGAATCGGTTTTATATGTGGGAGAGAAGGGAATTGGGAAGTCAAAAATTTCAAAAGTCAACACACGCAAACAATTGTGTGTAATTTATGTGCTTGGTGTGTGTTGGAGAGAGGGTGGGAATTAAGTTTTATTTAATTTTTAATATTTCTGGGTTTTGGACTTTGACTTTTCTAAGTTGTTATGTGTAAAAAAAAAGGTTGGATATATGCATTTTGTGTGGGGGGTGAGTGTTGAATAGGTTGAATACCACCGACACTTTGACTTTCTATTAGAACGTGATAGATCTTTTAATAAACAATATTATATAATAAGAAAGGTCAAAGGGGGCTTGTAAATCCCTAAAGTTTTTTATGTTTACGATTCAGTCTCTATTAGTATTTTGAAAACTCTGCATACTCTGGTTTATTTTTTTGTTTGGTTTCACTCCCTAATTCATGTCTCTCTTCCACTTTTTCTCTTTCTTCCTCCTATCATTTTATGTTTGTCTTTCCTCCATTTAACACAATTTCTTCCATATTTTCTCATAATAATTTTATTTACAAACCAAATACCATATTTGGGTTCAAATCTCCAACCCTCACATTCAGTCAATTGGAGATGCTTTCATGTCTTGCAATTCGAAAAAGCTGCACATTCGAACCTCCAAACTTTATGTCTTCAATCAAGCCACAATAACAAAATTAAGCATTCGGGTTCAAATCTCCAAGGCGCATTCATGCTCTACTGCAGGAACCAAAGAATGAGAACTGGAGGCAGAAAATTCAAGAATGAACAAAGGACATAGCTTCCTTGCCGTTGGATCGCTGTGTGCAGAAGAAATTTGTGTGACCACGCGAATGCAGTTATGGAATTGAATCTGCTTTTTTAGAAGATATGCACAGATATCTTACCAATTTCGAAGGACTTTTAATGGGCCGAGATATCAATAGACGATAGAGATGAGATTGAGGAATTCACGTAACACTGAGGAGAATATAAAAAGCAATTACTTTTTGCGTTGATTTAAGTACATATCAGGCAACAAGCAAGTATTAGCACTTTTGCTAGTTGACAACAAATCAAGCACTCATTGACAATAAATTAGGTACTCATTCACTCCAAAGTAAACACATATTCATGTCAGTCCAGATAATAAATAGTTGTACAAGTATTGAAATATTAACAAATTATTAAGAAGCGCGTTTTCAAATAAGGTAAAAGACAAATAATGTAATTGTAAAGTACTTGGTTCGTATTTAAAATATACTAATTTTACATTTCAAAGATACTCAATTTGTGTTCAAAGGTACACGTTGGGTGCGTTGAAAAGAAATTGTCTCAATTGGAGCCAAACAATGAACGATAATTTCAAAGTACTTGGTTCGTAGTCAAAATGTACCTATTCTACATTTAAAAGATACTAAGTCTGTGTTCAAAAAGTGCTCATTTTGTGTGTTGAAAAGCAATTGTCTCAATTGGGATACTATATGCTCTAGATAACATATTTTGTGGTACTATATACACACAAAATAACATTAAGCTAAATAACATAATTTGTGGTACTAGGTAGCATAATTCATGGTACTAAATAAAATAATTTGTGGTATCTAATAAACTAATTTGTGGTACTAAGTAACATAATTCACGGTAAAAAAACGTCATTTGTGGTACTATATAACATAATGTGTGGTACTAAGTACAATAATTCATGGTACTAAATAATATAATTTGTGGTGTTGTATAACATAATTGGTGGTACTAAGTAACATAATTCATTTGATAGCATATTGTCACGCTCCAAATATCGTGACACGGAGACATGCGCGGGATGCTTGCTGATTAGTTATAATGTGGGATTGCGGGACAGCTCATAGAGTCGAGTACGTGTCTTAGATGTTCGTCTGCCCTGAGTTAGGCATGCCAACCCAATTGAGCTTGGGAAGCTTGTCACTGGGCTTGGACGTGACTAGGACGGAAGAGCGAGCATTCTAGACACTAGACTGGTTGGGAGTTGTTGCTGCTTCCCTGATGAGCCTATGGGAGGGCGAAACCAGTATGCATAGGAGATGAAATATGGCTTAACCTCGGAGTTATGGGAATCTGGGTCGCCGCACGGGTTGTCGTCTGTGCTAAAACTCTAAGCCTGTAACAAAATGGTATCAGAGCCAGATCGTGTGCACACTGCATTGGTTGCCAAGCGCTCTCTCATTGCACTGGCGGGTCCAAGAGGAATGGACGAGCAAGTGGGTTGCTCGCAGCCAAAGGTTGGAATGCACAATTGAAGATGCCAAAAAAGGATGTCAACATATACATTAGTACAATAATAATGGTTGCCGATTGAAGTTACGAAGCGTCAAGGCACACTCGATAACCAATAATGTTGGACCAAGCATCTAATTTAACTTTTTCAATGTAATTACCATTTTTTGCTAAGAAATGATGTCAACATCCCTTGATTGGCCCAATTGAGACCACCATGCTTTTAAACACACCAAATGAGTACATTTTCAACATAAAACGAGTATATGTCAAATGTAAAATAGGTACATTTTGCATACAATCCAAGTACATTTGTCTTAACATTCATTGTTTGACACCAAGTGTTTTTAAACAAATCAAACGAGTACCTTTCAAATATAAAACGAGTACGTTTATAACATAAAATATGTACATTTTGTATGTAAACCAAGTACTATGAAAATTTGATCCATTGTTTGGCAACAAATAAGACCTGCTTCTCGTAACACACATCGAGTACATTTCTATTTATAACATAACATAGGTACATTTTGTATGTAAACCAAGTAATATAAAATTTGCATCCCTTGTTTGGCAACAATTGATACCTGCTTCTCGTAACACACAATGAGTATTTTTCAAACATAAGACGAGTATACTTATAGCATAACATATGTACATTTTGAATACGAACCAATTACTTTCCAATTATCATCCATGTTTGGCCCCAATTGAGACAAATGATTTTTAGCTCCCAAAACGAGTACCTTTGGAGCAACAATCAAGTGTATGTTAAATATAACATAATTACATTTTAAATAAGAAACAAATAGTTTTCAATCCATGTTTGGCCCTAATTGAGAAATCTTTTTCAACACACAAAACTAGTATTTTTGGTACACGGACCGTGTATATGTTAAATATAAATAAGTATATTCTAAATACAAAGCAAGTACTTTCCAATTATCATCCATGTTTAACCACAATTGAGACAAACGCTTTTCAACTCACAAACGAGTGCTTTTGGAGCAACAACCAAGTATATGTTAAATAAAATATAAGTATATTATAAATAGGAAACAAGTACTTTCCAATCCATATTTGGCCATAAATGAGACAAACATTTTTTCACCACACAAAACTAGTACGTTTAATACGTGAAACAATTATATGTTAAACATAGAATGAATACATTCTAAATACAAGGCAAGCACTTTCCAATTATTTGAGACAAATGCTTTTTAACTCACAAAACGAGTACACTTGAAGCAACAACCACATATATGTTAAATATAACATAAGTAAATTCTAAATACGAAACAAGTACTTTCAATCCATGTTCGCCCTAATTGAGACAAATATTTTTCAACACAAAACTAGTACTTTTGATACACAAACCGAGTATATGTTAGCAACAACCGAATATATGTTAAATATAACATAAGTAGTACTTTGCAACTGAGACAACAAACAAAACTAATCTTTTTGAACAAAATTGAGTATATCTTAAATACTACAAAAGTACATTTTAAATATTAAACAAGTATTTTGCATCTATCATCCTTGCTTGGCCTCAACAGAGACTGCTAGTACTACTTCTCAACGCATACAACAAGTACTTTTGTAACATAAAGTGGATATATTTTAAACACAACATACGTACATGTTAAATGAACTAAGTAATTTCCAATTATCAGACACTTTATAGCATTTTATGATAAACTTTATGTACATTCATATAAAATTCCAGTAAAAACTCATCAAGCATAAACAATCATGTCAATTTTTCATAGAAATCCATTCACAGTAAAAAAATCATACTATAATTTGTATTAGTATGAGTAATACAAAAAACAATCACCACTCCACTATGAAATTAATACAAAAACCCTTGAATTAGAAAATGCGATGAAATAAAAATATTAAAGCATTACAAAAAGATGTCCAAAATCTGAGACATTACAAAGATTGCCCATAATTGAGATATTACTATAGAATGTACATAAAGCATTACAAAAGATTGTATCTGCACTAAAAGAATTGTCCATATTTGAGGCATTACCAAAGACAAAATCGTGACTTGAAAAATGCAGCCTTCAACGATCGACTGATCAAATGAGGAGCAAAACAATCGACAGAATGAGATTTAGAGGAATTTGGAGAGGAAGCAGATAATAAAAAAGAGATAAATTGAGTTTTTAAGGGCAAAATTGAGATTTCACATAATATTTGAGTAATAAGAATTGTTTTTGGAAATAGGGAGTGAGAACTAAATAATTCTTGATGAAAAATAAAATATCCCATTTTGGGATTTTTTTCCCAATTAACCTAAGGTCAAATGGCATTAGTCCACATCCTTCCCCGATAAATGTTATGAGCTTTAATTCTTGTAAAAAGTCCAAAAAAAAAAAGTTTAAAGAGGCCAAAGCAAAATCTTGGCAAAACAAACTATTATGTATCATAGTTGTGGATGCAAGAAATTTGATGAGGAACAAAAAATATTAACATAAAAATAAAGGATAAATAAAATTTAGGGGTGCAAAATATAATTTCGAAGGGTAAAATGCGATTTTTGGAAGATAAATATATATTTTTAAGAAAAATTTATTTTTAGGTAATAGATTTTTTTTCAAGGGAGTTATTTGCCAAAGTGTGGATCCTCCCTTTTATGCATGGATAGGACTGATCCATGTAGCCGATCTTGCTTAATGAAATAAAGATTAATTGATTGATTTTATTATAATTATATTCGCGAATGTCTCTCATCGTTATGCTTAATTTTATGATAATTCCGACAGCTACCGACGAGTGGTTATAAATTATAGGGTAAAAAGCAAGCTATTCATGCGTTAGTTATAGTAAATAGACACGAAACCAATCTGTGTTAATAAAATAGGCAAAAAAACCCCTAAGTTTTCTTAAATTGGGCATGAAACATCCATGTGTTATAGTAAATATATATGAAACTCCCATATGTAAACAAAATATGCAAAAAAAAAAAATTATCCTTATGTTTTCTTAAATTTAGCATAAAACTCTCATGTGTTATAAAAAAAGGCAAAACACCCCCCCTTTTTTTGAAATCTTGCACGAAAACCCCGCGTAGTAAACAAAGGCAAAAAAAACCTTTATATTTTCGTAAATTATGCAAAAAAATCTTATGTTTTATTAAACTCGACATGAAACCCCGCGTGTTATTAAAAAAAGCAAAAAAGAACCCTTTTTTAACATTGCACGACCCACCGCGTTAAACGAAATAGGCAAAAAAACCTTGTATTTCTTAAACTCGACATTAAACCCCCTTATGTTATAAAAAAACAAAAGAACCTCTTTTTTTCTGAAACCTTGGAATAAACCCCACTTGTTGAACAAATAGGCAAACAAAACTCCTCAATTTTCTTAAATCCTGAACAGAACCCCAATGATTTTACAAATAAATAAATTTTATTTAATCTCGTTAAAACTTTATGCAAGTTTTCTGAAAATAGATTTGTAAACCTTCATATTTCACAATATATATTATTGTGAAAACTTATTTTATGATTTTTTTGAAATTATGCATATTTCTTATATGTACAATTGTTGACCTTATAATTATTCACTTTAAAATTCTGAATATTTTTTATTTTAAAAAGAATGAATCATTGTAAAAAAAGAAAATAATATAGATGCAGAAAAATTTGAGAGCGTATTAGAAAATCGTGAGGGTTTTGTGCATGATTTAAGAAAATAGAAGTGTTTTTTGCCATTGTTTAACATATGGGGTTTCGTGCAAGGTTTGAAGAAAAGGGGGTTTGCCTTTTTTTATAACACATGGGAGCTTCATGATGAATTTAAAAAAATAGGATTTTTTTGACTATTTTGTTAACACATGAGAGTTTTATGCATATTTTCTATAGCATATAGGGATTTCATGTTGAGTTCAACAAAACATATGATATTTTTTCCTATTTTGTTAACAAATGGAAGTTTCGCGCATATTTACTATAACACCGGGATTAATTTGCTTTTTACCCTAAAATATAATTGCATAATGGGATAAACTATTATATTATATTTTATTAACAATGCATAAGGTTAACGTATAAAACAAAATCGTAATTGGCAGCTGAAACTTCACTGCATAGGCCCTTCTGGTCAACCCTAATTGCCTTGTGGCTCGAAGCACACGGAATTTGTAATAAAACCCTAAATCCTAACTTAATTTTCAATCACTTATATTTCTTTGCTTTTTATCTCATAGCCTTAGTCAACATTTGGGTCGTAATTAAAGTCAATTGATCAAGATTCAAGATCAGACACTATTTAAATGTAAGAAATTAATATAAAATCATTAATTCACCTCCACTTTGACAAAATCTTCTTCCAAGTGGCCAGGGACATTCATTAGTAATTAATTCCTCTGGTCCGAAGTCCCATTTGAATTATTGCTAGCGTTGATTTCATTTACGTGCGTAAGTGCTCACATATTTGCGCTGACATCAAATTCTCCTATTTCGTTAGAGATTTTATTGCTCCAAATGTTATATGAACAACACATATTTTTCAAAATATGACCAATTTATTTCCATATTCTTAAAAAATGAATCCGGAGCTGAATAAACCAACCTAAAATCTTTTTAATTCCAATTTTTGCTAACTTAGATTTTCAATTCCAGAATATATAAATTGTGATTATTGACAACTCATATAAAATCTGAATATTGATTAGGTATTGGCTACCCCATGGGATAGTGTGGGTAGATCCATCCCCTCATTGAGAATATTGCCAACCAACATCATCGGGAATATTCTCAATAAAAGGATGTACTACCATATTGGGTAGCCAAGAACATTTCATTAATATTTCAGTTGTGTTGTTAAAAAAATTGGGCTTCCATCAAAATGTAGGCACCTTAGAAAATTTTGGGGTACTTACGGGTCGGTACCACACGTTGAACAATAATTCGGCCTAGTCATCAGAAAAAATAAGCAATCATTCAGTCCAAAACAGTGTTAAAAGACGAAAATGGGCACCTTTAAATGTCGCATGTGATTTTGGAGGGAATCATTGAACCCTGGTTATTTCTCATAAAAATCAACAATTCAAATTCCTTTTCTCCCTCTCCAAATTCAGAGTGCAAGTCATATCTCCGTAAAATGACGTACATTTTACCATAGAATTGCTGGTCTTCTCTCGAAATCTGTAAATGTGACACCGAGTAAGGAGAAATCAGCAACTTCAAGCAGGGCAAAACTGTTACGATTTCTGGTAAATATTTATTCCTATATTCAATTATGTTTTAAGTTTTTTTTTTTTTGCGTTCTTTGCTCTGATGATGCCAATGGTTTAACTGTTTGTAATGTTTTGTGCGTGCATGGTGAACGATTAAAAGTTTTAGTTGTGCACGATTATTTTTGTTTAATGTGCACGATTAGTGAAGGTACAGACTGTTGGCGGGACCGAGTAATGATGCACGATTGAACTTATTAATGGATGCACACTTAGTTTTGTTGAATGTGCACGATTAAGTCAAAAACTGATAACTATATATCGAGAACAGATGCATGAATTTTTTCTTTTTTTGGTCGTACACCGTTTATAATGTATACAATGGTTCTTACTTTTTAAGTTTGGGATATCAGATTTAAAACGTGCAGCGCCATCTTCACAAATAACGTCAAACAAATGTCGCAAAGGATCACCGTACAGATCAAATTTGCAAACTGTCATAACAGATTTAAGATCACTCAACTTGCGGCCAGAACATATTGAAGTTCTGTATAGTACACCTTTCTGGGAGCTTGTGAACTGTATTCATTCAGACATTGTTGTGATAGCGCATTGCAAGAAGCGTGACACAATCATTAAAAAAATTATAGCATGTTTCAACAAGGAGTTTGGATATTTTGCACTCGGTAATCAAAGGCTAGAAATTACTGTGGATGACGTGCGTTCAATTTTCGGAGTTAGAGACGGAAGACGAAATGTCGAGGTGCAACTGCGAGATAACACACTAACGGAATTCCTTGGCCATTGCTTCCCAGAGAAGCAAGGAGATAAGAAACTTAGATTGAGCAAAAGTTTTCTTTACAAGAAAATGTTGATGAAGGCCGCGAGCAACGATGTTAACGATGTGAAAGATGTTGAGAGATTGGCGTCGATCTATATTTTAGCGGCATTCCTAATTTCACCAAAGTCAACAAACCTACCTTGGGCATACATTCATGTTGTTGAGGACCTTGATACAATTTGTAATTATAACGGGTCCCAACACATTTTGAATACATTGCTGAGCAGGCTCAAGTAATCAAATAAGGATGCACGGTCCGGTTGTGTGCTCATTCTACCAGTAAGTTATATTATAATTTTATAATTTTTGGTGGAGTGTTTTTTCATCTTTGTTCCCGTAAAAACATTGATCACAAAAATCGATATGTAGTATTGTATGTGTGAGAGGACAGACTTGATTATGCCAGTCAATACCGACCTTGAACCTAGATTCCTGAGATGGAATCTTAAAGAGTGTTACAAAAAGTTTCAGAATGTTGACATCAACACCCTTCCCTGTGATAATGTAAGTCTTGTGTCGTATATTTGTACAACACTAGTACGGTGCATGTTCACACACTTCATCTGTACACTGATTTGAATGCGTTCACAATAGACAATGATGGTGGCTGCAATTGACCTATTGCAGTCCACTAAAAACATGGGAACTTCAATTGGGGAGGAAAGTGGAGCACAATCAATTTATCAAATGTTGGCACCACAAATGAATTGTCATCAAGTGGCATCCGACAATGAAATGTTAATTAGAGCACCAACACTATATAGTCTTCAATACCAGAAGGCAAAAACGATGAAGAAAAAGAAATCATAATGTTGAAAGAATATGGATCTGATGAAGGATGTCCAGAAGCAGGAGAAACGTCTGGAAAAAAAACTTTCAGCTTCATTCGTACCATGTCTATTTACAAGAAATTGAGGAAAGAGAAAATAGAGCATCTCTTAAATATAAACACAAGGGAGAGAGAATGGTATATGTCAATGACCGTAGTCGATACTAAACAATTGTGATATAAAAACTTTGACTTTTTGTAGGGGGATAATATGGTATGATGAAGCATCGAGGAAGTCATTACATGTTAGAGATGCATGATTAATTATGAAAAATGAAGCTCTACCGAACTTTGTAAGTTAATCATTACTCACTAAAAGCACAATTATTTTGTCATGGTGCACGAATAATTTATGAATATCAATGCACGACTGATGACTATGAAGGATGCATGAATGATTAATTTGAAGGATGTATGACACATTATTCACAAAGATGCATGATTGATTAATGTGACGTTGCACGATTGATTAATGTGATGATGCAAGATTTATCAATATAATGTGATGATGCACGATTTGTCAATATAGTGAAGCACGATTGTTAACTGTAATGTTGCACGATTGGTTTTTTCACACGTTGCACTTATACTTCCATTTTTCCGTATATTATTGACAGCTGGGCAATCATTAGCAATCGCATGCTTGTCAACGGTGGAATAAAGAAGTTAAGCTATGTATTTGACGGCATGGCATGGGTAAATCAAGAAACTGATCTATGATTTCTTTATTCAATTTAAATATTCATCCATTGTCTTGTGATTGGTAACATATTGCAGCAATATGTCGTGAAAATACCACATGGGCCATTTTTTCCTACTCAGATTTCTGAAATGACATTTCACGTATCTGACTTTTCACATTCAGCTGAGTATTAAGTTTGAGACTTTTCATCTACCTGCAGAATTGATTTCAAATTTAAGTGTGAGACTTAAATCCGTATTAATCTGATGTTAAGTATTGAGATTTTCTCATCTACCCCTCTAAGCATTACATTTAATTTTTGAGACCTTTGGGAGGTTTGCTCTAGATCAGCTGCCCCAGCTCCAGTGTTTTAAGCATCTGAAAAACATAGTTCATTCATACATTTCATAAGTTTGAGAGTATTGCACACTACTAATGTTCAAGAGAATCTGTTCGGATTTCTGCTTCATTCCGAATAGAGACGATTGAGCATTATACCTTGGAACTCTCTTGTCCAGGAGGCTAGAAGCTTGTGTGCGGGCAAATTTGAGTTTACGGGCACGCAGCTTGTTGTGGCCTCGTCCAGTTCCAGTTTCCTATTTCTGAAGACTTTGAACAATATATCTAAATTGTTGCTTTGAGTTTACTATTTCAGTATAATTTCTTTTTGCATAAATTCGTATATTTAAATGTAGAGAACCAACAAAAACAATAAGATTTCATAGCCCTTTTGACACTTTCAAGAAAGCTCTAGCTATCCTTGTCATTATTGGAACCAAAAGGGTATTTTCTTTTACTTTCCTATGTTCTCTCTTTACCACATAGATTGGAGCAAACTCCAAGATAAGGCCGTCGCTCTCCTGTGGTCCATAGCAACTGATGAACAAATTCAATTTAAAATATTAAAGCTGTAAAGTTTGTCCACAAAGTCTCGTACTCATACAAGCAAAGGTTATATGCATCAATCATTCACCATTCTTTTTAGTATACAATGAATCAATCGCCACTTTTAGTTTATTGTTTTCTAATCGATTGATCACTGAATGAACAAGATTTTGGGTATGATATTTGTCTTGTTCTTGTAGTCTATGTTTCATGCCAATTCATTTCCTACATTTTAATAAAACAGAAGGGATAGGGGCATAATGTATTTTAATCAAGAGGAATATTTTTAAACAAGAATTATATACAAAATTTGATTTTCTGTTTCGAAATCACAGCTAACGACGGGCAAATTAACCATGAAAAACTGATGTTCTAAGATAAATAGTTTCAAGTAGATTTGAATGATAACTAAATGGGAATACATTTATGATTTATAGTTCCACGCTTACTTATGCGACTATCACAATCATATTCCGAAATAGAATAAGATTGATATTTGAAATCGGGCAATAATAACATAGTGAATCCAATTCAATTTAGCTAAAAAAAACAAAGAAAGTGGTGGTAAAGTTAAATAAAATAATCTTGTTCAAAAAAGATCTACCTATATATGATATGACAAGGAATGTGATACAAGAGTTTATAGGAACCTCGCAGAAAAATAGTATGAACAAGTAAATAAAAGGTTTTTTAGTATTTTCAGCTTTTTTATGATATATAATATACTTTGTTTTGTATCTATATATTTGGTTAAGAAGTTGCAAGCAAACTTATATATTGTGAATGGGTCCTTTCCTCCATTTTATTTAATTTTCCCCCCTTTTAAATGGGAGATCCTTCATTTAAGCCACTCTACTAAAGGAAATATTGTAAAAATGATCTTATCATTTTAGCTTCAAACTTCTGCGAGCAGTCACAGTCTCCTTGAATGGAACAAAACAGAATAAAGAATTGCATATGACAGATTGCTAATTCCACCTAAAAGTTAATATAAGCAAAAACACATAATTAGCAGACAAAATCAGAAATTATATTGCATCTTTACCAGCAGTTTTTTTTACAAGAATAAATTATCCATATAATATATATAAAAATTCACCCTTTATTCTTCTATACCACTTAATGTTGGGCGTCTACATATTCAGTATCACAATCATCTACTTATCTGCAGCAACAAAATTAATATAGAATCACAAATTCACAATACATATCACCCTCTCAAGATCCTAACCTATCTGTAGAATGTATATATGTATGTACTATTTTATATGAATCTTCTTCCTTCTCCACACAAACATATATCCCCTTTTTTCCTCGTAATAATAATAATAAAGGGTAAAACTTGTGTAGAAGGAAGTCAGTATTCTGAAGTTATGAAGCTTGCTTCACCAATTTCAATTCCCCTTCCTATTTGTATGCTTTGATTTGGGAGATATGTTTGATTGAATCCCGAAATGGGAAGGCTTTCGCAGTGGGGGAGGCCGAGGGTGAGTGAAACACCATTGCCAGAATATGGAGCTTGGAATTGCTGATGCCCGAATCTATCCGGTTCACCCATTGGATACGAGCCAAACCCTCCAATGAAATTTGTTGGTTCCCCCATAAATGTGAACACATCTCTGGTTTGCCTCTCGGAGCCGAATTGTATGGACATTAGACTGTTATCGGCATTGGTTGGCTTTGAGGCAAAGTCTATCATTTCAGGATTCCGTTGTTTCTTGGGACTAGGTTGGGTGATGCTTTCCATCGCGGACGATGCGATGAGGTTTAACAGTGGTTGATTTCTGACGTTTGCTCCGGTCTGGGACGTTGAATGTGTATCTATAGCCATTGTTGGAGCAGTGTTCGGGTTAAGAGGCTGTTGTGTTTCTGTATTCGAGATGATGCTTTTGTTCGGTTTCTTGGTGCCTGGGCTCTTTTCTTGTGGAGACTTTGAGGTCGAGTCGTCGTTTTGTTCGCTTTTGTGATGCTTATCCTCTGATCCACTTTTCTCATTTTCTTTCATTTCTTCCAAGTACATCTCCTCAACCATCGGCTTCCATAGTCGAACCCGAGCATTTATGAACCAATTAGACACCTGTAGAATGGCATATATATTACATACATCTCCAAAAAACAAGTACAATAAATGATCAAGAATTTACAGACTGAATATACATGTACCTGACTCCTGGTGAGCCCTGTCTGTTTAGCAAGCATGATCTTATCTGAATCCTTCGGATAACTATACACCAACAGCAATCAAATTCAGTCAAGCCAATGGGAGAAAACTCATAAACCTTGAAATCTAGCAGAAAATGAAAAGGGTACTTCATGAAATCTTGTAACAACTTACGGATGGAGGAAATGTTCGAAGAGCCAGGCGCGTAGAACAGAAACAGATCTTTCTGGTAATCCTCTCTGGGGTCTCCAAGCGTTGTGCTGTATCATTCCCAGTTGCTGCAAAGTTCTTTGCTGTCGAATCTGAGTATCTACGTATTTGAGTCTTGGACCTTCCATCTTGTCTCCGAAGCTGTCTTCTTCACCTAAACTTCTATTTGCAGATTTGATTTGTTCCAAGATCGCGTCTTTTAGGCACCGGAATTGCTTCGAGATTGTTTGAAGAGCTAGGGCTGTGTAAGTCTTTGCAGAGCCAATTCCAGCCGCTTGTTCAAACCAAGAAATTACAATCTGCATCTGGTGATGGTATTGCATGTACCTCTGCTCAACCTTCAGAACACAAGTTTACAGAAGTGTACTTTAGAAATTTGATGTGAGAAATATTGATATTTCTCTGCCGAATGAAAGAAGACGGTATGCAAAAAAGTTAAAAAGAAGAAATTTGGTTTCTGATAAACAGATTTCATGATCTTGAATATGGGATTGCAATGGAAGGTAATCTTTCTTTTTGGCAGACCTGAATAAAGGAATTAAAAATCGCAATCCAAGTTTTCTTGTAATAATGAAACACGGTGGTTGGAAGAGAACACTTCTGACACGAGAATCAGATGATGGTTTAGATTTTAAAAGTTTTCATATATTCTTACACAACCGAGAACAGAAATAGGCTTACCTCGTCAAGCATGTTAACAAGCTTCGCTTTCTTCATCTGAATTTCCTGTCTCTCTGCTGTACTAAGCTCAGACCCACGTTTTGAACTGCTCTCTCCACCACTTTGCCCATCTTCATTCGCCGACTCTGTAAAAACCCGGATTTGGGGTTATCCAACATCCGAGGTAATTGTGGCAAGTTAAACTCTTGTATAATTAACTAAAATTATATGGTGTTAGAGTTGAACTAGAACTCTAATGTAATTAAGATGGATTAATAAAGAGTCCTAGAGGGTGTCAAATTCTTGATAGAAGTTGTTCCAAATCTCCTAAACTCTAGCCAAGAGTTTCAATACACCAAGGAGTCCTCATCCATCTCAAACTCATCCTTTAACCTTCGAATTTCAGCAGATTGGATCGACCAAAACCAGCGACAACTCCACCTTTACGCCTATCAATCCAAGAGTCCTTTACCATTTGAGAGTCACCAAATTGCACCTATCCATCCAAGAGTCCTTCCATCTTTGGGTATCAAGTTTATGCACCTATAAAAGCAAGGTTTCAGCATCACCTTCATCCACCAATCTCCCTTCGAAAATCAGAATCAAAAGCCTTCGAGTTTTCAGCCCCAATCACCGTCGGTTTTCCAGAAACTTGACAACACCTATTCCAGATTTTTCCAGCAAGTTTAGAGAACTATAACTGAGCCAAGTTTCATCATCTTTTTCCAGAATCTATCAAGCAACATCCTTCGGAATTTTCCCCCACCAAAGCCGATAGTTCTCTGCACAATCTGTTAAGAATTTGAGCGTGCAGATTCTGTTTTATAAACCATCAAAGTTCAGCCCTTTACGTACTGTCCAAATCACTTCCTTTTCCAGCAAGTTTCGAGAACTGAAACCGAGTGATCCTTGATCAATCTCCAGCAACCTATTCCATCAATATTCATTCAAACATTGAAGCCGAGAGTTGCTGCAACATTCTGTCCAATCTTCGAAAATAAGAGTGTCAGTTTTTAAGCCAAGGTCCCTGCCGTGTTCACGAACTTGTTCCATCGATTGTTTCCAGCAATCCTTCCGAGATCACCCTCAAAAATCCAACAGCTTTTGTTCGAAAGTTTCAGCAAGTAATCTGTTCGAATTTCCAGAATTTGGTTCAAGCTTGAGACGTCCTTCTCGTGTGGTTCAAGAGCCAAGGAGATGAGAATTCAAGTGTGTTATACCTCGATCAATCAAGCACGATACCAAGCACTGTAAGTGGGCTTTTGTTATGTATATTCGTTTCGTTTTCTAAAATCATATAGTATGTTTTGAAATTCCAATCGATATGTATTATGTTGAAATTATGAAAGTATTATTTTGTAAGCACGCTAAACTCGAAATCTAATTGGATTTGGATCCCCATGACCCTGATGCGGTGGGATGTAACCGCTAAAAGAACCTTATACGGTGGTAATCCGTTGTTTCTGGATTATCCAGACCCTTTATTCGTGGGTTAGCCGATGTTATGACCTCATCTCTAGGAGGGTTAAGTCTAGAGACTGATATCAGTACCAAGAAGAGAGTAGAATGCTTTACTGTGCTTAAGTATATGAAAATTATGAAACGATATGTTATGTCATGGCTCGTAAGGGCAACCAAGTATGTTAAGATACATTCATATCGGTTTATGCAAGTTTTATGATACAAGTTTATGAAAATTATGTATATGTATGATATCGATTGTCCCCCACTTGCTGAGTGTTTTCCAAAGCACTCAACCCCTTACTCTACATCCCCAGATAAAGCCGAAGAAGAATTAGAGCAAGAAGAAGAGCACCAATTTTGGGGTTGGTGAATCAAGTCCGCTGCGTAGTTCAAGATATTTTATATTTTAAAGTTTTCCAAGTTTTAAGACAATTTTAATTATTCAGTTTTTAAGTTTTTAATTCCGTATTTCTTTATTCAGTTGTAAAGACAATGATTTCTTTATTCATGGAATATAGACTGGTTTTCAGTAGTTATGATATTATGAGGCTTATTGATTTCAAGTTGTTTATGGAAATCAATGCCGGTGTTAGTGACCCCGGTCTCGGGGCGTGACATTTTAGTGGTATCAGAGCTAGCCAGGTTCCATAATCCCGCTGGGAAAAGTATTCTAGTTAAGGAAATAACTAGAAGAAAATTCCGGTTGAAATAGACCAACTGGAGAAATAAATACAGTTGGGTGAAAATTGTCGTTTCATGATAATTACGATAATCAGGAGTCCAATCTGATTAATCACATGAATACGAAATTTTTCGAATTTTTAAAAATCTTCAGTTTCTGTTTTTAAAATTTTTTTTTAAAAAAAATCGATTTTTAAGAATTATTTTCGGATTTTTCGATTTTCGTACAGTAAACCCTAGCCGATTTACCATCGCCGCCGATTGCAGCCATGATAGACGCCGGGGAATATACCAATCAAATCGTTTTCTTCAGTCGATCATTCTGTCCAAGTATCAGACCAATCGGACTTCGTTTAATCCGTCAATTTCCCGATTGTTCTCAGGAACCCTAATTCCCAATTTTTGTTCGATTCCCGATTTCTCGAGCCTCACACGATTGTTTTGAAATTAAAAATTTTCGTGTGATTATTCCAGCAAGTCGATCATTAACCCTCTGTCAATTTCAGATTTCAAGCTTCGATTAGGGATTAATTCGAAACCCTAATTTTCGATTATAAACCCTAATTTTCGATTTAAAAAAAAAAAAAAAAAATTCCAGATTGCAAAATCAGAAACTGCGAGAATTTGAACACCTGACGCAGACGCCAGACATGACAGTAGTGGAGTACACCGCGAAGTTCAACTCGCTGGGAACGTATGCGCCAAGCATAATGGCAGACGAGTCTCTAAAGCTACATCGCTTCAGGATTGGACTGAACAGTCGTATCCAATCAGCCCTTGCGATTTTCGAGACCGCAAATTTTGGAGATCTAATGGGAGCAGCCATCAGGGCTGAAGCAGACATAAAGCGTCGCGAGGAAGAATTTAAGCGCAAGCGACCCTCCACTAGTCAGCACACCTCTAGCAGTCAAAACTTCAAGAGGCCTAGTCCGTCCAGCAACCAGCAAAGGGGACCCACAGTAGGCCCAACTCAACAGAGGTACCCTAAGTGTTCGAACTGTGGATTCAACCATCTAGGAGAATGTCTCAGAGGGAAAGGTGCATGTTTCCGATGTGGGAAGACAGGCCACCGAATTGCTGAGTGTCCCGAACCTGATATGAGGGGGACGACTGTAAGGAATAACGGCCCTCCTAGTAAACCAAATGAGACTAAGCCGAACGCCAGAGTGTTTGCTATAACGCGAGAAGAGGCCGAGGATGCAAACGACGTTGTGGCAGGTACCATTTATTTAAACGAATTACCTGCGTATACATTGTTTGATTGTGGTGCCACACACTCGTTTATATCTAAGAGGTTTACTAAGAAACTAGCCCTTAAGCCTGAACTGCTTAGTGAACCATATAACGTAGCAACACCAGCCAATAAGACCCTTATAGCACATAGCATACATCGAGATTGTAATCTTAGTATTAATGAAATCAAGTTTAAGGCTGAGCTAATTCAACTCAAAATGGTGGATTTTGATGTTATATTGGGAATGGATTGGCTATCCAAACATCATGGAGTAGTAGACTGCCGTAACAAGAATGTTAAGCTACGGACTCCAGACGAGAAAGAGATCGTATACCACGGCAAAACTAAGGAACGAAAATTCCTTCTGTCAGCAGCACAAACGTGGAAAGCCGTAAAGAACGGTGAAGAAGTTTACCTAGCTACAATAAGCGAGGTCAAAGAGGAAGATGAACCCAGGATAGAAGACATACCCGTTGTACAAGAATTTCCGGATGTCTTTCCTGAAGAGCTGCCCGGTTCTGTTCCAAACCGAGAATTGGAATTTGATATTAATTTGGTGCCAGGCGCTACACCAATTTCTAAGGCACCATACCGAATGGCTCCAGCCGAACTGAAGGAACTTAAGGAACAACTGCAGGAGTTATTGGACAAGAAGCAAATCAGACCAAGTGTATCCCCATGGGGAGCTCCAGTGTTGTTTGTAAAGAAGAAAGACGGGAGCATGAGATTGTGCATCGACTATAGAGAGCTGAATAAGATCACAATCAAGAACAAGTACCCTCTTCCAAGGATAGATGACCTGTTCGATCAACTCAAAGGCGCTAAAGTGTTTTCCAAGCTCGATTTAAGGACAGGCTATCACCAACTAAAGATTAAAGCAGAGGACGTGCCGAAAACAGCATTCAGAACGAGGTATGGGCATTACGAATTCACGGTGATGCCATTTGGCTTGACAAACGCGCCAGCAGTATTCATGGACTTGATGAATCGAGTATTCAAGCCATTCTTGGATGACTTTGTTGTGGTGTTCATCGACGACATCCTCATTTATTCGTCGAGCAATGAGGAACACGAACAACATCTTCGCCTCACTCTACAGACATTGAGAGAGAAGGAGCTCTACGCCAAATTTAATAAATGTGAATTTTGGCTAGAAAGCGTATCTTTCTTAGGACACATCATATCAAAAGAAGGCGTGTCAGTGGATCCTAAAAAGGTAGAGGCAGTTTTGGATTGGCATAGGCCAACTACAGTGACTGAAATCCGAAGCTTCTTGGGATTAGCTGGTTACTACCGGAAGTTTGTCGAAGGATTTTCATCAATAGCAGTACCTCTTACCAGGCTCACACAAAAGAACGCAAAGTTCATATGGAGTGAAGAATGTGAGAAGAGCTTCGAGACATTAAAGGAAAAGCTCTCATCTGCACCTGTACTGGTATTACCAACTGAAGACATGAGTTTCACTATTTATAGTGATGCATCTAAAGAAGGACTAGGATGTGTACTCATGCAGGAAGGAAGAGTGATTGCTTATGCTTCAAGACAGCTCAAGCCCCATGAGCAAAACTACCCTACGCATGACCTCGAGTTAGCCGCAGTAGTGTTCGCCTTGAAGATTTGGAGACACTATCTGTATGGCGCCAAGTGCGAAGTGTTCACGGACCATCAAAGCCTCAAGTACTTGTTCACTCAAAAGGAACTCAACATGAGGCAGAGACGATGGATCGAACTTCTAAAAGACTACGATCTCACTATTAGCTACCATCCCGGCAAGGCAAACAAAGTAGCAGATGCTTTGAGCCGGAAAGGCAAAGGGAAAATAATCTTAGCTACGGTCTCAGCTCAACCTTGTCTTCGAGAGACCATCAAGCTAAGCCAAGATCAAGATCCGAGCCTAACCAAGCTAAAAGAACAAGTCAGGGAGAAGGAAATTACCGACTTTGAGATCGATAACAAGGGAATCCTGTGGATGAAAGGACGATTGTGCGTGCCAGATGTGAACAACATAAGACAAGAAGTAATGTCTGAAGCGCACAAGTCAAAGTTTTCAGTCCACCCTGGGAGTACAAAGATGTACAAGGATCTGAAGGAAAGTTTTTGGTGGAACGCAATGAAAAAGGACGTAGCTGAATTTGTTACCCGATGCTTGGTATGTCAACAAGTCAAAGCTGAGCATCAAAGACCCGGAGGACTTCTTCAACCTCTGGAAATCCCTGAATGGAAATGGGATCACATCTCCATGGATTTCGTCGTGGGACTACCAAAGTCAAAGCAGAGCCATGACGGAATATGGGTAATTGTTGACAGACTAACCAAGTCAGCACACTTCCTACCTGTCCGCATGAACTACAACTTGGATAAGTTGGCAACACTATATATGGACAATATAGTGAGATTGCATGGAGTCCCAGTAAGCATCCTATCCGACCGAGATCCCAGATTCGTGTCGCGTTTCTGGAAAAGCTTTCAGCAAGCTATGGGAAGTAAGGTAACTCTTAGCACGGCTTATCACCCACAAACTGATGGCCAGACGGAGAGGACTATCCAAACCCTCGAAGACATGCTAAGAGCTTGTGTATTGGATTTTACTGCAAATTGGAGCGAACTATTACCTCTAGTCGAGTTTGCTTACAATAACAGCTATCATAGTAGCATTGGGATGGCGCCATACGAAGCACTCTATGGGCGCAAATGCCGATCACCCTTATACTGGGATGAAGTAGGAGAAAGAGCTATCACAGGACCGGAGTTAGTACAAGCTACTACCGACAAGATAGCTATTATCAGAGATAGACTTAAGACAGCCCAGGACCGACAAAAAAGTTGGGCTGATCTGAAAAGGAGACCCGTGGATATAGAGATTGGTGAGAAAGTCTATGTAAAGATTTCACCAATGAAAGGGGTAATTAGATTCGACAAAAGGGGAAAGTTGAACCCAAGATATGTAGGACCATTTGAAGTTTTAGAAAAGGTGGGAACGCTAGCATATAAAATAGCACTACCGCCAAATCTGTCAAGAATCCACAATGTCTTCCACGTATCACAACTAAGGAAGTACATTGCCGACCCAAGTCATGTACTTGAAGCAGAACCCCTAGTAACTCAAGGGAACTTAGACGAGACATTGAATTATGAAGAAATCCCAATCCGTATTCTGGATACCAAGGATCAAGTTCTGAGAAGAATGACCATTCCTTACGTCAAGGTCCAATGGTCAAACCATACGGAAAGAGAAGCTACTTGGGAAATGGAAGAATCGATGCGGGAAAAATACCCATATCTTTTCCATGATCAAGCCGACTCGAGTTTCGAGGACGAAACTTCCAATAAGGAGGGAGGGATGTAAAAACCCGGATTTGGGGTTATCCAACATCCGAGGTAATTGTGGCAAGTTAAACTCTTGTATAATTAACTAAAATTATATGGTGTTAGAGTTGAACTAGAACTCTAATGTAATTAAGATGGATTAATAAAGAGTCCTAGAGGGTGTCAAATTCTTGATAGAAGTTGTTCCAAATCTCCTAAACTCTAGCCAAGAGTTTCAATACACCAAGGAGTCATCATCCATCTCAAACTCATCCTTTAACCTTCGAATTTCAGCAGATTGGATCGACCAAAACCAGCGACAACTCCACCTTTACGCCTATCAATCCAAGAGTCCTTTACCATTTGAGAGTCACCAAATTGCACCTATCCATCCAAGAGTCCTTCCATCTTTGGGTATCAAGTTTATGCACCTATAAAAGCAAGGTTTCAGCATCACCTTCATCCACCAATCTCCCTTCGAAAATCTGAATCAAAAGCCTTCGAGTTTTCAGCCCCAATCACCGTCGGTTTTCCAGAAACTTGACAACACCTATTCCAGATTTTTCCAGCAAGTTTAGAGAACTATAACTGAGCCAAGTTTCATCATCTTTTTCCAGAATCTATCAAGCAACATCCTTCGGAATTTTCCCCCACCAAAGCCGATAGTTCTCTGCACAATCTGTTAAGAATTTGAGCGTGCAGATTCTGTTTTATAAACCATCAAAGTTCAGCCCTTTACGTACTGTCCAAATCACTTCCTTTTCCAGCAAGTTTCGAGAACTGAAACCGAGTGATCCTTGATCAATCTCCAGCAACCTATTCCATCAATATTCATTCAAACATTGAAGCCGAGAGTTGCTGCAACATTCTGTCCAATCTTCGAAAATAAGAGTGTCAGTTTTTAAGCCAAGGTCCCTGCCGTGTTCACGAACTTGTTCCATCGATTGTTTCCAGCAATCCTTCCGAGATCACCCTCAAAAATCCAACAGCTTTTGTTCGAAAGTTTCAGCAAGTAATCTGTTCGAATTTCCAGAATTTGGTTCAAGCTTGAGACGTCCTTCTCGTGTGGTTCAAGAGCCAAGGAGATGAGAATTCAAGTGTGTTATACCTCGATCAATCAAGCACGATACCAAGCACTGTAAGTGGGCTTTTGTTATGTATATTCGTTTCGTTTTCTAAAATCATATAGTATGTTTTGAAATTCCAATCGATATGTATTATGTTGAAATTATGAAAGTATTATTTTGTAAGCACGCTAAACTCGAAATCTAATTGGATTTGGATCCCCATGACCCTGATGCGGTGGGATGTAACCGCTAAAAGAACCTTATACGGTGGTAATCCGTTGTTTCTGGATTATCCAGACCCTTTATTCGTGGGTTAGTCGATGTTATGACCTCATCTCTAGGAGGGTTAAGTCTAGAGACTGATATCAGTACCAAGAAGAGAGTAGAATGCTTTACTGTGCTTAAGTATATGAAAATTATGAAACGATATGTTATGTCATGGCTCGTAAGGGCAACCAAGTATGTTAAGATACATTCATATCGGTTTATGCAAGTTTTATGATACAAGTTTATGAAAATTATGTATATGTATGATATCGATTGTCCCCCACTTGCTGAGTGTTTTCCAAAGCACTCAACCCCTTACTCTACATCCCCAGATAAAGCCGAAGAAGAATTAGAGCAAGAAGAAGAGCACCAATTTTGGGGTTGGTGAATCAAGTCCGCTGCGTAGTTCAAGATATTTTATATTTTAAAGTTTTCCAAGTTTTAAGACAATTTTAATTATTCAGTTGTTAAGTTTTTAATTCCGTATTTCTTTATTCAGTTGTAAAGACAATGATTTCTTTATTCATGGAATATAGACTGGTTTTCAGTAGTTATGATATTATGAGGCTTATTGATTTCAAGTTGTTTATGGAAATCAATGCCGGTGTTAGTGACCCCGGTCTCGGGGCGTGACAGACTCATCCGCCACAGCCTTGGAATTTCCATTATTCTCTAGCTGCCCATTAAGAGTCCCCCTGTCGGATTCATTTCTACTCTTTTCTCCTTTCCCAACATTAGCAACTTCATCAAGAAGCTCCAACACCGCCTTCAGATACTTGGAACTTAACAGAACACTCTGCACCCCCCCATTCACGCCGGTGGAAAAGCCGGAAGTTGAGGACAGCGATCCTCCCGAAGAGCCCTTAACATCACTGCCACGTGGCGTAGACACGGTGGTCACCACTGCTTGAGAGGGGGCCTCTCTTTCCTGCTTTAAAGAACTATACACCATTGGCTGTGTGGGCTGCTGAGAAGACAGGCTCAAAGAAAGTCCCTGATGAGAGCGTGAAAACTCACGCGCCTCCTGTAGGTCTATTTGCTGGTTGTAAAAGTTGTAGTTGATTCCCGGAAAGAATCCTTGGAGCGCTGATACATTTGGCTGTTGAGACTGCCCTTGGGCTGACACGGCAGCGACGGTTGAATTGGAGCTTTGGAGGGGGATGCTGACACAATGTTGAGTTTGTGACGGCGGCGCGTGGGGAAATGGGAGCGAGTTTCCCGATAAGTTGGGGTTGAGGAATACGAAGTTGCTGCTGTTTGCAGCTGCCGACAGTTGTGGCGGTTGGTAGTCAGAGAATCCAACGTAGGCAGGATTCATGAAAATAAGGGTCTGTAATCCATCGCCACTTCCTAGGATTTCCGACTTCCCATGAAGGAACGTAGCCATCAATCTTTTTTGGAGAAAGACATACACAGCGATCATCACATACATTAAAAAAAAAAAAAGAACAGTAAATAATAAATATGCATATATAATTACATATCATTACCACGTCAATATGCATATATACTTTATAACCAATATACGTACATATTAAGAAGATATAGCCTTACCTGTTGATGAAATTTCTGTTCTTGAAATCTCTGAGAATTGACTGAATATGAAATTAGTCTAACAGTTGGATGAACCCTGAAAATTCAGATAATAATAATCAGTGCTTATTCATTTAAAGGACCCGCATACCGAAAAGTCCAACACACTGTACAATCTACTTTTTTGCAACCCTATCAGAAAAATCAAGAATCCTAAACAATATTAAAATGAGAAAGCCCGTTCCACATCTGGAACGTCCGTTCCGAACTAAAACGCTACATGCCATTCTGAAGATCCGGATAGTAAAGAAGATTGTTTTGGAAGAATGGATAAAAAATGGCGATTTATCGATGGAACGGTGGATTTGAAAATATAGAAGTTGTTAAGCCTCTCCAATTGGTACTTAATTAATTAATAAATTTTTATGTGTATTTTAATAAATTTATAATTAAATGATTTGTGAAATAATATAATTTTTTAGATAAACTTATTAAAAATATTATGTGATATTGAGGATAAATTTATGTTTTAGTAAAGTGTACATAAGATTTAATGATTTACAAATTAATAAAAAATTTAAATAATTAGAAATTAAATAAAAGTATTTCACTTAGTTTGTATATTTATTTTTATTAATATTATAATTTGAAAGTAAAATTGTTTTGATATTGAAAATTTTAGTATATATTGAGGTTGAATTTATGTTTTAATAAAGTGTATATGAGATTTAAAAAAAAATTAATTTATTATTTTCTTAAAAGTAATCATTTAAATATTATTTATGAATTAAAGAAATTAATTTTTTTTGTCAAAATATTCAATTTTTTTGAATTTTTAATATTATTTTTTTAAAAATCCGCCACCGTGATCATTCCGTGAAATGTATTAGAACTGGAACGATGACCTACGTATCAGACATCGTTCCACGACTACGAACCATGGTGTTGAAGAAAGGGATTGGTTAGATTATATTAATAGTATTACTGGTGGCGTTCCAATCAAAGAGTACAAGTTCTTCTTCAACATCATCACCATCTGCAGATTAATGAAAGTTATCAAACTTGGGAAAGATTATCATCAGCAGCAGTGCGTGAGAGAATATTGAGACTCGAAATTGAGTTTCATGAAAAAGATAGACGACGCACATCATATCATAAAACATGAAAACAGGAGACCATAGGCATCAACAGAGATTATATCTATGAGTGATTTTGTTTATATAAACAGTGATTTACCTGTGGGTGGGTGTAAACTGTAATAATGTGTTTGGAATGATAAATTTGAATAATGGATTCCAAATTTTTTTATTTGTTTGGATGGACAAAATTTAAGGTTCTATTTGGATCGAAAGATTTCATTTCAACAATGAATTTGAAAGTTTGAAATCAATAATGTTACTTCGGATTTTGATAGGGTGTCTTCCTCGGCTAACAATAGCTCCTCCCCTTTCGGATATCAGCTGTTGAAAGAAAAATGTTAGAAGGGAGCCGGAGAGGGTTCTTCGACGAGGCCCCTCCGACGATCAAGTCAGGATATATGATGGGGAATAAAGACTTTTTTGCAGAGAAAAAATGACGGGGAGTATGACGGAAGCACGAATCCAGAGGAACACCTGGGCAGATTTGAGAACGCTGCCATGTTACATTGCTACTCGGACCTTCTGAAATGCAAAGTTTTCCTCACCACCTTGGTGAAGTCAACCCAACAATGGTTTAATCAACTTGAACATTCTTCCATAACCTCCTTCTCAGAGTTCAGTTCGACTTTCTTTCACAAGTTCACCAGCAGTAAGCGGTACAAGAAGACCTCGTTCAGTTTGTTTGAGATGAGACTCCCCGTCATTTTTTCTCTGCAAAAAAGTCTTTATTCCCTATCCTATATCCTGACTTGATCGTCGGGGGGACCCCGCCGGAGAACCCTCTCTGGCTCCCATCTAACCTTTTTTCTTTCAGGACGGCTCAACTCCGAAAGGGGATGAGCTATTGTTAGCCGAGAAAGACACCCTACCAAAATCCAAGGTAATAAATAATTAGGAATTTGAAATACCTTGTTATTGTTAAAAACTACGTTAAAACTGTGATGAATATCAAAGTTAGTCAAACAATTTGAATGAATTTGTATTATGGATTTGAAATCTAAATCCATCAGATTATTTCATTCAAATGGAACAATTTCAAATACAGTCTATATCAAGTTAAACAATTTAAATAGTGATCAGTCTTAAAATCACATCTATCAATTCAAGCACAACCTTAAATTATTTGTCAATATAAAATCATATAACTCTCTGCAATTCTTTTCCACTTGATAAAAGATAGATGTGAAAACTATCCAGCAAAAAAAGAAAAAAAAAAGATGGATATGAAAAGGAGTTGGAAAAAGATGCCCACCTTTATAATTCATTCATTTATCCATCTTTTACTACGGAGCCAGAGAGAGAGAGGCAATGACAAACATATTCTTTTTTTATTTTTGATACATTTTATGTATTTATAAAAAAAAAATTATATATTACATACTTACGAAGATACATTTTCCCAACAGAAATGTAGATTGTATGTGAATACCACGATGGTCATCAAAATCGTTCCTGGAAATGAAGAGTCAGTGTCAACAGAATAAACTGAAATTTGTTGTACTGAAAATATATACATGAGATTATGATCCATGATGTCTATTTATTAAATTTTTTTTTATAGAAAATGATAGTGACACGAACCAAGGATTCGGATGGCATAACTTTGAACGGGAATAGAATTAATAAGCATTTGTTAATTTTTAAATTGCTGCACAACAATTTGAAATTAATTTAACTGTTGTATTTTTACTTACAACTATAGTGGGAATACTTAGTAAAATTGTAAATCATTGTACTAAAACATTAGTATTTTCATTAAAAAAAAAGGCTTAAACAAATTGTTCACTTAAAACTCTATTTTTTACCACATTGATAATTAATTTTTGGTCATGCTTTTATTTTATAAAAATTTACACCAATAATAGCCGAAGATGTAAATCCAAGCTTCCTACTACGAGTTCAAATTGGCATTTGGGTGGGAACCCGATTATTTCTTGGCTATCTTATATGGTGGAATAATGACCCAAAAATCAACGTAACATCCGATATTTGGAAGAATAATTGGGGAACCACATGAGAAGTAGACCCAGGCGAACTGTGAACGCGTCAACCTGTGCATTCGCATTTGTGTGGCCCCACATGTCCAATCAAAACAAAGCCGATTATGCCTCTCCACAGTAAAAAAAAGTCAATAAAATAGCCAATAAGAGGAAAGACGTGTGGCCAATCAATGGGTATTGCTTTTACAAATCGACGACTTACGGGCTTTGTCGATACCGTTATCAGGATCGCCGTGTTTGGGTTCCTTACGTCGTCACCACTGCCTTTCCAATTAAAGAAAATATAAATATGATTCAGACCACGACGAGTATGTACATGGAATCTAGAATTTTTATTCATGGGCAAAAAATAAAATCATCATAGATGGAGGGTAACAAAAAATTAATATAATTTAAGGGGGATAAAATCCAATTTTTGGAGACAAAAATATAAATTGTTAATTATTTTTTGTTTTTTAAGCCCAAATGAGGTAGGTAAGTTCATCCCTAAGTACGGTTGAGATATGTTAATAAAATGGAGGGTTAAGAGAGAAAGACATAATCTTGGACTCCATTTAGACGAGAGAATGTGATTGATTTGGATTTTAAATCCACCGTTTTCAAGTTTAAGATATTTTTAACAATACTATACGAATGCATAATTATTGAAGTTATTTCAAATTTATTGTTGAAATTAAATCCTTCAATCCGAATACGACATTAAGGAAAACTTATCGTGTTGTCTCCTAATTAATGTCAACTTCCTTGGCAATTTCACTTCTCCTTGAATTTAAACCCCAAAACATTGTAGTGAAATGTTACGTTGAGGAGGATTATGAGTTTATGCCAAGAAATTAATAATAATGGTTTCCATGAAAATATATAGGAAGAATGGGGGCACCTTAAACAATCAATTCAATCTCTAAAAGAAATGGATTGTGGCCTTAAGATACATGCTTCCTAAGATTAATTATTGTCTCATGGAAAAAGATAGGATGCACTAACATTAAGTCAAGTGGCTAACACTCCTCACCTATTTCACTCCTCACCTATTTCGCTATAAAAGAATATATTTGGTGTCATCATTATACCACTGGTATTTCCAGTCCGTGGCAATTGAGAATAGGCTTGCCCGATTATCATTTTGAAATAAAGGTTTGTTTATGATATATTCTACATAAAAATTGGTACCAAATTATAAAATATTTTGTTATTTAAAACCCTTCATAATATCGAGGGCAATCAATTCAATAACATGGTTGCATATTCAAAAAAAAAAAAAAGTTGATGATACCCCAGGACGTCAGTGCCCTAGGGGTACATCAATCATTAATGTGATAATGTCATTAGATAGTGTCTTTAGAAACAACATCAAATAACAATTGCAAAGGGAGGGCAACAACATAAAATCGAATCCAAAAAAAATATTTTAAATCCATATCCTTTGGCACGTTTTGGTAAACTTGCTTATTTGCATATATAATTCAAATACTTGACTTCACCATTGTAGAATTTTTTTATTATTATTATTTTAATTTGAGGGTTATTGGTGATTTCGTGCCTGGCAAAGTAAGGACAAATTTATAAGATCACATAAAAATAATATATGTGTCACTATGAACATCTTGCAAATCAGGTATGACTTCGTTCATTTTCTCTTTTTGCCATCCAAACATCATAAAATATTATTATGTACTTGCAAATTTGTGTCTAATATATTGAACATTTAACTCGATCATGCAATTGAGAGAGAGGGACACGAAAATTTTGATAATTGGTCGATTTAAGTTATATTATATAAAACCCCCGTCTTAAGATAGATATTTCAATCTTTTTGTCGGGAAATAACTTACATTTTAATTAAAAGTATGTATAGAATTTTAAAATATTTTAATTGAGAGTAAATACAAATTTTGGTTCGGGCTTTTTCTCAAAATTAGTTAGGGCCCATTTTCCAAGTGTAAGCGGCCCATTAAAGTTTCCAAACTGATGGAAAAAACGACGAGTTTTAAATTATAGGGTAAATTGCAGAAACCAATGTGTTATAATAAAAGGAAAAGGAGGGTAATTTTGGAATATAACTAAGTTAGTTTTTATAAGGGGTTTAATAAAATAGGCAAAAAAAAACACTATATTTTCTTAAACTCGACATAAAACCCCCATGTGCTATAAAAAACAAAAAATATCTCTCTCATTTTTTGAAACCATGCATGAAATCCTATGTGTGAAACAAAATATGCAAAAAAATCCATCTATTTTCTTAAATCTTGCACAAAATTCTTATATAATATGACACCCCCTCCCCCTCGATACACATGTATAATTCATTAAAATATGTAAAATTGGAGGCAGAACACGAGTATCCTCAGTTGGATTGAGATCAATACCGTATACACATATATACATTTAATTCTTTTCCGATTTTTTTGAGCAAAAAATATTTTTTTGACTCATATATAATAAAATTGTCTATAATACAACTTTTTGATGAAAAAAGTTGTATCTACACAACACCTCGTTGTGGTTCACATTTGCATACTAAATATGTACTTTGGAAATATCATTAGGAAAAAGATTAAAGAAATTGAAAATTCAGTTATTAAAGTAAATCAAACACACATGCAAAATACAATCATTGTGTGTGGCCTCGGAGTAATTGCAAGAAACAGACTTTCGTTCCCCTGTGGACAAATTCTCACCAAAATATTATGGGTTTGTCCGAGGTTCGAGTCATGTTAGTCCGCTCCCTCAGATATCTAGCATCCTCGCATATTCCTCGTTTACCTAGTGGCGGTCCTGAGATGCTGGGGTCGTCACATAAGAATTAATCAGGCGCAAGTTCGGATACATTGTTAAAAAAAAAAAACCAGACTTCCGTACACAGAAAGGAAACCGTACTTTTATAGGACCTCAAGTCCACTTATCATAAATTCCAGTTTGACAAATCCCGTACAATGACGTCACTTTAGTTTATTAAAATTTCCTTTAAATTTATTGCCCCAACTCTTTATCACGCAATCAGTTCCCCTTTCCAAATTATTACATATAGTAAATTCTGAATTTAAATAAATATATATATATTTCCAACTGTTGCATAAAATAACTTGTTGAGTGGAACTGTGCTTTCTTTTTCGAGAATCCACTTGACGTTTAATTGATCTTTCAATTCAATTCAACTAAGTCTTGAACCTCGTAACCTAAAATCCATTTTAAAAATTGACCTTTTTCATTTGATTCTACTTAAAAAAAAATTGAATCTCACTTTCGAAAACATGAAATAAACATCGAGTCGTGTATGTTTGTTATGTTTTTGGTATTGATAAAAATATTTTTTTCATTATATTTTAAACTTTCAAATTATAGTGGTTTGATTTAGATTACACCCTGAAATCAAGGGCGGAGCCACACCCAAGCTAGGTGGGGCTCCAGCCGTATATAATCTGAAAATAAATAAAATTAAGTAGTGTAAATTTTTTAAAATTTGATCATGTAGCCCAACTCTTTATTACCATTCGAGTCTATATATTGATATCCATTCTGACCAGCCACAGGTAATCTCAAATATTGACTTCTTCCCTTCATGAAATATTCTTTTATTTACAACCTAATATATATTGTATGGAGAAAAGAGGAGATTGACTAGATTCATGTTTGCGAAGGCAAAGATTTTGTCACTGAAAACTTTTTAATATTTTTTTATAATCAATACACGAGAAAAGGATATAAAGTTTAAGACAAATTAATGTGCTAGTGTATGTATATGCCAATAATTTAAATATATAAAATATAATCGTCAAACATAAAATTAATTTCTCAACTGCACACCACTTTCTCGAAGTTGTATAAGTATGGAGTTAAGGACCCTCCAATGCATCGACCCTCGCAATTACTCATTTCTCCAATAATTTCTCACAACCTTCATTTTCCCATACAAATTTCAAATCAACCCTCAAAAAGTTCCACATATTATTTACTTTGACTCGATATGCTGGGAGAATTGAAGGCAAAATTAGTGGAAATTGGGGAAAATGCCAAGAAAATTGGGGAGGATGATCCAAGAAGAATCATACATTCAATGAAAGTTGGATTGGCACTCACATTAGTCTCATTATTCTACTCTTTTAGGCCTCTTTACAACGGGTTCGGGCAAGCCGGGATGTGGGCTGTTCTAACGGTTGTCGTCGTCTTCGAGTTTACTGTTGGTACATTCTACATTAAATAAAAGATGATTGATGATACTATTAAAAGAACTCAATGAGTGCGAGAAAATGGATTTCAACATACACCATAAATAAAATACTTGTAATATTTTTATTTTTGTGTGTTTTTCCCTTGTAATATTTGATAGGCGGGACCCTCTCAAAGAGCTTAAACAGAGGTTTTGCTACATTGGTAGCCGGCGTTTTAGGGGTTGGAGCGGAGTACTTGGCCCATCTTTGTGGAGAGAAAGGGAAGCCGGTTATATTGGGGCTTTTGGTGTTCATTTTAGGTACTGATTTTGCTAAATAAAAATTTGATAGATTTCGTTAACTTAAAGAAAAAATGGCTTAAGCGTGTCACATATTGGAAATTTACAAGCTATGTTACCTTTTTATAAGATACTTGGGTTACTCCTACCATTACCAATTAATTTTGAGCTAGAATCCCATGTATTCTTAACAGATCGGATCAACAAAAATCTTTCAAATAAAAAATATTGATAAATCACGCATATTTCATAACCATATGATTGTGTCTGCCTAAAATGCATAGTAAATCGTTAACAACATTCTTGAATTTTCTTTTAAAAAATATGTCATAACAACACACAATATACTATTTGATTACACATGTTTTGACCAAGAAATTTATTTACACTTTATTTGAAAGAAAGATTTCGTTATGAAAGAAGCCAAGAAGATGAAACTGATATTTATGTGATTTAATTCTTGGCCCATTGTCTCCTACTCTCCCCCAATTGAAGTAAAAATATATTAAATGTCCCCATACATTATTTTTAGAAAACGCGATTTTAAAAATCGTTTTCCAAATGCAGCTACGACATCTACTTTTATGCGCTTTTTTCCAAATGTGAAGATGAGATACGACTATGGGGTTGTGATATTCATACTCACATTCAGTCTGGTGGCTGTGTCGGGTTTCCGGGTCAGTGACATTTTGAAGTTGGCCCATCAAAGGTTGGCTACAATTCTCATAGGCGGGTTAACTTGTATGATAATATCCATATTCCTTTACCCGGTTTGGGCGGGTCAAGATCTGCATAATCTAGTCACTGCAAACATTGAAAAAGTTGCTGCTTTCTTACAAGGTAAAAACCGTCAAAATATACGTATAAATTCATTTTCATATTTTAAATTCAATAATATATACATGTACTTTATGTTAAATTTTTAAAGTTGGTAAAATTATGTCATATTTGGATTCGATCGAACATAAAACTATTCGTTTGTTACTTCCACGATTGTAAGAAACATACTGTAAAAGTTGACTTCACAGGCTTCGGAGAAGAATTTTTGAGTTTTCCCGCAATGGAGGATGGTAGGGTTTCTTCCAATGACAAGTCCGATCTTGAAGCCTATAAAAGTGTGTTAAATTCAAAGGCAACCGAGGAATCCCTGGTGAATAAAATTGTGGCGGTAGTGGATATATAATTTTAATCAATGTTTGAATGATTAATTAAAAATAAATACAGGCAAATTTTGCTTGGTGGGAGCCTGGTCATGGTGGATTCAAGTTCCATCATCCATGGAAACTATACTTGAAGATTGGAGTTCTTGTAAGAGAATGTGCGTACAAGATTGAAGCACTTAATGGATTCATAAATTGTAAACCTCAGGTACTCCAATATTTTTTCTATTAAGTTCTTTTACATTGACTAATTAACATTGTCGTTCAGCTATATAATTGGCTACGAATCTGAACATAATTATATAGTAGAGACAAAGTCCATGGGCGGTGCACCTATAGGGTATGGTGGGCTGCAAGGCCATTCAAATTTTTTAAAAAAGTTTTTTTAAGTGTTGATTTTCAGAAATTTAGTTTTTTAGCCCAATCATTAAATCGTGATAACTCCTTAGACTTATCTAGTTCGGTTAGCCCTAGATAATTTGAGTTCTGGCTTGGCCCCAAGACAAACCATGCATATAATAGTTTACTAGTTACCTTGTGCGGCGCCAGGGACCACCTTATTAGTATACATAAAATAATTACAAACAAACACATAAATCTCAAACAGCTCCAGAAGCAAGCACGAATGTTGCAACTCCAAATTCACCGTCATGCCATAAATGCAAATAAGAAACAAAAAGAGATAAAGATAAGTTGGGCAATATGTAACTAATCTGTTAAAGTAGCTAAACAACCACAAAATCTCCAAATCCTTAGATAGATCTGTAAGAACAAGGAAAAGATGAAAATTGTCTAGCCTAAACTTTGAAAACAAAATTAGTTTTCATGAATATTTATGTTATGTACACAAGCTAAAATTTATATTTAAATATATCAACTCTACATCCAAACCAATATATATCTCATCAATTGCAACCACATAAAGCAAATATATAGCCTCAAGTGATAGAAAATGAAAAGAATGTAATTATTTATGACTGCCAATTAATATCTCACAATTACATTAACTATGCGTTGAAAGCAATATTTTTGTAATTTTATAAAAAAATTATATAGATTTTAAGAAATGAGAATGTTGTAGTTATTTTTAACTAATTATTCAATCTCATTTACTCTATTTAAGTAATGACACAAAATATTGAATTATGACATATTATGTTCTTTCACTTCCTAAATCAAGTTTTACTCTATTTTGAAGACAATATATATAGCTCATTGTAAATATAATCTCAAACAAAAATAAACTTGAATTTAGGAAATGAAAAGAATATAATGCAAAAAAGATCATAATTCATTATTTTGTGTCATTACTTATAAATAAATGGAAGGAAATGAAAATTAAGATACACATAAATGATTAAAATGAAACTAAATACGGGTGAAATATATTTCCCACCATAAATATTCCATCAGACCAATCAGAAATTTTAAAAAGATACATAGAAATCAAGTTTTCACGAGTATCTATATTATGTATGTAAGCTAAAACAATCTTTATTTAAAAATATCAACTCTATGTTCAAAACAATCGGTATTTGATCAAATTGTAAGAAGCAAATATATTATTAAGTGACGGAAAATGAAAATCCAGTAAAAATTTAGGGCTACCAATAAAATTAACCATGCGTTGTAAACAATACCAATACAAAAATGGAAGGAAATGAATTAAGTTGTGAAATATATTAATTTGTTACCATAACCGCTTAAATAAATGGGTAAAATGAAAATAAATGTATGAAGCATTTAAATATTTGAAATGGTGAAAAAGATCCTAATTTATTTTTAATTATCTATACATAAATTGAAGGAAATGAAAATTAAAATGTGAATAAATGGGAAGAGGCCCAAAAATAAGATTTGATATGTGATTATATGAACTTTATCAAGTAGAATTTTCTTGTGCAAAGTATGGACAAATAAGATAAAAATGCATCGAAAACAAAAATGAAAAACATGGTTTTCAACCAATAACAAAATATCATGGTGAACATGCCTCCTAAAAAATAAATAAAATCAAGAGATTCCGACAAATTAATAAAATCTGATTAAATTGGCTGGCATGGGCTCTAGCTACACCAAGCGATTCCAACAAATTACATCATGGAAATTCGAATTTTTTAATAATAATATAAACAAATAAATAAATAAAATGCTTTAAAATTGGCTCTCTAATAAGTATGAAAGAAAAGCATCTTCACACGTTTTATAATTTGTTGTTTAGTTAATTATATCGTACAACTGTCTTACTATCATTTATACATCAGTAATGAGGTCCAGGTTCCATGTTTTATTTTCATGTCTACTGCATCTTAATAACTAAGAGTGTCTAAATTTTAGCCAAAATATAAGAAAGAAAGCATATATGCCTAATTAATAACAGACACCTTTCAGGATGGCACTTGGTTTGCCACAACCACCATTTAACAACTATCTAAAAAAACAAAACAAAGTAGTTCCTAACAGCCAAGTGAAATCAAATTCTTCAAGCAACCACAATATTCAACTTAAATGCATGCCTGTATAAAAACTTTGCAGGGCTGTATGGTGAACAATCACCGGAAAATGCAGCTAAGAAGATGGCATCCAAATCACAAGCCAAACACAAGACAAGTCTGTTATAAATCAAGAAACCAAATCAGAACTCAACCAGTAAACACACTCGAAAGGCTAAAGAGGTCAAGATTAATTGGTTGTAACGATAAAAACCAAAACCTCAATATTTCTCTGTTTGTTCACACAAAAAACAACATCTTCAAATCATCAAAGATAATCTCCAATTACAAGAACATGATCCATTTTCTGGAAGAAAACAATATTATCTGCCAAAAGATTTAAGAAATGTAGGAAACAACACAATTATTTACTTGTTTTTCCAGAAAATAAATTTTTTTACAAGTCTTGGAAAGAAGAATAACTCGAGAGGAGGCAAGTAAGCAAAAGATATATAAGTCCATGTTAAGTAAATTGCTCATCATGCATGCTTTCCCCCAATAAGGAAATGGCATAATGCGACTAAGGTGGCATTCCAATGAGATTTTTAACATGAGGAACAATAAGGAAGGAAGATCAACAACAATAGAAAATTGAATGTAGTGACATAATGCTCCTCATGCATGCTTTCCCCCCTCAACTCCTCACCCTTGGTTCTTCTAAACTTCTGCCTTTCCAAGTTCAAAAACAATAAAAATCGGAAGTTACTCTTTCTTTCTTCTTATTACTTCTACAAGCAAAGAAACATGAAACCGAATAGCAGTAGTATTTCTTTCATTATAAATGTTATACCTTTGATAGTATGCTGCATGGCTATCAAAGTAAGCCTCTGTTTTTCTAGCCTCGAATCATCAGTGAGGGGACTACATATTCAGGGAAGTTTTAGTTTCAATGGAAATTAATTTACGGCAAAAGATTTTGGAAACTAATTCATTTCATTCCTTCTGCTATTCCACACCCAAAAAAGTGTCTGATATCGCCATAAATATGCATCATGTATGGCAAATGGGTTCAGGTTCTGGGCTTACTGGAAAAATAACCAATAGTTACTTTCAACCAAGAAAACTCAGCAGCCCAAGCTTTCATATCTAGCAGGCATACAATTGATAAAATCTCATAGGAAACACAATTTCAAATTGAGAAAAATAACAAATATCTAAATCGTAGCTTTTGTAAGAGAAGAACTAATAAAGAATGCAATTTTCTTTCTTTAATTTCAAATAAGGCGGACATGCTAGGAAAATTGAATAATAAGAGATAACTATTATCTTAACATCAATTGCATCTCTTTTTTTTTCCTATAATGTATAATAACAATCAACAAGTTTTCAAGAAAAAACTTTAAGATTGATCAACAGTTTTTACCAACAAAATAGAATAATAAAAATTATCAGTCAATGCTTATCCATCTACTAACCTTCCTATAATAAATCCCAAATAGAAGAATCAAATGCAATGAAAGATGGATGAATCTTGTGATGCATATATAGTCCACATCAATGGCAAAATCAAGCTGAAATTTTCGGACACATCGAGAAGCAAGGAATAATTACTTATAAGTTAACAGCCACAACGAAGCGTAAACATAGAACTTCCTAAACATTGGGGAGGACTGAAGAAACTTGAGAAGACGAATTGGCGTAGTTTGTAGGCAGTTCTTGGATTAAAAAAGCAAATTCACCCGTCCCGCCCATAGTCCTCCATACAACTCTATTCCAAATTTAACTGAAAAGTCATAACAAGAACGATAAATCAACATCTTTCATAGAAAACTGAAGATCTCTAGAAGTTAATCTTAATTCTTCTCAGTAATTCGTAGCCATTCATTCCAGGCTTACAATAATCTGTAATTATCAAATCTACGTTAAAATCCTAAAAATATAATCAGCAATTCATCAACAAAGATTCTCAACCCAAAATTAAACACATAAGTTTCTCTAACTTGCATGAAATTCAACAGGGTTTTCTTCATCATCTAATCCTAAAAACTGTAATGCCCTCCTCCCCTATCCACTGTTGTTACTGCAATAAGCTAAATTTTTAATTACATTTTAGAAATTTAATATTAAAACCCAATTTTTACGCAAGAAAAATAGTGATTAGCTTTGCGAGAAGTGATTTGAGGAGCCTTTCAACAACTTTCCTAGCAGTTAAGCTATCATCCACAGCAAGAACATGAGCTTCTTGAGAATCAAAACATGGCAACAAATTCTCAAACCCTTCACCTTCCTCTACACTCTTTAATCTTGAAAACACCCCATTCTTTGACATTTTTCATGGAAATTCAACCCAGATGGGAAAATGGCCTAAGATTACAAATTTAGCATATTAACTTCAAGTAAAAAGCTCGACTATCAATCTTTTCAAGAAAATTCAAAAGGTTACGATAACTTCAGCTACAAAGCTCAAAGATACAAATTTTTCGAGAAAAGTCAACAGGCCAGATGGAAGACAAATGTCAGGATCTTCCACTCCAAAGCTCAACATAAATTTTACACCTATTATTGTTGTTAATTAAAGGAAAGAAAATAAAAGAGAATAGCTAGAGAAATGTTGTGCAAAAAATCTTTCATTTTTTAACCTACGAACAACAATACGTGCTCGGGTCAGCAAGGCAAGCATAATACAATAAAGTCAATCCCCTTAATCATCCCCTTAAACGTACATTAAACACACCAAAAACAAAACAATTGCAGATACAAATTAAAACAACACCGAAACTTGGAGATATATAGAAGAATAGGAAAACGCACCTTTTTCTGCGAAATTTCGGGGGAATGTGGAGAGGCGATGAGGTTATCGCTTGGAGTTGTCGTGGTCGACAGAATGTTGAGGGTTGAGAAACGATGGAGTGGGAAAATCAGCCGGTAATTTAAAAAGGGACCAAATGAAAAAAGTCAGCCTTTTTCTCGGTTCATCGCAAGAGAGGAGGAGAGAACGCTGGCGGCGGCGTGGAGCAAAACCCTAATACAATAACCCTAACCCAAGAACACAAGAAGCCAAAAGAATAAATAAATAAGATGACCAAAATAAAGGGAAAAGTTTAGTATGCATGAATCAAAATTTGATTAGTTCTCATATACCGTCATCATTTAAGTCTTAGTTTTAAATTAGATTAGAAAATACAAAAAAAATTATATTTTCATTGAAGGTATGCCTGAATCAAAATTTTAGTATCATAAATCAGTTATATATGTTTTCGAATTAATTTTAATTTTCAGCTTCATCATGATTTATTCTCTATGTTAATTAATATCACATGCAGGCGACATCGGAATTTCACAAGAAAATCCACCAACCATGCTCGAAAATGAGCAAAGAATGCGGTAAAAACCCTAAAAGAACTAGCCTCAGCCATTAAAAACATGAGATTTCCCACATCCGCCGTTGAAACCCACGCGCAAAACTCCAAAGCCGCCGCCGAAGAACTCAAAAACACTCTGGCAAGCTGCTCGAAACCGGATATTCAAGAAATCATGCCGCTGCTCGTCATTGTATCAGTACTTCTAGACATCATAAAACGTGTAGAGGAAATTTCGGCATCAGTTTTCGAACTTTCCCAAGAAGCGTATTTCCAAAAAGCTAAATCGGCAACTGCACCTGAGAAGCAGCTGCTTCACCGTGGAATTGTGAAACCCGTGAGTTATATTTTTGAGGACAGTGATAATGGCATCGTGGTCGGAGTCCAAGAGGAGCTACCTGAGAAGAAATCCAATGCAGAGTGTTAGTCTCTGTGATATATATGGAAACGGTGCTAAAATAATTGTAAGCATGCATATGCTTATAAACTCTAATAACTAATGTATATTTAATTTCACGCACGTAAGACAGGGATAATATATGAAACAAGATTTTGTATGCATATATTAATTTTGAATTCTCATTATATATTAAACATTGATCCTATAATTTTTTAAATAAAAATAAATTTTATAGTCTTGTAAATCAAGATTTCTATTTCATTTTAGATTTTACATCTACAATATATATGTGTATATTTTTCGATCCTTATGTTGCCTTTGAGCAGTGTAGAGCAGTCATGTGGTCTTAGGATGTCGACATGTATTATCATTATTATCTAGGATGATGATATATGTCGAAGATGGAAGCATGTGTTTCCATCATAGGGCGATTATCGCTAGAATTTGGGGTGGTAACAAAAATTTGTCTCACATTAAGCTCAGTTCTGGGTACGAATTGGGAAAGGCAGTGTCATTAGACCAAAGTGACAGTGACACCTTTTTTGTTTGATTCCATGTAATCAGTGTTTTGAAAATCGGACTGACCGGTTCAATCGATTTAACCGATAATCGATGCTTGATCCGGTCCGATTAACCCTATAAAATCACAATGCTAAAAAATCGGTGAGAACCAGATTGAATCGGTAAAAACCGGTTCAACCGATGAACCGGTCGACCGGTTGAACCAGTTGTTTCTTCTTTTTTCTTTCTTTTAAAAAAATTTAATGTTTAATTTTTTGTTAAAATTATAAAAAATTTAGAACAAGAATATGTTATATATAATTTATTGTTATTGAAATAATTACAATATATATATATATATCAAAATATCCATATAATTTCATAAATATGTCTTGTATATTATATATAAATATGTTTAGTTTTTCGTAAATTATAAAATATGTGAATCATTTCATAATTTTTTAAAAATTTTCTTATGATTTTGAGATATTGTTCTTATTTGGTAATAGCTTGTTGTTTTTAGATGTTTTATTATTTTTCTTTTACGTTGAACATTTGGTTTGATCTGATTTTTCAAGTTTGACATTTAATATTGGTGTAATGACATTTTTTTATTGTGAGAAACTCGAAACTATAACAAATACATGACATATGTATTTTACAAAAAAATAAAATAGAAATTATATAATGCTGACGTCATCATCGATTGAACCAGTGGTTAACTCGGTTGAACCGATCAAACATATAACTAGTAAGAACATCAATTTCATATCCGATCCGGTTTTGAAAACACTAATCTCTTCTCAATTAGCATTTTGGATCATCAAAAAAGTTCTAGGCTGGATCGATGGTTGCCGATATGGGCCGCCCAACATAAAAATGAAGCTTCCACAAAATTCCGTGGAACTCTGCTCTACTATCATTTTAGCGGGGAAACGATCGAAACTCAAATTTAGCACTTTTTACCGATGGTTTTACGAGTCTCTCAAATCTCAATCATCAACAAATTAAACGACGAGACAAAATTGAGCAAAGAACAGAGAATCGGAGGGATGCAATCGAAGATTAACACCTTCTTCAAATCCTCACCTTCTCTCCGCCAAAAATCTCCAGACCGAGCTTCCCTTTCCGATTATTTAGTTAGCTTTGGAGCCGAAAATTTGACTAAAGAGCCAGATATCAGTGTCACGTGCAAACGAAAGAACCCAGACTCAAATAAGTAAGCACTCAAAACTGATTTTTGTTGGGGTCTAATTAATGTAATACGATGCCTTTCACATTTTAATCCCGCTGGATTTTGTGGGTTTGCTTGAAATATTTGTGGTACTGCGTTTTCGGGTTAATTCATTCTAATGAGCTTTATGTTGGGGAATTTTATTGGTATTTGAAGTATTTTTCATCATTTTTCAGAAAGGAAAGCATAATCGATTACTATCAGTAACTGTGAATTGATTCCCTAAAAAATGACATTGAACTAAGGCTTTTCAGTTGTTCTTTTGCTCATGAAGAAGTCTTATTTGCTTCGACTTTTTATTATGCATTAAGCATACCCGATTTTTGATACGGGTTGGCTGTGCCAAACATTCCCCATGTAGCATGTACTTAGTACTTGGCATATGATAAGGTACACATATATTAAAACATGTGCGATCTTATATTAAATATATGTATATACTAAAATAACAAGTTTAGCAAGCTCGTTAATATTTTCTTGGATTTGTAGTGAGAATAATCATGCATCAAATTTGAAGGCATCGAAGGAACAGAATTCTGAGGGGAAAATGGACAAATTAGGGCTGGCTAAGTGTAAAAATGTCTTGAACAAGAAGAGAAACTATGCCCAGCTATACTTGGAGGTTGGGCAGTCTGATTTTCTATTACGTACATGTAAAACATGTGGGTTCAAGTATTCTACTGGGGATGAAGGTGATGAGAAGGTTCACAAGACATTTCACAAGAATTACACTCATGGGATCCCTTTCAAGGTCGCAAGAACCCGTTTGCTTGATCAATTGTGTAGCTGTGGTTCACATTAATGGTTTTATCACTTGAGTTAAATGATATCATTTCTTATCATTTCAAGGGTTGGCGCAGCGAAAGGACTATTGATTCACTTGAAAGAGGACGTGTAATTTTGGTGCAAGAGGGTGATCCTGTTGCACAGCAGAACAAGGTTTCACAAGGCTAAACTTTTCACTGATTGCATGACTTGTATTTGGTACATTTGTTTTCATGATGCATAGCAAAATTCTACTTTTCAGGTTCAGGATGTTGTGCACATGATGGAGATGGAGCTTGGAGAGGGGTGGATACTTCATAAGCAGTGTAAGGTTGCAAGTCGATATCATACTTTCAATATATTTCTCCCCGTTTCTTGTTTAGATATATCATTCTTGTATCTTACAGTTTCATTAGCTCAAAGTGTCAACTTTTCTGATTTATCCTCCTTATCGAGATTCTTGGTTTGATTGTTTTGTTTATCTGGTCCTTTGTCATTATATAACCCAAACCCGCTGTTTGTTTCTCTACATGACAGGTAAAAAGTATAAATATTTATGTTGATTGAAATTGCAAAATTTGCAGATGAATTTACTATTTTGCTGCAAGTTGTAACTGAGGAGATATTTAACGTATTGTTTGTGATAGCAGGTATATATGTTTGTTTCATCCCAACGGATATCAGGATGTCTAGTAGCTGAACCAATAAAGAAAGCTCACAAGATTATCCCAGGCTCGGCAGCTAAAAAATACGATGTGCCTGCGAAAGAAACAAGAAGTTCAGTTGCACTTCTATTTGGCGGTGTTAGTCTTCAGAGGGAAATCATGAGAAAATACTCTGCTAAAAGGTATGAAGAAGGGAACCCTGATGGAGTGATTTTATGTGAGAAGGAAGCTGTGCCTGCTCTTTGTGGGATTAGAGCCATTTGGGTTGCTCCCTATAACAGAAGAAAGCACATAGCCTCTTATCTGCTTGATGCTGCAAGGTATGTCAGGATTGGTGTATTTGTGAAAAGTGCTGGCTTTTAGTACTTGTCATCTAATGTTATCAGAGTTGGTAGGCAATTGAACGAGCTGATTTGAACTTAGAATCAAATTGAGTCAAAATCGCGATCTTGAGTCATTATTCAAGCTTGTACATGATAGGACTTGGAATGAAGCTCCAAAACAACAGTTCTAGCCGAAATTCAATCTATAATTATGATGCTAGTCAATTTCCAGTTCAAAATAGTTCTTTTTTCAAACTGAGATCGAACAAATTAGATTAAATTTTAGCTTAAACCCAAATATAGAAGTTAGTGACATTCAATTTTGTTCATGCTTGGTAAATGACTCCAACTGTTGAAGCAGTAGTTTGTTCTCGCTATTGATATGCAAACCATGAGAAAATGGCAATGACATTGGAATGCTTTTCTACATGAATCTATAAACATTTTATAAGTGAAACTTTTGTTTGTTTTCTTTCTTGATTATTTCTAACAATGCCTCTCCATTTTGTATATCCTGCCTTCAGGAGAAGTTTCTGCACGGGCGTAAATCTCGAGCAAAATCAATTGGCATTTTCTCAACCCACCTCACCTGGGAAGGCGTTCATATCCAGTTATACTAGAACCACTTCTTTCTTGGTATATACAAGTAATGACGAATAAAAGACGATGAAACAAGTGTGCAAGCACAACACATGGTAGGATCTGTCAACACCTTTGTTTCAACTTATGATTTCAGAAAGTTGCATTGTTTCAGGATTCTTGTAACTTCAAATATTTTCAATCTTTAAAGAGATTTGAAGCATTCTACTGACCTGATCGTATCTATCTCACGGCAGTATCATGTATACAATAATCTGTTTGTTTTGTGGTAGTTTAAGCAGAGTATACCTCTTCTAGTTCAAGTGCTCAACTGCTTTCTTGCATACTGGCTGCAGTTGGAGTCTTACATATACATATTTGTAAGCTACTAATGTATTTCCTATAAAAAGTGAACATATTTTTTATATAGTATTATCAGAGAGGGAAGCTTTTTTTTTTCCTTTCCCAAACTGGAAGATTTGGAAAATTTATTTACAGTATTAAAAGAGCACAATTATGAAAATCAATTCCCATTGTATTAACAGCCCACTTTGACGCTCGTACAGCCAACGTGCTGGGCGGAGTCGTTGCTTAAAAATCAAGTAAATCCCATAAAGCATTGCCCGGACGGAATGGTCGAGTTGGCAGTCTCTTTGCCTTTGGCAGACTGTTCTGGTACTTTCGAGTTTGAAATAATACTACTGTTACGTCCTACTTTATCTTAGTTTTTTATTCTAATAAAAATTATAACTTTAGAAAAAAATTATGTCAATTTTTAAATTTTTTATGTTTTTAAATAGTCTAGTATTATTCCTTAAAAAAAATAGTCTAATATTTTATTAAATTCATTATCAACATTATATGATGCAAGCCACTGGCATGACGCCACGGATTTTCAAAATTCTCAGGATACGATACGGTTAGGATACGCTTATATATATATATTTTTTATATATATTATACATGTACTATATTACAAATGTTAAAACTCACATTTTTTAAATTCTAAAATCATGTAAAAGCAACAAAATTATACTTACCAAATTAAATAAGCATATAAATAAATGCATGTCACTGAATTATTATAGTATTACTTATACTAAAATCAAATACATATTACTTCAATTAACATAAAATTTAACAAACACGTCCAAATAAAAAATAGCATAAAAAATAATCTTATCAAATAAGCATATATGTCAGGATCGATTCCGGGGATGGGTTGCCATTCCACACGCGAGTTCAACCAACTTGAGCTTCAATAGCTCGTGTTCTTGAATTAATGCACCGAGAGATTTTATCGAGTTCGATTACAAAATCGAGCGGAAGACAATCGACATAACCCGCTCTAAACCGATTAACTATTTGAAAGACATTTTAAAGATATGCAAGTAAAGTAAATAAACAAGCATTTGTTTATGGAAGTTCGAAGGTGGTGTAATCCTTCTACGTCTCCCCTTCTTCCACCTCATGGAAGGATTCCACTAGAAGACTTTGATTTATACAATCCCGTTGTACAAACCCGATCCAGTTGGGAATACCCCATCCAACTAGAACTCCTAGCAACTCAACTATGTATGTTCTTTAATGTCTCACATACAAAGACCTCTCATCGGTTGTGATAAATCATCAACCATTACTGTTGGAATCGAAGAGGGGGGGTGAATGAGATTCCTTGGCTACTTTAGCGTTTTAAAATGAGTTTGTAAAATAAAAATATTTTGCGCTTGCGGAAGGCTTAAGTCAATCGATAAATAAAAGAAATAAAGAAGTAAACAAATAAATAAATGCGTAATGAAATAAAGCGGTAAATGACAAGGATATTTGTTATAGAAGTTCGGCGATGAATCGCCTACGTCTCCTCTTCCCGGTTAGATAACCTCCAACCGAGGTTCCACTAGAATAAATGATCTTGGCCTTGAGGGCTCCAAGTTAGCCACAACCCAACTCTTCCCGAGTTTACAAAGCTCTTCCCGAGCACAATACTCTTCACGAGTACACAAAGCTCTTCACGAGCTACCAACACTCTTCACGAGTCTTCTTGGCCTTAAGGGCTCCAAGGATAGCCACAACACATGCACCAACTTTACTTGTTGGCGACTTTACAATTTTCCAACTTGCTTTGGTGTTGGAGGACCTTTACAAGAAACTCAATCAAACACCTTCACGGTGTACCAATACGAAGAATCAAAACTCACACAACAAGAAATGAATTACAAACTCCAATACACACAAATGTATGAAGTTTGCAATGCTAAAGTAATTTGAATTGATCAAGGCTTTCTTGTAGTTTATAGTCTTGTTTCTTTTCTTCAAAAAGCTCCAAAAGATCCATATTTATAGTGTAGGAGGCCCCCAAAGCTCCTACTAGCCGTTGCTACACATAAGGCTTGAATCACGCCTCGATCGCCTCGGAAATCGCCTCGGGCGATCACCCATCGCCACCCTTTAACGGTCAAATCTGGCCCAGATCGCCTGGGGCGATCTCCCCATCGCCTGGGGCGATCATCAATTGAAAAAATGCCGTAGGTAAGTTTCTGGATCGCCTGGGGCGATCATGCCATCGCCTGGGGCGATCGCCCTTCAAAAAAATGGCCTAGGAAGCATTCTGGATCGCCTGGGGCGAGGTTGACCATCGCCTGGGGCGATCTGATCGCCAGCGTGCCCACCGTGCCATCGCTTCAGTCGATGGTGCGCAACATGGCTCGGATCGCCTGAGGTGATGGCCCGGATCGCCTGAGGTGATCTGCCAGATTTCAGCACTCTCAAACTTTGCACTATTCGACCATCTTAAGCTCATTTCTGGGAAAAGTGGTAAACATGAAAGTTGTAGATATTCCTCTTATATAGGTGTGTACAAAATTTCATTGCATTTCATTAAGGTATGAAGACGTTATGCCCAAAATTCTACAGTCGCTCAAACCTTGCTACAATCTGCACTTGTTATGACTTCCATGACATTTTGCTCCATGATGCAATCCGAATTGGACTGAGATGTTCGAATATGAAATATAGAATATTGAGTTTTCTTTCCAACCTCTTTGGATTCACCTTGTTCGGAGCATCGAGCCAAGAGATATAATCAAAACATTGCACTGCGCTCCAATTGGCTTCTATACGAATTTGCCCACCAACGGACCATTGGTTTGTGGGTCTTCATCCCATCATAAGAAATTGTTCCAACATCATTCCACACATGTTGAACACTTAAATTGGTTGTTCATAGATGTCATTCCTTCTCGTCCAAGCTCAATAGATTCCTTGATAAAAATCACCGCTTGTCCTATGAACTCGCATATGTTATTGTATAACTTGGGTTCTCTTCCATTGGTCTTCCCAACCAATTTATCAATATAACCTTGTACACTAAGTAGACATATTAGTATAACAAATGCAAGTTTTGTTGATCATCAAAACTCAAAGATTAACCGGGGATAATTTAACGCATTAAACGCAACCATGCGTTTAAGGCTCAACAATCTCCCCCTTTTTGATGATCACAAAACTTGATAAACTTGAATAAGTAATATGCATGAAATGTGAGTAAAAATAACTCCCCCTTAACAATTGCATACACTACAAGTTAATCAAGCAAATAACTCTCCCCCTCAAACCATGCATACTCAAGCTCTCCCCCTTAAACTATGCATGAATTAAGGTTCAAGTTTATCACAAAATTCTCCCCCTTTTTGTGATAATCAAAAAGCACAAAATTTAAATAAACATAGTTCAATTATATGTTGCCACATAGCCATATTTCAACAATTTACACATGTTCCTCATCAAGCATGTAATAAGCATAAGATTTAATCAATGAGATGAAAAAAAAACATGCGTTTAAGGCAATCAACAATGAATTCTAAATTTTGCAAAGTGTGCATATGTTCTACCATGAGTTCATGCACTTATGCCCAATAAACATTAAAAATATCAAAGCATTATTAGATAAGTTAACAAAACATATAATTGCAAATTTCCACATTGCATATTCAAAATTGAATTTTAGGCATATCAAGATATATATACCAAAAAGAGATAAGCAAGAATCATGCATCAAAATAATTTATATGTGCATATGCTAAGGGGTTATGCATTTTACTACCAATGAATATTGAGCTTCATATTTATTGGTCACAATTAATTTGTGCCAATGAATTTTGAAATTGCTCTTTTAACATGAGAAAAAAAATAAATTTTACCCTCAATGACAAGAGTTCGTTCTTGTCATAGGTCCAACGCCTCGAGCCTCTTCTATAGTTGTGAATAATACAAACTCTTCCATTGAGTTGCTTGGCCCTTCATCCTTCATTCCATTCTTGTCCCTACAAGACAAATTTACAATTGGAGGAACTTTGGTACCCATTTGATTTTTGGGTCCTAGGGGGTTAACTTTCAATGGCACCTTTGGAATCCATTTCCACCTCTTATTAGGTTGGTATTGGATTCTAGCAAACCTACACTTATTTTTAGTGTGACCATTTTTGCAACAATAATTACAAGTAGGAGAATCATGCTTTGCATTGGCCAACAAGCTAGAAAAAGTTTTTGATTTGCTTGAAAAACCTAAACCGGCTTTGTCAAAGCTACAACGTTGCAAGCCAAGCAATTCATTCATCTTTTTACTACTTTCACTAAATTTGCAAAATGATATTTTTAAAGAATTTAATTCATTTTTCAATGAATTATTTTCTTCATCTTTCTTAGCAATCTCAAGTTTGAGTAATTTGTTACTCATCTTGGTTTTGCCAAGAGCATCAATAAGATCATTATAAGACTCTAAAAGTTCATCAAATGAAGGTACCTCATTGTCACTTTCATCTCCTTCATCTCCAAGAGCCATTAGACATAGATTGGTGGCTTCTTCTTCATCGGAGTCGCTATCACTCCATGTGGCTATAAACGCATTCTTCTTCCCTTTGTCCTCATTCTTCTTCGTAGGGCATTTGTTAGCATAATGACCTTTATCATTACAATTATAACAAGTTACCTCATTTTTGGATTCATTTTTGGTTGCACTTGAGGTCTTTGACTTGATATGTTTGGTGAAGAGCTTCTTGAACTTCTTTGTGAATAGGATCATCTCCTCATCATCATCATCTTCTTCATCATCGGAGTGGTCTTTCCTTCCAACCAAGGCAATCCCATTTCTCTTGGATCTATCCTCCTCCTTTACTTCTCTCCTTGTGGCAACTTCAAGCTCATGAGTCACCAATGTGCCATGGAGCTCATCAAGATCATAGGAAGCACTTTCTCCTTTGTTGGACTCGATAATGGCCGTCCTTTTTGCATCCCATTCCTTAGGCAAGGCTCTTAGGGCTCTCCTCCATATTTGCTTTGGAGGGTACTTCTCTCCAAGTTGGGCAAGCTCGTTTATGATTTGAGTGAGCCTCCTAAACATTGAATCCACATCTTCTCCGGAATCCATCTCGAATGTCTCATATTTGAGTTGTAGGAGATCTATCTTTGTCTCCTTTACTTGGTTGGTTCCTTCATGACAAATTTGTAATTTGTCCCATATCTCCTTAGCCGTGAGCACATCGAGATCCGGTTGTACTCCTTCATATCTAAGGCACAATGCAAAATATTAATAGCTTTAGCATTTTGTGATATTAAAATCATATCCGCTCTAGTGAAATCGTCCATTTCTTTGGGAACATTAATTCCCCCAACTTCCTTTAAAGGAATATGTGGACCTTTCACAATGATTTTCCATAGATCATAATCTACGGATTGGATGTATAGAGAAATTCTATTCTTCCAATAACCGTAGTTATCACCCGTGAAAAGCGGAGGGCGATTCGTCGATTGACCTTGAGCAAACTCATTTGCTAGATTAGCCATATAAAAAATTTTGATTTAAAAACAAAAATCAAATGGCTCTGATACCACTTGTTGGAATCGAAGAGGGGGGGTGAATGAGATTCCTTGGCTACTTTAGCGTTTTAAAATGAGTTTGTAAAATAAAAATATTTTGCGCTTGCGGAAGGCTTAAGTCAATCGATAAATAAAAGAAATAAAGAAGTAAACAAATAAATAAATGCGTAATGAAATAAAGCGGTAAATGACAAGGATATTTGTTATAGAAGTTCGGCGATGAATCGCCTACGTCTCCTCTTCCCGGTTAGATAACCTCCAACCGAGGTTCCACTAGAATAAATGATCTTGGCCTTGAGGGCTCCAAGTTAGCCACAACCCAACTCTTCCCGAGTTTACAAAGCTCTTCCCGAGCACAATACTCTTCACGAGTACACAAAGCTCTTCACGAGCTACCAACACTCTTCACGAGTCTTCTTGGCCTTAAGGGCTCCAAGGATAGCCACAACACATGCACCAACTTTACTTGTTGGCGACTTTACAATTTTCCAACTTGCTTTGGTGTTGGAGGACCTTTACAAGAAACTCAATCAAACACCTTCACGGTGTACCAATACGAAGAATCAAAACTCACACAACAAGAAATGAATTACAAACTCCAATACACACAAATGTATGAAGTTTGCAATGCTAAAGTAATTTGAATTGATCAAGGCTTTCTTGTAGTTTATAGTCTTGTTTCTTTTCTTCAAAAAGCTCCAAAAGATCCATATTTATAGTGTAGGAGGCCCCCAAAGCTCCTACTAGCCGTTGCTACACATAAGGCTTGAATCACGCCTCGATCGCCTCGGAAATCGCCTCGGGCGATCACCCATCGCCACCCTTTAACGGTCAGGCGATCTCCCCATCGCCTGGGGCGATCATCAATTGAAAAAATGCCGTAGGTAAGTTTCTGGATCGCCTGGGGCGATCATGCCATCGCCTGGGGCGATCGCCCTTCAAAAAAATGGCCTAGGAAGCATTCTGGATCGCCTGGGGCGAGGTTGACCATCGCCTGGGGCGATCTGATCGCCAGCGTGCCCACCGTGCCATCGCTTCAGTCGATGGTGCGCAACATGGCTCGGATCGCCTGAGGTGATGGCCCGGATCGCCTGAGGTGATCTGCCAGATTTCAGCACTCTCAAACTTTGCACTATTCGACCATCTTAAGCTCATTTCTGGGAAAAGTGGTAAACATGAAAGTTGTAGATATTCCTCTTATATAGGTGTGTACAAAATTTCATTGCATTTCATTAAGGTATGAAGACGTTATGCCCAAAATTCTACAGTCGCTCAAACCTTGCTACAATCTGCACTTGTTATGACTTCCATGACATTTTGCTCCATGATGCAATCCGAATTGGACTGAGATGTTCGAATATGAAATATAGAATATTGAGTTTTCTTTCCAACCTCTTTGGATTCACCTTGTTCGGAGCATCGAGCCAAGAGATATAATCAAAACATTGCACTGCGCTCCAAATGGCTTCTATACGAATTTGCCCACCAACGGACCATTGGTTTGTGGGTCTTCATCCCATCATAAGAATTGTTCCAACATCATTCCACACATGTTGAACACTTAAATTGGTTGTTCATAGATGTCATTCCTTCTCGTCCAAGCTCAATAGATTCCTTGATAAAAATCACCGCTTGTCCTATGAACTCGCATATGTTATTGTATAACTTGGGTTCTCTTCCATTGGTCTTCCCAACCAATTTATCAATATAACCTTGTACACTAAGTAGACATATTAGTATAACAAATGCAAGTTTTGTTGATCATCAAAACTCAAAGATTAACCGGGGATAATTTAACGCATTAAACGCAACCATGCGTTTAAGGCTCAACAATCTCCCCCTTTTTGATGATCACAAAACTTGATAAACTTGAATAAGTAATATGCATGAAATGTGAGTAAAAATAACTCCCCCTTAACAATTGCATACACTACAAGTTAATCAAGCAAATAACTCTCCCCCTCAAACCATGCATACTCAAGCTCTCCCCCTTAAACTATGCATGAATTAAGGTTCAAGTTTATCACAAAATTCTCCCCCTTTTTGTGATAATCAAAAAGCACAAAATTTAAATAAACATAGTTCAATTATATGTTGCCACATAGCCATATTTCAACAATTTACACATGTTCCTCATCAAGCATGTAATAAGCATAAGATTTAATCAATGAGATGAAAAAAAAACATGCGTTTAAGGCAATCAACAATGAATTCTAAATTTTGCAAAGTGTGCATATGTTCTACCATGAGTTCATGCACTTATGCCCAATAAACATTAAAAATATCAAAGCATTATTAGATAAGTTAACAAAACATATAATTGCAAATTTCCACATTGCATATTCAAAATTGAATTTTAGGCATATCAAGATATATATACCAAAAAGAGATAAGCAAGAATCATGCATCAAAATAATTTATATGTGCATATGCTAAGGGGTTATGCATTTTACTACCAATGAATATTGAGCTTCATATTTATTGGTCACAATTAATTTGTGCCAATGAATTTTGAAATTGCTCTTTTAACATGAGAAAAAAAATAAATTTTACCCTCAATGACAAGAGTTCGTTCTTGTCATAGGTCCAACGCCTCGAGCCTCTTCTATAGTTGTGAATAATACAAACTCTTCCTTTGAGTTGCTTGGCCCTTCATCCTTCATTCCATTCTTGTCCGTACAAGACAAATTTACAATTGGAGGAACTTTGGTACCCATTTGATTTTTGGGTCCTAGGGGGTTAACTTTCAATGGCACCTTTGGAATCCATTTCCACCTCTTATTAGGTTGGTATTGGATTCTAGCAAACCTACACTTATTTTTAGTGTGACCATTTTTGCAACAATAATTACAAGTAGGAGAATCATGCTTTGCATTGGCCAACAAGCTAGAAAAAGTTTTTGATTTGCTTGAAAAACCTAAACCGGCTTTGTCAAAGCTACAACGTTGCAAGCCAAGCAATTCATTCATCTTTTTACTACTTTCACTAAATTTGCAAAATGATATTTTTAAAGAATTTAATTCATTTTTCAATGAATTATTTTCTTCATCTTTCTTAGCAATCTCAAGTTTGAGTAATTTGTTACTCATCTTGGTTTTGCCAAGAGCATCAATAAGATCATTATAAGACTCTAAAAGTTCATCAAATGAAGGTACCTCATTGTCACTTTCATCTCCTTCATCTCCAAGAGCCATTAGACATAGATTGGTGGCTTCTTCTTCATCGGAGTCGCTATCACTCCATGTGGCTATAAACGCATTCTTCTTCCCTTTGTCCTCATTCTTCTTCGTAGGGCATTTGTTAGCATAATGACCTTTATCATTACAATTATAACAAGTTACCTCATTTTTGGATTCATTTTTGGTTGCACTTGAGGTCTTTGACTTGATATGTTTGGTGAAGAGCTTCTTGAACTTCTTTGTGAATAGGATCATCTCCTCATCATCATCATCTTCTTCATCATCGGAGTGGTCTTTCCTTCCAACCAAGGCAATCCCATTTCTCTTGGATCTATCCTCCTCCTTTACTTCTCTCCTTGTGGCAACTTCAAGCTCATGAGTCACCAATGTGCCATGGAGCTCATCAAGATCATAGGAAGCACTTTCTCCTTTGTTGGACTCGATAATGGCCGTCCTTTTTGCATCCCATTCCTTAGGCAAGGCTCTTAGGGCTCTCCTCCATATTTGCTTTGGAGGGTACTTCTCTCCAAGTTGGGCAAGCTCGTTTATGATTTGAGTGAGCCTCCTAAACATTGAATCCACATCTTCTCCGGAATCCATCTCGAATGTCTCATATTTGAGTTGTAGGAGATCTATCTTTGTCTCCTTTACTTGGTTGGTTCCTTCATGACAAATTTGTAATTTGTCCCATATCTCCTTAGCCGTGAGCACATCGAGATCCGGTTGTACTCCTTCATATCTAAGGCACAATGCAAAATATTAATAGCTTTAGCATTTTGTGATATTAAAATCATATCCGCTCTAGTGAAATCGTCCATTTCTTTGGGAACATTAATTCCCCCAACTTCCTTTAAAGGAATATGTGGACCTTTCACAATGATTTTCCATAGATCATAATCTACGGATTGGATGTATAGAGAAATTCTATTCTTCCAATAACCGTAGTTATCACCCGTGAAAAGCGGAGGGCGATTCGTCGATTGACCTTGAGCAAACTCATTTGCTAGATTAGCCATATAAAAAATTTTGATTTAAAAACAAAAATCAAATGGCTCTGATACCACTTGTTGGAATCGAAGAGGGGGGGTGAATGAGATTCCTTGGCTACTTTAGCGTTTTAAAATGAGTTTGTAAAATAAAAATATTTTGCGCTTGCGGAAGGCTTAAGTCAATCGATAAATAAAAGAAATAAAGAAGTAAACAAATAAATAAATGCGTAATGAAATAAAGCGGTAAATGACAAGGATATTTGTTATAGAAGTTCGGCGATGAATCGCCTACGTCTCCTCTTCCCGGTTAGATAACCTCCAACCGAGGTTCCACTAGAATAAATGATCTTGGCCTTGAGGGCTCCAAGTTAGCCACAACCCAACTCTTCCCGAGTTTACAAAGCTCTTCCCGAGCACAATACTCTTCACGAGTACACAAAGCTCTTCACGAGCTACCAACACTCTTCACGAGTCTTCTTGGCCTTAAGGGCTCCAAGGATAGCCACAACACATGCACCAACTTTACTTGTTGGCGACTTTACAATTTTCCAACTTGCTTTGGTGTTGGAGGACCTTTACAAGAAACTCAATCAAACACCTTCACGGTGTACCAATACGAAGAATCAAAACTCACACAACAAGAAATGAATTACAAACTCCAATACACACAAATGTATGAAGTTTGCAATGCTAAAGTAATTTGAATTGATCAAGGCTTTCTTGTAGTTTATAGTCTTGTTTCTTTTCTTCAAAAAGCTCCAAAAGATCCATATTTATAGTGTAGGAGGCCCCCAAAGCTCCTACTAGCCGTTGCTACACATAAGGCTTGAATCACGCCTCGATCGCCTCGGAAATCGCCTCGGGCGATCACCCATCGCCACCCTTTAACGGTCAGGCGATCTCCCCATCGCCTGGGGCGATCATCAATTGAAAAAATGCCGTAGGTAAGTTTCTGGATCGCCTGGGGCGATCATGCCATCGCCTGGGGCGATCGCCCTTCAAAAAAATGGCCTAGGAAGCATTCTGGATCGCCTGGGGCGAGGTTGACCATCGCCTGGGGCGATCTGATCGCCAGCGTGCCCACCGTGCCATCGCTTCAGTCGATGGTGCGCAACATGGCTCGGATCGCCTGAGGTGATGGCCCGGATCGCCTGAGGTGATCTGCCAGATTTCAGCACTCTCAAACTTTGCACTATTCGACCATCTTAAGCTCATTTCTGGGAAAAGTGGTAAACATGAAAGTTGTATATATTCCTCTTATATAGGTGTGTACAAAATTTCATTGCATTTCATTAAGGTATGAAGACGTTATGCCCAAAATTCTACAGTCGCTCAAACCTTGCTACAATCTGCACTTGTTATGACTTCCATGACATTTTGCTCCATGATGCAATCCGAATTGGACTGAGATGTTCGAATATGAAATATAGAATATTGAGTTTTCTTTCCAACCTCTTTGGATTCACCTTGTTCGGAGCATCGAGCCAAGAGATATAATCAAAACATTGCACTGCGCTCCAAATGGCTTCTATACGAATTTGCCCACCAACGGACCATTGGTTTGTGGGTCTTCATCCCATCATAAGAATTGTTCCAACATCATTCCACACATGTTGAACACTTAAATTGGTTGTTCATAGATGTCATTCCTTCTCGTCCAAGCTCAATAGATTCCTTGATAAAAATCACCGCTTGTCCTATGAACTCGCATATGTTATTGTATAACTTGGGTTCTCTTCCATTGGTCTTCCCAACCAATTTATCAATATAACCTTGTACACTAAGTAGACATATTAGTATAACAAATGCAAGTTTTGTTGATCATCAAAACTCAAAGATTAACCGGGGATAATTTAACGCATTAAACGCAACCATGCGTTTAAGGCTCAACAATCTCCCCCTTTTTGATGATCACAAAACTTGATAAACTTGAATAAGTAATATGCATGAAATGTGAGTAAAAATAACTCCCCCTTAACAATTGCATACACTACAAGTTAATCAAGCAAATAACTCTCCCCCTCAAACCATGCATACTCAAGCTCTCCCCCTTAAACTATGCATGAATTAAGGTTCAAGTTTATCACAAAATTCTCCCCCTTTTTGTGATAATCAAAAAGCACAAAATTTAAATAAACATAGTTCAATTATATGTTGCCACATAGCCATATTTCAACAATTTACACATGTTCCTCATCAAGCATGTAATAAGCATAAGATTTAATCAATGAGATGAAAAAAAAACATGCGTTTAAGGCAATCAACAATGAATTCTAAATTTTGCAAAGTGTGCATATGTTCTACCATGAGTTCATGCACTTATGCCCAATAAACATTAAAAATATCAAAGCATTATTAGATAAGTTAACAAAACATATAATTGCAAATTTCCACATTGCATATTCAAAATTGAATTTTAGGCATATCAAGATATATATACCAAAAAGAGATAAGCAAGAATCATGCATCAAAATAATTTATATGTGCATATGCTAAGGGGTTATGCATTTTACTACCAATGAATATTGAGCTTCATATTTATTGGTCACAATTAATTTGTGCCAATGAATTTTGAAATTGCTCTTTTAACATGAGAAAAAAAATAAATTTTACCCTCAATGACAAGAGTTCGTTCTTGTCATAGGTCCAACGCCTCGAGCCTCTTCTATAGTTGTGAATAATACAAACTCTTCCTTTGAGTTGCTTGGCCCTTCATCCTTCATTCCATTCTTGTCCGTACAAGACAAATTTACAATTGGAGGAACTTTGGTACCCATTTGATTTTTGGGTCCTAGGGGGTTAACTTTCAATGGCACCTTTGGAATCCATTTCCACCTCTTATTAGGTTGGTATTGGATTCTAGCAAACCTACACTTATTTTTAGTGTGACCATTTTTGCAACAATAATTACAAGTAGGAGAATCATGCTTTGCATTGGCCAACAAGCTAGAAAAAGTTTTTGATTTGCTTGAAAAACCTAAACCGGCTTTGTCAAAGCTACAACGTTGCAAGCCAAGCAATTCATTCATCTTTTTACTACTTTCACTAAATTTGCAAAATGATATTTTTAAAGAATTTAATTCATTTTTCAATGAATTATTTTCTTCATCTTTCTTAGCAATCTCAAGTTTGAGTAATTTGTTACTCATCTTGGTTTTGCCAAGAGCATCAATAAGATCATTATAAGACTCTAAAAGTTCATCAAATGAAGGTACCTCATTGTCACTTTCATCTCCTTCATCTCCAAGAGCCATTAGACATAGATTGGTGGCTTCTTCTTCATCGGAGTCGCTATCACTCCATGTGGCTATAAACGCATTCTTCTTCCCTTTGTCCTCATTCTTCTTCGTAGGGCATTTGTTAGCATAATGACCTTTATCATTACAATTATAACAAGTTACCTCATTTTTGGATTCATTTTTGGTTGCACTTGAGGTCTTTGACTTGATATGTTTGGTGAAGAGCTTCTTGAACTTCTTTGTGAATAGGATCATCTCCTCATCATCATCATCTTCTTCATCATCGGAGTGGTCTTTCCTTCCAACCAAGGCAATCCCATTTCTCTTGGATCTATCCTCCTCCTTTACTTCTCTCCTTGTGGCAACTTCAAGCTCATGAGTCACCAATGTGCCATGGAGCTCATCAAGATCATAGGAAGCACTTTCTCCTTTGTTGGACTCGATAATGGCCGTCCTTTTTGCATCCCATTCCTTAGGCAAGGCTCTTAGGGCTCTCCTCCATATTTGCTTTGGAGGGTACTTCTCTCCAAGTTGGGCAAGCTCGTTTATGATTTGAGTGAGCCTCCTAAACATTGAATCCACATCTTCTCCGGAATCCATCTCGAATGTCTCATATTTGAGTTGTAGAAGATCTATCTTTGTCTCCTTTACTTGGTTGGTTCCTTCATGACAAATTTGTAATTTGTCCCATATCTCCTTAGCCGTTGAGCACATCGAGATCCGGTTGTACTCCTTCATATCTAAGGCACAATGCAAAATATTAATAGCTTTAGCATTTTGTGATCATCAAGGGCAGATCAGTCTGGTCCGGATCAGCCTGGTCCGGATCAGTCTGGACAATCAGCTTGATACAAAAACAGATTGATAAACTTGTTCTTTGATCTGTTGCTTGTAACTCTTCATTCTTTGATTTATGGGCAAAGTTATCCACATGAAAGTTGTATTCCTTTCTCTTAGCTTTCCACGGAATCAAGAATCGCTCGATTTCGAGTTCGTATGAGAGAGTTATGCTTGAAATACGAGGCGATGCTCCTGCTGTCTGTTTGCTGGATGCAGCAGCACATGGCGTGACTTGCAGAAGCTTTTTGGCCATCTTAACGTCCGATTCAGTCTTTTACTTCCAAAGATGACTTGTAGATCTTTGTCTTATATTTCCAACCCATACTGAATCGTTCCGTTCCGATAAGCGATCTGAGAGTTATGGCCACCATACTGACAGTTGCTTGCTGAAACAGCTTGTTGTTTCTTCGCGGTTCAGCTCGATCTTGCAGGCGTCTTTTCTCATTGATAACATTTGAACTAGCCGATCTGTTGTGAAATATGACTTTTAGTATTTTAAGTTGGCTGTTCAATATCTTTGGATGCACGCCATGTCGATATCCGAGCTATTAAATATGATCGAAACAATCCGCTCTGCCAGGATTTCAGTCTTGGTCCAGCTTGATATTTTCAAGCTACTTCTTTGTAATTCATCAAGCTTCTAAGTTATGATCTATGAACTGCACACTTGATGAAATATGTTAGCAACACAATAACAAGTTTTGTTAACATCAAAACCAAGATTATTCGGGTTCCTAAAACCCAACAATCTCCCCCTTTTTGATGATCACAAAACTTGAATAAAAATATGAACATTAAAGCACAATGTTGCATAACAAGAAAAATCATATTTTTTAAACAACATATTTCTCCCCATTTTTGTGTGAATCAAAAAGGAAGACAAATAAATTTACTCCCCCTCAAGGATTGAGATTAAACTCTCCCCCTTCATTTTAAAATGTTTGAAAATTTGAGCAAGTGAGGGGCAAATGGGGGTAGGCTAAAACAAATTAAAAAACATGTAATGCACATTAAATTTTGAACAAAATAACCTCTTTTGATGATGAATAAAGCATATTTGGCAACAAATTTGAATTTCTTGACAAAACTCAACAATGTCCACTTCATCTTTCAGGGGTGGCAGCACACTTAGTCCAACTTTGCAGAATACTGTATCTCCTCGTGAAAAGTTAGGCTGCAAGACCTATACCGTTGCGATTCTCTATGAGTCTAGTTTGCAACGCAAAAAACGGTTTGTCATTTGGACATCCAAGCAAGAAGTTATGCCAATTTTCCCAAAGTCGCTGCAAGCTGCGAGAAAAACTAAAATGCTTGGAAAATTGTTAAAAAAAAATCTCAAAATAAAAATTTTAAACTAAAAAACGAGTTAAGAACAGATTGAACGAAAATTAAACCTTTGAAATAGATTTTAAAATTATTTTCGTGCAAAATGAATGCAATGAAATTGATTTTTATGCTATGAAAATATTTCATGCTCATGAGAAAATTTTGAAATGATTTTAAAAGATATCCGTTAAAAAATCGGTTAAAATGCTTTCCAAGAACAACCAGGCTCTGATACCACTTGTCAGGATCGATTCCGGGGATAGGTTGCCATTCCACACCCGAGTTCAACCAACTTGAGCTTCAATAGCTCGTGTTCTTGAATTAATGCACCGAGAGATTATATCGAGTTCGATTACAAAATCGAGCGGAAGACACTCGACATAACCCGCTCTAAACCGATTAACTATTTGAAAGACATTTTAAAGATATGCAAGTAAAGTAAATAAACAAGCATTTGTTTATGGAAGTTCGAAGGTGGTGTAATCCTTCTACGTCTCCCCTTCTTCCACCTCATGGAAGGATTCCACTAGAAGACTTTGATTTATACAATCCCGTTGTACAAACCCGATCCAGTTGGGAATACCCCATCCAACTAGAACTCTTAACAACTCAACTATGTATGTTCTTTAATGTCTCACATACAAAGACCTCTCATCGGTTGTGATAATCATCAACCGTTACAATGGTATTCACTCTTCTATTTTAGCTCACAAATACAATGAATAGAGTGAATACAAAGGCACAAATGATTCCATAATGAATCTGATACAGCAAGCTAAGAGGTGCCAAAGGTTTGAGGAGTGCTCTTCATTTAGCAGCTTTTGTCTTTGAAGTTCCTCAATTGAATCCCAAGTGGGTTTGCTTTGGAAGGCTTGGATTGATCTTCAATCAGCTGTTATTGAGCTTCCAAATCATGTATATATAGCCCCAAGTAATGATATATACGTTAGACACAAGAATATGCCCGTCGGAAAAGGTTCTGCACCATTCCCGAGCTTGCAAAGATCATATTCTGGTTTCTGGGCTATTTGTATTTCGGACCGGATTGGCCGGATCAGCTTGGTAGATCAGTCTGGCAGATCAGCACGGGCAGATCAGTCTGGTCCAGATCAGCAAGGGCAGATCAGTCTGGTCCGGATCAGCCTGGACAATCAGCTTGATACAAAAACAGATTGATAAACTTGCTCTTCGATCTGTTGCTTGTAACTCTTCATTCTTTGATTTCTGGGCAAAGTGATCCACATGAAAGTTGTAGCCCTTTCTCTTAGCTTTCCACGGAATCAAGAATCGCTCGATTTCGAGTTTGTATGAGAGAGTTATGCTCGAAATACGAGGCAATGCTCCTGCTGTCTGTTTGCTGGATGCATCAGTATTTCGCATGACTTGCAGAAGCTTTTTGGCCATCTTAACGTCCGATTCAGTCTTTCACTTCCAAAGATGACTTGTAGATCTTTGTCTTATCTTGCCAACCCATACTGAATCGTTCCGTTCCGATAAGCGAGCTGAGAGTTATGGCCACCATACTGACAGTCGCTTGCTGAAACAGCTTGCTGTTTCTTCGCGGTTCAGCTCGATCTTGCAGGCGTCGTTTCTCCTTGATAACATTTGAACTAGCCGATCTGTTGTGAAATATGACTTTTAGTATTTTAAGTTGGCTGTTCAATCTCTTTGGAAGCATGCCATTTCGATATCCGAGCTATCAGATATGATCGAAACAATCCGCTCTGCCAGGATTTCAGTCTTGGTCCAGCTTGATATTTTCAAGCTACTTCTTTGTAATTCATCAAGCTTCTAAGTTATGATCTATGAACTGCACACTTGATGAAATATGTTAGCAACACAATAACAAGTTTTGTTAACATCAAAACCAAGATTATTCGGGTTACTAAAACCCAACAATATAAATAAATGTATGTCATTGAAATCATCATAGCATCACTCATACTAACACCAAATGTATAGTACTTCAATTAACATGAAGTTTAATTAACACGTCCAAATCTTATTTTAGCCAAAAACTTTTTAAAATTGTACAATTTAACCCCCACAAGTGTCCTCTTTGTGACGGACACGATCATAGGCAGTAAGGGGGGCGCCTAGGCACATGAAATCATGCACCTAGGCGCCTGATAGCCTGGAAAATTATATACATGCAAAAGGTCTGCGTCTAGGCGCCCGTTCGGGTATTTTCTGAATCAATGCACCATTTGGTGTGTAGTTGTGTTTTTTTATGAATGGTTGCCTCCAAATGGAGTCTTTTGATGGCTACATATGGCATAGTATATAACTATTGGAAATTTGAATTGAAATAAAGGACAAAGGAAAAAATAGGTGCTCGATCGATCGAGCACATGGTCTCGATCGATCGAGAAAGACAGAAAATTCCATCTGCTGGAATCAGGGGCTCGATCGATCGAGCACCAGGCCCCGATCGATCGAGCCATGTGTTTGTTGAGCGGAATGGTGTGTCCATACATGTTCGGGTGCAATTTTTCGCGATGTGGTGTCTCCAAATGCTGTCATTGTGGACATATCTATTGGTATACTATAAATATAACATTCCCTCACTTGATTAAAATAAGATTTTCAAAAAATATATGCAAAGTTTTGTGATAAAACTTGAGCATTTAAGAGCATCTTCATCATTGTGTTATTGAGCGCTTTTAAACATTTGTGGTTTAAAGGATCTGTGATTTGGAGTGCTCCTATCACAAATCATAATCGTTGTATCTTGGGAGACAAATTGTTAATTGGACCGTTAGCAGTGTAGCGGGACAATATTATCTTAAGGATGGAGATCCAAAATCTCGCCTCAACATTTCTACTGCAAAGTCATTTGTTGTTTTTTGCTTGCTACTTTCCTAAAATACGCACCCAGAAAATCTGTACTGCAATCTTAAGATAATATTAGCAACAAATAGCTTCGTCGAGTGCAACAACGACTCCAGTTCGTCATGGTGAAAGACCTGAAAAGTTCAATGGGAACGATTTCAAGTTATGGCAACAAAAGATGTTGTGTTATTTACAACCTTGGGGGTTGGCAAGGTTCCTCAATGAGGATGCTCCTACTATTATGGAGAGTGAAACCGACAACCAAAAGAGGGCTGCGGTTGATGCGTGGAAACAAAGCGATTTCCTGTGCAAGAATTATATTCACAACGGACTGGACAACACATTATACAATGTGTATTGTCTAGTGAAGAAGGCCAAAGAATTGTGGCAATCCTTGGAGAAAAAGTATAGATCCGAGGATGACGGCACGAAGAAATTCATCTTTGGGCGATTCCTATATTTCAAAATGGTTGACACAAAGCCGATGATAGCGCAAGTGCAAGATTTGCAAGTAATCATACACGAAATTCACGCGGAGGGAATGGTTCTAAGTTATTCATTCCAAGTGGCCGCAATGATTGAGAAGTTGCATCCGCCATGGAATGACTTCAAGAATTATCTCTAGCGCAAACCAAAAGAGATGAATCTTGAACACCTTGTGGTTCACTTGAGAATCGAAGAGGACAACAGAATTTCTGAAGGAAGGAAAATTGGCACCAACATGAAGCACGAGTGAACTTAGTGGAAAAACATGCCGGAACAAATCGTAAGTTTGACGGCATGGCCTCCAAATCTAGAAAGGCGAAGAAGTTCAAAGGCGAGTGCTACAAATGTGGAAAACCCAATCACATGGCAAAAGATTGTCGCAATAAAGACGATCCGTGGGAAGGCTAGTAAATGTGACTGAAGAAGATCGTCTCTCAAATGATTTGGATGATCTAGCGTTTACCGCTTAATTCGATTGTATCTTTGAAAGTTGTAAACTCCAAAAATAGAGTGATTCTAAATAAATGTAATTATGATATTTGTTGAAAACAATAAAATTTATGTTATTACTTCTTGTATTGAATCTTATGGTTTGTGGCATGATTGTTAGGATCATTTAAACCATAGTTCTATGCAAAGTTTTGTGATAAAACTTGAGCATTTAAGAGCATCTTCATCATTGTGTTATTGAGCGCTTTAAACCTTTGTGGTTTAAAGGATTTGTGATTTGGAATGCTCCTATCACAAATCATAGTCGTATCTTGTGAGACAAATTGCCGATTGAACCGTTAACACAGTAACGGACGATATTGTCTTAATGACGTAGATTTCAAATCTCGCATCGACACTACAAAGCCATTTGTTATTTTTTGCTTGCTACTTTCCTAAGATACACACCCATAAAATTTTGTACTACATAAACAACATCTCATGATTGAATTAAACATCCAGATTTCGAATTTTACAACACAAATCAATGATAGAAAGTCATTATCAAAGTCATATTATCATCATATTCATTTGTTCTTGAAAGAGAGAGCTTGCAACCTTTGTGGTTGATGTTCTTGTGATTTGTTGTGCTATAATCACAAGAGAATTCGTTGTATATTGGGAGATTACACAAACCGAAAGCACCTTGTGCGGGACAAATTTTTCTTAAGGACAAAGTGTTATAAACTTGTCTCGACTTAAGATATTCATCATTTTTTTTTTTCAAAAATAGCGCAGACGGAATTCTATACGACGCACCCAACAAAATTTACACGCAATATTCTCTTATAATTTGTACTCAACATGATACATTGTAGTAAATTGCAAACAACCTAAATTTCTTTTTAAATTTTTTATATAAAATTATCTTGACATAAATTTTTATCGTATCCATGTGGATTAATAAATTAAAAATGAAATATTAAAACTAATTAATACTATTTTATGGATGGATATTGTGGACTAATTTCTTAACATATCGAAGAAATGAGCCCATTTTTTTTAAAAAAAAGAATGCCAATATAATTTTGTTTCATATTTTTGTCGTTTTATATTACAAGCACTTTGTGATTTGTTCCATGAAACGAATATAAATATTTCATTTTTCGTCTTTCATTTTTTTCCACATTAATTTTTAATTAATTAATAATAATAATAATAACAATGCCTGAACAAGTAACTGCATAATGCATATAAATTCGACGACAGAAAACTATATAAAGAGCATATCACCACAGAATCTCATTTCGACGATCAACGTTTTACATGTCATCTCGCAATTAGGCTTCTTCCAAGCCTAGAGCCGAGCAGAATGATACAAAAATCTGTTAGGAAACCTACAAATATGGCGACACACGACGCAGCAATAGAAACCCTAAGTGAGCGAGCGGCAGTGATGAGAGAATCGATGGAGAAAACGCAGGCTATCACAGATAACATGGTGGCCATTCTCGGCTCCTTCGACCACCGCCTCTCTGCCCTCGAGACCGCCATGCGCCCCACTCAGGCACTTTTCTGATTTTTTTTCCCAAATTTTTAAGTTGATGGAGCATGGCATTGAAATAATAATCGCTATAATTGTTTTTTTGCACATGAATGCATGAACATTTTCCGGTCGATATATGTGATGTAATTTGTTTGATTCTGGTTTAGTTGAGAACGCATTCAATAAGGAGGGCACACGAGAACATTGACAAAACGCTAAAGGCCGCTGAGATTATTCTTAGTCAGTTTGATCTCTCACGCAAGGTCTTTTTATTTATTTGTTTATTTATCTATTTCTTTATGTTTTCTTTTTTTAATCTTTTTGCTCCATATTTTTTTTATAATTTCATTTTGAACTTTTGATTCACTTCACTGCGAAATCTGTTGGTAATTTCTTTTTTATACTGTTTCGATTTGATTTTTAAGGGATGCAATGAATTGTCACTGTTGTTATTATGGAAGTCTGTAACAAGCAGTACTGAAATTGCTTTTTTCATTTTCATGTTCAGATCAATTATTATTTTTTAACGAAAGTGATTTTATTGCTTAGATGGCGAGGAATTAAGAAATTTTTAAGAATGATTGTGATTGGCAATATCTTTTAATTAACTAGTAAAATATGTTTGGAAGTATCTAAGTCTCTAAGTGATGGCATGGTTTCTTTTAATTGAGTGCTAGCTGGAGCAAACATATGTTACAAAAGAAATGATCAATTTATTATGCAATAATTAAACTTAGATCTCCATTGTTCTAAAAGGACACTGCCAATATAAATTTGTTGAAAAAAATAGTATAGTCTATGATTAATCATACAAATGGAATTTGAATAGTCATGTATTAATTCAAATTAGTGGTAAAGTATGATAATGGTTGCACTTGCACAAAAGAAATCAAAATATCTTAAGCATGTTTTCTGGCCCAAGTGTATCTTGCAACTCTTCATATAGAACCATGCCCTCGAACAACTGATTGTACAGTGCTAACACTGGCCTTCATACAATTGTTAGAGCAATATGCATATAATATAGGTTCCCATTATGTTAAATTTGTATGTAGGATATTAGCTGCTGTTATAAACCACTTTGTGTTTCTGGTCTTTTTAGACCTCTGGTGCTTCACCATGTACATATTAACCCTAAGTATGTATGTAGTTTGCAACTTCCTTATTTCAATGAGTATTAACTTCCAGGCCGAGGCTAAAATATTGAGGGGTCCGCATGAGGATTTAGAAAGTTACCTAGAAGCAGTTGATCAACTGAGGAGTATTATCCGGTTTTTCAGTAGCAACAAAAACCTTAAAAGTAGCATTGGGGTGATCAACCAAGCCAACACCTTACTTGGGAAGGCAATCTTCAAACTGGAAGAAGAGTTTCGACAGCTTCTCACATCATACAGGTTCTTAAACCCTTAGCAATTACGTAACACAGTTTATCTCTCCAAATTTTTTTTTTATAATTTGTAAACCATATTTATTGACCAATAGATGTCTGCATCTAGTTATGAGTCCAACTTTTATTTCCCTTCTACCCCAAAAAAGAAAAAATATCCTTTCCCGTGCATGCTCCATTACTAGATAATGTCCAAATTCTCATTGAGCTCTATTTAGTATCACTTTGACTTCCTTATATTTCCAAATGGTGGTGCTAATTGATCATGCATGAAACTGTTGACTTTGTTTGAGAGTACTCATACGATCTTTCTCAGTGTATGACAGACTTATTTTGGACAGTGACTCGGTTCATAAAATGGTTATTTTAGGGCCTTTCATAAACATTTCCCTTGCAAATCAAATCCTGTTATTTATATATTTAGTTTAGTGCCGTGATCTAAATACTGTTATCATAAAACTTAATGACTACAAAATAGTTCTGAAAGGATCATTGACGTAGAATGTTACCAACTTGCTGAACAAATAATTTTCTGATCCGGACTATTTTCCGGAAATAAGATTTCCTTCTAGTCTTGAATATAATATTTTATCTTCCCCTATAGATTAGTATGTTTTGAGATTCTCCCCTCCCAGAAGGAAACTTCACTTCTCAATCGCAAGCTTGCACAAATTATGAATTCTTTTATACGTTACTTTATGTAAATTATTGGATGCAATTTGTAAAAGAGGTAAGTGAGATGCGTGTGTCAATTGCATTGTCCTATGAACCAAGTTAAGCATGCAATGCTAATTAACTGTTTGAAACTGTTGCTTGTAGTTGTAGAATCAAAGAGAAATTTGCACCTAATGCTATGGAAAAATTGTATGTCCACTATTAAAAACCTTAAAACATGGATATTTTTCATCCTGTGGGATTTGAAATTATTTTATCCTCTTGTTTTCAAATCCCCTCCATGATTCAACTTGATATTTTTATGGCTGTTAACATGATTATTAAGTTCATGCCTCAGTATGAACTAAAAATATTAGTGAACTTCTTGGTGAGTTATGCTCTTATGCATTTTCAGCAAACCTGTGGAACCTGACCGTCTTACAGATTGCCTGCCCAACCCCACAAAGCTATCTTCAGCAGCACATGTGCATGATGATTCCAGTGGACCTAAATCATCTCCAAAGCATCAAAATAAAAGTTTGGAAAACATTGTTCGTCCCCCTCCAGCTCTAATTCCACCTAGAATTCTTCCTTTGCTACATGAAATGGCCCAGCAAATGATTCAAGCCGGCCATCAGCAGCAACTACTCAATATATACAGGTAATCTTATAGATTTTTCATCTGATTTGATTTGCTTGTGAGGAATATATGGCGCTCTAGTTGGAAAACACACAGATGCACATGCTGCCTATGTGTTTCTTCCATAAATGATAAGGAAAGTACAGAAGCTTTGTGAAATCCCCAAAACGTGAACTTAAAACAATAAAACTGTTGTTTTCCGAAATTATCACTGGGAAGAAAGTATATGACTTCAGATATCAGGAAATAAATTAATGAGGTTTATTTCATTTACATATACTTACAGAATATAACAATGATAACAAATATTCTTCTCGGACGCAAAAAATCATGTAAAGATAATCAAATAGACTGCTTTACTTTAACATCCCCCTCTCCCCGGACCTAACAAAAAATGCAAATTCTCTGTATTTGAAAAATATATCATTCATGTGAACAAAGTCGAATTAGATTCAAAATATCTAGGCTAAAGTTTCTACTTCTCATAGAACCTTCAGAATCTTGAAATGTAATTAACGCAAGTTTCAGAATCAAACAAGAAGAGGTATGTATCGTCTCTTTTTGTTAAATAACCTTTTTCATCTCTTATAATCTCATTTAAAAATAACTCTATTGAATTATCCAGTGAGGTTAATTTGTATTTACCTATAATAACAGTCCAAAGGTTTACTATTCATTACTATTCCAATGAATAGTAAAGCTATTAAATTTTTTCTTTGTTGATGCATGGGTTTGGCCTAAACCGATTAGGAAAAAATATATCTTAATAGGTTGTTGATGCATTGGTTTGGCCTGAACCGATTCTGTTGGTTAAGTATAGACAACCTTATTATGTTGGCCAACACAACTAAATAAGTATTATTATTATTATTATTATTATTATTATTACGAAAAATGTAATTTTTATGATCATTTATAGCTTTTTTAGCTTTGCTGACATATTTCAACATATTTTATAATTTAATACTTTGCATTACATTCAATATATATATATATATATATATATATATATATATATATATATATATATATGCGACTTATAATATTTCTTGCATAGATTTCTGAAATAGAGTTGATATATATTTGAGTACATACATCTTAAAAATATTTTATCTACTCCAACATTTAGCAACTTCAAATGTTATTTTTCTCTTTTAGTAATATGGGCATCATTTAAAAAAATTAAAGTCAGTCCTTTGGTTATTTTTTTTATTCAATTACAGTAGCATTATCGTTTTTTTAAAAGGTTTGTTAAGTAAGTCATTTGAAATAAACTAGTACTAGTATAAATGCTGTGTTTATAACCGACATGCCTTTGATGTACATTTGATATCTCTTTCCCAATCCCTCTGTGTGTGCGCTCGCTCAGCTGTACCTTGATCTTGTTGCTGTCATGATCATTCTATTTAGGGAAGCTCGATCTTCAGCTATAGAACAAACTCTCAGAAAACTGGGCGTGGAAAGATTGGGTAAAGAGGATGTCCAAAAGATGCAATGGGAAGTTCTGGAGACAAAGATTGGAAGCTGGATTACTTTTATGCGAGTCGTTGTAAGGACTTATACACACACTTTGCCTTTTATATGCTAATTTCACATTTCACAAAAGTGTTGTTTCTTTTCTAAAACAGGTCAAAGTTTTGTTTGCTGGTGAAAGGAAAGTATGTGATGAGATATTTGAGGGTCACGATACTCTTAGAGATCAGTGCTTTTCGGAAGTTACAGCTAACAGTGTAACAGTGCTCCTTAGTTTTGGAGAAGCTATAGCGAAGAGCAAACGATCGCCTGAAAAACTGTTTGTCCTCCTAGACATGTATGAGATAATGCGAGAACTTCAGTCAGAGGTAGGAGGCTATCAGCTGTTTTAGACTTGGCGCTGCCTTGCTTTTCTTCATTGAAAAAAATCTCAATTATTTGTTGAACTACTTATGTTGTTCTTATTAAATGTATTTCCATTCTTTATTTATTGCCCTTTGGAAAGCGGCCTTAGTGCAGGTGAGGACAGACCCAGCATATGGTGATGGGAGAGGATTTACCCCTGCTCTAATTTGCTAGCATTTAAAACTTTGAACTTAAATGATCTTTAAGACTAGGATGATGGGGTAACCGAGTAGATCAAATCATTACGTCTCTTTATTTTATTTATCATCTTACAGTTCCCCGTTTGCTATGTATGTGGAGCATGAGCATCTACGTGGACCACTTTTTCCACTTCTTTCATATTACATGTGAACCACATTAAGTTAAATTCTTTACAACTTCTTTGCAACTTATCCTTCTGACCAGAATTCAATTGCATTTTCTATACTCTAACTGATCCTGCACACTCTTGCTTGGGGATTTCTATTCAAAACTATTGTTGAGCAATGATGCTTTGTGTTTTGTCTCGTCTGTCAGGACAATGCTGTCTGCTAAAAGCAGGCTTTGTCGGAAATTTCAAGATTTATTCTCACTATATAGATGGAGATTAGATCTATATATATTCTTTGTTCTCTAGTGTGACGTGGATTGGGCTTTTTGTTGTTGACAGATGGATATCATATTCAAGAGTAAATATTGTGGTGAAATGCGAGAAGCTGCTGCAGTATTGACAAAACGTCTGGCTCAGACGGCCCGGGAAACCTTTAGCGATTTTGAGGAAGCAGTTGAGAAAGATGCCACAAAAACTGCTGTTCTAGATGGAACAGTCCATCCTCTGACCAGCTATGTAATTAACTATGTGAAGTTTCTGTTTGAGTAAGTTTTTAAAGACGAAATTTTTTACGTCGAACACAATATTATGTCTTTACTTTAGCCAACGTCGTACATTAAACTGGACTATTTATTAAAAATTCACACACTTGCACATAGCTCAAATCCAGTACCCAAGTCTTAAAATCTGAAACCGCTCCTTCACTTGTATTTCTTGTTCTCAGCTATCAATCAACTCTAAAGCAACTCTTTGGAGAGTTTGGTGATGGCGATGCTGAAGAGCAGTTGGCTTCTATAACAACACGTATAATGCAGGCTCTTCAAAGTAACCTCGATGGCAAATCCAAACTATATAAAGATCCATCTCTAACTCAATTATTCCTGATGAACAATATTCACTATATTGTAAGATCTGTGCGCAGGTATGGGGTAGTTCGTGCAAGATCCTAATATTCAGACTTCATAGAAAATTATCCATCCTTCATGAAATTTTGTTACTCAGGTCAGAAGCAAAAGATCTGTTAGGTGATGACTGGGTGCAAATAAATAGAAGAGTTGTCCAGCAGCATGCTAATCAGTACAAGAGAATCTCTTGGTCTAAGGTTTTGTATTCCTTACAAAAGTTTTTAGTATGCACGTAAGGACTCCAAAATAATAATGTTGATGCATTCTAACGCCAATTGTCTGCCAGTTGACTCTGCCCTTATTTAATCTCTCAATTACTTTTAATACTCTCAGCTTGATTATTTTAACTAGCTAGGCAATATATTCTGTAATATCACTGATATTTGTAGCATTTTCTGATCCCGAGAAGTCGATATCTGCAGATTCTACAGTGCCTCTCCATTCAGGGACTTCAGACCGGTGGGAGTGGTTCCTTTGGAGATAGTGGCAGCACGAGCGGTGTTTCCCGAGCAATGGTGAAAGACAGATTCAAAACCTTCAATATGCTCTTTGAGGAGCTTCATCAAAGACAGTCTCAATGGACAGTTCCAGACAGTGAATTACGCGAGTCTTTGAGGCTTGCAGTTGCTGAGGTCCTACTTCCTGCATATAGATCCTTCATTAAACGTTTTGGGTACGATATTTTCATCATCTTCCTCCACAAATCTTATTTTGCAACTTATTTAGAAAGAAAAATAAAGGAATTGGAATTGGCTCTTCAATTATGCGTTTAGAATAAGAATCTTTTGGAATTTTTATTTTCTCAGGCCTTTAATCGAGGGTGGAAAGAATCCACAAAAGTACATTAGATACATTCCAGAAGATCTCGAAAGAATGCTGGCAGAGTTTTTTGAAGGGAAAACCTGGAACGAACCAAGGCGATAGATACTACTACTCATCCTGCTAGCTTTAGATGTTATTCGCTATCAAACTGATGGATCATATAGATAATAAGAACCTAGTTCAATCTTGTAACATTCACTGCTCCATTTTCTCTCTTATAAATAAAAGATCATTCGTATAGTTGCTTTTATTTTCTTAAATAGGCCTTTAATTGTATTTCATTCAACTCAATAATCTTTCTATCATCCGGAGAGCAAAACTTAATAGTCTAAATCTTCCTGTTTGAAGATTTCATATCTTATTTCATGTCAAAGAATGAAAGATATTTTTACAATAAATTCAAAAATATTTGATACACGTGTCACTTATAAACTATAGGTTGGATAACTTTGTTTTCTTCAATGGTCGTACTAATATATCTGCAATGGTGGTTCAGAATTAACGTTCCATCTCAAGTTTGACTCACCCTAAAAACCAGGCCAGGCCATTTATAAACAGCTGACTCTCAATCCTCCCACACCAATTATTCCGTTGACCACATCGTTTCATTACCACCTTTTATCTTCCCAACACAACACCTGAAACAACATATTTAATATCATCACCAAATATTAATCATTCCAAAATCTTGAAATCCAATAATCCTTTTGATCCCATTTCACACCTAGCTTCTTCTGCCTGTCTTTTCCATCCCTGCTTTGTTTGGAAAATAACAGGGAGAAGAATCACAAAAATGGCAAGCTCAACTTCAACATCATTAGACCCGAAACAGAGAACGACAATTGGATACCCTTCCATGGACAGATACCATCTCTCACATTCACCTTACCCTCAAATGCACCCCGGATATCCCATTCCCTTCCAGCCTCAGAACTTTCCTTCATCATCATCGTTTCACAATCAAGGGAAATATCCCAGTTACGCAGCACAAAATTCACATTCAGCATCATCTGACGGATACTATTATCAACCATCCTATTTGCCTATGATGCCTGAGGCCAATAAAAGTGCGTCATTTGGCCGTGTGATGCTAATCTTGATGATCGTGCTCGTGGCTGGTATGTGCATGATGAGCCTAGTCATGTGGTTCCTTTTTGGTACCTACATTCCCGAGTTCGAGGTATCGTCTCTCAATGTTTCAAACTTCACATCCACAAATACTGCCTTAACAGGGAAATGGGACGCCAGTGTTGTGGTTTCTAATGCTAACGAAAATCTTGAAATCCATTTCGATCACATGAGGTCATCGATTTTCTATAGGCAGGCTATGGTGGGAATCTCTACAATGCAGCCTTTTATGTTGCAGAAGAAGCAAATTTTGGGACTTAACATAAGTGTTCCTGCAGAACCGGTTGTGAGTATAGAGGACTTTCAAAGACTAGTGCTGCCAAGTCTTGCTCAGGATCAGAAAAACGGGGTCGTAGTTTTCAGCTTGAGGATGGCTCTTAACGTTAATTTTACATCTTCTGATATAGTATACGGAAGGGAGACTCTGAGGGTATACTGTGATAATTTGCAAGTTAACTTTTTGTCGTCCGGTGAAGGGACATTGACTCGGGGATCAGGGAGCGAGTGTTTGATTCGTATACGCGACGGAGAAGAAGTAAGCACCTGAACTCCAAATTTATCTAATTTTTTTTCTTTCAGGAATTTTGTATGTATTCTGTTATTTCTTGCTTCTTCTTGGACAAACCAAAAATAAAATAGTTCGCAGGCATTGATTTTGATATGTTTTTAGGAAACGGGATTGCAACTGTGTTCTAATTGATGTTTATTTCTATCATGCAGCACTAAATCATGGTTACGGATCAAAATTTCACGACCCAACTTCCAATTCATACGTATCTTGCTCGGGCCTCCTTGAAGCAATGGACTCGTTAAGAAAAGGAAGAGTTTTCATGAACATGTAAAAACTGTATTTTGGTTTACATTTTTTGAAAAATATATGCGTTTTAGGATTCTTGAGATGTTGCTGTTGATGTTGAAACATATTCTGAGATGTCTGATGATTCAGCTGCAGAGGTTTCTCGCATGGAATTTGTCGTAGAATTATTAGAGTGATGAAGCCAAGTAGTTGTTTCTTGTAGTATTTTGTAACGAAGTACTTTTTCGTTTATAAATAAGATTTAAAATCTGAATTACTAATTGCAAACCTGCTTGTAAATTGTAATTCAAAAGTAAATTTGTGTGAAAATCACAAATTGATGCTAAATTTAATTTGAGATCAAGAAATAATTATGTTAATTACTCATGCGCGAATTTGAAAAATATGTTAATTTTACTTTCAACCACTATATATACTCGAGGCTGCCCCGCTTACATCCCGCGTGGAAATAACAAAAACAATGGAGTTGTCGATTGCTTTTTGGCTATCCTATGAGGTGAATCTGTTGACATAGAGATGTCAAACGGAGCGGACGGCACGAGGCACAGCACGGCATGACACATTTTGCTATAGTGTCGTGTCGTGCCAGGCACGGCACTGTAGCATGGGTCGTGTCGAGCCATAGGTGCTGGCCCGTGGGCCGGCACGACACGGTAGGAATAGTATTTTTTTTTAAATTGTAGTGATCGATCGCTATCTAACTGGCGATCGATCACCAAGCCAAAAAATAAAAAAAAAATAAAAAAAACTTGAAATGGCCGGCACGGCCCATGGCACGGCACGTAGGGGCCATGCCTATGGGCTGTGCCGGGCCCGGCCTCTTGTGGAAATAGGCTGGCACAGCCCATAGGCATGGCCCATTTTCGAATCGTGCCGGCATTCGGCCCGTTTGACACCACTGTAGCAAAATGTGTTGTGTCGTGCCGCTCCGTGACGTGCCTCGTGTCGTCCGCTCCGTTTGACATCTCTATCATTACTCATTAGATGATTGATTTTAGCATACAATGTAATATGATTTTATTAATGACAATTCATTATTATATATTATTCAAGTATCTATGTAATATGAATATATATATATATATATAAATAAATATATATTAATATCCTTAGAATAAAATTGTATTATTCTTAAATATTATCGCTAGTCAAGTATTATCATGAATTATGATAATGATAATGCATTGAGACTAGTATGTATTGAATGATGTATTTGTTCCTAGATATGAGATATCGAATCAACACATTGGTACATGTTAGATAACTATGTACTGGACAGACCCACCATGAGAATGCTACATGGATAGTTATATGAATGTCATAAGCAATTCTCATAGTGATAATAGTGTATGTAATCCTTACGACTTGAGATCACCAGAGATCCTAACATAAGGAGTTGTGTATCTTGATATTGTCAAACGTTACCTGTAACAGGGTAAACTATAAAGACAATCACTGGATACACTACAAAATATGTAGAGAGATGTTGAGTGATCAAGATAGGATTTGTCCCTCCTATATAACAGGAGACGTGTTTGCCCTTGATCAAGTGAGACTAAAAATGCATGGCCATGCTCGAATGAGTCGATATGTGATATCGAGCTTATTCATTTATTCTAGTTTTGGGGATCATGAAATATAAGATTGAACTATATGATTATGACTTATTCCATGACTCATGTTTAATCTAAACACATAGGACAACGGGATTAAGTTACATGGTGAATATTATCACAGGACATAGGTAATATTGAGTCAATTACATTCTTGTAACTTGGACATAAAATTAGATTTTATGTCACTGCCAACGTTGCAGAATTCTAACGGGTCGCACAAAAAATTAAATCGATAAAGTGAGTTAAATTCATTAGATGAATTAAATTGATTAGGAAGAGTCATAATCATAACTAGTGGACCAAATATATATATATATATATATATATATATATATATATGGATGGGAAAAAAGTTGTTTTGGGCTTAGGGTTTTTCGAGAACTCTATTCTGATTCAGCAGCCTCTTATATCTGTGTATATATATATGAGTGTTAGGGTTAAAAAGGTTGGACGTGATTTTCAGACGATATAACTCACACCATTCGAAAAGAGTAGTCGTCGTGTACAAAGGCTCGTCTCTTTTTCCCGATTGAATTATCAAATCTAGCACCTTGATAGTTTCAACATCCCTTCATTGATCTGATCGTGTGTATATCGTAGAGAAAGTGTAAGACCCCAACCCCTTATACTCGTCATTAGTGCAGTTATGACGTCGTATGAGTATAAAAAAAAATTCATTCTTTAAAAGAATCCTTACATGCTTCACTTATTATCCATTACATAAATAATACTCAGCAATAAGACTCAAGGTTCACCCATTATCATCACCATTGCACCACTTTTACATTGTGAGTTTTTATAAAAATTTGGGCAGAGTCCCCCCATAAATTGGGCTATCCGGAAATAAAAATACGTCACATAATATCACTCCCAACCAGGGACAAACATACTACGAAAACAGAATACTGAAACTAAGTAAATTTCCCGCCAGGGAAAACACCATCCTAAGAATAAGAAGACATCACGAGTGGGTTTCAACACTCTTATACATTCCATATACATGCATTAAAATGCCCACAAGCGAGCAACGAATAATAGATACTCATCCAGATGCATAGTTAACATATACCATCAGCTCAATCTCACAATATGCTTCTGGAAGCATCATCCAATAAGGTTCGAGCCTAGCACCCCAAGGCAGCATCGTACCTGTTGTACCTGTTTCAACAGAAACAGCCCCCACACAGGGTGAGCATACTCCAACTCAATCAATCACAAATCGATATACAAAATCATAATGCAACAGTTTAGATTATTCAAAACTCATAAAATATACTCCCTGTACAATTCCGAGTTTGTATAGCTTCCACACACTGTTCCTGTTTCAAACTCACGCACATTCATAATGTCAAGTGTAGTATTATCATTGAAAACATGATACTCAACGATACTATGAATTCACTACAGCAACCATTTATTATTTATGCTCAACATAAAATTCAACATCAATGTAAACCTGGTTATCCCACTATCTCATTCTCGACAATTTCTCATATCGCTCATGCCCAAGGCATCAATACTCAACTAGTATAATCGGATCACGTACATCGACGTATCCACCATTCCACGAAACATCACATTAAAATACATGTATGCATGAAGATATAAATACTGGGATACCTGCTCGTACGTCACCACGTACCTGATAGTCGATAATAAAGATTAGGCTATTCTTGACATCCCGATGCTTGTCAAGTATCTATCATTTTAACAACTCAATATCAGATTATATTAACTCACCATATAAATATAACATCTCATCACCTTTCAAACAACTACTAAAATACAATGTACAGAAATTTAGGCATATACTACAATTCGAAACATATTCAAATTGTTGAAATCTATCAACATTTGTAAGCTCAGAATAGTCAAATATATGCCATTTCTAATCACCTTTAAATCAAATAGCTGAATAAAATTAACACCAAAGAAATATAATCTTAGTGTAGAAAAGTTGCTACCAGAAACTCAAATATATAATAATTTGAGCACAAAATATTTTTATAAATTATCTCTTCTTCGACACATCATCTACAACTTTGTTGTTGGTTTTCTTCTCAAAGAAATCATGATTCAATCAGGATATTATATAAATTAACCCAAGCATGTTCTATGTTCTGCCCTATTTTCATTAATTCACTCAAAAATCTAATTGAGTGACATTTAATACAAATCAAAGAGGAAAACAAGGCAGTATGATCGAGAAGCATGTTAATGCAACCCAATTTCAAATTCAATTTGCACTTGTAACAAACTAATCATTTTAATGCTGCAAATATCCAAGTTTGCCCTAACCCAATCAATTTATCAAAGACTTTCATCGAGTAATGCTCAAACAAGAACTAGAAGATAAATTCTAATATATTACCTTGACTAGTATTGTTCTGTTTTGTGAGCAAAATAAAGCATAGCACGAAGAGTAACCAGTTTCTCTATCTTTCGGCTCCTGAAGCGCATACAATTTGGAAATTCTACACGTATTTGAATAGTAAGCCATGGAATGACACGTATACTTTGGTGACACGTGTCGAAGCGACACGTGACGCCTCTTGTGAGGAAGTTTCGATATATTTACATACATATTTTGTTCAACCTTTCAACATGAAAGTTGTAGCTCTTTCTTTTATCTCCACGTCTATAATAAATTCACTTGATTTCAACCTTGTATGACAAAGTTATGTCCGAAATACTAAATCATATTATAATAAATAATTTATTCTGGGCACATTATCCATCGACTATCCAATAGGACCCCGTGCTTACATCATAACGATCAAGTATAATTTATATGACTTTTTCAGGCATTACACAAAGTTATATTTGCTCGTGACTCATGGACGTTTTGCTTCGAGGATTCTGCATCAAACACGCTACAAGGTATAATTCTAATCACCCGATATGATAACTTCGTATAGGTCCTTGGTTGATTTTTTTTTATTCCGCTGCGTTCTTTGATCGTCGGATTCCTTACAAAATCAACAGCCCATATTCATAATTGTATTGGATCCCACATAAAAAAAGTGAGACGTTAACCCAATATTGGGAGTAATTCCCCATGAAAGCCAAGAAAAGAAAACAAGAGTTATAGTGTTAGCTTTGAGGTGTCAAACCACGGGACGACCCGTTTAATCATGTTGGAACTACAATGTGCGTGCCATGCCGATTTGTAAATGGGTCATGCCGGCAAGGCCGTTTCCACAGAAAGGTATGGCCAAGCACGGCCAATTTCAATTTTTTTTTTTTTAAATTTTTTGGACTTTACCGATAGATCGGCCACTACCCCTTTCCACAAAAGGTATGAACGAGCCTCTACGGGGCCGCGACAATTTTAATTTTTTGGGTTTTAACGATCGATCGGTAAAGCAAATATAATAAATACATTTGCTTTGAATACTACCGATCGATTGGAACATATTGTTGCCATATAATTTGTCATATGAAAGTATGAAACCCGAGTTCGTTAGGAATGCTATATTCGTTAAAATGGAAAATGATTGGGTGACACACCAAACTATTAAACCTTCTATTTTTCACATCAATTTATAGAAATATATTTGAGAAAATTTAAAGAGTAAAAATTTGTGATGCTAGGAAACTACCAAGCGCGATCCTCCCAACACTCAAGAGAGTATAGTGTCAGGTGAGACAAGTTTCTTCCGCAAATCAAACACCCTTTTAGTGTGAATATTAAGGTTGTGTTTGCAATTGTTTATTTAACGTATTTTTATGTTGCTTTTCTTAAAATTAGAAAAAGTTCTTTTTAAGCACAAACATTGAGTGTTTGCTATTAAAATAAAAAAAAGTATCTTCATGAACTTCAGTTAAGTACAAAATTGTCATCGCTTAACTTAAAGCAACAAAAAACATCACATTACTTGATTATCTGCTTCCTGTTTTTTTAGACAATCAATTAAAGAATGAAGGAAATCAAGCATCCAAAATCTATTTTTTTTATCAGCAGATAGACACCTCCTAGAAATATTTGCAAACATGAACTAATTTATGGTTCTGAAATAGGGTAAAATGCATTTTGGTCCTTTATGTTTCATTAGCATCATTTTTGGTCCTCATAGTTTCAAATCAGTGATTTTGGTCCTCTATGTTTATTGTGTCAGCGATTTCGGATCTTTATCTTTTATTACTGTAATTTTAGTCTTTTAATAATCAGAATCCATGATTTTAGTCCTTTATGCTTTACTATGGTGCAATTTTAGTCATTTATGTTTTATAAGTTGAAACTATGATCCTTTTATGATTTGTAATTTTTTTAAAAATTAAAAATAATATAACTTGATTTTAAAAATTTAAGAAATGAAATCAAAAAATTATTCTCGTAGAAATTAAATTATGTACGAAAGGGTTAAATATTTTTTTACAATTTATTTAAATTAAATATATACTATAATAATTCAGTAATCTGGGAAATTTTTAAAAGTTCAATCATAAACTAACGATTATACTGGCATATATGAAATTGAGAAATTTTTTTGTAAAAATCGTATTGGGTTTTCTTTTTCTTTGGTTCAATTATGTTAATTTCATTTTTTTTGCATCAATATAGAAAGTTAATTCAAATTTTAGAAAAATAAATTATATTTGTATAAGTCGATTTTTTATAATCATTCATTTAAAATAAATTTAATCTAGTATGAAACTTTAAAAAAAAAATTTAAGAACGTGAAAGCAAAGCAAATATAATATTTAATTTTTAATTAAATAAGTGATTAGTTAGACATATCTAACCTTTTTTAAACAACATTTTAATGGGATTATTGGACAAACATTATTGTCTAACTGCTATACGGCTAGATGGATGTTAGGACTTGGTTTGATTTCATTTCTCAATTTATTTTAATCTTTTGAACGTAGAAAATATATATTAATATTAATTATTTTTAAAAATAATTTTTTTTATATATCCCAACGATAAAATATTTTTAGTTTAATTTTTTGCTAAATACCTTTTTTATTGTGTCATAATCTGTCCCAAAACATTTTAATATATGATTTTCTATATATAAAAAAATCAAATTTAATCCATTTTTAATAAACATTTATTAGATAATTGAATTAAAAATTTTATCATAAAAACTTAATTTGAATCAATTCAAAACACAATATCAAGAATGTAACTTATTTTAATTTTTAAAACTTAAATATCAAGGACTAACATTACAGGTTTAAAACATAAAAGACTAAAATTACGGATTTTGATAATTAAATGACTAAAATTACAGTGGTAATAGATAAAGGACCAAAATCGCTGAAACAAAAAACATAGAGGACAAAATTTTGAAACCATAAGAATAAAAAATATTGACTAATAAAATATAAGGGACCAAAAATATATTTTAATTTCAGTATCATTTGTTTTATTATTTCAATGGGAAAAAATCAAATTTAAATTATTTTAGGAAATGTCCGTTAGCCCAATCTCACACGATCACTCCACGCGCAGATAGATACGCCTATATAGACGTTACATCCGGTGCATATAGCCCTCGACACAAAACCCAAACACACCACAAACGAACTTCCGATACTTCCCAAACCCTAGAACTCCGAATCTCTTTGTAAATACCAAGTTTCTTTCTCCATCTGAATCCAATGGGAGAAACTAAACAGCCCCATCTCAACGGAGCCTACTACGGCCCCTCCATTCCTCCCCCGTCCAAGTCCTACCACCGCCCTGGCCGTCGCGGCGGCGGCGGCGGGTGCTGCTGCAACCCCTTCAGTTCCTGCTGCAGCTGCCTCATGAACTGTATATGCACCTGCATATTCCAAATTATAATCACCATTCTCATCGTCGTCGGCATTGTCGTCTTCATCTGCTGGCTGATTTTCCGACCCACCACCGTCAAGTTCTACGCTACCGACGCCTCGCTCACCGAATTCAACCTAAATGGCAGCACACTCCACTACAATCTCGCGCTTAACCTGACGATTCGTAACCCTAACAAGCGAATCGGGATCTACTACGATCAGATCGAAGCACGGGCGTTTTACCAGGGACAGAGATTCTCCACCGTAGAATTGACGCCTTTTTATCAGGATAAAAAGAGCACCAGTTCGGCGAATGCTGAGTTCAAGGGGAATAATCTGGTTTTGCTTGGGAATAAAGAGACCTCGAATTACAACGATGATAAGGTATCCGGCGCATTCGGCATCGATGTGAAGCTTTACCTAAGGATTAGGTTGAAGTTTGGGTTTGTGAGATCGACGAAGGTTAAGCCCAAGATTGATTGCGATTTGAGAATTCCTTTAAGCTCCAATGGGACAGCGTCTGGGAGTTACGACTCGAAGAGGTGTAATTTTGATTGGCGCTGATTTCTTCCTGTGATTCCGCCACCTACTTTGCTTTCTTCCATTCAATTCTTCTTTTCTTTTTTCTTTTTTTTTTTGCAATTTTAACTTCTCTCTGTGTTCATCGTTATAATTATGTCAGTGAATACGTTGTTATGCACGATTTGCGATTTTGAATTGGAAGTGTTATTGACAAAACAATAAATATTGTTGCCAAAGCAATTATACAAAAATCTTAATTTTACCGTTTTTGGAAAGTATTTACTCCATGTCTTTATATTATTTATCTCAATTTTTACTTCATATTTTAAATCAATTTTACCCTTCATTTCATTATTTCCAATGTACATATATTTTTATATTGAAGTGTAGATTTGGATCATTTTTATCATATATATTATTTTAGGTGTTAAAAGAAATTCAAATCAAACCATTTCAACATAATTACATAAAAAATTAAATAAAAAATAAACAAAAAATTTAAAATATAAGATAGTAACATATATTAATTAAATATATTCATTGAAAATAATGAAATTAAGGTAAAATTGGTTTAAAATATAAAATAAAAATTGAGATAAATAATATTAAAGTATTTTAGGATATGTATTAATTATTAGCAAGAAGGGTAAAATTGGGAATTTTATAAAATTGCTTTGACACATATTTTTTTTTTTTGCAAGTACCAACCTAACCGGTTGAAATGTCCCTACTATGTTGGTTTCAGTAGTTTATCTGCTTTGGTTTTATTTGTGTGGATCACAGGTGGGTCCCTTTGGAGTTAGTTATAGAAGTTGACTGGTTCTTTACCTCATAGATTCTCTTGATTACTAATTAGTAATTGGAATTATCCTCCGCTCATGCATCTCTATCTAGGGAGTGTCTTGACTACCCCATGAAATAAGCTATAAAAACCAAAAAAATTAATCAAGTAGAGTCGAGCACATACCACAGTCTTCTTTATGAACTTTTTTCAGTCAGAATATTTTCATTAATCTATTTGGACTTCGACCATCTCTCTGCTCTCTTGAAAATACCAAAATCAATGAACTTCACTCGACAAATGTATCGCTTGGTCTACGACATATATGACCAAAGCAGTGTAAGGGAATTTTTGGTATTTTTTCCTCTATACAATCATATATACTTCAGCTAGAATGTCTTCATTCCTTAATTTATGTTTTCTGATTTTATCCAACGGAGCACGTGCATCTCTGTTACTCATCTTTTGGATGTGATCCCTCTTGGATGTCGAACATATTGTCTCATACAATATTACAGGTTTCATTACGGTGCTATAAAATTTGCACTTCAATTTCAGCGAGATATTACGATAGCATAAAACTCTAGTGGCGTTTCTCCATTTCAGCCAACCTACCTCTATTTTGTAACTAAATACCAACCATAATTTGAATACTACCATTGTTTCAAATAGACCGTGGCATAACATTAATATGTTCTACACCAACACAATTAGCATCTCAATAAACTCAATTGAAAAGATGGGAGGGTTTAAAACTTTAAATGATATTACATCTGCCGAATCACACGCTGAATGAGAAATATATAAAAGATTTATCGTTTTGCTCGTCTTTGTTGGGCTTACACTGAGATACCACACCCAGGGGCGGAGCGAGGGGGGTGCGCAGGGGGGCAGCCGCACCCCCCAGAATATTTATTTATATACATAAATATAATGTCAAAATCTTAAGAAATTTGGCTACCTCAGCGGTTGTATTCCTTTGCCAGTCATGTATGAACCAGGGTTCGAATCTGGTAGCATGCTATAAGATTATTTTTTTCACTCTTCCTTTTTGTGAAGTTCTGCCTTCTCTTCACTCATTTATATTAATTTATTTTTACATTCATTTTAATAATAAACACATGATATATTCAGAAGAATTTGTGAAGAAACTTAAAACGATTAAACAGGCTAATAGTAATTTAATAGTTATCTTTATTAAATCTATCACTAGTTGGATTATCATAATTAATTTATTTTTATCATTTTCTAAAACTTTGATGATTAAGAAGAGTGAAGGAGCTGCCTAAGCATACTTTTTTGGATCCAAACTTCTTTGTGTCTTCTTCTTGCATTTATTTCCATACCTATTATTTGTCATCGTATAGATCGAGACTTGTAGCTTGATTCTTTACTCATTCCATACTAGAAATAATCGTAGGAACGATAACACTTCTGGATGCCAAACCCGCCTTTTCTTTTTCTTCCCCTATCTATAGTAAGTAAGGGGCCTTTTCAATAAGGCTCGCGTGGAGGGAGGATATGATTGTCGAAGCTGAAGTCAATTAGCCTAGAGGCTTTCTTACTAAGCTCTTGAGAATTGTCAACCATATAGTTGGGGTTGCTATGCCAGCTCCGCTTCCTTCTCACATTTTAGTGGTGATAGTTCATCATCTTCCAACTCTCAATTAAATAATTTTGGTATAATATTTTATTGGTCTTATATTTAATAATTTATTTAAAATTATAGTATTTTAGTCTTTCATTTTTCTATTTCCTTAAATTAATTTTATTTTATAATAATTTTTTATTAAAATATATATATAAATATAATATTGGTTATTATTTTGTTTATATATGCCGATTAAATATTTATATATTTTTTGATAATTAATTATCTAAAAAATTTATTTTGCACCCTCTAATTTTTATTCTTGGTTCCGCCCCTGACCACACCAATACGTTTCAATGGATAGTACCGGTTTGATTATGTTTTGATAGCTTGCTGGGCATTATGGAATGCTAGAAACCGAAGAATGATGGGTTAATTTTCCTGTGATGTAAATGGTTGTATCATTGTATGGAGTTTACCAAAGAATACCTAGGTCAATTTAGGAAGGCCACACAAATGTTTACTGTAGCTCCAGTAGATAGCACTCCGACTCGCTGGCAAACCCCCCTCATCGGAAACTACAAAAATAAATTGCGATGCGGCTGTCTTTCAAAGGGGAAACACTGCTTGTTTAGGAGTAATAGCTTGGGACCATCAAGGAAGATGTTTGGCTTGGAATAGTACACATTTTAGCTATCCAGTGACATCGGATTTGGCAGAAGCATTGGCGCTGAGGGAAGGAGCATATATGGCACAAAGTTTAATTGGATGAGTGTTGTTCTAGAAAGTGATTGCGTCACAGTTATTTCTGCCGTGAACTCAGTAATAGCTAAGTGTTCTCATATTGATCCAATTATATCTGAAATAGTACATCAATTAGTTAGGGATGCATCTGGTTTATCGAATTATCCATATTTTCTTCATAATTTTGTAATTTCTATTAGTTGATCAATCAAATATCGTTTGATTCTAAAAAAAAAAAAATACAAATACAAGAAAATTTAAAAAATACCCATGATACCTACACCAGCGACGACCACTTTTACTTCCAGTCTTCCACAGACCCAGTCTCCGTTGCGTTGACTACATCGTAAACAGGTGAAGCCAAGGGTGTGAAATACATAGGCGAATCACAGGGGGTCGAAAACGTTGTCGCATCACTCCAGTAGCGATCATCGATCTCCACCGCCACAGCCATCTCCGGAGGCTCTTCCGCCTCCTCGAAACACTCCTGCAAGGTCACCCTGCTCCTACTATCATCATCGATATTAATAACCTCCTCCGCGAAAGAACTTAGAGGAATCTCGGCAGGTGGTTCCGTATGTTCCCCCTCCTCTTCTTTAATGGTGAATAGAAATCTCGGTGGTCCAAACACGCCATGAATCTTCAAAAGGTCAACATCGATGACCTCCATATCCGGTCGCCGATTCGAATTGAGGTCATCGGTAGTATCTGGAGCAGTTATAGAATTGGGATGCGGTCTTACACAAAAGAAGTAGAGAAGCTCTTTGGAGGAGAAAGATGAGTCCGATGACGAATGCTGGGAGAAGTGATCTCCGCCGCTACTATGACGGCGGAAGACGCGGCGTCGCCATAAGACATAGAAGAGCTGGGTGAGTAGCATCACGAGTGAGACGGCGAAGATTATAATCAGCACAACTCCTACCTTGCTTAGTCCGCCGCCGCCGCTGCCACTGCCACTGCCACTGCCGCCACTCATTTTGGCTTTATGTTATTGTTAGCTATTATTGACCAAATACTGTATACCGCAACTAATTAAACGGACAATTGATGCCTCATTGAGGAGTATTTTTGTTTCAATAGGAAAAAAAATGAAAAATGCTCTTCATACCGTATGTTTATAAATTTATATTCATTTTTTTATCACTGTTATAACTATAATATTTGGGGGAGGGAGACTCAATCCTTCGTCATTATGAGAAGAGTCGTACGACAAAACCATCAGACTAACCCTGGATTGTCTAAATTTATATACTTTTTACTATAACACTTGCATTATAAATAAAGATCTAAAGAAAATCATCTTCTAATTTTTTTAAAAAAAATTATATTCCGGCTTTTTTTATTTTACATATTTTAACTTTTTACATTTTGTCAAATTATTATAACTTGATTTTGATATACGTGGCTCAATTTTATATGTGGACCTTATATATCCAAATTAAATTTGGATCATTATAACTAACGTAAATATTTTATATTAAGTTGAACTCGTCCTAAAGTCAATTGTTGATTAAAACCCATTTTAAAATTAAAACTATACTAAGGGATAATTAACTTTCCACGACATGTGAAATCAGGACTTTATTGGTAATGACGATATTTGAAAGTAGCTGGCTAATTAATAGTGAGAAGGACGTGAAAGCGTAAACCATGTGAGCAGTTGCATGTCAAACTTGCAACTAAGCTAATAGTAACCTAACACTATCTAAATATTAATAGGGCAGGAAACAAGAAAGGAACATCAGGTCAACCCACTCCCCCAAAATCTTTATATTATATATAAAAATATTATAGATAGTATAGATAAAGATTTGTTAAATTTGTTCTCAATTTATAGTAGGGCAGGAGACAAGATAGTATATAATAAAATGCTCACAATTTAATTTTTTTGTATGATGTTGATTTCGAAATCTGTTTTTATTAGATGAGGGATATGTTGTATTTATAGTAAACAAAAAAGTCCAAATGGACACCATTTGGAGGCACTATATCGCGAAAAATTACACCCGAACATGAATGAACACATCATTTCATGCAAAAGGAGCAAGGCTCGATCGATCGAGCTAGGTCGAGCTCGTACAAAAAAGAACACGAAATTTTCTGACGAGCTCGATCAATCGAGCTCAAAAAATTTTTTTCCTTCTTTTGTTTAATTCAATTTTTTTTTCCAACAGCCATAAGATTCGAAATGGACCCCATGTAATCTAATAAGGTATGGCCCTTAGCAGATCCTTTTGAGAGAATTGTTCCCATCGGCTGCAAATGGATCCATAAGCGAAAGCTTGGAGTGAATGGGAAGGTAGCGACCTTCAAAATTAGACTGGTGGGAAAATGCTATTCTCATAGGCAAAGAGTTGTTTGTGAAAAAAAATTCCATCGGTTGTGATTCTAATGTCTATTCGGATTTTATTAGCTATATCTGCATATTATGAATATGAGATATGACAAATGGATGTGAAGACAACATTTTTCAATGATGACATTGAGGTATAAATATAGCATCCAGATGTGCTCAAAACTACTGGGAGTGAGCAAAATATTTACAAACTCCAGATGTCCATTTATTGGCATAAGAAGGCGTCCCGAAGTTCAAACTTTCGTTTTGATAACATTATCAAAGTGTTTGATTTTGTTGAAAATCCGAAAGTATCATGTGTGTACAAAAGGTTTAGTGGGAGCGCGGTTATATTTGTAGTGATTTAAGTCGATGATATCATACTCATTGTGAATGATATTGGATTAATCGATTAAAGCATGGTTATCTACTAATTTATCTGTGAAAGATTTGGGAGAAATGTTCTACGTGCTTGGCATAATGATCTATATGGATAGATCTAAATGATGATTGATGTCTCTCAATCTACGTACATAAACACTTGCTAAAAGGGTTTAGCATTGAATAGTCGAAAAAGGAGTTACTTTACAATATGTCATAGTATTCATCTCTCGAGTCAATGGGTCTTAAGATTGATGATGAGAGAGAAAAGATGGCATTTGTACCTTATGTTTCGATTTTTAATAGCATAATGTATGCTATGTTATGTACTTGGCTTATATATGTTCTTAGTGTAATGAGCAAACATCAGACAGATCCCGGTGAAGGTCACTGGAAAACTGTGAAAATAATCCTCCAATACTTATGAAGAACTTAGGATATGTTCATGGTTTTGGATCTGTAAGTGGAGGAATAAAAGTTTAAAAGCTAAGCTTATGCTAGTGTTAAGTCGGATGTAGATGATTCCAAATCGATGTTCGGATTTGTATTTAAGCTCAATGATGGTGATGTCTCTTGGAAACGTTCCAAGCAAGACATCATATCGGATTCCACCACTGAACCTGAATACATTGCAGCATACGACGCATCAAAGAGACAGTTTGGATATGAAATTTCATCCAATAGTTGGGTGTAATTTCTAGTGTGGTTGACACAGTTCATGTGTACTGTGACAACAGTTGAGCTATTATGAATAGCCAAGATCTCATCAGTATCCAAATATATATTGAGAAAATACATCTAATGAGAGTGATGGTAGATGCGACGTTATTATCGAGAGAATTGCTTCAACAGAAAATAATAGCGAATCTACTAACAAGCCTTTACAACGATTCGTGTCTGTCAGAAATCTTGGGAAGATGGTCTTGAGACACATGAATAGTTGACTTTGGGAAAGTGAAAGATATTGTTGTCATATATGATTAAGTAAATCAATAGTTGATTGAATGTACTTATAATCTTATTACGACAAATCTTTGTTTGAATATTAATATATATGACACTTCTTCATCTGTTTACCCATGCATCTTGATGCATTGATGAAGTTCTTGAGATTGCTATAGTCTATAGAATGTGGTTACGCATATGATGGTGACTATGAAAAATACATTCTTGACTGCGATTTCTAAATGTTCCTGGTCGACGAACCTTCGAGAATGGGATATCGATATATCCTCGTTAGAGATTGGTATTCATGATGTGTCTAGTGTAGTGCGTCGCATTTCATCGGCATTGGCTTGGAGAAGTCAGCGCACATGAATAGGTGCTCATTAGGAATGAGTTCACTGAACGACTCTACTCGGAATTCTATAAGTGGTTACCGTTTGTCGAGTATAGGATTCCTAGTCATAGTTATGCACCATTACTTCTCATGACCCGAGGCGTCATTGAGGTCTTGACAGATAGTTGTGTACTTCGGTTTAATGAGTGATCACATGCGGGTCATAAAGTTGTTATTTTGGGAATTTAGTAATGCTGTCAGATGCCTATGATTGTCGTTGGAGATTCACCACTGGTCTTGATGAACCATGATGCCATATGTGTTTTTCTATATACGATTCAAGGAATCTCTGGCAAGAGTGGGTAGTGCTTGTGAAAAAAGAGTTGTTCATATACGCACACAATGAATCATATAACGTGTTTCAAATACATAGTTATTGAAATCATATGGGTGTTGACCAACCAATGCCCTAGATTCAATCGGGACATATGGGTGAAAGGAATGTACTGCACGCTAACTATGGCTGACAGGTTCTCGTATATTGCTAGTCATTTGTATCTAGGTTTTCGTGAAGTGCAGATGCTAGGCGCTACCCACTCGGTAGGTTGACAAGCATTCAGGGTAAGCCCAAAGAAGTTGTTTGACTTCTAAAATCACAAAGGTTGTGATCATATTGCTATGATACACTTGAGTTTCGCTGAGTCACAATTGACCGGCCGCTGATCTTTCGATGAGAATAGAGACTTAAATGTTAAGTGTCCAAATTAAGTGTTTTGTAAGAGATGAATTTAATTTTTGAAAGCTCCTCACTTCAGTGGAGTTTCTATATTTGAAAATGTTTCATCTATAGAAAGTTCTAAAATTAAAGCGTTTGATATATTTATGTCTCATAATTATGTACGTTGGTAGTACATAAAGTTGTTCAATTGGATTGGCTCACTTGGATTATGAGTTTGGAGTTTTGTGTTGGCTTTTGGGCAAGTGGAAGATTGTTAGCATAAGATGCCTTACAAACCAATGTGCCAAAAGTTGGCTCGTTGGGCACTAAGAACCATATCCCAAATAAGTGACTCAAACTCTCTATAAACATATGGTATTCTATAGGGTTAGACACTACTATTCCATTCACTCTCATAAAAACGCTAACACCAAACTAGCATTGTTGCTGAGCTTGTAGATCTGGTCAGGTTGATTGATTTTTCGTGCATTTATATTCGATTTATGCATGTATATATATGAATCAGGCGCGATCGTCCGTCCCTGGGTCGAGATGTGTTTACTGTTTTATTTTCGATGCGTTTGGATCTGACTCTAGGGGACGGAAACCCAAAAGTACGATGATGTACAAGCCAGATGCCTGATAACATGTCCTATAATAGGTTACAAAGTTGTATTACTACATGATTGTATAGTCGAGTTGGTGGAGTCAATGAGCACAGATGCCTTTGATCACGAGTTCGATTCCACATATCAACACTTTCTCGGCCGAGTCTGTCGCACCGGACTTGCCAGATGTGGTTTACCTGGCTCCCGTGGTTCGCAGACTATTACATCAGCCCGATAGTTTACATAATATGCACCCAAAAGACAGCGGCTGTGATTCCCGTCATTAAAAAAAACAAACTTAGTTGTATTACTTGTATAAACTTGAGATCTATTACTAGTGTAAACTTGAGAGCCGTGGTATTTAGCTAGAGACGTAAATAGATAATGTTGATTTATTAGTTCGAAATTAATCCCAATTATTACTGAGGTTGAGCCTTTTACATCACTAATTCTGACTTCTGAGTAAACTCAGAATTAATCGCAATTATTCTGTGTACATTACATATAAAATACTATAATAGTTAAAAATTATTATAATTAAAAAAATTGCATATTATTTATTTTCTTTAGTAAAAAAAAAATTGATCAAGAATTATCTGTACATGTTATGTTAACGTGTGCTTAATTTTTACTCCCAACTAAGTATAAACTAGTTTAGTGAGCTGCTACTTCCATCTCGAATAAAAAATTACGAGCCTAATTTTTTAAAAAGCTAAATGTTTTACACTCCTAATTTGAACTATAATTCAGTGTGTATTTTACAATTTCAGTATTTTGATTAATTTAGGAAGAGTTAATTTAAAAGTGTATACAATTTGTATTTGATTTTTGAAATTTATAAAATTAGAATTAAATGAAAGAATATATATGAAAATTAGAAATTTTTATATATGCAATCGAACTAATCTATACTATATATAATACGTGATGATTTTAGTGATCCGATAATTTCAGACCAATATCTAATTACACGCATATACCTGTCAATCTAAAATATTACCATTACACATCTCATCTATGTGTCCATCAATTTTACGTTATGCCCTTCACAATCTTTCAAATTACAATTACACTACAACACAAATTACAATATTACCTTACAAAGCTATTAAAATCCAAAAAAAATAAATATAAAAATACTGTATAATCATTTCATAATTTAAATTTTAAAAAAACGAGAACCAAAATAAAAAAACGGATGTTACAATTATCACATCATTTTACAAAAAAAATTATATATGCATGCAATGCATGCCGAGAGGACTAGTTTTAATAATAGTTAAAATATGAAAGTAAAAATTATCAGTGAAAAAGTATCATGGTTTGTAGATGACCTTTTTGGTAATCATGCAAATAAGTTGATGAGGGGCAAATATATAATAAATCACAAACTAACGGACTGAATTGCGAAACCCAGTGGAATAATTCATTTCATTTTCTCTACACACTTCCCTCCACACTATCCGAACTAAAAATTCCCTCCCTTTCCTCGTTTTCTAGCACCCTACGCCCACGCTAAATACTCTCCCACAAGAACATCGAATATAAAACCCTCATTCTCCTCTTCGCTCTAAAAAATCCCATCCAACTATATTAATTCGTTCGATTTGATTGGACTAAAATGGCTGGACCTGGAACTTCCACCCATGACGAGGCGGAGACGCCTCCAGCCACGGTTACGGAGAATGGACGGATCTTCCCGTTAAAGCAGACGCCGCCGATCGCGATCAGAAGACAAGTCCCCTTAGCGTCTATGAAGCCGCCGTTTGCTCCGCCGGGTGACTATCACCACTTTTCCACACCTGCGAGCGTCGCGGCCTCGGCCGGCTCTGCGGCTGATCAACTGCCAGATGCGGTTGTCGTCAAGTCTACTGTGGGTTATCATTTCCATTGCTAATTTTTTCGTTTTAACTTGGCGTTGTTGGTTGTCAATTTTTTGTTTTTGGATTTTTACCGTGCTGTTAATTTCTGAATATAATGTAATTAACTGTGTTTTATTATTCGCGAGTTGTTTAAATAATTGAGCATGACGATAGCTTGATGAATAGTTAACTTACGGGTGGTTAGATCTGTGTATAAGATTAAAGTTACGAGAGTACTGATGCTCTATTGATGGAAAGGGGAGTTTCATTATTTTGAAGATCTAATTGCTGAAATGTGCTAGCCGCTGTTGAATCCTGTTGGATTGTTTTATCTTTCGTTATATATTATGTAAGCAACTTGTCATAAAAGTGAATCAATGAAAATATCCATTCCCATCATTAACATGATTTACAATATCGACCTTGTCGAATTATTTTGGTTTTATGTCTTTTGAGGAGCTGATCCATAGTGTTCCAAATTGGCGTCACAGCCTTTGAAGAGGAAGAATGTGAGTGGGAAAAATGTAGTGGAGTCTAATGAGTGGACAACAAGTCCTGGATTTAGTGATATGGGTAACGTCCCATTCTGTACACCTGTATCTGGTAAAGGAGGAAGGCCAAATGGTCGGTCAAAAATCACCAAAAACAACAGATCTATACCTTCAACCCCCATTGCCAATGTTGGTGAGATACTCTTATAGTTTTGTGATAATTCAATTTAGATTCATTATCATTGATGCCATAGTTCTTGAAGCAAATTACTTGATGGTGTCAACGTTCACAAATGTGAGCATATATCGATATATGGTCATTGCTCTGGTGCCTTCAGGTCTGCACAATTTGTTTGTTTATGATCCGCATAACTTTATTGCGACATCAATTTGCAGAAGCTCTGTCTCCTCTTACTCCTGCTAGCAGTTGCCGCTATGATAGCTCCTTGAGTAATTACATCACTCTATATTTGAGGTTTGAATATGGAACCATAGTTGCACGAGATTAATAACAACTATCTGTGATGCTTCCTAGGTCTTCTGACAAAAAAGTTCATCAACTTAATAAAGCATGCAGAAGATGGTGAACTTGATTTGAACAAAGCTGCTGATACTTTACAGGTGATCAACTGGTATATGCATAAGTATGAATGTTATAGTGTGAAACATATAATTCAAATGGAAATATGTGGTACAGGTGCAGAAGAGAAGGATATATGACATAACCAATGTCCTTGAAGGAATTGGTCTTATAGAAAAAAAGTTAAAAAACAGAATCCACTGGAAGTAAGGATGAATTGCATCTAAAGATACATCTTGAGCTTTTAGATCCTGTATCCATATAGAGGATGGCACCGAGTAGTAGAGCTTAATGAAAATTCAATATATTGCTTTCTAGGGGACTTGGTAATTCGAAACCTGGAGAAGCGGACAAGGATACCACTCTTTTGCAGGTATGTGTCTAGAGGCTGGCTTCATAGAAAATAATCTTGTTTGTTCTTTATGTCTTTCAAGTTTAAGCATGACCAAACATGAACTGATTTGCACTTGGTAATTTCCGTTTATCATCTCACCAAAATTTATTTGTGAGGATTCTACTAGTTTGAGTAGACTTGAAGCATAGCTCTTGCTTATGTTTGCAGGCAGAAATTGAAAACCTTTCTATTGAAGAAAGAAGTTTGGATGAACGAACAAGGTAATAAAATCGGAATATTGACAAGCAATATGATGCTGCTATTATCTATTATTATATGTTCTGAATTTTCATAATGTTGAAGGCTAATGCAGGAGCAATTAAGATGCTTGAGCGAAGATGAACACAATCAAAAGTAATTTTCTGGATAGCTTTAAATTCTATTATTCGACCATTTTAATATGATTTTCTAGTTTACTAATGCCATTATTTCACTTTGGCTGTTTAGATGGCTTTTTGTAACCGAAGATGACATTAGAGGTTTACCCTGCTTCCAGGTTCATTTCTTGTCCTCCCGTGGTGTTTATATGTTACTCTGTATATATAAATAAGCTGACTTGAAGAAAGAATGGGTGTAAGATTTCTATATCAATGTTCAGAAGTTGTTGAGTTGACTAAGTCATTGTTTCTCATGGATTCCAGAGGGGTCTTAAATTTTTTTGTTCAGTGAGTTGCAGTCGTTTGTCATCAGTTTTTAATCATTGTCGCACAGAAAGTTGTTATTTCATAGTCATTATTCGAGTTTAGTATGTTTTTTCTTTCTATTTTTTAGTTCTTTGTGCGAGTTTGGAGCATAAGATGTTTTATGTTGTACTTTGACAGGAGTGTTGGTGGAATATTTTTATTAGTATTTTGGTCTTGGTAGGTTCAATGTACTGGGACTGTTTAGTTGTATGGTTCTGATTCTTTTGATGTAACATTTTATGGTCGAGTGAAAAATATAGAAGAATATTCAGATATCATTATTGACAGATGCATGGACTAGGATTGTGTCGGCATCTTTCCTGCATTTTAACTTTAAAGTTTGACTGCAACAGAATGAAACCCTCATAGCAATCAAAGCTCCGCATGGAACAACTCTGGAAGTTCCGGATACTGACGAGGTATAGGTTGAATGGATCTTATATGAGCTTTACTATTGATGCTTCTTGTCATTTGTTCAAATTATACTTTTGTCTTTAGGCTGTTGATTATCCCCAGAGAAGATACATAATTATACTCAGAAGTACAATGGGTCCTATTGATGTTTACCTTGTCAGGTAACATCTTATACTTAACTAGCCAGGACTATTAAGTCGACCCCCTTGTGTTACAAAACTTGTTCCTTTATCATCTGTCTCTGTTCTGAAATATTTTCATTTTGGCTCAAGCCAATTTGAGGAAAAAATTGAGGAGATGAATGGAGTTGAAAAATCAACAAGCTTTCCCATTGCCTCAAGTTCTGGCTCAAATGAATATCCAGTAAAGCAGAGAACCTGCTTGCCAAACAACTGCCAAGAAATTGAACCTGCAGCACAAGAGAGTCAAAAACTTGATTCTATTTTTACTGAATTTGCTGGGGGAATGACAAAGATAGTCCCATCAAGCATTGACGTAAGTGTATTCTGGATGTTTATATCTTTGTTAAAGAAGTATGTACTTGACTACATACCAGCTAAAAAATTAAACTCACTCCATACTTTAAAGGATGTTTACTTGCTATATACACTCTTCTGATTAAGGCTCCACTTTCTTTAGTGTTCTTCCATTCCTTTTTATTTTTTATTTTTTTATTCTTTGTTTGATGTCGACTACAGGTGTTGTTTTGTATGGTTTTTTCACTTTCACTCTGTTAGCATCACAAGTGTCTGAAATCGGCCATCTATGGGCAAACATGTTGATGAATCTTTGTGAATTTTGATTGTTAAACCCCCGAGACTTGTGCATTTCTTCCTATTTCAGTACACTTTTTCTATATTACCATGTTTCTGTAACTCTTATCTATCCTAAAGTCATGTTTATTTTTATAGGATGAAACAGACTATTGGCTTCTATCGGATGCATATGTCAGCATCACAGACATGTGGAGGACAGATTGTATCGTTCTGTCCATACTTGTTATATTCCTGTACTTCTACTATCTAAACAACTTTTTAATGCTTGATTTTCTGATATTTGCAGCGGGTATCGATTGGAATGGGATGGATATACTTCACGAGGAGTTGAATATAGCTGCAAATGGTCCAACAATGCTACCGAACCAACCATCATCATCTGGTACTGCTGATGTACCACCTGGGGTCAATTTGCCACCTAGATGATGGATCAGCTTTATTTGATTTGTACGCCAAACAGAATTGTGTCAAATTCAGATGATAGAAGGCGCTGCCAGTGTTTCATTCTGCATTGCTGATTCTCATCTACAGCCATTTTTTAAGGCATTTGGTCCATTGGCAATGGATTTACGTAATGAACTGTAAAACAAGGAGCAAATATAGATTCTGAGGCCCTTCTTTTTATAGATGCGGAGTTGCTTGCCCTTCAATATTCAGAGGTAAATAATTGTTCATTTTTCAACAATTCCATTTAATGTGGTAATTGTTTGAAATGATCTGCATTTACCAATTTGGGATTGAATTCTAGCAAATATAGGCCTCACAAATAACAGTTTTTGGCAAAATGCTGGCACTTTTCTAAGCAGTCTGTTGGTATATGACGACGCTGAGTATCCCATGGATGGTTGAACAGTTTGAAACAAATCAAAGCAAAGAACTAGTGCTACATTCGTTGGTCAGAATTTATGTAAGTTCTTAAGATTCCAAGTTTTTTCTTTTTTCTTTTGAATTTAAGATTCTAATTTCCACCTTTTCTTCAACTAGTGCTTAACATCTTGATTTGTTAATTTTCATCAAAATTAGTGGACTCATCTTGTATATCTTGGGGAAGTTCGCGTCCTGCATGCATGAAAATGTATATTATTAAACTTTTCATTACTTTTGATTAAAATATGTTTATGAACAAGGGCTAAATAAATATACATCTTACATGAAAAATTCTTGGACATTATTAATGAAAAAAAAGTTTTAATTTTGATCAACTTAATTTTAAAAAATTTCTCATATGCTATAGTTTCTTTGAATAGAGAATATTGAAGTGGAGACTTTACTAGAAATGTTAATGAGCTCCAACAATTTACTCAAGCATCAAGCTCATAGAAAACAAGTGCTCGGAACTGTGACATAATCAGAACAGGGAACATATCACAAGATAACAAAGAGAGGCATTAAGGCAACTTTATTAGCAATAGGAATTTGTAAGCATGAAACCTTGAATCTCCTCCAAACCTTTGTTGCCCACTTCTGAAAAAGGCTCATTTACGAAGAATCTATGCTGCATTCCTTGATACTCTATGTACTCAACTTCTTTTCCCATCTCTATACAATCAATGCTTGGGCTTGCTGGCCCATGGATGCGAAGTGTTTCCTTCTGGCACTGTTAGCCTCCAAAATCTGTCCTTAAGAATTATTTATCCACACTGAATACCTAAATTTTAAACAGTAATTGAAGATGAACATCAAAAGTATCCAACTTCATCAATATTGACTTTGTCTCAATACATTACTTTTATTTCTTTCTTTTTTTTTTGAGAAAGAATACATTACTTAAACTATAATACAAATTTCTTAAAATACCACAGCAATAATTGTATTAGGATAAACTTCCTATTATTATTGGGTACTATGGCAAAGATACAGCGAATCTATTGACAACGAAACATAACGCCCATAAATGTGGGTATTATGGATTGGGACTTTTCGATTTTATTCAAAGTGGGATTTGCAGTATGAATATTGACATTTTTATGTATGTTGTAAAGTCATATGCGTTTTGCCCCGTGGAGATCATCAGGATATAATAAGTGAGCAAGGATTAGTGTTGGAAGAAACACTAACACATTGCCACTTTTGATTTTTTACATTTTTTTTTAAATCTAATATTGCAACATTTTTTTGGTTAACACATGATTTGTATATATTTTCTAATTAGATGATTTTTTAGCCATTTATATTAATGTTGGGAGAAACAGTAGCACAATTCCACTTTGATTTTTATTTTTTAATTTTTGAATTGTCAAAAAACCTTTAAATCATGACAAATATGTGGTTCTAATATTATAACATTTATTTGGGTAACTTGAGATTTTGCATATATTTTCTCATTAGATGAATTTTTAGCCATTTATATTTTTTTCTAAAATGAAAGTCATATGCATTTTGCCCCATGAAGATCAAGATATAATGAGCGAGTCCACTTTTGATTTTGATTTTAATTTTTTTCTCACTTTTTTAATTATCAAAAAGACCTTTAATAGGTGGTTTTAATATTGCAACATTTTTTGGGTATGCATTTTGCCATCAAGATATGGTGGTTGAATAAAAGTTTAAGAGAAACACATATTTTATTATAAAAAAAACTATGAATTCTGCACACCTAATATATTCATAAAATTTCACGGTAAAATTTTATGGATAGATGATGTAATAGTGATCGGAGCCAAGGAATCCGAGTAGATCTTTTGCATCATCCCCTATTATCAATTTTGAAACAAATATTTGCATGATGAAATCACACAGTATCTTTTTCTGGTCTACTATATTGGTCTGATATCTTTGAACACCTTTGTGTATGAATGTTCTTTGCCTAAGCTGTATAACTAGATTTAGGTTGAACTTGATAACAGTATTTTTTGCAGGACATATTGATGCAAAACTAGATGACAGTTTTCATGTTGGACATATAGATGCATGCCAAGTTTATATTCTTGTGGCCTGACCTTTTGAGCTTTCATACTGCTTTAGCATGCAAATATTTGATACTGTTTACTTTACCTTACATTTCCACACTCAAAATAATCATCTATGTGAAGTGAAAATGAATCTTTCGATTTTGGTAAGTTTATACTTTTTTTGTGCTTTGTTTTCGTGTACAAGAGTTTTAACTTGTTAAAATGTCTGTCTGATATAACCATTTGTTGCCTATTTGTGGCCTAAGATTTCTTGGATTAAAATAATAATAAAGAACTAATCTGAACATTCTATGTATTTTAGTTCGATTTCGGAAGCTTATTAGGGAAAAAAACAAAAAACAAAAAACAAAAAACAAAAAACAAAAACAAAATTAAATGCAGCGCATTCCCATGCAAATGAAAGAAGTATAGTATTTACACGTAAACATAAGAGGGCTTTAATTACCTGTCGAGAATCTCCAAATTCAAGAATAATTCCGGCGGACCTTCTTCCTCGGACTTGGTCTCACAGTGCCTCCAGAAAACAGAGTCATCAGAACGTTACCCGCACCCTAATCGGCGCCAACTCCTGAGACCCATGGCGGAACTGCACCGCCACATGGTGGGCCAGGTTCCCACCCGAAGAATCACCAACAATGAAAATGGCAAACCCTATAAAAGTCAACCCCTCCATTGGCAAGCCATTCATCACCATCACCAGTTCACCACCATTGTTCCATAGAAGCGCCTGGTTTTGGAGCCTCTCAACGGAGCTCACAGAATCTTCCATGGTGGCGGACAGCCTGTTCTCTGGCGCCATCCGGTAGTCAAGAGCCACCACAAGAGCTTGCAGACCCTCTCAGAGGCGGAGACAACAGTTGTGGCAGTTGGGCCACGTCCTGGAGCCAATGCAAAAGCCGCCGTGGTGGAAAAAAGAAGACAATGGGGAGCTTGTTAGTAGAGGGTGACAGGGGTTTATATTGGCGGAGATGGAGGTTATATTTTTTTTATTGAATAAACAGTGTTTCCAGATGGCGGAGCCGTCGTCTTGAACTTTCACCGGGAACTGTATACTTGGACAATTCGTAGGCAGTCTTCAACTATATGATGAAGAGACCCCATAATTGTCTATCTTTATGTAGGCTAATAAGTGAAAATTCGGTTTTTCCAACAAAGTCAACAACTAAAGTTGTCAAACAATAATCACAGTTATTTTGGTTAACCCAACTACTTGATGTTAAGAGATAATATTGATTTAATTATTGAGATAATATTTAAATATACTATGATATAGTATCAATATCTTTTAGATATTAAGACGTGACTCAATCATAAAGGTAGTAGGATATTAGGACTCTCGAATTGCACATTCTATAAATATAAGAGTATCATACGCTATACACAACTCGAAAATCTCTAACAAAGACACAAATTTTGAAACATGTACTAGCACACACTAAAAGGTGTGAAGTTTTCAGCAAGGATATGAGAGGAAATTTGTCGCGTTTTTTGCAACCCAATGAAACACGTAAGAATTGTTTCTGATATTTGTAAGTGGGCTTTTGTTATGAAATTCGTTTCGTTTTTGAAAAATATAAGTGTATTTTTAAATTTCAATCGATTATGTGAATTATGTTGAAACTATGTAATTCTGATGATGAAAATTATTATTTTGAAGCACTTTAAATTTCGAAATTCAATTGGTAGGAATTCCAAGTTATGGCCCTGATGCAGTGGGATTATAACCGTTTTTATGATCTGATACATCGGTTAACCATTGTTCTGGAAAGTCCAGACCCTTAATTCATGGGTGATCCGATGTTATGACATTATCTCTAGGAGGGTTAACTCTAAAGACTGATATTAGTACCACGAGAAAATTAGAGAATTTATTGTGCTTCACTTATACGAAAAATATTTCTAATATGTTATGTTATGTTATGGCTCGATATGAGCAATATGTTAAGTTATGTTTAAGTATTCATATCAGTTTATAATCCGATTACGATATATGTTTTGGAAAAAATTATGACTATATATTATATTGTCAACTGGCCCCCACTTACTGAGTGTTTTTCAAAACGTTCGTTCCTTACGTCCACTGCCCAGATATAAGTGAAGCATAAATCGAAGAGGGAAACCAAATCAGTTTTGGAGATAATGATTTGGTTGATATTGTTCAAGATGCTGATGTCATTGCTATAGTGAAGCTTCCATTGACATTTATGAGAAATATTTATTTTATGGATTAAAAGGCAGATTTTAGTTGAATTCTGTATTACGAGGCTTGTTGATTTTGAATTGAATTTGAAATTAACGTCGGTATTATCGACCTCGATCTCGGGGGTGACATTCGTATTTTTGTGTCCCAGTTGGTGGTTACAATATTTCGATTGTTTATGTTGAAAATTTAGGCACTGTTGATTTACTTGGTAATTAATACGTCATTATATAGATTTTTTTAAAAAAAACTTGTCATTATTTAGATTCTGGTTCCGTTTTTCTTCTCCTCTCTCTGTCAAGTTAGTGGCTGCTTTCTTCTATATATATATATATCATGTCGAATATCTGCACCATAGATTACAGAAATAGTGCACAAAATTTGATACATTCAATAGAATAAATGCTTTCGATATAATTTTGTGCGTGAGATGGAGATTTTTTTTCCAAGTAAAAAATGATCATGCCTAAAATCTCTGTTTGTTCATATATGGATAAAACATAAGTACACGAGTCGTAATACTGACAATATTAGTGCTTCAATGTGATCAACTTTCATCACAGTAATATTCAATGGAAAAGCACAAAACAACGAGCTAGTGGCAAATAATCACATTGTGATTTGCTAAATAGGTAAATTACCCCCCATGGTTTGAAAATAGCATTTTACCCCTATGGTTTACGAAATAGGCAGTTTACCCCCTGTGATTTGAAAATATGCATTTTACCACCTTATAGTTTGGAAATAGGTATGAAATACACCATACACATAGATGATAAACTGCTTATTTTATAAATTACAGATGGGTAAAATGCATATTTTTAAACCATGGGGGAAACCGGGGGGTAAACTGCCTATTTCGTAAACCACATGGGAGTAAAATGCATATTTTCAAATCACAGGGGAGTAATCCGCCACTTTGAGAAACCATATGGGATAATCTGCCAAAAACCCACAAAACAATTACAAACAAACATGAGGTGGAATGAGCTTTCCCGGATTCATTATATTGTTGGGATCTAAAGCAGCTTTGATCTTCTTCATTGTCTGTAAAGCCTCCATCCCAAGTTCTCTTTCCAGATACTGACACAAGAATTGACATCATTAAGTACAAGTTATTATTAAAGAAGAGACGATCTTGGCTGATGGGCGCGTATTCAGAAACTGGAGTAAAAGAAAATTATGAACCAGAATACCTTCATTTTCCCCGTGCCAACGCCATGTTCCCCGGTGCATGTTCCTGCTCATCATACAAATAAAATATATAAGTAAACTCCACTCATTGTCTATAACACTGATACTGGAGGATAACAAAAAACTAATTAGATCGAATTGTAAAAGTGCTAAAAGGCATCAAAAGTATATGAAAAGAATTTGATCCCAAAACCTTCCATGGCTAAAGCTGTATGAACCATGAAGTGGTTTAATCTCTCAGCTTCCCTTCGTTGTTCCTCTTTATCAGGATCAAATAACACGACAGTGTGGAAGTTCCCGTCACCAGCATGAGCAATAACTGTGCTGTACTTGCATAGATGTAGAGTTGGAATATAACCAAAAACACATCATTAGAAATATTGCTAGCTATCGGCAAAAGGTTTTTGTTCATTCAGCAAGTATTTACCATACTAAAGTAGAAGAATCTAGCTCTTTTTTGGATGTTGATATTAATTCTGCAAGGCGTGACAGCGGAACACATACATCCTGCAAGGGTGCAAGAACATACAGTTTAATCTCCAAGTTGAATGATAAAAATGGCTATACACACTCTTTCCTGTTGTTTTTTATATGATCTGTTATTATTAAAGAGAGTATTTGCAATATTCGTGGAAAGTTTTATTTAGAAAAATATATTCTAATCATCAAATGTAAATAGTGAACCGCCAGGGCCATTATGCACAAAAAGCATACGAGGGTCCACATGAACTTCACAGGAACACAGGCAACATGAAAATCAAATATGTTCTACCATGGATTTTCACTCTATTGCACTTGAACAGTCAAGAGTGCTGGAATTTCAGGAGCCTGACGAAAAATTGAGCTTGGTTAGAACAATGTTCAAGTGGCTCAATTCTAAGTCGAGATTCAAAAGTAATTCACAGGCGACTCGAATTGGTATCCATCCTACGCATGTCTTATTATGTTCTGATGCTGAGCACCATAAATGGACAAGATTTAGAAGGCCAAGACAGAAACTGAACAACAGCAACTAAGTCTTTAATCCCAAGGATTTGGCTACAGAAAAAACTGAAAAAACTGAACAGTATTCAAAATTGACGCAACACATGGCTAGAAACAGGATAATTTCATCATACTCATCGAAACATTATTTCACGAGAACGTGACATAGGTTTGAAAATTGTCTAAACTAGATACGAATAAGGTATGATCCACACAATAAATTTCCGAACTAAGAAAAAATACCGACCGTTATCATTGCTTCAAAAGTTGGTTCCATGGCAAAGCAAGCCCAAAGTGCTTCCTTTCTTATCTGCATGGTAAACATATATGAATAGTTACATTAAATTACAGGCTATATCAGTGTTTCATTCAAATGAATCTTTCAAGAAAATAGCATTTGGAGGCATAGAACATATATCGACAACAAAAAGAATGAAAAAAGGAAGATAAAGCATGAAAATATTTGAGCACATCAATGCAAGATATCTAACCACAAACCTTCCAAAGTTCCTTTTTTGCTTCAGGATCCTCTGCAAAAACAAAATCAGAGCCATTGTGTTCTGAAGCTATCTTTTGAACTATCAGTGTTTGCTCACGGGAGTATGCTTCTGTCAATAAACTATATTAGCAATCACAAAGATAAGAGCGATTCAACAGCAAATATATGAAGTCTGTGCACGTAGTCCAGAGGATGACATTAGCTAGAAATAAATGCCTGCCAAATTTTAAGCAATCTAATTACTTTTTAGTTTCAGAAGCATGATTTACATGTCGGCAAGGTTACCCTAACAAACCTCACAATAAACGCCCAGGCAAGGCTGGACAAGTTAACTCCAGTCTATCGCGTAGCTAGAAACTGGGCAGTCACCGCAGTAACATAATTGAATTTTCTCAAAAAAATAATTAAGAGTAAGATAAATCCGAGTATAACCAAATTAATTGTACAATAAATGATTTTTTTACCTGTGCCAATAAATTCAAATAGCAGAGTTGGGACTTCAGGTAAAGATTTTCCATTAGCAACATTGATCGCCCTCACTTGAACTTCATCCAAAAGCTCCACCCTAGAAACCTAATGATAACAATTGAAAATATTTTAGAAACAAAAGCGTGAGGATCTTCCTTAACGATTGATATGTAAATATTCTTAGCGGATTGTGTTGAATCGCAAACATTTATCCAATAATTTCCTTTCCCATGAAAGATAAAATATGTAGGATCAAAACGTTTGCAGTTTTACCAAAACCTATAGCTAGTGTAATATTGCAACTCAAATCTTTTAAACTGTACAACACAAGAAGCCGGGACAATTATTACAACAAACAACAACAAAACCTTTAATCCCAATGAATTGGGGTATGCTACATGAACAATAGAGAGAATCAAATCGGGTCGGATATATGCGTCAGTCTTCTCCAAACGCTTCTATCGGTCAACATATCTTCTATACAAGCTACACCTACTTCAGCTCGAATATCTTCGTTCTTATTTTATCTCTTATAGTCTTACCGCACATCCAACGAAGCATACGCATATCTGCCACACTCATCTTTTGCATGTGATTCCTCTTGGGTCCCATACAACATTGCGGGTCTAACGGTTGTTCTATAAAACTTTCCCTCCAATTTCAGCGGGATATTACGATCGCATAGAACTCCGGTGGTGTTCCTCCATTTCAACCAGCCAGCCTGAATCATGTGGTTAACGTCACTATCAATCTCTCCATCCTTTTGGATAACTGAACCTAGGTATCGAAACTTGCTGCTCATCGGTACCTCTTGACCACCGAGTGCTACAACACCGGAATCCCGAAAGGAACGACCACTAAATATGCACTCCATATATTCCGTTTTAGACCTACTTAATCTAAAACCTTTTGATTCCGACATCTCTCTCCATAACTCCAATTTGACATTTACCCCTGCCATTGTTTTGTCGATTAACACAACATCGTCAGCAAAAAGTATGTTCCAAGGTAATTCAGTCTGTATGTCTTTTGTTATCTCATCCATCACTATGACGAACAGGAAAGGACGCAACGCAGACCTTTGATGCAATCCAATAGTGATCGAGAACTCACTTGTCACCCCACTGCCCGTTCTCACATTGGATGCTATTTCGTCGTACATGTCCGTGATTATATTGACATACTTGATGTGAACTTTTTTCTTCATCAAAACGCACCATAATATCTCCCTTGGTACTTTATCGTAGGCCTTCTCCAAGTCTATAAAGATCATATGCAGATCTTTACTCCTCTCACGCTAGCGCTCGATAAGTTGACGAAGTAAATGGATAGCTTCAGTAGTTGACCGTCCTGGCATGAACCCAAATTGGTTTTCCGATATCTTAACCTCCCTCCTTAAACGACATTCAATTATTCTCTCCCAAAGCTTCATTCTGTGACACATGAGTTTTATACCACGATAATTGGTGCAACTCTGAATATCACCCACGTTCTCACAATTATTTTTTCCTAATAATCTCCTCCCGATAATTGCTCTCCTGCAATCATTGGGAATCGAACATGTGACTTGTCTCTGATATTAATTGTAGATCGAGCACTTGCCGTTTTATAGCTAGTGGTAATGGTATAACTCAAATGTTAAAACCGTACAGTAGCTCAAGTACCACGTTTTTATCTCTCTCTTAGTTAGAGCAATTATTGTTTCCCAACAAAATAAATGAGCAAATGCATCAAACAAAAATTTCTACCAGGAGGAGATGCGGTTATTAAACCAGAAAATTTGAGTATGCATTATGCTATCATGTGCTGCAACTGTTCTATGTCCTAACCTTCTACAACTTTCATCATGAAATTTACATTGAAATGCCGAGAGCACTAGATGAAATGAAAGGAAAAAGAATAATAAGGAACAACATTCAGTGCTAAAAGTGATACACATAATGAATTTGGTAGAATAAATAAATTATCAATGGCATAGAAAATGAGCATAAAAAATCATGATTTTGACTTGTGTATAAAAAAGATGACAGGATGCAAATAAAAGATATAATATGATAAGTTTTCTTACCTGTATACCAGAGAGCATGGTGGCAATAGCAACATCTGCTGCATCTTTAACCGTAGGGAAGTTACACATTGCAACCTACCCATGAAATTGACAAAAAGTTCTCATGAAATACCAAAAGGAAGTAGTCCCTGCCGATACACTCTTCCTCATAGTAGGAATAGTGAGGAAGGTGTGCAAAATGAAGAATGGATCAAGAAAATCCTAGAGAAGAGTGATGCAGCTGCAGAAGGTATAAACTCAAGATGACATTAAAGGGGATTTGATATTCAAACAAAATTATCAGATTAAAGGTATCTTGGTCATACTACAAAGAACTCATAAATTTGCATGAATCCTACCTGAGAAACCATTAACCCTATGAATTTTCAGTCCAAGAGATGATACAACCAGGTAAACATCAACAATGACTACATTATCCTGTTATCTTTACGTAGAAACATGCAAACAACATATATCTCAGAGTCACTAACCCACATACATGTTTTTCTTTAAGAACCTACACAAAAACATGCAATAAGAGATCACTAAATAATGACATGATTATCATAAGGGAACTAAAAGAATCTTCATGGAATACATGAGAGACAGACGTCAAATAACTACCACTGAGTATTGAGGAATCTTCTGCAGGCGCAATGTAACTTCAGTTATAACACCTAATGTTCCTTCACTTCCAATCATGAGACGGGTTAGGTCATACCTATAAAATAGAACTCTGTATGTTAAGAATGATTATTGAGTGATTATTTCAGAGAATTTGCCAACAACATAGAATGATGCAGATTTTTCAATTACCAAAAAAGCAAAATTTTAAAGTGATGTACATGAAAACTATTTCTTTCTTTTATTTTAAAGTGATGTACATGAAAACTATTTCTTTCTTTTATTTTTGGTCCCGACAAGATATCAATACAACAAAAAACCAAAGATTAAATTAATGGGAATAGGATTGTCGCGTTGAAATGATGATGTGATTGACAAGCAGAGGTTTGCGCATAGATGAAGCATCTATCATCTACAATAGCGAAACACAAGAAAGAAACTAAACCTAAGAGCCAGCAACATGAGGTTGTCAAAGAAAATTAATTTTTTCTCTCAGTTAAACATGAGAGAATTTTTCATAATAATTAGCTATTTCATCATATCCGGGCTTCTCTATTCTTCTGAAAGCAGTTTTAACAAAACACAAGTGACTCTCACTGAAGCTACAATAGAAAAAAAGAGGTAAAACGTAAATGGATCATGCACGAACTGACAACATTTGTTAATTCATAAGGAAATAGCGATTAGAAAGAAACTTGAAAAAACAAAAAAAGGAAATGCACCCTGCGGCACTCTTCCTGGCACGGGATCCTGTCTTGACAATATCTCCATTGGCAAGAACTAGCTGCGAGGAAAGAAGCATTAGGACACTGAAATTGCTGCTAAGATGAATTTAACAAGTTTATAACTAACCTTAAGGTTGATAACATTATCACGCATAGTCCCATATCTACATGCTAGGAAAACAATGATAAACTCGATTAAGCATGCAACATAATTACATTACCATTAAAACTTCGGGAAAAGTGTTAACTACATAACTACTCGGAAAGATGAAAAAATTGGTTTATTTCACGTGTGGCAGCTCACACATACACAGAAAAGTAAAACAACAAAAAGCGTACATCAATTAAATAATAAGACTAAATGGTTAGCATGAATTCAGAATTCAAGTTTGTGAATATTGGACCCTCAGAAAGTAAGGAGCATGTGCTCAATGATATCAGTGCTTAAAAAATCGAAACAATGCAACTACCTCACGGCTAAAGAACCAGAGCATCGTGTAGCACACATTCCCCCAATTGTTGCTCCTGGACCTGCGAATCAAATGGTTTCATCACATGACAAATCAACATGGAAGTTACAAATAACCGTCTAAACCAAATAAGGCATGCTGAAAAATAATATCCACTTGACACTCCGTTGGGGAAAATCAATCTCAATCAGTAGGACATTCGATAAAAGGATGACATGTGTATATCATCATAATCAACTAGATTAATGAAAGTTAGCTGAACATGCAAAGCATAGGGAAAGGCTACACATGTACAATTTTTCTATTTTGTTGTATATCATGGCTTAACTCCGCCAGTGATATCACTTGTGATATGTATTATTGTCTGTCCCAAGTCAGGGCAAAGGATGAGGGTGGTGGTAGGCCCGTGACTGCCAGCCGGATAAATTAGTCACATCTCAATGACATGAACTATAAGATGAATTGCGTTGGGCCGTTCCCTACACAGCGATGCGTTGCACCGGAGCCCGGGTGTAATGATAAGTGGCCAAGGGCTGCTAGGTCGTCGCCCAGAAGCGACGTGCAACATCGACGCCTGGTTGTGGTGTCAAATGAGCAAGGGTTCCCTCACCTCGAGCGAGTAGGGGTAAAGAAGTTAGCTCGAAACCAAGACCATATGATTCGTTTAGCCTCTTAGAATGTAGGTTCCCTTACCGGTAGATTAGCAGAGTTAGTAGAGACTATGAGTAGAAGAAAAATTAGTATTATGTGTATGCAGGAGACCAAATGAGTAGGTGAGAAAGCCAGAACTATAGCTCCTTGGGTTTATAAACTTTGGTACATAGGTAAGGATAAGAATCGTAATAGAGTAGGTATAATCGTTTAAAAAAAACTACTCAAGTACATAGTTGAAGTTAGGATGAATGGAGATAGGATAATATTAGTTAAGCTAGCTTTAGGCAATGATATTTTAATATCATTAGTGCCTATGCACCCCAAATTGGTCTGGAGGAAGCTATTAAACGAAAATTTTGGGAAGATCTAGACGACGTGGTGCAAGGAATACCCCTTAATGAGAAAATCTTCATCGGGGGAGATTTCAATGGGCATGTAGGTTCTGATCGGAATGGGTATGAGAGTGTTCATGGAGGCTATGGCATTGGGGACAGGAACGCCGCAGGTAATTCACTTTTGGATTTTGCCATGTCATATGACTTAGTCCTAGCGAATACCTGGTTCAAGAAAAGGTCCTCTCATCTAGTTACTTTTAGAAGTGGGTCTAGTGCAACTCAAATAGATTTCTTTTTTGCTAGAAGGATAGATATAGTTAAATGCTTGGACTGTAAGGTAATTCCATGAGAGAATGTAATTACCCAACACCGACTTTTAGTTCTAAATGTTAGGATTAAGAATATAGCTACTAGAATTAAGCATAGGTTAGAACCTAGAATTAAGTGGTGGCGGTTAAAAGAAGGTAACTTTGGAGCTTTTAAAGATAAGGTAGTCGAGGACGTTAACTGGACACCAAGAGATGATCCTGATACCACCTGGAACAAAATGGCTCGTGGCATTAAGATGGTAGCTAAAGAGCTCCTTGGTGAGTCAAGAGGATATGCTCCACCAGGTAAGTACGCATCATGGTGGAATGAAGACGTAAATAAGGCTATCCGAATCAAGAGGAATGCTTAGGCAACCTTCGAAAGGTTGCCAAAAAAGAAGCGAAGACATCGGTTCGAGATGCTAGAGTTAAAGTCTACAAAGAAGTGTACGATAAATTTGATACCAAGGAAACAGAAAAAGATATCTACAGGATTGCCTGATGGAGAGGAAGACAAGAGACTTATGTGCAGTAAAATGCATAAAAGATGAGAACCATAAAGTGTTAGTTAGAGATGAAGACATCAAAACAAGATGGAAGAATTATTTTAACGGCTTGTTCAACGGTGACTTTAGGCAAGATTTAGGTGATCTTAACATCCATCAACATGATGTAAACCGTGAGTTTAATAGCGGAATTAGAGAATCTGAGGTTAAAGAAGCTTTGAACAAAATGAAAGCACGAAGAGCAGTTGGTCCTGATGGAATCCTTTTGAAGCATGGAGATGTTTAGGACCGACGGGGATAAAGTGGCTAACAAATCTATTTAACAAGATTTGGAGGATTGACAAAATTCCAAATGAATGGAGAAAGAGTACTCTTGTTCCTATCTATAAGAACAATGGTGACATTCAGAGTTGTACCAACTATCGTGGTATAAAACTCATGTGTCACACAATGAAGCTTTGGGAGAGGATAATTGAATATCGTTTAAGGAGGGAGGTTAAGATATCGGAGAACCAATTTGGGTTCATGCCAGGACGGTCAACTACTGAAGCTATCCATTTACTTCGTCACCTTGTCGAGCGCTATCGTGAGAGGAGTAAAGATCTGCATATGATCTTTATAGACTTGGAGAATGCCTACGATAAAGTACCAAGGGAGATATTATGGTGGGCTTTAAATGAAGAAAAAAGTTTATATCAAGTATGTCAATATAATCAAGGACATGTACGACGAAGTAGCATCCAATGTGAGAACGTGCAGTGGGGTGACAAGTGAGTTCTCGATCACTATTGGATTGCATCAAGGGTCTGTGTTGAGTCATTTCCTGTTCGCCCTAGTGATGGATGAGATAGCAAAAGACATACATACTGAATTACCTTGGAAATTGATTCCAACATCTTTCTCCATAACTCCAATTTGGCATTTACCCCTACCATTGTCTCCTCGATTAACACAACATCGTCAGCACAGGTTTAGATTAAGTAGGTCTAAAACGGAATATATGGAGTGCAGATTTAGTGGTCGTTCCTTTCGGGATTCTGGTGTTGTAGCACTTGGTAGTCAAGAGGTATCGATGAGCAGCAAGTTTCGATACCTAGGTTCAATTATCCAAAAGGATGGAGAGATTGGCAGTGACGTTAACCACATGATTCAGGCTGGCTCGTTGAAATTGAGAAACGCCACCGGAGTTCTATGCGATCGTAATATCCCGCTGAAATTGAAGGGAAAGTTTTATAGAACCGCAGTTAGACCCGCAATGTCGGAATGCTGGGCACCCAAGAGGAATCACATCTAAAAGATGAGCGTGACAGATATGCGTATGCTTTGTTGGATGTGCGGTAAGACCAGAAGAGATAAAATAAGGAACGAAGATATTCGAGATGAAATATGTGTAGCTTGTATTGAAGAGAAGCTGCAAGAAAGGCGCTTACGTTGGTTTGGTGATGTCCGACATAGGCCCAACAGTGCACCTGTGCGTCGAGTGGAGTCCATGGATTTCGGTCAGTTCACGAGAGCGATAGGACGACCGAAGAAGACATGACTCGAAGTTATACGCAAAGACTTGGAGTGCAAGAGGATTATAGAAGATATGTTGACCGATACAAGCGTTTTGGAGAAGACTGACACATGTTTTCGACCCGACTTGATTCTCTCCATTGTTCATGTAGCATATCCCAATTCATTGGGATTAAAGGCTTAGTTGTTGTTGTTGTTGTATATCATGGCTTATACAGATCGTACATATGAATACACACCTCAAATTACATAAATATTTAGAACTTGATATTTGGTCAAAGTTCCTTAAATTAATTAAAAAGGAACAATCTGTAAAAGGCGTCATAACAATGTGGAATATGATTGAAAGCCGCATTCACTGTTTCTGAGAAACATAAAAGCAGAAGATTCTGGTTTCTAGGCGTTGCTCATAGCATGAAATATAGCTTATTCTATAAAGTAAGAGCTCAACTAAACATGAAATTCTGTTAAAACATAAAAAGCAGAAACATGGCATGACAAAGACAAAAGAAAACTCACCGGGATCCAGAGGAAAGAATAAACCATAAGGCTCTAAGTACTCATTAAGCTCCATCCAGCCAATCCCAGACTCAACAACCACATCCATGTCCTTGATGTTTAATGTTTTGACACGCTGCAAACCAAATAGCTTGGGAGGTTACCACAGGACAACTTCCAATAACTGTTACAGTTGATACCGCAACTAGTGGTAGGGAGATAAAAATATATATCATCCGCTATTCCTCACTATTCATAATAAGCTATTGTTTCAAGGATAAGAGATTTACTTTTAGCCACCGAAAAGTCAGCTATTCTAAAAATAATTAGCATGAAAACAGATGCAACATTTGAAATTCAAATCTACTCATACTTTCATTAGTGACATGTCGATGCAAACACCACCATTAGGGGACAAGGTATGGCCCTCAATTGATGTAGCACCACCATAGGGCACAATTGGAACCTGCTAACAACAACAAAATTTGCAGAGATCTGGTAATGACTTCCTCCATTATCAATCAGTCCACATCCATATTTTATTGCTCATATCAAAGTAAAAACTTCAGTGAAATTTGAAAGCAAACCAAGTACTCTAAAAACAAAAATGCCTGCAACATTGTCATATAAGAGACGCACCAACCTTGTGCTTGTTGCAGGATCTAACTATTTTAGATACCTCCTCTTCAGACCTGAATATGGAAAAATACAGATATAAATCGTAAACACTGTGTCCCAAAGAAAAAATGGAGATTAAAATAACATGATATGGACACGGTTTAATTATATTCTACTTCGTCATCCAAGTGAATAATCTGAACAAAAGAGTTCAGCCCCTCTAAAACTTGATGTAGCATCGAGCAGCATCAAACTAGAGAGCCAAAAATTCAGGTAAACAATAATATTTAGGGCATAATTGGAGTAGCCTAACAAAATGGATAAAAGTCTCTCCTCTTCTTGCATCAGAAGGGCGTTACTTGATTGCGTACTGCCATCTCACAGTGTTTTTATTCTCAACTGGCCCATATACCTATTGAACTAGGAGCTTCGAACAAATTCCATATTCTATGTTGAGTAACAAATCACTCGCATCAAATCTGACTTTATAGACCGTAATACGTTTTTATTTTTTTTAAATACTTGTGTTCAGATCATTTGAATGATGAGAATAAAACCTCAAGCCCTATTTGTTTGGGATATCCAGCTCAACTCAACTCCATTCAACTTGAAAATTAATCATTTTATACATTAATTCCAAAAGCTTCACTCAAAATATCACTTGCAAAGTTTCCATCCAATCATTATCTTAGACTTTAAATCAACTATTACAAATCATCAAATATTTTCTCACAATTTTTTTTTCCTTCAAATAGTCATTTTTCACCTTTCTGGTTCAACTATTACACATTACTTTATTACATATATGATCTTAGAGTTAAGTAGTGAACCAACCCAAGGACCTGGGAAGGTGATTTCCACATACACCCTACATCGAGAACTCGAATTTAATTTATCACAAAAGCATTTCCTTGTCGCCTATTTATTTCAGGTAATGGGAAAATTCTACCCCTAACATCAAGAAAGTGCTAATATCTCTCCGAGTCTATGCAAAAGAAAAACACAAGCAACAAAAGTAAATGTCTCAGACTCACCGTGGAAAAACAACTACATCAGGAATATTCACCGCTTTGTGAAAGCTATTCTGCGGCTTCCCGTGGAAATATCTCTCATCATAGTCCAAAGTCATATTGTCCTGTACATGGTTGTTAGACAGAAAATTGTTGGTGTCAAAAAAAGCTTTGAAAAAATATAACAAGTTCACAGTGAGAATGCAGGACAAGAATGAATATGAACAGGGTTTCAGAGTAAAAATATAGAAATTATAAATAGCACGAAACTTTAGTAATGAAGTTAAAAGTGAGCACCAAACGATGCTACAACCTTACAAATGGCCTTCAATTCTTCGAAAAGCTCTGGTGGTACCTTTTTATGTAAACCTTTCACCAAATACTCCGTGCTTTCTTTACCACCAAAGCTCTTACCTCTAAAATACAAAAGAAAAACTTCAACCATAAACACTCGATCAAAATTTTAAGGCATCAACCATTACCTCTAACAAAAAAAAAACGATACATGAAGATGATTACGTTTGATCAAGATTTGGAGCATCACAGAATGATGCACAGTCATTGTATTGTGATTGAAGGGAAAGAGAACCCGTAGATACGGCGAGCGCCATTGGAAGCAAGCAGGTGATCCACGAAGGTTTTCTAATGCTTTCTGAGCTCAGTACGTCTGTGGTAAGACTCGTGGATAGAGTTGTGTGCATAAAAGAGTGTCTGAATTTTGTGAAAAGTGGTTTAGAGTGAGATCGCAGACTACAGAACCATGTAGAGAAAGCCATGGCACGGCGGTGCGGCGGCGGATATCGGTGTGAAACAATGATGAGAGGGGCCAACGGAGTGATTGGAAGAGACTTTGTTGGGTTAATACCATTGTAGCCCCTATTATTTGAGTCTTTACCCAGTTCAGTCCTTATTATTGTTTTATGAGCCGAAATAATCCCTCAATCGAGCCAATTTACATGTATTGACCCAATTTAGTCTGTCTTCCTTGCCGTTAGAAGTTAACGGAAAAACACCTTATCCCCAAAAAATTTTTTTTTACGGTTTCTTATTTAATATGGGTTTTCGACGTTAAAAGACTCAACTTTGTGGTTTGATTTTGGTGAAAACTGATGGATTTCGTTAATAAGATGGGTTTTTATTCTGTCGATTCATACATTTGGTCGACTTCTGATAAATGTAACAAATTATGTTCGATCTTTCCTCTTGAAAATTTTCATTCCGTCTCTGAAATTTGTTTATTTACAATTGTGTTGTTTGCAGTTGTATTAGTGAACTTAATAAACGCTGCATGTGCAAGTTTTGGGTGATTTATCTCAGTGATGAAGATTTCGAAGAGAGAGTGTGTTAGGTAATTGGTAAATTGAATTTCTCTTTTTTAGTGTAAAATACTGTAAATTCAGAAAAACACTCCTAAGAAGATTAGATGAAGAAATAGATGATTTTGGTCTAAAGCTTTTCTCCTTTATTCCCTTGTCAATCGTCTCTGTTTATACATCAATAAGAAAAATAACTAATTAACCACTAGGTCCACTATGTGTCCACTGCTAGATAATGGATCATGATAAACTTAACTGCATAGAACAAAAACTAATTAACAACTGGACTAAGTCAACATTATTTAAAATTCTGAAAAGTAATCCTGAATCCAATTTGGTGTCTTCTTTTGTCTTATGTGCCTTTGTTCTTGTAAGACAATCGGGTCTTCATTGGGTTGTTGGGTCCGCACATCGTCTGGGCCCATAACAATTCCCTCCCGCTTGGATTTGGCTTTGTCCTCAAGACCATGTTCGAAAAATATCTTTAGTTGTGAGTGGAGGATTGTGGACCGTCAGATTTTGGTGATTCTTCATCAATGGATGTAAGTCCATCCAACTTGTATCTTCATTTGCATCGCTCCAGTTGACCAAGGCTTGTACAATTAGTTCTCATTTTTTCCAGATTTTTCGTTTTTTCGAATACTCTCTGGGGTGAGTTGGAGACGACCGTCGGAGTCTAACACAGGGAGTGGTTTGACTGGTGGTGACTTGGGTCCCTTGTATTGCTTGAGAAGCGACACATGGAAGACAGGGTGGATGCGAGAGGAATCCGGTAGATCGAGCTCATAGGCTACCATGCCGGCAACAGTTAGAGTTGGCGATCGATCGCGCCTAAATGGCGATCGATCGCGGCCTTTATATTTTTGGCAGTAGGAACTCGCGATCGATCACTGTTCCCCTTTGATTTTTGAAAATTTTGGAAAATGTAGGGATTTCGGAATCGAGGTTTAAGTGGCCCATTTCCGGGGCAATGTCTACATTCCAATGGGAATGCTATACTTTTAAAATGGATTGGTTGGAGCCAAAGTTTAATAAAACGGAATTCTCGGTCGAGTTTTTGGCTATCATTTAAACTTATAAAATGGAATATTTTGGGTATTATACATGCTTAGCCGGAGTCTTTTAAAATGGTTAATCGTCATGGATTGACGATGGGTTTAGAGGTTGTGAACGTGCTTGGACACGTGGTTGCATGCTTATGTTTGATTATGAGTTATTTATGTGTTAGCACATAATTCATCGGGTCGTGGGACTCAGGCAAGGTTGGACTCGAACTACGGAATTATAAGGTACGTATGACGTACGAGCATAGCCCTTTTATATAATTGCAATTGTTGAATGCATGGTACATTATATTGCAATAAATGATTAGATATTGGGAATTATGTGGTGCCGCTCTTGAGCGAGCAATGATAAGGACGCTATCGCTATTGAGCGAACATCGATTATGACGCCGCTGTTGTTGAGCGTGCGTGGGGTTAAAATGCCGCTATTGTGGAGCGAGCTATGAAATAGAACTATGGAATCATTAGCCGGATATATGTGATATCTATGGTACTTAATTTAATGATTTAATCATATTTGATTATGGAACTGGTATGGCAGGAATGGTTTTAGTTAATCAATGTGGTGATTAGCTGGCTTTGAGAATTTAATGGTTTTGGTTATTTTGAGAACAGAGACCGTATGAGAAATCCTACGTGGTAACGATACTATACAGGAGTATCTTTTTACATTACAGTTTTATATTTGTAAATTACGTACTGTGATCATTGGAATGGTGGTATTGGTATGCTCACCCCGTGTGGGGCTGTCTCTGTTGGGGCAGGTGGTACAGGTGCAGCAATAGCTTTGGAGTTTAGCTCGGGCTGTTGATTTGAGGTACTTCCAGGATCGAAGTATCAGAGCTAGTTGAATAAGCATTACGGTAGATCCGGAGTGGAGATCAAGATATGGATGGGAGGTACTTCCAGGATCGAAGCACCAGTAACGGTATTTGGTAGAGTATCTTATACATTAGATACACGTTTATTCATTGGGTGCTCTCATGTGAGCACGTTTTTACGTGTATATAAAATGTATAAATGGGCATGTTTTTCTCTCTTCATTTATTGTCTGCATGCAATTAAGCGGCGTAGTACATGAAAAGGGCCGTAGTATCGTCGAGACAACTTTTGGGAACGACGGTGGTGGACGGACATCTGTCTGTAATTTTGAAGCTTCAATAAGACCAGGTCACCAGTTTCGAAAATCTTCTATTGACGATGGTTATTAGTTTGTTGTGTCATTTTCTGCTGAGTGTGGGTGAGGGAATTCTTGAGTTGTTGTAGGATAGAATTTTGGGTGTTGAGTGTGGTGTCAATGGTGGTGTTTTGGGAGGTACCAGTGGTATAGATAGGGATGATGTGGTGTATACAACCAAACATCGCTTCGTAGGGCAACATTCCTATAGCTGAGTGAGGTGGTGAGTTATACCAAAACTGGGCGAGGTGGATATAGCGTGTCCAAAGCTTCGGTTCATCTGTAGCAGAACACCTTAGGTAGCACTGAAGACTCCGATTGAGTACTTCCGTTTGTCCGTCGGATTGTGGCTGATATGTCGTACTGTAGTGTAAGGTTGTCACAATCTGTTGAAATAAGTCCTTCCAGAAATTACTGAGGAATATTGGGTCTCGATCCGAAACAATGGTCTTAGGAAGGCCATGTATTTTATAGATGTCGGAGAGAAATATTGAAGCAAGGTAGGAGGCAGAATATTTTGGGGGTAGTGCGATGAAATGGGCGAACTTGGTTAGTCTGTCTACAATAACCTAGATGTCAGTTTTTCCGTGTGAATTAGGAAGATGAGTGATGCAATCCGTACTGATATCTTCCCAAATTTGTGTTGGGATTGGGAGTGGATGTAAGAGCCCGTAAGGCTTTCATGTTAAGTATTTATGTTGTTGGCAAATTGGGCAACTAGAAATAAACTCATACACATATTTACTCATGCCAGGCCAGTAGAAAGAAGCTGCAAGTCTTGCCAAGGTAGCTTTAAGTCCGGAATGGCGTCCAAGAGGCGAGCTATGGAATTCTATGAGCAACTCGGAGTGCACAGCTGCGTCCCTAGGTATGTATATCTTGTTTTGGAAGTAAACCAAACCATCTTTAACTGAAAAATTAGAGAAATGATGGTGATTTGACATGATATTGTCTAAAAATTGTAGGCCAGCTTCGGAATGGCAAAAGTAATCCCTGAGTTTTGGAAGCCAAGTGATTGTGGGATATGTGATTGCTGCAAATTGAGGTGAATCAATTCTGGATAATGCATCTGCGACCTTATTTTCCTTTCCTGGTTTATACTGAATGTCGTGCTCGAATCCCAACAATTTAGTGAGCCATTTATGTTGATCCGGCGTTTGAATGGCTTGTGTTAGTATGTGTTTGAGACTCCTTTGGTCAGTATATATGTGAAATTTGCGGCCCAATAAATAATGCCTCCATTTCTTGACTGATTCAGTGACAGCAAATAATTCTCTGATGTAGGTGGAAGAACCTTGCATTCTCGGGGAGAGCTTCTTGCTAAAGAAAGCGATCGCTTGGTTGTTTTGAGAAAGGACAGCCCCAATAGCTAGCCCTGAAGCATCAGTAGTGAGGTCAAAGGGAATGGAGAAATCTGGAAGAATCAGCACTGGCAAGGTAGTCATTGTATGCTTTAATGTATCAAAAGCCTTTTGAACTGCTGGACACCATTTGAAATTGTCTATTTTGAGTAGGTCTGCGAGGGGATATGCGTGTGAGGCGTAGTGGCGGACAAAACGCCTGTAATACCCTGTAATCCACGAAGAGCAGTAATTGTGGTTGGTACGGGCCAGTCGATAATTGCTTGTATTTTTTCGGGGTCTATACGCACACATTCACTTGAGATAATATGGCCTAGGTAGTGAACCCGTGAAACTGCAAATACACATTTAGATAGTTTGGCATAGAACTGGTGAGATGATAGCAATGTAAATACCAGTTGTAGATGCTCAATATGTCCGTCCCAAGTATTGCTGCAGATCAAGATATCATCGAAAAAACCAAGATGAAATGGTTCAAATAAGCTCGAAATAAACCATTCATTGCTGCTTGAAAAGTAGAGGGAGCGTTAGTTAATCCAAAAGGCATAACTAAGAACTCGTAATGGCTAATTGGTTCGGAAAGTTGTTTTATGAATGTCGTCCTGGTTTAACCTGCTTTGGTGATACCCAGACCTTAAATCTAGCTTTGAAAAGATGGTGCACCATGAAGCTCGTCCGATCATTCATCTACTGTGGGAATAGGAAACCTGTCCTTGATTGTTATCGCGTTTAGAGCGCGATAATCAACACAAAACCTCATGTACCGTCTTTTTTCCTCACCAATAGCACTGCGGAGGAATAGGGACTGGTGATGGGTTGGATAATCCCATCCTTAAGCATGTCAGATATGAGTTCTGCATCACTGTTTTCTGGAATTATGGGTAGGGTTTGACATTAACAGGCTGTGAGTTAGGAAGGAGGTGGATGTGGTGATCATGTGGTCTGGTAGGGGGTATGCTGGTGGGTTGTTCAAAGATTTTTTTTGAACTCATCCAGTAGGGTAAGCAATTATGGTGGTTAGCTACAATGAGTAGGGTCGGTGAAGGTGGTGAAGGCTCGTAGGATATAGTATGTAGTGACATGATGGATCCGGTAGTAAGCATTCTGTTAAGCTGTCCGGTGGTGATTGGGGAAAGGTTTGATCCTTCTGTTAAATGCACTGTAATCCCTTGGTAGTTAAAACTCGTGCATGGTACCGAAAAATCTGCTAGAATTGGTCCCAAGATTTGTAACCATTGAATTCCCAAAACTATTTCCACCCCTTGAATAGGTAGAACGAATAACGAAACCTGAAATGCACAATTTTGTAGTGAAATTGTCACACTTGTACACTGACATTGGCATTGAGGGAGCTCACCATTTCCCACCATGACAGGAAAAACAGGTACCGATAATACTGTCAACTGTAGGAATTCTGCCACCCTTGGCTGCATAATGTTGTGAGTGCTCCCTGAGTCGATCAACACTGTAAATCCTTGTCCATTAATGTTTCCATGTATCCACAAGGTTTTTGGGGATGAGAGGCCAAAATAAGCTGCTTCAGAGAGATAATACTGGCTAAGCTCCTGTGAATAATCCTTGTGTGTGAGGCGGGCAGTTGGGGTGGGGGGTTCGGGTGGTTCATAAGATCGACTATTAAGGGCTTCATTTTCTTGTTCAATGGTGTCAAGTAAGGTTAAGGTGGGCTCAGTTGGCTCATCGGCTATCAGGGTGAGGAATTGTGGAATTTTGCATTTATGGCCAGGTGTATAAGTTTCTTCACAGTTGAAACAAAGGCATTTTGCACGTCGGGCTTGCATCTCGGCTTGAGTAAGACGACGAACTGGTAATGGGTTGGCGGGCCTGGGTGATTGTAATGCTAATGGAAGAGTGGGGCTTGGTAATAGTGGTCGACTGTTAGTGGAAATGGGAGGTCTTGAAAAAGTGGTAGAGCGTGGACGGTAATCTGTTATTTTAGCTTCAAGTAGTTTGGCTAAGCCCATAGCTTGGGATATAGTTGGGGGTTTAAAGATGGCTACTGCTCTTTGGACATCAGAACGTAATCCTGATATAAAACAATTGAGAATTGCTTCTGCCGACAACCCCGTTGCACAATTGCACAACTTTTCAAAAGTCTCCTGGTACTCCGCAACGGTTCCCTGCTGTCTGAGTTTGAATAAAGTGTAAGGACCCCATATACTTAACCCTTGATTAGTGTATTAATCATTATGTGTGGCACATGCTTTCCATAAAATCATTCGGGAAACTCAGATGATACTTTACCATTGAATGGCAATTGCAAAGTTTTCTTTAACATACAATGTTATAAGTTCATCATCCTAATAACAAGAGACTCATAGAGTTCGCCCATTACATCACTTTTTGCATTGTGGACTTTTATAAAAATTCGGGCAGAGTCTCCCCATAAATAGAGCTATCCCGAAATAAAAGTACAACACATAATATAATTCCCGGCCAGGGAAAACATAATACTCATCAGAATGCAGCAATATCAAGTAAATTCCCAGCCAGGGAAGACACCACACATATGGCAACAAAAGTGGGTTTCAACACCCACAATACACCAATGACTCTCATAACCTTTAGCAATTCTACCTCTAATTGCATGCAACATAGAAAGGAAAGAGAGAAAGGCTCATGCCTTTATATACAACCCATAAACAAGTATAATCGTGCTCACATGCGAGCATCATAAATATGTGTATAACCATCATGGGTATATATATATATAGGTACTCTATACGATACCGTGCTCCATCAAGCCCTGGTACCACGATCCTGAGAGTACATCCAATCAACAGCTCGAGCTCATCTCCAAAGCCATCGATGTACCTGTTCACCTGCCCCCAACAGAGACAGCCCCCAACGGGGTGAGCATACCAATTCCACAATTTCATAATCATAATGACATAATACATAATTTACGAAAATGTAAATATTGTGGAACATATATGACACTTCCTGGATGGTATCATCATCATCCTAGCGTACTCCTGTAATAACCCTGTTCTCAAAACAGATAAATCATCAAATCCTGAATATGCAGTTAATCATCATATTGGTTAACCCTAACCAGTTTCGAATTAACAACATTTCATAACATCTTTATTTATCTAGCAATTATCGTAATTCTAGATATCATAATGAGATTTCCTTAACTTCCGATACTAGTTAATCACTTCTTTGATTAACTACGTCTCTGTTCCTATTCATTACCAATAGGGAATAAAATACAGATATCCTAGATATCTAATCAATACCACATTTTCATTTCTTACTTCAAAGTAGCGTCATACTACTGGTGTTCGCTCCGTAGCGACCACACCCATCATTTGCTCGCTTCATAGCGGCACCAAGCATTTCATCATGTGAATCAAAATAACGTAACCAAGTCCCGGTGCCATCATAGTAAGACATTTCATGTATTTAATTCATGCATCATACTTGTAAAACATCATTTAAGCTATGCTCGTACGCTAAACGTACCTTAAATCCTCGAAGTCCGAGCCAAACCTTGCTCGAGTTCCATGCCCCGTGGAACGATGTGCTAAAACGATAAATAATTCACAATTATTTACGAACATGTAACCCATGCTCAAGCACATCCATAGCCCTCAAAATATTGTCAACACACGACAATAAATCATTTAAAGGACCCGGGGCAGGGTACATGCAGGGAGGGAAAACGAATGCGACATATCGAAAAATTGCCCAAGAACACCTTCAATAATTCGAACCCTAGCATCACAATTAGAACCCAACCAAGCATCATAATCATCTAAACACAAGAATTAAACCAACAATAGCAAGAATCATCACCCTTGCCAAAACCCCCCAATTTTCGAACCAAACCCCTCAAAAATCGAAAATAATTTCGAACCAAAATCACCAAATATAGCAGGGAATTACATGAGAGGGACGAAAAAGAGGTAAAGAACGTTACCCAATCGAAAATCGGAAGTAAAATCGACCGAAATCGAAGAACCCTAGAATTTGGGGATCGGCGCTCATCTGCAAAATCCGACTTCAAAACGCGACGAAACTTCGAATTGCCGGAGGGGATAGCTGCGCCTCGACGAGACGAAGCCGGCGGCGGGTCGCACGCGCCGAACGGCGGCCGGACGGCGGCGAGCGAGGCGTTTTCGTGCGCGGGGCTGGGGGAAAAATCGGGAATCGGCGGGAGAGAGAGAGGGAGGCGGGTTGGGGCTAAAATGGGATTTTTAATAAAAATCTCGGGTTCAACTTGTATTTATAGCAAAATACCCCGAAATACTAATAGCCCCACAAATACATCGTGATTCATTAAAAATCATCTGTTTTCAAAAATTCTCTCTCTAACCCCAAAAACCCCCTACCGGTGCCCACACCAAGCACCCGAGATTCCGAGTCATACTAAAAACCCAACTCACAGGTTTTCACCGAAATGAGAATACGATCTCAACCTCGGGATCCAACGATCCCAACTACTCAAATAAACGAGCCCAGAAGGCTCAACATCGCGATTAAACTTCAAATCGCCACGTAAAACAACTTTAGGGACTTTTAACACTACGGGATTAACATCTATGATCCCTGGTCATCACAATATCCCCCACTAAAAGAATTTCATCCTCGAAATTAGCACCGGTGTATCATATAACACCCAGGCTACACAACAACATGAAGCCATAACTTCGATTCTTGGCCATATCAGAATCGTATTAATAAACGCGAGGATACTTACCTCACATCAAACTCTGAAACAGAGCGACATACCAAAACCAACAAATCACCCAAGAGGCAAAACGTACCTCAATGCGGGTCATCCTAAAAGTCAGCCTTTCTGACTGCAAAACAACCAATACTTACGGCTGTAGGTCGGACAGTCATCCTTAGTTCTAATACAACTAGTATGAACGCATCCTAAATGACACCTCAACCGTGAGAACGTTGACCTCGTGTCAAACTCTGGAGTGGAATAGACTTCCAAATCCATCATAACGTCAAAGAGCGTCAGCACAACTCAACGCTAATAATCCAAAAGCAGTTAGTCAACTGAAACTGCAAGGATTCGAATCGCTCCCGATTCCATCGTAGATATCATCCATTGACATCTCTTATCATGACTCACGATGTCTAACATACATCGTTACGAGGGAAACACTAGTATTCCACGGTGTACACACACCAAACCTGGTTTCCACTTTCAAACCTCCTCTATCGAAGGAGCAGTCGCATCATTGCAACTCAAATTGGGCAACTCACGGCCACAGATTCACACAAAAGTTATCTTATAAGATGTCCACCTCTGGATATCCCAAGAACCACATCCTGGTCATAAACAAACAATCGAGACTCCTCAGAGTTTCAAACTTGAAAGGACATGCAATAAACCCATTGCATCCCAAATACATGGATTCCCAGATCGAATCAACGACGACTTGATGACTCTCTTGTTGGTACTTCAACATCATGAGCTGTCCCAGACAAGTCTCACCAAGATTTAAACATAACCGTATACACGTTTCAGTGAGGCATGCACAACCTCAACCTCGATGACATGGTGACTACTAGAGTCCACCACAATCCACATCGTATCACCTTACGATTTGCCACACTTGGTTCCTACGAGCAGTATAACGGCTCTAACAAGCCCCTCTTGGTGCTGCACACACACGGCAGACAAACTAGTCGCTGCCTCTCTAGGTTCACCTCAAACCTACCATTAAGATGGACGTTTCCGCACGACATACCATACTGTGGGAAGAAAATCAATAGAGTAGTGGGTCTTTACCCAACATTCCTCTAATGCCTATACACCCTGGACACTCCAATGTCCCTGTTTCATAGCCATGCATATAGTCATTAATTCTTGACATGAATGATTAAAATCATCATCTTATAATTATCACCATCTTATAACATCTTCATCATATGAGCATCATCATTTCATAAATATCATCATCTTATAACATCATCATCACATAAGCATCGTCATCTTATAGCATCATCATCTTATACATCATCATCATATAAGCATCATCATCTTATAGCATCATCATCTTATACATCATCATCTTATAGTATCATCATCTTATAGCATCATCATCTTATACATCATCATCTTATAAGCATCATCATCTCATAGCATCACCATCTTATACATCATCATCTTATAAATCATTATCTTATAAGCATCATCATCTCATAGCATCATCATCTTATACATCATCATCTTATACATCATCATCTTATAGCATCATCATCTTATACATCATCATCTTATACATCATCATCTTATAGCATCATCATCTTATAGCATCATCATCTTATACATCATCATCTTATACATCATCATCTTATAGCTATAACAGTAAATGTACGAAATCATAGTTGATTAAGCTTGCTGGTTATTCATTAACTTCTTTTCATTTTCCCTGGTTCATATTCATGCACATGGGCATCTTACCCTGTGGCATCTTATCACATAATAACATCGTATGGCCTCTTACCATATGGGCATCTTACCCCGTGGCGTTTTACCACACATAATAACATTGTATGGCCTCTTACCATATGGGCATCTTACCCCGTGGCGTCTTACCACACATAATAACATTGTATGGCCTCTTACCATATGGGCATCTTACCCCGTGGCGTCTTACCACATATAATAACATTGTATGGCCTCTTACCATATGGGCATCTTACCCCATGGCGTCTTACCACATAATAACATCGTATGGCCTCTTACCATATGGGCATCTTACCCCGTGGCGTCTTACCACATAATAACATCGTATGGCCTCTTACCATATGGGCAGCTTACCCCGTGGCGTCTTACCACATAATAACATCGTATGGCCTCTTACCATATGGGCATCTTACCCCGTGGCGTCTTACCACATAATATCATCGTATGGCCTCTTACCATATGGGCATCTTACCCCGTGGCGTCTTACCACATAATAACATTGTATGGCCTCTTACCATATGGGCATCTTACCCCGTCATATGGCATCTTACCATAACACAATCATCGTGTGACATCTTACCACATGGGCATCTTACCCAATCATATGGCGTCTTACCATATCATAAACATTGTGTGGCATCTTACCACATGGGCATCTCACCCAATCATATGGCGTCTTACCATATCATAAACATTGTGTGGCATCTTACCACATGGGCATCTCACCCAATCTCATATACGTCATCATAAACATCGTCATAGTCATCATCATCGTAAACATCATCGTAAACATCATATCATCTTTACTTATCATAAACATCATCATCATAACTTACTTATCATAATCATCATCATAAACATCATATCATCTTTACTTATCATAAACATCATCATCATAACTTACTTATCATAATCATCATCATAAACATCATGTCATCTTTACTCATCATAAACATCATCATCATAACTTACTTATCATAATCACCATCATAAACATCATATCATCTTTACTTATCATAAACATCATCATCTTAACTTACTTATCATAATCATCATCATAAACATCATATCATCTTTACTTATCATAAACATCATCATCTTAACTTACTTATCATAATCATCATCATAAACATCATATCATCTTTTCTTATCATAAACATCATCATCTTAACTTACTTATCATAATCATCATCATAAACATCATATCATCTTTACTTATCATAAACATCATCATCTTAACTTACTTATCATAATCATCATCATAAACATCATATCATCTTTACTTATAATAAACATCATCATCATAATATGTAAGGGTATGGTTTACCGTCCGATGCTCGTACGTCTCTTACGTACCTTCCTTGCTCGAACATTACATGAACAAATGCATTAGTATATTCAATAATAATTGAGACCATACCGAAGTATTCCACTGTCGGTTGTCTACCCAGTCTGTCCTCAGACAATACGTCATATCTTTCTTTTCCCTGATTTTCTTCCAAAATCAGATTCCTTGGCACGTAGCACATAGAATGTTAGACATCACTATTAATGTCATCCTATCGTGTCCCACACGATTCCTGCAACCACAATGGTTAGCAATACCACTTTTCATATCATAAAAGCACATAAACAATTAGTCATGTCGTATAACATTAATGCCATCATGCATAAATATGTGCTATCAATAACTTCCTAGGCCCTCAACAGCCCCAATGAGCAACCACTGCTCTGATACCACTAATGTAAGGACCCCATATACTTAACCCTTGATTAGTGTATTAATCATTATGTGTGGCACATGCTTTCCATAAAATCATTCGGGAAACTCAGATGATACTTTACCATTGAATGGCAATTGCAAAGTTTTCTTTAACATACAATGTTATAAGTTCATCATCCTAATAACAAGAGACTCATAGAGTTCGCCCATTACATCACTTTTTGCATTGTGGACTTTTATAAAAATTCGGGCAGAGTCTCCCCATAAATAGAGCTATCCCGAAATAAAAGTACAACACATAATATAATTCCCGGCCAGGGAAAACATAATACTCATCAGAATGCAGCAATATCAAGTAAATTCCCAGCCAGGGAAGACACCACACATATGGCAACAAAAGTGGGTTTCAACACCCACAATACACCAATGACTCTCATAACCTTTAGCAATTCTACCTCTAATTGCATGCAACATAGAAAGGAAAGAGAGAAAGGCTCATGCCTTTATATACAACCCATAAACAAGTATAATCGTGCTCACATGCGAGCATCATAAATATGTGTATAACCATCATGGGTATATATATATAGGTACTCTATACGATACCGTGCTCCATCAAGCCCTGGTACCACGATCCTGAGAGTACATCCAATCAACAGCTCGAGCTCATCTCCAAAGCCATCGATGTACCTGTTCACCCCCCAACAGAGACAGCCCCCAACGGGGTGAGCATATCAATTCCACAATTTCATAATCATAATGACATAATACATAATTTACGAAAATGTAAATATTGTGGAACATATATGACACTTCCTGGATGGTATCATCCTCATCCTAGCGTACTCCTGTAATAACCCTGTTCTCAAAACAGATAAATCATCAAATCCTGAATAGGCAGTTAATCATCATATTGGTTAACCCTAACCAGTTTCGAATTAACAACATTTCATAACATCTTTCTTTATCTAGCAATTATCGTAATTCTAGATATCATAATGAGATTTCCTTAACTTCCGATACTAGTTAATCACTTCTTTGATTAACTACGTCTCTGTTTCTATTCATTACCAATAGGGAATAAAATACAGATATCCTAGATATCTAATCAATACCACATTTTCATTTCTTACTTCAAAGTAGCGTCATACTACTGGTGTTCGCTCCGTAGCGACCACACCCATCATTTGCTCGCTTCATAGCGGCACCAAGCATTTCATCATGTGAATCAAAATAACGTAACCAAGTCCCGGTGCCATCATAGTAAGACATTTCATGTATTTAATTCATGCATCATACTTGTAAAACATCATTTAAGCTATGCTCGTACGCTAAACGTACCTTAAATCCTCGAAGTCCGAGCCAAACCTTGCTCGAGTTCCATGCCCCGTGGAACGATGTGCTAAAACGATAAATAATTCACAATTATTTACGAACATGTAACCCATGCTCAAGCACATCCATAGCCCTCAAAATATTGTCAACACACGACAATAAATCATTTAAAGGACCCGGGGCAGGGTACATGCAGGGAGGGAAAACGAATGCGACATATCGAAAAATTGCCCAAGAACACCTTCAATAATTCGAACCCTAGCATCACAATTAGAACCCAACCAAGCATCATAATCATCTAAACACAAGAATTAAACCAACAATAGCAAGAATCATCACCCTTGCCAAAACCCCCCAATTTTCGAACCAAACCCCTCAAAAATCGAAAATAATTTCGAACCAAAATCACCAAATATAGCAGGGAATTACATGAGAGGGACGAAAAAGAGGTAAAGAACGTTACCCAATCGAAAATCGGAAGTAAAATCGACCGAAATCGAAGAACCCTAGAATTTGGGGATCGGCGCTCATCTGCAAAATCCGACTTCAAAACGCGACGAAACTTCGAATTGCCGGAGGGGATAGCTGCGCCTCGACGAGACGAAGCCGGCGGCGGGTCGCACGCGCCGAACGGCGGCCGGACGGCGGCGAGCGAGGCGTTTTCGTGCGCGGGGCTGGGGGAAAAATCGGGAATCGGCGGGAGAGAGAGAGGGAGGCGGGTTGGGGCTAAAATGGGATTTTTAATAAAAATCTCGGGTTCAACTTGTATTTATAGCAAAATACCCCGAAATACTAATAGCCCCACAAATACATCGTGATTCATTAAAAATCATCTGTTTTCAAAAATTCTCTCTCTAACCCCAAAAACCCCCTACCGGTGCCCACACCAAGCACCCGAGATTCCGAGTCATACTAAAAACCCAACTCACAGGTTTTCACCGAAATGAGAATACGATCTCAACCTCGGGATCCAACGATCCCAACTACTCAAATAAACGAGCCCAGAAGGCCCAACATCGCGATTAAACTTCAAATCGCCACGTAAAACAACTTTAGGGATTTTTAACACTACGGGATTAACATCTATGATCCCTGGTCATCACATAAAGCCTCATGGTGGTTTTCAAATGTGGATGGCCCAAACCTGAGTTCCAAATCTCGAGTGAATCTTTCCCACGTAGTGAATTGACTATTGTCATGCATCCATTTGTACCAACTGAGTGTTGTTCCCTGCATAGAGAAGGAAGTGATGGATTAACGTTGGTCAGAGGGTACTTGATAAAATGAGAAATATGGTTCCGCTTGAAAAAGCCAGTTTAATGGGTTAGACCCATCGAAATGAGCCATGTGGATTTTGGGTGTTTTAAGGTAATTCTGTTGTGGGGATGAAAATTCGTGAAGCTGTGGAAATGGTTGAATAAAGGCTGAATGTACATGTTATGGTTGGGTGTGGGATGAAGGAAATGGAGTGGAAATAGCAGCTTGGGTTATCTTATCCCACTGTATTTTCATTTCAGTTATCATTGCCATCATTGTCTCCATATGTTGCTTGCTTTCAGATTTTAATTCATGCATTTGTAGCTTGCTTTCAGCCTTCAATTCATGCATTTGTTGCTGATGTTCTAGTCTAACTTCGGCTAAATCTGCTTGAACTAATTGCAGTGATTCTGCTAGTTGTTTGTCCGGAAATGGCCTGGGTTTGGTTTGGTTTGGGATGCATGATTTCGCTGGAGGAGAGCACCAAATGTTAGGTAATTGGTAAATTGAATCTCTCTCTTTTTAGTGTAAATTCAGAAAAACACTCGTAAGAAGATTAGATGAAGAAATAGATGATTTTGGTCTAAAGCTTTTATGCTTTATTCCCTTTTCAATTGTCTCTTTTTATACATCAATAAGAAAAAATAACTAACTATCCACTAGGTCCACTATGTATCCACTGCTAGATAATGGATCATGATAAACTTAACTGCATAGAACAAAAACTAATTAACAACTGGACTAAGTCAACATTATTTAAAATTCTGAAATGTAATCCTGAATCCAATTTGGTGTCTTCTTTTGCCTTATGGGCCTTTGTTCTCGTAAGACAATTGGGTCTTCATTGGGTTGTTGGATCTGCACATCGTCCGGGCACATAACAAAGTATCATTTATCATCCAATCAAAAAAAAATGTTAAAAGTTTGGTTATACCGATACCTAACCGAAATCGAACCGATTTTTCCGGTAAAAACCGAAAATCATTCGGTTCGGTTTTCGATTTTTATGTTTGGAAACCGAAATTTTTGAACTTATGCCAAATTCATTGATAATACTATAAATAGGCGTGTTTCATTTGATTGTTATAAACCTAAGGTTTGTGGATGAGTTCAATTAATCCACTAACCTAAGGTTTATAAATCAATCTGACGTCGTGGTTGAGATGGAGCTGAGGTACCAACCTCGCCTTCGGCGAGGTTGTGGTCGAGCTTCAAGCGAAATGACGTATTGGTTAAGATCAAGCTGAAGTGGTGATCGATAACAAATATAAGAGGCAGTTATGACCGAACTAAAGTTGACATTTCAATTATATTATTTTTTTATATTGATTTTTAATATTCTCGAAGATTTCTTGGAGTATTAATTTAATATGTAATACTATAGTCGAAGACTTTGTAAATAAATAATAATAATAAAGAGTGTTTCAACTTTTATTTAATAATGCAACGTTAAAACACAGAGTGCGTTTAGATCAGCGGATTTGAGAAGATTTGGATTTCAAATCCTCAACTCAAATCCGTTGTTAATGTTGGGGACAAAATGGATTTGGTATTTGAAATCAGCTGATTTGGCCCATTAATTTGACCGTCTAATTCAAGCGGATTTAAAATCTCTTCTCACCCAATGTCATTTGAAATCCTGCCCGTCTCTTCTCCCAGATCCAAAATCAAAGCAGCGTCACGTCTCGCCTCTCGATTTTCTTCACGGCCACCCTGAAGTAAGATTTTCTTTCAATTTGTTACCGTCAGCACTCATGGATGGTTGAGGAGAGGGAGCTTGAAGCTCGAATGCCAGGTTAGTCGTTGAAGCGGTCAATTGCAACACAATTATTTTGAAACAAGTGTATTATTTAAGATTTTCTGTATTATTTTATATTTTTGATGTATATTAGTAATATTACTGTTCTTTCTCATTAGTTTCTGATTAACCTTGCATGTTTTGCTGAGCTTTCTTTGTGCTTATGCCTATTTGGGACATGTTGTAGCATCTTTTGCGGATTTTCTTTGGGTGGATTTTAGAGTTATTTTGATGAATTTCCTGAGCTTTCTTTGTGTTTTTCAGCACAGCGGACGGCGAATACATTGTTGGCGGAGAGATCCACTTTCACTCCAATATCTGAATTTCGTAGCGGTTTCAAACGCCTCGCAGCTTCCTGGGAAGCCAGGGAGCGCAATATGGAACTGACCCTTATCATTGATGGGTTTGGCTTTTGTTTCTCATCCCACATCGAGAAGAAAACGAAATGGGCCAAAACTTTGGATAAAAAAGAAGGCTTAAGGGCCTTTTGTTTAAGTGCATCAGTCAATAACTTGTCTAGCAACTTTTGGCTTTAGATAATTTTCTCTCTTGTTTTAGAATCTTGTAAAATTCTTAGTATGCTCTGTTGTTGTAGTTGTGGCTAATCTTCCGCACCAGAAAAGATTGTATTAGGTTGTAAGTGGATAGATGTGAGTTATAAAGTGTGGCTAGTGGAAAGTTTTGTGGGTGTATTTGAGATGTACAGAAAGCCTGTTGGGATGTGGACATCCTGACCACATCAAGAAAAAATGTTCAAGAGCTGGAGCGGGTCGGCAAATTGCTCCGTATCAGCAAGTGGGGATGCTGATAATAAAGTTAACATTGTCTACTCTTTGATGTCCTGTGAAAAAAAATGATACGTACATCCTTATGGCATGATACTGTCCCAAGTTGCCATGATAAAGGATGCAAAATGTTACGGGTCCATAGTTTTGCACACGGCATTGGTTTGACATTGATGCAGGGTATGTGCTGGAAATATATGCTGATGGCTAATTAACTTCCAGGATAGCCAAAACATGGGAGTTGTACCATAATTGTCAGAATGGTTGGTTTTTGACATGAGTCGTATTGAACTTATTGGAATGATTTATTCTGAGTGAGTATGTTTTGTATGGTGGAGAATGGTAATTCTCTACAATGAGAATTATGACTGTCTTGCAGTGTCAGTAACAGGAGCTATGTAGATCTTCATCGAGGTAGAGTGTGCGGGAAGACAAAGCCATAATGTGGAAACTTATGGGGTTTGGCTTTTTTTTTTCCTCATCCACATCGAGAAGAAAAACTAAATGGGCCAAAACTTTGGATATAAAAGAGGGCTTGATGCCTTTGGTTAAATGCACCAGTCAATAGCTTGTCTAGCAACTTTTGTGTGACATTCGTACCTTTTCATTACACATGACTGATGTGACTAGAAATAGACACATCTATTGCGTTTAATTGTCTACGATTTGGTATATTTTGATGGATAAATTGATACATATGCTACCTAATCGTATATTGTGTAAATGTAGGAAAAGTTGAAGAAATCAAGCTAAAATGATGAAAAAATGAATAAAGTTGAAGAAAAGAGGAAAAAAACCAGAATTCAAGACACATGTTGCTCCTTTCTCCTCAAATTACTATATGTTCGAGCCAAGTTTTGGAAATGTGGTCCATATAAAAGTTGTAGAACTTTCTGTTATCTTCGTGTGCACAGTCGATTCATCAAATTCGGAGTTTGTATGAGAAAGTTACGGCCAAAATACGAAACTCGCCAAAAGATGAAAATTGAGCAGAAAACATTATGGTCTTGCCGATCTATCGAGCAGCGTTGCCGATCGATCGAACAAGGCTGAAAAAGCAACGAATTTTTACTGTGAAGCTCGATCGATCGGTGCCTTTGTCTCGATCGATCGCCCGGTGTTGTGAATATCATGGAAACATGATTTCTTGCATTCCAACTTGGATTCTATTCCACCTCCTAGCCTCCCTACATATAGAACTCGAAAATCAGACCTTAAAACATCTAGTTAGTTAGGGTAGAATAGTTTTAGACTAGTTTTATAATTTTTTTTCAATTTTGTTGGAGACGGCTACAAAGATCGAAGCGAAGGCGGGATTGACACCTCGACGAGCGGAGATCGGATTAGTTTTTTTTCCCTTGTTTTTATTTATAGTTTTGCTTTAATTTTGTGTAGCTAGTTTTAATTCTTGGTTGAGGAAGACTAATACTTTGGATTTATTTATCTTGGAGAGATTCCTACGCTTTTGTTTATCGATTTTACTGAATATCATTGTTTTTTTTCTGATTTTGTTGATATGATTGGTGTTTGTTTCGCAATTGCTAGAGCACGGGAGAATGAAAAGTAATGATTTCAGCAAGAGCAGCCAGACGGACTACTATAGTGAGTCTAGTGACTACTAGAGTAGAGTTAAGTCAAAAGGTATGGTATAGCAGCCTTTCCGAGCGAGCCTCTGGGATCTCCTGTAAACCCCCATGATGTGGTTGGATTGACAACCTAATAACTTGCATGTAATGTAATGCTAAATTTGATAATTGTTTGATTAATCGAATTTACGAAGCAACTAAGATTGATAATTGCCTACTGTTGGTGTTATTAAATTCTTAGAGAAAACAAGTGACTAAATTTATATAAACCGCTTGTGTTTAGGTCTCTTGGACTAATTGACTATGAATAAGGTGAGGGAGGAATTAGATTTCCAATTGATGAATATTCTAGTAAAATTATGTCTTTTTGTGAATCGATGAAATAGATGATAATATCCAAGGTAGAGTCGACTGATACCAAGAATCGCTTTCATTAGTTAGTCTTTGTTTTTAATTTTAATTAGTTTAATTCAACCTCACAATCCCATCTTTTATTATTTTGATTTTGATTTTCATTAACACAAAGATTCACACCTCCTCGTGGGATCGATCTCTACTCACGCTACTACATTATTGTTATCAATCTTGAGGATTGAGTGGGGTTAATTGGCGTACACGATAAGCGCTACCAAATGACACACAATATCTCTTTTATACACGTGTAAATACATGAGGCATGTCGTTTAACATTTATCCTGTAAGGGCGTCACATCACTTATATACATAAACATGACTGTGACTATAACATTACTATTGTAAAATATTTAAGTCGTCGTAGCGGAAATTGTACTTTATAACATGTAAATTTAAAACTTTTTCCATAACCATATATGCCACAAAAATGGATTGATGTTGTATCTTGCATTACTCATACCCAAAGCCTATACACCTATATGTACAATGATGAGCAGAGGGAGAAGAACTACAAATCAACCGGCCAACCTTGTATCCATACTGCAAAATACTTCCAAAAAGACTTCTAGACCTTTCTCTAGAGCCGACTTTTACTTTAGATTATCTGAAACAAAATACTTCACTGAGTATATACGAATAACCGATATTCAACATCACATGAGTATACAACTCATCGTAATTGTAATACCACTTGTACAACAAGTAATTCACATGTACACATGTATGTATGATTATTTGTTCTTCTGTTATGGACCAACTAGAATCAGGAACAATCCGTGATCACGAGATGGTCATGGCACTCTGTAGATCCCTTTTTGAGTTCTCAATTAACTCGGGATCGATATTCTTTAATTCTGTAATTCTGACCGTACTCAGAATGCAATTTAACACATGGTTCAAGATCCTTAGCAGCCTTACAAAGTTCTTTAATCTTTTATGTATGCACATTAATGCACAATTCATAATCACATGTCAATATAATGAAAACGTAAATTCATCATATATAACACATATGTACACTCATTATAAACTCAATTCATATAACATAAATCATGTACTTATGTACAGTTAAATACCAAGTTATACGATATACTCACGAACGATACACATATCTCGAAGAACTCTTTTAGTTCGTCTTATATGTAGCTTGTTCGAGATTATGACATATAAATACATTTATCTCAAACACATTAATAAATCATCTATATTTACATTTCACATGTTTCCATAGTCCACATACATCATACTAGGCTTCCCATACTTGAAATCATCAAAGAAAATCATTTTTTTCAAAAATTTTGCTTGAGAGATCGATCTCTATAAAGAGGCGATCGATCTCTACAGGACATAATATGTTAGTGGAAAATTCAGCATTTTTCAGCTTTGACACCTTTTTGTATAAAATTCATAACTAATTCATATGAACTTCAAATGAGTCTCACTTGGTGTCAAATTAAAGATAACTCAAATCTCTACAATTCATCTTTGAAGTGCTTAAATTATTTCAATCATATTCATAGACAAAATTAGCCAAGAACATCAAGTTTTAGAAATCATTTAACTTTAGAGGTCAACATGTACATAGTTTGGTAAAACTGACATAACTCATGCATTATAACTCCAAATTACTTGAATTCACTATCCAATTAAAGATAACTTAACATACTGCAATTTTCATTTGAACACCAATATCAAAATCAAAGTCTCAGAGTTTCAAAAATTCAAAACACCATAGGAGTTCTGTTTTTCAGCAGGTTTCTTATACAAACTCATGTCATTTCTTTCCAAAACCTCTTCTACCTTCTTTAAACCTATTCCCTTCATGTATAACATCAAAATCTACTTCAAAATACATGTTTTCATCTAACACGTGCAAACCCTGTGTTTCTTCTCAACCAACATCAACAAACACATCATTTAAACTTGTAAAAAATAGAAAAGCAAAAGTATAAACATATGTATACCTTTTTCTCTATAAGTTTTTGGCACAAAACTTGAGTTTGTATGACTTTTTGATAGGTTTTCCCCAAGCACTAAAAGTAGAAACGAAAATGGCAATGAAATCTGATAATTTCCTTCCTAAGGCACTAGATAACTATTAAGTATATGAAATATTGCACTTAGTCCTTCAGATCTCTATTATCTTACACTTAAGTCCCTCAACTTTGTATATTCCTCATTTTAACCAGAGTCTCGATATAATGAAACCGACTTCTCCTCGTCGTTTTAATATACCTAATTCATCTCACAATTGTCACTCAAGTCATGGATTCAATAGATTCCAAACAATATCATATATCCATAGATAAATGTCACATATTTCATATTCACAATAGACTCAACATTTATGCATATTGAGTCATGATGTTTATGCATGATCATGTAAATCATGTAAAAGTTTTGGGTCGTTACATTTTGGCTTTAGATAATTTCCTCTATTGTTTTTAATCTTGTAAAATTCTTAGTATGCTCTGTGGTTGCAATTATGACCGATCTTATACATCAGAAAATATTTTATTAGGTATCTTTCTTGTAAGATGAGATGTGTGAGTTATAAAGTGTGGCTAGTGGGAAAGCTTTGTGGGTTTGTTTGGGGTGAGGAGAAAAATTATATGGTTAAATAATTTTTCATATAGTATATTTTCTTATCTGGTCCCGATGATTTTTCTCCTGATTTGTCAGTTTTTCACGTTAAATCCTTGTGTCCTTATTATTTCTCCTTTTGCTTTCCTTGTCCCATAAAAGGTGCAGATACTAGGGTGTATTTATCAAATTCCCAACAATCAGTCTCCTCATGGATTTCTTCATCTTCTTCGTCATTTTCAATGCACTGGTTATGTTCAGAAATGGTTTGGATTGTAGCGAATGTGTTTGTTGTTTGGTCCTCTCTTGTTTATATTCTCATCTGATGAACCTTTCTATTTTTCATGAAACTAAACAACAAGCAATAATACAGATCATAAAAATTCAACATTTCTGATGCATCGTCACTTTCAGTTTTTTGAACCAAGCGCCGGATATTGTAAAGTGTGTAAAGCACTCCACTTAAACATCATACTACCTTTTGATTCAGTTTTTGAGAAATTGAAATTTTGATAATCAACCTTAGGTAGCACAAATGTATTTAAAATTAACACGGTATATGAGCTAAAACTTAAAAGATATGCTAAACTCTAAGAAATATGCTTGTTCCTACAGTGTGATCGGTTAGTTTCCTCCTGCAGCACCCTAGTTTCCATCTCCATGAATGCTGGTTCTTCTCCAGATGGATTTCATTTTTATTGAAATTTATTCCATTTCCTGCTGGTTGAGTTGCTTGATTGAATTTGTTTCCATTTCCAGCTGGTTGAGTTGCTTGATTGAATTTGCATTGATTGAAGCTGAGTTTATGGGGATCTTCTTCCTTTTCTATCTTCCTTTCACTTCTTTCTTTCTTTTTATTTCTCATGTCGTGTGTCGAGTGTTCTTGTTGTGTTGCTAATACAAAAGGACCATAACTAATCGGAAAACTTGGCAGAGACTATTAGAGATCTATGTGTGCACCTATACAACAAAAGAAATTGCAGAAACAGAAATTAAATCAACAGTAAATTAATTTTTTAGTAGGTTTCACCAGTTGTCACATATGATCAACCAATAGGCCTGGTCGCCAGTGGAGCCACCTCCGCCAACGGCGTCGACAGCGGCGTAGGAATCGGCGACGTACGGCAAACAGGGCAAGTTGGGTGGCGACGCAGCCATGGATCGACGCACTTCAAATGGAAGAGGTGGCCACACTCGGGCAGTACCCTAAGCATGTCGGCACTCTTGTAATCTGCCAAACATATCGAGCAGCACGTCGCCGTTGAATCCTTGTGATTCACCTTCGCTTCAGAATACAGCATCTTCGGGTACCCATTCAACGTGGCGTCATCCAGCCCCACCTCCACCACCCAGTGCAGAGGATCATCAGACGATGCCGTTGCCGCCTGTGGATCCCGCTGCGATGTCGTAAACGACATCGTGTTATTCCTGGTGCAGTAGTAGGAGGCCAAGGTGATGGTTGTGATGAGTAGGAGGATTCCAACTGAAACTCCGATGCCGTAACCGAATCCGCCGACGTTATCAGAACCATGAAAATCTCCGGAGGTGTCTGTGCTATTCATGGTGGAATGGGACGAGGTAATGAAGAGATTTGAGATGATGGTCGGCCATGACAGGAGCTGTTATCAGGGGGTTGTGCTGTAATTATGAATTATGATATATAGAAAGTCAACAGATGTAGCATGAGATTGATTGCTTACTTGGGGAAAAGTTTATCGAGGGAAGATATATTTTAAGTTAAGACATTGATTTTTACATAGTAACGTGCCATTATTTCAAACGGATAATTTCTCTTTTCCTTTCTTCTTCTTTATAATAAATAAATAATGTAATATTTTTTTAAAACTAGACCTAGATATCTTCGACATCAACAGGAACAGATACATGCTTTTTATCAAATTTGATAAAAATATCTAAATAAAAAAAGAAAATGAAAAAATTTAAGGGTGTCAAAATAAAATTTAAGGGGAAAAAATATAATTTTTAATAGATAAACTATAATTTTAGAGGGTAAATATAATTTGTTTAAAAAAAATTTGTTAAGGTCAAAAAACTTTTTTTTATGGGTGCTTGCGCCAATGTACATCCACCGGTGTCGACATGTAAGCAAACTACAAGTTAACACAATTTGAAGTCATATGTATATATATATATATATATATATATATATATAAACAATTGAATCTAATATGTATACGTTTACCGGTTTACGTTGTCAATTTTAAAAACAATTATATGTATATTATATAAAATTCATTTTAATTAATTTTGTCAACGGCAAGAAGTACGTAATTTGTCTTATTCGCCCACTACTTTTTGTAGTAATCAGTCATCTCCCTTATTTAACAGCATGTTCAAAAGATAATATTTCTTACCACATAGAAATATAATGTTAATTATATATATAATTATTATATATAATATGAAGGGTCAAACTTAATGTCAGATCAAAATTAAAATGAGGTATAAAATTAATTACAAGCTATATATATATATATATATGATACCCCTTAAGAATAAAACCTCACCTGATGAGCCGATCTAGCTCTATATTGTTCTTACCAAAAGACCTCGACTTACCTTCCGAACTCTTTAGTTAGAACCCACCTTGTGTGCTGATGTGTTTCACCTCGGCACTTTGATGTTCTCTGTCCGTCCCAGCGACATGTTTTTAGGATCGAGCTCCTTGAACGAGCTCTTGTCACATTTTCATTAACACATGAACGTGTTAATTGAATTGTATCTCCTAAAATTAGGCAATGTGAGATCTGCGGAGTAATGTCTTGAACGTTATCCAAGATCTGGAAGATATTTATCTTTGAAAGATTTAGATAAACATGGAAACAATCCTAGCTACATTGTAACTCTTTGCCTATAAATGCCAGGTTGAATTGTTACTTTTGCACATTCATAAATTTTTACTTACTTTCCCAGTATATATGAGCGGTGTAGGGGAGACGTCGAAAAAACTTTCAGCCCCCTTCTCACATTTTTTTCGTGCTCTAAGTCACTCTCAGGCATAGATCATAAGCGAATTAAGGTTGCTACCATTTGTATTGAAGAACATAGATGTATTATCTTACCTCTTATTGATATCAGGAGTAGAGCTATCAAAACTGGTCAATCCGACCCAAACGGGCTGGCTGACCCAACCCGCGGCCCAAACGGGCCCAACCCGTTTGGGCCCGCCGCCGGCGGGTTAGGAAAACCCCAACCCAACCCAAGGTGGGCCAACCAGCCGAAATTAAAAAAAACAAAAAACAAAAACTTGAAGCCAGCAAGCCAGTAAGTCAGTAACACATTCCACAAAAATTAAAATTAATGTCTCATTGCCACAAAACCAACCATCAAGTCCATCACTATGTATTCACTACAATAAAGCGGTAGACTCCATGAATCAAGTCACCAACCTCTTTTGATTGTAAATCAAACCTGCATAAAATAAGTATAAATTTTTAACATCAACTATCACAGACCAAACAAACCAGAAAATTTGCACAATTGTAAACAACCGATCTCACAAGCACAATTGCACAAACCAAGTAACCAACAACATATACAAATTCAATCGCACAATCTCACAAGCATAATCGCACATCGCACAAGCAGAATCGCATATCGCACAATGCACAAACATAATGGCACAACGAATGGCACAAATTCGATCGCACATCAAAATCACACAAATATAATGGCACAATCGCACAATTGCACAAGTATAATGTTTATCTTTTTTGAAAATTTAAATTTTAAGAACAAAAAAAAAGGTACAAATTTGAGATGTAAAAGGCGATAACTTATGAGTTACGTAGGAAATCTTCAAGCAAGAGGAAAAGAGTGAGAAATGATCGTTTCGAGCTTGGAGGAGTAGAGGAAGGACCAAAGAAAAAAAGATGAAAAATTGAAAATGAGGGAAGACTTCAACTTCAAGCAACGACTGTGAATGTTGGAGGGGAAAGAAAATGAGGGAAGACTTCAGCTATTCTCAATCTCATCGACAATTAGGTTGGGAATTTTTTTTTTTTTTTTATAAAAAAAAGGGAAAATTTCGGGCCGGTACTACTTGGTAAAAGATTTTTCAGCCCAGTCACCCCAAAAAATATTCTTTCAACTAGGTCCAATTTTGGTCAAAATGACCAAAATAGTCTTCTGCCTTCCTTGGATCACCTCCTTCAATATCAAACCCTAGTCTCCAACCCTCACATCGCACCAGTAGAAATTATTCGGATGATTTAGCGATGCCGGACAAATGTAGTAGTACCTTCCCGGATGAGTAGAATATTGACCAGCCATACGTAGAACCATACATCCATTCCCGCACGAACATTGGGGTGGACTCTTCGTTTCAAAATTACCTCTGTCGAATAAATCCGTTAAAAAAGGGAACTATAATTGCAGACGCATGTATTGGCATATTGTTCATTAAATAAGAAGTACGTAATTATTTACTACATTTTTGAAAACAAAATGTTGAAATGTGAAATAAGCTCTAATATGTGCAAATCAATGTAAGCTGTTAAACTTTTGTGAAGTTTAATTCATAAAATTAAACTATCGATGCATGTTGAGTCTACCGATGCATGTAATTTACATGCACCGGTAGACTATCGGTGCATGTAAATTACATGCACCGATAGATTGGTAATTGGAATTCAGTTGAGCACATGTGGGATTTTTACTATCTGGTGTTTCGTTTCAATTTAGGAATTTCTTTCTTTCTTTGTTTCTGTTTATTTACATATGTTTATGGTATTCTGAAATTACTTCTTACGTGGTTGCAAATGTTGAGTCTACCGATGCATGTAATTTACATGCACCGGTAGACTATCGGTGCATGTAAATTACATGCACCGATAGATTGATAATTGGAATTCAGTTGAGCACATGTGGGATTTTTACTATCTGGTGTTTCGTTTCATTTAGGAATTTCTTTCTTTCTTTGTTTCTGTTTATTTACATATGTTTATGGTATTCTGAAATTACTTCTTACGTGGTTTGGATTAATTACATCATTCTAATTTATGTTGGTGCATTTTCTTTTATAATATTTATCTGAAATAGAAGGCTTGAGATGTGAAATAACAAAATGAATAAGAAAGCAAAACCTAAGTCTAAAGATGCATGTAATTTACATGCACCAATGAGTCTATCGGTGCATGTGAATTACATGCACCGATAGACTCATGAACTACCGGTGCATGTAAATTACATGCACCACTGAGTCTATCGGTGCATGTAAATTACATGCACCGATAGACTCATGAACTGCCGGTGCATGTAAATTACATGCACCAATGGTTTCAATATCATTGCATTCTCAAAATTTTAATTCAAACAATTGATCGAACATCTCAAATACATTATAATTTTGAGTCGTCTACCGGTGCATGTAAATTACATGCATCGGTAGACTCAACATGCATCGATAGTTTAATTTTATGAATTAAACTTCACAAAAGTTTAACAGCTTACATTGATTTGCACATATTAGAGCTTATTTCACATTTCAACATTTTGTTTTCAAAAATGTAGTAAATAATTACGTACTTCTTATTTAATGAACAATATGCCAATACATGCGTCTGCAATTATAGTTCCCTTTTTTAACGTATTTATTCGACAGAGGTAATTTTGAAACGAAGAGTCCACCCCAATGTTCGTGCGGGAATGGAAGTATGGTTCTACGTATGGCTGGTCAATATTCTACTCATCCGGGAAGGTACTACTACATTTGTCCGGCATCGCTAAATCATCCGAATAATTTCTACTGGTGCGATGAATACCATGAACGTATTTTAAGATCCACTAGCCAGCCGTCTCAACCAAATGACAGTGGTATCATCGATGTGCAATCCAGCAACATTGATTGAAATTGATTGAAGACGAGGATGAGAACGACAACGAGATTCAATTTGTGAAGAACAAAATTCGATACTTGTTCTGAAATTTTAAAGCAATTCAACCAATCGAACAATCTGCCATTGAGAACATGGATTAATTAGATAGGGGTGTTTAAGTCATAAAACTGGATTAATTAGATTAGGGTTCCATAAAATAGACTTATGTGAAAGATATTTTTTAAAAGATGTATTTAGTTGAAAGAAGAGTTTTTAGGGTGATTTAGTTGAAAGATGTTTTAAAAAGTGGTACCTTCTTGTAATTTCCTCTAAAAAAAATGGTTAAGTTAAGGGCCAACCCGCGGGCTGGCCCGACAAAAACCCACGGCCAAAACGGCCAACCAGTTTGGGCCCATCTTTCAGTGGGCTCAAAAAATACTGACCCGGCCCGTCTATTTTGCAGGTCGAATTGGCCTGACCTATTTTGATATCTCTAATCAGAAGGATAATCACACTTTTCGATGATATTAAATTATATATAATTACTCGGTGCCAAGAGTTGATTATTATAATTAAATACAACTCTCATTTTCAACTCTATGTCAGTCTTTGCATATATATATTGCACGATCTAGGTCGCAATTTTTTACAAATGTCTGTTTAATTAGCATTTGAATACTGCAATAAAACATCTAGTGCGTAAGGTTGGTTGATTTAATGTATTTGCATTAATTAATTACAAGATGGTAGCTACTAGCTATTTATTTAGTTTAAATCTAATTATTTTTTTTATTGAAAGATTAAAATACTGTTGCGAAATATTAATTTACATAGTTGCCGTCGACCTTCCTATTAAACTTTTTTTTTTTATTTTTATGTGTGTAAACAAATGGGAAATATATATTATTGTCCCTTAATCTTTAAAAAAATATTCTGATATCTAATTTTATAATTTTGCATAAATTTTTGGTTCGTTTCTAAAATACGCCTATGAATATATATATAGAAACGAACCAACAATAAATATATATATATACTAGAAAATTTAGAGATGCAAATGAATATAAATAATATATAAGATATAAAAAAAAATAACCAAGTCTTTAATACAACAACAATAACTAAACATTTAATTCTAATGAATTGTATAAGCTACATGAACAATAGAGATAATCAAGTCGGGTCAGACACATACGTCAGTATTCTCCAAACGCTTCTATCGGTCAACATATCTTCTGTAATCATCTTGTACTCCAAGTCGTTGCATATAACTTTGAGCCATGCATTTTTCGGTCGTCCTCTCGCTCTCGTGAACTGGCCGAAATCCATGGACTCCACTCGACGCACATGTGTACTGTTGCGCCTACGTCGAACATGACCAAACCAACGTAAGCGGCTTTCTTGCATATTATGTTCTATACAAGCTACACATACTTCAGCACGAATATCTTCGTTCCAACGAAGCATATGCATATCTGCCACACTCATCTTTTGGATTTGATTTCTCTTGGGTGCCCAGCATTCCGTCCATACAACATTGCATGCCTAATAGCGGTTCTATAAATTCCCTTCAATTTCAGCGGGATATTACTATCGCATAGAACTTTGGTGACGTTTCTCCATTTCAACCAACCAGCCTGAATCCGGTGGTTAACGTCATTGTCAATCTCTCCATCCTTTTGAATAATTAAACCTAGGTATCGAAACTTGCTGCTCATCGATACATCTTGACCATCGAGTGCTACAACACCGGAATCCCGAAAGGAACGACCACTAAATCTGCACTCTATATATTCCGTTTTAGACATACTTAATCTAAAACCCTTTGATTCTAACGTCTCTCTCCATAACTCCAATTTGGCAGTTACACCTGACATTGTCTCGTCGATCAACACAACATCGTCAGCAAAAAGTACGTTCCAAGGTAATTCAGTATGTATGTCTTTTGTTATCACTAGGGCGAACATGAAAAGACTCAACGCGGACCCTTGATGCAATCCAATAGTATCCAATAGTGATCGAGAACTCACTTGTCACCCCACTGCACGTTCTCACATTGGATGCTACTTCGTCATACATGTCCTTGATTATATTGACATACTTGATGTGGACTTTTTTCTTCATCAAAGCCCACCATAATATCTCCCTCATAGGCCTTCTCCAAGTCTATAAAGATTATATGCAGATATTTATTCCTCTCACGATAACACTCGACAAGTTGACGAATTAAATGGATAGCATCAGTAGTTGACCGTCCTGGCATGAACCCAAATTGGTTCTCCAATATCTTAATCTCTCTCCTTAAACGACATTCAATTATCATCTCTCAAAGCTTCATTGTGTGACACATGAGTTTTATACCACGATAGTTGGTGCAACTCTGAATGTAACCATTATTCTTATAGATAGAGATGCGATTACTCTTTCTCCATTCATTTGGATTTTTGTTACTCTTTCAAATCTTGTTAAATAGAGCTGTTAGCCACGTTATCCCCATCGCTCTTAAACATCTTCATACTTCAATAGGGATTTCATCAGGACCAACTGCTCTTCGTGCTTTCATTTTGTTCAAAGTTTCTTTAACCTCAGATTCTCTAATTCAGCATGTAAACTCACAGTTTACATCATGATGATGGATTTTAAGATCACCTAAATCTTGGTTAAAGCCACCGTTGAACAAGCTGATAAAATAATTCTTCCATCTTGTTTTGATGTCTTCATCTCTAACAAAGACTTTATGGTTCTCATCTTTTTATGCATCTCACTGCACAAAATTCTCTTGTCTTCCTCTCCCTCGCTCGGGCAATCCTGTAGATATCTTTTTCTACATCATTGATATCCAATTTATCGTATACTTCTTTGTAAACTTTAGCTCTGTCTTCGCTTCTTTTTTGGCAAGTTTATACCTTTCGAAGGTTGCCCCATTGTTGTTGTTCTTCAGCACTCTGCAAGCATCCCTCTTGATTCAGATAGCATTCTTTACATCTTCATTCCACCATGATGCGTCCTTACCTGGTGGAGCATATCATCTTGACTCACCAATGAGCTTTTTAGCTACCATCTTAATGCCACAAGCCATTTTGTTTCAGGTGGTATCAAGATCATATTAACTAAGTCTTTAATATCAATCTCAAATCCACATGAACTAGAACGAGACAAGTTGAGTCGTCTACATTTGTCGGTCTCTTTAAAAAACTTTCTATTCAGAATAATTTCGTTAATCTATTAACTCCAAATATTTTTATATAAATTCTTCTCATCTATACTACTTATTAAGTAACAACCCATGAGATCGATCAAATGGTATCATGATATGGTTTTTCGCTAAATGCCAAGATTACCCCGTATGCATTTTTTGTTACTACCATTTGATTCAATTTGTTTTATGAATTAACACTATTACCTCTTTACATTTTATATTTTCATGTGATCCTTATCGGTCGTTTTCATTTTAACATATTACCTTATTTTAAAAAAACTCCAAAAAAATAATTAAAATAAAAAGTAATGTACAAATATGTAACAAGTTAAACAACAAACGACTATACAAATATGGAAAAGCATGTAATAGGATGATAGTATAAATAATATATAAGATGTCAAATCAAAATTTTGAAGAATTCTGATAGACCAAAAAAGAAAAAAAAAGAAAAAAAGAACACAATGTCACCATCCTAAAAAAAAAAAAAATCCATACATTTAACAGCGAAACTATCCCATGACCATCTTTTTCCGAAGGATTCAACCTCGAATGTCGATTTCGAGATGATCGTTTAGCTTGCTTGTAGCGATTTTAAGCTTAATCTCGTTGGGACAATCGAGAAGCGAGACAAACGATGTGTAGTCGCCTTGCGCCGACGCGTCAGTACAGAGATCCGACGGATTTACTTTTGGAATCGCGTTTGCGGACAGATCCGCGTTCTTTATCAACGGCTCGTTCTGTTTTCTCCGTGCTGTCTACCTCTAACTCACAGCTAGCCGCCTTCCGTCCCAAAATCGAGGAGATCTCCCTCCTCACTATCAATACCTCCAACTTCATGCTGGTACTGTTTCTGTTTTTGAAATAGTATATTCATACTTTATTGATTGATGGAATGATGTAATATATGTAGACTCTTAAGCTTGTTCTGCTTATGGATTTGTAGTGTGTGTGGCTACGGTGCACGGACACGGACGGATATGGATTTGCTGACAGAGTGACAGGTATGGATTTTTAAAATTTTCAGGATCGGGCCGTAACACGCAAATACATGTACAATATTACAAAATAATAAAATGGAAAATTTCGGGCCGGTATCAGAACATAAAAGGTTTTTCGGCTCAGTCCACCAAATTATTTGTCTTTCATTTAAGTCCGATTGATCGCAAATTACTAAATTACCCTTGTCTTCTTCCCTTACATTCAACGTCGAAAACTTTCTGCATACTTACAATCATCGCGCCTCTTCTTCTTCTTAAACGCTAAAAACTTTTCCAGTCATTCCTCCAACATTTTCCTCGATATCGTTCAAAGAATCCTACAAGTTTTCAAAAATTTAATCGAAATCGTACAAGTAAATTACTGTAATTTTGCCAAACCTTCTGAGGCGAAAACCTAAAATGGCTCCAAAATCAAAGAAGATTCCTCAAACCAAACCACCAACAAACATCAAGGGAAAGAAAAAAGTTGCTCCAAAATCTGGTAATCATTAATCTAGGGTTTACACATATTAAACTAGTTCTTAATCATTAATCTAGGGTTTCCACATATTAAACTATTTGTTTGTTACTGTAAGTTCTTGTGTCTACAATGCATGAGTACTATTGAAGACCTTATTAACACCGCATTTAGAAATGTTTGTAATTTTTGTATTCTTAGTTAACATAAGTCTATCGTTGCATGTAATTAACATGCACCGATGGACTTTTATCTTGCATTTATATTACATACACCACTTTTTAAAATCTTAATTTTTTGTATTAACAATGATGAACAAATTGAGACCAATGGAACATCTTTTTAGTTTTTTGTTTCTATTGGTGCATGTGTAAAATACACGCACCGAATAACCAGTTGCATTTATCCAAATGAACTACTTGAATGTATTGGTGCACCAATTCACATTTTTTTCTTTCGGTGCATGTGATTTCACATGCACCGGTATACCATTAGTGCATTTATCGACATATTATGCTTGAATAAATCTTTTATATTGATTTTACTTTGTAATTTGATATGTACTATCGATGTATGTAAATACACAATCATAAATTCACAGATGTTATATATCGGTGCATGTGTATTATACATGCACCGATATAAAACATTGCATTCATATATAACATGTAAATATTTTATACATTTGCTTCTATCGGTGCATGTCATATACATGCACCGATAGTTCTTTACATGCACCAATTGTACATACATGCACCGACATGCACTGTTATAAAACATTGCATTTATCCAACATGTAAATATTTGACATTTGTTTCTATCGGTGCATGTGATATACATGCACCGGAAGTTCTTTACATCCACAGTTGTTTTCTATCGGTGCATGTCATATACATGCACCGATAGTTCTTTACATGCACCAATTGTACATACATGCACCGACATGCACTATTATAAAACATTGCATTTATCCAACATGTAAATATTTGACATTTGTTTCTATCGGTGCATGTGATATACATGCACCGGAAATTCTTTACATGCACCAATTGTACCTACATGCACCTACGGGCTATCTACATGCACCGAAGAAGTCAATTTATTAAATTCATTGTTTTAGTTTTTTAACTAACATATAATTTTCTCTCAGTTACACCTACATCATCACCAAGCTCAGAAGAAATTACAAAAAGATGGAATAAACAAACCACATATCGGGCCAACCTACAGGCAGTTATAACAGAGATAAAGGCACTTGAACTCAGTCAAGTTCACATCAGAGTGCTAATGAAGACACCGTTCTGGCCTTTACTGAACTCCATTTTTTCCAACACAATTGTCCTCGATCATTGCAAAAAGCGTGACATATTAATAAAAGACATCATTGGCTGCTTCAACAGAAATACTCAAGATTTCACATTCGGATCATATACAATGAAAATCAGGACAAATGATGTGCGTATACTCTTTGGAATAAGATATGGTAAAGAAGACATTGATATGCAGCTTCAGGATTACGAACGTCGGAATTCTTACATAGATGCTTTCCAGAAAAGAAAGGAGATAAAAAAGACATAAGGATGAGCAAGAGTTTAATTTACAAAAAATTGAAAATAAAGGCACAAAGCAACATTGATACTGATGTCAACGACGTTACTCGTTTGGTGACCCTATACATTCTTGCAGCCTTTTTCATATCAACAAAATCATCGAACATTCCATGGGCGTACACATCGGTTGTTGAGGATCTGGACATGATTTGCAGCTACGACTGGTCCAAACACATATTGAATACATTGCTAAACAGCCTGATGCAGCCTGACTCTGAAAAACACTCCGGCTGTGTTCTACTACTACCTTTAAGAAGTCTTTATAATCAATCTTTAAACAACAATTATTTCTTCATGTTTATATAATAACATCGATAATTTGCAGTATTGGTTATGTGAGAGGACAGAGCTCATAAATCCTGTCCAGCCCAACCTTATCCCAAGGTTCCTTAAGTGGAATCTTGAGGATTTTTACAAAAGGATTCAAAACATTGACATCAAAGAGCTCGCCCGTGATTATGTAAGTTTCTTGTACATTCAATTTAACTATTTTGGTGCATGCAATTTAACTTGTTCTGGTGCATGCAATTTTTCGATACTGGTGCATGCAATTATATAACATGCGATGCTTGAATAAATCTTTATAATGATAATGATTTTACTTGAAACCAAACTAACGATGCATGTAAATACACAAGCATAAAACAAAGTTGCATTTATCAAACATGAACAACTTGATTCAATCGGTGCATGTAAATACACATGCACCAATTCACATTTTTTTTTATCGGTGCATGTGATTTCACATGCACCGGTAGACTATTAGTTGCCTTTATACAACATGTGAGGCTTGAATATATATTTTATAATGATTTTACTTGATATGTACTAACGATGCATGTAAATACACAAGCATTAATTATCATTTTGTTTCTATCGATGCATGTGATATACATGCACCGATAGTTCATTAGGTTCATGCAATTTAACTATACTGGTGCATGCAATGAAACTATGCTGGTGCATGCAATTTAACTAGACTTCCAACAATTCAATTGCAGATAGTAAAAAAACCTCTGCAAATTTCTGCTGAAGAAGATGAAATGCTGAATAAAGCCATTGTTTGTGCTACAGAAGCTCCAATGACATATCAACTTCCCGATTTGAATTCAAACATTAAAACAGCTGAATGTTTGACAACAGCGGACTCCACCATTGCCGGAGTCCTCATGGAACTGAAGCAACTAAGTACAGAGGAAAATATATACAATGATGAATACATTGAAATGGAGGGCAACATGGTGGATGTAGCTATTGATGAGGAACCAGCCCAGAACGAAGAAAATGTCGCCAATCTGTCTGAAGAAATGAATGAACTTGATGACACACAAGCACAATATATTCTTCAAGCTGCAGTACTTGTAACAGAGATTGAAGAATTGAAGGCGAAGCTCATGACAAAGGATAATGAAATAACAGAACTGGAGAACATTGTTGATTCCTTTGATCATGAGCAAGAAACAATTCAAACACCGCAATTTTTTGAATATGCGGAACTAACAGCCCAGCTGGAAGAAACAAAAAAAACAAATCTTTTTATGAGAGACGAGCAAATCAAAGAAATTAAAGACAATTACGAAGATATGAAAAAAAAGAAAGATGAGCTCGAAACTATCATAACACAGCTCTATGCGGACCTTGAAAGGGTAAATGATGAGAATAATTCACTGAAAAATGAGCTTCTCAATGTCAAAGCTGCCTCCTTCATCATTAATGAAGAACAAGAACAGATCCTTAAAGAAAAGCAAGAACAAACATCCCTTGTCAAGAGGATCAAGAAAAGGGTGGACAGGCAGCAAAAAATGGAGTTGGACCACACATACCCTGATAAGAGGAAGGCAAAGAGGACCAAGAAAAACGACGAAGAGGGAAATAAATTTTTTTGCAGAAATGGAATCAATACAAAGTCTGAAAGACAAAGGTACAACTAATGATCCCGTAGATCTAGAGCTGAGAGATGATGATTTCGTCAGCGACAATAAACAAAAAAGGAAGACGAAAAAAGATAATGGACCTCTCAAGTTCAAAACCACAATGCCTGTCATGAAGCTCTTAACAGCAATGAATATAAACAAGAACCATGGAAAATGGTACGTCTAATTTAATTAAACAACACTTCTTTGACACTGACTCTTCAACTGTGTGCAGGGGACTTATTTGGAAAGACAAATTCACCAACAGAAAGCTATTTGTATCTGATATTGCTAAAATCCTTCACGATGTACCTCTTGCCAACGATGTAAGTCAATTGCATTATACTTTTCTAATGGTTTTACTTGATAAAAAAACATTAATTCACATTTGGTTAATCGGTGCATGTAAATAACATGCACCAATTCACTTTTTTTCTATCGGTGCATGTGAAATCACATGCACCGATAAACCTTTAGTTACATTTATATAACATGCAATGCTTGAATAAAACTTTGATGATGATTTTACTTGATAATTACTAACGATGCATTTAAATACACAAGCATTCATTAAAATTTAGTTTCTATGCGTGCATGTTAAATCACATGCAACGGTAGACCATTAGTTGCATTTATCAAACATGTAAACATGCACCGACATAACATTAGGTGTATGTCTCGCACATGAACTACTATATATCTGTGAAACTGATTGATCATTACTTACAGATGATTGAATCAACCGGTGCATGTAAATAACTTGTAGCAAATCAAATTTGTGGTATCGGTGCATGTGTTTTCACATGCACCGGTAGACCATTATTTACATTTATCAAACATGTAAACATGCACCGACATAATATTAGGTGTATGTCTCGCACATGAACTACTATATATATCTGTGAAACTAATTGATCATTACATATAGATGATTGACCGTTGGACGATTATTGTAAATAACCAGATTGCCAATACCGGAAAAAAGAAGATAGCCTATGTGTTCAACAGCATGTGTTGGGTAATAAAATTCAACTATTAAATATTTTTTTTCTCATTAAACAAAGTGCACTCATACCATTCAACTTTGGATATTCGTTTATCATGCAATTATTTCATACAAATTCGCAGCAATACGCATCACTGATCTCACTAGGAAGCTACTACAAAGACTCAGCAGAAAACAACATTGATAAATTCCTACCAGAGGCAATGTCATATAGGTTTTTGGTTTTTCCAATAAACACACCAGGCAAAGAAGACCACTTAAAAACACCAGGATACCACTGGACACTACTTGTCTTTGATATTCAAGAGTCAGTTTGGACTCATTACAATTCATTAAGGCCACGAATTGAGGGGGAGACAGATTATTACTTTGAAAAGGCCAAATTACTGGTAAGGTTTACTTTAAATACACTTATTTTTTTAAATTCAATACTTTTTTATAAAATTACCATTTGATAACAATACTTCTTCCAAAATATAGAAAGTCTACGTTGAAGAGAAGATGAAGAAAATCATTCAGGAGTCTCCCATTTCAGCAGGCATCACCTACAGTCCAAGTGAAGATACATACGAAATCATATCATTCAAAGAAGCAATGCAACAAAAGGCTGGCTCGGCAGACTGTGCCGAGTTTGTTTGCATGAACATGGAAAGAAGTATGAGAGGACAAGAAGTGCCCAAGCATTCAAATGTAGATATAAATAGTATGTATAGAGCAAAAATGGTGAAAGTCATCCTCCAAAATGTATAAGACAACGATTAATACTTTGTTGTATATATATTTTGTATTGTAAATGTATAATTTTGTAAAAAAACAAACTTTTGTTATTGGATAACTGTACAGACTCATATTGGTGTTTTAGTTGGTTAATGATAAACTGGACAAAAATTGAATCATACAAGTGCTCTTTGTTTAATTTTTATTGTGTGTGTCTCTTCGCATTCACCGAATGAGACTAACGATTCATGTAAATACACTAAAATATAACAAAGTTGCATTTATCAAACATGAACTACTTGAATCAACCGGTGCATGTAAATAACATGACCTCTTCAATTTGTTTTGTATCGGTGTATGTAAATCACATGCATCGGCAGACCATCAGTTGCATTTATCATACATGCGAGCTTGAATATATATTTTACAATGATACTACGATGCATGTAAATACACAAACATTAAGTAAAATTTTGTTTCTATCGGTGCATGTGATATACATGCACCGATAATTCATTAATTGCATTTATCCAACATTTTCAATAGGTGCATGTGAAATCACATGCACCAATAGCCATTTAATTGCAGTTATATAACATGGAATGCTTGAATAATCTGTCTACAGGTGCATGTAAACTAACATGCATTAACATTTTGTTTCTATCGGTGCATGTATATCACATGCACCGATAGAATACACATTTTCATTTATTCATGTTCAACTTGAATCTTTTGATGCATGTATATGACATGCACCTATATGTGAAACTTAAATCTATAGGTGCACGTAAATTACATGCAATTAATAAATTGTATGTATTTGTATCATTATGTTAAATAACCAATAACAAATCAAACAAATAATTTCTACAATTAAATTTTGTTCAACATAAACTTACAAAAAACATCAAATAGGTTCCTTACAAGTCTTCCTATTATGTCCGCATTTTTTACACCGACTACAACGCAACTGTCGAATGTTTTCACCTTTAGATCTAATTCTCCTCTTCTTTGGACGACCCGGTTGCCTTTTTGTTTGTGGTGGTAAAATATTCATATCCGTGACAATTTGAGCAAAATCATCACTTGAACGTCCTGGAATCGGAATTATAACTCCTTCATAGCAACTCTTATAAGTACGAACATGGAAATATACATCAACAACTTCATCTATGGCCATCTTGTTCCTCCTAAATACAGCAATCGCATGAGGACATGTGAATCCATCAAGCTGCCACTGATAGCAAGTACACGTACGAACATCAAGGCGCACAGTAACTGAAGGATATGAAAACACCTCGAAACAACAGTCAGTAGACATCTTCACATTCCATGCACGACCTTGATTTTCGTAAAAATACCATTTCTTTTCCATCTTCGCGCACAGAACCCCACTCCATCGTGCAACATTGATCTCCTATCATAAAACCAGCTCATTAGCTTAACCCGGATACAATCCACCATATGAGTAATAGGCAGACCCCTTGCCTCTAATATCCACGAATTGAAAGACTCTGCTGCATTTGAATACATCTCTCCATATCGCATGCCGCATGAGTAAGCATTTGTCCATTTCTCCAAAGATAGACCCTGTAAAAACCCTTCTACAATTGAACCACCTTCTCGTTTCAAAATAGCAAGCTTCTCTGTGAAAATAGCCACCGTCGGCGAATATGCACACTCATCCAACAAGTAACACATCCTTTCCCGAAACTGGTTCGAAAAATGTTTGCCAGCATATCTGTCCCGGAGGTTGCATTTCAAATGATAAAGACAAAAAAAGTGTTTTGGAGAAGGTCCAAACACAACGGGTAAAGCCTCCATCAAACCAACATTCCGATCAGATATATAAACAATATCTCCACCATTATCTACAATCTTGCTCAGACAAGATAGAAACCAACACCAATTATCAAAGTTCTCTGAGTCCACAACAGCAAAAGCCAGGGGGAACAACCCTACAATAAAATAATCAAAACATATAAAGCAAAAAATACAATTTATGTTATATGATGCACTTATATAACCTTTAGTGGTACATTTAGAGACGACAAGTTCTACCGGTGCATGTAATATACATGCACCGATAAATTTTCGGTGCATGTAAACTACATGCACCGATTCTCTATTACATGCATATGTAGTACTAAATGATAGAGAATCCTAGTTCTATCGGTGCATGTAATATACATGCACCGGTAGACTAGCGGTGCATGTATAATACATGCACCGCATTCGATCCGATTAATTTTATATCATGTAGCATTTTTTACGCAGAAGTCTATCGGTGTATGTATTATACATGCACCGACAGACTTCGATGCATGTAAAATCTCATTTATATTATAATCTTGTTGCATCTTACCTTGATTCCCATCATTTGCAGTAGCTGACAGAAGTATTCCCTTAAAACGGGATTTCAAAAAAGTTCCATCAAGACATAACATAGGGCGACAAAATTTAAAACCATCCATACAAGCACGAAACGACACAAACAAACGGATGAATCGGTTACAGTCGTCAACTTCAAGCTCTACAAAACTCCCAATATTAGTCGTCTTCACCGCATCGATGTACCACTTCAACTCCTTGAAAGACTCATCATAATTTCCAAAAGCAGTAGACCTAGCCTTCTCCACACTTCTCCATGCCTTAATGTATGTTATAGCCAACCCATAATCTTTTTTCATTAACTCCATTACAGACCTAGCAGAAAAGTTTGGATTGGAACTGACTCGTTCACAAATAATTTCTGATATTAAATGTGAAACAATCCTTTTTGATTTGTCTTTCAGGACTCGTAGACCACACATGTGAATGTTGTTCAATTTTTTTATGTAGAAAGAACCATTTACACGTGAAATGTTGGCACTCACAAACCAGCCACACCCATCAACATGCTTCCTAGAACATTCAGCAACTACTCTATCTTTATTATTTTTCACATAGTTGTAATCAAACCCAACCTCCATGGAATATTTACTCAACTCACTTCGAAACTCTTCAACACCACCTCTAAATACTTGACCCACCCTACTAATAATTGATGACCATCCAGAACATAACAACAACTTCTCATTGCCTTTAATATTGCATCTTCGATATTCTGAATCAAGTCCTAGACCTGATGGTGAACTGCAAATTTGTTTTGTCGATATATGTGCACCACCTGATTCTATTGATGGGTGTAAATCACGGGCAGAAATAGACTCTATAGGTTCATGTATATTGCGTATACCGCTTGACTCTGTCAAAAAGTTTATACCACAAGCAATTCTGTCTACCGGTGCATGTATGTCACATGCACCTCTAGACACAAGCGGTAAACTACCAACACATTCATCAACAGACCTCAACAATGAAGCATTACCATCAACAACATGCACTGTCAACAAGCAAAGATTGATCATCTTACACAACAAAAACATATTTCTCATATCAATCGCATTACTCAAACAACAATTAGGATGCCCATCGATTGAGTATTTGAAAAAAAATTCATCGGCATTCATATCAGACCACTTAGCAGATGCACAGCCTATTAAACCACTGAATTCGAAACCGGGATTAACATTCAAAACCAGTGTTTCCTCTCTAAATTTCAAAAGAATCATGATTTCATTATCCATCATAATTAACGATAAAAATCTCAGGAAAATTTGATCAATTAACAGTTAATTGAATATTGGACAGATCGAACAATCTAAAATCAGAAAACTAATTAAAACACGATCGCAATCAGCTGCTCAATGAATTAGATGAAAAAAGTTTGGGAAAACGATAATCTTTATGTTAGAAATATCAAATTTTCTATGATGGATTTTATTGCTTGCAATAGGGGTAATTTAGTAATAAAAATAGACCATTTAGATTAGGGTTTAATAAATTGGACTTATGTGAAATATGTTTTTCAAAAGATATATTTAGTTGAAAAGAAAATATTTTGCTAGATTTAATTGAAACAAGTTTTGAAAAGTGGTACCATTGTGTAATTTCCTCATAATAAAATTCACATTCTTTTTATACTAAAATTCACATTTTTTTTAAATTCTAAAACTATTTACAATCAAAAAAAAATATTATTACCAAATGCAAAAAACATATAAATAAATACATATAATTAGAATCATCATAGTATCACTCATACTAACACGAAATACATATTAGTTCAATTAACATAAATTTTAACAAACAATTCAAAATAAAAGATAACACCAAAAATGTTCTCACAAAATGAAAAAAATATATATAAATAAATGCATGTCACTGAAATTATCATAGTATCTTACATACTAACACCAAATGTATATTACTTCAATTAACATAAAGCTTAACTTACACGTCTAAATTTCATTTTGGCAATGTTTTTTTAAATTGTACAATTAATCCCCAAAAGTGTCAATTCTGTGTCGGATACGGGTGCTCGATTTGAAAAGAGTGTCCAGCACGGGTATCCGATTTTATTTTTCTAAATTAAGGACACGCCACGATGAGTGTCGGTGTCCTATAAGTGTCCACTGTATCGAATAATTTTTAGTAGTGTCTGCGCATCATAGGTGTGTGGTTTTGGCTTTAAACTAATGGGGCTCATGATTTCCTTTTTTTCCGTTTCTTTGACTGTGCGAAAGGTGTTAATTTTGTTTTTGTGAAGGATTATGACGTTTGATTATCCTTTTTCACATGAAACTGTTTTTTGCGGGTTCTGCCTGAGAGATGTAAATGATGAAATGGTGAAGCAGAATGTCCTACAAATATGTCTTAGATTGTGCTCAAGTGAGTCGAATACTTTGATCTTATCAGTTATGGCCTATTGGTCATAAAAATTGGTCCTTTGGTCAGTGAATGGATTTGAAGCGCTAAGAACAATAATATAGAGTTTATATCAGAATGTTAGCTCTAATTTCGGAACTTATGAAGTAACAACCTTTCATCTCTATTGCACAGATATCATCTGTCGAAAGATCACCGGGTCAAAAAAGGTATTTGTGGTGATATTAGCTTAGAACTTCAGGTATTTAATGATATCTAAGTTTACAGCTGTGCAAAAGAGTTTATGCCTGATTGTATCTTACCTACAAGTGTTGGCTGCTGTATGTCATAAAACTGAATAGAGAGCCTTAATTGAGTGCTTCCACTATATCATATGTGCATGTGTATATTATGAGGCACCACGGGATCAAGCTATTTTAAAACTACTTATTTACATCTGTTCATTTATGATCAAGATTTAACCGTTGTTGGTTGGATGTCCTTTTTTATTTGAGTTCGCTATACAATATTCTGCTCTATTTATTGGTAATAAAGAGAGTGCAACATAACAATTTCGTACTCATGTGTTTGGCATACGACAAGGAACATACATACGCAGCAATTCTTTGTGTCTTAAATATAAGAAATTAGAGAGGTGGTTTATGATAATGGTTTTAAAAACATAACTAGGAAGAAGGCTTTTGAAGTTGTTTGAGTATTTCCTCTTTATTTTTGGCCTCATTCCTACGTAAAATGTGCATGTCTATGTTTTTCTCAAGATGTTAACCTTGAAACTGGTATATTAGGTCAAACGAGGGTGATTCATAGACGGAGAAAAACGAAAGACATGAATTTGGTTTATTCAACATTTTAATGCCCAATGCGTAGTTAATGTCGCTGTAGGAATCCAATGTTCGTGTTTATTAGCTCCTCCAAATATTTTCTATATTTGTTGATCTGTGAAGTGTATCTGGTTTCTGAATTTTGTGATACTATAACCCTCGTTATCTTTCATCCGCTGTCGTTACTTGCGACAGATTTACAATTCCTAGGATTATGTCGGAGGCTGTATGGTGGCAGTTGCTGGTTGAAAATATGCTACGATGTCAATCCCTACTTTTGTCGTGAATAGTACCTACATCGTGACCAGTTTTACTCTGGTAAGAAATTAATCAACGCCAAGTCATTTTACCAAGAATTAGTATATATTCTTGTTACCTGCATATCTTTGTAATGATGCAGGTTCTTGAATTCAAAAAGGGAGACTGGAAAACTTGTTCTGGAAAAGAGATGACTGTGCTTTGTGCAAAGGTCAATTCAGCTTCGCCTGCCTCAACAATCAAGACTCTGCCATAAAAACTAGCGATTGTGAAAACCGAGGAGGGCCTGTAGACTGTAGCCTTGCCATACATGATACAACTAGCGTTATCCGGCACAGACAAGCACGAAGCAGTTCTCAATTCGTGGTATGAGGTTAGCAACCTTCGACAATATTCCCCAGTTGGCCTTTATTCCCGTCTCAGGGGCTCCCTCACCAGCCAAATACAACAGGAATATCTAGAAGTTGTTTCTTCGTGGTGGTTGTAGATTTATCAATCTTGTACTTTTTTCGCTTATTCTCGTCCCTCTTGAGATCCAAAACCGCTGTTTATATTTCTTTGATGTCTCCAATTTGATAATTTTTCATGTTTGTTCGGAAAGTTGTATTGACTACTGACATCCCATTCAAATAACTTGTTTATATTCAATTTATGTATTTATGTGAAGTTTCATTTCTATGCCACTCTGTAGATTAAAATCCGGTTTGTTTCTTTTTTGCGATTTTGGTGACTAACGTCCATCGAATATATCATTTATCCTGGTGGAAATTATTCATTTGATGGACAGGTTTTAAATTTCGAGTCCGAGGTTTAATTCTAAGCTTAGAACCTGAACAAAAATTTACCTTACGTTGTCTAATATTATTAATGTTTTATTTTATTTATAAATGTAGAACGGATAATGTTTAAATAAGCGCAATTAAGAGTAATTTGGGTGGCCTTTTTTGAATTAAATTTCCAGTCAAAGCTGTGCTGCCCGTTGAAGTCTCTGGTAAATGTATAATTCCATGCTTGCCCCCCTTATTCTCCACGACCATTCAAATCTCTCTCTAAAATTAACGAACCAATCCACCATACAGCATATATACGATAACTACTTTCTCTCTCCCCTAAAAACAAGAAACCTTTTTTTTTCACGAAGCAAATCCGATCAACAAATTCATACAGCAGATTCAACGATCGAATAATCTAGGGTTTCGTTTTCCCTATCCAGCTCCACCTTACCTCTGCAATATACTTCCCTCATTTTCTATTCAACTTCAATTTCCAGGGAAATTGTGGTCCATTTCAGATTAGGATTGCAGCGGGAAACACATATTCGCGGGAAAATTCCAGCACGATTTCACAGCACCTGTTTCCATTTCCGAAGCAAGACAAAGAAAAGATGCATGCATACCTGCATGTGCAATGTATCGGTATTGGAATTGTGTGGAATTACACGTTTTCATGAGAAAAAAATTATTGAGGTTTTCTAATTTATGTAATTTCTTGATCCTTCGTTTTTTTATTTTTGTAGGGATTTAGATTTTGATTTGAAACTTTTGATTTCAAATTGAAGTTGTCAGGAAGAAGGGGAAATTTTGCATAGATGACCGGAACGAAACTTATGGGTATATACAGAGGAAGGTGTTAGAGCTTTATATTATGTCTTGCGGAAGATTTCTGTAGTTTTATGTGGATTTATTTTTTTGTTGTTGAATTTAAATCACTGAGTTTGAGGTTTGTTGGATGTGTTTTGGTATATGGAGTCTAAGAACTCGCCACCGTCAGCCAGCCTGGTCAAATGTTGCGACTGCGACTGTATCTGTTCAGTAATGAACAGGTCTCTTTCAGGGACCTATCTCCGTTCTGTGAAGCGCAAATATGATGATTTCGAGGAAGAAAATGAGTTAAAGATCCCAGGGTTTGTTATACCACAAAATGCACGTGTGGAGATAGGAAATGAATGTGTGGCACTGCGTGAAACAGTCAGCAGCCAGCAGGTTACCATTCAGGACCTAATTTCAGAGTTGGAGGAGGAGAGGAATGCTTCATCTTCAGCTGCCAACGAGGCCATGTCTATGATTCTGAGGTTGCAGCGGGAAAAGGCAGTGATTCAGATGGAGGCAAGACAGTTTAAGAGGTACGCAGAGGAGAAAATGGCCCATGATCAGCAGGAGACACTAGCACTGGAGGAATTGTTGTATAAGAGGGAGCAAATCATTCAGTCACTTACGTGCGAGGTGCAGGCCTATAGACACAGGATGATGAGTTATGGTCTCACAGAAGCTGAGGCTGATGGAGAGAAGGGTATGAGCAGAAATAATAGCATGACTGAGAACCTAGAAGGGCAACTTGATTTTCCTCCTTATGAGATTTATCCTCCTCTGAAATGCTATTCGCAGGCTTATGTGGATGGTGACGATGGAGCTGGTGACATTGAGAAATATGCCTTTGGAGAAACTCCACGTTCTCAGGATCAATTAAAGGACTTGGAGTACCGAATCAATCAATTGGAGAAAAGTCCTAGGACCATTCAATCTGATGGGGACTATAGTAGCACAAAAAATGTGTTTGAAAAGGTAATAGTTGGTCAGTCTCCTAGGCGGCCTAGGCATCTCAGAAAGTTCTCAACTGACAGCTCAAATTCACTTTTTGTGATGGGTAAAGAAATAGGCCCTGATTTTACCTCTGATTCTCCAAATTATGTTGGTAGTTTCAAGAAGATGGAAGTTTATCGCATTGATGAAACTTCTAATTTAAGGAAAGTGGATAATGCATCAGAAATTGGTGATGACATGAGTGACAGGGTTTACACAATTGATTCTGTTCATCAGGAGGCTTCATTGAACGGCGTCATGGGCCTAAAGGCTTCAGTTGCACTTGGTGATGACTTTATGATGACTCCAAGGGAGTCACCAAGCTATTCTCGCGTTAGAGATATAGAGATTCAGAAGTTGTATGCGAGGCTTCATGCTCTTGAGGCTGATAGAGAATCGATGAGGCAGGCAATTATTTCTATTGGCACTGACAAAGCACAGATGGTATTGTTGAAGGAGATAGCTCAGAACTTGTGTAAAGAAATGTCACCAGGAAAAAGGATGCCAGCGAGGAAACCATCAGTGGTTGAGAGTTTCTCCTTCATGTCAATATTTAAGGTAATGGTGATGAAATTGTATACTATTTATTTTTTATTTGATCAAAATCGAGTTAAATCAATCTGACTGCCCTCAAATACTTTGTCCTTCTAAATATGTTCTTGTTTGATTGAATCTCTCTCTTTCTAATTGTGCTGTTATGTAATTGTAATGCTCTTTTACCATAATGCAAAACCTTTCAAGACCGCAGAGTGAGCATATTTCTATCATTCAGGGCTGAAACATTCCCAATGGACCTGTTAATGAATGTGAATATATAGGCAGAATTTGGTAATTACTAGTGCGCATCAAATTTTTTCTAGACGTCACAGCGAGCATGTTCACATCGATTAGGACTGTAAACTTCACTATGGTTTTGTCAATGAAATATGGTAATGTGGACCGTATTTGGTACTTACTAGTGCTGGTCTGCCTTGAGTTTGTGATACTTGATTTCAGAGTTAACGATACAATTGCTAGTGAAGACAGTTGAGGACAAGAGTGCGTGAATCTGAGTTTCTTCCAAGTATACAAGATGTTTTCTACTTCAGGGTGTGAAAAGTAGAATTTGTTATGTAGCCACCATTATAATCTTAAATTTTAAGCAACATAAGCCTATTCCTAGAGGATGTGTTCTCTGGTTTATGATTCTTTATGCATTGTTGTGTGGTTGAAATCACAATGTCGAGAAGAATGCTATTTGTTCGTATTCTCCTTACTTTAACTCCGCCACATGAGTTTTCTCTTTTTGGGTTGACTATATTACATTACTTTTCAACTTTCTCTTAGCTTTCAAGTTATTTATTGTCTTATCTCTGGTTATGTGATTCCAACTGATGTCCTTTCCTCATGGAGTTTGTTGAGATGTTCACTCGGACATTTTTGTATCTCAGACATCTGACAAATTTTTCTCTTGTTTCTCGTTTAGTGGGTAACATCTTTTGTTTTCTGGAGAAGAAAAGCACACAAATGCAGGTGAGTACATACATACATACTTTCTAGCAGCTCAATTACTAATTTGTATGCTCTTGTGAGTTGATAGGTACTTATCAATGCATTTTTGTCTACTTGATTACATTTTTCCCATATTAAATTTGACATTTTTTGTATTATGATATATAAAATGAATGTTGTCAAAAATAATATTTAATTAGCATGGCTAGGAAACAAGAAGGGTGAAAAATACAACTCGCGCTATATAATATTCATGGTATAATTGTATAATGTGTTATGCGCACAAACAGGATGTCCCTGGTTTTCTGTGTGTATTGATTCGTTTTCCCCCTTAATTAAGCTTCGTTGAGACTGAATGTTATTCTTGTGTTTCTATATGTGTTTGCATTCTCTGAGAAATTGCAGCACTTACCAAATTGATTATTATTGTTTCAGGTACATGTTTGGATTATCAGCCAATAATGCAGGCTTGCTTATGCTTTTAGAACGAGGACCTCGTGGGAGGCAGTGGAAACCTGTATCACGTATACGTTTGTGAGATGGATACCTTATACTTTGTCCCCGTTTCATCAACAATATCAACACAAGAAGACTGATTCAAATACCTCTATTCTTTTTCCTGTGATCATAGACTATTTTTTCTGGCCTCTTCACCGTCATTGGATTTGATTCGATTAATTTGTTCATAGTGTTCATTCACTTCTATCCTCGTAGGAACTGATGAGCTCATTTGGCTTTGTTGTCTTCAGCTCGTTTCGAGTTCCTTTGTGAATCACTTCTACACCTGCAACTTAATTTTCTTTTCTTTTTTTTTTTATCTGACTTATATAACTTGCATGAGAGATGAATACAATTTTTTTTTCTTTTAAAAGTTTTACAGATAGATGAATAGAATGAAATTGATTATATACTTGTATACAATAATAAAGAATACCGATGAATCGTTATTTTTATTAATTTATTTTGGATTATAATAGAAAGTTGTATGAATTAATCTGGTGGCAGTTCTCCGCTTTTCCGTTGTTTTTGGGATTTTCATTGATTTCTGTTGCCACCTCAATTCTTACTAATTATGTTTTTAACCATTTGTATTTATTATTTAATCAAACCAATGGATCCAGAACTCCTAAATTCGATCATTTATTTTAAACAAAATTACATCTATTTTGCTCGGGGAAGTATACTTCTGTTATAAACTGATTTTTTTTACTGTTTGTATTGTGTTACAAGATTGGTTTTTTAATTAAACAATATAAAAATAATTATATTTATATTTTTTTATGATTTTATAATAACATGGGGTTTGTGATAACTTGATAACTACCATTAACTCATTCAATCCAATCGTAAATATATATATAAATAAGATAAGATAACTTGATAATTACGTTTAACTCCACCTCTACAGCTCTCTAATTAATTTTATTTTGCAAACTATTATTAAGTAGGTATAAGCTAAGTTACATGATGCGGGTGTTGATGCATCAACTTTCAAAATTTTTGAGTGCGAGTGCACGGTGCCATGTACCAGCATGTTGGTCAATATTTTCTTAATTTGATGTTCATCTTATTGTAAACTGAATAAATTAATATTTGAAGTTGTTAAATGTTAGAGTAGGTAAAATACTTTTAGAATGTATATACTTAAACACATTTTCCGTAATACTAATATTAATAATAATAGTTAAAAATACTTATTTAATTTTGTTGGCCAACATGATAATGTTGCATTCACTTAACCAATCGAGTCGGGTTCAGCTCAAACCCGTGCATTAACAACCGATTAAGATTTATTTTTCCTAGTCGGTTGAGGCCAAACCTGCGTATCAACAAAAAAAAATTTTTGTTTAACAAATTTAAAAAAATTAGGAAACAAATATTTATTTTTAAAAAAATTATTTAAGCATTACTATTCATTACTATTCTCAAATATATTTTCCGTAATATCCGTAATACTAATATTAATAATAAGAACAGTTAAAAATACTTATTTAATTTTGTTGGCCAACATGATAATGTTGCATTCACTTAACCAATCGAGTCGGTTCAGTTCAAACCCGCTAATTAACAACCGATTAAGATTTATTTTTTCTAGTCAGTTGAGGCCAAACCTGAGTATCAACAAAAAAAAGTTTCTAACAAAAAAAATTTTTGTTTAACAAATTTGAAAAAAAATTAGAAATCAAATATATATTTTAAAAAAAAATTATTTAAGCATTACTATTCATTAAAATAGTAATGCCTAACCTCTTATTATATATAAAATAAAATATATATATATACTAGTTTTTTTGGCACCGCACAAGGCGCGATGTCAAGTACCAGCATGTTGGTCAATTTTTTCCTAATTTGATCGAAAAATATAACATTTCAAATGACTGATTTTAACAAAAAAATTTATCATGCTACGGTAGTTGAATGGAAAAAAAACTTAATTCTTAAAGCGTCGCACAAATACTTATGTGACATATGGTGTATGTAGACGAGATTCGCAAACATAACAATCACCATTTGATTGAAATATAAATTTTATTTACAAGTATATAAATTTTTAGGGTGTATGTAGATGTGATTCACAAACATAACATTCACAATTTGATTGAAATATAAAATTTTATTTACAAGTATATAATTTATTTATTTTTTTGTAAATTTAAATGTATAGACTATATTGGAAGGGTAAATCCTTTAAGAAACGTGCCCCATAAGTGGAAGGAATACTTATATGCTATCATTATGGGTACTATATTGTGGGTTAGTAATCGTTAAATGAGTATTTTTTTACCCAATATTTGAGGAGATTTGCCCATTATGTTGCCAAAAAATATTTCGAGTGGAAGCTTGCCACCATACATGCATTTTCTTACGTGGAATATTTCCTGGGCAACTTCATCTTGACCTCGTACGCGAGATTACGTTTGAGAATCCAAAACCAATCGAACGAATTGATCCATTTATGTTTCCATCCAAGTTGACTCAACAACTCACTTCTCACATTCCACAATTTTCTCACTTCCTCGGTTCCTCCTCAATTCATTTTTCTGTTGACCTTTTTTTGTTTTTTATCCATGTTTCCTTACCTTTATAATAAATATAAGAGTTCATTTGCATTCCCAAATTCTTATAGTCATTGATTATATTGGTTTATTATTCGTAATTTATCAACGCGCAGGCTTTAAAGTTGCATTCATTTTGATGCCGCAGATTATTGGGTTTCTTCTTAAAGATTAATATCATCGTGTTTTATTGCTTTAGAGATATTTTTCTTTTGCTGGCTTCAATTCAGGTTTCATTCATGATTGCGATTTTCTGGGTTGTTTCCCTATTACATAGTCAAGATTGTTTTTTGGGTTGAATTATCTGAGGGTTTTTAGATTAAGGTTGTCTTGATCTGATATTGATGGTTGAAACCTCCGTGGCTACATTGTTGGCAGGTTTGGATGGTTATATTCAATAGGGTCACGTATTATTTGAGACTATCCAGCATTTGATGGGAAATACATGTGTAGGTCCAAACTTGGGGAAAAATGGCTTCTTACAATCCGTGACAGCTGCTGTGTGGAAAACTCGGGAGACCCTTCCGCCTCCGAATCAAGAACAAGAAGCCAGCAGTACTAAAAACAAGAACGGAAATAAAAACAGTGACAGATCAGTGAGTCCACAGATTAAAATCTCTGACTCCAGTCAGTCTTGTGTACAAAGTGTACCGCCAACGCCAATTAAAATTGCGGCTGAGGAAGCCAACTTCGTGGATCCCCAAAATCTGGTAAAGCCAGAGGTGAAGGTCGGTGATCATAGTAATAAAATTACTAACAATGCCAGTAACAAGCCTAAAGATGGGGCTAAACATAATAAGCCTAATCATATCAAGAGAGTGTCGAGTGTAGGACTGCAAGTTGAATCAGTTTTACAACGAAAAACAGACAATCTAAAAGAGAGATATAGTTTAGGGAAGAAGTTAGGACAAGGGCAATTTGGAACAACGTATTTATGCGCGGAGAAGGGAACGAACAAAGAGTTTGCCTGCAAATCTATTCCGAAGAGGAAGTTAACTACAGAGGATGATGTGGAGGATGTTAGGAGAGAGATTCAGATAATGCACCACTTGGCTGGACATCCTAATGTAATATCTATTGTAGGAGCTTATGAGGATGCCATGGCTGTTCATGTTGTAATGGAGCTTTGTGGGGGAGGAGAACTATTTGACAGGATCACACAGAGGGGCCATTATACAGAAAGAAAGGCCTCTGAACTTGCTAGGATAATAGTTGGTGTTGTGGAAGCGTGCCATTCCTTGGGGGTTATGCATAGAGACTTGAAACCTGAGAATTTTCTTTTCGTTAATGAGCAAGAGGAGTCACCTCTTAAGACCATTGACTTTGGACTTTCAATGTTTTTCCAACCTGGTACTCATCCACGACATTTTGATTTAGTTTTGGTTTGTTTACTTAAATATATGTCTTAGAGTTCCCAATAGTTCTGCTGTTGACCTTATAGAAATGGCCATTTTTGTGATTTGTGTGAAGTAAATGAGGATGGGGTTTTATATAATCTTACCTGTAACCTTTCTTTCTAATTTTGCATATCTGGGATGATTCAGTGCAGTAATGCATGAATTTTCAAGATTAGTTAGAATCCTCTCTCTGTCTACCTATTTTTTTATATTTTAGTCATGTTTTCTCAGTCCTGATTAGGTTTGAAAATTATAAATTTTTAGGTGAAACATTTTTTGATGTGGTTGGAAGCCCATACTATGTAGCCCCTGAGGTGTTAAGAAAGCACTATGGCCCAGAATGTGATGTCTGGAGCGCAGGAGTTATTATTTACATTTTGCTGTGTGGAGTTCCACCTTTTTGGGATGGTAAGCAATTTTTCTCTATATTTCTTGTTTTTTCACTTCGTACACATCTTATTATGCTTGAATCTAGCAGTTATCTGATTTCTTGCTTGAAATCTTGTGCTTTGGATTAGAATCGGAGCAAGGAATATTCGAGCAGGTTCTGAAAGGGGAACTAGACTTTGTATCAGAACCTTGGCCTAGTATATCTGAAAGTGCAAAAGATCTTGTCAGAAAAATGCTCATGCGAGATCCCAAGAAGCGGCTCACAGCCCATCAAGTTCTTTGTGAGTATACTGCGTGTGCAATTATGAATAGCCTTATATTATAACAACACCTCCTAGTTACAACTGCTGTCCTCTAGAGAAAATGCAGCATCATAGAAGGCCTGAAGAATTTATCAGGAGTTGACCTTAAATACGCATAAGAAATTATTGACGGTGTTGATAAGGCTTATCATTCAGAGGGAAAATACATGAAATAGACTAGAAACTTGCATAAGTTTCAATCGAGCATTGTTAGCATTTACCACTTGTGTTCGACATTTATAAGAATTTATTGTAGCAGAAGCATCCTCATACGTCTGCATATTTGGAGTAAGATTTGATAGAGCGTACGGATATAGTCTTTTGACCGCTTAAGGATGAATGAATTCAAAATTTGAATGAATTTACATTTGTCCAGGCCATCCATGGGTACAAGTTGATGGTGAAGCACCAGATAAGCCTCTTGATTCAGCTGTTCTCTCTCGTCTGAAGCAATTTTCTGCCATGAATAAACTCAAGAAGATAGCCATCAGGGTATATTACAGTTTTGTCGTTGTTTTACAGCCCACTTGTAGCAAAAAATTGAACATGTTAAATTTTCCAGACATCAGTCACATAAAAATCTGCAAGTATTTTTCGTCATAAAAGAGAGCAAAAATTATGATAGATGCAGTTTTCTACTGTTTACAAAACGACTCTATCATCAACAGGTTATAGCTGAAAGTCTTTCCGAGGAGGAGATTGCTGGGCTAAAGGAAATGTTTAAAATGATAGATGTGGATAACAGTGGACAAATCACTCTCGAAGAACTGAAAAACGGTTTGGAAAGAGTTGGTGCAAATCTGAAAGAGACTGAAATAGTTGGCCTGATGCAAGCTGTAAGTACAGATTATGTATCTTTGAGAAATTTCATCCTTCGTTCATTACGAATAATCCTAAACAATGAATATTTGAAGTATGACTAATCCTCAGGTGACTTCCTGAATGGGATATGAGTATATGACATCAAGAAAATTTCTATAAGTCATCATCGTAACACCTTTTATTTCCTCAATAATATTCAGGCTGATATTGATAATAGTGGAACCATAGACTATGGAGAATTTGTAGCAGCAATGATGAATCTAAACAAAGTCCAGAGAGAAGATCACTTGTTTGCCGCTTTTTCGTATTTTGACAAAGACGGTAGTGGTTATATCACACGGGATGAGCTCCAAGTGGCTTGTGAGCAATTTGGTCTAGGAGATGTTCATCTAGAAGAAATAATACGCGAAGTTGATCAGGATAATGTAGATTATTTTCTTGAATAAAAACTTCAACATTTGGAAGAAAAGATTGTCTTACCATTTTTACTCCGTTTTCAGGATGGTCGGATTGACTACAGTGAATTTGTAGCCATGATGCAAGACACCGATTTTGGAAGAAGGGACTCAAAACAGTTTAACAATGTGGCTAAAGGGCATTTGTAAGTCGAATAATCCTTGATACATTCATGTCCGTTACTTGTGTAAATTTCGCTTTTGATATGAGAAGGGAAAATTGGATGAATTTCGTTATAGAGATCAGGATGCAATTTAGATCAGGAAGATGAGCTTTCCTTTGTCCTTTAGTTTGATCTTTTTTGAATTTTTTGTTCTTGGCAAATGTTGATCTGCAAGTGCATCTAATTTTTCTGATTTATAAGGTCTGAGCTATGTAGCTGATTATGATATTCAGTACTCCTGGTGGTTAGACGGTATAGGATATAATTATGTCCCTGTTATGTTCTTGCTGTGTTTACCCCCATTCATCGTGTTCTGTTTTCAGTTGCTCTTCACACTTCACAGCTTTGAAAGCTGATAAAAAGGACATTCTAAAGTAAGATTGACTGATAGTCCGATATTATTCAATCTTGTGCTTTGTTTACTCTCACTTCATTTGGAGAATTGGATATTGTTCTTGGCCATAAATCAGTTAAACATATAACTTGACATTTTGATCTTCTCCAAATCTAATTGCGATTAGGAATGATAAAGAGAGTTTATATTGTAAATATATACAAGATGGACAGGTCATATGAACGACCACCATCGACAAGACCCACACAACACATGCCCCCAGATATCCCTTGGTGGTCACAGTGGATGTAATGCTCATCCATATGCACCCGATGCCAACCTGTTGAACCTCTCATGCAAGTGTCCTTAACCAACCAAGTAATCGAAGAAGAGCGACATCAAGCACATCATTTTTCTTCTCAAATCCTATGGGAAGCGTAGAAAACACAAGTTCATTTATATAGAATAGAAAAGTACACTTTTGACAAATTTAACTCCGCTAAATGCTTCCAGTCCATCTTACCTATATCAGCTGCTACTCGATGTGCACACATTACTCCAGAAAAAGATACGGCTATAACACCTTGCCCTGGAAAGCAACTATCTCCCACACAATACAGACCCTTTACAGCCTACAAGCTCCATAACAAGAAAAGTAAATTTTACATGCTTCTGTTCCCTTGGAGAAGGTGGTGGAATGAATGAAAGGATAATTCGCTTACAGTTGTGTTAAATGGCATTCCTAATAAGCCCTTTGGAGTACCACGAGGCATTGGACCATATGTGCCACTGTCGCGAGCCAGGTATCGCCTATGTGTCTTTGGTGTCCCTACCTGTCATATTTGGAAGCAACACCTCATATACGGAACTTAAAGTGTCCAGATTTTTAACAAGATCTTGAATGAAAATCAAATGCACTATTCATCTGAATTCTCAAAACGAAAACTTGATAAGTACGTGAACTTCTGAGAGGATATTTCCGTACCTCCATAAAAACAATTGATGACTTGAGCCCCGGGAACAATTTTTTTTCAAGCCTGCTTATTATTTTTTCGGACACAAGTTCCTTCTTTGTCTTGTAGACTTTCCGAGACACGCCCTGAAACAAAAGGGTTAGCTTGTTATATTTCAGGGATACATTAAATATGCGAAAAGGATGAAGCTTTTACTAGTGCAAGATTGAGTAAATGATACCTCCCAGTCTTCTATGGAAGAAGTTGTGAAAATATGAAGAATGTGGTTTCCTTCTGGAGCCAACGATGAATCAAGAACGGTTGGAATGCTCAAAAATATACTTCCATAAGGTTCTTCTAAACTTTTCCAATCATCCTACGAATCGGGTATCATGAATCGACATAAAAATAACAAAGAAGTAAATCCCCATTCAGAGCTCTGAAATCAACATTTTACCTCAAGGACAAAATGGTGGCAATCAGTATTTGGTGGCAAAACATCAGCTTTAACTCCCATGTGTATAGACAAAAACGATGGAGCTTTAATATATGATCTCTGAAATTTTGCTTCTTCTTCCGGTAAATCATCCATTTTTAAGAGCTTGCCTATTAAAATAAATTCACAGTAGCATGCTTCTGTCTAAAATAATCAAAGAAAAAGTAAGCACTTCAAGAAATGGTCGAACCGAGTTCAAGGGAACAGACCAAATGTATCCCATCTAGTAGCATTCGATATTACGGTCTTTGCAAAGAATCGCCTCCCATCTGACAAATTCACCCCCACCTGCAAGAAGGGGAACAAGATATCTTTTCACATTTACAGATCTTAAACGCAAAACACAGTAACAAGGGACTCGGAGCTGTTACACTCACAGCTTTTCCATTTTCGACCATAATATTCGTTACATTTGCCTTGTACAGTATCTCACTCCCCTGATTAACCAAGCCTTTTGCTAATGACTTAGCGATTTCTCCAACTCCTCCAACAGGATAGTTGATTCCCCCGAAATGTCTGTCACACAAAACCTACATGAGAACATTAAAGAAATCAGGAGGTGAACCAAAAGAAATATGGACAAAAAAGTGATAAACTAGATTACCATGGCTGCATTGATCATTGGTGTCTGCATAGCATTAACAGTGCTGACTATGAAACACTGCAAATAATACAAAATCCAAATTGAACGTTTAACTGACAAAATGCCATTTTTTAGGCAGACCAACAACTCTACAAGGTAAAGTATTGGCAAATATAACAAGGAGTAAAGGACACCTCTGCATCAATAAAGGACAGCAATTCGGGATCCCTAATGTACTTTCGAGCTATGTTACCCGCATTCTGGGGCAGATAGTAAGCTGATATGAATACCAAAAGCATGATCATGTCAGATGTAACACGAGCTCTGCAATTTATGGCACAAATTTAACGGCATAAACGAAAAGAAAACAGATTAACTTCAAGATTTCCAGCTTTTCCTTGATTTGTCCAATGAGATCTGGTATAAGTATACTATAGCCACCCAATGCTGTTTGAATATGATTGATGAATACTTGTTACTTGTTCTGGATGATTGAGATGATGATTACAGTAATATTGGCGAATCATTAATTAGTTGTTCCTCCAATCCTCCTTAAGGACAAAAAAAGAAAAGAGGACCACAAATACCTAACCTGACACCATTTTGGAGGCACCTGTATTATTAGATACAAAATTCACAGGCTTATTTTACTTGTTTACATACAAATAAAGGATGTTTAAAACATGCCCATTCATGCAAAAGATCTAGTAACTAGTGATAGAAAATAACACAGAAAAGGGAATTTTACAATTCAAAAACCCTACAGCAATATGCCTATGATATCCAACATACTTAAAATATTAACAGAGGGGCAATAAATATTTACCTAGAGTCGAGCACTCAAGAGGCTTCTTAAAAAATTGTCCAAACAGGTAGATTGGCTCCTCCAGGGATTTCAATTCCAGTGAATTTAAGGCATTGAAAATCTATGCATCGGATGTTCAAGCTATCAAGGCGAGTTGTAACATAACCAAGAGTATGCAGAAATCACCTTAAGCAAAACAAACCTTCCAGCAGTCACCATAGAATTTAAGAATTCCCTCTTTCTCGCGGGGAAATTTAGTGACAAGTTCCGTAATAAATTTGTCATATTCTCTGTGTACTTGGATGGAAAGGCTGTTGGGTAAATGATAGTGAACTGTGGTAGGATCAGGTATCACTTGCATCTTACATCCAACTGCTGCCAGTGCTTGCGTAATCAAGTTAAGATTTCCCTGCAAAGATGTAAATATATTTACTATGCTTCAGCAGATTTTAATTCCAAGAAAAATTGTCATACCTTAGAACAGATTGAAGAAGTCTGTTCTAAGGACATCAAACTTCAACTCAACCCAATATGTTCTAAGAACAGATTTTAATTCCAAGAATAATTACCATACCATAGAACAGATCGAACAAATAAGGACACAAACTTCAATTCAACACAACAAATATAATTGGATCTGAAGATGCATAGAAAATACTGTCCCCGTATATTTCTGTGAAAATTAAAGAGACAAGTTCACCCTTCAATGTAGTCAGCGACCAATTAGGACAAGAATTATGATCTCACAGTTAAATATTTCATCCCTGTGTCAAATTTTACCAGCAATTTCTGCAGTATTAAGACTTCTTTGTTTTTCCAAATATCTCACATCCAGCAATAAGTTCACCAGATAGCAGAAGAAAAACAATGCCAAAACTCTTCCCTTTGCATCACATCCTTCATTATAAAACAAGCATGTGAAAAGTAACCTGTATTTTCTAAATTTTGCATCACATCCTTCATTATAAAACAAGCATGTGAAAAGTAACCTGTATTTTCTAAATTTTGATGTTCATGGCTTCCATCTTCTAGAAGTTTTACACACACGATTTCATCTCTGACTCTCAGCCACATATTCTATGAGTATGTTCAGCTAACTTAAATTCAAACAAGAAATATTCTGTAATTCTTTTGCATGAAAATCGGACCTCAAGTGTTGCCAACGAAGTGGCATTCCAAGTGCCAGATACAACTCTCAATATTTATATGATCTGAAAATATGGTAGATCAATCTGTTATGCATTCAATAGAAATTACAACTAATAATAGACTTAAGTCAACAATAAAGCTAAAAGGCAAACTACTTACAACATAAACCGCAAATCCTGTTAAATTTGGTGTTGTATATTAGAGTGGATAATTGCTACTTGGATTCTTAGACTACATTGAATTGATATTCTACACAAATGGATCAATTTTAGGTAAGCATAGAACTAAATTATCCAAGAAAGAACCAGCTCAAAATTTCTATAACACGTGACTGTTGAATGAGGAGGACGTCAATATATATCTTAATAAACAAACCTTATCACTGAAACCAAACATCACTGATGAACCAACATCAAAAGTGAATCCATCCCTCTGGTAAAACCCTGAGCTTCCCCCAGGAATCACGTACTTCTCCAGAACCAGGACTTTGGCACCTTTCACAGCCAGCTGGGTAGCTGCCACCAATCCACCAATTCCAGAACCTATAACAATGGCATCATAAAAAGAACTATTTGAATCACCAACAAGACTAGCCACAACCTCCACTGCTTCATCTACATCTACGACTGATTTTAACCTAAACATATTGAACCTTTTTCTCTGTTTAGACACCCCACCCGCAAATTTCAACTCAAAAAGCTGGTGATAATAGCAATTCTGGGTCTTCAACGAGTTAAAAATGAATGAATTCTGGCAGAGGTTTCTTGGTTTTTGGTTGCCAAAGCCGAAGGGGATACTCTTGCTGTTACTGCTGAAAGGGTGAGAAGTCGAAAACCGAAAATCCAAGATATCCATACTGTGACAGTTGGCGTTTGACTTATCAGAGTTCAGACCGATTCCATTTCTTGAAATTTCGAGGTTACTGGATATTTGGTGCACGAGATCGATGTTGGGTTCTGCTACTTACATTGCCGACTTTTATTAGAGCAGGTTTTTTCGAGAGAATCGCGGGAGATCAAGGGATGGAGGATGACATAGTGAAGAACATTTTAATCTCTTCAATAACACTTGATTTTAGAGAGCCGCTCTCTGTGGCGGATAAATCATGAAAAATTATATTATTTCTAACAATTTACAAGCTACAACATAGGAGCACATGACAAATGGGTTTTTTAATTAAACAACCTGAATTTAAAAAAATTAACAAAATAATTTAAAATAAGAGGATTTATCAAACTAGTCGCCAACTGAGTTTCTTATAAAAAAAAGTTTTTTTTTTGAGTCGCCGACTTGATTAAAAAATAAATAAATTGCAAGTCGCCAACAGAGTTGACGACTTGCTAAAAAATAAAAATTCAAAATCCCGGATCTTGATGCCAAAGGTAACGAAAGTCAACCAAAGCAAACTACCAAAAAATCGGGAATTCTACTTCTGAACATACAATAAAAAATCACTAAACAAAATCACATATCTTAATTTTTAAAAATGAATGTGATCAATCTCAAAAATAACAAACCCATCATGATTTCCGTAAACTAAATAATGTGCATATGGAATTGTACAAGGGTAGAAACAATACATCATAAGAATTCAATACATCAGAAGAATTCTTGTCATACAAATTTTATACACTATAAGGGTTGACTTAAATTCAAGTTTTTTCCGACGAAAAAGTAAAGAAACAAAATCCTTCCCTTACATCTGGTTTAAGGTCAGCATGTGAAACAAAAAAAAAATAGAAAAATGGTAAGAGAATGAAAGGAAAACAAACGATATATTTGTTAAGAATAATAAGCAATTCAATTGGGGACTTCCAAAAAATATCTTTTTTTTAAAAGAAGTCGTCAACTCAGTTGACGACTTAAGTTAGTTTGATAAAACCTTCTAATTTGGGTTATTTTGTTAGATTTTTTTTATATTTAGGTTATTTAATTAAAAAACCCCATGACAAATGGTATTATTTTTTTAAAATACTTCACTTCGTAGGAGCAGTCGATTCTTGGCAAAGTTCGAAATAAATTTATTTTTTAATCATAAATTAATCTTGTTCAAAAAAATAAATAAAAGCTTAAGTGTTGGAGCAACCCTTTATCCCCCACTCGTTGGTTCCTATTTGCAGTACCCCACCCATTCCAGATTGGCTAATCCAACCCTATCAGAAATGTGCACCACAGACAAATGACATGATTTAGTAAAATGACAAAGAACTGTATAAATAAAAATAATAAAATAATTGCCGGTGGCAGAGTTGATGGCATAAATGAGCATGGATGCCGCAAGTTCAATTCCTATTATCAACACTTTTTGTATCGGGCTTGTTTAATACGATTTACCTAAACCCAATAATTTACCAGCACCAAAATAAATAGTTGCATTTTCTCAGTATAAAAAAAAAAATATAATCATGCCAAACTTACACGTGGTCTTTTTTACATTAGACATTAGATTTATTTTTATTATCAAACATTCATACTTTATATTATTCCAAGATACTAATTTGTGGAAAAAGAAAAGGGGGACAGTGTCTCAAAATACATTTGGCTCACGATAGCACCATATTTTCTGGCGGAAATCGCACTATTTCGGCGCTAGTCACTCCTCACCATCGGTTTCTTGTATCATTCCTGTAAACCTTGAGGCTCGGCGATGGTTTTCTACGGGACAAAGATCTCTCCATCGTTGGATATGGGTTTTGCGCTGCAGATGTGGTCTTTTCTCCTTTTCACTTTAGTAGCTAGGGGTGTTTGTTGTCCTTCAAGACTCGTAGGTAAGGGTAGGTCCGTCCGTAAATTTCGACACGACGCTTTTTCAGCGGCTATGATTCGGCTGTTGCTTGCTGCTGGTAAGGGTTTTGTAACCGGGACGCGTTGCTCATTTTGTTCTACTCTTGTTACCTTTTGGTTTGCATTTCACTTTTGTTCGAAGGCTGCAGTATCACTTTGGTAGCACAATCGATATCTTGTTTTCTGGATTTGTATTGCAACTGGATGCTTGAACCGGCCTGCCATTTTACAGTGTTTGGCCTTGTTTGCTGGGATTGTCGGCTTCAATGGCCCTTGTATGGGGTCCCAGGCTTATCGTGATTGGATGTTTGTTATGGTCATGAGAGTGTGTTCCCTTGTTCTTGATTATCAGTTGTGTCTCTCTATCATTTTAATCTTTACCTTTATACTACCTGGAAGACAGTCACATCTATCTATGATCTTGGAGTTTTTCATCTGATGTTTGTTGTTTTCGAAGTAGTTGGCTTTTGGTCGTATGTTGTAACTGTTGCTATTTTGGTTCTAATCTATAACATTAGTGTTTGTTCAAAAAAAAAAAAAAAACTGAGAGAAACTTCGAGTCGGTATCAAAATTGATGGAACATTATTCATCCTAATCCACAAAAAAAATTTGCTTTCGGATCATTATTTTGTGTTGAAATGACCAAAAAAAACCCAACAAATTAAAGGCCGAAACACCTGTTTCGAACTCCGATTGGGACGACCCACTTACCGACGATGATGCCCTGTCCCCTACCTCACACTTCCGTTCCTCCGCTTCATACCTCCATGAATATTCCAATTTCCTCACCTTCCTTCCTCACTCGCTTTTCTTCCACCCCATCCACCACGGCTCGCGGTTATTTCTCTGGTAATTAGAACACCCTTTTTCTCTGTTTACGAATGCTGATGTATATTATTATTTATTGAGCAACGCTGGGTGTGGTCTGGGTCTTTGCGCACGCATGTGGTATCGAATCTCGATAGCAAGATATTCTGCCTCTTCTGTTTAAAAAGTGGAATCTTTTATCATGGGTTTTGCACTATGAATGGATGATAAGCGAGTTTGTTTTGAATGTGATTATCTTAAGGTTTGTACGTATGATATTATTTTCCCCTTTTGAGGGTGGATTATGTAGGTTTATTTTGCCAAAATTCAAACATACCATTGCCAATGTATTGTTTACAAGAAACTGTGGCCTTTTCTTTTCATTTATAATTATATATAATTCGCTATTGGTGTATAAATTTGTTTGAATTCAATATATGGATTTTGAACGACATAATATGGACATTGCTTTTGAATCTCAGTACTATTCCATTGATTCTACTGGATGTATATAACAGGGGGGAAATTTCGATTTGGTGGTAGTGATGTACGTTTTCTTGATCTGAAATTGAACTTCCTAGTCTCAATATTTTGCCGCAAATAGTTTCACGTCTTTGAATTATAGATTGATGTCTTGCAAACTTCTATTGTATCAGTTAAGAGCATGCGAAATAGATATTATTGATATCGCGGTGAAGATGGAAACTTGTTGATCTTTATGTATTTTGCATCAGTTATCTGAGTAGTTATATCTGATGGATCTAGTACTTATTATAAACTTATAATGCAGTTTTTCTCATCAATGTATTAGCATTTTGCACCGTTGAATCTGTTACGGTTATACTGGTTCTCTATGACTAAAGGTTTTTTTTATTATCTCATTTTCTGTTTGGATCATTTGTTTTATTATCGAATCCTGTTATTTGTTTGTGATGAAGGTGTTATTTTCGGGCCAGTCTATCTATTTTTGCAAATTGTTTGCATGGGGAATAGATTATAAAAGTTATGTCCTAAGTCGGTATAAACTTCTCAAATAAGTTCCTATTATCTCAGTTTCAGTGGCATAAATATGTTTGCATTTTATATGTATCATTGTCGAGAAGGAAATATTGTTTAAAAATTTATCCCCTCATTCTTGCCTATTTATTTCCGGAGTGAACCTAACCTTAGGACAAGCGTGGACAGGCTTTCTGGTGCTGCATGCCTTATGATTGTCTCGGATCTCGACCATACGATGGTATATTTTTGCTTTTTTAATTCAGTTCATGCAGATTGAACTAATTAGTAACTATATAATTCAGGTTGACCATCATGATCCCGAGAATCTCACTCTTCTTAGATTCAATGCCTTGTGTGAATCCAATTATCGTGATAATTCCTTGGTGTTTTCAATAGTGAGGTCACCCACACTATACAAGGAGCTAAGGAAAGAGAATCCGTTACCCCTGACGTCACAATATTGTCTGTCGGAACCAAATAACATATGGGAACTCTATGGTACCAGGTTGAATTCTTAAATCATAAATGGATAGAAACATTGTACCTGAAGAGACCAAAAAAAATTCTTAACTTACTCTTCAGGTATTGTCATAGATACAGCATACAGGTTTATATGAATCAGATATACCACGGTGTCAGTTCACGTTTGCATGGGAATATATGGTCTATCTAAAACATTTTGGGGCCATGCAGTCGGAAACAGAGCAACGATTACTCAAAGTCTGCTTTTATGTTCAGAAAGACAAGACTCGGGAAGTTATGAAGGCTCTCTCAACGCGCTTGAAAGAACGTGGGGTATGATAATTCTTTACCATTTATGTGTTTCTATGTCAAGTGCAACTAAGCTATATTTTATGCGAAATCTTGTTATTTTATGCCAGTGAAGATAAAATAGAAGGAATATATTCAGCCTTGTTCTTTTTGGCTTAGTCCCTCACCTCTCTGCTCTTTGATTTCCAGTTGGATGTCAAAATAATTTACAGTGGAGGAATAGACCTGGACATACCACCGCAAGGTGCTGGCAAAGGGCAAGCACTTGCTTATTTGCTCAAAAAATACAAGGCGGAGGGAAAATGCCTGACAATACACTGTTTGTTGCGACTCTGGAAATGATACTGAACTCTTCAGTATTCCAGATTAATGCAAATACATTAAATCAACCAACCTTACGTACTAGCTGTTTTATTGCAGTATTCAATAAAACAATGCTGGAGCTTATATTTTTAAGTTTCCTGATAAGGTATAGATGTTGAGCTTCACTATCTTCCTTATTTTGCCATCACCATCCGGGATTTTCATCTATCCATCTGGCATTGAGCAATCTGTGTAAACTGAAAACATGTTACACTGACAAACAAAGGAAAAAGTTCCGAGTTTGGGTGGATCAGGTTTTACCCATGCAAATTGGTTCAGACTCATGGCCTGTCAAATCAAGATATGGGCAATATGGTAAGTCTCAATCTCCCTGCTTGCTGGCATTTTACTCGAGCATCCTTTGAAATTGAAGCCTTTTCTTGATTTTTATGTCACGCAGAAGTTAGTAGCAGAAATAGATGCTGTCTCAAATTCTCGTGCCTTTCTTGATTTGACCGAGTATGGTTCAGGCGAAAGAGCTACAATGCTGTCTCACCACTGTTTTGTTAAAGTCTAAGGTACAAGATTCTGAATTATATTTTGTGCTGAATCGGATCCATTTCTTTGTGCTAATCCTTTTACATATGATCGTTTTACCCATAGGATGTGAGTGTTGCAGAAGGGCTTACTTGGATTCATGTCCACCAGTCACGGTTTGATGGGAAAGGGCGAAAAGATCATTCAAACTGGCTAATTCTAGGCTGCATTTTAAGATCAGTGTCATTACTTTCTCCTAGTATCAATAATTCACACGTGCGATTCAACTTCAGAAACACGATGGCTTTGATTTTGTGTACTGTTATTTTTTCTCTTTCTTTCTTTTGGGGAATTCTCTTGAATTCGTGTGAGAAGCTTAAAAAATGGCAGTAATTTATATAACGCTTTCAGTGTACTAAACTTGTGTTTAAAAAACAACCAGCAACTATAAAAAAGTTAATGGGGAAAAGCTCAATCACTACTTGTGCTACATTTCATTTTTAGCCACTTTTGTAATGGTTATGATACCATGCTCTATGTATGCACGTCATGCATGACTATATCACCTAGTTTTGGTTTAAATTTTTTTTGTTTGGTATGTTTACACGGTTTGATAGGCTTGAAATGTTCTAGTAGAAAGATTGATAAATTCCATCAAAGATATGTGTTGATTTTGAATATCAATAATTCCATAATTTTGTTATAGTGTTGATTTGATGAATTTTACTGCATGTAAAAATTCATAAAATTTTGAAATACGCTCAAGCTGATGAATTCCGGTCAATCATGTTCGCCTTCAGGCAGCGGCAATCCTGCCCTTGCAGTGCATGCATGGAAGGATTTAATGGACCTTCCATTGACACTGCATAATTTTCTGAAAATAGTTTTTGAGATGTAAACTGTATATGCATGGTCAGGTTGACGTAAGAACAAATACAAACTAATAAATATTGGACTTGTCAGTATCTTTTTTTTATTTTTGATCATGGGAGTGGAGTTTTAGGATTCGAACTTGAGTCTTCCCAATTATTGAGAGGGTGAGAACCAATTGGCTAAAACCTTAATGTCAGACTTATCAATATCTAACTATATGCTTAGGATAATATTGTCAAATTCCCATCATATAAAATGCGATTTATGCATATTTCTTGCATGCATCAAGCTATTCATATTAGGAATTAAGGAGCAGATATTTAAAATAGTTTTTTTTTTTTTTTTTGAAAAAAACTATCATTACGCGCAAGTGAATAACATAAATGCCACCAGCCACCACGAACAGAATAAAAAACAGCTATTGTTGACATATGAAAAAAGCATTACAGCCACGCCATACTGATACAGATTATAAATACACCCCTTAAAACATTTTTATATTATAAATGATTATATGGTATGGAACACAAATGTATATATATCTCAAACATTAATTTTCCACAAAAATGTAGCTTTGTATAATACAACGCAATGAAAAACAACGTTTGAAGAATTTGAATCTTTTAGCCTTCAATAATGACTTCAGCAGGGATCCCCTCTGAACTTTTTAAAGCAAGCTTCGAGCCAAGATGGCCGGTAGAAGTCTTTTCCCCTTTCTGTATTTGCTCCTCAAGCATTTCTTCAGTGCAATGAGGCCGATTCTGTGTTTCTTCCGAGTCTTCTGTTTCAGCAAGTTTTACTTTTCTTGGAGTCGAGGATTTGCGAGATTGAGCCTTAGCTATAGAGTTCTTGATGGATTTCTTCAAAATAGCATTGCCCTTTTCACTATTTGTTAGGGGAGCCTTTGGTGAATTGGCATTGCCTTTAGTCACTTGTGGGCCGAGATGCAAACCACCATTGTCGTAGGAGTTGCTAGACATGGAGGCAATGCCCTTGTTCCTTCCTAGCTTGGGTGATATTGGACGAGTAGTCGGTAACTGATCATCACAAAGAAAAACTAATCATGATTTCCGTATTGCAATTATTACCAAAAAGCTTTTCATGATGTTCATCGTAAGCTATACACGCTGCATGATGATAGTACCCAAGTTTGAGCTATTTTTGGAAATTGCATATCAGTATTTCATTTACTTGAGCAACTATCAAAAATGAAAAAAGCACCTCTGATTTTGAGTAAGAATCAGTGGAAAATGTTAAACTCAAGTCAGTATTACCTTCTTGAGCTCAACTTTTGCAGGGGGTTCTTTGTAGAAACTTGGCATAGGCGTAGCTTTAAACGTCAAACTCTTTCTCAGTTGTATAATCTCCGCCTCCTGATTTTCCTATTGTCGAATCCCAAATGATAAAAAACAGGCAGTTCATGAAAAGCATACCGATTTCTACAACGTAAACGAAAATTTCTTCTATACGAGTATAATTTTCAAGAACCTTTGATCGTGCTTGCAATTTACTTTTTTCCACTTCCTTGGCATGTATTTTCTCTTCTATCTTTGAAAAGAACTGATTAGCAAGATCAAAATACCAATACTTGCATCATGCTTTGATGAACAAAAAAAATGAGTTACAAGCAATTTATGATGATAGTAAATTATCTACCTCTTTTCGTTTTTCAGCTCGTTCTTCTAACCTAAAGATGGGGACATTGTTCCTCTGCTGTGACCGAGGAGTAGCATTTCTAATTAAAGTACAAAAATCAATCAACATATCATCCCAAAAAAGCAGAAGAAACATAGAAAAAAATAAAGATAAATGGCTTGATCAATGCCCAGTACGATGAAGCAGTGGATCGAGCATCATCCTCCTCCACAGGCAATGATACATTGTTGCCACTCTCTGCATTTTTCTCAATCAATCTGCAATCATGACTAGTTTAAATACTCAATGAGCGAATACACGCACTTTAGAGGAATCAAATTGAGCATATCATGATATACTTACACTTCAGGTGCCAAGTTGGGTGGAGTGTCATTAGCAGATGCATATTTCACAGACTGAATACAACATGACATTTTGAAAAAAAAACATTAATAAATGTCAATCAAGAACGAATGAGATAGGAAATTAGACATATAAATGTTTTTTTGTACTATAGTTTGACGTAGGCTTGAACTAGATGGTAAAGTTGTTCTTCTGCCAGCTGCCTTAGGAAACGACCCCTTCTCGGACGAGTTCAAACTTGAACTAGAATTCGAGTCCAGTTTTGAATATTTGGACTCGACATTTGGACCATTTTTATGATTTTTCCTTGCATCTGACTTAACTGGATTCAACTCAATGCTTCGTGTCATAACTTCAGAATGGCGGCTCCTAGCTGGGAATGACAAGGTTTTACTCAAGCCTGGTTTTATGTTTCGCCCAAACACAACTGTTCCTTTTGGGTTTGATAGATTCTTGGCCATTTTATTGGTCTTCAGGACATTACTATTGGAATCTTTAATCTTATTTGGTGACTTGACACCCAATGTTTCGACTTCTGCCTCAGATGTCATGCAACCATCTTGTTTCTCTTTAGTCATTTGATTTACGCCAGAGAACAGTTCACTGCTACTTGTAATCTCGTTGTTTAGATCAAGAGTAGAGCCTTCTCCATCAAGGATGACTTTTTTTTCATCCTCAATAGGAATCCCAGATCCGGTTTCCATTTCCAATAAATTTTAGCCCTAAACCAAGTGGAGGAAGACTTCAAAATATTGAAGGCCAAAATACTTCACTTTTTCCCAACTCAATCTGTCCCAACCAATAAAAAGTAGTCATAAAATATGAAAACATGAGACATAGAACGAAAACCCAGAAATCAACTGCAAGTTTTAGAGATCCAAATGCAGAAATGTTTCAAAATCTGTAAATTCAACACCTTTTTCCAGTTTACATCGTACTTTAAAACATGAATTCAAACTAGAAAACTTACAAAGATCAGATAGAAGATAAGAGATCCTCAAATTTGGGTGTAACAGTGAATAATCATACTCAGAATGGGTCGTAACAGTGGCGAGAACCATTAAAAAATCCACTACTACAGAAACCTGGTATTTAGAGATAAGTGTTTAACTGTATGATTACCTGTTTTAAGGTTGTGGATTGAGGATCAACGCTGCGACAAACGAAATACAACAAATGATTTATCACGAAGTTGGATGTAAGTTTCTATAAAAGGCGAAATCGTATGAGGTTTCTTCCACATGGTGTGTTACATTAGCTTAGTTTGTTAGTTAGTTATTTTACAGCTGTTAGTTTCTTTACCAACAAGTCATCCAACTCACTGGTGTATATAAACTCATGTATGCTCTTTTATTTAATTGATCAACAGGAATTAATATTTCATGTTTTCTTCTTTTCTCTGTTCTTCTTTTCTCTGTTCTATGAACATAATATGGTATCAGAAGAAAATTTTGATTCGCATCCGCTGATTTGTCTCTATTGTTGCTGATTTCAAGCTCCAGTTCATCTCTGATTCTGCTTTCGTATTCTCATTTTCGAATTCTGTTATTTTTTTTTCTGATTGACATGACTTCTCCAGATTTAGTTCATCATCATCGACAACATCCGTCATTGATGATCCTTCCAGTCCGTTTTTTCTACATCACTCCGATCATCCTGGATTATCTTTGGTTTCACAACCTCTCACAGGTGACAATTATCCTTCCTGGAGTCGAGCAATGCTTATCGCTCTTTCTGTGAAAAACAAATTAGGTTTTGTCAATGGTCTCATCACAAGGCCAGTCGATGCAGATGCTACGGTCAATTTTTGGATTCGTAACAATAACATTGTCATATCTTGGATTATCAATTCAGTTTCTAAAGAAATATCTGCTAGCATTTTATTTTCTGAGAATGCTTCTGCTATTTGGCAAGATTTGAAGGAACGATTTCAGCAAACAAATGGACCACGGCTTTTTCAATTGCGACGAGAATTGATGGCTTTAACTCAGGGTTCTGATTCGGTTAGTGTTTATTTCACTAAACTCAAAACTATATGGGATGAATTGAACAACTTTCGTCCGTCATGCACCTGCGGGAAGTGTACATGTGATGGTGTTACAGCTATCTCTTCTTTTCACCAACATGAATATGTCATAACCTTTCTGTTAGGATTACATGAGTCTTTTCATCAAATCCGCAGTCAACTTCTACTTCTGGATCCACTTCCCTCCATTAACAAGATTTTTTCTCTCGTTGTCCAAGAGGAACGACAACGATCAATCGTCCCTCAGTCACTTTCCTTCAGTGATCCTAATGCTAGTACTGCATTTGTGGTGAAAAACAATACATCCAGAGATATGCAAGGGAAAGGCAAATATCCAAAGAAGGAACGTCCTTTTTGCACAAAATGTGAGATCCATGGACACACAATCGAGACTTGTTATAAAATACATGGATATCCTCCAGGATATAGAACAAAACAGCGTTTTCGATCGGATGTCCAGGCCACTTCCCATGTGAACCAAACCTTACATTTACCAGATTCTTCTCAGAAATCTGCTCCTGGTGATGGAAATTCCTCTACTACTGGACATGGAAATTTCTTCCAGAACTTGAATAAGGATCAGTATCATCAGCTCATGCAGATGTTCTCTACACACTTATCCACGTATAACACCTCATCGGATAATTCACATGAGCCTTCCTCATCTTTTACCACAGGTACATGCTTTTCTGTTGCAAACAATCATAGTTTTTCTTCTGGTAATTTGTGGATTATGGACTCTGGAGCGTCTAGTCACATATGCTCAAATTCCAAGCTCTTTTTCACTCTGACTCCTTTGCATAACTCTATTGTCACCCTACCAAATTCTGAAAATATTCCAGTACATTCCATAGGATCTGTTCACTTATCGTCCCACATTTCCCTGCTGAACACACTCCATGTTCCACAATTTCGTTTTAACCTCATATATGTTAGTGCTCTACTTCATGATTCCAATCTCATTGTCATATTTCATCCTACTTTTTTCCTTATCCAGGAAATACACACCAAGAAGACGATTGACAAGGGTAACAAGATAGGCGACCTCTACATTTTTGATCCAACCAGCATAGATCTTCATCTTTCAGCCACTGTCAACTCGGTTTCTGCTCATCTTTGGCACAACCGTCTTGGTCATCAATCTTTCAAGAACTTACAGTCTTTGACTTCCACACTACACTGTGATTTTTCTAGAATAAGCAAGCCTTGTTACATATGTCCTCTTGCAAAACAAAAACGTTTGCCATTTGTTTCGCATAATAACATGTCTACCACACCTTTTGATCTTATCCATTGTGATATTTGGGGTCCTTGTCATGAATATAGTCACTCTGGACATCGTTTTTTCTTGACATTAGTGGATGATTGTACACGTTTTGTTTGGATTTTTCTTCTTAAACATAAATCGGAGGCCACACTTGTTATTCCACGATTTTTTGCCATGGTCAAAACACAATTTCAGACTGATATAAAACAATTTCGGTCTGATAATGCCAAAGAACTGTTTCTCACTGATTTCTTTGCTCAACGCGGTGTTATTCATCAATTTTCATGCGTTAACACTCCACAACAAAATTCTGTGGTTGAACGCAAACACCAACATTTACTTAATGTTGCTCGTGCTTTATACTTTCAATCACGAGTGCCTCTTAAGTTCTGGAGTGACTGTATTTCTACTGCCACATTTCTTATCAACCGGACTCCCTCACACTTACTTCATCATAAGTCCTCTTTTGAACTGTTATATCACAAACCAGTAGACTACTTTCCATTCAAGGTCTTTGGTTGTCTTGCCTTCGCCTCGACTTTAGCCACACATAGAACCAAGTTCCAGCCACGTGCTCGAATGTGTGTATTTCTTGGATATCCTCCTGGTATTAAAGGTTATAAGTTACTTGATATTACATCCAAAGAAATCTTTATTTCCAGGGATGTCATATTCCACGAAACTATTTTTCCCTTTCATTCTATCATTTCTTCTGAATGTACTCCTGATCCTTTTCCTCAACTGGTTTTCCCTATCATTCCTACTGACACACCAATTGATCCACCAGCCGATCCTCTAGTTACTTCACTAGTTGATACATCTGTTCATTCACATGATGTTCCATCTGATTCCATCATTCCTCCTCGCAAATCTTCACGTTCTTCTCGCCCTCCCACTTACTTACAAGAATATCACTGCCACAATCTTTCCACGGGCCATGAGTTGATTCCCAAACACACTAGTCCTCATCCTTTATCCAAGTTTGTTGCTTATGATTCTTTATCTCCATCATTTCGAACATTCACCTTATCTGTATCATCTCATTTTGAGCCATCCTTTTATCATCAAGCTGTAGCTTCTCCCGAATGGCGTCAAGCCATGCATGATGAATTACGAGCTATGGAACTAAACAATACTTGGTCCATAGTCCCTTTACCAGTTGGCAAAACATCGATTGGATGCAGGTGGGTGTACAAACTTAAATTACATTCTGATGGTTCAGTTGCACGTTATAAGGCTCGCTTAGTGGCCAAGGGTTATAACCAACGCGAAGGTGTAGACTTTATGATACTTTTTCGCCTGTTGCCAAATTGGTCACCGTTAAACTTCTTCTTGCTTTAGCTTCCTCCCATGCATGGCATCTTGTTCAGTTGGATGTCCACAATGCTTTCTTAAATGGGGACTTATTTGAAGAAGTTTACATGGCTTTACCATTGGGTTTTAGTCCTCCCACACAATGTAATCATCATCCGAAGCTTGTTTGTAAACTCCACAAGTCAATATATGGTTTGAAACAAGCCTCTCGGCAATGGTACACAAAATTTTGTGCTGCTTTGATTCAGTTTGGATTCACTCAATCCAAGTCGGATTATGTGACATCCCCGAAATGGTTAATTGCTATTTGGCTTTAATTGTGTTTACATGATTAATTATGTGGTAATTGATTATGTGTTGGAATTTATTTACCTTATGGAAATGCATGGTCATGTGGTAGGGTTGACCCGGGATTGCATTTTAGGGTGCATGTGGTGCATGTTGGGTAAATATTATTGGAAGCATGATTTATTTGCATTGGTTAGCAATTAATTGGAAATCATGTGTTTAATTGATATTTGGTGCATTTTGAGTAAATGCTTTGAAAATATCTTGTTGGGGTGTTTTATACACCATGGAATTAATTGGTATGCATTTGATTTAATAAAACCCACCCTTTTATTTCCAACTCTTATTTCACTTTACCAAAATCATTTTCCAACACACCAAACCCTTCCCTTCTCTTTATTTTCGAGCTCAAGCCTAGGGTTGAGGAGAAACCTTTCAAAAATCTTGTTTTGTGGAGCTTGTTGGGTGATTTGAGATCCCCAAGAGGTATGGGTACCTCATGTTTTAATTTTGTAAGGTTTTGGTTGAGTTTAGTTGGGTTTAGAAGGTTTTAAAATGGGTTTGTGTTGGGTGTTGTGATTTTGGTAGTGTTTTAGTTGGATGTTGTTTATTTGAGTTTGTTATGATGTTTATGGGTGGTTTTGAGTTGTTGGGTTTGATTAATGTTGGTGTATGTGGGTGTGTATGAGATGGGGTTGAAGATGGGTGAATAGTGCCCAAACCCCGCATGCCCACAGCTCGGCGATCGATCGGCGTTTTCTCGCGATCGATCGCGAGCAGCAGGGCTGAGGCAGTAAGCCTCAGCGATCGATCGCGAGCTTGGCGCGATCGATCGGCGCTAGCTCCGCGATCGATCGCGGATTGTTGAAAATTGTTGGGCGAGGCAGTGTGTTCTCGCGATCGATCGGGGCTTGATGGCGATCGATCGCGAGACACCAAAAATGGTGTTTTTGGGTGTTTTTGTGGGATTTTTGGTATTGGACTATTATTGGGTTCTAATATTGGTATTTGTGAATATGTAGAACCAACCCAGGTGGCAACGCAGCCAAGGAATTGAGGTCCAACCACATTCCACATTTTGGAAAGGTACGTAGTGGACGTACGGGCACCCAACGGTAACATGTATTTTATATACTCATTGTTTATGCATTGTGGATGCGAGTATATATGTGGTATTGCATTGTGGATGCATATACATGTTGATTTATGCCATATGAGGTATTGCATTGTGGATGCATATACATGGTAATTTATGCATATTGATGTTAGATGCATATTATGATTATTGGATGCACATCCCATGAGTCGTGGTCATCCTTTGATGATTTTAATGCTTGCCGCTTTTTGTATTGGTTCCGCTAAATGTGAAGCGAGGGGTGGGAGCGCCGCATGTCACATTTGAGCGTGGTTGTCATATGGGGCGAGGAAAGGGTATTTGCCGCTCTCTGTGAAGCGAGGGGTGGGAGCACCGCATGTCCATTGTAGCGAGGTTATCCTATGCCGCCCATATGAATATAAGCGAGGGGATTAAAATACACTGTGATGGACAGACTAGGGAATGGTGACCAATATGTGGTACAGTTGAGATGGTATATGATGTCATGACATGTTTGGCCATTAAAAATAATCTATTGATTATACTCATGAGTTCTGGTACAGGGACAACCAAACGGGAAGCGTTTGAAATGCACGGGAAACAGGAAGTGTTTCATATTGATTATGCATTTACGCTTTATCTTCATATTGTGTTGAATATGAATGATTATTATTGCTCATGTTTGGGGGTTGTCCTTGTAGGTACCTTTTTGGCATGATAGATGGGCTTGAACGGGTTGAGACAGTGAGCTTCACGAGCATCTTTGGTAGATGAAAGGACAGGATTCTTTTGTATAGTGCCTACTCTAGGAGTAGCGTAAAACTATAGTGGACACATTCATTTGTTGGAATGTAATTAATCCTTTTGGTAGTCCTTATTTGTGGCATGTAATGCTTAAGCTCTTAGACTCAACATGTTTATTCTACTCTGATCATGATATTAGCCCTAATTATGCCTTGATTCCGCACTTAAGGATTAGGGTCCTTACATTAGTGGTATCAGAGCAGTGGTTAGAGAACCCGGGAACGAGTGAAGGGTAGCCTTAGCATGTTTGGCTAGGTGCTTACATTTGAAGCATGTTTATGCATGTGGTGCATATTGGTGTATATTTGGTTATACTAACATGCTTATATCACTCCTGTTATCTAACGACATGATATATATATTGCTTTGGATTGTTGTTAACATTTGTGTTACAGCATGGCTGCTAATGAGGAAGTCGGAGATGTTGGGAGTGTAAATGCGAGTATTGGACAGGCTAATCCTCTACCTCCACCGGCTGTCGGGATGGAACCAATAGTTCAGTTATTGCTACCGGGTGAGATTAGCTTGACGCAGTTTCTGTCTTATCATCCGCCCCGGTTTGAGGGGACAGAGTCCGGAGAAGAGGCTGAAGAGTGGTTAGAAAGACTTGAGCAGATCTTTGTATCGGCTCCTTGTGCTGTGATGGCTTGGCTGAGGCTAACGGAGTTTCAATTAGCCAAGAAACCTCTGATGTGGTGGAGGAGCACAGTAATGGAAATGAGAGCACTGGGTGCTGTGATTGACTGGACGCTCTTCAGGACCAGGTTCTTGAACCGATACTTCTCCGCAGCAGCAAGACAGACAAAGGAGGATGAATTTACAAGTCTGAGGCAGGGGAACATGACAGTGGCAGACTATGCCACACAGTACTCATCACTACTTAGGTATGTCCCCCATATTGCCTCTGATGGACGTGCCAAGATGAGAAATTTCATGAAAGGACTGCGACCGGAGCTCTATGACCGGGTTATCATCAATAACCCAACTTCTTTTGATGATGCTCTCACAAGAGCGGAGCTTGCTGAGCTAAAAGTGGGAGCTTATGCCATGCCACCATCGGTACCGCAACAGAGGCAGACTAGTGACAGTTTGAGGCCTCGGGGTGAGCCATTTAAACCCCGTGGTGCCTCTTCATCTTCGCGGTATGGTGGAAAGAAATACTTTGGTCAGAAACAGGATGGCAAGAAAGGAAATTGGTCGGCCAATCGAGGATCTTCACAAGGGGATAGGCCGGGAGAGCCGAGGTGCAACAACTGTGGAGGACCACATTCTTCAAACAAGTGTCCTGCATGTTATGTTTGTGGCAAGATGGGCCACATTGCTCGGTATTGTCCCACCAAGGGAGGCCAGTCAGAGTATCAGGGCAACAGGCCAAGGTTTGAGGACAGGACAGTGCAGCAGAGGCAGCAGTTTGGGCCTCGTCCATCGGGAGGTCAGACAGTGGGACCACCCCAGGGACAAGTATATGCACTGACCAGGGAGCAGGCTCAGGTAGCTCCAGAGGAGGTGATTGCCGGTACGTGTCATTTATTTACGTACCCTGCTTTTGTTTTGATAGATACAGGTGCCTCCCATTCCTTTGTGTCTGTGGGATTTGTGGAAAGACACCATATGCGCACGTCTCATTTGCCCACGCCTCTACTAGTCTCGACACCCACTGGAAGAAATGTTGTTGCTGATCAGTTTATGGCAGACTGCCTCATTTATTTTGAGGGCAACGAGTTGAGATCAGACTTGATTGTGCTGGGTATGTCAGACTTCGACTGCATCTTGGGTATTGATGTTCTGAACAGATATCAGGCAGTGGTAGATTGCCGGCAGAGAACAGTGAAGTTCAGACCTGAGTTGGGCAGTCAGTGGACTTTCTTTGGCAACGGTTCTCGTGCGAAGATTCCGTTGATTTCAGCGATCAAGATGTCTCAGTTGTTGGAACGTGGACACACGGGCTATCTTATTTATGTCGTGGACACGTCTGGAAAGAGTAAAGAACTGAGAGTTGAGGATGTACCAGTTGTGGCAGAATTTGCTGATGTATTTCCAGAAGAGATCCCAGGATTTCCACCGGCCAGGGAAGTTGAATTTGGGATCGAGTTGTTGCCAGGGACATCCGCTATCTCTCGTGCACCTTATAGGATGGCACCGGCAGAGTTGAGGGAGTTAAAAGAGCAGTTGCAGGATCTCTTGGACAAGGGGTATATACGCCCGAGCGTGTCGCCATGGGGCGCACCAGTTCTCTTTGTGAAGAAGAAGGACGGTTCGATGCGGCTGTGCATCGATTACCGGCAGCTGAATAAGGCTACAGTGAAGAACAAGTATCCTCTCCCAAGGATAGACGACTTGTTTGATCAGTTGCAAGGTACCAGGGTGTATAGCAAGATTGATCTGAGATCCGGGTATCATCAGATTCGGGTCAGAGAGGAAGATGTGCAGAAGACAGCGTTCCGGACTCGATACGGGCATTATGAGTTCTTAGTGATGCCGTTCGGTGTGACGAACGCCCCGGCCGTCTTCATGAGTCTGATGAACAGAGTGTTTCAGCCGTATCTTGATCAGTTCGTCATCGTGTTTATTGACGACATTCTTATCTACTCCCGGAGTGAGGAAGATCATGTGAAACACTTGAGGACAGTGCTTCAGATTCTTAGAGAGTATCAGTTGTATGCTAAGCTCAGTAAGTGCGAGTTTTGGCTGAGCAGTGTAGTGTTTCTGGGGCATGTCATTTCGAGCAGCGGGATATCAGTGGACCCGAAGAAGATTGAGGCTGTGATGGAGTGGGCTGCCCCCACTTCTGTACCTGAGATCCGGAGTTTCCTTGGTTTGGCAGGGTATTATCGGCGCTTCGTCGCGGGCTTTTCGAAGATTGCCAAGCCGCTGACTCAGTTGACTCAGAAGGGTGTGCCTTTTTTTGGTCAGAAGCTTGTGAGGAGAGCTTCCAGGAGTTGAAGCACCGGTTGACGACGGCGCCAGTATTAGTGATTCCTACGGAGAACTCCAGATTTGTGTTGTATACTGATGCATCGCTTCAGGGCCTTGGGTGTGTTCTGATGCAAGATAAGCATGTGGTAGCTTATGCATCGAGGCAGTTGAAGCCGCATGAGACCAGATATCCAGTTCATGACTTGGAATTGGCGGCTATCATCTTCGCCCTGAAGATCTGGAGGCATTATTTGTATGGTACGTCGTTTACCATCTATACGGACCACAAGAGCCTCAAGTTTTTATTCACTCAGGCAGAGCTGAACATGAGACAGAGGAGATGGATGGACCTACTCAAGGACTATGATTGCGAGATTGAGTACCATCCCGGGAAAGCCAATTTGACAGCAGACGCTCTGAGCCGGAAAGTGAGGAGTTCTGCTGAGGACGTCATCCATTTGTCGGCTATGATGACCTCCTATTGTCATCTCGGCTATGATTTTGATATAGATGCATCACCAGTGTATGTCTCTACCTTATTAGCTGAGCCAGATATTTATGAGAACATCAGGAGAGCTCAGAGGTCAGATGCTGAGGTTCAGAGATGGTTGTTTATAGTGCATCTTGGTCAGCCGACGAAGTTCAGAGTGGCCGACGACGGATCTTTGAGATTGGGTAACCGCTGGGTAGTTCCAAGTACGCCGGAGTTGCGTAAGGGAATCTTGGAGCGAGCTCACAGTAGCAGACTTAGCATCCACCCAGGCGGGAAGAAGATGTACAGAGATCTGCGTGGTCAGTTTTGGTGGAAGAGAATGAAGTCCGATGTCGTCGCTTTTGTGAAGAGGTGTTTGATCTGCCAGCAGGTTAAGGCAGAGAGACAGAGACCTGGCGGCGAGTTGAGAAGCTTGGAGATACCGAAGTGGAAGTGGGAGCACATTTCCATGGACTTCGTGACTCATTTGCCGAGGAGTGCTTCAGGCTTCGATGCTATTTGGGTGATTGTGGACAGATTGACTAAGGTAGCCCACTTTATCCCCTATAGCATGACTTTCACATTTTTGAGGATGGCGCAGTTGTATATTAGAGATGTGGTGAGATTGCATGGGATCCCCGTTTCCATTGTGTCAGATCGGGACCCGCGATTCACATCTCATTTCTGGGAAGGCCTTCAGTCAGCTTTGGGAACTGAGGTCAGATTGAGCACTGCTTATCATCCTCAGACGGATGGCCAGACCGAGCGCACTATACAGACGCTCGAGGACATGTTAAGAGCTTGTGTATTGGAGTTCGATGCCTCTTGGCAGGATTCAGTGCCTCTGGTAGAGTTTTCTTATAACAATAGCTACCAGGCAAGTATTCAGATGGCTCCGTATGAAGCTCTTTATGGCAGAAGATGTAGATCGCCCTTGTGTTGGGATGATTTGGACAGTAGATCAGTCGGAGGGCCTGAGTTGATCCGGGAAATGGAAGAGAAGATAAAGACTATAAGGCAGAAAATGAAAGCGGCCCAAGACAGACAGGCAGCTTATGCGAATAAACGGCGGAGACCGTTAGAGTTTCAGTTGGGAGATAAGGTCTTTTTGAAGATCTCGCCTTTCAGAGGCGTTGTGCGGTTTGGGATGCGCGGGAAACTGTCTCCGAGGTTTGTGGGACCGTACGAGATTTTGCAGCGCATTGGCACATTGGCTTACCGACTGGCTTTGCCGCCTTCTTTATCTGGTATACATGATGTGTTTCATGTATCGATGCTGCGGAAGTATGAACCGGATCCGTCTCACGTGTTACAGCCTTCCGAAGTTCAGTTAGAGTCAGATGTATCTTATGTGGAACGGCCTGTTAGAATTCTGGACAGAGCAGACCGTAGACTTCGGAACAAAGTGATACCGATGATCAAAGTTCAGTGGGAACGCAGGGGTGTCGAGGAGGCTACGTGGGAGACGGAGCAGCATATGGTGCAGCACTACCCGGAACTATTCTCTGGTATGAGTTTATGTTTAGTTTCTGTTGGGGTAAGTGCATGTGATTTCGAGGACGAAATCTTATAAGTAGGGGAGTATTGTGACATCCCCGAAATGGTTAATTGCTATTTGGCTTTAATTGTGTTTACATGATTAATTATGTGGTAATTGATTATGTGTTGGAATTTATTTACCTTATGGAAATGCATGGTCATGTGGTAGGGTTGACCCGGGATTGCATTTTAGGGTGCATGTGGTGCATGTTGGGTAAATATTATTGGAAGCATGATTTATTTGCATTGGTTAGCAATTAATTGGAAATCATGTGTTTAATTGATATTTGGTGCATTTTGAGTAAATGCTTTGAAAATATCTTGTTGGGGTGTTTTATACACCATGGAATTAATTGGTATGCATTTGATTTAATAAAACCCACCCTTTTATTTCCAACTCTTATTTCACTTTACCAAAATCATTTTCCAACACACCAAACCCTTCCCTTCTCTTTATTTTCGAGCTCAAGCCTAGGGTTGAGGAGAAACCTTTCAAAAATCTTGTTTTGTGGAGCTTGTTGGGTGATTTGAGATCCCCAAGAGGTATGGGTACCTCATGTTTTAATTTTGTAAGGTTTTGGTTGAGTTTAGTTGGGTTTAGAAGGTTTTAAAATGGGTTTGTGTTGGGTGTTGTGATTTTGGTAGTGTTTTAGTTGGATGTTGTTTATTTGAGTTTGTTATGATGTTTATGGGTGGTTTTGAGTTGTTGGGTTTGATTAATGTTGGTGTATGTGGGTGTGTATGAGATGGGGTTGAAGATGGGTGAATAGTGCCCAAACCCCGCATGCCCACAGCTCGGCGATCGATCGGCGTTTTCTCGCGATCGATCGCGAGCAGCAGGGCTGAGGCAGTAAGCCTCAGCGATCGATCGCGAGCTTGGCGCGATCGATCGGCGCTAGCTCCGCGATCGATCGCGGATTGTTGAAAATTGTTGGGCGAGGCAGTGTGTTCTCGCGATCGATCGGGGCTTGATGGCGATCGATCGCGAGACACCAAAAATGGTGTTTTTGGGTGTTTTTGTGGGATTTTTGGTATTGGACTATTATTGGGTTCTAATATTGGTATTTGTGAATATGTAGAACCAACCCAGGTGGCAACGCAGCCAAGGAATTGAGGTCCAACCACATTCCACATTTTGGAAAGGTACGTAGTGGACGTACGGGCACCCAACGGTAACATGTATTTTATATACTCATTGTTTATGCATTGTGGATGCGAGTATATATGTGGTATTGCATTGTGGATGCATATACATGTTGATTTATGCCATATGAGGTATTGCATTGTGGATGCATATACATGGTAATTTATGCATATTGATGTTAGATGCATATTATGATTATTGGATGCACATCCCATGAGTCGTGGTCATCCTTTGATGATTTTAATGCTTGCCGCTTTTTGTATTGGTTCCGCTAAATGTGAAGCGAGGGGTGGGAGCGCCGCATGTCACATTTGAGCGTGGTTGTCATATGGGGCGAGGAAAGGGTATTTGCCGCTCTCTGTGAAGCGAGGGGTGGGAGCGCCGCATGTCCATTGTAGCGAGGTTATCCTATGCCGCCCATATGAATATAAGCGAGGGGCATTAAATACACTGTGATGGACAGACTAGGGAATGGTGACCAATATGTGGTACAGTTGAGATGGTATATGATGTCATGACATGTTTGGCCATTAAAAATAATCTATTGATTATACTCATGAGTTCTGGTACAGGGACAACCAAACGGGAAGCGTTTGAATGCACGGGAAACAGGAAGTGTTTCATATTGATTATGCATTTACGCTTTATTTTCATATTGTGTTGAATATGAATGATTATTATTGCTCATGTTTGGGGGTTGTCCTTGTAGGTACCTTTTTGGCATGATAGATGGGCTTGAACGGGTTGAGACAGTGAGCTTCACGAGCATCTTTGGTAGATGAAAGGACAGGATTCTTTTGTATAGTGCCTACTCTAGGAGTAGCGTAAAACTATAGTGGACACATTCATTTGTTGGAATGTAATTAATCCTTTTGGTAGTCCTTATTTGTGGCATGTAATGCTTAAGCTCTTAGACTCAACATGTTTATTCTACTCTGATCATGATATTAGCCCTAATTATGCCTTGATTCCGCACTTAAGGATTAGGGTCCTTACAGATTATTCGTTATTTGTTAAAGGGACAGGCTCTACCTTTGTTGCTTTATTGGTGTACGTGGATGATATTGTCATCACTGGTCCTTCGCTTCCTACAATTGATTCTTTGAAGAAATTTCTTCATTCTCAGTTTAAGCTTCGTGATTTGGGCTCTTTACGTTATTTTCTTGGGTTGGAAATTGCTCGTGCTTCATCGGGTATCTCATTGGCTCAACGACAGTATACTATTCAGTTACTTGAAGATTATTCCTTCTCCAACAGCAAACCAAATCAGGTTCCGATGGATCCTAAAATTCAACTTAATGCTACTGATGGTGATCCACTTCCAGATAGTTCTGTATATCGTCGATTGATTGGCAGATTATTGTATCTCACCTTGACAAGGCCAGACATTACTTTTGCTATCCATCGGCTCAGCCAATTTTTGGCTCATCCTCGCACCACTCATTTACAAGCTGCTCATCATCTACTTCGCTACCTTAAGGGTAATCCTGGTCAGGCGCTCTTTTTCTCTGCAAACTCCCCTATTCAGCTCAAGGCCTTTTCCGACGCTGATTGGGGGACATGTCCTGTTTCTCGCAGATCCACCACTGGTTTTTGTATATTCTTAGGCGATTCTTTAATTTCTTGGAAATCAAAGAAACAAACCACTGTTTCCAGATCTTCCGCGGAGGCTGAATACCGTGCTTTGGCAACCACTTCTAGTGAATTAATATGGATACATCAGCTTCTCCGTGATTTCTCCATTATATGTCCTCTACCTTCTGTCATTTTTTGTGACAATGCTGCTGCGATCCACATTGCTTCCAATCCAATTTTTCATGAACGCACAAAGCATATTGAATTGGATTGCCATTTCATCCGGGACAAGATTTCTGCCGGCTTCATCAAGCTCTTGCCGATACGCTCTCGTCTTCAACTTGCTGATATCTTTACCAAAGCTTTACCTTTTCCATTACTTCATTCTTTACTTTCCAAGATGGCCATTAACAACATTTATCGTCCATCTTGAGGGGGCGTGTTACATTAGCTTAGTTTGTTAGTTAGTTATTTTACAGCTGTTAGTTTCTTTACCAACAAGTCATCCAACTCACTGGTGTATATAAACTCATGTATGCTCTTTTATTTAATTGATCAACAGGAATTAATATTTCATGTTTTCTTCTTTTCTCTGTTCTTCTTTTCTCTGTTCTATGAACATAATATGGTGAGAAGTTCCTTTCATTCATGGAGAATTTCAAGTGTTTTTTTTATAAATAATGGACTGGTTCTTGTGCAGAAACGAAATGACTAAATTGCCCCAGTCCTAACTTCCCTAACTGACAGTCCAACTATCAAGGAAAAAGGGTGAAGAAAATTGAATATAAAGTGAATAATGCAAAGGTTGTCTACCATCGATATATCTTTTATTATTTACTATATTATTAAAAAAGAGCACCACATAATAATTATTTGACCTATTGATATATTTTATGTGTTCTTCTTAAAATACCAACATATTAATAATCACCTTTATTATCTTGATTTTAATTTTTTTAAAAAAATTACATATCTCGTCTTAGTTTGAATATTGCAAACTAATAAAACATATGATAATTAGATATCAAACGATGTTTTTCATGTAGTTTCTTAATCTTTTACTGATTTGAAAATAAACGCAAAGAGTTCGATAATATCTCTATTTGATCTATTTGATGGAGTTTCTTCAATTCCGACATAACATCAGGTACTCGGGTATGGGGTAGTGGTGCTGGTTTTGACACCAACTGACGCAGCAGAATATATTTTGAAGACAAATAAATTTTGTGTTTGTTAATTCATAATTTCCCAGGCAACAATGGTCAAGGGTATTATGGTCATAAAAAAATAAAATAGCATAATTTTAGAAGAACGTGGGAGGGCTGCAATATGGAGAGACTGTGGTCGTGGGAGTTGTCGTGCATTAAGCTGACGTGTCGCGAAGGAGCAACGTGATTGGCCCCACCCTTGACCTGTTCCCACCAATCGTTGATCCTGATTGGCAGAACATGCCCGTTGCCCGCAGATGATCAACGGTCCAGAAGGCATCTCAGCCGTTGTTTGGAAGTCAACTAATTTTCCATGTCCAATCTAGAAACATTATTATCGGATTTATTGTCAGATTAATTTTCATAATTTAACATGAAAAATACAACATAAAAATTCTGACAACATGCAAGAATGTAGGTTGATATTACAGGATTTTATGGGTTGTACGTCGTATTCAAGGCTAGCCTTTACGAATGGAATTTGTCTTTATTTTTTTTAATGAGTCCATGACATCATCTAACATGATCCAAAATCATTTCGAGCATAATTATAAAATTATACTTTTATTCTAAAAAATCTTCTCAAATATCACTATCAAATTAAAAGAAATGGCATTTTTCCCAGAAAATATTTGATGCTATTTTTGGGGAAAAATTCATATGCTCTACCCCCGATATAATATTTCCGTTTTACACAAGTATACTCATATATAATTGATCTTTTTGTTTTAACATAAACAAACATTATACTAAAATAACAAGCAATTACAACAAAATCCACCCACAAACTCTCAATACACGACTAAACAAAAGTTAAACAACAGCATACATGTTTGTCTATCATGAACCAAGACTAAAACACAGCTAGTAAAATACGAATGACAAAATATAATGGTAACGTGAATCTCGACATCAACACAAGAGCTTGACCATGAGAGTGCATGGATCATCAGAGCTAACCCAGATCCCGTCAAACCATTCAGCTAATGATGGGGTCGAGGGTCGCCTTCCAAATATATAATTGATCTTTACTCTCTATTATTTGGCAGGTATATCTTGTATATAATAGAAATTATTATACCCAATATATATTTATATAGATATTACACTCTCCGTCCCCTCATATTGAGAGATGTATCATATTGAGTAACTCATTTATCTTCTAAATAGTTAACATAGCTTGTAAATTCTCAATAGGATACATCTCTTAATAAGTCCTCTCATGTGTGACATTAAATCAAACATGTAGATTGATAATGCGGATAACGATGAGCATGCAGACAGAATAAGTGAATAAACAATCACATGAAAAACCTGATCTGATACCATCTTACGAATACATATGGTTCAAATTCAAAATCAATTGGTGATGAATATAATAACACATATATCTTATAAAAAAACTAACATAACTTATAAATTTATATAATGTGAATCAACTATCAACGTGGCACAACATTTAATATCCACTAATTCATAAAAGACAACAATTCTTTTATGCCGCCGTAAATATTAATAAAGTGGGTTCTATCTTTCCACACCACAACTAATCATATCAATAATTGGGTTCTTTATTTTCGTTTATGTTAAGGCTATTATCGTCAATACCCACCAAAATTACAATGAAAAATCAGAATCAATCTATTTCAAGGAATATATTAATTTATATATGTTCTGGGGAAAAAATATACAAAAAGATCTAATTTAATTTATTTATCAAAGTATATGTGGATAGCTAACCTAAAATTAATGGAAATGGGCCCATCTTTATCAATTATCATCAAAATCTGACTATTTATTACTGATAACAAAATTATGGGTCCAAAATGAAATGTCATTAAATATCAGCAGTTGAGGGAAAATACTTATATGGACCGGATGTTTATAAAGATCAAGATACATAAATATATATGTATATGTTTGTATGTGTATTGTGTTTATAAGACCGGGTGTATAGAAGTATGACCGACAGTGGAGTTAAGATGACAAGAGAATGGAAATTCCAACCTAGCCTTAGAACATTAGCCTAAGGTCCGATTCAAATTCAATGGCCCCAAATGAATTGGGAGTTTGGGATCGTTGATGTTGGACTCCCCGCAAGAGATATTATCACATTCATAATTTTATATTTTTATAGTCATATATTTTGTTTTAACATGTGGACCTCAAGACCCAAAATGATTTTGTATCGTTGATGCTAGAGTCCCTACATGAGAGGTTATCACCTTCATAATTTTGTATTTTTTATAGTTAAATATAAATTATATTTAATCATATTTGCTTGGCATTGCTAATGATATGTAAAATTCAATAGCTATATTTGAAAATACCCTTGGATTTAATTATATATGGAGGTGAATGTGTGTTTATTATAATAGTTTTATTTTTTTGAAGAACCATGTTAAATTTTTTTTTTTTTTTTTTTTTTTTTTTTTTTTTTTTTTTTTTTTTTTTTTTTGATTTACAAGGTATCCAGGCTTTCGCCTGACTAATCCTTGGGTGACGGAACCGGCCCCTCAATGCCGCCACCAGGTAAACCGAGGGATGTGCCCGAGCTGACAGACATCTGTGGGAGAGGACCTACAGGCCACGACCCCAGAGCACACCTCCACAATATTTCAGCAGGGAATGCGCTCCACACGGGAATCGAACCTGGCGCCGAGGGGATACCCCTACGTCACCACAGACCTTACCAACTCGGCTATGCCCCTGGGGGCGCCATGTTAAATTTTTTAGGACTTATGAAATGTTGATAATTCCAAGATATTAATGATGTGGGACAAGGAAAGGCCTATTTTTTAAATTATTATAAAAAATAAAAGAAATTACGCAAAGATCATAAAGACATTTTTATTTACAAAATTACTGTAAATCATCGGTTTCAATGAACTTCACCAAGTCGTTGAAATGAACCCATCACTCGCGAGTTGAATAAAAAAAATTTAATTTTGAACCCGCCACTGGAAGTGTCGTTTTTTTTTAAAACAAATTTTGTTGTTCAACTAGTTCTGGTCATGTGGTTTCTGAAATCACAAACAATTCTTGTTCATCTTCTTGTTCAATTGATAAATTTTTTGCATTTCTCCTGTAAATGTCAGCTTTTGAAGCTCAATTTACAACACAAATTTCTCCAGTTTCTTCGCTCCTAAAACTGAGTATGAGTTCCTGGAATTTGAAACAAAACCTGAACTTTATAAAAATTTCACAGAAAGGAAGCCTTCGCTTAACATATCAATTCCTCAAGTTAACAAGAAACCCGAATGGAAAGGATTGATGAAAAACCCCACCAGTTTTGATGGGGTTAAGCTGAAAGTTGAAGCAAAACAAATTCCGGCGAGCGTCGATATTACAGGGGAGTCAGGCAGCGGCCGTGGGGGAAATTTTCGGCGGAGATACGTGTCCCGAACCGGAAAGGTATTCGGGTTTGGCTGGGAACCTTTGTCACGGCGTTGGAGGCGACAAAGGCGTACGACAGGGCGGCGTTCAAGCTGAGAGGCAGCAAAGCCATTCTGAATTTCCCACTTGAGATTGGAAACTCAAACCTATTACCAGATATTAAGCTGTCGGTGACTGGTGGCCAGAAAAGGGTCAGGGGAAGTGAAATCGAAGAGAAAGAGAACAAGGAAATCAAGAGGGAAGAAATTGAAGTCGTTAAAAATCAGAGAGTGAAAATGAAAACTTTGGAAAGTGGGCTGAACCTTTTTTTTAAACAAGAAACTCAAGTTGTTAAACTCAAACCAGGGACCATTTTAGCTATCTTATGGAATATCATTTTATGGAGTAGATCTTACCACACATTGAAACGACGGGTTCCACTTTTTTTTTTTAATATGCAAATTAGTTAACCCGTCAAAAAAATTAACGGGTTTCAATTTTTTTTTAAAAAAAGTGGAACCCATCACTTACGGATTACCCCGGTAAATGAATTTTTATTATAGTATTTTATAAATTTTTTATTTTTAATAATATTCTAAAAAGAAAGCCGACAAGTAGTGAGCCACTTCCTTTATTGAAAAATTATTTATCTACTACAATAATCAATTTATATTTATATGTTAACAAAAAGGTTTCTAGAGAAATCATTCTTAGTCCTCTTGATGTCTATTTTTTCCAAGGCATCCTCTTATTATAGTATATTAATTAATTTATTTGTCAAATTTTCATATGTTTGATTCTATTTTTAATCTACTAAATAATTATCGTAATACGAAGTATTAAATCTATATACAATAATAACTTAATTCTCTTTATGTATTTTGTTTTATTTTCTAAAAAAAAAACCCCAACTATTTTTAAAAATGATATAATATATTAAGTTTCGATATGTATAATATTGGATTATATTATAATAAACTTTAATCAATATATAGTGTTTGATATATTACTATTATATATAATGAGACCAACGCACAGAGGCATTATTTACATGCTTTTGAGATTAGTGTGTGGTAAGACCATTTGAAATCTTGTTATGGACATGCTATATTTTTCATTGAATACCAAATGTAATGGTGAAAAAAGACAAACTATTGTGAGTTAAAAAAAACGTAAAGACCATGTTATGCTTTACGAAAAGTTATAGATGATCGTATGACAATTCAAAATTTTAAACCACATAGCAGCATTAGCATCACATTTCGATCGTGCTATCAGTAAGAGTAATTGTTGTAGCCAACAAAACGTATTTGGATTTTTACCACCCTAGCAACTCCAACACACATCCTTTGGCCTATCAAAATATTGATTTCACGCATATGCTAATAAATAAATAAATAAATAAAGAAACTTTAAGTTGTCAAGAATTTAATTGTGTCATCAATTTTCCAAACCGTAAGTTTTTATTATTTTGTTTCTTGAAGTATCTCTTAAAATTAAATATCCTAGTTAGCTAAACCATTAAATTAAGGTTTCATTCAAGATAAGCAACTAGCAAGTACAATTAAATAACCAAGCCATTATCACTTCTTGCACATGCTGTACCCAAAAACAATATCTTACAATATCAGGACCAACTTCCCATATTAAGAGTTTCTTAGTATATACTACTGAGCAAAAAAAAAAAACAGATAGTCCGTTAGGACAGTGTAGACTACATAATTATAAATTTCTGAGAATTTCGGTAACAAATAAACATATATTTAGTATGTTTGTAAAGCAATACAAGCTTAAACAAAAAGGCAATCTTGTAACAGTCGCCACCGGCAGCTCTCATACATTCTTCCATGCAACATGAACTGCACAAAAGATGTATCGAAGCCGTAATTCGTGTCAGAAAGTCATCCCCTCCAATTCTCCAAATCCAATGAATTTCAGGAGTTGCTTCGCTCTTTAGTTCCCAGAAATGAAATGGAAGCAAGTATACCGAGATTTCTTGTTTCTTGTTTTAGTCTGGATAGGTCCATTCATCTCGTTTGCACCAGCATTCACGGTATAATTCTCTGTCGTTTTCTCAATGAGTGACGATTCAGTTCTTTGGTCCATAACGGAGCCTAAAGCAACATGCTTGGTGCGAGAGCAGGATTCATCTTGTGAAGCTGGTGCATTTTGGCTTTGCTTTGTTTCCTTTGAGTAAGGTGTGGACTCTTCAAGCCTGAAACAAGATTTTCACGAGAAAGTTTTATTTTGTTTCAAGAAAGCCAAAATTAAATCATAAACAGTTGGTGATTTGATTATGGGACTTGATGGTAGCCATTAATAATCAAGGCCAAAAAAAGTAGTGTCAAATGGGGGCAGGGACAGTCGTTAGCAAGAACAAAACGCAAGCAAGAACATTTTTTACTGACATTTGTTGTCTACTCGACCAAATTCATGTTCTTTTTTCCATGAAATATATTACCTGGAGCCATGATGGTCAGAGCTGTTACTGAGTTCTTGTGAGGTCGTTTCTGTTGATTCTGTTTTCGAGGATTCACACTTTTTGCTTTTTCTGCACAGCTGATCAGCTTCCAAGGAAAGAGATTCTTCCACGTCACATTTCTTTAAATTAACTCTTGCATGGATTTTGGGATGAAATATTCCACGGTTACCATTAGTCTCCCGATACATAGAAATGATCTTTTGCAATGTTCCGAGAGCTTGTTCAACCTCTGGACCGACGACCACATTCCTCATCTTAAAATTTTCTGCAGTTTCGTGGGTTGTTCTTGAAATTTGTTCTACCTTTTGGCTTATAACGATTTCATGGTCAGCCTCTTCTGTAATTTCACCGCTTGAATCATCACCCGATTTCTGAATATTCATATGTAATGATTTACTTTCTTTAGTATCATTTTCCTCAAACTCCTCAATTTCATCACTTGTTTTTTTATCTATACCCACTATGTTCTCGGAGGCGATAACAGAGTCATAAATACCATTATTCGACACAGAATGATAATGTTCAGATTCTTTTGTCCCTTCTTGTTCAAGCTCAATGGAGGTGCTTTGTTTCAGATTTTCGTGTTCAAGGGATTCAACTGATGTATTTCCCAAAAAAAGAGCCTCACGGATACGAGAGTATAAGGGGTCTTTCAAGGCCTCTACATATTCTTCATCACCTTCAGATACAGAAGCAACTTCCTGTAATTGTTCCAAGACTAATAAAGATAAGAGCACCGCAGACACACTGCAGGAAGTGAAATGATTTTCTGGTGTCCATTTGATTAAAGGGGCATACGGAATGCCCAACCATGAGAGTTTTTCCATTCATTATGAGTCATATAAAACAATAGACGCCTTTAACAAAGCAATTTTAAAAAATTACCTTTTTATAGAGCTTAAAACCGCTACCTACAAGCTGCCTCGAGATAAAATTGATTAATACTGGAGGAACGAAGTCCAACTTGAGATCCATGTTTGCAATTGTCCTGCAGAATTCGGAACACTGTGACTGGAGTCGGGATGATTGAGAAAAGATTAAATTCGAAAAACGAAAAAATGACACTAATTTCTTAACAGTTTTTGCCTTCACTCCATTTTTTGTCATTGGCTTGAAATGGGAATGAAAAAATGGAATTCAGTCAACGAATAACTCATAGACCAAATTTGTTTGTTTGTCTCCTTCATTTAACAATCATGCTACCATCACACAAAAAATGCAGAAATTATGCATCATATCATGAAACTTCTTGAATGATCATGGTTTACCGTTATAAAAATAGGAACATTAGAATGAGACGCTTGGCTGTTAAATTATGACTTAAAATGGAGAAAACAATAAAAAGGGCAATCATCGTGTTAGTTAACTTAGCTAAGCACACATGCCCAGACAATGTTACTGTGCATTCTGCATAAATCAACAGTCCATATCAAAACTGATTCGCCATTTCTTGAGCAGTATAGCAAAAATTGCTTTATACATATTTTTATGCACATATACTTCCAGGTCTAAGGCAAAGATTGATGGAAAGTTTTGGAAATACACGAACTAGGATAATGAGTATAGTTATACATCATACCTGAAGAAGCTTCTATCTGTGGTAACTTTCTGTAAAGCAAAGCCTCCCACCACATCCATTCTTACTACATCCTGTGCATTAGGTATCCCATCTCGAGTGAACCCATGACTACGAATATCGATCGTCTCTGAGTCAGATATCTGAAAATTTATCAATATTTAATTTTCTTATAATGAAGTAATTTATCTGACGAAGAAATAATAATAATTTACCGAGTTAAGAAGCACCACGATTAGACCATCCTGGAAGTACTCAAATGCAAAATAATGTATTAAAGCCTCTCTACTTGAAAGTGGCCATGAAACCTTCATCCTTTCTTCCAAATAATTGGGCAGGTGTCAACATTTTATTGCCATGGTCCACAACCGTAACTATTGCAAAAATTACGAGTAGCAGCACATACCTCACCAATGATATGTTTTCACCGGTTCTAATTCTTTGTAAACATTGGGATGAGACGACTTTGAATGATGGAATTGCAATTTGAGGCCACCTGGAAGGACAAAAGCTGGTAGCATTATTATAGATTCAAAACAGAAGAAATATAGGATTTTGGGAGACGTTTTGCGTCTACAAATAAATCAAATATACATCACAATCTTCATTACAATCTTCCAAGTATTTATTTTCATCTCTTTTTCTATATCTCCTGACATAATCATTACATTTAATTACCATTTTCCAAAAATACTCTACTAGTATATCATACACTAACTCAATTTAAAAGCTAAGATACCATACATGTTAATTAAAAAGCTAAATATATATCATGAACTCGGAATCGACAGAAATGAAACCAAACATCACCATAGTAGTCAACTCTTTACCATTTCTGATAGAGGCCTGACTCCCATGAAATACATAGACCTGTCAGAGATGGAGAAATGTTTTGACAAATTGTGTAATTCATAAAGTGGCAATGCATTTAATGGAACATTTGGAGAAAGAGTAACTATCTGAACATTTTAAGTTTATCTTACAAACATCGAGAGGTCCATCCACATAGCCTTCAACAAGCAGTGAATGAAATGGAGTGCCCTCTGGTCCTTCTCGATACATAACTCGAAATTCTTGTGTGTCTTCTTTTACCTAATAAAAAAAAAGAATATTAGACATGTTTTACCCCCCTAAACCCAATAAGATGCATATCTATAGTTAACTTTAAAGTAAATCAATATGTGCCAACATGGATAATCAACTAACAGGCTAGTAAAAAAGAGTTTCCAAAAGCTAGATCAAATTTCCCGATCCAGATAGGACGTAAGTAAAAATATAGGAAGGCCAACATGTCAAATTTTAATCATTTTAGATCATTCACACGCCAAATGTAGAATACTAAGGTGAGAAATTTGTGACAAAAGCCTCAATAAAAAAAAACACCAACACCAATTTCCACATGAAGAAAGCAAAAGAAAAAGAATAGAGAGAAATGGTTCTTGATCAAGTAAATATTAGAAAGATTGCAGATGAAAAAAGATTTTGTAAAGGAAAAATGGACAGCATACTTTCCAAACACGGTGTAATTCCTTGCTGCTTGATTTCGTCGGACTCCTCAACATTTCTAGGAAATTGGAAACTTCCTTGCTTTTTCTTTCCACCACATTTTCCAGATATTCTGAAAGTAATGCAACTAAACTTATAATATTCGATCAACGTATAACCTTCGCACATTAATAGTAGCGTTATGTTTCAGAAGATTCAATTAAGTATCAAGAAACAAACCTTCAAGCTGAAAATATGATGACTGTAAAATTTGATTCTTCACAAGGGTCTTAATTGTCTCATCATTTGTCAAGTCAGGAGATGCCAGGGTGTTATCCAACTTGCTTCTATAATCAGAGATATTACCTTTCCTCACCATGTTCGCATATCAAAACAAAAAGTAGAAACTCCCACGAAAAATCTAAAGATCAAAACAAACAAATTGAGTTTTATTGATTATGGACATACAAGTGCACTACAACAGAACGAAATATAATTTTTTAAGTCCAAACTAAAAGGTCCCGTAATCCGGAAAATAGCCCATTTGAGTACAAACACAAAATTAAAAACCAAGAGTCTGGGAATTTTTCAAATCATTATATAAGGAAAAAAGAAACAATTGGCGTTGTTACTGTAAACAGATATAACTATTTACAGTATGACACATATAAACACACTTCTCTAGTTCATATTTTCTAAAACAAAAAGATCTATTCATATTTAATACAAAAATAGACCATAAAATCTAATAAAACCAACTGTATTAGCACCAGAAATGAATACTTCAATAAATTCTTGCTGAAGATATAATCTTTTAAAGCACCAGTTAATATGGACGCCAACCGAAAATCAAACTCAATCTACTGATCGTTCAAATAGCGTTCAAACAGCATACCGATTATCTGTACATATCTCATAAGCAAAACCAATCTGAACTAATAAAAGGCCATAAAAGCAGGTAAACGCTCACTTGCAGCCGTATACAAGAGAAACCCAACTGATTTACTAGACTTCTGAACTCCGAATGGTCGGGATTTCGGATGCAAGTAAATTGCAAATCTCAAACAGAGATGATCGCAGGAGGTGACAACATCAGCTGATACGATACAAGACTAAAATGGGTCTCTCTAGAACACAACGAATTTGCAGACACGGGGCAGAATAAAATGATGCGGCATCAGATTCTTGAATACTCTGTAGAAATTAAAGAATTGCACAAAAAATCTATTGAGTTGAATATTCTTCGAAGTGTGCGTTTATGGAAAAATGCAGCAAGTATTTAATGCAAGGTGAACTGTTAGTTGTTGTACGGTGGAGGCTTAATTAGTTGACAACTACTTATAACCGGGTGGGTTCCAAAATCTTGTAGTCAATTTCTTTGGTGGAACTAATCGAATAGTAAGAATCTTTTTATCCAATATTAGTGAATAATTTTTCGACTGCTTCGAGCTAACGCCAATCAGAGAAAGATTATGGTTCATCGGCCAAGTAGCACGAATTTGATTAAACTAAGAGTTAACATATTCACTTGTTGCTATTAAAATTAAGAATAATTATTTCCAATCTTGTGGCAATCCCTCAAATGAATTATCGATGATTTAAGGACTTGTCCTCTTCCATTCCATCACATTCACAATTAAAGTAATTTCGCAATAATTGATGGTTTTGCAATAGGCAATTGTTGACTTTCGGTACAAAATTTATTGGCCTGCCGCACTTGGTATCAAAATTTATTGGCCTGCCGTTTTAGATTCTATGGGATTTGAAGTAAATCTTCACAACCCGTTATTCAATAATTTGATATACGACAATGCTCTAGTAACCAGAAATCAAGGCATAAGACACACATTCAACCAAAACACAAAATAAGTAAATAAAGGAATCATGTCCTGCGTCTTAAAACAATGAAGCTTTTTGTACAGCTTAGCTTTGTTCTTCGTTTTTCCTATATCTAATGATCTCGACGCCAAGGTAGTCAACAGGACCGAACACAGCAACATGTGGCTTTCCTACCTGTACACGAACAGCAGAAATCTGAGGGAACTTGCTCAAGGTTGTGGAAGCTATCAGCTGAGCTACCGATTCAAGAAGATTGTGAGGTGTACCCTCAACGATTTCTTTAACTATGCTGCAAGGACATGGCCAAATTCAAAGAAAATCAAAATCATCTTAACTAACACGTGCAAGATCAAAGAATGTGATAACTTGTGTCATGGGTTCAGTTACCTACCTTTATGTGCGACAATTTATAGGCCATGGCAATCAAACATAAAGATTTAACATAGTTATTGGTAGTTATAAGTTTTATTATTACAAAGATAAATGTTCGGTTCTACCACGTAAAGATAAGGTCAATTGTTATAAACATCGAACATACAGGTTTATGAGTGAGCAAATTTTTCCAGTGTCAACATGATATCAGCCAACAAAACTAAAACTGATTTGGTGAAGGAAAGCATAGGATGCAATCAATCAGAGCATCAACAAACTCGTTTGTCCAATTTATTGCTCGTTTACAGTGTTCACCATTTATGACACAGAAGCATCTTGATATTCATTGCCCAATTTGTCCATTGTCGAAAACACCAAACAGGAATTTCCTAAACAAAGCACCTCAAAATCTCCTCATGCCTTTTTTCTACTACATATGGATATATGGGAACCATTACATATACCCCCACATACTTGTGCTAAATATTTCCCAACTGTGGTGGATGATTTCTATAGATGCACATGGATCTTTCTCATGCAATTTAATCTGATGTCTTACAAATCATAAAGCGGTTCTTCACCTTTGTTTCGATCCATTTCAAACAAACGTTCAAAACTTCAAAACCAGAAATGGTTCTGAGTTCTTTAGTGGCACTTCCTTTTTGACCTCCTCGGGCATAATACATCAAAGTTCTTGCCCGTACACTCCCCAACAAAGTGGCTTGGTTGAAGTAAGCATAGACATGTTTTGAATGTAGCTCGAGCTCTTAAATTCCAAGCCAACATTCCTGATATCTATTGGGGTGAATGTGTTCTTCATTCTGCTTACTTGATCAATATAACACCAACACCTTTACTAGATCCTAAGACTCCATTCAAAGTCCTCTTTAACAAGGTTCCCTCGTATCACCACATAAAGATATTTGGAGGCCTTTGTAATGCTTCTAATCCCAATCCCATTGATAAATTTGCTGCTCGTGCCACCCCTTGTATTTTCCTGGGATATCCTCTACATCAAAAGGGTTTTAAACTTCTTGATATTACCACAAGAAAGTATTTAGTCTCGAGGGATGTCACACTCAATGAAACCATATTTCCATTTTCTGCCCAATTTCCATACTCATCATTGTTTCCTCAACAACAATTTTCTGATGTTTTTGACATTTCCGATCACAATGACACATCACTCTCTTCTCTCACAGCTTCAGATCCTCTGACCCCCAACAACCTGTCAGATATTCAACTCGATCTCTCACAAGCCACCTTCATGAACCAAGGATTACATATGTTCTGTCATTTCTAATACTCCACCTTCATCATCCTTGTATCCAATCTCTGATTGTTTAACATACAATCACCTGTCTCCAACCTATCATTCTTTCCTAGCCAACATTTCCCACTGTTCCAAACCTTGCTCTTACAAGGAGGCAGCCTCCCATCCTCGTTGGCAGGAAGCAATGGGAACTGAAATTGCAGCCTTGGAGGCAAACCAGACTTGGATCATTGTCCCACTACCTTGTTATGGATAAAATATCACCAATAGAATCTCAATCTCCAGAGAAGGAGTCCACACCATCCATACCAGAGTCCACGCCATCCATGCCAGTAGATATCGTATATCAAAGATTTAAACATGGGAGATTTAAGAATCAAGGATAGGCATGATCCCAGAAGATAATAAGATTTAGTGTATCTCTTCGTGGATTAGGATTAGAATGATTTTCTTATTTTTGAAATTATCTTTAGGATTTGATTTTTAATTTTGTTGCTATCTTTTAGGATTTGGTTTTTGTTATTTAAGGGACACGAAGAGATGAATAAAGTAAGTTTTGTTTTGCTCAATCAAATTGTTACATTAGATCGGAGGTTCTCAATTCGAGCCTCAATCATCTATCAACACCATAGGTCGCCAAGGCCGTAAATCAAATAAGATTAATACGTCCGAGTTAAAGGATTTTTCGATTCAAGGACCCATAACGAGATCCAAGGCAAAGATACTTAACATACCTCCAGATAAAAAACTCATCGGTTGTAAATGGGTTTACAAAATTAAAAGAAATCCGGATGGGAGCGTTGATCGGTTCAAGGCGAGACTCGTTGCAAAGGGTTATACACAACAATTTGGTATTGACTACCATGACACCTTCTCACCCGTTGCAAAGATAGTCACTGTGATACACACGTCTATTTCTCAAGGATTCCATAAACAGCAAGCAAATCATGTTTGCAAATTGATCAGATCTTTATATGGCTTGAAGCAAACCTCACGCCAATGGAACCAAAAGTTTAGCCAAGTGCTGCTATCAATCGGGCTCCTACAGTCTTTAAATGACCATTCACTTTTTGTGAAAAAAGATGGTTTGCATATCACTATTCTTGTTGTATATGTCAACGATATAATCATTACAGGAAATGATGATAATACCATTGGTCGACTCATCTATATTACGGTTACGAGACCCGATATATGTTACGCGGTTCAACAACTCATTCAATTCATGCATGCTCCGAAACAATCTCATATGGATTCCGCAAGAAGAGTTCTTGTATACTTAAAAAAGGTTACTGGTTTAGGTATCTTTTTATCTGCTCAGAATGATCTTCGTTTATATGCATTGTGTGATTCCGACTGGGCTTCCTATCCTATTAGTCGAAAGTCAGTTCAGATTTTGTTATTTGGTTCTTTATCTATATCATGGAGATCGAAAAAACAAACCACGGTATCCAGATCTTCGGCATAAGCAGAGTATCGCTCAATGGCTTCCACCAATTGTGAAATTCTTTGGATCCGAGAGTTACTTTCTGACATGGGACTACAGATTGATGAGCCAACTACCCTTTACTGTGATAATTAGGCCGCCCTACACATTGCAGCTAATCCACTTTATCATGGACGCACCAAACACATTGAAATAGATTGTCTATCTTGGGCGTGAAAAGATCAACAATCGTATCATTGCTACATCACATATTTCAACACATATTCACAAAGGCTTTATCCTCACGATAGCATCAGTTTTTACTTTTCAAGCTTAGTATGCTTAACATACACTAAGCTTGCAGGGGGATGTTAAGATCATAGTGATAGCTGGCAACGGCTTGAAGACTCGGTTGGCAACAGTTGAAGAATCAGTTAACCAACTGCTGAGGGTTAAAGACAGTTAGCAAGCTCAGATATTAGATAGCAGATTAGTGAGCATATTAGCGGATAAGTTGTTACAAGTTTGTTGTATGATTAGCATAACCGCTCTGAACATTAGTGTATAAATAAGTCTTGTACAGCACTTTCAATAAAACGATTGAATAAAATTCTCTTCTTTACAAATTCAATTCTGTGAATTCTTTTCTTCAAGCTTGATCAATTCATTATCATGGAGAAATCTATATAGGTTTAACACATCAGTCAGTTTTCTTTATAGTTTGAGAGATGGGAAACAGCCAATATACCACTAATTGAAGGGAGAAAATCTTGCGAACTACAAGTAGAAAGTCTACCAAAATGACAAAGAGCTAACATGAAAAGTACCTATCAACTTCTGTGTCAAAACTAAGTTGTAACAAATGACAAATCACAGCAAGTTAAACTTACAGCAAAATCATCTGAAATAAAATCATACAATTGTTGAGGACAATTTTTTAAAACATTATACCTACTAAAAGAATCCTAAGATTCAATGTTGAACTTTAGGTGACCAGACTTCCCCGTTTCAAACTCATACATTTCTAAACTGTGAAGACTAACTCCTCATGACTCACCGGTATATAGCAGTATAACTGATGGTATCTGATAGGTTGTCCGAATTACCCGCAGCTTGAAGATCCATCCAGGCATCTACATCTATCAAGAATTTCTGGCCCAACACCCTCTCTTCGGGCTTTACCCCGTGGTACCCATGGAACTTTAAACCCCTTAATACAAGCTTGTCACCCTTGGTCATTTCTACATAAACTGTGGCCGCAACAGGTAAAGAAGGCTATAATAAGAACAGACTACTACTCTGACAAACACATTGTTCACAAATCAAGTACCATATAACCGACTTTTTAACAAGTGATAAAATTAAAACTGTTTTTTAAGTCAAAATGTGCAGAGAATAGGCTACAGGAGTACACGATCTCAAAAAAATTTGTGCGCTAGAATCCGACTGAAAATTTTGGAGCTCAAACTCGAGCTCATAGATAATTTTCAAGCTCTTTTGCAAATTCTCTGATAATGTGATGCGTCTTAGTCCTTACCGCCTTAGCTAATAAATTTATGGATTCTCCAGATAATAATAACGCAAAGAAGACAGCATTCAACAAATCAAAAAAATTCAAGTTAAATTTTTTTGATCCCTCACGAATGAAGGTTATTAAGCTAAAAGGCCAAAATAACAAAACCCATCTCCAGATTCTCCACCGCCAGTGACGAAAAACTGGAGAACAAACCCTTCTTCATATCTCCAGGAAACAAAAATATACATATAATGTATTTTAGTAGTTTGGAGAAACCGTTACCAGTTTTGTGGCGACAGCCAAGAAACCAGTGGAGACGATGGCTCCGTAGAGATTAGGACACATGCTGGGAGTTAGGGTTTTGTAGTAATATTGGAATTAGATTTTAAAATCAGCTTTCCCAAAAACCCATAAAATTCCCCATTAACTTCTGAACAAAACTGCGATTGCGTTTGTGTGATATTGAACATGTGCAAAAAGATTAACCATAACCTCTAGCAGATATATCCCAAGTACATACATTAATACATAGAGATTACGTTGCACAGAGAGAGTGTCAGTGTACTAACCATCGCCGGATGACGTCATGAGGATAGAATTCGCGGTCAGACTACGTCTGTCTCGGGGTCTGATGAGCCATAAAAAAAACTAAGGGTGTGATGAATTGACCAAATCCAAATTTATCCCAATAAAACCAAATTTTCTTTAATTTTACTCATCTTATCCATTATTCTAAATTCTAACTCTCCAACAATACTTCTATATTCATCTTAATTCACTACACCACGACACTTTACCAATTTATCAATATAAAGTTAAAAGGGATTAATTGCCTGATACCCCTATAGTTTTAAATACTTTTCAAATCTTACCCAAAGTTTTACTATTCTTTCTAATAACATTTTCCCTCGCGATCCGTCTTCGTAAAATGATATCAGAGCCTAGGTTTATTCTGGAAATACTATAATAATATCTTAAAAATTAATTTGTAACCTATAAGGAGGAGACGATTCAAGAAATATTATGGATCCGAACGAATGTTCGTGGTGCAAGTCATACAGGTGGTACTTCCAAAAATTGGAAGAAATAAATCAAGGATACATGACCGAAGCTAAACACTTCAACCAGAAACTGAATACTAAATTTGGTGCTAATCCTACTAGCATATACCAGTATCAAGAACATGAGAAGATTAGTATGTGGTGTGTATAGTTTTTTGAGATTTATTCTTCGGATTTTGTTGTTTTAATGAGAGATTCACATCTGCAAATCACTCTTGGTTAAGCTGGGACGTGTATTCAGTGTTGTGCTAGATAGAGAAAGATTAGAGCTTCACCGGATACTGATTCTACAACTACTTTGTTGTGGAAAATGAATGCCTTTTCATCTGGGTTCGGAAGCACTAAATCATGACATTTTTCTAAAATGTAAGCATGGGATAAGCAAAGATTCTAACTACGTGGGAATAATCATATAGTTTGAAATCATTATATGATGCAGATTTCACCTACATATGAAAAATACTACAGTACATCCGATATACCGAATATTAACTCACATATCAACCTATATATATATATATATATATATATATATATATATATTTGTGTTGGTGTTTTGATACATTATGGTATTTCCCCACATATTATTCGTGGTATATAGAATAGAATCTTCCGACAACAAGGCGTTCATTATAATAATTATTATTATCATTGCTGTTACGCATTTTGCAGAAATTTTGTCCATGCACGACAAAATAATAAGGAATAAGCCTAACCGACAGAGCATAATCGACGTGGCCACATAAGTAAGTGCTTAGCATTCTTCATGCATGCAAGACAAGTGTAAACATTATTAGACAAGTGTCACTATAGCAGCACTCGGAAATAAATTGAACTTTTATATGCAGTATATATATATTATTTTTAAATCACAAATTGCACTTCAAACAGCATTAATTAAATAATTTTTTTTTATTCAAGTCCGCCTTGTCGGGTTTTTTATTAAATTAATCGAAAAAACAAATTAATTTAACAAAATATCCTAATTTTAAATTCGTTTTTAAAGTAACCCAAACCGCCATCTCAGATGGCGCCTTCATGTAAAGGCGCCATCTGAGATGGCGCCTTTCGTATCTGATAAAAAAATTAATTGAAGGCGCCATCTTGGATGGCGGCTTCAAATAAAAAATTTTTTTTTTTTATGAAGGCGCCATCGAAGATGGCGCCTTCTCGGGTATAAATACCGCGGCCGAGCCCTTCATTTTTTCATACCGAAGCGAAAATCACATATCATCATAGTTTCTTATCTTATTTTTATCGTTAAAATTGTTCAATCTCCAATCTCAATTAACCACTCTCGAAGTATTTTTCAGGTAAAAATGTTGTTATATTATTGATTTTATCTTATTGTTTTTATCATATGGATTTTATAAATTTATTAATTATTTGTAATATTTTATAAATTTTTCAGATATGTCGATTCAAATATTATTATATTGTGGAGGTAATATATTACAGGATTTGGATACCATTAGATATGATCGTGGTCCAATAAGAGTTACCACAATATCTCGCACAATTAATTTTATGCAGTTGTTGACCGAAATATATAATATCACGGGCATCGATGGCAACCAGTTTCTTCTGAAAATACATGTAAGACATATGTTTAGAGATTATGCCGGGGTACGACAGACAATTTTGCCAATCGATAATGATTATAATTTAGCATGGCTATTGGATTCAGAACAAGGTCTTAGTTGCTTGGAACTTTACATAGAAACGGAACAAAGAAACTATGATTATATTCCAGAAAATGTAGATTGTTTGCCTGTAGTTGCAGAACGACCGACTGTCTCCGGTAGACACCACGATGACGATCCAATAGATGCTGATGTTATTGCTCCTGAGCCACTAGCAGACAGTTTCGCTGAATTGGGAAATGATATTCAGTCAGAACCAGATGATATTCCGTCCGAGGATGATGCTGATGACGATGAGGTTGACATTTGTGTCATGTCAGAAACAATTGCAGATGAAGATGAAGGGGTCCCAATCACCCAGGAAGTGTCAGTTAATGTACCGGAGACAACCACGACAACTAGTCATGTCCTTTATCCAACAATTCCATTCTTCTCAATGACACATCCTGAAGTATTTGCAGACTCAGTAGACATTCCAACAGGTAAATGGGGTAGTTATTACGATTACTCCAAAGGGGATCTGCATGTAGATATGGTCTTCAAAAATAAAGCACATCTGCAGGCAGCTGTGAAGGATTACTCTGTACGTGTTGCAAAACGAGAGTACCGCGTTGTGAAAAGTACAAAAACATTGTGGAAAGTTGTGTGCAAACACAGTACAGAAGATGCACCTTGTAGATGGTACATGCGCGCCTCGTTGAAGAAGAAAGTTGGATTATTCAAAATAAACAAATATGGAGGTTCTCACACCTGCCTTTTGAGTGAGCTGTCTATCGATCATGCAAATTTGGACAAAAACATGATTGCTAGCTTGTTAGTGGGAATTGTTCGGCGTGATCCAGCTTTCGAGATAAAGTATGTAATTCAAACAGTCAAAGACAAATATGGATTTGAGATCTCTTATGCAAAAGGATGGTTTAGTTTGCGACGTGCTGTTGAGAATGTGTATGGGACATGGGAGAGCTCCGTTCAGAAACTGCCTTACTATACGGGAGCTTTGCAAAAATGGAATCCCGGCACCGTCATTGAGTGGGTTCACCTTGACAATGCCAGACCAAGAGAGAAGACATTGAATTACGTGTTCTGGGCCTTCCGACCATGTGTAGAAGGATTTCAACATTGCCGCCGGGTAATAAGCGTGGATGGAACACATCTGTATACGAAATATCAACATAAGATGTTGATTGCCGTGACAATGGACGCTAATAATCAAGTGTTACCTTTGGCATTTGCAATTGTTGACGAAGAAAAGTTTCTGTCATGGAGATGGTTTTTGGAGATGATAAGCCAGCATATTGTGAGAAGATCTGAGGGTGGTGCATGTTTGATTTCTGATCGTCATCCGGGCCTCATTGCAGCAGCCGATTGTATTCCTGACTTCAAATCACCGCGTGGAGTACATCGATTTTGTTTGAGACATGTTTGCTCAAACTTTAATAGTCGTTTCAAATCCGTTCATTTGAAAGACTTATGTTGGAGAGCGGGATCAGAAAATCAACTCACAAAATTTGATCGCACAATGGAAGAGATAAAACTTATAGAGCCAAGGGCTTTTGATTACTTGAGTCGTATCGATAAGTGTCAATGGTCTCTTGCTCATGACGGAGGCTGGCGTTGTGGTATCATGACCACAAATATGTCAGAATGCATAAATGGAGTTTTGAAAGGTGCTCGTCGGCTTCCAATCACCGCCATTGTGCAATTAACTTTTGATCGTTGTGTACTATATTTTGTCGAACGGATTAAGAAGATGGAGCGAATGATTGAAAATAATCAAGAATGGCCAGATTCTGTGTTGGAAAGATATGGTCGTGCCGACTATCATTCCATCCATCATGATGTCCAGATATTCGATCGTAGACACCTTACAGCTTCTGTTATCACAAGAGTACGACCAGGACGTGGGGGTAACACCCATGTTGTGCATCTAAAATCAGGAGAATGTTCTTGTGGAAAATGGAAAGAGTTCGGAATACCTTGCTCACATGTGATCCAAGTTTGTCGAAAGTATGGCCTAAATGCAAAAACATTTGTGAAGGCATATTACAATATGAATGAATATTGGAGCACATATCAAGGGCAGTTCGAACCAATATGGGGGGAGGAGTATTGGGACACCCCATCTTTTGAGTTGTACCATAACTCCACTCTGCGAAAAACCAGAAGAGTGGGTCGAGATCGAACAACGCGCATTCAGAATGAGATGGACTGGCCAGAAGCCCGTGCAAGACGACAAATGGCTTCATCTTCTCGAAATCAATAAATAATTTTATGTGTAATTTATTGTAAATTTATTTTGTAAATGATTTTACGTTATTGTGAAAATTGGTTGTTTGTCTATCACACTATTTTAGTATATGTTCAATTGCTCACAAAACAACATTGTTCAATATGTCAAAAAAATATCAAATATCAAATATTTACAAAAGAAAGACAACAAATATCATCCACGACCACGACCACGACCACGACCACGACCACGAGGCCTCGTCTGTAAATGACCTCCGGTACCACAAGGAGGAGGAATGATCTCTCTGCGAACTCTCTGCCTCCTATCCACAGGTACATCAGTAGGTGGTCGATATGGTGTGAACTGTGGAAATGCAACAGGTGATACATCAAAATCGAGGCCCGCAGATGTGGTATATGATTGTGGAAATTCATATCCCACATCTGTACCCTGCTGTGTGTACATCGGAGCATACGGAGTGAATGGTGAAGGATCATACATCTGCGGCTGCGGGACATAATAACCAGTAAAAGATGTAGATGGACCTGCCCCATCTGTCGGTATAGGTGTATACGTAGATGGACCTGCCTCATCTGTCGAGAAAGGTGTATACATAGAAGGCCCTGCGATATCAGTCTGTACTGGTTCTTCATCAGGCTCGTGAACTTCTTCGTCTGGTGGGAAGTTTCTGTCTCGTCGTTCACGAGCCACTTGCATCACATCCTGCGCTATTGCCCTATGATGATCTCTCATCGACTCCATATACGTGCTAACAGATTCTCCCTCAGCAGGATAGCGGTCGCAACTAACACTTAACTGTTGCATCTGATCAAGCTGAAAAGTGAATAACAATAATTACATGTTCAATCTATAAATCCATATGACATATTCTACAAAACAAAGTTTGAATATTTTTACTTACCACATGATGCCACGCTGGGCCGTCACCATGTTGGTATCCGGTCTGTACAAATTGCCTTTGATGGCCAATATATCTGCGGGTGACTCGGTCATACCACTCACTATATCCAACCACTACTGCACAATATAGTGGTCTGTCCACACATAAATCACCTGCCATCTCCCATTTCTGCACGTATCCAATATGATGTGCACTCCAATCCTTGTTCATACTTCCTCTTCGATCAACAGAATGCAATTTATCATCCCTTGATTGTGGATCTGTGGGGATGTCTTGGAGCATTCCAAATTGACGAAGAACCCTATCAGGACGGTGCATCTCAACAATTTCATAACAAATTAATGGGCCGGCATATGTCCATAACTGGTGGCTCAGATGCTCAGTACACTCATCAGGGTATGGCTGCCAATTAAACTACAAATACAAAATTGGATTAAAATAATATAAACAACATTATTAACTTTCATAACAAACACAACTAATATACTGCTTACTTGAGTTGATGGCTGCTCATCAAGAATGTCCCTAATGATACGTACAGAATGCCTCCCTGTTTCCGTGAACCTTAAATGGCATGTCCACCTGAAAAAAAACACATTTACAAAATCTATAAATATATTTAAATTTAAACAATAAAATAGCACAAAACATAAAAACATTATTACCTTGCACCATATGGAGCAGCAGGTAAGATATTCTCCTCATTGATAATTATTGGGCCAGTGTCGAATCTAGCATCACCCAGTTGAGGAGTTAAACCAGGTAATCTTGACCATGCCCAAATCTAAAATATTATCAGGAATAATATCAGCTATTATGACGACAATAATATTTCAAACATTTGAAAAGTGTTAATGTAAAGTTTACCTGTACGACCTGTAATGCACCACCGATCACTTTTTTGCCTCTCATCGAGGAAGTGCATAACTCACGGTACAAATATGCCAATACGGCACTCCCCCAACTATAACTACCAACTAAATGAATATTCTCTATCATATGTAAATATAATAACTTTACAGTATTGCCGGACGAATCAGGAAACAAAATTCCACCAAACATCAATAACACACAGCCCCTAGTATAACGGACTACATCTTCTTCCGTACTGTGCTCAGTAAGAGCATTATTCACCAAATGATTGTTTATGGCAGATAAAAATAACTTTGCACCTTTAAAGTGTGCAGTATCCGGTACAAATCCCAAAAGCATATGGCAATATGCTTGCCAGTCAGGTATACTCCTATCATAATCAATACCGGATACTACATTACCATCTACTGGCAATGCCCATATAACTGCAATGTCTTGCAGTGTGATGGTCGCCTCTCCGGATCTAAGATGGAAAGTATGTGTTTCACGGCGCCATCTCTCAGCTAAAGCCGTGATGAGGTGAAAGTCAAGTGTAATTCTACCAGACCTATAAACACCATAAAAACCAAAACTGTCCAACAAACTCGCAACACGAGTATCGAGGGGGCAAAGATCCCAAAAATACTTATCAGGGTTTCTGCCTCGAAGTGTAGAATCAATATCACCTGCCCAAACAGCTTCAGATCGATGACCTGACTGCAATGATAGCAGATGACTGTCAATCGGTCCTGGTCCTCTTTGTAAATCCATCCTGAAATATTACACAATAAATATCAATATAACAAAATATCAACATGGCAACCACCACCCGCCCCTACCGGTGACAACACGGCAACCGCCGCCGCCGCCGACGCCGCCGCCGACGCTGACGCCGCCGCCGACGCCGACGCCGACGCTGACGCCGCCGCCGCTGCCGCCGCAGCCGCCGCCGTGCCGGAGTACAAAATTACGGCAAAAACTTAAAATTTGTAAATCATCCGACGGTTTGACATTATCTCGAAACTATAACTAATTTTTCAATAAAAACTACCAAACAACAAAATTTAAAAACAACCAACAACATATTTCAAATTTTACAACTTTCAAAAATTTAAATTCAAACTTGTAATGTTACCTGAAATTCAAAAATGTTGAACAAGCAAGCTCCAGAAATGATAAATCACGATGATTTTGTAATTTTTGCACAAAAATAAGCAAAGATCTGAGATGAGAATGAGAAATTTCAGAGAAAAGCCGATGAGAAATGAGGAAGAAGAAGAGGGGGCGGCGATTTATTTTTATACTGAAGGCGCCATCCAAGATGGCGCCTTCATAAAATATTAATTTTTTATATGAAGGCGCCATCCAAGATGGCGCCTTCAATTTTTTTTTTTTCAGCTACAGAAAACGCCATCCCAGATGGCGCCTTCACCTGAAGGCGCCATCTGGGATGGCGTTTTGGGTCATTTTAAAAATGATTTTCAAATTCGGATTTTTTGTTAAATGTTTTATTTTTTTCGATTAATTTAATAAAAAAGCCCCGCCTTGTCCGATATTGCAAGTGAACATTGGTTGATGGAGATGATTGTGTTTTTAAAGCTTCGCTTGCTAATATATAACATTGGAAGTTCGAACGTATCCTTAGGACATTAATCCAAAATATTTACCCTGACTTCTCAGTTTCAAACTCCTTTGAGGGCACTTAAGGACACTGTCTTCACGGGCATCATCCATTTAAAATCTTTTTTTCCTTTTTAAGAAAAAGATTACAAATGAATGGTGATGATGCCCCTAAGAGCACTGCCCTTAAGGACATCATCAAACAAATCCTCCTTTGTAATAGGTCAAACAACTAGCCACTAGCTAGTAATTTCCAATTATTAAGCCATTTACCTGATAATTATTTTAAAAATAGGCGATCCCAATCAATAATAATAAGTTGTAATAACTATACTTTCAGAACTATTATCAAAATATGTATTATTTACATTAATAATAATATGAGGAAGATATATTTTACATATATACGTATTCTTGTTTCCGAACACAATGTTCAAATTGGAAAAAAATTCAGTGCACCCATATATATATATATATATATATATATACTAGTTTATTTTAGTATCGAACAAGGCGCGGTGCCAGGGAGCTGTAATATAGAAAGAAAAAGCGTGAACAATACAGTTATTGTTTCGATAAGTAGGAACCCCAAACAAAATAAATCAACCACAATACCAACTTCATTTGTAACTAGTACCAAATTGGCAAAGGTTTAACATTAATTTCATGTGTAATTTGTACCAAAATAGTGTATATGTTTAATACCAATTTTATATGTAACTAGCATCAAGATTGTACAGATTTAATACCAAATTGAAGTGCAACTTGTACCAAGATTGTATAGGTTTAATACAAATTTAATGTGTAACTAGTATAAAAATGATACATGTTTTTTAATACCAATTTGAAGTGTAGCTTGTACCAAAATTGAATATGTTTAATACCAATTTAATGTGTAACCAGTACCAAAATTGTATATGTTTAATACAAATATCATGTGTAACTAGTACACAATTTATATATGTTTAATACTAATTTTAAGTATAACTAGTATCAAAATTGTATAGGTTTCATACAAAGTTCATGTGTAACAAATACCAAATTTGTAAAAGTTTGATACAATTTTCATGTATAACTAGTACCAAAATTGTATATGTTTAATACTAATTTTATGTGTAACTATTATCAACATTGTACAGATTTAATACCAAATTGAAGTGTAACTTGTACCAAGATTATATATGTTTAATACCAATTTAATGTGTAACTAGTACCAAAATTTTAATACAAATTTGAAATGTAAATTGTACCAAAATTGTATATGTTTAATACCAATTTGTTTCGTAACCAGTACCAAAATTGTATATGTTTAATATCAATTTCATGTGTAACTAGTACAAATATTGTATATGTTTAATACTAATTTAATGTTTAACTAGTACAAAAACTATACATGTTTAATACCAATTTGAAATGTAACTTGTACCAAAATTGTATTGGTTAATATCAATTTCTCGTGCAAGTAGAACAACAATTATATAGATTTAATATCAAATTGAAATGTAACTTGTACCAAAATTGTATAGCTTAATACAAAATTTATTTGTAACTAGTACAAAAATTGTACAGATTTAACAGTAATTTGAAGTGTAACTTGTATCAATATTATATGGGTTTAATACCAATTATGTGTAGCTAGTACCAGAATTATGTGTGTTTAATTCCAATTTGAAGTTTAGCTAGTATCAAAATCGTATGTGTTTAATACAAATTTCATGTATAATAAATAATGACAAAATTTAAATATGTCGAATAAATTTATAAAAAAAGGTCAAATAAATTAATAATAGGTAATAAATAAAACTAAATGATTTTAAAAAATATATTATCTTGATAAAATTTATTTTATTTTGATTTAAAAAAATCAAATAAATTTATAAAAAAATAATGAAGGGCTGTTTTCTTATTATTATTTTTTAAAATTTAATATATACAACACGAGATTTTGGATTTTTTTTCAAACAGTTCCTTTTCATAAATTTTGAATAAATATATTTTAAATATTAAAATATTTACGAACTATTTTCCAATTATTAAGTAAATAAATAAAACTAATAACTTAATATATAATCTTGCTACATATATATATATATATATAAATGATTTATTTAAAAACATTTTCTTGACAAAGTTTGGTATTATTTTGAATCCACTTATATTAGATAAATCTTTTAAACAAAATAACAAATATATATATTAGTTGGTGAATGGAAATAAATAATTTATTTTTTCAGAAAATTAGCAAAATTTAAAGAGTAGACAAATGATAGAGCAAAGAATATACATAAATATTGGATAATAGTGAAAAAATCTTGAAAAATGGCGTAATTTTGTCAATTTATGTTATTAGAGAGTTAAAACAAAAAAAATTTACAAATAGGGAGTTAAAGTAGAGTTAGGCAGATACTGAATCATATATCAACCATCGTGTCTATTTACCCCAGGCCAAAAAGTAAGTAATGGATACAGGAAGGGAGTCTCCGCAGACGAGTGCTGGGGCGCCAGCTGAGAGAGTGGAGCCACTGCCCCTGACGGCGTCGGAGGAGTCGAGGAAACTGAATGTTTTGGTGGCTATTGATGAGAGCGACGGCAGTTTCTACGCCCTGAGATGGGCTCTTGACCATTTCTTCACTAATTTGGCCACCACCTCCGGCGGAGAGCCTGCTTACAATCAATTAGATTCAAGCATGGTTACTCTAGTCAACGTCCAGCCTTTTTTCCAGCCCTTCATCTACCCTGCCGGAGCAGGTACAACTTTAATTTTTGTGTGTACTATGTGTGTATGGTGCCCATATGTTAATTTTTTTGTTGTTGATCATGTTCTGCGTGTAGCTGTGTACGCGACACCATCAGTGATTGAATCTGTGAAACAAGCCCAACAACAAAATACTGAGGCTATACTTCACCGTGCTTTGAAGATGTGCAAAGAGAAGAAGGTTGCTTGCGGGTCATACTGTTTAGTTTTTAAAAATTACTTCAATTTAATTTATGCATAATAAACCCACAATTAATTTTTCTTTTGTTGGTTTCAGATAAAGGCAGAAACTTTAGTTCTTGAAGGAGATCCAAAAGAGAAGATATGTGTAGCTGCTGAACAATTGCATGCTGATCTTGTAGTTGTTGGAAGCCGTGGACTTGGCACCATTAAAAGGTCAAATTTTAGTTATTTAACATAAAATAGGTTTTGTAGAAGTGAATCATATTGTTCTCAAATTAAATTTTGGCTAATTTTACATAATTTAATCAAATACTCTGTTCTCTACTTCTCTTGCGCAGGGCATTGCTGGGAAGTGTTGGCAATTACTGTGCTCACCATGTTCATTGCCCGGTTCTTATAGTGAAGCCGCCTACAAAAATTGGTCATGAGTAACAAGCCATTATATATATTAAATTCTAATTTAATTTTGTATTGTTGTTGCTTATTATAATTAGTAGCGTTTAAATATTGGAACATGATTTTGTAATGGAGTCTTCCTACTTTAATAGTTAATACTCTACCCGACATTTTAAATTACATTTTGGAACAATAAATGTTTAATTGTATTTCCAAGTATACAGAAATGAACCCAGTTACACACACACATACACACACACAGAGTTGAGACATCATTCCTAACATTAATATTTAATAATAGTTTCGTACTAGCTATTTTATTATTCTCTTACGAATCCAATATTTTAAGAAAATGATCAAATGCCATTGAGATTTCCAACGCAACCCATGTTGTATGTACGTATTTTGGATAGATTATGGATTTTCATATGATATATTTTCTTTCTTTTTTATTTTTTAAGGTAACAATTTTGAATTATATGGATCATGAATCAGATTATTGATAGATTACTGATTTTCATAAAACATATGTTGGTAATCAAATTACATCATACTTTTTCATGCCCACCACCTTAGCTCTCACAACCTCTTTTATTATACTCCTTTACATATCCTCCACTTCCAATCTCTTCCTAAAATGGAGTAAAATTTTATGTATTATTTGACGTTTGGCCACCTCAAATGATTTATACCGAGGTAAACCCTGACCCTCCCCAAGATTCTTAGTTACCCACTTGGAAAGTGGGGTATGAGGAATGAATCCTGGTCCGAGACCCATTCCACATTATGCTAAAAACTCTGCATTAATGGATCTTTAAACAGCCTCCATTCCAGACACCCCCGTTCTCGATACAGACAGTGATTACACCTCTGTATTTTGACAGTATCGAGGTGAAATCAGTAGCATTAAAGAACAGACAAGAAGATGGACACAAGGGAGACAAAAAGTAGAACATAATTTGCGGGTCCCTGAAAATGGTTTATGTATAGGCAAGGCAACGTAAGCCATTCACACAGCATCAGTTCACACGCTGAGAACTCACCGAAGCAACGAGACACCCACACAAGGTTTTAACATATTAAAGCAATAACACAAATAATACGTCTCCGTGTAGATAACATCAAAATCATATACCATATCTCACAATATTAACCAATCACAGGAGAGACCAAGCATTTTGCTGTACCTCCAGCCCTGATTCATGCTGCAATTGAAAGATCCTGTGAATACATGCAATAAAAAAGAAAGAGAAATAGAATCATACAGAAAAGTTTATGCAAGTATAAGAAAATGAACTTTGTCACGATTACAAATTTGGTTTGGTGAATCAGTCTTATTTAAAGCTACGGTATTATCCACAAAACCAGAACATGTCTAAATATATTATCCGGTAGAAACGAAAGATCAACTTAGAAGAGTGTCAATATGCTGTAGTACAAAACGACCGTCCTACACAAAAGTTAAAAAAACAAGAAGGATCGAGTGTTTTTTAATAAAAAATGTCAAACAGCGTTCTCTATTGGAGCCTGAGAGTTTAAGAGTGTGAAAATAAAGATTTTGGAGGCCGCGCATTGCCCTACCGTAAAGAGTTATAGCTGACTAGTGACATGAGTGAAGACTTATTTAGAGATGAAGATAGCCAGAAACAGACGGACAAATATCCCAAGCTCTGTAACCTCTCTTTGATTCCTCGAGATATACCGACACATAAAATATCATACGGCACAAAGTAACGTGAGACTAGAACGAACCTTTGCAGCCAAATTAGAAATTGCCACATTCCACTTCTCTCTAGTCTTTATACCAGCTATTTGCCCAGCTTTTGCCACTTTGTTGAAAGTTCCATTTAGCCAAGTTGTTCCAGCTGTCACATACCTGATAAAATCCAAATTGAGACAATTCTTCTAGTTTCCAACCAAGAGTAAGCAAACATTACTCTAGCCAAAAATTGCCGGGAAAGCAGGAAACTAACTTGCCAATAAACAGACAGGCTGCCTAGACACATGCAGGACAAGAGGCAACGTAAATATCCATAAACTCATATATGAGGTAAAAGTCATTGTGAAAATGTCCTCATTTTCATTTTGCTTCCAGGATATAGTTACAGAAACACTAAAAACTACCAGGTATGATTCACAAACCTGCTAGATTTGACAGCTGATCCAGTATCATTTAATTTCCTTTCCGCAGCCATAAGAGCTGACGTAGTTTTATCAGATACTTGAAATCTTTGATCCACGGATTTCACTTTCTCATTCACCACTGAAATTCCAACTGTAAATTTTTCCGAAATCCCAACTCTCTGGTCAAAGGAAATAACTCTGGCAGATGCATTGGCAGTCAACCTATGTTTTTCATCAAATGCTTTGGCTTTGTTCACAGCATCTTGGCGTATAGCCGAACCTTTTGCAAGCATACTCGACACAACATCTTGGGCTTTAGTCACGTATCTCCCATTATTTGGACTCATTTTTCCCTGCTATGGGAGAAACGAGAAACCAAGACTAAACAATCAAAATTCAAAGAATTTGAAAGGTAATGAATTAGTTGTCAACTATTGATAGACATCTCATCACAGAGTGTAAAGCATGTTATCACATCTTTTATATTTGTGTTTGCTGCAACCACATCATCTACACCACCAAATGAGAACTGCAGAAGTAGTACAAGTGCCATCTTGTAATACAATCATAAAACCCACGTGCCATTAAATTTTTTAACATTTTTTTGAATAAATTACCTCAGCAACTGGAGCAGTATTATCCTGGGAAATGCTTACAGCATTGTCAGCAAACCTTACTTCCTGAAAATGCCAGTGACTTAAAGTTAGTTGACATGAACAGCATGTTGAAAACACTGTAAAAGTTGTATACAATAGGGATACCAGCTACCTGAATACCAGGTTGTGGTACATAATTTTCTACTGCTGTTATGCTAACCACCTGGTCCACAACGGTTGCTCCCTGCATGACAGACAAGCCACACAACTTTAACTATAGTATCCAATTGTCTCTTGTCTATTTCATAAGGTTCATGATTCTGACAATTCGAAGTCAATACACAGGAGAAAACATGTTCTTCAAATAAAATATTGTGTTGGATATCAAATTCCACACCAAAAAAATTTCACCAACACTCAATAATTGCCACAAGAGCATTTAGTTGGAGCTTGGAAGACGAGTATCCAAACACAATGAGGCATGAATAAACGTTATATTATAACCATTGCCTGAACTTCACCATCCCGAAATATAGATGCTGAACTTTACTATCCTGACGTAGACCATTACCGATGCCCCGCCCGCCCGCCCGTACAACATAGCTCATTATATCTACCCTACTCGTAATATAAATTCTAGTGCATATATATAGAAATTCCATTCTAGTATTTCAGTTCCTCTATCCATTAAAGAGATGACCCTAAAATTTTCATAAACTAATCATTGACCCAAAACAACTACAACAAATATCATATAAATCAAGATAATAGTAACAGGTGATCCTACTTGCCCTCCACAAACAGGAAAACAAAGGGAAAATCATCTGTAAATAGCACCTACAGGAGGCTTTTGAGATTATTAAGAACTACTTACGGTTGTAACTCATACTTTTTTGCATAAGAAATGGAAGTCGCAAATCAGGCTTAACCTCCATGGCGTACATAATGACAAATTTATTGTTTTTTTGGGTACTTTTCATTTCCATTAGAAAAACAATAGTTGGTGCCTACCTTCTCTTTGCAAGGGAAGTCCGACGCAAGCCGCCTTAAATTCAACAATTCCTCCAATTTATAGTAAGTGGGATATGTTACTAAGGGACACCACAAAACTTAGCATATTTTAGGTCACTTGTAATTTTAAGCCAACGCAACAACCAGACTTTCTCAAACCGTAAATAAACATTAGGTATTTAAAATGTTAAAAAAAAATATTAGTCGACAGACAATTAATTGGTAAAAAAAGAAGAAATATCGAGAGCGTTACAGATAATAACAAGGCGATTTCTAGAGCCTTGGCATCCTTGAAGGTAACAAACGCAGTTTTCGACTGCCCTGGCTCTCTGCAACCACACACAAGGACACCAAAATTAGAAACAACCAAACTAATTCGATCATTCTAACTTAGTTCAAATCGAATCGAAGAGACTAAAGCAACAAGCTCACCTTCGGATCTCAACGTGTTCAATTTCACCAGAAAATGAGAAGAACTCGTGGATTTCTCTCTCCGTCGCTAGATCTGACAATCTCTTAACCTGTACCGTCCTCGTCTGCATCAAAATTCAAAAACAACATCAACCACAACGAAATCCGAAGTAAAAATGAACATCACAACCAAAATTACCTGCATTGTGAGCTAAATCCCCCCTTAATTCTCTGAACATGTGCCAATTGTTCTAGAGAAATACGCGCGAGGATATGTATACTTCGTAGACGCTTGACTGTGTGGTATTTGTGTGGAAAATGTGTGTATTTGGCAGGAGATAGGAATTAAGAGGAAGAATGTAAGGGCAGGATAAAGTTAAAGTTGAATTCAGAGACTTTTTTCTGCTTTTATGATAATTTATCTACCAGTTGAGAAATTAGTTAATAACTTTTCATATTAGCGACTGCAAGATTCCTGCTGGTGTTGTTTACAGTGGTGGGGGAAGGGGTTGAAATCAGCGATGGCAACTGGTAGGGCATGGGATGGATTTGGAGGGGTGAGTATGGATGAGTTTGGTCACACTCAAGATTAACCGTTAAAAAAAATATGATCCTTGGCCCACCATGCCAAACAGACCCGTCCCATACAGACCCACAAACCTGATGGGTTCAACCTGTGAACCCGCTTGTCTCTCTGTCTATTTTAAGCTATTTAATGAGCTGGGTCATTTTGGACTCAGCATGAAATCGAACCGGTTAGCCCGATCCGAAAATGGAATCGGTAATCTATCGGTCAGGAGCGGTTCTTTGGTTCAGAAATCGATATACTATCGGTTCCAGGTTTACTGAAATCGGTAGTTAATTAAAAATTGTTTTTTTGGTTTTATATAAATATATTTGAGATCAACTTATAAAGGTATAGGCCAAATAAATCGGTTGGTTAGAGCTACTTGTTCGCTCACGCGATGTCGCGTGTTCGAGACCTGTTTGTACCCAAAATTTTTGCATCAAAATTTAAAAAAAATATAATTCAAATTAAAACCGGTTCCGGGTTGGAACCGATCCAGCCAATAACCGGTGGACCCAAAATCGGATCCGATCTGGTTTCGAAATTACCAGATCCAGAATCGGTCCGATCCGTTAAGCAGCCCTAATCTACTCACTACAAGCAAACACCTCAACATTTGACGTTAAGGTAACACCGCGACATTTGTGTTAGCAGAGAGAAGAATTGAAGTTGTGAAGGGCTTAAGGCTGTGAAGGAAGGGAGAAATGAAAAGAGACTCGAGAAGAGAGCCTATTGGCGGGCTTACAGGATTTGCTGCTTTTTTAGAAAAGGAGTTACCTAGCTAGTGGAAGGAGGGGAGGTGCTTTGAAATCATTTTCCACGATTCCGATATTGAGATCTCGCTGCCTTATTATGAGTTGATAGAGGATGGAACGATAAGCGACACCCTGGGATCCACTATAAACGTATCTTATATGGGAGGTTAGAGGTGAGTGGGAGAGGAATTAGGGCAGAAATGAGAAATGGGAATGTGATATATTAATTAAGTAAAAATAAAATTTTTATGTGGTGAGTTTGGGTAAAACTAGGATCTGCCTGGTCCGCATCAGAAACACTGTCAAACGGGTCCAGATATACCCTCGGACCCATTTGACTAGGGTTTGACCCGTCCCTGTGGGACGAGTTTAATACGTGTATGAGTTTAGACATGTCTTATTGCCATGAGGTAATATCATATGTGGTGGATCAATGATCTAGATTTATTAATGGATTGGATCCACATAAAAAGTTGGATATTGATAAATTTGGACATTGATCCAACAGTTTGGTATTAACTTACCGGTAGCCAATAAATATTCGACCAAAAGCTAGTCAAAATTTGTTTATCTTCCTGAAAATATTAATCATTTTGAAAATTACAACAAATATTGATCTTATTTCTTATTTCATTCTAAAAAATATCTTTCAACTCATTTTCAGATTCTACAATAAATTTCCGTTATTTTCAAAAAAACATTAGTATATACTATACTTTAACATAATATGTTCTATTTTAATTTTGTTTTCTATTTTAAATTTTAAAATAACATACAATTTTTGAAAAAAGAAATAATTTAATGTATGTCAGACACGATATATATCCAAAGCGAACAAATATTATTGCTTTGATGAATGTAAACAAGCATATTCATGTTTATTAGTTTATTTCCTATAAATATATTTTCAAGATTTTTTTTGAAAGTACTAAAAACAATTTCACTATATTTTGAGATCAATTTTCTTGATTATTTTTTAAATTATATTTTATATATCCAATTCGTTCTGCCACCCAACTGACATAGAAAGGGTAAATCTTTTAGCTTTCATCTGAAAAATGCCTCCAAAATTATCCTCCGCCGATTCGCAGCCTCGGAAAACTAACGCCGCCGCCGGTACTTCCATCCCTCGTGCTACACGGAAATTAAATTACAATACTCCGTTGGCTGCTGCCACCGCCGCCGTCAGTGCACCGTCGTCAACCGCGGCTCTCACCTCTCCAGAACCTTCACCGAAAGCCCTACACGCAAATTCATCAGCAATCAAAAGCTCACCTAATCAATCCACTGTTCCAACCCCTCTTTCACAGTCTCAATTTGGTAATCTAGAAAAAACAGTTGCTGGTAATTTGGAATCGGTTAAGTCTGAAAACAGCGTTATAAGTGGTTCTGATAATGCAGATACGGCAACATTTGTTGATCCCAAAAAATCCTGCTCTTTGGAGATTGAAACTGTGGTGGGAAGTGGACATGGTGTATCAAGTGAGCATATTCTGGCGTACGGACAGGATGAACGGTCCTCTGAGCCTATGGATGGGCCTGAAAGTCGGGAGAGCGGAGTGGTAGTGCCTGGATATGGGAAGAAGAAGATAGTGAAAAGGACAGTGCGAGTGGTGAGGAGGGTGATAAAGAAGAGAGTGCCTAAGAGAGTTTTGATGGATGATTCCGAAAAGCGGGAAGATGGTGTCGTTTTGAACGAGGTGAATCAAAATCTAAATATTAGGAACGATTTCATAGAAAATTCTAATCTTGCTCTGATGGAGAAATGTAATCTTGTTAATGAGATGAATGACATATCAAAAATGGCAGATGAGGTGACGAAGACATCGGATTTCGATATTGATGCGAGAATTTCAGAGCCAATGTTAGACAAAAGATGCGATGATCTGCTTGCCGTTCATCTGATAGAGATGGATAAATCAAAGGGTGATGATGTCCTGGCCAGAGGGGAATATGTGAGAATTCCTGATTTGATGGAAGATGAAAAGGTTAACTTAGCATCTGGAAGTACTACGAAGAGTGAAAGGACAAATAGAGTGGATGATCCTATCATTGAAAATGCTAATTCTGCTGGTGAAAGTGCTACACAGAGTGGATTGACAGTGGGGGTTGGGGCTTTCGTGATAGATAATGCATTGGAGGAAAATTGGAGGTTGGATGAGGCAAAAAGCGGGGATGAAGATCAAAATATAGATCAAAAGGAGCATTTATTGGAACAAACTTGTGTTGGTTTATTAGTGGACCATAATGAAACTCTAATGGGAAAAACTGGTGGTGGCAAGTACAAGGGTGAAGTGAAAGTTAGTGAAGATGTCGAGAGTAAGAATGTTCCATTGAACAAAGGAGTATTACTGAGTGGAGAATTAGAGGCGTTGGAGCGCAAGAAGAGGCGAAAAACGGAGATTTTTGTTGGTGGTTTGAACAAGGATGCAAAGGAGGATGATATATGGAAAGCCTTTGAAGTGGCTGGAGAAATAGTACACGTGAGGTTGACAATGAATAATAAGACAGGAAAAAATAAAGGGTTTGCCTTTGTACGATTTGCAACTGCAGCTGATGCTAAGAATGCATTAGAAAAATACTCCAAAGTCGAGGTAATTTCTAGTTTATTTAGTTTGTGGATTTTTTCGTGAAGCATTATCAATTGTAGATTTATGTGCTCATGGTTGTGCAAGTGGCGGCTTATTTATTTTGATGTTGATTCAGTTATTTGATTTACAATTGTTAGTTTTGAAATCCAATATATTTAAATCGTGGTTTAAATTTTGCCAAGGTTGTTGGAGAGGTGAAAATCATATTTCAGTTATGGCATGTTAAAATTGCATAAGCATGTTTACATTTGGAGCTGGGTAGTTATGAATGTTCTTAAAAGTGTCGATACTATAGAAGTAAACATATATTTTAGTTCTTCTATCACAGATCAAACTCTTTTTTTAAAGAAAATAGAAAATAAAAATGAGATACATAATTTAGATCAGGTTTGTTGGAAAAAATTTAAAAAGTTTATTTAACCATGAGTTTATTGAAAAGATGCAGTTGATGAAAATGAAACAAGATATGGCAAAACAAATGCATGTGGCAGTTAGGTTTCCTTCTTTGTCTTAGACAAAAAAAATTACTTTGAAAACCCATGTTTCACGCCATTTTATGGCCCTCAAGCTTGTTACCTTATGCCTTATGCGAAACATGAAAGCATTCTCCTTTAACCACAGTACGAAGGACCACTTATCTTATGTTCGCTGTTTCTGTATTTGTACATTAGATATGTGGGAATCAGTGTGAAGTGGCACCAGTTGAGGGGAACGATACAATATTTCTTGGCAATATAGATAGAAAATGGAGGACAGAAGAAGTAAGCAAGTTTGTTCTGCGCTGATCTTGTTCAATAATTAAAAGAGTCATGCAACTAAAGGATTGTCTTCCTGCAGGTTGTGAGATTCTTAGAGAAAGCTGGCATTGATAAAATCGAAGTAGTTACTCTCAAGACGAATCCTGAAAACATGGAGAACAATCGTGGTTTTGCATTTGTTGAATTCGAAACAAATAAAGATGCTCAAGTTGCTTTTCATAAACTCAAAAAGAAGGATGTTATTGGAAAAAACCAGAAGATAAAAATTGCATGGGCACAACCCTTGATCGAGCCATCAGAAGAAGAAATTTTAAATGTCAGTTTTCTGAAATCATGCTTTTGCATTGAGAATGCTCAATCTTCATGGCCCTACAATTAGGATGTGGTTAATTTCATAGTAAAACTTCTCTTGGAATATCATGTGCACAATTTTCATGAGCTCTATTATATCCTCATTCTACTATTGTCCTACCCTTGTCTTTGTCTTCCAAATCTTCTTTCTCATTTTTCTCTATACATAAACCTGTTGTTTTCTTGAACTTCTTATTGAACATGTCCAACATGTTAGGGTAACATGATTATGTTCAGGTCAAATCAGTTTATGCGGAATATCTACCTCCTTCATGGGATGAAGAAAAAGTGAAACACTATTTCAAAAGATTTGGTGAAATTGAAAGTGTTGTCCTTGCCAAAGATCTTGCTTCATCCAAGAGAAAAGATTTTGCATTTATTAAGTATTCAACCCGAGATGCTGCACTGGCATGCATTGAGGCAGTCAGCATAGAGAGAAGAGAGCATAATGGCTCCAAGGTTACGTTGCCGTATAAGTTTTGTTAACTTACGTCGGGAACTAATTTACTGATTTGATCTTCTCATTGACGATTATTTAGGTTAAAATGGCAGTTTCACTTGCAAATCCAATACCAAAGAGCAAGCAACGTAAACCTGCCTCTGATTCAGCTAGTCAGCAATTCTCTCAGGAAAAGCCAAAGGTATTGCAAGGTGAGGATTTGTATTCTTTCTATTGTGTCTTTACTTGTAAGATCATACTAAATAACATGATATCAAAATAAACTGAAGTTCCATAGAAAGCTAGCCGCGATAAGTAAATAATTTTTGAGAAGTGTTTCTGTAGTTCTTATAGTGCTTTCTTTCAAGAGAACTCTTGATTGACATGTTGGTCCTAGAACATGCGAATTTACGTTTTTTGTTTCTTTTAACAATTTTGAGAGTTGGATAACATGGGTGTCAATTGTATTCACCATTCTGAAGTTATATTTGATACACTTTCCACCCACATTCGATGTGGATAGGGATGCAGTCGTATGTCAAAACATTTTTCCATTTTGTTGCTGATTGATAAGTGAGCCAAGGGATATGAAAGGGTTATTCTGTAAATTCAGGTTCAAGTTTGAGATTTCATCAGGGAAATGGTCAGGTTAAATGGAACATAACAGTAAATAAATTAGCACTCCTGCAGTTTTAGCGATGCGCTGAGTCAACACAATTGCTTTTAAATCTTTTGTTGCAATAAATGGTAATTGCTGAAACTACTAGCCTGGCAATAATATTATCTGAAGTCTAAGTATGTGATGCGAAATATATCGTGGAGTTGCGGGACATGAGATGCTTTTAAGATTGAGCTTAGAGAAAAGTTGTTTGCTAATGATTTCTAGCCCTACTTTAGCTTGACCCTGTAGCTTTATGCAGTCCATGTGTTGCCATGCATTATCCCACAAGTTGGATGTCTTGATATTAAGTGTTTAAAATTTGCTCGTTAAATCGCCACTGCCATCTTTTCTAGCCCTAACCTAGCTTGACCATGTAGCTTTATACAGTCCCTTCATTGCATGCATTGTCCCGTTTCTGTCAATGGAGTTCATGAAATTAAGATTTTGAAGTTTGCACATCAAATTGTCACTGCTTGTCTTTTCTAGCCCTTCAAAAAGACCTGGTTGTCCTCAAAAAACTGCGAGGGAAATTTTCTGAGCAACACATGGCAATTACGCAGCACTTTTACCAATTATTTTGTGTAGTCATGCTAAATTTCTTTCTTTTGAGTTCATGCTCCCATGCTGTGAAATGAATATTTAATGCTTTAATACGTTTTCTTAGTTAGTAATTCCAATGCTAAATTGATGCATGATATGCTTATGTAGAATGCTACTTTGAGATGTAGTTCTTGTAATCTTTAGCATTTAGCTCCTACCACTGCTTGTTACTTGATGATAACCCGGAAAAAAAAATTACATTTGATTTTTTTAGAGCATAATGCTGCTTGTGAATTAACTTTTCTAATTCTTTGTGTTTTTAGCCACCATGAAGTTTGATGAACCAAGAAACAAGGGAAAGACTGCTAGCAGTAATTATGATGTTGACAAGTGTGGTCGCAGGTCTTCGACTACGGATGAACTAGTGCAGATATTGAGGCAACAAGCATCAAGCAAGTATATCACTCCATGTCCCATCACAGGTATCTTGTAATGCATTTTTTGGCTTCATATTTATGTTCTTTATTAGAGTATGTTTTTTAGGAATGGACTGTAAATGCCATTTTGGATATAGAAGTACTTAGGTTCAACAAAGAGCTTTGTCAAGCAGGGGTTTTGTTTTAAGTCTTTTTGAAAAGCCATACAAACAACATATTTTTAGTTAAAGGGGCTATCAATTTTTCTTTAAAAAAAAAACTCACATGCTGTACTAAATCAAGATATTCTGTCTCTTAAAACTCTTGGTTGAAGGATTATTGTGATACATCTAACTCAATTCTCTACTCTCATCTTCCTTTTTGGAGCAGGAAACTCTGTTTTAGACCAATTTCCCTTACATGGCAGCAAACGGCCATTTCCAATTCGGGTGAGTCACTTGAGGTCTTTTATATATGTTCTCTCACATCATCCTAAAATTTAACTCATTTTCAAGATCAAGTGTTGTCTTCTATCAATACTTGCAATCAAGTAAACTGATTAATCTCGTGTCCTTTCTCACTCAGGGGTCCGATCACCTTTTTTCCGAGCCAAGAGCATTACCTCGAGCTCGGATTGAAAGTTATTCAATTTCAGATCCAAGGTTTTGCTTTTTGAAGCTACAAATTACAGAACAATTTTCCTACTTGATGCAGCACACATTGTTGAAAGCATGCTTGTACTTTCCACTAACATGATATTGATTTATCATTTTCTGATAATCTGATTCCAGTGCTTTATCACATAGTGTGGGCACAACCTCTTTTCCCTATCATCATCAAGGGTATGGCCATACATTTGGTAAGCAGCTGTTACATATTTTTATGCCTTAGCTAGTGTTCATAACGTCACAAATGGTGTATTTTCATTGTATCTCAGAATCAGCCATTGGGGGTAGAATTTATCCAAAAAATTTCCAGGTGCGAGGTCTTGTTCTGTTTTTTGTCCTTTTAGTTGATGTCCTAGTCAATGAGAAGCATGAAATGTAAATTTATATAGCTTCTTTCTCTGTTTATTCTTTTGGTTCTCTAAATTTTTGTTATGTTCATACGTTTGATACTGGAATCTTGTATTCTAGGTTGCTCTCATTGGACTGACATAAAATAAAGTTATTGTGTTTGAAAAAACACTTGATCGCTTCTGTAACCTCTTTTCTTTGCAGACAAGGGAACAAGCTCCTTACCATGGAAACATTAATTTGTATCGCAGATGTAAGTGAATAGTAGCTTCCAAAGTTTCTATATTCTATTTTGCTGATCATCCTAGACTTCAGTTATTTGCTTGTTATTGTTACTAAAACTTGATCGTAGTTTCATTTTTAAACAATAGATTCCGAACACTGATAAAGCCTACAATCCCAGTTAGTGTAGAAGATCATTTATAACTTTCGGGCATTTTATTATTTTATATACAACAATATATGTGTGTATCTATATATATGTGTACACTAATCTTAACCAACTTTACTGCTACAACTGGTTGATTTTTTAGTTCACTTTACTTTAGCAACCACTTCTTTGTGCAAAAACATTTTGGTGTGGTACTTGAAAAAGAGAAAGGGTGTTTCTACACAAAATACTTGTTTTTATTATGCATGTGGTTGCTCATCAAAATTTTTGTTTTGTGCAGGTTGATGGGATCTATAAATCGGAGCCTGAATTTGTAAGCTCACATTTGCAAATGGCAGTGAGAAATGCCAATGAATTTGTGTAATTTATAGTTAACCACAGTTTCATCACGTTCATCATGTCTTTGGCGGACATTGTATTGTTTCCTTGAATGTGAATTTTATTTATTAAAATTGTCAAGCAGATCCTTTTGCAAGACCTGAATTTGTTTGTTGTATAAAAAAATACAAAAAGTGCGAGTATGTGGAGCCACGTGCCATGCTCTTTGTGTTTTGGCATGTTAATATATCACACAATTGTAGGATGCATGTCATTTATAGATGTCATATGTAGCTGTCACCCTTCTTTTATCCATGCTTTGTGATAAATGGAGTACTACTTTGGAACGAGAATCATATTCCTAGACATATGTTCGATATCAATGAGAGAGGTCGAAGGGATATGAGACGTTGATGATGATTTGTACTTATATCCACGAGAAAAGGTCAAGGAGTAGGGCTGCTTACCGGGCCGGGTCAAACCGGACCCGACCCGGCCCGGATTCGGACCGTTAAGTCCGGTCCGAAACCGGAACCGGACTTAACGGTTCCGGATCGCCCCGGAACCGGTTAGAAACCGGTCCGGGGCGGTTCCGAAGAACCAAACCGGTAGGACCGCCGGTTCCGGTCCTACCGGTCCGGTTCCGGTTCCAAAACCGGAACCGGTAGATTATAAAAAAAAATAAAAAAATAAAAAATGTTGAAGGCAACGTTAACATTTGTTAACGTTGCCTTCAACGTTAACAATGTTAACGTTGGCAACGGCTCTTAGCCGTTGCCAACGTTAACTTTTATTTTTTTTTTTATAAAATTTTTAATAAAAAAAAAAAACTATAAATAGGGGATGTTGTGTTGTGTATTGTTTCATAACAATTCTTGTAACGAAAATTACTTCACTCTCATATTTTTCTCTCAATTGTGCTATTTACAATTTACTTATAGTCTTATATCATAATGGCATCTTCATCTAGCAGTGGTGCTGGTCGTAGCCGGGGTCGTAGTCGGGGTCTCGTTCCGGGTCGTCTATCACTGAGTTCATCTTCTGCAATGAATTTGCCTGTGCCAATTCCTGAGTTAAATGAAAGTTATGATTTTTTTGCTGACCTCGATGTTGGTGGTTCTTCTATGAATGTCGAACCACAACAACCCCAACAACCTGCCGAACCTGTTGCTGCCCAAGCCCAAGAAAGACAACATGTGGAGTCATCCGGAGCCACTACAGCAGCAAGTAGACTACCTACTCGTGCCAAAAGAAGTAAGATATGGGATCACTTTGAACTCGGTCAAAAAGAAGGTACTAATGAATCTGTTGCAATATGTAAATTATGTAAGATCCAGTATTCATATAAAGCCGGTGGTTCCAGTGGAGGCACCGGAACATTTAAAAAACACTTAGTAAAAAAACATAATTTTGATGAGACAACATTACAACCATTAAGTCGAGAAGCAACACAAGCACAAATTAATGTTCTTACTGGCACGAATTTTATTTTAACTGCTGAAATTAATCGTAGGTCACTTGTTAGATATGTGATCAGATGTGAACTACCTTTTATACAAGCTGAACGTGCTGGTTTTATTGAATTTGCTTCGTCTATACAACCCATGTTTAAACATATATCCAGGCACACACTAAAAAGAAATTGTATGGACGTATTTGTTGAATATAGAAATACATTGTTTCAACATCTTTCTAGTTTGCCTTGTAGGGTTAGTTTAACAACTGATATTTGGACAAATGTAAATTCTGATTCATATCTTGTTGTCACTTGTCATTGGATTGATGATAATTGGTGTATGCAAAAAAGGATTTTGTCTTTAGATGAGTTAGATTGTGCACATACTGGTTATGTAATTGCTAAATATGTATTCAACACTTGTAGACATTATGGAATTCAGGATAAGGTATTTTCAATCACATTAGACAATGCTGCGAATAACAATGCTGCGATGCGTGATTTAAAGACCTATCTTAAACCAATGCTTGATGGTATTTTTTTTCATGTTAGATGTGCATGTCATGTGATTAATTTGGCTGTTAAAGTTGGTTATGAGGACAATCACTCAGCATGTATTGAGAAAATGAAATACTGCGCTAAATGGTTACGCACGAGCCGTGTTAAGCGTGATTGGAAACAATTGTGTTTATCTAATGGTTTAAAGCATCTTCTTTTTCCATCACCAATAGAAACTAGGTGGAATTCGTTGTACAATTTGTTGAATGCTATGTTACCTTACAAAGATATTTTAACTCCATTTTATAATTCATATCAAATGCCTGATAGCGATGAAAGTATTTATTTGACTGATGAGGATTGGGAATTTGTTGAAAATTGTGTATCATTGTTAGGTACTTTCAAAGAAGCGACGGAACGTTTCTCTGGTGTTACTTATCCAACTTCCGTTTATTTTCTTCCTTTAGTATTTAACATGTTTGATAAATTTATAGAATTTAGAGATGACTATGACTTGCATGCTTTTGTTAATGCAATGGAAACTAAATTTATAAAGTATTGGGAACAAATCCCACCCGTGCACTGCATCGCAACATTGCTAGATCCTAGTCAATGTTTATCTTCATTTGAGATATTTTTTGAATATTATGCTAAATTTTTGGGGAAGGTTGTTGACGATCAAAAGACGTCTACAATGCAATCTCTCCAAAATATGTTTCAATTGTATTATAATCAACAGGCAAGTGAATCATCGCAACAAAGGCCTGTTGAAGAACAACCCCAAGCTCAATCTAAAGGTGGGGGCATCAATTTGCTTAGATTGCTGGGCAGGAAAAAACTTAAGGGAAAAGGACCTTCTACTAGCACGTCGACTGAGTTGCAAATTTATCTGAATTATCAATTTCTAACCGAAGACAACTTCGACGTCTTACAATGGTGGAAGTCCAATGCAGCACAATTCCCTATCTTAGCCAAAATGGCTAGAGACGTGTATGCTGTACAAGCTTCAAGCGTCGCTTCTGAATCGGCATTCTCAACATGCGGCCGTATTATTGGAGACTACAGAAGTAGTCTATCAGCTGATTCGTTATGCATGCTCACGTTACTTAAAGATTGGTTTGAAGCAGAATGCAAAAATAGAAGAGATGGGACGGTTGACGAATTCGTAAATCATTATGACGAGCAAGAAGAAGAGATAGCCAAAACAATACTTATCAATTATGAAGACTGCTAAGTACTAAATTGTAATATTTTTTTATTTAGATTTTCAATTGTCATGTCTTTACAATTATTTGTATGCTAGAAGTATTTACACACATAGACATGTTTAAATAACCCATAAAAATTGTTAAATTTCTAATCCCTTTAAAAATTACCACTTTATTTAGATTTTTTTTTTTTTTTAAAATGAGGCGTAACTACGCCACTTTGGAGGCGTAGTTACGCCTCTTAAAAAAAAAAAGCCGTAGCTTAGGCGTAGCTACGCCTGAATGGGGCGTAGTTACGCCTAATTTTTTAAAAAAAAAAAAAAAAACTAAAATCCGATAAACCTCCGAATCAAACCGGAACCGGTTGGAACCGGAACCGGTTCGATCCGGTTCCTTACCGGATCGGACCGGTTCCGCCCATAATGGGGCCGGAACCGGCCGGTTCCGGACCAGACCGGACCGGTTCCGGACCAGACCGGACCGGTTCCAACCGGTAAGCAGCCCTATCAAGGAGTACAAGCATGTGTTGTTGGCATTAATGTACCTTTTCTTTTCATTTTGACTAAAAAATAAATTTTTTTATTTATTTCTAATAAATATGGTATGATAATATATATAGATATGTATTTGATAGTGTATATTTGTCTCCTCTTTTTTGACCTCAATGATAAGACTTAAGTATGACATGTCCTAAGAGCTGCAATGTAATTGCCAAGTTTGAGATGATCGGCTAGAACAATTGTAAGGTTAGTTGGGGATGTCGGGGTGATAATGATATCCAATATCATGTTTTTCAATAGACAAATATTGTCGATTAGTCAAATTTTCAGCTCATTCCTGAACCACAGGAAAAATACAATGATATAGCAAAATATATCGATGTGTCCCTATGACGTGTGAACAATTATTTTAGGGGTATCAGACCGAAAGAAGAGCAGCTTGACTACAACTTCCTATATCAAGGTTTAATAGATCATCATTTTATGTGGTTTTAACGTTTAATTTTGCCAGTGTTGATTGTGTTGTGATTCATTATCCATTGTGCATGATAGATATGAAACTTCTAGATAATCCTTGATTGATATCTTACCCTATCACACCTGTAGCTATCCTTTCTGCTCCAGCGGGGACCTTGTTCTATTTGCCCCCCACACATGTTCCCATGCCCTTTGCTACTCTAATTGAACCTGCTTCTGAGCTTGATGGCTTGGGTCCCGCAACTCAGCCCCAAACCACGGACCACTCATCGTCTACTGCACCGGCTGCCCCAGTCCAATCCACTCATCTTATGCTCACTCAAGCTAAAGCCGGTATCTTTAAAACCAAGCACATCGCAGATCTGGCTACCACTGGTCTTATCTCAGCTCTTCTCACTTCTACAGAGCCCAGGGTTTTAAATCTGCAGCCAAAAACCCTAAATGGCTTGCTGCTATGGATGACGAAATTTATGCTCTTCGTACTATCATACATGGGATCTTGTTCCCCGCCCTGTCGGTACAAATATCGTTGGTTCAAAATGGGTCTTTCGCACTAAATATCTCTCTGATGGATCTATTGACAGACTCAAAGCTCGGCTTGTGGCTCAATGCTACACTCAGCTTCCTGGTTTTGATTATTCTCACACTTTCAGTTCGGTTGTTAAAGCCTCTACCATACGTATTATTCTTGCTCTCGCTGTTATGTGTCGCTGGCCATTACACCAACTTGATGTCAAAAATGCATTTCTCAATGGCATTCTTACCGAGACAGTATATATGGAGCAACCACCAGGCTATTTTGACCCTCAACGCCCCAATCACGCCTGTCGTCTTCGCAAAGCGCTCTATGGTCTCAAACAGGCCCCTCGCGTTTGGTTTCAACGGTTCAGTGACTTTCTTGTTCTCTTTGGATTTATATGTAGTCGTGTTGACTCTTCACTATTCTTCTTTCATCGGGGCTCTCTCGTCTTCTATTTACTCGTGTATGTTGATGACATTATTCTCACTGGCAACAACCCGGGCCTCGTTCTATCCTTTATCCCTCGTCTCAACACTGAATTTGCCATCAAAGATCTTGGCCGGCTAAATTATTTTCTTGGGCTTGAGGTCACCTATACATCTGATGGACTCTTCCTCAGCCAAGCAAAGTATTCTCGTGACATTCTTACCAAGGCGTTATTATTGGACTCAAAACCTGTTTCCACCTCGGCTGCGGGTCAACATCTTTCGAGTGATGGCTCGCCCTTTGATGATCCCACTTTGTATCGTTCATTGGTAGGTGCCCTACAATATTTGACTATCACTCGTCCTGATCTATCTTATGTTGTTAAACTTGTCAGCCAGTTCCTTCATCAACCTACGGATGATCATTTTCAGGCTTTGCGCTACGTCAAAGGTACAATAAATTTTGGCATTTTGTTTAGTCCAGGTCAAAATTCTTCTTTGGTTGGCTACTCTGATGCGGATTGGGCTCGTTGCCTTGAAACATGGCGATCTACTTATGGTTACTCCATCTTTCTTGGAAACAACTTAGTCTCTTGGAGTGCTAAAAAGTAACCCACTGTTGCTCGATCAAGTTGTGAATCGGAATATCGAGCCTTAGCAAACGCTATCGCTGAGCTTATTTGGGTAACATACTTGCTCCGTGAATTACGTACCTCACCTCCAGATAAGCCACTCTTATTATGTGACAATCATAGCACCATTTTCTCAGCCAGAATCTTATTGCTCACAAACATGCCAAGCATATCGACATTGATTATCATTTTGTCCGCGAAGTTGTTGCAGATGGCAAAATCGCTACTCAGTTCGTTCCATCAGAGCTCCAGCTTGCAGATATCTTACCTTGTAAATAATATTTTATGTATCTTTCTGTATTTATCCTTTGATGCATTTATCCTATTTATATTGGAATACAATCAACATCCACACAAGGTGGATTTTATAAACACTCCACAACACATATAGAATTATTTGGAAGTATCGTATTTCACAAATGACAGATTAAGTTTTGGCACCATTGTCTGCCTAAACAGTAATGGACTGAGGGGGCAATTGTCTCTATTTAATCGAAATTTTAATTATATATATATATATATATTTGTTTAGACTCCTGTGCCAAACCTAATTTCCCGACCCCACCTAGCATCTAACCAAAATAAATTAAGGCAAGTGATATTGCTAGAACTGTACGTGTTGGTTGCCATAGCAATATATATACATTTCCAATTTTACCCCTTTTTTATTATACTCACATTTTTTAGAAGTGAAATTCATGATGTGATACATCCAACTTTCAAACGGATTTTTGGACATGAAATGAAGGCCACGGAATCCCCGGTCAGGCACAAATAAAAAACGTGAGGCAACTGAATCATTGAACTATAACCGTCCATAACAATTACAATTTACAAGAATGTCATCGCATTGAAAGTTGAAATTCTTTTCAATAAGGTGAAAAATCGAAGAGCCAAGCGGAGGACTTTCCATCAAGAACTTGCGAAAGAATCGAAACCACAAGTCCAATATAATTATTCTCCAAAATTACATTAACAATAGTGCTATGTAGTAAGAAAGAGATAAGCCAACACAATGAAACAACTGGAATTAAATTCAAAGTTTTTATTTCACTTCACCACAAAAAAAAAAAAAACAAAACAAAACACATATTCCCAAATTGTTCTCGATATCCAAGCAAATATGTTAGTTTCGAGAAGATGGATTAAAGATCAGTTCAGGTGATTACCATTAAGCCAGCAGAGGTGAACAAAGAAATAAGTTCTGCAATTTCAACCACCATTACGATTACAGAAACTAATATCATTTGTTTCCACTAAAAGTTGCAGATAAAAAAAAACTATTTATCCAGAATAGTTTAGGTCTTAGTGAGGAGTTGTTTATAAAGGCATGCATACGTGATACGTCTTCCAAACCCAATTTCTTCATATGTCACTCATCATCATCATCTTCCTGAAAATTATATATATACAAGTTTAAGGGAAATTATTTAGTTCGCTCACAAACATACGCCCTCCCCCTTAAGTGTACGCTTATGTGTTATTATTTAATATATAATAGTAATAATATACTAACCTAATTATATGGGCTTTTATAGAGAATGCTTTAAGAGGAAAACACACATACCTCATCGTTGCGTTCCTCGTCATCATTTACTTCATATCTTGATTGATTATTCACTCTCTTCTTCCTCAGCTCCAGCTCCTTCATTGTATTCCTGGAGAGTCTTCTCATACTCGGCCTTCGTTCTTTCTACCTTGGCGACGAGGGGAGCTTTCTCCTTGAACAATTTTGAAGTATTTTAATCACCAGCTTTGCCAACCTAATCAGGATTGAATTTGCATAATTACAAAATTTCGGATAACAGTTTAAAAAATCTGTGAGCACTTTTGTATCATAGTAAACAGGAATCGCTTACAGCGGCAACAGATTGGTTATTGGGATGCTTATCTTTGAACTGCTTTATGAAATCCTCCCTGTATTCAAGCAAGCATAAAATATATATATTTATGTACATCACATATTAGCATAGAACCAGCAAAACATACGGATCGACCATAGAAAACTAAGATTTACATGAAAATGAAGAAAGCACCGGCGGGAGTGAGGAGCACAGCCTCGAAAATTAGAGATCAAAACAGGCGAGAGAGGGGAGAGAAAAATGTGAATATAAAAGAGGGTAAAATTGGAAATATACATATTTTGCTCTGCCACCAACACATACCCGCTCTGGCAATATCAATTGCCATAAATTCAAGTGTGTATAAATCTTACATTCCTGCTAATTCAAAAAAATACATGCACATATCTCCAGACATTTTTATCTACCTTACAGCTACCCTCTCATATTCAAAAGGATAATTGTGAGAAATAATGTTTAGAGTTAACGGATATAAACGTAATATTAGTACAAACTACTAGGGGAAATATATATAATTTTAGTGAGTCATTAACTACACGTCAAGAATTGAAACTAACGTTGGACAGTTCTGACAAGAGAGATACATTGTGTATATTCAGTTGGTCATCTGGTATGCTCGACTTACAAGCAAACCTAAGCTGCTTGGTTCCTTGTTAAGGGATGATTTCAAACCACCGTAAGGGTAATGCTGTCATGATAGACACAAGAGTCCAAATTTGATTCCAAATTTGATTTGAATATGTGAAGTCTACTTTTCACCCTCATGCTAGGTCTCATCTCCCCTGGTTAAGCTCCACTTTATAAGCAACCCATTGGTCATCGCTATAGGGCATGACAGAGGCCCCCTCAGGAATTGTAAAATTTGATTTGCGCGGAAAAACCACTGTTTTGCTGCAAAACGTGCGCTGGGATTCAATGGGCTGTCCAGCAACAGGATCAGTAACAGCTTGATGCTCTACTTGTGCAGATGAAACGTCAGGAGGGAGCATAGCTTGCAAGTTGGCTGTCTCGTTTTCAGGAGAACGTTCAACTCTTTTGGCATTAATCTCATTTTCTGGAGATAAAATGGGTAAAACTGAGCGCTCACATGTAGCAAAACCGATATAGGATTACAATCAGGAAGAAACAACAAATCATCATACATCTAGAGATGCTATATCGCAAAATCGATTCATAAACTTAACGGTAACAAATAAAGGTAAAAGAAGAAAGAAACGTATATTAGTAGGCATAACTCGTACTGGTGACACTTTAAGGAGATCGTATCATGAATTATAAGTGAAAAGAAGAATTCCATGGAACCAAACAATGGTAATTTTAAGGCAACAGCAGTAAGGAGGACCGATTGTGATTCCTGGAAGTTGGCTTTTCTATTAAAATAAAGTGCTACCATTTTGTCCACCCCCAACCTTTGTATATACATACCATAACTTAACTGAATCTAGCCTTAAAGTCAAGGGAGGACAAAATTTTTGGATTTTTAAATTATATATATATATATATATTTATTTATTTATATATATATATAGGGGGTGTAACTGCCCCAACCCTCTTCTTAAATTCGCCCTTGATTCCGCTTGACAGTAAACCACAAGCATACATGGATGGAAGTACTCTAATTTTCTGAAATCACCTTCACACGCTAGAAATTCATCCCCTTTCATTGTTTCTGTGGGCAGTGTATTCTCTGTAAGATTATCAGAAACAACACACTCCATGCTAGATGAAGCGTTTGAGCTTTCTGTCATAATGGATGCTGCAAAAGTATAACTGCTGTGAGCCAATTTGACACTAACAGTCATTTAAAACTACAATAGTCATAGAGGTCTAATACCAAAAATCAGTCTAACCAAATGGAGAAGAACAAAATAAATGCTCAGCAATTGATCAGGCTATGTAAATGCCAAGAACTTGTGAGGACATCCATCACAATGAGAAATCGAAGAGAAGCTTACAACAAAAATAATCCGTCATTCTAAGAGGGGAAGGGACCATGTTTTTTAACCAAAGAGAATGGTGAAAAATATCAAAGCAGAAATTGCCAAGAATCAATCGTCCATTGATTTTGCATATAAAAGCTAATAAATCAGGTAGTGCTTCAAACGAACAAAGCTGTCTAGATCATGCACGTACAGTAACAATGCGTTTGTGCCATCAAATCCCATATATCGCATTTTCTGACACGGTAATGCATATGTTAGAGACTATAATACTTAATGCATCCCATCTCAATTAGCTCAAACTTTTAGAGGAGTTGGCAACTCATATGGAATTAAAGCCAAGTCGAGGCAGGTCTTAACTTCAAGTCTTTACAACAGCTTGCTCAGACAGATAATTCAACGTGCTAAGCTTCATATGAATGATATATACAGTGTATGTGATGACGTGCTAGGTAAAGATATTAAGCTCCCAAGTGGTCATTCAATAAAATACATCTAACTGATAATAATAGCTAAACATAATACCTTTCAGACACTTAAATCAACGCCCAGTAAATTATTAGTTTCTTACACTCTGTCAGAGCCCAGTAAGCAACTGTGGCAGCATTCATCTCTGCCTGCTTCTTGCTTTTGGCTTCGTCCCCACGAAATGAGCTACCTCCTATCTCCACGATGGACACAAATATAGGTCTGTGAGGTGGACCAGATTTGACTGTCTCATAGGTTGGACAAAGAAGACCGCTCTTTTGTGCCAGTTCCTGTAGAAGGTTTTTGTATAGGCCTCCATCCTGATGTCATTTTAGAAGTAATAATAAATAACGAATTAGCATTATAACAAATAATTGAACATTAAAGATGTTACAAGAGACGATAGATTGGGAAAAATCTCCCTATCATTTTCTATATATTCCTTGAAGTAATAATGGAAGTATTTATACAAGAGAAATAATCAATAATCCTAGGTAAATAAAACTCTTTTAAGTTTAAACTTATATTTTTATCTCCTAATCTAATATCTCTGATAAATAATAAAGATAAAATAATATCTGACGATAGTTATCTCCAACAAAAGATTGTTTGCAATACTAGCCTCTTGAATCTGGTCAATCCGCAACATCTGACAAGCAATCTTTGCAGTCGCATGTTCAGCTTCCTTTAGTGTAGCGAAAAATTCCATTGTTCCATATGATTTTCCATTAAACAACACTCTTGACTTGTAGCGGCGAGCATGAGGAGGACCTTCAGATTCACAAGTGTAAACAGGAAAATTGAAATTCTTCTTGTGAGCATATTGTTGCAACCGATTCTTATACATGTGTGGTGTACCTGTTTTCAAAGGAAAAAGAAAACAAATTATCGAGGATGTAACATTATGGAAATAATATACCCTCCTTCCATATTTTAAATCTCCCATTCAAATGACATGAAACGATGAGGTTCGAAAAACGAGAGAATCTTGCATGTTTACCTTTCAAAGAGAGGACGAAATGTCCGAGTCAATCACATCATTTGTTGCAAGTCAAAGGACTTTTAACATTACATTAGTTGCAAACAATGGAAAAGAAGGTAAGCATTGAATCATCAGCTAGGAAACCATGGTGCAGTATTTGTATTGACAGCAATGCTTTTATCAAATCGAATTATGGAACATGTTGGGAATCTCAATGGTGTTTTTTTATTCTTGTTTACCTAACACTGTAGCCAGGGAAAAGAAAAACTATTCCACTCATCCCTAACAAGATGCATAATCGTTGATGAAACAATTTTCATGGGAGTTACAAGGTGGAGCTTTGAAACCATTTTAGAATTAGAGTAACTCATAAATGGTATTCACTAACTAATTTTTTCCTTCGCTCGAATTACATGTCAGAATTTAACGTGTTGCACATACCAACTCGGTTTTACAAACTTTTAGTAAGCTGGTCAACCCAGATTGGTGCTGATAATTGAACTGGCCAGAATATATGATGTTTGCATTCATATACTTAACCATGGACCAGAAAAATTACATTTGATCAAACGATTTCTTCCTGTCCAACCACCTTGGATAGGAGAACTTAAATTCCTGACCTGAACAATTGGTGTTTGACACATGGCACTACACTATTCACCTAGCACATGGTGAAGAAGGAAAGCTTCGCTAGCCGTAAACATGCTTTATAAAAGTTGCAATCCATTTATGTTTTAAGTTCCTCCTATAAGCAATAGCCTCAAACTATTTTTGGGAGTTAACAGACCACTTTTCTCCAAAGTCGGAAACTCTAAAAAAGAGAGAGAGAGATTAAATTTCTAAATGAACATTTCCCATTTGTAAGGCATGACCAGGATGGCTACATATTAGCTCTATATCACAACACAACACCTCAATATCAAGTTCAAAGTTTGGTGCATCATGTGAATTGCTAAATAATGCAATTCAAAGTAAGAACTATTGATTCCATGGGAATACTTTATTTGTGCTCAAGAACAACAAAGAAGTTGATCCTCAAGTAGCTTATCATTCAAATGAGACATGCAAAGAATTTGGCAATTGGTGAAGACTATTGATTCATGGGAATACTTTAGTTGTGTTCAAGAATAACAAAAAAAATTGATCCTCGAGTAGCTTAGCATTCCATTTAGATATGCAAATAATCTAACAATTGTGATGCAACTGTCCTTGATTCTATGGTAGAGCTTAAAGGCTCTAAAATACACAATTTTTTATCACCCAGCTGCCACCAAACTTTACAGAAAACAAGGCTACACAAAAGCTCAGAAATTGATAAAGTTAATTAAGAAATTAAGTCATCCAAAAGATTGAAACACTAAATAAAGAAAAGAAACATTTTTTTTCTTTAGGACTTTTACCACTGGAAACTATTGGTGTTCTGTGAAGCGTAGAAGTTTGCTTCGTATCTCCAATTTTTGGTTGCATCATGTCCTGGTGGACAGGTTTTACATGTGCACTATTGTTTGGTGCCAAAAGTCCTGCAAAAATTACAGAGATACTCAAAACAACACAATCATATACACGACATCTGCAAATGATAGCATATCTCGCCCATTTTTAACTCTGATAGCAACTCATAGCTAAATTGTTTTCAAAAAAATATTTTTTAAATACAAACCCAAATGAGTGAGGTTGGATTTTCGAATTGACGGTATCAGCCTATGGTCAAAGAAACTCACAAACAAATTGAATGATAACCTAACGAGTCCAGAGAGAACACATAGAATCTCACGCGACATTTAAAATCAGGGAAACAACTAATGACTGATAGTTAAATAACTTATATGATTGTGAAAACTGAATAGCGCAAATTCTACTATTGAGTTGAATTGAAAGGGATAAAGGAGCTGAAGGCGATGATTAAGTCATATGCTCCTTGATTTCACATTCAATCTATTTTCATCCAAACTTGCAGGGCAAAAATTTACTAGTGATTTCAACAATTAACTGGTTCAGAATCTACCTGCTAAAGATGGCAGTTGCTAAGCAGTAGTGGGAAAAAAAAAACGAATTTGATACCAACATGGAACTGAACGTAAGGTTCACTGTCATGCTATGAAATATCAGAATGCAGATTAAAGGTTTTTTAAAAAAAAGAGAAGTGTGCTTTAGAGGCCAGTCTACACATGACACGAGAGCATCGAGGAACTGACACGAGAGCATCCTCCAACGTAACCCCCTCCTCCCACTACACACACGCCATGTAAGCGCACAACTACGACAGTGGTACAGCCAAATTTACATTCTTAAAGCTTAGCTCTCACCCAAATTACTAAAAGATAAATAAAACAGGATCAAGAAATTCCACAGACCAAACACGTGATTAAACTGCCAAAACACCAATTACCGGGAGGAGGTAGCGGAAGACATGATGGAGGCGGAGAAACCGGAGTAGAAATTTGTGGCAGCTCAGAAACCGGCACAACAGCCTGCATTTCTTGTATAGGAGCAACAGGGGAAGAACACGGGAGAACCAGAGAAGGCGTAGAAATATAGAAGTAATCATATGCCACCTTAGCCACCGAGTTTTGAGCGTCCTTGGCAGACTTGCATTCAACTTGAGTTTCGAAATTTAGTCCGTTAACAACAGCAATGGCTTTGAATCGGGGAACGTGATCTGGGCCATCTTTCGTGGTCGTATACTCTGGTAAATTCCAACTCCTCCTCTGGCAAAGCTCCTGTAGTTTACCCTTATACATGCTATCAAATTTATTCTTCCGTGGGAATTGAAAGAAAGCGACTTTCAGGGGTTTTCCGTGGGAATTGAAAGAAAGCGACTAGGGTTTCAGGGGTTTTCTGTGGATTTAAAGATGATACTTAGCAGAGAGCGTCAGAGATTAAACTTAAGTCTGCTTGAACATCGGAAAGCATTTATGTCTACAATTTTTTTAAAAAAAACTCGAATGCGTTCCGATTCTAACTTTGGTTTACACATTATTTTTGGTATTTTAGTTTAAAAAACTCTGATGTCATGGTAGGATTTCTTTCTGGCAAAATTCAAATAATAAAAAAATTCGAAAGATACAAAGAGGTCATTTTAGAAATCAATACTTATCCTCGATTAAATATGATGATTGTATTGTTGTACAATTTAAAATACTACGGTGGAATTGTTACGAATGCATAATTTTTGATAAAGTAATAAATGATTGAGCCTATATAACTCTAATATCTTAATAGATAATAAGAATAGTAATAATGTCTATATGTTAAAACTTTGATAATATAGCATATAAGTCATATAATCCCCCTATCTCCTTCGGGCACTGACGCTCAAGTCACGAACTAGCACATTTAGTGTTTATGAGGCGCTTTAAGACATACTAAGTTTTACTAAGTCGCGCACTGACACTTCGATCGTGGTCTGGCGGATTGAGTGTGTGTGCGACACTTTACGACTAAGTTTTATTAAGTCGCGTACTAAGATTTACTAAGTCGTGAACTTAAATATTAGACATCATTAACTCTTCAGAAATAATATAAGTTATTTTTAATAAATTCACATTATTACAAAACATGTTGAAACAAAGATGTAATATTTGGTTTCATTTTTTGAATACATTATCTTATGACCAAATGTTAATAATTTATTTTCATTTTTCATTCTCTAAAATATATTATTCGAAGAACAATAATTATTCATATTAGGAGAACGATCGAATAAAAAATTAAATTACACTGTAAATAATATAAAATGATGTAAATTTGTCAAATATGATGTGTATTAAATATGTTTAACTTTATTCATCAGTGTGTATACATATATATTTTTAGTTATAGGCGTGCACTCACACTTAATTTTTTTTAAAATTGACGTACTCGCATCTGCATCATGTGAGTTAGTATACTGTAAATATAATAAATTATATTGTATATAAACTACATATAACTACATATATTTGGTATCCACTTATTTGATAAAGTTGCATGATAATAGAAGTCGAGAAGGCGTAGCTTTTAATATAGAATGGAAGTATGGAACACCAAATACCTTTTATGTTTTTGAACCGCACACCAAATATCTTTTGGGTACTCAATTAGAGAATGTGAGGTTATTTTTTCTTTGGTTGTAATGCATGCCGTACGCCTTCAAAAGCTTTGCATGACAGCGAAATTCATTCAAGTTTGAAGATACCATATTCTAATAAATATTAAAGAAAATCAAAATACTGAAAAAAAAATTAAAAAATGTCGTCTCCCCAAGCCATCGCAACTGCCAATCGGGGAGAGCTAGGTGGGGCAAAACTGGTGTGGGGAAGCAACGGAGGTGATGTTAAAAATACCTGATGGAAGAAGGGTCTATTCGGTGGAATTGATGGGGGGGTGTTGTCACTGTTAATTAGATTTTGTCCATGGAATGGACACTAAATTATCGTTGAAGTACATCAAAGAACTTAAGACAGATAAGCATGGACATTTCCAACTAGTGATCATAAACTTAGTCGATGAAGAAAAACAACTTTTTTTATGTCAAGGATGACAATGCAGTTGGCGGCCAAATATATAAATATGATAAGATCAAGATAGAAACTGTGCTAAAACATGTCAAACATGGCAGCAGACCTTTGCAATTTATGAATCCTACACTTGTTTTGTGCATATAACATTTTAATAATGCAAAAAGTTAGTAGATCATGGCCACCGTGGGGTATTCTACATGCCCACACCTTGTAAGAACAAGGTCGAAAGTCCCGAGTCTGGAATTTTGCTTAGTTTCCTCTCGCCTTCTCCAAATCAGGAAGATCTACAGCGGATTGAAAAGGTAAAATATAAGACAGTGGAAGGCATGTACGCGATTGTAAGTATTCCATACGCTAACAAATTTGTCATGTTTTTGGGATAAGATCTCTTGGTTAATCGGAATCAGCCATTAGATGGTAAAAATAACCTCATTGTTAATATGAAGTTAAAAGAAAACATGATTATAATCTCGATGCACCAAGAGTGTTTTAGAACAATTATTTAGTATGCCAAAGCCAAATGCAAGCATAACATTCAACTTAATAAAAGAAAATGAGAGGTAAAGTTGCAAAATTCCATGCAAAAATCAATGACAATCGGTCACAGCAGGCAAGTATTTTTTAGCATTAATTAAACGATTAACCTACAAAATCATGAAAAACGACGGGATTGGAATGCCATCTATAAGCATGAAAAACTCAATAAAATACCCAAGATGAAGCAATTGACAACCATTCTCACTGTGTACCCAGTGAAATGTTCAAGTCTTTTATGTTGCTCATCCGTGTGCAAGCACAGGAAATTAAAAAATATGGACTTACAAAGCATTCCTTCATCATCGCTGCTCTCATCATTTTCACCAGCATACTGGAAAACAAAAGATATTTAAGTTAGATGACATCCCTTCTAACAAGAATTGAAATTTTGAAAACTGAAAAGGGATTTGGTCACCGCAAAGTCTTCATCAGAAGCCAGATTTGCTGCAAATGCAAAAAAGATATGGTCAAACATAAAAATTTGCCCTTGTCAAATTAACATTCAAGAATCATTCAAACTTCATTGATCATCTGAAAATTGACAATGGTAGCTAGCGGCTTAGCCACATTTCTCTATAAACGCCTAAATAACTTTAAATGATCAGTATTACAGCAACAGTGAATGATTACGACAAAGAAACTACAATCAAAACTTCTAAAGTGTTCCATGAATTGAGTTCCATAAATTGGGTATATATAAGGACCAGAGGCAATAGAACTTTTTCCCATTGTAAAGCGCTCTTAGACATGAAGAATGGTTAAGTATGGGTAGGAATTCTAAGTGGTAGCATGAACTTACACTCTGAATCTTCCTCATCCTCATCACACCATCTATTCCAATCAACTTTGATGTATGGAGGAGGCTTTTCTTCAGATTTTAACAGTCTTTTCCACCACCCTTTTTGCTCTTTCTGAACATAGCATAGTATATTCCTCAAACCAATTTTTGTCTTACATCCCTGCAGCAAAGTTTCATTATAGCAATGCATAGAGGGAAAAAAGTTGAATATGAATCCAATCATTTCTCTTCACTGTTTTTAGAAGATACGCACCATCTTTCAAAAGGACTTTGACGAAAGTGGCTGGAAAGTTTGCATAGATGAAAATAAAATGAAAAATAATTGCAAGGCGAGGAGAAATAAATTGATAGATCAAAGCAGCAGAATTCACAAATCACAATATTGTGGTTCTTAAGTTTGGGAAAGATTGTAAAGCAACAAATTTGGTGTTCCTTTGGCTAAATAAAAAATATAGAGTATCGTATGTCAAAAAATTTCCACAAGGAGATGCATGAGTAGTAGCAGAAGCCTTGTACACCTCAGAGCTACAGCCAATAAACAGCTAAATATGGGAATGAGATATAACACGGGCAGATAAGTGTAATACCACGTTTTATACTCTTAACATTTTTCACTTTCACAAGCTTCAGAACCTGTTTCCTAACCCAACAAAAAATATAGAAGAAATACAGAGGAAAATGAGAAAAAGAATGAAAGGAATACTCTTCTAACTCATTCTTGAATCTTGCAACAAGAATCAAATTTCACAGGGAACGGAAAATCATTTTTCATTGTGAGTGTATATGCTGATCGATAAAAGAAGAAACTGTCGTGACCAACAAAGATATACCCGCCAAGACTCCACTTATTGATTTAACCATATCTCGATTATGCAAAAATCCAAAAACTCACATCATATTCAGCCACACTTATCTACATCGTCATGCTCTTTTTTTTTAATACTTTCCAGTTTCTTATCCAAAACATTTCACATTATGAGTTCCCCAAGTTTCTTTTCTACCGGTTTCGCCCACCGATTCGAAGGGTAGGAAGACCTTCCCCTAATTCTCCCAGCTAAATCCGGATGCGCTCATAGCCTGTACACACTTGGAGCATACTGTTAAATTTTTCTTTCCGACGTTGCTTCAACATTCTAACACTTCTGCTTCATTAGCACAGAAGAATAATTTTACGCTAGGTAAGAGTAAGGCCAATTGTCACAAATAAAAATCTATGTACATACCACAAAATTGCCACACTTGAAAAATTAAAATAAAAATAAAAAACAAAATTCCCTCCAAGAAATAATAACGAAACCTGAGGGTTAATGTTTTCGTAGAGTCGGAGAATGACGTGGAAGGGTTCGCCATTGACACCAACCGCAGAGAAACTAAAGACGCCTTCAGATTCACATTTGACGGAAACGTCCTTAGCGTCGGGTAATGACACGGTCAGGTACACTTTGTCTGACCGCTGTGCCCACAGAACCTCCGGCTGCCGGCTGCACGTATAAAAACAACCACGTTTACCACTAGAAAGCATTAAAAAACCCAAGCTTGTGTAAATTAGAACAAAGGATGATCAAAGTAGAATTCTGCGGCCATTAATCATGAAGAGAAGAAATTTCGCGTGCACGTATAAAAACAACCACGTTTAGCACTAGAAAGCAAAAAAAAAAAAAAAGCCCAAGCTTGTGTAAATTAGAACAAAGGATGATCAAAGTAGAATTCTGCGGCCATTAATCACGAAGAGAAGAAATTTCGCGTTATTGGGGGTACCTCATATTCCCAGAGGACGACGACTGAAGACTAAAGAGTGACCCGTGAAGACTGGGAACATATAGGCCCTTTTATGTTTGAACTCGCCTTCTCATCACAGATGTAATACATACGTAAAACGGAGCGGACGTACGAGACATATCATAGATATAGTATGACACGAAGCGGCACGGCACCATCTATTTTGCTATAGTGTGTGTCGTACCAGGCACGGCCTGGGACATGGGCCTTGCCAAGCCAAGGGGTGGCGGCTCGTGAGTCGACACGGGCACGACACGACACTGTATTTTTTTAAAAAAATATATTAATTAATTGGCGATCGATCGCCACATAATTGACTATCGGTCGCCAAATGGCAGCAGGTTACAGACGTGCTTGGCGATCGATCGCCACATAATTGACGGTCGATCGCCGAGTGGCAGTAGGTTATAAGTGTGTTTGGCAATAGATCGCCACATACCTGGCGATCGATCGCCGAAGTAACAAAAAAAATAAAAAAAAATTGATTTGGACCGTGCCAGTACAGCACGGCTCGAGGCACGGCTCATAGGTCACGGGCCTATTGGCCATGCCGGGCCTGGCAAAAACAAAGACGAGCCGTGTCAGGCACGTCCCGTCTCTGTTGCAGGCCGTGCCGGGCGGCACGAATTATCGGGCTGTGCTACCTTCTCATATTAAAATGAAGGAAATTTTCGGGCAAGGATCAGATGGTAAAAGTTTTTCAGGCTACTCCATCAAATTATTTTGCTTTCAACTAGGTCCATTTTAGGTCAAAATTATAAAATTATCCATCACTTTCTTCTCTCATCTGAAAGAATGCTTCAAACTCCGGAAAGATTGAAGAATGTAATTTTTTTTGATCATATTGATTGAAGAATGTAAATGGGTGTATGATTGTTGTGAAGATTAAAGAATGTCAATAAATGTATGGTTGTCGCAAAAACATTTTCTTCTACTTCTTTTTATGGGTTTTTGTTCTTTTTTATGGATTTGTGTGCTACAATTAACATTGAATTGTTATTTCAATTCTTGTGCATATCATAAGTTTGTCAAAATGTCTCATAACTTAAACTTACTGTTCAAATGGATGTTTAAGTATTGCTTTAGTTAAATTTGGAATGTCAAAAATATTATGATTTTAGATATAAACACACAAAGAAAGTTGAACAATATGATATTTTATAATATGAACAAAAAACAAGTGTATTGGGTGGCACGTGAATTATGGAGATATATTATAGTGTATGAGTCTATCGGTGCATGTAATTTACATGCACCGATAGACTCAGTGGTGCATGTAATTCACATGCACCGACTTACTAAAATCTTTGAAATGATCTGTTTGTGTTGGTTGGGAGGAGCAGTAGTTCGGGGAATTGAAATTGACATAAAATTCTTCAATGAGAAATGTTTTTTTTAATGTAGATTTTGAATGTAAAACTCAAAATTACCTTGTATTTGAGATGTTCCATGACTATATTTTTGGTTTAATACAATATGAGTCTATCGGTGCATGTATTTAAATGCAATGATAGACCCGCGGTGCATGTAATTCACATGCACCGACTTACTAAAATCTTGGAAATATTTTGCTTGGGTTGGTGGGAGGAGCAATAGCTCGGTGAATTGAAATTTGCAAAAAATTCAACGAGAAATTATTTTTTGTGGATTTTGAATGTGAAACTCAAAATTAAAGTGTATCTGAGATGTTTCATGACTATGTTTTTGGTTAAATAAAGTAAGTCTATCGATGCATGTAATTTACATACACCGATAGACTCAGCGGTGCATATAATTCACATGCACCAACTTACTAAAATCTTGAATTCCGCTTGGGTTGGTTGGGAGGAGCAGTAGCTCGGTGAATTGAAATTGGCAAAAAAAAATTTCAATGAGAAATGATTTCTTTTGTAGATTTTGAACGCAATCTCAAAATTAAAGTGTAATTGAGATGTTTCATGTCTATGTTTTGTTGGAAATTTTGAGGCTTAATGAATTGATATTAAGCAAGATGGATATAAGAAAAAGTCGAATACTCGATAAAGAACAAAACGAGCAAAAAGGGACGAGAAAAAACTGCCCGAGAAAAATCCGGTAGCCCGAGCGGCGCCCAAGCGCTGCCCACATTTTTGGACAGTGGGCTGGGAGCTCGAGCACCCGGCATTCTGCCCGGAAAAAAAGTGTTGGCGGTTTTTTCATGAACAAGTGTGTCCATGCGCGTTTGAGTGTGACTTTTCATGATTAAACACCTCCAAATGGTGTTCTTTTGTGGTGTCCTTTAGCCAAATATAAATATAACATATCCATACTCATTTTAACATACGGTTGTGCATGAACTAAACACAATTATTAAGAGAAAATGCAAGATCATGTTCATTTTGCATCACATTCATATCTTGTTCTTCAAGAAGAGAGTTTGCAACATTTGTGGTTGGGAGACTTGTGAGTTGTAGTGCTACTATCACAAGTAAATAGTCATTGTATCTTGGATGAATCTTCTTGCTTACATAATTACTAGTGGTGCATGTAAACTGCATGCACCGCATGACTCTAGAGGTGCATGTAAATTACATGCACCTATAGACTCATACGGTGCATGCACTTTATTTTTATTTTTCTATAATCTAAAGTGAGTATTTTGCCTTTGGATTTAGTGAGTTTCTTTCTTGTCAAGTGAAAATATATTACATTCACATGCATCGCATAAGAAAAAGTTTTTTCGGCTCAATCCGCCAAAAATAAATATTTTCAACTAGTGGTACATGTATATATTGTATTTACATGCACCTCATGAGTTGTTTAGTCTCATGCGGTGCATGTAAATTACATGCACCGCATGACTCACATGCACTATATGACTCTAGAGGTGTATATAAATTGCATGCATCTATAGACTCATACGGTGCATGCATTTTATTTTTATTTTTCTATACTGCAAAGTAAGTATTTTGCCTTTGGATTTAGTGTGTTTCTTTCTTGTCAATTGAAAGTATATTAAGCTCAAATGCATCGCATAATAAAAAGTTTTTTCGGCTCAATCCGCCAAAATAAATGATTTTCAACTAGTGGTGCATGTATATAACATTTACATGCACCTCATGAGTTTTTTTAGTCTCATGCAGTGCATGTAAATTACATGCACCTCGACTCACATGCACAGTATGACTCTAGAGGTGCATGTAAATTATATGCACCTATAGACTCATACGGTACCATGCATATTATTTTTATTTTTCTATACTGTAAAGTGAGTATTTTACCTTTGGATTTAGTGGGTTTCTTTCTCGTCAATTGAAAGTATATTACATTCAAATACATCGCATAAGAAAAAGTTTTTTTGGCTCAATCCACCAAAATAAATGCTTGGTGAATGTATATTACATTTACATGCACATGATGAGTTGTTTAGTCTCATGCGGTGCATGTAAATTACATGCACTGCATGACTCACATGCACTGTATGACTCTAGAGGTGCATGTACATACATGCACCTATAAACTCATAAGATGCATGCAAAATATATGCACCTATAGACTCGTTAAATTTCCCAAATTTATTTCAATTTGCTGAAAAGGCTTCAAACATTAGCAATATATACATCTATGTTGTATGGTCCAATCCAGAAGAGATTGGAAATTGCAGTGAGTTGCAAAAATTTGTACTTGTATCAGAATTCGATCACGGGTTCGATTCCAAGTCAGAGACGGGGACTCAAAATGCTTCGGAGTCTGATGCTTTGGCATAACAGTATTGTGGGAACGATTCCATTCGAGCTCGGAAGCTGCAATGGTTTAAAGGTTATTGATTTGTCAGAGAATCTATTGACAAGGAGCATTCCGACGAGTATCGGGAATCTATTGGAGATCCAGGAACTGCATCTTAGTGTCAATCAGTTGTCCGGAACTATACTATGTTTTTTGTTAGAGATAATACTTGAGTCTATCAGTCCATGTAATTTACATGCTCCGCTAGGTGTTGCTTGCTTGTTTAACAAACACATAATGTGCACCTTACTGATATACATGCATCTTTTTTTGTAATTATAGATCTTAAAATCAAAACCTTTGGAATGAGGTGACATGTTGTTTATCTTTTCCAAATTTGCTACAAAATATTTTTTTAACTGAAGAGACCTTTTAACAAACATATAATGTGCACCAAATTTAAATAAAAATTCATCGTTAATTGAAACCTAAAAATACAATAAAAACAACAAATAAAGTTGAAACAAATCGTCAGTTTTCTGTGAATTGAGCCAAAGCGCAAAAATAGTAGTTTCATTGAGTAAAAAAGCCATTTCTATGGTAAATCAGAGGTTGCAGAATGTCAAGAGTAGTTCAATTAGGTTGAGAAATGGGCAGTGGTTAGAGAATAAGGACACTTGGCACTACGAGTCGCCGCTGCCTCCACCACAACACCGCCACCGTTCCATACTCCTCGCCTAACCACCATTGCTGATTTCCTAGAATACGTGACCATCACCAACTCTCACAACGAAGAAGAGATAATTCAACTATTATAAATTGGTTTTTAGAACAAGGTTTTTTAGGAATAACAAAAAACTAATTATATTAGGATTTCATAAAAATAGACTTAAATGAAAGAATATTTTCAGAAGATGTATTTAGTTGAAAAGAAATTTTTTTGATAGATTTAGTTGAAAAATATTTTAAAAATTGGTACCTATGTGTAATTTTCTCTAAAATGAAAGCAACTTTATATTACCAACACACCATATTAATATATTTTATATTAAAAATCTATAATTCGATAATAGCTAAATGATTAAAAACAAAAATTTGAAAATCCTAAAGAATAAAATAAATAAATTTTGGAACATAGAGCAATTATCTCGTGGAACGTTACCCTTTATTGTCAGAACAATAATTGTTGATGTCAAAGAAAGAAATTTTCATAAACTTAATATGAAAATTATTCTGGCAGCAACATTAGTTATTCTAACAATATCAAAATATATTTGTAGAATATCATCTCCCCATCAAGACTGCACTTATTAATGAAGCACTTCCTAGAAACAGTATAATCCTCCACATACAAGATTTTATATGAAATATTCTATATTAAAGGTTGTGAGTCTTGTGACCGATACCGAGGTACCATTCCGGGATTTCTCGAAATATTACGTTCTTAGGGGTTCCTCGTTATCGTATCGTTTCACCTGCAAGAAACCGTGAAAGACGTTGGATTTAACAGTGAAATTGTAACTTTCTTGTCTGAGATAAGAATTAATCTAAAAGTCAATTTTTAAATTGATATTCTATCTTCGGAAAATGTTATATATTATTCTATGGTGCAATGAGTGACTTGTGCTTAGTATGGTGGAAAGATGAAATAACAATTAGACGTTTAAAAATATTAACATTATGGATTCTAAAAAAATATTATCAAAATCTGGTAATATATGGTATCAAATCATAGAAAAAATATCGACCAGTCAACAAGATTATTTAAAAAAATTACATATATTTGACTAATATTTTGAAATATAATGTTTTCAATTTTTTATATTTGTTTTTATCTTGTTTTTTATGTGTTTGTAGTAACATTAATTATTTTAGTTGCTTAAAAAGTTAATTTATATTATTATTGGTATAATGGATTTTCAAATCGTGTATATACAGTATATATCAAGTTTTACGGGTGCAAAATTAATTTTGATAAAATTCGGGGCGTAAAATGCAATCCCTAAACTTTCAACCTTCCCAATTTATTTCAACTTTCGAATAGAAGAAACATTACTTTTTCTCTGATTTCACAAACCATCTCTAGAAAATGGCCATGGAGGCGGAAGGCGGCGGTGGAACTCTATCGGAGCTGTATTCAAGCTCCAAGAGGCTGTTACTGAGGACGAGAGATGCCTTGGAGAGGCTCGAGCGTCTCGAGTACTCATCATCATCATCATCGTCGTTATCAAATGCTGCCATTCCCGGGGCATCCGACGATCAATCCACCGCAGTTCGACGAGATATCAACCAGATCCAGTCTTTATGTTCCGACATGGATCGACACTGGCGTTCCATCGCAGCCAAATCGCAGCGTGATCTCTGGAAAAGGTGCTGTTAACTTGTTTTTATATTATTATTTTTTATTGGTAGGTTTAAATTTAGGTTTTAAATTTGACGGATTCTGGATTATTGGGCACGTTAGTTGTTTAATTACTCTCGATTTGTGTGCGATTCAGGAGCCTCTCTTCCTGGAGTGTGGCCTTTTATTTGCATGGTGTGCTTTGTCTGTCCCTTGTTTCTGTTCTGTTTGCTTAATAGGTGTAGCGAGGAATTTTTAATCGTAACCAGGTGGGGAAATTACAATGGAAAATGCTAGTTAGATTGATTGACGGGGTATCCGAAGGAGAGGGGGGTTGTTATTTGTTGGAACGGGAAAAATTCCCTCATGGTTCGATTTGATTGATGGATTTGGAATCAAGGCATTTCAAATCTATTATGTAAATTCATTGTACTTGTTTAGATACTTGTAGGCTATTTGAATTTCAAATTCATTCATCCTCAATTTGACATTCCAAAAAATAAAGTTATATGAGATTAGCTTTTCAAATCTTTTCATCAAATGTAAGTCCACCAATGACCAATACAACTCCAACCCCATTGGTTTTCTGAGAATTTTAGTTTGCTTTTGTTGCAGTACACATTGTTGAATCTAATTTGGTGGAACCGGAGATGGCTGGACATGATGGTTATGCTAATTCCCTCTATATCCCTGGTTCAACTAAAGTGATAAAGAAATATATGATAACATATTTTTATCCGTTAATTTGTGAATAACATATTTACTTATGTTTATTTCCCCCCTGTTGGATTCTCGTCTGTTCTAACTTGTTTTCTTTTTCATGTTGGTATCTTTTGTCCTGATTGCATTCGTCCCATTTTGTAATAAAGGAGGGAAAGTTTTTATTGAATTATAAAAGTAGTGCTAGAATCTGGTTTAAAAAGAAATTACTTATGTATGTAAAATGAAATTTTGCTTTCCACTTAAGCATTCAAGCTTTATTCAACATGATAGCTGGAGGTTGAAGAATTGACTGGTTTCTGCCAATGGTCCTTATTTCATTTTGATGAATCATATACCTAATTCATAAATGTTGTTTTAGGATAGAGTTCAACCTCTTGACTTACCTACTATCAGAGTTTATAATTCATGCTCATTGCTGCAAAGATGTCGTGTATGGAGTTAATCATTTTTTTATTATCCATGATGTAGCACAGAAAAGTGGAACAAGTCAGTGAGGAGGCTGAGTCATTGAGAGCTAGTCTGGATAAATACTTTTCACAGCATCAAAAGCGAATACAGGATGCCCAAGAGAGGGCAGAATTACTTGGAAGAGCTGTATGGACTCTCTGATACTCTCTAGACAACTGCCTTTGTTTAATTCTTTAAATCAACTTATTTGGTCCATTGCTTGCCCTTTTTTTATTTCAGAATGGAGATTCACATATATTGAGAATTTTTGATGAGGAAGCACAAGCATCAGAGTCTGTCCGTAGGTCATCCCAACTACTCGAGGATACTTTTGCAACTGGAGTTGCCATTCTGTCCAAGTATAGCGAGCAAAGGGAACACTTGAAAGTAATTATTTGCTTCTACGACTGAATATACATTCACTCCTAACTGGGTACAGTTATAAATGTTGGCTTGGAAATACTTGTGATTAGTGAAGCTTTTACATAATATAAATCGTGCATCAAAACACATTGCAAAAAGGTAATTTCACTTGGAGTTTGAAGTTTTTTGCAGTTGAGGGTTGCAGCACACCGGTTTTCAGCTAACGATTAGTGACTTTGATACAACTCTTTACCAGTATTTTAACTTTGATTTGATGCAGAGGGCTCAAAGGAAAGCATTGGATGTGCTCAACACTCTGGGGCTATCAAATTCCCTACTAAGGCTGATTGAAAGGCGTAATCGTGTAGACAAATGGATCAAGTATGCAGGCATGGCTTTTACAGTCATTGTCATCTTTGTTTTCTGGAGGTGGACCAGATGATCCTATCAACATAATCTACTCCTGAGCCAATATAGTTCAAGCTTGATATCCTGTATCTTATTTTCTTATGAACTTTTCCGTGTTAGAGTACGTGATTGAATCGTTTGTTGATCGGCATAGGTAAATGATCAAAAAGACGATAGAAGGAATTGATTATGGAAAGCATGTGCTACTTGGCCCACAAAAATTTTTCAAGCAAAAGTTAAATTGTAACTAGTGGGACTTGTTGGATTTATGGAATTAGTCTCACCTTCATTACAAGAATAAAACAGATGCGCGCGAGAACAGTAATCGAGAAACAAGAGATCTGGTGTTTATTACTTTTAGTTTTAATTTTTCGAGGACGGTGTTTTTAAATTTTAAATATATTTTGTTTAAATAGATCAAAATTTCAATGATTACGGAGAAAGAATTCCATAACAATTATCTGGGGCAAGAAATGTATGAGTGGTCTATAAGCTAACAAGAATTTGTCTCCACTGATTGGTTTCCTCGGGTCGGTAGTCATCAGAGTAAATGAAGTTTATCAAACGGGAATGCAAGTCAATTTTTCATCGTCAATGGCTACCACGCTTCTTCTTGGTTTTTTCCTGTCGGAAATCCCTGTGTGAGACAAAAGCAGCAAACCAGCAGAAAAGAGGTTAATCAATTATATGCCAGTGTTTCTATTTCCACGTGTAATTGCTACAAACATCAATGTAAAAATCTATTGTGTGTAAGAGGGGCGACGGAGGAAAAAAAGTAAATAAGTATTCTAAATCAAGGTTTGATGTGCTATGCGTACGATAACATCAAACTAACAGTTAATGATAAACTCATACATTGTCTTCTGAATGTTACAACAGTTCATACACTGGGATGTCTAGCATGTTCAGAATTTGAGAGAGAGAATAAGTTTGTCCTTTCTTAATAAATTCAAGTGCTGCTTGATTCTATAGATGGTCTTTAAACTGTAGGCATGCTAGTTAAGTATATGTAATGATTTTTCAACTCATTCAATCTTTTATCAAGTGAAAGAATTAAAATCAGTTGGGAAAGCTTCTGGAAGCTTGGGTGTTAGTCTTCAGTCCAAAGAGCAGTTAGAGAATGTAACTGCTTCTCAAGTGCTGGGTCCTTGTCTATATATATATAGTTACAGGGGCTGTGAGACGGGGAGAGATATACGAGAGCATTCAGAAGTGAAATTTTTCCAGAATCATTATTGAAAGAACTGAGATATAAAGAAGATACAAGAGGCAATCACGTAGGGAATTTAAAAGAGAGATCCATTGGAAGACATAGAAGTGGATCTTGGAGGAATTCCGGTTGATGTAATTGCGCATTGTATTTGTATCTTGTGACTTGATATAATCAATAATATCATCCTCTCCGTGGAAGTAGGCATTGATTTGGCCGAACCACGTAATTTCTTGTGTCGATTTACTTTATGTTTTCGTTTCTGTTTTGTGAATGATTATAGCGTGTGAATTCTTGTTGGATGATCTTGGAAATTAACTGGTTGTGCAAAAGGTGTTCTTGATTGGGAATTGGTGTGTCCAATTCATAACAATTGGCGCCGTCCGTGGGAAGCGACCACGACCAGAAATAACGATCAAGAACATCAAGAAGAGGTGGCCAAAGTATTGAAAGGGAGTAGCAGTTACTGTCAAAGAAGAATTTTCTGAAACAGGCAGAATAAAGCAACTGCTTCTTGGAGTTCTTGGCTAAAATCTTGATCCAGAATCATCATGACTACAAAGATTGAAGTTGCAAGATTCGATGGAAAAGGGGACTTTGGATTATGGCGTCGAAGAATGCATGCAGTCTTGATACAACAGAAAGTGGCTAGGGCACTTGAAGGAGAGAAAAATCTTCCTGATTCCCTCACACCAGATCAGAAACAGGAGATTTTGGACCTTGCATTTAGCACATTGACATTGCATCTTGATGACAAAGTGTTACGGGAAGTCTCCTCAGAAAAATCGGCAGCAGGTATATGGGACTAAACTGGAACAATTGTACATGACTAAATCTTTACAAGATCGTATTTTCTTGAAAGGAAAACTCTTTGGGTACAAGATGAATGAGTCTCAGTCTTTAAGTCAAAATCTGGATGAATTTAATAGGCTGATTTTAGACTTGGAGAACATAGGTATTGAGATAGAAGATGAGGACAAGGCAATCATAATTTTGAATGCACTTCCCAAATCTCTCAATACGTTTGTAGACACAATGAAGTATGCCCGAGAGTCGCTGTCATTTAGTGATGTACAATCCGCCCTTAAGTCGAAGGAATCTGAGAGTTCTAATGATTTAGACAAGAAGGATGTTGGTGATAGTCTTTTCACTAAAGGAAGAGCTGGAAAATGCGATGCATGTGGCAAAGAAAAATGGAATAATAAGGGGAAGATCAAGAATCAGAAGTGTTTTTATTGTCATAAAGAAGGCCATTATAAGAGACAATGCCCTGAACTATTAAAAGAACATGAAAACCAAGGAACACAAGCTGAAGCAGGGGCTGTGGTCAATGATTCAGACTATGTGAGGTTCTTTGTGTGTCTAAGAAAAATTGGGATCGATCATGGGTCTTAGATAGTGGATGCACTTTTCATATGACACCAAATAAAGCATGGTTCGAGTCTTTCAAGCCAATGAAGGAACATGTAGTGCTTGCAAACAACAGAACTTGCAAAATTCTAGGAATTGGGACTGTGAGATTGAACTTGTCGGGTGGAGTGCAGAAGATATTGCAAGGTGTTTGATATGTGCCAGAAATAAGGAGGAATCTAATCTCTTTGGGGCAGCTTGATAGGTCTGGATGTTCTTTCTCAGCAAAGAATGGTGTCTTGATAGTTAAAAGGGACACAAGGATAATTCTTAAAGGAATGCAAAAGGGTGGACTTTATATTCTGGATGGAGGTACACATGTTAAGGTGGAGTCACCAGGGAAGATAACCTGGGGTTGTGGGGCTAATATTGGGCATAAATATCAGGGCACAAGCTTCACTACTGTACCTACCATGAATTACCATCAGTCAGCTCAAGGAAAGCCAAGGAAAATATGGAGGAGGGTCTCAGATCAATCAGCAAGGTTCGGACGTACAGATGCAGAAAAAAGAGTAGTAAAAGAACACTTGGTTGATGGTAGAGATGAGTCAGAAAAACAGGGAGTAAAGCTGGGTTCAGAGGTGGAAAATTCTGAGAAATTGTACTCTGAATACATACACAAAAGTGTGATGTACAAGATACTGAACTTGGTTACTTTTGGACATGTCAACAAACTGGTGTTTGGAACCAGTGACATGGAGCCTTAGAATAAGGCAGAAGAGGATGATACTATTGAGTAATTGAATGAGTGAAAAGGTGGAGATTTGTAATGATTTTTCAACTCATTCAATCTTTTATCAAGTGAAAGAATTAAAATCAGTTGGGAAAGCTTTTGGAAGCTTGGGTGTTAGTCTTCAGTCCAAAGAGCAGTTAGAGAATGTAACTGCTTCTCAAGTGCTGGGTCCTTGTCTATATATATATAGTTACAGGGGCTGTGAGACGGGGAGAGATATACGAGAGCATTCAGAAGTGAAATTTTTCCAGAATCATTATTGAAAGAACTGAGATATAAAGAAGATACAAGAGGCAATCACGTAGGGAATTTAAAAGAGAGATCCATTGGAAGACATAGAAGTGGATCTTGGAGGAATTCCGGTTGATGTAATTGCGCATTGTATTTGTATCTTGTGACTTGATATAATCAATAATATCATCCTCTCCGTGGAAGTAGGCATTGATTTGGCCGAACCACGTAATTTCTTGTGTCGATTTACTTTATGTTTTCGTTTCTGTTTTGTGAATGATTATAGCGTGTGAATTCTTGTTGGATGATCTTGGAAATTAACTGGCTGTGCAAAAGGTGTTCTTGATTGGGAATTGGTGTGTCCAATTCATAACAGTATATATGCTGTCTTTTTTTATATAAATAAATAAATTTAAATAAACATTTTTAATTATAATTATTTATGGCATGGGGTGGTGCAATTTGGAATGACACAGCATGTGGAAGTCCTTGCTATATGACTTGTTGGAGCTTATCGCTTGCACGTAATTTTTTTTGTTTCAGTGGCGTTTGGAGCCGTATACAGATATTATCTTTCGAGCTACCAATTTGTAGGAGTCCTTGCACAGCCAGTCATCACCAATTCCTTGTTCTACTGTTGTTTTGGATAGGCGCATAGCATGGAGAGCCCTGCCTACAGCCTTTGTAAAAATTAATGTGGATGCCTCTTTGCCCCCAAATGCAGGTTACTTTGGAATTGGAGTGGTTATCCGAGATGAATTCGGGATTGTATTGTTAACTCATGCGCTAAGCAAAATTCTGATATTTTCTCACCCCACACAACTGAATTATTAGCATTGCGTGAAGGTATCTTCATGGCTAGATAACATCAATGGAATAAAGGAATCATTGAGACTGATGCGATTAATATTGTTGATACAATTAATCTTGCCAGTCCCCGGAATGTGGATGCCTACATCCACATTGTATATACTGAAAAAAAAAAGTACAAACCTCTTATACTACTAACTTTGACTAATGTTGTTCGTGCCATTAATTTGGCCGATCCCCAGAATGTGGATGCCTCCATCCACATTGTAAATACTAAAAAAAAAAAAAAACAAACATCTTATACTAACTAACTTTGGTGCCATTTTATATTTTTTTTATAATACTAAATATACCTTTTTTTTATTTAATATAAGAAATTGAAAAAAATTCCTACTATCATAAAATCACTAGCATCATAATTATCTCAATCGTATGCAAATTTTATCTAAGATTATGTCACTTATATAACACCATAATTTTTTATAAAAAAATCTCACAAAACTAATTTATACCGTTTTTAATTTTAATATCATAGTAAATTTATTATACAGAAATTACTTAACATAAATTTTTTAGGATATACTCGCAGATATCAATAAATATTAATCATTTGTTGTAAAGTGTTGTCACTGATATTTAATTATTTATATAAATTTTAAAACATTATTCAAATTTGTTTGAAAAAAAAATAAGTGTTATTTATAGCACAAGACTCACAACTAACATCCCTTGATTTACTTAGTGACGATCTTAAGGGGCCGAGATCGTCATCTAATGATTAGTCAGAAATAATTTTAGATACCTTGTTAAACTAAAAAAATAAAGTAAAAATGATCTTACACCAATAACTATTTCATACTAGATCAAAGCCCATATGTGATGGGCCTAGTCGAGCCAGAAATATACGAAGCAGCGCCGCCGGATATATGAACTAGGGTTGTTCCGCATATATTACTTGGAGTACCCTCACCACAGCAGGAAACCCTAATTCTCCTCGCAGAGCCGCTAATTTGATCTCAGGTAATACGCGGACACAAAGCTCACCGGAATTCTCCGTTTTAACTATTATAATTGATTTCCTAATTTTTGGTATGTGCTTGATGGATGGATGTGTAAGTGAACGATGAGTAAATGACAATATAGGATGCGAAATCTGATTTCTTTTAATTTTGGGTTTACATCCTGGAAGTTTCTCTCTGATTTCGAATTTTGTTAAAAATCTTTATCTGTTCAGTTCGTCTTCTTTAGAACACCAAAGAAGAGCAATATTAATTTTTTTTTTTTTATGCTTGGAGCATTATGTGATTAATTAAGATGCTGGAAAATGTTCTTAATCTTGCTAAGCTGAGGTCAAGATTTGAGAAGCAAAACAAACTCAATGAATTAAGGCGTCCGTAAAATTTACTGAATGCCATTCAAATGTTGTTACGTTGCACAATCTTACCATAAATATGTAGCAGTGGGCTAGTTATACCTAACTTTTTGGGAAAATCCTATCTCATCACTGCCAAGTCCTCCATGCATAAAGGCAAGAATGCAGACAAATTAACCAGCTAAATCTGAGAGTCGTAATTCCTGAAACCTTGTTGAAGCTGAGGGTGTTTTTAGACACGGTTTATTTAATCTGTAATTAGACTTGTAACCTAGTTTGAGAGTTCGTTAATTAGAGTTTACCATCAAGGTGGGTTCTCATTTTGTTTTGTTCTCCTTGGCTACTGGGGTAGAGAAATGGGTGAGGAGGTCAAAGGTGAAGTATTAGTTCCCGAGTCAGTTATTAAGAAACAGAAGAGGAACGAGGAATGGGCCCTTGCTAAGGCAAAAGAGCTTGATGAAGCAAAGAAGAAGAAATCCGAGACCCGAAAGTTGATCTGCAATAAAGCAAGGCAGTTTGCTAAGGAGTATGAGGATCAGGTATTAATTCAATTGCCTTTTTGTTAGAATTAAGTTGAAACATGGCATTTTACTGGCTGTCTTTGTCTGCTCTATTGTTTTCAGGAGAAGGAGTTGATTCGCTTGAAGCGTGAGGCTAGATTGAAGGGTGGATTTTATGTTAATCCAGAAGCTAAGCTTTTGTTCATTATCAGGATCCGTGGGTAAGGCATTAACTGTTCATCATATTTTCTTAATTATATGTGCAGCACCAATCATGTTCATGCTGTCATTTAACTTTCAGAATTAATGCCATGCATCCGAGAACCAAGAAAATTCTGCAGCTTCTTCGATTACGTCAGGTTATTGATCCTAAATTTTATTGGATACCCCATTTATAAGTTTTTCTCCCCTCTCCAATCAAGTGCTCATTTTGCATTGATTTAAAGTTTTCTACATTCTAATCAACCATTTTCATCAACTCTTATGTAGATCTTTAATGGTGTCTTTTTGAAAGTTAACAAAGCTACAATGAACATGCTCCACAGGGTTGAGCCTTATGTTACATATGGGTAAGCCACTGCTTGCATGGATAACAAACATATTAACAACTCTTGGGAATCAAAGAACTACCAAGAAACTTCTCACTGCTCTTTATAATTCGTCAGGTACCCTAACCTCAAAAGTGTCCGTGAGTTGATTTACAAGCGTGGTTATGGGAAAGTAAACAAGCAAAGAAATGCCTTGACTGACAATTCCATCATTGAGCAGGTCGAGACTCAGATAATATTTGTTAAAATGCTATTAATTTCAAGTTTTTTCCGTTTTTATTTGGTTTTGTAGCTGTGTTGTGCAGGTTCTGGGTAAATACGGTATAATCTGCATGGAAGATCTTATTCACGAGATCATGACTGTTGGACCCCACTTCAAAGAAGCAAACAATTTCCTATGGCCATTCCAACTCAAAGCACCTTTGGGCGGTTTGAAGAAGAAGAGGAACCATTATGTTGAAGGTGGTGACGCTGGTAATCGTGAGGATTACATCAATGAGATGATTAGGAGGATGAACTGATTATCGATCATTTTTGTTTTACCCAAAGCCTTTTGTTTTAGTGTCTTTCTCAGATTTATGTGATTAAAATGATCAGAGTTTTGTGCTTTGAGTTGCTACATGTTTTTCGAGATTTTTTATTTAAATTAAATTAAAGCTGACTTTGGTTGGTTGGCTGTTACCTTGAGTGTAAAAACGAGGATTGGCAGGGAATTGCATTTTGCATGGGTTCTAGTAGGTTGGAGCCATAAAGGTTGACGCTGTTCCATTTCAAGGATTGTTGTTCGGTTGGAGGCTTGAAAATTCGCCCGGATACATTCGACTTCCCGTGTACACGACCCAAGGATAATTTTGGTTGATCATTTTATCTTTCCAACACCTCAGATTGAAGTTAACATTGATTGCCATCCCTTGGGGGCGGCAACCCTAAAAAGCATGCCTGGCATACCAAACCAGTAGTTCGGCACAGAGAATCCAAGCCCGAAAATATACCAAATCCTTTTCCTCCACTGCACAAGACATTAATATTTCAATTCCATAACCCCACCCCAAGTAAAACGTTAGAAACAGCCTTCACTATATAAAGTATTTAAATCCCAATTCCAAAATCACTCAAATCTTGATTTCGCATGCTTTTAAAAACTCCAAGTTCTGAGATTTTGGTCCTTTGAAAGGATCTAGCACAAAATTATAGGGCAACAATAGATCCTAAAAATTTCAATATTGTGAAGTACAATTTCTGAGATAAAAACAAGAAACCGAAGGGCTTATTGATGCAACTGGTATCTTGTTGGAGGTCATAGAAAAGCAATTGTCATTAAATGTCTTGAATATGTTAAAAAAGAAATTAGAGCTTTCAATACTAGAAAAAAGTTAAAACAATTAAATGGGTGTAGTGTCTCACTTTGATAAAGTTGCTGAACAATCAGCTTATCGGGTTGAAGAAGACGTTCCAATAGAAGGGAAAATGGCCTATATCAATTTCATTTTGTTTAAGTTTTAGTGTTCCACCTAGTTTCCTAAATGCAAGAGTTCAAAGTAAAATGGCATAATATATTTATACTTGAGGCATGCTGTTGATAAATGTGCATAAATACCCTGCAAATCAAAAGTTGGCCCGATTGACTTTATGAATCCTAATCCAATTAGCTTACAGATTACAACTATAAATATGACCATCATCTCTAGGGTTAATGATTACTCCAATTAGCTTACCCATTACAACATACAGATTGATTTCGCTGTTATCGGTAATTCCTTTCGTGCATTGTATTTGATTTATGATCTGAAAAGTAAAATAGAGATTTTGCCAATTAATTAAAATTTAATTAATTAGAAAATAAATAAAATCATGATTTTATTTAATTTGTTAATTTTATTTTCAAGCAGTGATGCGATTAGTGGGAAACGATAGAATAAATTAATTATTATGATCTAATTGCATGTGATGTGATTAGTACAATTGCATATGATGTAAATGGTTAGTTTTAATATTTAATTATATATGATGTGATTGCATGATGGATAATTACGGGCCTTGACTAATGTGTTAAGGTGAATGTTTAGGTTTTACATTATTATTGTGATTTTGGTTTTCGGGCCTGCGAGCCTACTCCATCTATTTTTCTGATGTATCCCACCCCAGATTTGTATCCCTAGTATCTTGTTTGTACGATTTAAATGTAAAAACATTAGAGTTAATGGGAGATCGAGATTGAAGACGAAGCACCAAGAATCAAGACTTGTATAATGGAAGCAAAAATGTAATAGGATTGCATTGCATACCTGCATTACCTAGACAGAACTAGGATCCACATATTGGCTCATGTGGATCACTTAGGAAAATACCTTAATCATCCATTATTTTATTATGCATATGATGTATTATATATGTTTGTTTGTATAGTTTATTAGTACAATTGACATTGCATAAATAAAACATGGTTGCATGAATCCGGCAAATAAAAAAATAAGCAGTAGATGATATTATAAATTATTAAATTCCTCTTTTGAATATGATTCAAAAAATTTAATACCAAACTGTGAAGAGGAGCACAAAGGGGTTTGTTGCTTCCTGTCTTCCAGAGTTAAGCCATGAAACGCTACTTGTGCCATGATGTCTTGTCTCACCCTCATGGGGGGCATCTGGTATGAGAAAGCTGTGTGCTTAACTGCCGCTTAATTATGGGTGCTGTTCTGTTAACCTTTAAGATTGCTCACCATTGTGGGGTCTTTTTGGCGGACATTACTATCCGTGGGATGTGTTAGTTTGACGTGAGAATGCATAATTGGCCTGCCTCCGTAGGTTATGCCAATCGCGGGACAAATATCTTGGGGGTTGCATATGACGCAATTGTGAACTACATTTAGTATCATGAGGTCGGCTGGACCCTCCCGTGGGGCTATCATGAGCTAGTTGGACTCCAAGCCACTAAGAAAATATGATTTTCCGTTCATTTGTCATGAGGGTGACGAATTCGAAAAATTTAGTGGGAGCATTCAATAACTAAAGTTCATAGTTTTTGAATTAATTAATAATCAAACGGTTTGCTTATATTTTCTGTTTATTCTCAGTATTGTGATTGCCCTTAATTCGATTACATCAAGTCTCGATACAAACAAATTAACCGAACCATATTATTTTGATTGGCTACGTAATTTAAAATAGTGATTGCTTCTAAAAGGTTAGTATATATCCTTGTTGGGAAGCCTCTTGTTGAAGTGTCTTCCGGATTGTTTGATGAAGAGATCACGTCACTTGAGAAGTGACTGTATGATGATCTCGAGACAAGGTGTTATATGATAGCATCAATGCCGAATGAGTTTCAACGTAGATATGAGGAATTTGCTCACACCGCTGATATTTTCCAACACCTACAAATGTTGTTTGGTGAACGTTCGCGATTACTGAGTTGATGTCTCAAAAGAGCTATTTTTGTTTCATATGAAAGATGAGTTTCGGTCCATGAGCATGGTGTAGAAATAATATCTCATTGAGAAATTAAATTTTTTTTATGTGACAATACCTCATCAATCAGATATAGACTTGATCTTATAGTCAGAATGCTGGAAACTCGTGAGTCCTTTATTCAAAAGGAGAAACATGTTCTTCTTGTTGAATCTGTTACCAATGGTAGGAATGATTCAAGGATAAAGAAGAGGAATGAAAATTGTTCCCGAACTCAAAAGACGAAAATGGATATAGCAGCAACTAAGAAGGAGCATCAACTATGTTTTCACAAATGATCACTGACACATAAACTGCAATGAATACCTCGATCAAAAGCGTTCTAGAAATTGTGTATTTAAAATAAAATTAATGTTTCTATTGTTTCTACTCCTTTGTTATATGATACCAATTATGTTCACATCTTTGCAAAGAGTTGCAGATGTTGAGAAGAAGTAGAGAGCCCTAGGAAGGTGACACCTACTTGAGGCTAAGCATTGTAGCAAGAGTTGTTGCAAATGTTGTTTGAAACATTTATGTAATATAAAATCTTGAACTGGTTTGAGCAATTGTTTATTTGCTCTAGATTTAATCATAAACATTTTTCCTATTTTGATAGAGAATGGTATTTTTTTAAATTTGCGAATGTGATTTGTAGTATTTTTAAAAATGCATATTTTATTGAATCTGGTGAACTTATGAACGATTAGTATGATAATGTTCAAAGAATATAAAAGTGATGATAACTTAAACCCCACATATACTTTGTTTGTGCTGATGGTCTTTTGAATTTGATTCATATGGACATATGAGAAGCACTAAATGTTAGTGCAAGGGGATGTTAAAATTATTTTAAAAGAGAATGTGATTCTCTCACAGTAACTCTCTAACGTTACATATTTGTTGAAATATAATTCATACCAATACAGTGACCAAAAATCAATATACGATATGTGCTGAAAAACAATTCAAATATAGATTTGAGAATGTTCTGCTTATGTGAAGCAGCCAGTGGGAGATGAGTTGGATAGTTGATCCATCTTATGTTATTTTGTGGAAATTTATATTATCAATTTGAGACAAAGTGTTTGTTTCGCAAGTACAATCTTTCTAGAGAAAATGTTTCTATTATAAAGGAATGACAATATAATATAGCTTGAAAGGGCTTAAGAACCACAAACCACTGGAAAAGTGAAAACAGTGATATTAATTGAGTCAATCATAACATTTGAACTACATATACGAAGGAGATATGAAATTGTTTCAAGAACTCCTGATAAATTGAATTTACTCCTAGAAAGTAGAAAAATGATTTTGACCATGGATGTGATCCTAGGACTTTCAAGGAGACGATGTTGGACATCATTTCGGGACATTGGCAATATGCCATGAGATTTGAAATAGATTCCATGTACTCTAAAAACGTATTGATCTTAGTAGATCATCTTGAGGAATTTGTTCTCATTGGCTGCAAATGGATCTACAAGCGAAGGCTTGGATGGAAAGGTAGCGACCTTCAAAGCTTAACAGATGGGAAGAGGTTATTCTCATAGGCAAAGAGTTGTCTGTGAGGAACTTTTTCATCAGTTGTGATGTTATAGTCTATTTTGATTTTATTAGCAATATATGAATATTATGAATATGAGATATGACAAATGGATGTGAAGACAACATTTTGACATTGAGGTAGAAATGTAGTAGCCAGAGGTGTTCACAACTACTGGAGTGAGCAAAATGTTTGCAAGCTCCAGATGTCCATTTATAGGCCTAAGAAGGAGTCCCGAAGTTAGAACTTCCGTTTTGATAACATTATCAAAGTGTTTGGTTTTGTTCAAGATCTGGAAGTATCACGTGTGTACAAAAGGGTTAGTGAGAGCGTGGTTATATTTGTAGTGCTTTAAGTCTATGATATCATACTCATTGTGAATGATATTGGATTAATCAATTAAAGCATGGTTATCTACTAATTTCTCCAAGAAATATTTGAGAGAATCGTCTTACGGGCTTGACATAAGGATCTATAGGGATAGATCTAAAGGATGCTTGAGATCTCTCAATCTACATACATAAACATTGTGCTAAAAGGTTTAGCATGTTATAGTAAAAAAATGAGTTACTTCATAATATGTCATAGTATCCATCTCTCGAGGTCAATGAGTCCAAAATTGATGAGGAGAGAGAAAAGATGGCATTCGTAACTTATGCTTCGACTGTTGGTAGCATAATATATGATGTGTTATGTACTCAGCCTGATGTGGAGTATGCTCTTAGTGTATTGAGCAGAGATTACTCAGATCCCTGTGAAGGTCATTGAAAAACTATGAAAAAAATCATTAAGTACTTATGAAGAACTTAAGATATATATTCATTGTTTTTGGATATGTAAATGGAGAAATAAAAGTTGAAAGCTAACTAATGCTAGTTTTCAGTCGGATGTAGATGATTCCAAATCGACGTTCGGAATTGTAGTTAAGCTTAATGATGGTGTTGTCTCTTGAAAACTTAAGACACCACATCGGATTCCACCAGTGAATCTGAATATATTGCAGCATACAATGCAACAAAGAGGCAGTTTGGATATGAAATTCATCCAAGAGTTGGGTGTAACTTCTATCGCGATTGACACAGTCCCTGTGTACTGTGACAACAGTTGAGTTATTACGAATAACCAATATCTCATAAGAATCCAGACATATATTGAGAAAATACAATTTAATGAAAGAGATGGTAGATGCAACATTATTATCGAGAATTGCTTAAAAAGGAAAATATAGTGAATCCATTGACAAAGCCTTTACAAAGATTGGTGTCTGTCAGACATCTTGAGAAGATGGTCTTGAGACATATGAGTAGTTGGCTTTGGGAAAGTGAAATATGTTGTTGTCGTATGTGATTAAGTAAATCAATAGTTGATTGATTATACTTATAATCTTATTATGACACATTTTTGTTTGAATATTAATATATATGTCACTTCTTCATCTGTTTATCCATGCATCTTGATGCATTGATTAAGTCCTTGAGATTGCTATAGTATATAGAATATGGTTACGCATATGATGGTGACCATGAAATACATTCTCGACTGCGATTTCTAAATGTTCCTGGTCGATGAGCCTTCGAGAATGGGATATCGATATATGCTCGTTAGAGACTGGTATTCATGATGTGTCTAGTGTACTGCGCCACGTTTCATCGGTGTTGGCTTGGAAAAGTCAGCACACATTAATATGTGCTCATTAGGAATGAGATCCCTGAACGACTCTACTCGGAATTCTATAAGTGGTTACCAATTGTCTAGTATAGAATTCCTAGTCATAGTTGTGCACCATTACTCCTCAAGACCCGAGGAGTCATTGATGTCTTGACAGATAGTTGTGTACTTTGATTTCATGATTGACCACATGCGGGTCATAAAATTGTTATTTTGGTATTCAGTGATGCTGTCAGAGGTCGATGATTATCGTTGGGGATTCACCACTGGTCTTGATGAACCAGGATGTCCTATGTGTTTTTCTGTATATGATTCAAGGAATCTCTGGCTAGAGTTGGTAGTGCTTGTGAAACAAAGAGTTTTTCATACGCACACAATGAATCATATAACGTGAAACAAATACATAATTCTTGAAATCATAAAGGGCCTCGACCAACCAATACACTAGATTCAATCTGGACATATGAGTGAAAGGAATGTACTGCATGTAAACTATGACTGTCAGGTTCTCGTACGTTGCTAGTCATTTGTGTGATATCCCCGAAATGATTAATTGCAATTTGGGCATTAATTGTGTTTATATGATTAATTATGGTGGTAATTAATTATGTGCTGGATTTATTTATCATATTGAAATGCTTAGTCACATGATAGAGTGACCCGGGAGGGCATTTCAGGGTGCATGTTGTGCATGATGGGAAGATTGTATATTAGCATGATTTAGTTGCCATGGCTAGCAATTAATTGAAAAACATGAGTTTAATTGTGATTATGGTGCATTTTGGTGAAATGCCTTTTAAATATCATGTTGGGGTGTTTTATACACCATGGATTTGTGGAATGCATTTTTAATTTAACCCAACCCCTTATACCCCAACCCCCACCTCACCTTCACTTTACTTTCCCAATCCACCACCCAAACCCTTCATTTTCTCTTCATTTTCGAGTTTGAGCATAGGGGTGAAGAGAAATTCTTGCAAAAAGCTTGTTTGTGAAGTTTATTGGGAGATTTGAGGTCCCCAAGAGGTATGGATGCCTCCATGTCATTTTTGTTGTGTTTGGTTTAGTTTTGAAATGGTTTTGAATGATTTTGAAATGGGTTTGTTGTGGGTTGGTGTTGTTTTGGTTGAGGGTTGGATTTATGTTTGTTTTGAGGTGTATTTTGGAGGTTTATGATGTTATTTTGTTGTTGGGTTGTTGGGAGAAGTTTTAGTATGGTTTGGAATGGTTTTGGGTGCATTAATGGTGGAAAAATCGCGAGTCTGTGCGAGGCGATCGACCGCCTGAAATGAGGCGATCGATCGCCGATGGGCAGTACCAAAATCGCAGGGTAGGCGATCGATCGCCTGAAATGAGGCGACCGATTGCCGAGGGGCCGTAGCCAAAAATGAGGTAGGCGATCGATCGCCATGTTTGGCGCGATCGATCGCCGAGAAGCAAAAATTGAGGCGATCGATCGCCAGCTGTGAAATTTTGAAAAATGATTTCTTTTGACGAATTTTTGGTATTTGACTATTATTTGGCTTCTAATATGGGGTTGTGTGATTGTGTAGAACCATCCCAGGTAGCAACGCAACCAAGGAAGTGAAGCCATATCAATTCCACTTTTTGGAAAGGTACGTAGAGGACGTACGGGCACCCAACGGTACATGTATCTAATATACTCATTGTTTATGCATTGTGGATGCGAGTATATATGTGATTATGCATTGTGGATGCAAATACATGTTGAATTATGCATGATGATTGTATATGCATATGATGGTTATTGGTGCACATCCCATGAGTCGTGGTCATCTCTTGATGATTTTAATGCTTGCCGCTATTTGACTTGTTGCCGCTAAATGTGAAGCGAGGGGTGGGAGCGCCGCATGTCACATTTGAGCGTGGTTATCATATAGGGCGAGGAAAGAATATTTGCCGCTCAATGTGAAGCGAGGGGTGGGAGCGCCGCATGTCCATTGAAGCGAGGTTATTCTATGCCGCCTATATGTAAATAAGCGAGGGGCATTAAAATACATTGTGATGGACAGACTAGGGATTGGTGATTGGTATTTGGTTTGATGGGATGGTATTGTGTCATGACATGTCTAGACCATTAAATAATCTATTGATTATACTCATGAGTTATGGTACAGGGACAACCAAATTGGGAGCGTTTGAAATGCATGGGAAAACAGGAAGTGTTTTATTGTGATTTATGCATTTACGCTTTATATTCATATTGTGTTGAATATGAATGATATTATTGCTCATGTTTGGGGGTTGTCCTTGTAGGTACAGTTTTGGCATGATAAGAAGGGCTAGACGGGTTGAGGCGGTGAGCTTGAGAAGAACACTTTTGGGAAAGGAAGGACAGGATTACTTTTCTATAGTGTCTACTCTAGGAGTAGTGTAAAGCTATAGTGGATGACATTCATTATTTTGATTGGGAATGTAATTAATCCATTGATAGTCCTTATTTTTGACATGTAACTCTTAAGGCTCAGAGTCTCAACACGATTATTCTACTCTGATCATTTATATTAGCTCTAATTATGCATTTAATCCGCACTTAAAGAACTAGGGTCCTTACATTAGTGGTATCAGAGCTGTGGTTAGAGAACCCGGGAACGAGTGAAGGGTAGCCTTAGCATGATTGGCTAGGTGCTTACATTTGAAGCATGTTTATGCATGTGGTGCATATTGATGTATATCCTGTTATACTAACATGCTTATTATCATTCCTGTTATCTAACGGCATAACATGTATATTTGTTTTGGAATTGTTGTTAACCTTTGTGTTACAGCATGGCTGCTATGAATGCGGGGAACCTTAACGAAGAGGTCGGTGATGTTGGGAGCGTGAACGCTAGTATTGGTCAGGCAAACCCTCTACCTCCACCAGCTGTAGACATGGAACCAGTGGCTCAGTTATTGCTACCTGGTGAGATTAGCTTGACTCAGTTTCTGTCTTACCACCCGCCCCGGTTTGAGGGAACAGAATCAGGAGAGGAGGCCGAAGAGTGGCTAGAAAGACTGGAACAAATATTTGTATCTGCTCCTTGTGCTGTTACAGCTTGGCTGAGGCTGGCGGAGTTCCAGTTGGCAAAGAAACCTCTAATGTGGTGGAGGAGCACAGTGATGGAACTGAGAGCACAGGGTGCAGTGATTGATTGGACACTCTTCAGAACCCGGTTTCTGAACCGGTACTTCTCCGCGGCGGCGAGACAGGCGAAGGAGGATGAGTTTGCAAGTTTGAAACAAGGGAACATGACAGTGTCAGACTATGCCATGCAGTACTCTTCGTTGCTGAGGTATGTTCCCCACATTGCCACCAATGGACACGCCAAGATGAGGAATTTTATGAAGGGGTTGCGACCGGAGCTCTTTGACCGGGTTATTACCAATAACCCCACTTCTTTTGATGATGCTCTCACGAGAGCAGAACTGGCGGAAATTGGAGTTGGAGCTTACCCTAGTGCTGTGCCACCACAAGTACCACAACAGAGACAAGCTATTGACAGCTTGAGGCCCCGGGGAGAGCCATTTAAACCTCGTGGTGCCTCTTCATCTTCACGGTTCGGTGGGAAGAAATTCTTTGGTCAGAAGCAGGAGAACAAGAAGAGCAATTGGTCCGCCAACCGAGGGTCTACGCAGGGAAATAGATCGGGGGAGCCAAGGTGCGACAATTGTGGAGGGCCACATTCTTCGAGTAAGTGCCCTGCCTGTTATAGCTGTGGCAAGATGGGCCACATCTCACGGTATTGCCCCACCCGGGGAGGACAGTCAGAGTTTCAGGGCAACATGCCGAGATTTGATGACAGGACAGTACACCAGAGGCAGCAGTTTGCGCCTCGACCATCGGGAGGTCAGACCGTGGGACCGTCCCAAGGGCAGGTGTATGCGCTGACTAGAGAGCAGGCCCAGGCAGGCCCAGAGGAGGTGATCGCCGGTACGTGTCATTTATTTACGTACCCTGCTTTTATTTTGATAGATACAGGTGCCTCCCATTCTTTTGTATCTGTGGGCTTTGTGGAGAGACACCATATGCGCACGTCTTCTTTACCCACGCCTCTCTTGGTCTCGACACCCACTGGAAGAAATGTCGTTACTGATCAGTTTATGGCAGATTGCCTCATTTATTTTGAAGGCAACGAGTTGAAGGCAAACTTGATTGTGTTGGGCATGTCAGACTTCGACTGCATCTTGGGTATTGATATTCTGAACAGATATCAGGCAGTGGTAGATTGCCGGCAGAAAACAGTGAAGTTCAGACCTGATTTGGGTAGTCAGTGGACGTTTTATGGCAACGGTTCTCGTGCGAAGATTCCGTTGATTTCAGCGATCAAGATGACTCAGCTGTTGGAACGTGGCCACACGGGCTATCTCATCTATGCCGTGGACACGTCTGGGAAGAATAAAGAATTGAGAGTTGAGGATGTACCAGTCGTGGCAGAATTTGCTGATGTATTCCCAGAAGAGATCACATGATTCCCACCGGCTAGAGAAGTTGAGTTTGGGATCGAGTTGTTACCGGGGACATCCGCTATCTCTCGTGCACCTTATAGGATGGCACCGGCAGAGTTGAGAGAATTAAATGAGCAGTTGCAGGACCTCCTTGACAAGGGATATATACGCCCGAGCGTATCGCCATGGGGCGCACCAGTTCTCTTTGTGAAGAAGAAGGACGGTTCGATGCGGTTGTGCATCGATTACCGGCAACTGAATAAAGCCACAGTAAAGAACAAATATCCTCTCCCAATGATTGATGATTTGTTTGATCAGTTGCAAGGTACCAGACTTTATAGCAAGATTGATTTGAGATCCGGGTATCACCAGATTCGAGTCAGGGAGGAGGATGTACAGAAGACAGCATTCCGGACTCGATATGGACATTATGAGTTCCTAGTGATGCCGTTCGGCGTGATGAATGCTCCAGCGGTCTTTATGAGCTTGTTGAACAGAGCGTTTCAGCCGTATCTTGATCAGTTCGTCATTGTATTTATTGACGACATTCTCATCTACTCCCGGAATGAGGAAGAGCACGTGAAACACTTGAGGATAGTGCTCCAGATTCTCAGAGACCACCAATTGTATGCCAAGCTCAGCAAGTGCGAATTTTGGTTGAGCAGTGTAGTATTTCTAGGGCATGTCATATCGAGCAGCGGGATATCTGTGGATCCCAGGAAGATTGAAGCTGTGATGGAGTGGGCTGCACCCACTTCTGTACCTGAGATACGGAGCTTTCTGGGTTTGGCCGGTTATTATCGACGCTTTGTCGAGGGATTTTCGAAGATTGCCAAGCCGTTGACACAGTTGACCCAGAAGGGAGTACCTTTCTTTTGGTCAGAAGCTTGTGAGAAGAGCTTCCAGGAGTTGAAGCACCGTTTGACGACGGCGCCAGTATTGGTGATTCCTTCAGAAAACTCCAGATTTGTTTTGTATACCGATGCATCACTTCAGGGCCTTGGGTGTGTACTGATGCAAGATAAGCATGTGGTAGCTTATGCATCGAGGCAGTTGAAGTCGCATGAGACTAGATACCCAGTCCATGACTTGGAATTGGCGGCTATCATCTTCGCCCTGAAGATTTGGCGACATTATTTGTATGGTACTTCGTTTACCATTTATACGGATCACAAGAGCCTCAAGTTTTTATTCACTCAGGCGGAGCTGAACATGAGGCAGAGAAGGTGGATGGACTTACTCAAGGACTATGATTGTGAGATTGACTACCATCCCGGGAAAGCTAATTTGACAGCAGACGCTTTGAGCCGGAAAGTGAGGAGTTCTGCTGAGGATGTCATCCATTTGTCGGCTATGATGACCTCCTATTGCCATCTAGGCTATGATTTCGACATAGATGCATAACCTGTGTATGTATCGACCTTGTTAGCTGAGCCAGATATCTATGAGAACATCAGGAGAGCTCAGAGGTCAGATGATGAGGTTCAGAGGTGGTTATCTTTAGTGCATCTTGGTCAGCCAACGAAGTTCAGAGTGGCTGAGGACGAATCTTTGAGATTGGGTAGCCGTTGGGTGGTTCCGAGTACGCCGGAGTTGCGTAGAGGGATCTTGGAGCGAGCTCATAGTAGCAGACTTAGCATCCACCCAGGCGGGAAGAAGATGTATAAAGATCTACGTGGTCAGTTTTGGTGGAAAAGGATGAAATCTGATGTCGTCACTTTTGTTAAGAGGTGTTTGATCTGCCAGCAGGTTAAGGCAGAGAGACAGAGACCTGGCGGCGAGTTGAGAAGCTTGGAGATATCGAAGTGGAAGTGGGAACACATTTCCATGGACTTCGTGACTCACCTGCCGAAGAGTACTTCAGGCTTTGATGCTATTTGGGTGATTGTGGATCGATTGACTAAGGTAGCTCATTTTATCCCCTATAGCATGACTTTCACCTTTTTGAGGATGGCTCAACTGTACATTCGAGATGTGGTGATATTGCATGGGATCCCCATTTCCATAGTGTCGGATCGAGATCCACGATTCACATCTCATTTTTGGGAAGGTCTTCAGTCAGCCTTGGGAACTGAAGTTAGATTGAGCACTGCATATCATCCTCAGACGGATGGCCAGACCGAGCGTACCATCCAGACGCTCGAGGACATGTTGAGGGCTTGTGTATTGGAGTTCGATGTTTCTTGGCAAGATTCAGTGGCCTTGGTAGAATTCTCCTATAATAACAGCTATCAGGCGAGCATTCAGATGGCTCCTTTTGAAGCTCTTTATGGCAGACGGTGTAGATCACCCTTGTGTTGGGATGATTTGGACCGCAAATCGGTCGGAGGACCGGAGTTGATTCGGGAGATGGAAGAGAAGATAAAAATGATAAGGCAGAAAATGAAAGCAGCCCAGGACAGACAGGCAGCTTATGCGAATAAACGGCGGAGACCGTTGGAATTTCAGTTGGGAGATAAGGTCTTCTTGAAGATCTCGCTTTTCAGAGGCGTTGTGCGATTTGGGATGCGCGGGAAACTGTCTCCGAGGTATGTTGGACCGTACGAGATTTTGCAGCGCATTGGCACCTTAGCTTACCGACTGACTTTGCCGCCTTCTTTATCGGGTATACATGATGTGTTTCATGTATCGATGCTGCGGAAGTATGAGCCGGATCCATCGCATGTGTTACAGCCCTCCGAGGTTCAGTTGGAATCCGATGTGTCTTATGTGGAACGGCCTGTTAGAATTCTGGATCGAGCAGACCGTAGACTTCGGAATAAAGTGATACCTATGATTAAGGTTCAGTGGGATCGCAGGGGTGTCGAGGAGGCTACGTGGGAGACGGAGCGGCATATGGTGCAGCACTACCCAGAACTATTCTCTGGTATGTGATTATGTTTAGTTTCTTTTTGGGGTAAGTGCATGTGATTTCGAGGACGAAATCTTATAAGTAGGGGAGTATTGTGATATCCCCGAAATGATTAATTGCAATTTGGGCATTAATTATGTTTATATGATTAATTATGGTGGTAATTAATTATGTGCTGGATTTATTTATCATATTGAAATGCTTAGTCACATGATAGAGTGACCCGGGAGGGCATTTCAGGGTGCATGTTGTGCATGATGGGAAGATTGTATATTAGCATGATTTAGTTGCCATGGCTAGCAATTAATTGAAAAACATGAGTTTAATTGTGATTATGGTGCATTTTGGTGAAATGCCTTTTAAATATCATGTTGGGGTGTTTTATACACCATGGATTTGTGCAATGCATTTTTAATTTAACCCAACCCCTTATACCCCAACCCCCACCTCACCTTCACTTTACTTTCCCAATCCACCACCCAAACCCTTCCTTTTCTCTTCATTTTCGAGTTTGAGCATAGGGGTGAAGAGAAATTCTTGCAAAAAGCTTGTTTGTGAAGTTTATTGGGAGATTTGAGGTCCCCAAGAGGTATGGATGCCTCCATGTCATTTTTGTTGTGTTTGGTTTAGTTTTGAAATGGTTTTGAATGATTTTGAAATGGGTTTGTTGTGGGTTGGTGTTGTTTTGGTTGAGGGTTGGATTTATGTTTGTTTTGAGGTGTATTTTGGAGGTTTATGATGTTATTCTGTTGTTGGGTTGTTGGGAGAAGTTTTAGTATGGTTTGGAATGGTTTTGGGTGCATTAATGGTGGAAAAATCGCGAGTCTGTGAGAGGCGATCGACCGCCTGAAATGAGGCGATCGATCGCCGATGGGCAGTACCAAAATCGCAGGGTAGGCGATCGATCGCCTGAAATGAGGCGACCGATCGCCGAGGGGCAGTAGCCAAAAATGAGGTAGGCGATCGATCGCCATGTTTGGCGCGATCGATCGCCGAGAAGCAAAAATTGAGGCGATCGATCGCCAGCTGTGAAATTTTGAAAAATGATTTCTTTTGACGAATTTTTGGTATTTGACTATTATTTGGCTTCTAATATGGGGTTGTGTGATTGTGTAGAACCATCCCAGGTAGCAACGCAACCAAGGAAGTGAAGCCATATCAATTCCACTTTTTGGAAAGGTACGTAGAGGACGTACGGGCACCCAACGGTACATGTATCTAATATACTCATTGTTTATGCATTGTGGATGCGAGTATATATGTGATTATGCATTGTGGATGCAAATACATGTTGAATTATGCATGATGATTGTATATGCATATGATGGTTATTGGTGCACATCCCATGAGTCGTGGTCATCCCTTGATGATTTTAATGCTTGCCGCTATTTGACTTGTTGCCGCTAAATGTGCAGCGAGGGGTGGGAGCGCCGCATGTCACATTTGAGCGTGGTTATCATATAGGGCGAGGAAAGAATATTTGCCGCTCAATGTGAAGCGAGAGGTGGGAGCGCCGCATGTCCATTGAAGCGAGGTTATTCTATGCCGCCTATATGTAAATAAGCGAGGGGCATTAAAATACATTGTGATGGACAGACTAGAGATTGGTGATTGGTATTTGGTTTGATGGGATGGTATTGTGTCATGACATGTCTAGACCATTAAATAATCTATTGATTATACTCATGAGTTATGGTACAGGGACAACCAAACTGGGAGCGTTTGAAATGCATGGGAAAACAGGAAGTGTTTTATTGTGATTTATGCATTTACGCTTTATATTCATATTGTGTTGAATATGAATGATATTATTGCTCATGTTTGGGGGTTGTCCTTGTAGGTACAGTTTTGGCATGATAAGAAGGGCTAGACGGGTTGAGGCGGTGAGCTTGAGAAGAACACTTTTGGGAAAGGAAGGACAGGATTACTTTTCTATAGTGTCTACTCTAGGAGTAGTGTAAAGCTATAGTGGATGACATTCATTATTTTGATTGGGAATGTAATTAATCCATTGATAGTCCTTATTTTTGACATGTAACTCTTAAGGCTCAGAGTCTCAACACGATTATTCTACTCTGATCATTTATGTTAGCTCTAATTATGCCTTTAATCCGCACTTAAGGAACTAGGGTCCTTACAATTTGTATCTAGGTCTTCGTGAAGCGCAGATGCTAGACGCTACCCACGATCGGTAGGTTGTTGCTGAAATTATATTTCAGTCATTGTCTGTTAAATGAGTTTAAGTAACAATGGGGCTTTCAGGGTAAGCCAAAGAAGTTTAACTTCTAAAATCGCAAAGGTTGTGATCCTACTACTATGGTACACTTGAGTCTCGCTGGGTCACAATCAATCGGCCGCCGATCTATCGATGAGATTTGAGACTTAAATGTAAAGTGCTCAAATTGAGTGATTTAGAAGAGATGAATTTAATTTTTGAAAGCTCCTCATTTTAGTGGAGTTTCTATATTTGAAAATGTTTCATTTATAGAAAGTTATAAAATTGAAATGTTTGATATATTTATGTATCATAATTATGTATGTTGGTAGTACATCAAGTGTTCAATTGGATTCGTTAACTTGGATTATGAGTTTGGAGTTTTGTGTTGGTTTTTGAGCTGGTAGGAGATTGTTAGCATAAATGACATGCGAGCCAAAAGTTGGCCTGATGGACTTTATGAATCCTAGCACAATTAGCTTACACATTACAATTATAAATATGACTCTCATCTCTAGGGTTAATGATTACTCCATTCAATACATTCTCATAAGCCGACATCATACTAGCATTGGTGCTGAACTTGAAGATCTGGTCAGACTGATTGGACTCGATGATCACAGCATACAGATTGATTTCGCTGTTATCGGTAATTCATTTCGTGTATTATATTTGATTTATGCATGTTCTAATATATGAATGTAGGGTCATCGATCCGTCCCTGTGTTAGATATATTTATGTTTTATTTCGCTGCGTTTGGATCTGATGCGGGGTACGGAAACCCAACAATAAATTGGTAAAACAATGAAGCAAAAAGAGAGCGATTTGATGAAAATAATAAGAAAAAAAAAACAAAGACATGATTGAAGCTTTTAAACTCCTTCAGAAGCCGGTAGATTTAAAACAAAGTCTCCACATGGAACATTCAGTTCAGGACATCCTACATTCCGTGGGAAAAAAAGGGTACGAAATGTTTCTAAGATTAACTGATATATATTCAAGGCTTGGTCTTTGTTTCATATGATCCGTCAAACATTTTAGAATAACTAATCATAGTCATAGGTATTCATTCTGCCCATCGATGCTGCCCACTTTCAGCACCGGAACCGCAATTTTAAACACCGAGTATCCCGGCCATCCTGGCCACTTTTCCTTTATCTCCGCCAATTCATTCTCCATTTCATCCAGCTCCGTAGTCTCCACCGCATGGTTTCGGCTTCTTCTTCTGCAAGTGGCTGCTGCGAGGTGGCGGCGTATAACAAATAAAATAATGTTTAGTGATTCTAGTTAGTCTGTACATGGCCTTTTTAATTTTGAAATTTATATGATATTTTTCATAATTATTACGTTTTTATTATTATTCCAATTAATCAATTTTGGTTTTATGAATAAAATATTTCAATTTTCTACAAAATTTTCGAGTTGTGATATTTAGCAAGAGAACTAAAATTTAAAAACAATTTCAAGACTATCAAAAAATTTTACAATTTATTATTTGTTTATTCACAAAGTTTAATATGATGTGATATGATACAACATTAATTTTAGTCTATTACTAGCAAACAATTTTAATTTCTTAGCGAAAATTTCTAAATTAGAATTTTAGGGAAAAAGTTAGAATATTTCATTGAATATATTTAACTAAATAGCCTAAAAATGAATATATGATTAAAATAGTACTTTTTTAGAAACATGATCAAAATAGTAATAAAATTTTAAAAATGTTCAAAAATATTAGACTGGCAACTTCAAATTCAAAAAGATTCAGAGCTTCAAAATGAAAGCATATACCTTTACAATATAAGTACATACTTCATTTCCAAGCAAAAGAGAGTGGCAAAAAGGCCACAAAGAACATCTCAAACCAATAAAACACATCTAAGAGTACTTACCATCTTCAACACAACCAAATTTTCACAAGACCAAGGAATAGTCAATAATCCAAACAGTTCCAACAGAACATGAATCTTCAACTTCTGGTTAGTTGCCAAGGCACCCCCACGATACTAAAATAATCACACCAACGCTCTTCGAAAAACTCCCTGATTAAAATGATACTGAGTTGGAAGTAAATACAGGAAAACTATACAAATTCACCTTCTTGATCGTGTTTCTGATACTTCATCCTCACATAAGAGAACCCGTTTTGGTATGCAAATGTTACACGCTAAACTGGTATAACATCAATCTTTGAGGTGTCCTCGCATCTCAAAACGATGCCTTCAAGACTGGCAGGCAGAATGCATTTACTCCACTGGCATCCCGTCGAAAAGGGTTCTTGGGGAGGAACAATCATTAAAACATTATCATTTCGTTGCACTACACCCATAACACTGACGGTGCTACCTTCTTTGATGTACCTAGCAAGTGTTGAAAAGAATAAAGGTCAGCCTGGCTAGTAGGTTGAAGCTCAAATAATGGGCAATTTTGGATATCACACTTGGAGATATGCATCGAGTGTTGATTATCAGGGAATATGTGGGTTCACACTATTCATCCACAAACATTGCACTTGGTCAATTACCGTAGGCTCAGACAATGAGAAATCAAATGACTCATCTTTCCATAATTGCTCCATCGTTTTCAACGATGTTGTATTCATTTCTGAATAACTTGCATAAGAACCATTCACATGAAATGCAACAACGTAGAAGCTCGTTGCAAGAAAAAGAAACATCTTACCCTTCTTTCAATCGCATTACACGGCTATCACTTGAAAGGTTCCTTACTCCTAACCATCTGACAAAATCAGAAGACACATCCCCATTCGATGGATTGATTTCAACAACAACTGATTCACCAACGTAGGGTGTCACTCTTGCACCATAGCCAGTCCTAACCAATGCCCTCAATCCAGATTGGAAATCAGATATGTAGAAATCAACCACATGCCTCTGCAGTCAGTCAGAATTTATCAAGTAAGTGTGAATTTGGGAGACAAAAGCTAATTACAGTTCTTAGCGCTACGTAGTTCTTGATATGGAGAAAGACTCTTGATATTTGTGTGTGTGTCTGGCTGGTGGGGGTCGGGAGAGAGAAAGCATAGACTGTGCCTGGTCTGAAACTAACTACATGTGGATCAAATACATTTTCACAATAAACTGACGCTGAAGAAGTGAGAACTAGACAAGTCATGAGAGACTGCAGCAACAAAACGAAACCAGATACTTTATAAGAGTCTAAACTTATGAATCATGCTCGAAATAAAACAGATGGACAACATAGAAAACTTGATGATAACAGACAAAAGGTAATCATTCATTGCACGACGTAGCATACAAATAACTCAATGTGCGAGTCAAGTGAATTTAACAATCATCCCTTTAAATAAAAATAGAAAAAATCAATGAGTAACTCACATGAAAGATGAAAGCCAACTAGTTATGTTTCACAAAGTTCAAAAGGTAAACATGCATCCAAACATACAGTTGACTCCACAAGAACCCAAGAGGTGGATAACATTAGTAAATCAATAGATAAACTAAAAGCAGTCACTAGATACAGTATATACCATGCATACAAGAAATGAAGTGCAAGAAACATGTGGCGTAAGGGCTGAATAGATAGTCATTCCTCACCTCTAATGCACGAAGGCCCCAAGTAAAGCGGCGATGAGTGGGGTTTGCCGCTTTTGAATCCCATCCCCGGTACTCATATAAACTTGTGGAGGTATAAACACATCGGGGGACTTTTTGGAATGATGATTCAAGAGGAACGTTCCCACATGTGACAACCTTCAAAGATAACATTCTACTGGTTAGGACAGTTGTTTAGAATTCATCAATTACATGAAATAGAATCAAACAATACTTACTATTTGTTGATGATGCATGCAGTAACAAGACGACAAACTATAAGCTTACAGAATCAAACATAGTGCCAACCAGAAACTTCCTTGAGAGAAATTTAGATGAAATCTTGTCTGTGATGCCACATGATTAAATTGTAACATGCCAATTTATGTCCGACGTAATGAATATTGAATATCAGTTACTCTTTTTAAAAAGAAAAGATTGTGGTGAGAACTTGTCATGTCATGGCTTTGCTAGTGAAAATTATTATCTAATACTAAGTACTTTCCACAGGAGTATCAAAATACATAATTATTATAATCCAAACTACCATCTACATGATATATTCCCAAACAACCCTTCAATGTCCAAGCTACCATGACAGGAATAACTCACCAAAGAATGTTTCTGTATATTAGTTAGACAAGATTATGAACCACCTCAAGTGACACCAATCACATAATCTAGCTCTCTATTAACAAATATAAGCTATTGTTCAATATAAATCCAGAAAATATTTGAAAAAGCAGAGATACAAGGTATGTAACATCAACGTCAGTCCAAGAGATTCCTCAAATGACTCCAACAAAACATGGAAATAAAGATTTCTAAACTGGCCACTTAAAAAGAGGCAGGGGCATAGAAAAAAGTAAGATCAGCAGAAATTATTCATAGAACATGTAATATAAAGACTTATATCAGCACAATTCAAGCCATAGCATACCCCCGAAACTTTAACAAATTGGCCATCTTTTGCAGTTCGTAATTCAGCATCAGGATAAGTAGCTATATAACCGGTAACAGCTCTTCTTCCCCAACATGTATTCCAGGTAAATACTGTAGCAACCGCAGCAAAAAGTACAACAACAATAACAAGAAGAATAGGGTTGTGAACAGCTCCAAGAATAAAACCACCGGCAATAAACCCCATCACAAAGAGAAAAATGATGGACCAAAGAATTGGCTTCGGAAAGCTCTTGCGGAAGGAATATTCGGCATCCTGACTAAGGTGGGTAACAGCCTGATTATTCACAACAGAAGTATTGTGCAACTTCATTGACCCAGTCGACTCCAAAGGACCAGATGTCTTCCTAGGAGCCCCATATGAATTCAGTGGAACTGAAGTAATAGGTCCGGATGTAATGAGACCTGTGGTTGGAAGAACTGGTGGAAGAGGGCCAGAATTTTGACGAGAAATGGTTGTTCCTCCTCCTTGAGGACCAGATGATTTTTTTAATGGTTCCCCGTGTTTATTAAGTGGACCAGAATTGGTCTTCTTCATAGAGACTGACCCAGAAACACCTCCAGAAGAAACAGAGGAACGATTGACAGAATTTAATTGGCCTGAGTGAGAAGACACGCCACCAAATGACCCTGTTCTTGTTGGAGCATTACTTATAGGACCAGATTTCCGGGACCTTGAGCTATCCATAGGGATGTCAAACATCTTTCCTAGTTCTCCAGACTTTTTGATATCGCCACCAGTGTAAGGCATGGCGACTGAGTTCACTGAGGGAGTCTTCTCTTTTGGTTGTTCAGGGCGACCAGACACATACAGGCCATTGCTCAGCTGATGTGAAGGAAATCGAGAACCCATATCTCAGACGTGACTCTCCAAAGAAGGCCAAAGGACAAAATTTGAAAAATTATACTCCGAACAGCCACTAAATTAGGATGATCACTACGATGTAATTCCGAAGCTCAACCTAGTGCGCCCAATTCCAGTAGGACATTATACCTAGAAGTGAAAAAACAACAGTTACATGCTAAAACACTTCCACTAGTCAACTTGAAAGTCAAACACCTTGTTCATGGTGTAAATATAATAAGCCTCAAAAAGCAAATCAACAATGGAAATTAATTTGCCTGACGCGGATTGAGGCAAATATTGAAACAAACTGCGAATCCAAAGCCAATCCAACAAAACAACAACACAAATTGAAGAGAATTAGCAAGTTGTACTAAAAGGACTCAAGATAAAGTGATTGCGATAGAGCGAACAGAAGAAACTCGTCACTATCAATTTTATCCCAAAATGCAAGAGAGCTCATCGTTAAGAGGCCATATGAACATTTCGCACAAATTGAATTGAAGATTAGAACATCCGCATAAAAAAACTATACCACAAACGATAGATCTGGAAACAAGTTAACTTATCCAATAATCAATACGGTAAATCAAACCCAAAAAGCACATAGAATTACTCAACTTCGGCTTAACAGTATCATCAATGATAAACAACAGACTTCGCATTCACATTCAGTCGAGCCTTGACTGGAGTAGACGAGTTCACAGATCCAACGAAAAATAAACGAAAGCAAAATTACCCAACCCCTCGTTGTACTAAAACGTGACAAATCAAGAGACAAAGAAAATAAAAGATCCATTTTTTGTACAGAGTCTCCCCAAACTTTCAAAGATCCGGAACTAAAAGTTACAAGCTATCGAATTCTGAAATCATAATCCAAGAAAATTTCACCCATGTCACAAACAAATATTTAAGAGAAAAATGGGTGGAATGAAATAGATCATAGAACATATACATACACATACAAGTCAAAGAAGAGAAATGTATACCAGAATGCCTAAAGACCATGGAGACATGGGGATCGAAGCTAAGGGTGAGTTGTTGCTGAAGAAATGCTGAAAAACAAAGGTAAATTTGGGGACACACCCTCGTTGATTTCTGTTGTCCTGTCAGTTTCTTCAAGAGTTGCTAATTTCTACTGCATGTTTGGCTAATTTTATTTCTTTCTTACGAGTCCTTGTACCCTATTTTAATATGTGACTTGATATTTTACTTGTGTTTGTTTAAACTTTACCTGAAGTTAAACAGTGGTCGTGACGTGTTAAATAAAATAGGTAAAAAAATCTATATATTTTCTTAAATCATACACAAAAACCATCAATTTTTTAAAAGTAAAATAGATTTTATTTTAACCTCGTAAAAATTATATACAAGTTTTATGAAAACAAGTTCATAAACGTTCATATATATTATATAGGTTTATATATAACATATTTTTTTTATATATGTATGTTTATTATTGTGAAAATATATTTTATAATTTTTTGGAAATATGCTTATTTTTATATGTGCAATTGTTGTTTACTCAATACATTCAAAGCTTAAAAAAAAAAGAATTTGAATTGGTCAATAAAAATACATACATTAAAAGAAAATTTTAGAATATTTTTATATTTTTTTCATTTTGTGGAAATTTGTATATTTTTTATATGTGCAATAAGCATGCATACATTAAAAGAAAAATTCTGAATATTGTTTATTTTAAAACTAAAGAATAAAATAATGTAGATGCAGAAAAATTGGAGAGCATATTGGACAATTGATAGGTTTTGTGCAGGATTTACAAAAATAGAGGGGATTTTTTTGCCTATTTTGTTTAACACATGAGTTTCATGGGTTTTTTTGCCTTCTTTTATTACATGTGTGTCTCATGTCGAGTTTAAGAAAACATAGGGTTTTGTTTCCCTGTTTTATTAACACATAGGGATTTCGTGCATATTTAATATAACATATGAGAGTTTCATAAAAAGTTTAAGAAAATATAGGGTTTATTTTGTTAACACATGGAAGTTTCGTGCATGTTTACTGTTACACAGTTTTTTTTTAAAATATTTTTTACCCTTGTGTTTATTATATTTTGTTTCAATATATTCCAAATCAAATATATATATAATTGAAAATCTTTTAAATATCATATATTTTATATGTGTGTAAGTGATTTTAAATATACAAAATATAAAATTAAAATATCATTCATAATAAAAATATGCTTGAACATGTAGAAATTGACATATCACCATCTCGTGAATGAAAAAACAATTTCTTAATAACTCAACTAGAACAAAGAACGCGTTCCGTAATTTGGAATGTTGCGCTTCCTTTACGCGTTTTCTGTTGAAATATATCAATATTTTCTCAATTTTTGTACGTTAAATAAATGTATTTAGCTAGAAAATTGTGAAATTGAGCCCAGTTGCCCAGCAAAATGGTCAACTCAACCACCGACATGAGGTCAATCTATTATTATATTTAACCTAACCCTTATCATTAGTTATTGAATATTTATATAGCAAATTACCCCTTGAAAAACAAATTAAAGGCACCCACGTTTTACAAGCAAGATTTTTTCTATCTTGTAAAAAGAAATAGTTTGATGGTAAAAATTTGGATTCCAATTATTAAAGAATATTGAAGGGCAAAGTATTGTATAATTTTAAAAATTTTAAATTATTTAATTATTATATTTTTAATCGGAATTAGAGATAATCTTGATCATAACTACGTGAGGGTAACATCAACTGAATTAATATTATCAGATAATCGCAAATAGGTATTTTAGAAGGTGAAACATTTTTCAACTGAAAAATCATCATTGCATATAGTATAAATTGCAACAAATTTTATTAATAAGTCCATTTTCTTCCTTCCTTATCTACCAAGTCTTTATTTTTCTCCATAAAATACCCTTATTTAAAATAAAATAAAAAACTAGGTTATCTTATCGCCTACTCCCCCTAAAATCACAATGTCAAATTACAATCTCAGTTCACACATGGAGAAGAAACAAAGAAGCTAAATATGCCGAAGTCTAGGGATTTTTCGTCGACCATGGTCAGCCTAGCAACATCGGAATTTGGATTCTTCAAGTTCATCTTAGTCGACCCATTGTTGGCATCCAGATCGTTGCCTTCTGAGGCGTCGCCGACGGAACCACCGCCCTCTATCGTCCGGATTTTCAATATTTCGTCCAAGCACAAGAACAAAGCTGCCTTACATGACGAAGACAAACATATTTATTTGGGCAACATGGGTTGTAAAAATATAGTGTATATTTACTGATTTCTTTTTCAAATGGTGATGAAAAGAACATTTTTACTTATACTATCTTTTTATTTGTTGTTTGAGACATGAGATGTTCGATAAACGTTTGAATGAGAAGTTGGAAGTTTAGGTTTGTTGTTTGAAATGAAAAATTTGAAGTTTGGGTTTGTTGCTTGAGATATCTGTTGTAAAATATGGGGTACCTTTACTTATTTCCTTCTCCACTCTTTTTTATTTGTTGTTGAGATCGATAAATTGTTTGAATGAAAATTTGGAAGTTTAGAGTCAAGGGATGCACGTAATACTCGCATGCACTGGAGACAGTGAACGTAATATATGCGTGCACCGTTAGACTATAGCTATGTGCTTATCACTATATATATATTTTTATATTAAGATGATGGTTCACTTGCATATATTAATTTTTAATAAAGTGATGTATTTAATTTTAACATGGTGATTTTGACATGGTGGTGCACTTAAAATAAATTTAGGGAAACTTCCAATTGACATTTTCTTAAAACTTATGGTTAGCACTTAAATTTGTTCATGTGGGAAATATAAGTGTGTCCCATTGGGATCGTATATAGGACAAGGGACAATTTTTGTTGGATCTTGGTGGGCACACTTTTATTTGTTACTTTTGTTGTAGAGTTGCCATCACTTATGAGAATGTCTTGTTCATTTGGTGGAGATGCCTCACTTTACTCTTCTTTTACTACACATATTTTAGCTTTTATTTTATTAAAAACTTAAAATATATTAGTATATTTCAAAAGTAAAAAACGATATGAATTATTGGATCTGAAATCTGAATTATTATCATTTTTGCTAATAATTAATGTGTATATTAAAATTCAGAAAGTTTCGACTAACCAAGTATGCTAAAGTTTAATAAAAATATTACTTTATTTTAGTAAATTTGAATAATAATGCATAAAAAATTAAGTTTAAATTATATATTCATTTAAATAGTTAAAATATCTATATGGAGTTCTTGCCTAAAATATAGGGGAAATTGCAAGGAAGTGCTCTTTTGGGAAACTTTAATCACTTAAGTCTCGGGAAAAAACTTTAGTGCAAGAAAATCCAAGTTGGAGAAACTTCTATTCAAATAGGTCAAATTTTCAAATTTTCAAATCAATTGGGTGTTTTATTTGACTCTTTTACCCCTCAATGGTTAGGTGAGATTGCATTCTATTCCCTAGGCTTTTGTTTAGCTTACAAAATGCTCTTTATATAATATTTAATTATCTTTTATATCCTTATATTTATAAAAAAAATGGCATTTAATGTCTTCTTTTTACAAGTCCCCGTTTTTGCGATCCTTGGCACAAAATGGTATCAGAGCCTAGGTTTATTCTGGAAATACTATGATAATATCTTGAATATTAATTTGTAACCTATACGGAGGAGACGATTCAAGAAAAATATGGACCCGAACGTTTGTTTGAAGTTTCATTCTTATAGGTGGTATTTCCAGAAATTGGAAAAACTAAATCAAAAGCATATGGCAGAAGCTCAACGCTTTAACCATAAGTGGAAACAATTACGAGGAACAAGTTTATGCACACCAGACATAAATCATTACAAGAAATTGGAAAGGATGGCTAAGAGGCTTCATCGAGTAAACCTCAAACTTCAGTTCCAGTTAGCCGAACTTCAGGAGGACGATCATCCTGAACACGAGGACGTTGTACCCGACCCCAATGATCCAACAGGGTCCGAACCGGATGATTAAGATGGGTGAGCCAACCTTTCGAGAAATCGAGCCAGATTCTTCTAAGATATCCCAAGATCTTAGAGAAATCCAGAAGACAATGCAGCGCTATGGTTATCTTCAATACCATGTCCCTGCCCAGATCCATCAGATTCAGAGTCAGATGGAGATTATGATTAAACATCAGAAGGAGATTATTGAAAACCTTCAAGATGTTCAATCCCGAGTGAAGGAATTGGAGTCAAGGCCAAGTCCGACAGGAAGAAGGAACGGAGGATGGTTACCACTGTCCTACGGAACAGAACCCCTTTTACATCAAAAAGGGAAAGCAGAGGAGGTCCGAAGGCCTTTGACAGAGACTGAAAAAATGATTGCAGTCCTACGAGGAGAGCCATTACATCCCAAGTGATGGAAAGAATTAACCTTGAAGATCTACATGATCTTGCTGATTCATTTACGGGATTAAATCTCGTAGAGTTCAAGACATGAGAGCTTGTACAAAGACTTCCACCACAAGAGAGCTTCGGGTCACACAATCCACCCGAAAGAGATCAAAGTATGCCACATAGGGACGATTTCACCTCAGCAACTTTGGATCCCCCTTGGAACAAGGAACCGTTCCCGACGACCAGATATTCATCAGGCGCCCTACGGGAAATCGCAGCTAGATCCAATCCATCCATACAGACTTATGCTCAACATGGATATATTGGATTTTAAAAACAGAGAAGTTCTTATTGATGAATGGGCTTCAGCAATGAGGATAGCAGCTGGAACACTTGACTTAAGCAAAGAAGGATTTATTTTACTTCTAAAAATGAGTCTGGAAAGATCAGTCAAGATTGCCTGGGATATGGGAGACCCAGGAACCAAGGAAGAAATTTTAGCCGGAGAGTCCCTGAAAGAAATCGTGGACAAGATGGCAAAATTCTTCAAAATCGGTTTCATTAGAGTAAGCTACTTCGAAGGAATGGAGGAAGAGAAGGCTAAGAAATACAGACAAGCTCTAATTAGCCTGGAACTACACGACATCTGCTATGTAGACGAATACATCAAACTCTTTACAGAGTATCGATGGAAGTCAAAGATAGCGGAAAAGGATGCAGCAGAGCTGTTCTTTGCCAAAATTCCGAGCCCATGGAGAGAAATGCTTATCCAGGAGTATACACCGCATCCAATCGAGACGGTGTCCAGAAGAATGTCATTTCTTAAAGTGAAGCTGGTGGAGTGGTGCTACCAAGCAAAGCTCCAAAAGAATTTCAAGAAGCTCAGAGGAATCAACAAAATGGCTCCTCTTTGTTGTACGGGAAATGATATCCCTACAATCATTGGGAACTACCCACAAAGGCGAAAGATAAAGAAGCACAGAAGTCATCATATGCCCGATGAGGTGGTTCAAGAAGAAGTAGGTCTTCATGGAGACCTAGAAAGTTCTGGTCAAAGCAGAAAGCCCGAAACTACAGATCGGGGTAAAGATCAGGACCAACAAGGAGTAGAATCTTGTCAACAGGTTGTATCAAGCTAGTTCTAGCAGAGGACCAACGAAGAGGACTTTCAGGCGTACACTTACCCGTGCAAATGAGAGTTTCAGAGATTGTAACTGCTGGACATGCGGATCGAAAGGACATATCTCTACAGATTATCCAGAAAACCAAAGTCGTGGAGTAAGACAGTTCGAGCATACCAAGGAATTTGAAGATGCTGTCTATTTTCAGGATTTGGTGCAGGTGTATCAATTTGAGGATATTCCCTCAGATGAAAGCATCTACAAAGAAGAGATCTATTCTGAGGATGGAGGTGAATCTAGCTCAGAATCAGAGTGAAGGAGAGTTCCTCCAGCACGTGACTAGAGAAGAGTCGTCGGGGTTTTTCTCGCATACCACGGTTTCTCATAAAACCCTTATGAGGATCATGAAAGAAGAGCCAAAGCTTCAAATGTATGATGGATTTACAATTGGAGCAATGGAAAAAGCCATGGATATGATTGGTCTTCGTAGCAGAAAGCATCAGATTATCCATAGGGTGACAACATGTGAATTTGCGATCCCAATGGAATTCACGGGAAACCAAATTGAGATGCAGTTAATCCTCTACAGAGAAATCCAGGAGATTAAGAACAATGTCAAAAGAGAAGTTGCTAACACGATCTCATGGATTCATATTGGAGCCATTAGAGTAATCATCAAGGCAACTTTCAAGGAAGGATTTGATTCGCCCCTCAACCTGGCGATCTTTGACAAGAGAATCCCGAACCTCAAAGATTCTTGTTTAGGAGCTGTGGCAGGAAATCTGTATGCAGGAAAGATGGCCTTCAACATCTATCCAAGGATTGCATACAATTTAGGAGATCGAGACTTCAACGAAGTTCTCACTCTTCATCAATATTTTAAAAGAGAAGATTTGATGAAAGAAGGGAACATGCCTTACTCGATCACCTACAAGGTGTCATACGCACTCTCGAATACTCATCACTCCGAGGTATTCTTGGGAAAGGAATTCATCGAAGTCCCCAGAATCTTCGAAGACTTCGCCAAAGCAGTATTGTCGGACATCATTGATACTCCGACAATATGAGAAATCGACATGAGGATACAAGATCAACCTGTTTTGAACAGAAGCATGAGCCTCATGATCGAGTCAAGAAGAATGTCTTTCCAACAGGATAGGTTAATCAGCAACTATCCCGGGGAAAAACAGAAGGCAGCCTCAAGCAGAATTCAGAAAGTTCCTGATGTATTCCAAACAATAGGAAAACTGAAATGCCCAGAAGGCTGGAGAGAAGTGCAGATAGTTTTTGACATCACTGAGAAGAACAATATCTTCCCCTGCGATGTCCTTTATTATTTGCAACATCCTACAGTAGGCAAGTTTCACGGAAACCTTCAAATTGGTGAAATTGATCTCACCATTGAAGAAATTGCTGGACGAATCCCAGAACAGCTTATTCTAGGGATTGAATTTCTCGAGGAACATAAACCTTGGGAAAGATTGCAAGATGGAATGAAGTTCACGGTGGAAGGAAAAAGATATCGAATCAGATGACCACCAGTCCATTCTCCATATACATCTCCATTGGGATGTTATACGAGAAGTACCGGGCAGAATATTTTGCAGCATACATTGACTCAGGAGCTGGAATATGCACTGCCAGACGAGAAATCTTCCCCAAAGACGTTGGTGAGAAATTACCAGCCATTGCCGGAAGAGGCTTTTCCAAACGGATCCTTATTCTCAATGAAGGAGTCCGGGGAGCGAAAATAATTATCGGATGAGCAGGCGGTACCCCGTGGTACAAAGTCAAAACTCCACCTATATATTTCCATGATACAGGCGCCGATATGCTGCAAGGAAACAATTTCCTACAGGCATTCAAGCGGTTTACGCAGGAGAATGAGACCATGAGACTTATTTTCACAACCCTTTGTGATCATAAGATTATGGTGCAAAGACTACGGGAGGCGTTCCTCAGAAAATTCCCAATTAGTTTTCGCAACAAGCGTGGTGATGAAGGAAAACTTCGACACCCAAAGATGAAAGATCAGCGAAAATTTGGAGAAGCCATTCTTCAGTACCGACAACAAGGTCCTAGTGAAAAGGATTCTCAAACCTTTGATTGGGTTGATAACATGTCTTTCAGAAAGCAGGATGAGGAAAGAGTAACTCCAGAAACCCTGTTGCTACTGAAAAATGTGTTACGAGAAAATGTTTCACAACCTGAATCTACCCTCGAAGAGCGAATCACGCTAGAGGATATAAAAAGGAAGATTCATAGGAACTACAACGAGGATCCACTGGCATGGTGGAACAAAAATGAGCTCAGAGCTACTTTGAAGGTTAAAACTGGAAAAGAAAATGAGTTTGTTAGGTACAGGCCGATCCCCATGAACCAGGAAGATCGAAAGGACATGCAGATCACACTTAAGGAACATCTTGACCTTAAGTTAATCTCCGCGGGTATTTCTCCATACAGCAGCCCAGGATTTCTTGTACGGAATCATGGAGAAATCAAACGAGGAAAGCCGAGATTGGTGATCAACTATAAAGGGATCAACGAAATCTTGGAGTTCGATGGATATTTTATCCCAATCAAAGAACATTTGGTAAATAGCATCAAGAATGCCAAAGTGTTTTCTAAATTCGATTGCAAGTCTGGGTTCTACCAGATTAAAATGGAGGAAGCAAGCAGAAAGTTTACAGCCTTCTCCACGCCACAAGGACATTATATCTGGAATGTTATACCAATGGGATTGGCAAATGCTCCGCAGATATATCAAAGAAAGATGGATAATCTGTTCAAAGATTACTTCAGCTTCATGTTTGTTTATATTGACGACATCCTCATAGCGTCAAAAAACATGAAAGAACATCTTAAATATCTGGAGGTCTTTTCAGACGTTTGTTACAAAGAAGGATTAGTGCTTTCCGAAAAGAAAGCAGTGATTGCCACAAGACAGATCGAGTTCCTTGGAATCGAGATTGACGAATCTGGAATTATCCTGCAGAATCATATTGTTGAAAAAGTACAAGGTTATCCAGACGACCTCAAAGATTTAAAACAACTTCAGAGTTTTTTAGGAGTTGTTAATTTTGCTGGGATGTTTATCAACAATCTAGCAAAACACATGAAGGTGTTCAGTTCACTACTCAAAAAGGATGTTAAGTTTGAGTGGAATGAAGATCACAGACAAGCTGTCAAACAGCTAAAGGAGGTTTGCAGGCAACTACCATTGCTAGCGATACCCTCAAACGAGTTAGGAATCTCAGGGAAAACCTGGAGATCCTGGAACGAGATTTTGGGACTCTTTGTCTCAATGCAGAGGTCGCAGGAAGACTTCAACGAGCAGATCAGGAACTTGTTACTGATCATATACGAGCATGCTTTAGGGAGCACGAACGTTTGTTTGAAGTCTTGAAAGGGCCTATCCTTCAGGCAGCACCTTCAACGGTGCAAAAAGAAGTGTTTAGAGAACGGGGCTCATCTAACCCGGAGGCAAGGGATTCAAGTACCCCTGTCACGAGTGCTTCAGATGATGCATTCCTTGAGGATGTACAAGCTGAAGCGAATGTTGAAGGTCAGGTGTCATCACAATCTGAACCTTCAAGTCAACCCAGCGCCTCTGGGGTAAAAGAGGGAGAGTTGAATCTTAGGTCAATGACTGGCAAATCTAAGGTTCAAACTAATGATGATTTAGTTTCTTCACCTATGCATGATTACCAGCGCACTTGGGAGAAACTAATTACCAGGCGAGGTATCAACCTAGAAAAATCAATAGTTGATATCTCCGGAAAATATCCGAGGGTTTGGATGAAACCAGGCAGCCATCCAAACGATGTTCAGGAATGGTATAAATTTGGAGCTCTGGCTTCGGTTTATAATGTGGCACCAGCCTTCTCTGAAATTTCAAAATTAGCAAAATGGATCAGAGAAGCTGTATACGAGACCTGGGCCAATAATCCACATTTGGCCAGAGGCGATATCTTGGAGTTGTATTTTTTCAGTGCTCTGGAACCGACGAAGAAAGGCTTCATTGAAGCTTTTCATTTTATGAAGCTGAGAAGACCAGATGGAAACGCCCTGAAAAATATAAAAATGGCGCTACCAGAAGGAATTCCAATTTTGGCTAGAACTATCACAGATGATGAAGTTTCAACCAGACGAGCATGGGGTCTTTGGGTTTGTCTAACAGAAATGGACAAAGTCAAATACACATTCAAGTTCTTTCAGAATTCAGCCAACGGAACTTTTTTGCTGAATTCCATGACAGGAACTTCCACGAGATTTGCCGAAGAACTCTTTGAAACAAAGAGAAGAATTCTTTGGGAGAATAAGATTCCGGCAGGAAAGGAGACTTACCGAAAATTCTGCAACATGGCATTTTCATAACAAAAATTTATTATTCTTAATATTCGGAATATTAGTTTTTAGCCCAATCCTCTGAATCTAGTTTGTAGCTCTATCTAGCCCGGTCAGCCCCATATAATTTTGAATCATGGCTCTGCCCCTGGTTTATACAAGAGACCTGACACTAATCTCATAGTTTTTGGCTATTATTTACGCTAGGGTGGCAAGGGTTATGCAAGAAACATCCTCTTTGAGAGGATATTGTCCCACGAATCACGTAATCCGATATTAATCAATCAATTCTACTGCGATGTATCGTTTGAAGTTAGGGATAAGATAAGTATGTGAGTGATTAAAATTATGACATGATAAATAATATAGTGTGAGGTATGATTTTAAAATTATGGATTTGTTTTATTTTTTATTGTAATGACTAAAATTTCCTCACTAACTAGTGGAGAAAATTTCAAATTTTTGGGGGAATTTTAAATTTTTGGAATTAAGTTATATGAAGTAGATTAAAATTTTTGGAGGGAATTTCAAATGTTGCAGTAGTAAAAAAAAAGGTGGAGAACAACATATATATCATTTTGATACAAAATTGGAATAAAATAAATATGATATGATAATTTCGTGACAAAAAACCAACTAAACATTGGGTTAAAATAATGACTAAATCATCCTACCCTTATCCCTAACTTCAAACACACCATTTATATACTTTGTTATGGACTATAATGTTTATTTACTAATATTAAAAACCAATATATATATATATATATATATATATATATATATATATAAGTGATTAGTTCGAAATTTCCTCGATAAACCCAATACAATGGAAGCAACAATTTTAAGTATATCAAAGTTCTCTAAAAGTTGGAGTTCTCTAAAACCCAATACAAACCGAAAATCTGAGTTTTCGGACAAAAAAAACAAATAAACAAGCATCAAGTAAAATGTTACTTATAGGCAAGTTCTTGGGACCTCAAAGGGGGAGGCAGCAGTGAGATTAGACTGTAGCAAGGCGGTTCCGTGCAGAGATATTGTCGTTGAAGACATAGAACTTGGATTGATCATATCTGTCAAGCATGCCCGGAGCAGAAAGAACCAGAATTCGGAAAAAGGATTCCAATCCAAACCCGACAGATCAGAGACAGGAAAAGACAAAAGATCTGCTGACAAGATAACCCGTTTTCCTAAAGCTCGGGGACCATAAAAACCACTCATGTAAAGATTCCCCGACAAAGGAAGAGAGGTGGACCATTAAAAGTTAGTGCGGATACTTTTCACCGCACTCAGACAAAAGATAATGGACCACTCACGAGAAAAGTTGGCACGTTCAGACAAAGATGCCAAACCACGTGAAAGTTAAGGCGCACTCACATGCGCACTCAACGTTTATCAAGATTTGGAATCCGCATTTGAAATTCGGATTCATGCCTATATAAGGGCACTCATTCAGGAAGCTAAGGACATCGAAAATTCTCCATAGTTTTCTGATAAATAAATTTAGAGTCTCCAAGCTTTGTAATATTTCAACATTCGTAGCTTGGTAATCTTTCTTTCTTCTTTTGTAATCGTTTTTAATATTGTTCTGTTTGGTTTAAGTTTATGTGTTCTTGAGTCAAGCCTCATCTATATGAGAGGCTAAACAAGTCCGTCTCCTCCCAAAAGGAGACGTTTTAATGTAATAAATATTATAAGTATTCCATAATAAAAATAAGGCTGTTGCGCAGCTATCTCCCAGATTTCTTTAACTCTTTTATATCTTGATTATACAATACGCCCTAAGGTAGGAAACGAATTAGGGCTGTGATGTGCGGTTTCTGAAGGAGTCGGATAACTGGCAGACTAGCCTCACCCGTGCTGAGGTTGAATGGTGAGGAGCCATTCGTAAAACAGTCTGGAGGCAGTAAGTTTTTGACTGGTGGCGTTGCGACCCACCTCACCCGGCGCCGTTATGGTCAAAATGGTATATTTCAGTTTGTTAAAATTTTATTGTAATACGGAAGCATATTGTCCCTTTTATTGTTTTTTAACACGATCTTCAAATCGGGTTATGAATTATAATTAGAAGATTGTTATATGAACTGTGAGTCCTTTGCAAAAGTATGCTCTTGGATTCGATCGAGATGACAAAAACTGAAGGATCTCATGTTCATAAATGCTACTGTTTCATGAATAATAGGATAAAGAAGATGATAACTAGTATATAGATGCTTATTTGTTCTTTAAACATTTTCTTAGGGTTAAGAATACAATTTTATTAAGAGTTGGTTAGACCATGTGGACCACTTGGACCACATGAGGGTTTTATAGTCATTTCAACCAAGAATGAACCTAAGTGCAATAAAGTTTTTTAACTAGAATAGGATGAATTAAGTTTCAGGAAAGGGTACCGGCCCGCAATTTTCCCTAAAATATATATTATAGACCACTGTAATGTTTATCAACCATATCTAGAATGGAAAGCGAGACGCAATAAATCCTATCAAATTCACTGAAAACAAATAAGATATCCCGATTCAAGTGTTTAATTAGAAGTATCTTTCCTTCTTTTGTTTTCAAATTTAATATTCAAGGTTTATCCCAAGTTTTAATTAAGTTTGGTCAATTCTTTCTAAAAGATATGTAAAAATATTGGGGTACACAAAAATTTGATTTGCCAAAAATGTAGTAATCTTACACATCAATAAAAATATATTCATATTATAATATTTATAATCTTACTATTATATTTTTCTAAGAAATTCAGATATATTATAAATATTTAACGTGTTTATTATACAAAATAAGTCACTCGTTTGCCAACTAAATAAAATACAATCAAATTACTATTATCTTTGTATAATTAATTGGATATTGCTCAAAAGTTTAATTTCAATAATAAAAATAACAAAACCAAATAATTAAAAATATGTATAACAAAACTATATATATATTTTTAGATTATTGATATATTTAGAATGTTCAAATTTTAGAAAACTAAAGAATGAATTAATGAATATTTATAAAAAATTAGTTATCAACATATCAAATTAAACAAACCAAAATTCAACTTAAATTGGTTCAATCAACTGTTGAGATTAAATCAAATTTATATGTCCTATTAAAATTTAAGATTAATTTGAAATTACATCAAACTTTCGCTATTATTATCATTAAATAAGACCAAAATTATGATAATCTTAAATATAATGATAATAGTAGTTAATATGCAAAAGAATTTAAAGGTAGAGGAAATTACAAGTAGGTACCACTTTTTAAAACATCTTTCAACTAAATCTAGCAAAATATTTTCTTTTCAACTAAATATATCTTTTGAAAAACATATTTCACATAAGTCCAATTTATTAAACCCTAATCTAACTGGTCTATTTTTATTACTAAATTACCCCTATTGCAAGCAATAAAATCCATCATAAAAAATTTGATATTTCTAACATAACGATTATCGTTTCCGAAACTTTTTTCATCCAATTCATTGAGCAGCTGATTTCAATCGTGTTTTAATTAGTTTTCTGATTTTAGATTGTTCGATCTGTCCAATATATATTCAATTAACTGTTAATTGATCAAATTTTCCTGAGATTTTTATCGTTAATTGTGATGGATAATGAAATCATGATTCTTTTGAAATTTAGAGAGGAAACACTGGTTTTGAATGTTAATTCCGGTTTCGAATTCAGTGATTTAATAGGCTGTGCATCTGCTAAGTGGTCTGATATGAATGCCGATGAATTTTGTTTCAAATACTCAATCGATGGGCATCCTAATTGTTGTTTGAGTAATGCGATTGATATGAGAAATATGTTTTTGTTGTGTAAGATGATCAATCTTTGCTTGTTGACAGTGCATGTTGTTGATGGTAATGCTTCATTGTTGAGGTCTGTTGATGAATGTGTTGGTAGTTTACCGATTGTGTCTACCGGTGCATGTGACATACATGCACCGGTAGACAGAATTGTTTGTGGTATAAACTTTTTGACAGAGTCAAGCGGTATACGCAATATACATGAACCTATAGAGTCTATTTCTGCCCGTGATTTACACCCATCAATAGAATCAGGTGGTGCACATATATCGACAAAACAAATTTGCAGTTCACCATCAGGTCTAGGACTTGATTCAGAATATCGAAGATGCAATATTAAAGGCAAGGAGAAGTTGTTGTTATGTTCTGGATGGTCATCAATTATTAGTAGGGCGGGTCAAGTATTTAGAGGTGGTGTTGAAGAGTTTCGAAGTGAGTTGAGTAAATATTCCATGGAGGTTGGGTTTGATTACAACTATGTGAAAAATAATAAAGTTAGAGTAGTTGCTGAATGTTCTAGGAAGCATGTTGATGGGTGTGGCTGGTTTGTGAGTGCCAACATTTCACGTGTAAATGGTTCTTTCTACATAAAAACATTGAACAACATTCACATGTGTGGTCTACGAGTCATGAAAGACAAATCAAAAAGGATTGTTTCACATTTAATATCAGAAATTATTTGTGAACGAGTCAGTTCAAGGTCTGTAATGGAGTTAATGAAAAAAGATTATGGGTTGGATATAACATACATTAAGGCATGGAGAAGTGTGGAGAAGGCTAGGTCTACTGCTTTTGGAAATTATGATGAGTCTTTCAAGGAGTTGAAGTGGTACATCGATGCGGTGAAGACGACTAATGTTGGGAGTTTTGTAGAGCTTGAAGTTGACGACTGTAACCGATTCATCCGTTTGTTTGTGTCGTTTCGTGCTTGTATGGATGGTTTTAAATTTTGTCGCCCTATGTTATTTCTTGATGGAACTTTTTTGAAATCTCGTTTTAAGGGAATACTTCTGTCAGCTACTGCAAAGGATGGGAATCAAGGTAAGATGCAACAAGATTATAATATAAATGAGATTTTACATGCATCGAAGTCTGTCGGTGCATGTATATTACATGCACCGATAGACTTCTGCGTAAAAAAATGCTACATGATATAAAATTAATCGGATCGAATGCGGTGCATGTATTATACATGCACCGCTAGTCTACCGGTGCATGTATATTACATGCACCGATAGAAATAGGATTCTCTATCATTTAGTACTACATATTCATGTAATAGAGAATCGGTGCATGTAGTTTACATGCACCGAATATTTATCGATGCATGTATATTACATGCACCGGTAGAACTTGTCGTATCTAAATGTACCACTAAAGGTTATATAATTGCATCATATAACATAAATTGTATTTTTTGCTTTATATGTTTTGATTATTTTATTGTAGGGTTGTTCCCACTGGCTTTTGCTGTTGTGGACTCAGAGAACTTTGATAATTGGTGTTGGTTTCTATCTTGTCTGAGCAAGATTGTAGATAATGGTGGAGATATTGTTTATATATCTGATCGGAATGTTGGTTTGATGGAGGCTTTACCCGTTGTGTTTGGACCTTCTCCAAAACACTTTTTTTGTCTTTATCATTTGAAATGCAACCTCCGGGACAGATATGCTGGCAAACATTTTTCGAACCAGTTTCGGGAAAGGATGTGTTACTTGTTGGATGAGTGTGCATATTCCCCGACGGTGGCTATTTTCACAGAGAAGCTTGCTATTTTGAAACGAGAAGGTGGTTCAATTGTAGAAGGGTTTTTACAGGGTCTATCTTTGGAGAAATGGACAAATGCTTACTCATGCGGCATGCGATATGGAGAGATGTATTCAAATGCAGCAGAGTCTTTCAATTCGTGGATATTATAGGCAAGGGGTCTGCCTATTACTCATATGGTGGATTGTATCCGGGTTAAGCTAATGAGCTGGTTTTATGATAGGAGATCAATGGCTGCACGATGGAGTGGGGTTCTGTGCGCGAAGATGGAAAAGAAATGGTATTTTAACGAAAATCAAGGTCGTGCATGGAATGTGAAGATGTCTACTGACTCTTGTTTCGAGGTGTTTTCATATCCTTCAGTTACTGTGCGCCTTGATGTTCGTACGTGTACTTGCTATCAGTGGCAGCTTGATGGATTCCCATGTCCTCATGCGATTGCTGTATTTAGGAGGAACAAGATGGCCATAGATGAAGTTGTTGATGTATATTTCCATGTTCGTACTTATAAGAGTTGCTATGAAGGAGTTATAATTCCGATTCCAGGACGTTCAAGTGATGATTTTGCTCAAATTGTCACGGATACGAATATTTTACCACCACAAACAAAAAGGCATCCGGGTCGTCCAAAGAAGAGGAGAATTAGATCCAAAGGTGAAAACATTCGACAGTTGCGTTGTAGTCGGTGTAAAAAATACGGACATAATAGGAAGACTTGTAAGGAACCTATTTGATGTTTTTTGTAAGTTTATGTTGAACAAAATTTAATTGTGGAAATTATTTGTTTGATTTGTTATTGGTTATTTAACATAATGATACAAATACATACAATTTATTAGTTGCATGTAATTTACGTGCACCTATAGATTTAAGTTTCACATATAGGTGCATGTCATATACATGCACCAAAAGATTCAAGTTGAACATGGATAAATGAAAATGTGTATTCTATCGGTGCATGTGATATACATGCACCGGTAGAAACAAAATGTTAATGCATGTTAGTTTACATGCACCTGTAGACAGATTATTCAAGCATTCCATGTTATATAACTGCAATTAAATGGCTATTGGTCCATGTGATTTCACATGCACCTATTGAAAATGTTGGATAAATGCAATTAATGAATTATCGGTGCATGTATATCACATGCACCGATAGAAACAAAACTTTACTTAATGTTTGTGTATTTACATGCATCGTAGTATCATTGTAAAATATATATTCAAGCTCGCATGTATGATAAATGCAACTGATGGTCTGCCGATGCATGTGATTTACATGCACCGATAAAAAACAAATTGAAGAGGTAATGTTATTCACATGCACTGGTTGATTCAAGTAGTTCATGTTTGATAAATGCAACTTTGTTTTATTTTAGTGTATTTACATGAATCGTTAGTCTCATTTGGTGAATGCGAAGGGACACACACAATAAAAATTAAACAAAGAGCACTTGTAGGATTCAATTTTTTTCCAGTTTATCATTAACCAACTAAAACACCAATATGAGTCTGCACAGTTATCCAATAACAAAATATATATACAACAAAGTATTAATCGTTGTCTTATACATTTTGGAGGATGACTTTCACCATTTTTGCTCTATACATACTATTTATATCTACATTTGAATGCTTGGGCACTTCTTGTCCTCTCATAATTCTTTCCATGTTCATGCAAACAAACACGGCACAGTCTGCCGAGCCACCCTTTTGTTGCATTGCTTCTTTGAATGTTATGATTTCGTATGTATCTTCACTTGGACTGTAGGTGATGCCTGCTGAAATGGGAGACTCCTGAATGATTTTCTTCATCTTCTCTTCAACGTAGACTTTCTATATTTTCGAAGAAGTATTGTTATCAACTGGTAATTTTATAAAAAAAGTATTGAATTTTAAAAAATAAGTGTATTTAAAGTAAACCTTACCAGTAATTTGGCCTTTTCAAAGTAATAATCTGTCTCCCCCTCAATTCGTGGCCTTATTGAATTGTAATGAGTCCAAACTGACTCTTGAATATCAAAGACAAGTAGTGTCCAGTGGTATCCTGGTGTTTTTAAGTGGTCTTCTTTGCCTGGGGTGTTTATTGGAAAAACCAAAAACCTATATGACATTGCCTCTGGTAGGAATTTATCAATGTTGTTTTCTGCTGAGTCTTTGTAGTAGCTTCCTAGTGAGATCAGTGCTGCGTATTGCTGCGAATTTGTATGAAATAATTGCATGATAAACGAATATCCAAAGTTGAATGGTATGATTGCACTTTGTTTAATGAGAAAAAAAATATTTAATAGTTGAAGTTTATTACCCAACACATGCTGTTGAACACATAGGCTAACTTCTTTTTTCCGGTATTGGCAATCTGGTTATTTACAATAATCGCCCAACGGTCAATCATCTGTATGTAATGATCAATCAGTTTCACAGATATATATAGTAGTTCATGTGCGAGACATACACCTAATATTATGTCGGTGCATGTTTACATGTTTGATAAATGTAAATAATGGTCTACCGGTGCATGTGAAAACACATGCACCGATACCACAAATTTGATTTGCTACAAGTTATTTACATGCACCGGTTGATTCAATCATCTGTAAGTAATGATCAATCAGTTTCACAGATATATATAGTAGTTCATGTGCGAGACATACACCTAATGTTATGTCGGTGCATGTATACATGTTTGATAAATGCAACTAATGGTCTACCGTTGCATGTGATTTAACATGCACGCATAGAAACTAAATTTTAATTAATGCTTGTGTATTTAAATGCATCGTTAGTAATTATCAAGTAAAATCATCATAAAAGTTTTATTCAAGCATTGCATGTTATATAAATGTAACTAAAGGTCTATCGGTGCATGTGATTTCACATGCACCGATATAAAAAAAGTGAATTGGTGCATGTTATTTACATGCACCGATTAACCAAATGTGAATTAATGTTTTTTTATCAAGTAAAACCATTAGAAAAGTATAATGCAATTGACTTACATCGTTGGCAAGAGGTACATCGTGAAGGATTTCAGCAATATCCGATACAAATAGCTTTCTGTTGGTGAATTTGTCTTTCCAGATAAGTCCCGTGCACACAGTTGAAGAGTCAGTGTCAAGGAAGCGTTGTTTAATTAAATTAGACGTACCATTTTCCATGGTTCTTGTTTATATTCATTATGTAAGCCTTTTCATCTGCTGTTAAGAGCTTCATGGCAGGCATTGTGGTTTTGAACTTGAGAGGTCCATTATCTTTTTTCGTCTTCCCTTTTTGTTTATCGTCGCTGACGAAATCATCATCTCTCAGCTCTAGATCTACGGGATCATTAGTTGTACCTTTGTCTTTCAGACTTTGTAATGATTCCATTTCTGCAAAATTTTTATTTCCCTCTTCGTCGTTTTTCTTGGTCCTCTTTGCCTTCCTCTTATCAGGGTATGTGTGGTCCAACTCCATTTTTTGCTGCCTGTCCTCCCTTTTCTTGATCCTCTTGACAAGGGATGTTTGTTCTTGCTTTTCTTTAAGGATCTGTTCTTGTTCTTCATTAATGATGAAGGAGGCAGCTTTGACATTGAGAAGCTCATTTTTCAGTGAATTATTCTCATCATTTACCCTTTCAAGGTCCGCATAGAGCTGTGTTATGATAGTTTCGAGCTCATCTTTCTTTTTTTTCATATCTTCGTAATTGTCTTTAATTTCTTTGATTTGCTCGTCTCTCATTAAAAGATTTGTTTTTGTTTCTTCCAGCTGGGCTGTTAGTTCCGCATATTCAAAAAATTGCGGTGTTGGAATTGTTTCTTGCTCATGATCAAAGGAATCAACAATGTTCTTCAGTTCTGTTATTTCATTATCCTTTGTCATGAGCTTCGCCTTCAATTCTTCAATCTCTGTTACAAGTACTGCAGCTTGAAGAATATCTTGTGCTTGTGCGTCATCAAGTTCATTCATTTCTTCAGACAGATTGGCGACATTTTCTTCGTTCTGGGCTGGTTCCTCATCAATAGCTACATCCACCATGTTGCCCTCCATTTCAATGTATTCATCATTGTATATATTTTCCTCTGTACTTAGTTGCTTCAGTTCCATGAGGACTCCGGCAATGGTGGAGTCCGCTGTTGTCAAACATTCAGCTGTTTTAATGTTTGAATTCAAATCGGGAAGTTGATATGTCATTGGAGCTTCTGTAGCACAAACAATGGCTTTATTCAGCATTTCATCTTCTTCAGCAGAAATTTGCAGAGGTTTTTTTACTATCTGCAATTGAATTGTTGGAAGTCTAGTTAAATTGCATGCACCAGCATAGTTTCATTGCATGCACCAGTATAGTTAAATTGCATGAACCTAATGAACTATCGGTGCATGTATATCACATGCATCGATAGAAACAAAATGATAATTAATGCTTGTGTATTTACATGCATCGTTAGTACATATCAAGTAAAATCATTATAAAATATATATTCAAGCCTCACATGTTGTATAAAGGCAACTAATGGTCTACCGGTGCATGTGAAATCACATGCACCGATAGAAAAAAATGTGAATTGAAATGTGTATTTACATGCACCGATTGAATCAAGTTGTTCATGTTTGATAAATGCAACTTTGTTTTATGCTTGTGTATTTACATGCATCGTTAGTTTGGTTCAAGTAAAATCATTATCATTATAAAGATTTATTCAAGCATCGCATGTTATATAATTGCATGCACCAGTATCGAAAAATTGCATGCACCAGAACAAGTTAAATTGCATGCACCAAAATAGTTAAATTGAATGTACAAGAAACTTACATAATCACGGGCGATCTTTGATGTCAATGTTTTGAATCCTTTTGTAAAAATCCTCAAGATTCCACTTAAGGAACCTTGGGATAAGGTTGGGCTGGACAGGATTTATGAGCTCTGTCCTCTCACATAACCAATACTGCAAATTATATAGAATCGATGTTATTATATAAACACGAAGAAATAATTGTTGTTTAAAGATTGATTATAAAGACTTCTTACAGGTAGTAGTAGAACACAGCCGGAGTGTTTTTCAGAGTCAGGCTGCATCAGGCTGTTTAGCAATGTATTCAATATGTGTTTGGACCAGTCGTAGCTGCAAATCATGTCCAGATCCTCAACAACCGATGTGTACGCCCATGGAATGTTCGATGATTTTGTTGATATGAAAAAGGCTGCAAGAATGTATAGGGTCACCAAACGAGTAACGTCATTGACATCAGTATCAATGTTGCTTTGTGCCTTTATTTTCAATTTTTTGTAGATTAAACTCTTGCTCATCCTTATGTCTTTTTTATCTCCTTTCTTTTCTGGAAAGCATCTATATAAGAATTCCGTACGTTCGTAATCCTGAAGCTGCATATCAATGTCTTCTTTACCATCTCTTATTCCAAAGAGTATACGCACATCATTTGTCCTGATTTTCATTGTATATGATCCGAATGTGAAATCTTGAGTATTTCTGTTGAAGCAGCAAATGATGTCTTTTATTAATATGTCACGCTTTTTGCAATAATCGAGGACAATTGTGTTGGAAAAAATGGAGTTCAGTAAAGGCCAGAACGGTGTCTTCAATAACACTCTGATGTGAACTTGACTGAGTTCAAGTGCCTTTATCTCTGTTATAACTGCCTGTAGGTTGGCCCGATATGTAGTTTGTTTATTCCATCTTTTTGTAATTTCTTCTGAGCTTGGTGATGATGTAGGTGTAACTGAGAGAAAATTATATGTTAGTTAAAAAACTAAAACAATGAATTTAATAAATTGATTATTCGGTGCATGTAGATAGCCCGTAGGTGCATGTAGGTACAATTGGTGCATGTAAAGAATTTCCGGTGCATGTATATCACATGCACCGATAGAAGCAAATGTCAAATATTTACATGTTGGATAAATGCAATGTTTTATAATAGTGCATGTCGGTGCATGTATGTACAATTGGTGCATGTAAATAATTATTAATTCAATGTTTTATAATAGTGCATGTCGGTGCATGTATGTACAATTGGTGCATGTAAATAATTATCGGTGCATGTATATGACATGCACCGATAGAAAACAACTGAGGATGTAAAGAACTTCCGGTGCATGTATATCACATGCACCGATAGAAACAAATGTCAAATATTTACATGTTGGATAAATGCAATGTTTTATAACAGTGCATGTCGGTGCATGTATGTACAATTGGTGCATGTAAAGAACTATCGGTGCATTTATATGACATGCACCGATAGAAACAAATTTATAAAATATTTACATGTTATATATGAATGCAATGTTTTATATCGGTGCATGTATAATACACATGCACCGATATAAAACATCTGTGAATTTATGATTGTGTATTTACATACATCGATAGTACATATCAAATTACAAAGTAAAATCAATATATTCAAGCATAATATGTGGATAAATGCACTAATGGTATAACGGTGCATGTGAAATCACATGCACCGAAAGGAAAAAATGTGAATTGGTGCACCGATACATTCAAGTAGTTCATGTTGGATAAATGCAACTGGTTATTCGGTGCGTGTATTATACACATGCACCAATAGAAACAAAAAACTAAAAAGATGTTCCATTGGTGTCAAATTGTTCATCATTGTTAATACAAAAAATTGAGATTTTAAAAAGTGGTGTATGTAATATAAATGCAAGATAAGAGTCCATCGGTGCATGTTAATTACATGCACCGATAGACTTATGTTAATTAAGAATACAAAAATTACAAACATTTGTAAATGCGGTGTTAATAAGGTCTTCAATAGTACTCATGCATTGTAGACACAAGAACTTACAGTAACAAACAAATAGTTTAATATGTGGAAACCCTAGATTAATGATTAAGAAATAGTTTAATATGTGTAAACCCTAGATGATTACCAGATTTTGGAGCACCTTTTTTCTTTCCCTTGATGTTTGTTGGTGGTTTGGTTTGAGGAATCTTCTTTGATTTTGGAGCCATTTTAGGTTTCCGCCTCAGAAGGTTTGGCAAAATTACAGTAATTTACTTGTACGATTTCGATTAAATTTTTGAAAACTTGTAGGATTCTTTGAACGATATCGAGGAAAATGTTGGAGGAATGATTGGAAAAATTTTTAGCGTTGAAGAAGAAGAAGATGCGCGATGATTGTAATAATGCAGAGTGTTTTCGACGTTGAATGTAAGGAAGAAGACGAGGGTAATTTAGTAATTTGCGATCAATCGGACTTAAATGAAAGGCAAATAATTTGGTGGACTGGGCCGAAAAAACTCTTATTATCTGATACCGGCCCGAAATTTTCCCTTTAAGGTATTTGGAATTTTGGTCCAGATAGAGGAAGTCTAAACATAATCCGTGCATTCTGGCCCAATATTTTCACAAACGTTGCAATTGAGCCACTTCGTGTGATCCAGCCATTCTAAGCCCATATATTTCACGGATTAGTCTATTACAAAAGGTTGACAAAATTGCGCACATATTTGGGCCGATTTTTTTTTAAATATATAACGTATATTATATTAATTAACGATGATTGATTACAAGAAAAACTAGTCAACTTTTTGAAAATAAAAGACTGCATAACGCAACATAAGAAAAGAGACAAGCGCCACGCACCATCAATAAACTCCCTGGTATATATGTTAACTAAAAGACCCATAAGTATCCTAAAAAAAAAAAAGACCCATAAGTGCATAACATAGTAACATAAGTTCAAGCTCGCAAACTGTAAAGGTCAGGGACCACTTGAGCCACACGAATCCCCTCAACCAAGGGAGGTCACAAGAAGGTCAATGTAAGAAACCGCCTTTCATGATCTCGGAAGGTACACAAGAAGGTATTCGAGAAACAAGAACTGATAACAAACACAAAAGGCACAAACTCCAGAATCTCGAATCCGCAACCGGAACGAACTGACCAAAAGAAACCACTACCTTGGGCACGGAACCACAAGCTTCAGTCGTCAAAACCCGGCCAAACCTTAGCAAGGAGGAAGCATTATCACTACCAAAATTATCTTAAAAAAAAAGAGGCAAAAAACGCAGCCAATTTTCCTCTATAGTTTGAATAGTTATATTTGCATCTCTTGTAAAATAATTGTATCACAAATTACAATAACTCTCCCTATAGTTTGTAAAAAATATAAGAAAAATTACAACATATTCACTACTATTTGACATAAAAATACACTGCAGGGAAGATATATGTAATTGTTCAAACTAGATGGAGAATTCGTTAATTAAAAACTAGAAAATAATTGTGTGCGTTTATATTATTATAGTACTTTTATACGATAATAATTATAAATTTATTACATGACTTTTTATTATATAATTAAAAATTTTGACTAGCACAAATTTTTAAAAGGAATATATTTAAAAAAAAAACGAGGAACGGTCTAATTATTAATGATAAGTAAAGTGTTATGTTCCGCTTAGAAGATGTATGATATTACTTTACATAACTTGAAACACATCAATATCATTAGTCAAATTACGAACCAAGATCATGTAATTAAAATATTAATATCACATTACTCTTTTTAAACAAACAAATTACTATTTCGGGAACATGTTATTCTATTATTAGAAATAATTTTCGTTATCGAATCGATAAGATAAAATAATTCATTATAGCACATGAACCTACATCCATTATTATTTGGTGCGCATTAAATAAACATTTGGGCTGACATAATAGCTTGCAAATCACGCAAACCAATAAATTGCACTAGACAAACTTAATATAATATGCTCGAACAAGAGAGTGTTCGGCCAAACATCTAGAAATTTACCATCTCAACCGATAGTGAATCTAAGAGGAAATGTGAGTGCTGGTTGTAAAGAGAGGTAATCACATGGAATGTTTCAAAATTTGATTCATAGCGCATAGTTTGATCAAACGCGTGACTACATCCTATGTTAGCAGTAATCCTTGAAAGTAATTAATAAGAAACTATGAACTGTTTTAAAATCATATGTTAAAACTTAGTGATTATGAGAATGTATTGTACTTGAAAAGGAAAATATAGAGATTTTTGTGGCCTTAATTTTACATCTGCTCGCATATATAATTACTGTTGTATAGTACACGACTGCAGTATTTCTGCCCTTTTGTCCATTATTCTCTGAGTAAGAAAACCCCCAAGCCTTTAAAATTTGTTGGAGACAGAGCCTTCTCATGCAACTGTTGCAAGGACGGATTAAAGGTATAAAGAATTTCTATATTTCGGTACTGTTCTTTTATTCTTGATTTTTATGTTGTACTCTCCTTTGGAAATCATTTGGAGTAGTTTTGAAATAGTTATTTGTTTGATCCTTGACAGTGTTTTGATTATTGATTATCTGGTGTACTTGCATAGCCTGTGAAAAATTCGCATGACATGGTGAAGTTTTGTTTAATTTGTTTATGATTGTTCGTTTTTGTTATATAATAATTGTCTGTTTTTAAGAAAGCTAGCAATGTTTTACAGGAAAACCCTAAATGGAAAATGAGATCAGAATTAATCTGTGATTTCTGTGAAAAGAGAACTGTTTGTGAGATGAAGAAATCTGATAAGAGATGTGTCACAAGCATTGTTTCATTACGAGAATTTCTTGACATTGGTTGGTGATATAATCTAAAAAGAGAAGATCGGAAATACAGAGATAGACCTTATATTGCAAAATTTGTGCAAGAAAAGGGACAGAATACAATTCCCATGGGGATGGGCCATGTAAAAAACCAAAAACAAACAAATACATCTTTAGGGGGATAATCTGCATTCTATACAGAAATAATTTTGGAGACCATCTTAAAGTTGATCTTTCAGTTCAAACCTGAGAGGTGTCCGCCTAATCACAGATTTTGTGTTAGTTACGAGATAACTCATGTTACTGGATTCTTTTCCGTTACCAGTGTTTTTCTGTTAATTTTCATTAAAAAGCAGTTAGAAACAACAGTGGTACATATCAAAATATGTTTGGAAGAAATATAATGGGCACGCCAATGGTTTATTCGACCACATGAAAGAACATAGAGATATGTATTTTCTTCTGCCTAAATATTAATAGGTTAAAAACATGAACAAACAAGTGGTGCCAACTATTTTTTTATATTTATTTTGCTCTAAAGGCAGGTCTTTGATGAGAGTTAAGCCGAGGTAAAGTTACCCTAATAATGAAGATTGCTTGCTGATCACTTTCTTGTACAATTTAGTGATTGTTTTGTGAATCGGATAGGTTTCTTAAAAAATTACCTCTTGGTTGTCCCAGTGTTAAGATATCTAATGAATTTCCCCTGCAAGCTAGAGAGATCTCAAGGCTGGGATTTCTAGTCTTTCTGCTCTTGTAAATATGCTTGGACACTAGATACTTCAGGGATAGGGAGGCTGTTCAAGGAAATGCTTAGGTGATTTCTCTCGATTGAACAGTTTCCTTTTCTTTTTTCTAATATGCATTTTGTGCCTTTTTGGAAGATATATGCAAAGCTTTACATTTTGTTGTGATTGATTTTTTTTTCTTGGTATTTGTGGTGGAATAAAGAGTCAATAGTATTTCTTCAACGGTGTTGGTGGGATTCATATATCGTTTCTTTTGTAATCTAATGACAAAGAGTTAGATCCCTTGAGAGAACCTTCATATCACTTTTATGTGAAAAGCAAGAATTATTTTTCTTGAGACTAAATAACGTAGATTTAGGTACATTAAATCCATGAGAGGACAAAGGTGTCAATGCCATGAGATAAAAACTGGAAACCACGTGTGGTTGTCTTAAAGATGCAAGCAATTGGTTCTTATCAAGGTCAATAGTGCATCATCTACTGGTTTATGCGGGTACCTTTCACAGGAAGTTGTCAAATATATTATCGTGTATGCACCGTGCTTTAGTCCTGATGTTTTTTTTTTTTTTCGGAGAAAAGATAATAAAATATAATAAGTACCAGAGGTACTAGATAAAGTCATACAAATAACTTAAAAAACAAAACCACACAGCCTATCCTTGAGCAGAACTACGCATAGCTAATAAACAAATTCGAGGCTCATGTCTCCAATCCCAAAACGAGGTCCCCAATGTATGAGTTCCTCTATTACTAATCCAAAACCATGATCTAAAAATGATTAATTCTAACAAATCTCCCTTGATGTCATCAGCTCCACGGAAGATTAGATTATTGCGCAGCAGCCAAATGGTCCAAATGATTGCTTCCCAGATAGTCATCCAAGCCTTCTGTCCCTTGGTATGCTTCCACATTCCCATGTGTTGCAATAGTCTGTCCACTGGATCCGCCGAGAGAACTGTTGAAATTCCCAGCCATTTATAGCATTTCATCCACAACTTATGAGATTCCGGGCAAACGAACAGCACATGTGTTGTTGTCTCTTGATGATCATGACAAAGAACACATTCTGCCGAAACCGAACCAGCAAAAATATTTCTTCGACGGAGATTCGTTATAGTCGGGATCCTGTCTCTGATCACCCTCCACACGAACGCCGCCACTTTTGTTGGTGCACACGTCCTCCAAATTGACTTGTAAGTCATGGCTTCATTTCCTTCTGCACCTACTTCTTGTTGAATGCGTGTATAAGCCGATCTCACCGTGTAAATTTTTGTCTCTTCCGCTGTCCAAGTCCAAAAGTCTTCTCCCTCCGATCGTGGCTGCAACCTGTCCAAGCAAGATAAAAGATCAAGCAATAAAGTATTCTCCCAAGCAAATAGATCTCGTCGCCAATCCCATTTCCACACCCATGACCCCCCTATCCACTCACCCATATCCCCCACTAAGACATCCCTATCTCTAGCTATTAATGCCAATCTTGGGAATCTATTTTGTAAACTCTCATGACCTACCCAGACCTCCTTCCAAAATTTAGTCCCCCTACCATTCCCCAATTGTTTCCTCAACCCCCCAGTGAACCATCCCGACGTGTCCTGAACTGAGTATCTCAATACATCTCCCCACCATATCGAAGACCTTCGCCTACCCCGATTATCCCCAAGATTTAATAAGTTCTGACCACTCACCCCATATTTAGACCTAACTACCCGACTCCACAGCGAATTCCCATTGTTCAGCATTTCCCAGCCCCATTTTCCCAATAACGCTTTGTTGAAAGATTCTAGGTTGCGAACCCCCAGCCCCCCATTCGATTTTGTTTTGCAGACGTCGTCCCATTTTACCCAAGCTACTTTCCGGCCACTCTCCCCACCCCCCCAAAGAAAATCAATTTGCATTGATCTCAATTTTGATAACACTGTTTTTGGAGCACGGTAATAGGAAAAAAAGTAGATTGGTAAGGAAGTCAACACGGCATTGAGCAAGATTATCCGACCCCCAAATGACACACTCTTATCATCCCAAACTGCCAGTCTTTTCCGAAATTTCTCAATTACCGGTTCCCACAAACGTTTTCGATTTCGATTACCACCAATTGGTAGGCCCAAATATGTGAACGGTGTGGCCCCCACGTTGCAATTCAATAAAGCTGCCAGTTCCTCCACCCTTGACTGTTCCAGATTCAGCCCGAAAAGACTGCTCTTATGAAAGTTAATTTTCAGCCCTGACAGCATTTCGAAGTTCCCCAATATAGCTTTGAATGAGATAGCATTTTTAACCGTTGCTTCGGCCAGCAACAGTGTGTCATCCGCAAACTGTAAGTGGGAGATCTGTACCTCATCCTCCCCAATCCATAGTGGCGAAAGTAGGTCAATCTGAACAGCCTTATCAATCATTCTACTTAAAGCCTCTGCCACAATGACAAAAAGGAAAGGAGAGAGTGGATCTCCTTGTCTTAATCCTCTTTGTAGCGAGAATTCCTTGGTTGGGCTGCCGTTAATCAAAACAGATGCATGTGCACTTGTGACACATTCCATAATCCACCTTCTCCAGTTGGTATCAAAATTCATGAGCCCCATGACATGATCTAAGAACTTCCAATTGACAGAATCATATGCCTTTTCAAAGTCCACTTTGAAAATCATACCTTTTCTCCGAGTTGTTCGATAGTCATCAATCAATTCGTTAACGATCACCGGTCCATGAAGGATATGTCGACTGCCAATAAAAGCTGTCTGAGACGGAGAAATAAGTCTGTCAATAACCTGTCTCAATCTGTTAGCAAGGACCTTTGCTAAAACTTTGTAAATACACCCAATCAGTGCAATCGGTCGAAATTCTTCAATTCGAGTCGGATTGTTCTTCTTAGGGATAAGAACAATAAAAGAAGGATTGCCTCCTTTGATGATTCTTCCATTCCTGTGAAACTCGTAAAAAAATCTGCAGAAGTCCGGTTTGAATTGTTCCCAAAAATGCTTAATAAACCTGAAATTGAATCCATCAGGTCCCGGACTCTTTGAACCTTCACAATCCCAAACCGCTAGACGAATCTCTGCCTCCGAAAAACTAGCTGTCAATGATACATTTTCTAGGTCCGTGAGGTGATTGAATTGGATGTCTTGCAACGTTGGCCTCATCCAATCATCTTGTTGGAACTGATTAGAAAAGTAACTATGGGCCCCGTCCTTGATCCCCTGAACATCATCAATCCATAATCCATCAAAATACAAACCCACGATTTCCGATGTCTTCCTCTTTCGATTGATAACCTTATGAAAGAAGCTTGAATTCACATCACCCTCTCGTATCCATTTAAGTCTAGATTTTTGGTATAGCAATGTGTCTTTCATCCCCAATTGATTCTGCAAATTGACCGCGTCGAGTTGCCTTGCTCGGTTCTCATCCTCAGACAGCTCTCTAGACTCTGTTAATCTATCCCATTCAAGTATCAGGTCCTTGGATGTTCCAATATTTGCTTCAATACTGCCAAAGACCTCCTTATTCCATGTTCTGAGGCTATTCTTTAGGTATTTGAATTTTTCCTTTAGCACAAAGCTCCCCCAGCCTGAGATATTACAGCTGTTCCATGCATTCACCACAAATTCTCTGAAATCTCTGTGTTGTAGCCAAGGATCTAAACATCTGAAAGGTTTCGGTCCCCAGTCCGGTTGATGATTTTTCAAGATGACTGCACAGTGATCAGATACACTTCTTTTTAAACCCCATTGTGTCAGATTCGGCCATTCGTTCATCCAAGAAGCCGATAGTAAAAACCTGTCCAATCGACTGACACAGGAACCATCTGGTCGATACCACGTATATTTTCTCCCTACCAGTGGTAAGTCCACCAGTTTCGAGTTTCTTATGAATGAATCGAAACCTCGCATTTCATTAATGTACTGATCAGAAGATCTGCCCCGCCTCTCGTGAGGAAGTCGTACCGCATTAAAATCACCACAGATACACCAATATCCATTCTGATCCTGGTCCAATCTTGCTGACAGTGTGTTCCACAGCTCTGTTTTGGAACCCAAGTCTCCTGTCGAGTACACATTGATTATGGTGCACTTTATTCTGTTAGTCCCCCAATATCCGTCTACGCCCAGAATACCATCCTCTCCCCAACAATTATCCATGCAAAAAACTTCCGTATTCCACAAACTGAGTAGTCCTCCCGCGTTCCCAAGTGCGCCTTTATAAGCCCAATCGAAATTAGCCCCCCCCCAAATTTTTTTGCATAAGTCCTTATGGATGAATTCCTTTTTAGTCTCTTGTAAGCATAAGAAATCCACCCTTTCTTTATGCACCAACTCCCGTAGTTCTCTTTTTTTCACCCGTCCCCCTATACCTCTTATATTGAAACTTACGATAATCATTGATTCACATTGGCATCCCCCAAATCCTCATTAGCAATCTTCCTCTTTTGGATTGCCATCTCATTTTGTCGTTCCATATTCACGAGATATTGAATTATCTCTTCATCATTGCCATGCCCCATAATCCCCAAGCTTTGGCCAATCGTCCAAAGCTCAATTGCTTTGGCATAGCACTCCTCGTCCGTTTGTGTAATGTGATTCAAATTTTTTCCAACTTCGTGAATCACATTCCTTTGACCTTCAATTCTCCTTCGTCTCTGATAGGTTCTGAGAAACTGTTTCTCCGTAGTCGGAGTATGAATAACTTCCTCCTTAGTTTCCACATTCCCGACACATTGCACATCCCCCTCGGGTGGCTGATCCGAACCCCCTAAATTAAGAGGGCTGACCTGATGTGATATCTTTACCACCTACATGTTATTATTTGACTAATACTTTCTTACCATCTGTCTGATAGAAATTGACTGCTAAAAAAAACCTACTTTATAAATTGTTTTCTGGTGCCTGAATTTCTAAATCTTTTTTTGTGCTTCAGTTGTGAATTTGATGCAAATTTCCATCCGTGTTACATAGTAATTCTTATGTGCCCGTCTTCGTGAATCCTCACATGATTAAATTCCTGGGACTAGAAGTTTTGCAAATTGTTCGATGTGTGGAGAATATAAAATCAAAGGCTGTGGAAAACCTTTTCATGTGGGGAGAAAAACTGATGAGCATCCATGTTCCTTAAACAGTGTAAGAAGTTGTTTCCAGCAATCCACCTCCAGGCCAATGTCCCAAAAATTTGCGCCATATTTTGTATATCATCGTAGGAAGCACAATAAGAGCTCTAGTTGCATTTGCACAATCCATCCAACTTCTGGTGCTAAGTGTAGTGATGGTTTCCGCTCTTCAATCAGTTCTGAAGCTGCTCCTGCTTGGCTTCCCCAAGAGAAAATTTCTGAACTCGGGACAGAATCCACATGGTCTCCTGTTGGATGTCCAGTTGCATGCAACCAAGATGCTACATTAGACTTCAATGAGTGTCTGACTGGGGAACGAGCTAGTTCTGAAGAGGCCATGGTAAGTGATGTGGACATAGCTTTGAATGTCGTTTGTGGCAATAATTGTTCATCGTCAAGGTCAAATCTGGGAGTTGGTTCGGCTTCCTTGAAAATTGATGTGGAGGATGCAGGCGAGTGCTCTTCTTCTGGTGCTTTGCTAACTGAGAAGGTGCCAGATATTTCAGAAAGAGATATATGCATTTCAATTCTCAGAAGTCAGGGACTGCTTGAAAAAGTTTGGACTAGACATAATCAAGCAGATGCTGAAAATACTGGTATCTCTGGAAGCAGATGCTGTTCAAAGATGTGCAAAATCTGTGGGCATTTGGAAACTTCAAAAAACTTGTTAATTTGTGATAATTGTGAAGATGCCTTTCATATTACTTGCTGCGAACCTCGTGCAGCAAGAATACCTGCTGGTGAATGGCTTTGCAACTCTTGCTTGAAAAAGAAGCACAAAATGCTGAAGGAGAAATCCAGCAATGTGAATACCAGCATGGAGATTGGGAAATATGGCATTTCAGCATCAATAGGTGAACTAGGATCCCTGGAGTTCATGTTCAGAGACACTGAGCCACATATGTCATGTGTGCGAATCGGTGATGAATTTCAAGCAAGTGTTCCTGATTGGTCTGGTCCCGTTGATGGGTATGTTCCTGCATTAATTTTCAGTCATGTAAATTGAGTTGGAAAATTTATTTTTCACTAATTATTTCTCTGCATGAAATATTGCTGATGGGATGATTAAATGGATGAGGTGAGATTCATAGATAGCCCTGACGATTTGTGTATCTTTCTTAGGCAAATGTGGGTAATATGTTTTTCAAATTATAATAACCTCTAAATCTACTTCTCAATAAGATATTTATTGTTTGGTTAACTTTTAGTGCCCCTCACCTGTTAATATAACGCCATTTCTCCTGTGTGAAGGTCTAGTATTTCTTATCATTCATAGATACAGTGTTTGGTGTTTCTGTAGGGAGTTGTTATGTACATATCCAAAACTTAATATTTACGTACTATGTGTTCCTATAATCATACTATCAGTTGGAAGAGCAGATTATCCCACTGCCAATAATGGTTGGTCACCATACTAAAATCATTGAACATGACAATCTTTTCTTCTTTTTTGGTTTTTCTGTGCTGAATAAGACAGTTTCCGTGTTCTCTATTTGTTTTGTGACAAGACAGCATTGTTAGAGTCAAACATTTCAGTTTCCTGTTTCTCATCATGAATTATTTTACTCTTATCTTATAATTTCTTTTGACATTTTTTCAAATTAAAGAGTCAATATTGAAGTTTATAAGAATGCAGGCATTTTTCTGCTATAAGTTTTGCTTTCTCTATATCTGCATCTGCTTTTCATATAGTGTAACCATTGCACCATATTTGTTTTGCAGTTTCTTCCTTGTCATGCAATATTTGTCTTCATATTTGAGTTTTGATGCTTTTTTACGTATCTATTCGTTATGACTATATATCTTCAAAATATGGAGATACATGATAGCATAAATCTTAGTTCAGAATAGCCAAGTGATCTCTAAGACGATAAATTTCATGATGAGTTTTTTGAATGAAGGTTGCCTGCAGCCTTTGCTCATCTAATGACCAACTTCTGTATCTATGTGTTGTAATCTTTCAGATTTGTATTCCTTATATTTTTAATGCCCTTTCTTACTTTTCAGCTTATGCTTAGTTTCTTAGACCAACTACTAGCTAACCTTGTGTGTAATTGATGTTCACAAATGCTGCAGTCAATGCGATCTTAATGGTGTCCGGATGGAAATTGATCGTCTTGCAGATGATTGTTCATGGGTAAAATTTTTGAGCATATGGCTGTGGATCATATTTATGAGAAGTATGAAATGGTAAATTTCATGATCTTTTCCAGGAATGGAAATCGACCAAACCTTTGAAGCTCATTTCTACTGGCAATTGGCTTCAGTGTCGGAAGACGATTGAGGGTATAGGGGAAGGTATTGATGGAACCATATGTGGAAAATGGCGTAGGTAAGCATTTCCTGATTTCATTTCCGAATTATTATGAACATGATCTTTGCCATTTGGATGTTGATGGGGAATTGACAAATTTGTTTTACCTCATTAAATTATCCTCTGAGTTTTTGGAATCAATAATTGAATCTCTTGGATAGCCAGCAAAACCTAACTCATATGATATAGTGGCAGAGCCAGGACTACATATTATGGGGTCGAAAGTTTAACAGAATCATGTTTTCTCAAAATTTAATGACGATTTATAGTCAAGATATAGCCTTATTCACATTATCCATCTGGTTTAGTTGTATAACATTGATATTGCCATTCGAGCAAACTACTTTATGTTATTTGTTGGTGTTAGAAGTGGAAATATTTTGATTTTGGAAACTTATTTGTTGTACCTAGGTGTGCATATTCTTCAAATAAATCAATTTAAGATACGATTGATGCAGGTTAATATTCATTTCATCAATGCATCTGGTGCCTAAATTTGTAACAATATATTCTAAAAAGTAAATTATTTTCAAACGTGTGTATTATATATCCACACACATACGCACACATGCAAATATTTATCTTCTCTGCTAACTGCTCAGGGCCCCTCTTTTTGAAGTTCAAACTGATAATTGGGAATGCTTTGGTTGTATTCATTGGGATCCAGCTCATTCAGATTGTGCTGTACCCCAGGTATTTCTTGTTTTTCTTTTGCAGGAACAAAATTTTGTTTCATTCTCCAGAAGGCCTACTTCATTATTTTCTCTTAAGATGTAAGAATGATGTCTTAATACACCCAATGGCAAACCAAAATCTCAAAGGATCCCTTTCATTTGAAGTTTGTGCGCTAAATGTAACAACTAAAATTTGGATGCTAAAACCAGTTCGGGACAACAGATGCTAATAGTTTTTGTTTTCAATAGTTTCCGATACATTATTAATGCCACCGAAGTTCTTGCCGACGGTGAAGCGAGCATCATTGCTTTTTGTTTTTTACATTTTTGTAGTTATTTTCCTCATAAGTTAAGGTACGCCTGAAATTTTTTTTTTACCTTGGAAAGTTCGCGAGGTTTGATTTGCATCTATTTAACACATTTTTAAAGCAGTTTCATTGTGTAATGAGATGTTCATTTCTTATGAATTCAGGAGCTTGACACAGAAGAAGTCATGAAACAGTTGAAGTACATAGAGCTGGTGTGTGTTATGATACACCTTCATTGCTTGTTTCATTTTCTTTATCCCATTTGCTAGTACAAAAACATGGTTTTGCTCACATCAATAATTTCTGGTGTATTTTGGTTATAGTTTGGTGCTACTGTAACTGTTCAAATGAACTTCCATTTGAACAGTTGACCTCCTTTATTCCTGATGTGGGATTGTAATCTTAATCCTACAAACCTCATTTACCACTTCTATTTGCCGTAAAAACTAAAAACTTGGTTTTAGAGAACAGATCATGTTTCTGTTTTGTGAGTTACTAACATAATCATAACATGATGTGCAGTTTTAAGACTTTTTGATGTACCTCTGGTACATGTTATTTATATATTTTATTTGCCCGATCAAAAATAACATGATGTGCAGTTGAGACCTCGGCTAGCTGCAAAAAGGCGCAAGTTGAATTGTTCAAAGAGTACTGGTTCTCAAGACCTTTCACGGTCATATGATCTCCACTGCAACAGGCTGATGCTGTAATGATATAATTTTTATGATTGAACGTGCAATGTTCTTTTTGGGGTTTCATTATCATGATTTGTTATGTTTGTTGATTTTTAGCTATGCCACCAAGCTGTTGGCAATTGGTGCAGCCTTATTTTAATCTTTTTTTCAATTACCTACATGCATTTCATTCCTTCACAATGGTGACAAAAAATGGTATTCCAGAGTTAGAAATTATGAGGCAATATAAGTGCCAAAAGCCATGGGCTAGGTGGCTTAGAGATGCCTATCCCATACTGGCAACTGGATATCGCAAAAATGTTATCATAAAAGAGTTTTGTTATCCATAAATTCAAGGCAATTGGTTATATCTTATGATGAAATTAGTGTTACCTAGGGTTGCATTTGAGCTAGTTGAATTATGAGTATATTCGTGCTCGACTCGAAAGAAAAACTCAAACTCAAGATAGAAACCAAAATTAGTAATTTTTTAGTTCAAGTTTGAGATTTTTTGTATAAATTGTTTTTAAGCTGGACAAGCTCGATTTTTGAGTATCAATCAAGTTAGCTTGAGTTTTGACACTAAGTTGTTGGAAATACCTTAAATTTCTATACCATACATGTTAAACTCATCTCGAGTCCGACTCAAGTTACCTCACGAACGATAAGGCTCATTTGAGGCAATGTCTTCATCGGTAGGAGATCCACCGAGTTCATTCTTTATTAGCCATAGCAGGCAAGTTGAATTTAACATGCGAAAACACACAGTCAATTGTCGATGTCTTCAAGAACTATTACCTATAGAGTAAATAAAGATAACCATTTATACAAACCTTTTCTTTTTTTTATTTTTTCCCCATTTCAATTCAAGAAACATGGTGATAGCATCAATTACAAAGGAAACTCATTTGCTCATTGTTCGTTTGAAGTCGCTGCAAAACTTGGTCATCTTAGCATACTTGACCTATGTATACATAGACCAGAAAAGGCCTTCTATTTCTCAAATTGCAGAAGAAGCAAGTTTAAAGTAAGAAGCAAAGATATTACAAATTCAAAGGAGATTTTAACAAGATAAACAAAAGGTCACCTCCTCTCCCTTACTTCAGCCACGGGTACGTAAATAACAGATGAATCTGAAGTAGTTGCATTGGTTTTGCCATACCTTTGGCATGGTAGTTGATGCAAGGATTGCCGGAGTTTCTCCACTCTGTTCTTGATTTGATAGAGTCTTTCCATGTTAGCTTCTGCTTCTAGCATATCAACCCTATCCTTGCTGTTCAGATTCTTCTTATCCTGTTTTGCTTTCTCCCTTGGATGTTTTAGGCTCTCATCATCACCAAAATCTAGTGGTGTCTGATTGCAGGAAATAAAGTATCAGCCACAAAATGAAGATAAATATGCATTGCATATAATTGTCTTAGAAAGTACAGAGAATACTAAAGAACCGCTTCACAAAATTCTTATATCATGTTAATAATCCATACTTGCTAATTATCTTCAATTTATTGAATCCGGACGAGTAAATGTAATACAGATAGAGCATTGGTATTTTATGGTTTTTAGGAAGTTCAAACATGATTGGAATATATAAGTCAATGGGCAAATCAGGTCCGGCTGGTAATACTCATGAAAGTAAAGAATTGTGACACAAGAACATATTCGATGAAAGCCAGCGTACAAGTATACCAATTAAAGTAAGAGTGGAAAGTTAACATAACACATTACCTTTCTCGTATCCGGCAGTTGCAACGGCTGTCTCCTGATCGCTTTTATTTTAAACAATTAATTCCAATGTAGCGATTTTATACCGCAAGTGCACGGTCGTCAAGTTTTAGTATAGTAAATGAAGAACATGTTGTCGAACCCACAGGGACTAACTGTAAGTATCAAATAAGATGCTTTTAACTATATTTAACCTACAAAATTGAATTAATAATTAAACTACTAATTAAATAAATTAACTACTAATCCAACCAAGTCAATAAAAGTAAACGAGAAAAATCCACTAGAGAAGATTATCGAGACTTTGGCTCACAAATGCAATCCCCTACAATTCTCGATTGAATATCCAAATTTTTCTAAGGTGACGAGTTTTCATAATGCATTCGTTATACTTTGGTCCAGTTATAACAAGTCTAATATTAATGTTGCAGTAAACCACTCCCGTGTCCTTATTGCACAATTAATATCGAATAAAGATCTATGAAAACTACTAGCCTTCGATTTTGGTAAATCTATTGCTATCACACGTGTGCTAGATTTTACTTGGTCCGTCTCAACCTAAAACCCACGGTATAATTTATTATATCGTATTGCAATATCCTATAGTCAATTCAATCGCAATATAACAATCATTCAAGGGCGATCAATCCCTCAAAAGCATGAAGATCAATAAATTATACGCAAAGAATTAAAGGAATTCAATCAAATAAATCATCAAATCATAGGTTCATGACAAAGGATTGCCTAGCCTCGATAAATAAATTAGTTCAACATAGTAAATCAAAACAAATCAAAACTAATTTTAAAAGACAAGAATAAACTCCCGATGTCGACTTCGTTCGTAGATCCTTGCTCCCTCTCTCGCTTCCTTCTCGATCGTCTCTTGAATCGCCTTGTTGAAGGTGTTCCAAAATCCTAGGATGGTTGATGGATGGAGGTGGATGATGGTGATATGGAGGATGGATAGAGGCTATTCCTAGGGTGTAAAATATGATAAAAAGTCCCTATTTTCGTCCAAGACCTAATATATATAATGGTGAAGGAGTTTGGTAAGGTTTGTACACAAAATAACCAAGAAGGAAACAAAATCTCAAAATTTTCGGGTTTGGCGATCGATCTTCGTCAGTTGGCGATCGATCTCGGAAACATTCTGGATGGTGGCGATCGATCTTCGAAAGTTGGCGATCAATCGCGAACCTCAAATCTCCAATCTTGCGATTTGGTCCCTCCTTTTCCAGATTTGCTCAATTTGGTCCTTTTCAGCATTTTTAAGCCCATTTCATCCACTTTTATGCATTTGGACCTAGATTCCTGACATATACAAATATATACCAAAATGTGTAATATTTTCTAGGAATTACTACAAAAACACCCCTAATCATATATCAAATTAAGTGTAAAAATCACACTTATCATCTCCTCTTCTTTTTCAATAAAAAATTGGTCAGCAAGTAGTTGTTCCTTCTTCTAGTATATTTTTTAAAAGTCTTAATAGTTTGTGAAGTCAGGTTATCCTCTGGTGCCATTTGATCAGACTTCTCATCTAATGCAGTTTTAAACACAGTTCCCTTCTGAATGAACCGGCATCCTCAGATAGTTTAGATCTTTCTGCCTTATGTTTAATGGTTAACAAATTCAATTTCGAACTTAATGAGAACTGTGCATACTGAATAAAGCATCAATGATACGAGAGCAATGCAAATTAGAGAATATGTGAAATATTTAAAGGTGTTCAAAAGAAATGAACTGTTGTACAAGGTCTTAATGGACTGCGAAAGCATACTGCTATGGGAAGCTTCTAAATGAAAGAAACGATGAAAAAATAATGGAAGATAACAGCACATGAAATGTTTAATGCAAATTCAATCAGGAACTGCCTTGCCTTTCTGACTTTTAGTGCCAAGTAGCGCGCATTCTTGAACCATTTATTGACCTACAAATGCAAAAATAAAAATGTATTCTAAGCATGTGGGGACATGATGCTCAGCATAAAAGGTCTAATTGCTTACAATTTCTGTTTCCAAGCGAAGAGTCAACGAATAGGCCCTTCTTATCCTAACATTCTTAGTTTCTAATGGTACAGAGGTAAACTTAACATACAGTTACCTTCTCAAATTCTAGGCCTAGCTGCTTGGAAATATTCTCTATTACAGCTCTGACCGGAAGTTCATTCTCGGCGAAAACGAGTCGAAGCTTCTGCAACAAATTAGAAACAGAGAATTGGTACATCATTTGAATTGTGAAGACAATATTAAAATTAATATACAATACCTCAATGGCATTATGTTGAAGTCTGAAAATAGATCTTTTAACCTTCTTGCCTGATGGGGACTCTTTCACTTCTTCTAAAACGTTTTTATCGTTTTCTCCTAGAGTCATGAGGGTGCTAGCAGCATCAGCCTCCTTTTGTTCCCGCTTTCTTTTTGTTGGACCCCAGTCTTCATCTTCACTAATTTGTTCATTTTCAGGAGCATCCTTTCCAAACATTTCCTAAAGACAGCAAATTCAACTATGTGAAAGCATGTTCAAGCAAAGAATGAGGAGGGGGATACCAAAATGTTTGGAGGGGGAGGACCTATGACCCAAAAGTCTATGGTCAATCAAGTTGAGAAAGTTGGAGCAATTGATTTTCATGTGTATTGGAATTAATTCACACCAAGTGCCTTCACAGCTGTTATGTGATTCAAAAAGAAAATTATGCCACATCACAAATTATTGATGACAAAGCTCTTGAAAATGGCTTACTGGATATTTTAGGTGCTGGCACATGATATTTTAACATCGCAATAGTTTCTCTCCAGAAAATGTCAAATGACTTTTAAATCCTCACATCATATAATTTTGTGTAGTCTACAGCTGCTCGCTGTCTGGGACGGCATAGAACTTCACTAGCGTTAATCTCATCTGACTCTAATCCATTTAACTCAAGAGAATCATACAATGATCCCTTTATTCATCTTCATATCTTCCAGGGGAAAGAAGTACTTCATCCTCAAGCGACCCAAGAAAGCTGGAACTACATTCAGAATCATCATAATCACACCCAGACAAACTATCACTACAACAGTTTTCGATCCTTTCCAGATTTTCCGGATCATAGTCATCGTCTTCAGAATCATCTGACGCCATTCTTCTTCATGACATACAACGGAATTTCCACCATCAGGTGTGCAGCTTCTTCTTTGAACACGGCCTATCATGATTCAATTGATGCCATCCTATCAAATTATGGACTGGACTCGTGCAAATAAATTTCATCGATTTTTACAAACAACCAACCTGCCAATTATTGTCCGTGGAAAAGTTGGTACCAAGGTGAGCACTTGTGGCTTCCAATATTTCCATCTTACTCTCACAAAATATGCAAAACCATCCTTCATCTTCTGGAGGAACTGGAAAATCAATAACTTCATCACATTTAGAGTACACAAAAGAACAATGAATGATTCCAGATGTGTGATGTTCCTCAAAGGGGAGACTTGATCTCCTCTAATATGATAAAATAAGGGGAAAAAAAATTCACTATTTTCAGTTGACAAAGGAAGATCAAGACACTTTTGGTGAAAAGCACGATTGCATGTCCCATCACAAAGTATATTGTCATTGTCTGGTAGAGCTTCTCACAAACTCGCATTTGGCACATACCTGAAATTGAAACAAGACTATTGACTTCCGAATTCTCATTGAAGAATATAGAAAATGGCTTCATTCTGACCATCTCACAAACACACACACACACACACGTGTATATATATATACTAGTTCGTTGGCATCGTGCAAGGCACGGTGCCAGTAGGTATTTGGTATATATAAAATAATGATAAACACATGGAATAATTCAAAATTTGTAGTTGCACTACGACATCCAAGCCAAATAGTCTTAAATAAACTTTGAAAGAAATAAGCATAGACAACAATTTTAGAACAATGCCAATGCATGTGTAAAGATCCTAAACAAGCGAGAAACAAAACGAGCTAGCAAACCATTTGCCCTAGAATATCGTGATTGGAACTGTATGTAAAAGATGAACCACAAACTCCTCCAATAGGTAACATGTTGCGCAAGTGCACGACTCTTAATCTTCTCAGGAATTTTGTATATATTTTAAATATTTGCATTTATCACAAATCCCCAAAGGCGTTAAATGAATATAATCTGCCAATTTCAATGGCACAATAGAAATGGATTCAACTCCAATAACATTTAAGTATTTCTACCATTGCATCCCATCTGATTCACCCACTCCAATAACAACTATAATTACCGAGTGATAATACATGATAATCATGTGAAAATAACATGAAAAAAATCAAACATCCAGACAACCACCAGACAAATCAATAAGCTGCATCTAGTGATCCACAAGTTCATGAAAAATCAAGGCACTTACCTTGTAGGAAAAAAAACAGGGGTTACAATCTTTGAGTATTATACACCAACCTGCTAAATAGATTTGCAACCTCTTCACATTTACGAGCATTGTAGAACCATATTCCATTCCAAGAAAAGTATGTGCAAATGGCCACGATTATCGAGCCAACCACAACGATAACTTTTATGATTTTTTATTGTCTTTCTTCTGATCTGCAGCACAAAATCTATAAATCACAAATGCAATATGCCAGAATCAAATGAACAAGCGCGAGCTTCAACCAAGTACAAATAATAGCTTATTCTTGCATAAATTCTAACACTCAATCCATATATAATCAAAACGACTCACTCCCGATACAGAAGAACAAGCTTATTTTGAGTCAGAAACAAGGGGTAAAGAACAAGCATAACAGGACATAGAGACGTCAAAAAAACACTAATCAGTTAAAAGCGAATTAATATTTCCCAAGAAACATACACACGAGACATAAAAAGGACGTCATCAGATAAACCCACAAATGATTTACCTAGTCCTGAACTTGCCAAATGGATATAAAGATCCGAACCCGAGGAGGTTGACCCAGTTGTGAACTTCTGAATATTCATCAAGGTTTCTCTCTAGAACATACAACCAATACAAACATTATACACGTAGGCTATACAAGAAAAATTGCTCAAGCATCGACCTCCACACTCATTTTCAGGGCCAACCCGAATATCCCAAAATTTTCATACTTTGAAGCTTCAGAAACCCATCTTCTTGTAATTTGTAAGGGAGCTAATTGGAATACTGCAAGCTTGCAAGCATGACTTTGATTAGAGGTTTACGCATCTATGGCTCTAAATATCATGCTGGTATTCCTTGAAATTGGCTATATTAGACAATATAATAAGTGGAGAAGCATTTCAACAGTGATCTGAGTCTACTTTTTGAAAAGTAATGAACTGTAACTTTCATTTATTTTGTTTTTTTTCCTTTAATTTCTTTCGGGCTTAGTCATTCTCGGTCTCTTCTCCTTAGGGTTATTTTGCTTTCCTGGGTTTGCAACACGCCGCCACCTCCACTTCTCCTCCTCTTATTGTTTCTGTTTGATTGTTCTGTGCTTTGTGGTAGATGGTTAGCTTATTTTTTACAATGTGGTGATCAGAAAAAACTTACATGTTTATGATGAACAGATCCATCAGGAGCAACTTTTGAGTTTTTAATGCGTCTAACAGAACCAAGCAAATCCAACTGATGAATAACTTCACGTATTCCCAGCTTGCACCTCAATATTTGTTTATCGGCTCTTTGTAATTCCTTTTCTGGTTTAATCTTTTCTCGGCTGAAGAAAAATGTTCATTCATGTTAGCAGTGTGCAAGTCACAACGTTTCACGCACTAGGAATAACTGATATTCCACAGTTCATCATGATATTGCCCAGAGGTTAACCCATAAAGTAAACACCAAATATTTTCTAAGAGAGAATAAATTTTATTGTAAGAAATTTAACTTCGTAGAAAAATGTATACTGTATTCTCCATATACACCTATGAGAACTCAAAATAATTCATTCTAGTCTGGACAAAATAAAAATTGTTGGGTAGCAGAATCATTGATAGGCTGAAATGTTATCCTTCACATGCATTTTATGATGCCTATCCAAATTTCACTTTACAAATATATTCATATGCCTCCCATCTACCACACCATATGTCTAGTGTACACACCAAATGTAACAACTTAGATCCACATTTTCCGTAGATTCTTTAGCCTCCTTTAAGATGACATGCTTTATTTAAAGCTTAACGCGACAAACTGCATCGGAAGCACAAAACCTATAGAGGAGTAGAATCTGCAAGTAGGCATTTTCTCAGAAGATCATAGGACAAGGAGTTTATACCTCTGACCTTTCCAACCTTCTGCAGAATAAGCATCAATAAGGTTCTGTTCCAGCTTTATCTTTACTAAAATGTATCTCGTCCTCCTTTGCAACCGAGAAGCTTCGTCAATACCTGGCCGGTCCTGGCATATCGCGGATATCATTCAACAATCATCGAACTGCCAAGTCATAAAAGGAAATAAAAACATAACCAAAAGAATTACAAAGGGAAAACTTAACTATTAGTACCATGAAATGCAACTAACTAGAAGCATCAGAAATAGTACACAAAATCCATCATACCCAATTGTAACTTCGTCACACAAATTCCAATTCAAGAATCTCGATCAACACATTAAAAAACCCACCACAGAGCAAGAGACGAACTTCACAAACATCTACTAAATCAGGCACAAAAAATTAATCAACAACAAATAACCAAACCATCTTTGATCTTAACGGAATAAATATATACAGCTCTGACGGGAAATTCATGAAAATCCCAGATTGGTCTCAACAAAGATGTTCCACGAAAATGCTAAAATAAACCAAATTCGCATGCTCAATCAAAAGGGTACGAAAGAAAGAGGGGTCACCTCAGAAGCAGATAAAACGGAAGATCTGCAAGTGGGCTGACCAATTCAATGTATATTTTTATTCATGGATATATATATATAATAATGATGGGAAAATGATGAATAGCGTTGATTGTTTGTATGTGAAAAAAATCGAAATTCAAATTAGAAGTAAGTTCAAAATTCATGTATTCGTGAAGTTTGATGCATCAAACAACTCGCCGTTGCTTCTTCTTTGTGCTCGTTCTCGGCCAGCCAACAGACGTTCCGTGTATTTTGTTCCAATTATTAACTATTAACTACTTGCGTAATTGCACAGTGTGCATATATGATATTTGTTTTGTAAAGTGAGGTGGTAATTATAAATTTAATTTTTAATTTTTGCTTTTAGGATGTAATAAACTTTTTTTAATTGATTTTGTAGTTTAATACCCTCCCAAATATTTTTTTGATATTATTGTGATTATCCAAATTAGCAGGGTCTTGCGGTCATTTAGCACATAATAGTAGGGTATTTTTGGATTTATAAAATGGTCATATTACTAAGGTGCTTAGTCGTTATAAGATAGTAAAATTACGACTGTGCTTAAGATTATGATGTCATTATATAATTAATAATTTTTTGGGGTTTATTTCTGTTTCTTTAATTGTCACAAATATGCAAATAATAATATACTCTCCTTTCTGCATTTCTATATCTCTTCGTCGTAATTTTATAAGGTGGACTTTTTAGAGCGATTACTTGCTTTTGTTATTGCTTCTCTAAAAATAAGCAAAAGCAGAGAAGGAGGTTATGACATACTTTTGAACGCTTTAAGTTATTTAATGACAATCTTGTAATTAATTGAAGATTATTAAGCTACTTTTTTATTTTAATAACAAACACTCCATATTTTTGCTTAAAATCAACTTTTTACAACTTTAAGCAAAAGCAACAAAGAAGGGCTTTGAATAAGCAATTACAAACACACCCTAAGTTTAAGTTGCTTGATACTTGGTTTTTATTTCAAGCATGTCATTTTGATTCGGTTGGAAAAAGTTAGTTTGTAGTTGCACTCGGCTATTTGTTCAGTTGCGACAATTCGTTCTTTTTTATTATGCTTAGATTTGTTTGCTACATGTTCATTCCAAGATCTAACTAAGCATAAATTATTAATGTCAACTAAATTTTAGAAAATTAGAATTGAATTTTTTTTTATTTTAAGCATATTTAAGAGTGAGTTATGGCGTAACAGTAAAGTTGTTGCATGCGATTTGAAAATGACGAATTTGAGTTGCGGAAACAACTTCTTACAATGTAAGAGAAGACTATCTACATTAGGTCCAAAGTGACTCGACTCCTTCCTGGATCCCATGTATAACGGGAGTTTCGTACACCAAATTTGTTTTTGTTGTTTTTTTGGAAACACAATTGACATGTAAAGTTTGTTCAAACTAATTTTTTTATTTTTTCAGAATTTTGATTAGAGTGGTCCTTTTTATTTACTAAACACTAATTATTTTCCATGATTTTAACGATGCTAATGTTAAAAGCCATTAATATATTTACATTCTATCTTAGACTTACTATGCCTTTTTAATTAACTATTTTGTGTTATTTTCAACACATGAATTCTTACTTTAAGGGTTCGTTTCGAATGGAATTTCAAAATTTTGGCATTAAAGTACAAGAATTAAGTTGAAATTTTTGGCAAGAATTTAAAATTTTAAAAGTAAAAAAATGTGGGAAATAGTATATATATATCATTTTGCTGTAAAGTTGTATAAATATGATATGATAATTTTTTTTCAATCATACAAACCAAACATGAGACTAAAATAAACATAAGATTACTAATCATTATCACTCAATCCTAACACGGCCTAGAGAAAAGTTTGTCTGTCATGCATGCAAATTTGAAAACCCTACTTAATTTCCAAAAGCTAACGTTTGATAGCATCAAAATTTGCAATGATTGGAGATCCTATGATAAACTAACAAACAAACAACTGTCCCATTCAATATACCTGCAGCTCATATCTTCATATAAGTATTCGTATATATATAATTACAAACATAATATATTTTTACAGTCAAACTTACCAAAAATAGAGATTAGGAATTTAGGAGAGAAAGAAGGAAGAGAGGGACACAGAATCTGTTGGCGCATTTTCTTGTTATTATATTGTAATAAGTATAGGGTATGAGAACAAGAGAGGAAGAACAACATCAAACCCTCTTATTTTCTTTATCTCTCTTCATTTCTTCTATCTCTCTTAATAATACAAAGCACATATTTTTAATGGAAATATTTGATTAATTTTTTTCTTGCATTAATTCATTATTGATGGAAAGTTTTAGAAAAGCCTATGGAGCCCTCAAGGACTCAACCACGGTTGGCCTCGCCAAGGTCAACAGTGAATTCAAGGTGCGTGTATATATCCGTGTCTGAGTGTTTTTTTCTTTTATATGTGGGATTTTTTTTGTTTTTGTTTTTGTTTTGGGGATTTCTTCATCATGGGTTTTTCGATGTAAATTTGCTTGCTGTATTTTCATATATTGTGACACATTTTCTTGGTCTGGCCTAGGATTTGGATATTGCAATTGTCAAGGCAACGAACCATGTTGAATATCCTCCAAAGGAACGACATGTTAGAAGTGAGTGCATTTTGTTTAATGTTTTGTTCTAAAACTTATATCATTCTATTCTATGATTGGATAAATTTTCGGATTGAAGGAGCATTGCTGCAACTCACCTTGTTGAGATTTCTTTAATTTGGTTATGAATACACATGCATGCTACACCAGTATGATGGCATTTATATATGTGTCTTCCTAAGAAAATATACTTTTTGCTGTCAAATAAAAAAGTATTGTATCCTTTCTCGATATATTTTTTCCTTTTTTTGTGATTTACTTCTTAATTAATTTTGTCTCAGAGATATTTGCCGCAGTAGCCATATCACGTCCCAGAGCTGATGTTGCCTACTGCATTCATGCACTTTCAAGAAGATTGGGAAAGACGAGAAATTGGATTGTAAAGTTTCACAACTCATTTAGCTTCTTTTTCAGTACTTCTCCTTTTGATTTCTTGCTTCGTGCCAACAAGAATCCATTTTACAAAACTTTAGATTTCACGCAAAGCTTTTGTCCAAATCTTAACAATGCATTTTACAGATTAAAATAATGGATACAAATGTCTGATATAACGTTTAAATGTATCAGCTAGGTAGTGGCGGATTACCCCTTTTGGTTTTGAAAATCGGCACTTGGAAAAAGACAGATTACCCTTATACCTTATAGTTTAAATCCACGGATGTGGTATTTTGCATGTATTCCCAAACCACAAAGGTTAAACTGCCTATATTCAAAACAATAGGGGTAAAATACATATTTTCAAAATCTGCGTTGTTCAAAACCACAATGGTAAAATGCTCTGCCTATTTTCAAAACATTACGGGTGTAATCCGCCACTAGCTCGTATATCAGCCTCTGCGAATGTAATTGACCTGAGTACATTTTTCAGGTGGCCATAAAGACTTTGATAGTTATTCACCGGGCATTAAGAGAGGGAGATCCAAGCTTCAGAGAAGAATTATTGCACTACTCCAAAAGAGGACATTTATTTCAAATATCCAACTTCAAAGATGATTCTAGTCCTTTAGGTAAATTGATGTTTCGGATGACTCAATATGAGAATACAATCCTTTTTCTAACTTTCAGATTGATTTCTTTATGCAGCTTGGGATTGTTCTGCTTGGGTTCGAACATATTCGCTCTTCCTCGAGGAGCGACTAGAGTGTTTTAGAACTTTAAACTACGATATAGAGTCTGATAGAGTCTCAAAATCAGCTCCTGGAGTAACTAAGGTAGCCATTATCATTTCTATCATTAACACAGTTCACAATTTTTTTTTCAAAAACTGCAAATTATGCATTTTATTCATTATTGTTATCGTTACTATATCAGGCTTATAGTAACACACGACTCTTAAACACTGAAGAATTGCTGGATCAACTACCTGCGCTGCAACAACTTTTGTATCGACTTCTCGGTTGCCAGGTAATGTTGCTGCATCGACTCCTCCCACATCGATTTCACATCAAATTTACATGGGCGTTAAATCTTCCGTGGTGTTGCAAAATTTTGCAGCCTGAAGGAGCAGCCTGTCACAATTTTCTCATCCAATATGCATTGGCCTTGGTATGAATTTATGGAAAAACTATATGTTTTACAAAGAAAACATTGCGTATTTTTCTTGAGTTAATTAATTAATCATGGGTTGCTACAGGTTTTGAAAGAGAGTTTCAAGATTTATTGTGCCATTAATGATGGGATTATTAATCTTGTTGACATGGTAATGATCTTATATGTTTCTAACAATTGAAAAAAATCTTTCATGCAGTTTTTCGAAATGCATAAAAGTGAGAAAAATAACTGTCTTTCATGCAGTTTTTCGAAATGCCAAAACATAATGCAGTTAGAGCTCTTAACATATACAAAAGAGCTGGACAACAGGTCTGTTTCTACTATTTTTCCCTGGTTGGACCCCGAATTCGATCGAGGGATGTGACTCAAAAAGTTATAATTCGGAAAAAAAATATTTTTCCCATTTGAGAAGCGTCGGTTGTTTAACATCTAAAAGAATGTCCGACCGTGACATTTGAATTCATTTCATGATCTGTGCAAGACTATTATTTTTCTGATCCCCTGCTGTTGATTTCTGGTTCTGTGTAGGCAGAAAATCTAGCTGAGTATTATGGGTTCTGCAGAACTTTGGATCTTGCTCGAACTTTTCAGTTCCCCATTTTAAGACAGGTCTTTTACTTAAAAAGATGGATTTAAAAATCAAGAATCATTGGTAATTCAATAATAGTTGCGTTTGATGAATATCTCAATAATAACAGCCTCCACCTTCATTTCTTGCAACTATGGAGGAATACATAAAGGAAGCACCTCAGACAGGTTCTTTGTCTCATAAGAGACTGGTGAGAATAACATCACTTTCATTTCTATCTTATTCATCTTTTCATGCAATTTTACTCAATTTCAGACACTCGTTCCACAAAGGAAATTTAAATCAAGTAATAAATATTTTTTCAGAGTTTATATGTATGCTGTTAGATATTAAATCTCGAGTAACATTTAAAAATAACTAAACTTCGAACTTATTCTTTTCATGCCATTTTCGGCTTTTTAAAGAAACAACAATTGTAATTAGTATGACCATACACCAGGAATATCGCGAGACAGAAGAAGAGGCACAAAAGCCCGAAGCCGCAGCTCCACTCGAAAAACAAGTCGAAGAAGTCGAGAACAAAGAAGATATTGTTGAAATACTAGAAGAACCAGAGGCTAAGATTGAAGAAGAAATTGAGCCACTACAATTAACCCAAGAACCTGTTGATCTACTGGTATGGTTTCCCCTTCAATGTTTCATTTTAAGGTTACAGGACTTGAGGGAGACTTACATTGCCATGTATCGAGTCAGATACTTTCCGAGAATATATAATTCAGTCGAGATATATACTGCATGGAAATAAGGTAAAAATTTTCTAGCGTCTTTTGTGTAAAACTTTTGCAGGGATTGAATGAAATAAATCCAAAGGCCATGGAATTAGAACAGAGCAATGCATTGGCGCTTGCAATTATTCAACCTGGTAAGCAATTATAACACTGCTTTGCTTGTACCATTGGATTCAATTGCTCGTAGGCTTTTTAAATCTTCTAATACACTTGATTGTAGATACCATTTTTTACTTTCTTAATTTTCAGGGAGTGATCCGCTGTATACCAATAATAATGCATTAGTGGAAATAGGAAAGAGTTCTGGATGGGAATTGGCTTTAGTCACAGCTCCAAGCAACATTAATAAACCCCAACCACCTGAAACCAAAATGGTATATTACTTTAATTGCATCATTTGGAGAACATGAACATTGGATGGTTTCATTCTATACCAAAAAAAAAACTATAGAAGTGTGTATATTCATGTGATTGAATTATATTATAAACAAGATTTTCCAACTTCTATCACAGGCTGGAGGGTTTGACAAGCTGTTACTCGACAGCTTGTATGAAGATAACTCGGCTAGGAGGCAACTACAGCTGCACAATGCAGGTTACAGCACAGGCTACAGATACGAAATTGCTGCACAGAATGCAACATTCGATCAATTACATGATCCTTTCGCCATGTCAAACAGCATTGCGCCTCCAACAAATGTGCAGATGGCATTGATGTCTCAGCAAGAACATATGATGATGATGAATCAACAGCAAATGATACAGCAGCACCAGCAGCAAAATAGTATGATGATGGTGCCGCATAACGGGAATGCAGCCCAGTATTATCAGCAGCCACAGCAAATGGGAACTTCGAATCCATTTGGTGATCCTTTTAGCTATCCGCAGAGTACACTGCAGCATAATGGAAGCCATATGTTGATCTAGAAATCGAGATTTTATTGGGCTTAGTTGTTTGTATTATTTGATTCTTTGGAAGGAAGATGGTTTGTGGACGTCAAGATCACGAATGCAGACAGTCTTGTGTTTTTATGGTACCTTCCATACCACATGATCTGATTATATAAACTAAGAGCTGGTTATTATTGAATTATATAGATTTACAGTGGTCTAGACCTGCTAGCAAGAAAATGCTACGAGTTTATCCGTAGTTCTAATCATCTACAATCAAAAGAAAAAGTACTGGATTGAGGGATCCGATATTACAAAACCTTCTAACCAATATGCTAATAACCAAGAGATGATGTTGACATAAGAAAAGCATTGAAAGTTTGTCCTAACAGATATTCAACTTTCCTATCTATGATATAGAATAATAGAACAAATCTACGAACAGATTCTCTCGTGTTTGATAGTTTGGCCTTATATTTTTTTCTGAAAAATGGTCATTGGAGCTTGGAAGAGATACCGAGCCGTAAGTATTAGTGCAAGTTTTATAATTCTTTCTTACACATACAAAATACCTCACATCTCTGATAAAAGATTGCTGATTTTCGAAGCTCATTGAGTGCAACCGTGGCTGTGACTTGTCCTTCGCTAGAAAAACCATTCTTTAAGTTCTCTGGCGATCCCAGCTGATCACGATTCATTTGGAAGGCAGATTCAATCACCTGCAATGCCAAATGAAACCAATTTAAAATGCATTGAAGCTCAAGGAAAGATTGAATCAGAATTCCAAGATTAGGAAGCAGTTCTAAACTTCAAAAGAGAAACTAATTGGTTAACCAAGACTGTAGGCTGGTTTTCGAAAGTCAACTTCATTATGAAACCGAAAATATTACCAAAATAAACTTGCAAAAGACAAGATTCATTTAATACCTGGGTGTTCTCGAACATGAATTGACCAAGATTCCTCAAGCTAACCATCAAATTCTCGTCGACTGTAACTCCATTGCTGGTACTACATGAGCCGTCATATCCATCAGCCATAGAAAATCTAGCATCTTTTTCCTGACCACTACTTTCACTGTTGCTAGTTTTCGCAACTTCAGGTGGTTGTGGTCTCTTGTATATTCCCCCATTGGCATTTCGTCCAAACTTCCATAACCATGGAATTTACCAGATAGAAGCTTTATTTGTTTTGCTCCCACATGTGATTTTTCATGGAATCCTCATTTTGCTTAGAACTTGGAGGGTGACCAATATGAGAATCTGAGACGGGAAGTGGGGAGTTTGTCCGACATGACTGAGGATCATTGGGCATCATTTTCTTCAACAAGCGGCGCCCTAGCGCCATGCAGTAAAAGGGCGTTGCACAGGCAGCGACCCAGTGCTGCCCACACTGCCCGGGGCAGTGTTTCCTTGTTCTTTTTCACCCACACTGCCCGGGCAGTCTTAAAAAAGAATTCAGAGTAACGTTTAAATTTCTCAGCATTTGGGACAATCACATGTTTAGATTCCCTTTTAAGTATTAATATGGTTGACAAGTATATTTTTTAAAAGTTTAGGAGAACTTTCGCTTATTTTCATAAAATTATACATAAAATTGACTAGAGGACATTGATCGACCTTTCTGACCCCTACTGGATCCATTTCCAACTAGTATGGGTATCAAACTATAAGCTTGACAGTTCAGTTGAACTAAGATTCGGCTTGAGCTCTTGTTTTTTTTAAGTTCAAATTTCTTCAATGGATCTCCATCACAAGCTCAACATATCATACGAACCTTGAACCAAACTAGTCGAGATCTGATCAGCTTACACACTCAAAAGCCCACCAAACAAATTAAGCATCAAACCAATTCAACGGTAATCATTTTTGCGCCCTAATGTCAATAACACAGCAATTCTTTATCCATCCTCCAACTCAATGTCCTTAGTAGGTTCAGTATTTCATCCATTCTTGAATGAGAAAAATCACCAATTACAAACTTTTCAAATGAACCCTTAACTTCAACTATACTATGGGCAGCCTCTTTCTTCAATCCACTTCCTCTCAACATTTTTCTAGCCCCTGCAACACTCTCCCACTTTCTATCAGATGCATATAAGTTGGATAGTAAAACATAAGGTGAAGTGGTGACTTGATCAAGTTCAAGAAGCCTAGCAGCGATTTGTTCTCCTCTAAGGACATCTCCTTGCAATCGACATGCTGATAGTAAACTAACTAAAACAACAGCATCATGGCCGCTATGATGTTTCTGAACATACTCTTCAGCTTCACTCACTCTCCCCGCTCGTCCTAGTAGATCGACGAGGCAACAAAGATGTTCGATATTAGGGGTTATACCATAGAACTTGCTCATGGAGTCAAAAAGATATTGGCCCTCATTGGCAAGCCCGGAATGATTGCAAGCTGTCAGAAGTCCAAGAAAAGTAACCGAATCTGGCTTCAAGCTGGATCTCATCATCTCCATGAACAATGTGATGGCGTTTTCCGCTAGTCCATGATTTGCGAAAGCAGTGATCATGCTGTTCCACGAGACAAGATTACGACATCCCATTCTTTCGAAAATAGCTTGCGACGAACCAATGGAACCACATTTTGCATACGTGCTGATAAGAGCATTTCCAACACCAACATCCCAATCTGGCCATGACCTAATTAAATGAGAATGAATCTCTTTCCCGTGTCGCATGGAAGCCAGTCCAGCAATGGCAGAAAGCACGCTGGCATAAGTGAAAAGATCTGGCGTCGCATCATTTTCCGCCACCATATCCCTGAAGAAACTCAAAGCCCTTGAATTATCCTCGCAACGACAACAAGCAGTGATGAACGTATTCCAAGAAATAATATCTTTATCCTCAACTGACCAAAACACCTTCTCAGCTTCTTCGAAAAAATCAATTTTTGAGTACATTGCAATCAAAATGTTTCCAGTGAAAGAAAAATAATCAAGCCCAAGTTTTAGTATCACACAATGTAATTGCATGCAATTAGAAACATTATAGTATGTACGTTCAACGGGTCCTAGTAATCCCGCAAAAGTAAAATGGTCGGGAACCAGTCCTTGTAGACACATAAGCTTAAATATCTCAAGCCCCTTTTCTCCTTGCTCATTTTCCACTAGCCCGGTGATTGCAACATTGTAAGAAACCAAGGATAAAGAACCAGAAACACTACCACAATAAAAAATTAACAAGGCTTCACTCCACATAAAGCATCTCATATACATCGAAATTAGTGAATTAAGAACAAAACTAACAGAGCCATAGCCTAACTTTACTGCCTGTGCGTGTATTTGTTTCCCAAGCTTTAATTCCTGGACAACAGAACAAGAACCAAGGACACTGGATAAAACAAATTCATTGGGCTTAAAATATTCCTGCATCTGACCGAAAACCCGAATTGCTAAATTGGGTCTTTTTGATTGGGCATAACCAGAGATCAAGGCAGACCAAGTGACCAGATTTTGCTGCGACATTTCATCAAACATTTGGTGAGCTGAATTCATGCACCCACACTTAGCATAAAAGTTAACGATATTATTGCCAAAGATAACATCTGATTTCATGCCTATCTTTACAGCAGTAGCATGGAGCGAAATCCCTTGCCAAAAGTTCTTCGTGTTGGCGCACCGTTGGAGAATGGAACCAATGAATTCCTGTGACATTTATAGCTTTATACCATAAATTCTATAACAAGAAACAACTTTTTTTGAGGGCAACAAGGATGACATTCGCGAACAGAGTCGTTTGAATCGCCATTATTTTTAAAATAGTTTGATCGTTGAACTTGGCGGTAAGAATAACGGATATCGTTGACCTTGATCCTTAAGTGAGGACCAACCTGTGTAGTTCGATTCAATGTGATAAATCCGATAAGATAAGGATGTGATCAACAAATTATGTTATCATGGTTGGATATTTATTTTTCAATTTATATGAAATATATATTTTTTTGATCGAAAAAAAAAAGAAATATATATATTTCAAATTGTAGATGTAAATAGTGGTGTCAAACGGGCCGTGCCTTGCGGCACTATTCGTGCCGTGCCGTGCCTGCACGATTCGAAAAGGGGTCGTGCCGTGCCTGCACGATTCGAAAAGGGGTCGTGCCGTGTCGGCCCATTTCCACAAGAGGCCGGGCCCGGCACGGCCCATTTCAAGTTTTTTTTTATTTTTTGGCCTAGCGATCGATCGCTACAAATTTTTTTTTTTTAAAAAAATACTATTCATGCCGTGCCGGCCCACGGGCCGGCACCCTATGGCTCGGCACGGCCCATGCTACAGTGCCGTGCCAGGCACGGCACTGTAGCAAAATGTGTCGTGCCGTGCCGCTCCGTGACATGACGTGCTTGTGCCGTGTCTCGCGCCGTCCGCTCCGTTTGACATGTCTAATGTAATATTGATCGAACGCAAGCCCAAAACTAACAAGCGTATTGACATTATTATTGAACCACAATTAATGTGAGATCGGACGTTGATACTTGATTTAAAAATAATTTAAAAGAGCAAAATCAAGAAGACAGAAAATAAGATTTTTAGCTTAAACTTCTATTTTAAAAAATACATAATATGTACTTTTAATTATAGTATAGAAACAAAAAAATATTTCTACATTTACAATATTATTTTTTAAAACTAAACATGAGCTATATTAATTAACAACAGACAACAAATGACTATATAAAACCCACGAGGCACAATGAACCAAACGAAAACTAGCAACAAATACACCTGTCAAACTTTGTCATTGACTAGGATGCAACTTTTAAAGAGCGTACTAAAAACTCTAATGATAGAGCGAATCACATCATATACACAAAAACATAACTTGAAAATGTCAATGATCAATTGTGTCAAACCAGGTTCTCTCAATAATTTAACACAAGATATAGTCGAATAAAGGGACTACTTCCAATTTATATTTGTGTAAAATATGGTGCCACATGTCGAAAGGACTGTGACTTTGGCACTTGTATTTTTTTATTTTTTATTATTTGCTAAAACCAGTATATTTCATTTGATTTTAAAAAATATATATAATTTATTGAGATATATGTATGAAAAAATTTGTTTATGTCTAATATATTTAAAATAATTTTACTAGTTCCAAACTTAATAAATGTCATGATGGGGGACAAATTTTGTTTTGAAAGCAGGTATGTATGGCAAATGTATGGCAAGCAACCTTTTTTTTGGCAATTGATGATTAGTTTTTATCTTTTTATTGGAAATTGTGTTAATGGGATTTTTTTCAAATGGGAATGTGTTAAATTATTTTTTTGTGTCAATCGCGATTCGAACTCGAGTCTACCTAAAAGAGACATGAGTTATTTTTCTGGTGAGCTATGTTAATGGGATTTTGGCTTTTCTTTTCATGAAGAAAAAATATCCACGTTTTACTTTGATAAAAATTCAACTGCTATAGATTATTCATCCTGAAAATATAGAAAAAAATGCTTTCAAAATATATAGAAAAAAAATTAAAAGCATATGACACGGTGACACCATTGGAGGCGAAATACTACAATAATACGATTCATAAATAATAAAATTAAAATTTGAAATTTACTACAACAGATAGTTTGGTTTAACAAATCATCAATCTTCTGAAAATTGTTATAAAAATAGTTTTAACACCATGTTGTTCCCAGTAATGAACATGACTTTCAATGGTTTTAAATGTTTCTGTTTCTTTATTAACCCGTATCTATATAAATATATATATTTTTTGAGGAAACTCGTAGGTGTATATTCGATAACCTTGATTGCTACTGAACTTTCTTCTAATTCAATTGTCTAATATTTGGAGAATGGTCGAAACGTGACGTTTGAACTTTTCTATGTTTAAAAGATTTTATTTGTATTATTACTATCAGTTATAATTTTTGATAAAATGACAAACGTTCAGTCCTACAATTGGTATTGATGTCATATGATATATTGACCTCCTCGGGTAAAATCCCCTCAAGGGCCGAACAAGTCATATACCGAACAGAGTGCACCGAAAGGATAGCACCGAGCAGGGTTTTTACCGAACAGCTGCTAACCCTCCTCGGTTTTCTGGTCAAAGATTAGCGGAAGACCCGGGAGTAACTAACAAATTAACCGGCGTGAATGAACGTGCAGTAATGGGGCGCGGATTTCTCGGACGCGTTGGGCTCCAGTTAAGCCACGATCAGAGGACATCGTGTTCCGGATCTCCCGCGAGCCAATCACTGGGAACAGTCCTATAAATACCCGCGGATGTCATCATAGTAAGGGTTGGATTTTTCTGGGCAAAAAGACTCCGAAGAGAGCAAATTTATGTTTGTTCGGTCTTTTCTGTTATTTCTCTAAAAAATTCGTGTAAGTCATTGAGCGATTGTTATTTGTGTCCGGAGAGTCTTGTAAATCATCAACATTTATAGTGAAGTTTTATACTGGACTAGGTCCCGTGGTTTTTCTCTCCATTTGAGGGTTTCCACGTAAAAAATCTAGGTGTGTTTATCGTTATTTTCTGTTAACACCTTATTCTACCTTATATTCGAAAATCACGGATCACATCATTGGCGCCGTCTGTGGGAACAAAAAGAGTAAAGACGTTGAAGCAAGGATATGTCATTAAGAATCCAAGGCGAAATGGTTAGAAGCAAAGGGCGAGGGCCAATGTCGGGGAGGGATAAACCAATGACCCCCCCACGTTCATGCCCAGAACCAGAAGGAGCAGGGGAGGCTGGATCATCGCAGAATGTTTCACGAGTATTACCCACCGGAGGAATACCCATGGAACATTTGACTGAGATGATTGCTAAAATTGTCGGAGAAGTTATGAAACAATTCATGACCACCCCCTGTCAGGAAGAAAATAAGGAAGAGGAGGAAGACTCAACCTCTATAAAGAAGTCGGAGGAGGAGGCTGAAGAATCGAAAGATTTTCCTAATCGTTCAAATGATGAAATAGATAGGGCTTTGCACCATCAAATGGAGGATTTAAAGGAAGAGTTACAAAAAATGCGCAATAGAATGGAAGGTCGTATTAACTCGGCAAGAAGAAGCACCCCATTCACTCCTCAGGTCATTGATGATCCTCTGCCTCTTAATTTCAGAACTTTAAGTGTGGGGAATTATGATGGTAGCACGGATCCAGAAGAATATTAGTCTCGATTTGAGAATGCTTCACTCCTTCATCAGCTGTCAGATGGGGTGAAATGTAGAGTGTTCTTGACTACTCTAGCCGGCGCTGCTCAATCGTGGTTCAATCAATTACCATCAGGAATAGTGGATTCCTTTCCCAAATTCAGCTCGTTGTTCCTTCATCAATTCGCGAGCAATAGAAGTTGCAAGAGAACAGCCTTGAGTTTGTTCGGTCTCAGGCAGATGGATAAGGAGTCCCTGCGGGATTTTCTGAAAAGATTCAATCAAGCATGCCTTGATGTTCCGCATGTGAAATCTGAAATACTAGCCAGCGCTTTCACCCAAGGGTTGAGAGAGGGGGATCTGTTCAGATCGTTGGCCAAGAAGCCATCGTCGGATTATGATGAATTACTGGGGCGTGCCTCTAAATATATTAATTTGGAGGAAGCGCAGAGGATGAAACAGAAGAAGGAAATAAATATGGTGGTGAAGTCAATAGGAAGGAGAGGCCACTGGAACAACCTAAGAGGAACTTTGATCAGTACCTACCGATGAGACCTTATCGGGAGGTAGCCATGAATCAAATTATGCCGAAGAGGGGTCGGGGGGGACCTTATGGAAGAGGAGTATTCCGAGGAGGAAGTGCCCGAGGAGGGAGCGTTCATGAAGGAAGAATGGATGTAAGGCGATGAGCTGACGATGACCTGAGGAACAGTGCTCCTTTCCCTCGGAATAATGTTAATCCAGGGAGAGGAGCACTTCAGCCAGTTCCTTGGGCAGTACGGGGGGGAAAGAGTGGAGGGCGGAAATCAAGTTACCAGGGAAAGAACGGTTAGCAATGTTCCTAACCGAGGAACTATACATATGATTTCGGGAGGAACATCATGTGGAGACTCTAACCGAGCAAGAAAAAGTTATGCTCGAAGACTCGAGGTGTTATCCATTAATCCAAGTCATATTCAGGAGAGTCCTTCTATAGCTTTCGGACCTGCAGATTTACAAGGGATTTATTTTCCCCACGAGGATGCATTGGTTATTTCAGCCACAGTGGCCAACTACAATGTGCAAAGAATCTTCGTCGATACAGGCAGCTCGGCAGATGTGCTCTTCCTTAATACTTTGAAACAGATGGAATTGGGAAGTATAGCTATACAAAAGGTGAATACTTCTTTGCATGGGTTTACCGGAGAAGTCATAAGTCCTATAGGACAAGTGTCTTTACGCGTCACATTAGGAGAGGAGTCCAAGACAAAGACGAAGATGATCACCTTCCTCATAGTGGATGCACCCTCCTCCTATAATATAATATTGGGTGGCCGGCATTAACGGCCTTCGAAGCGGTTGCTTCTACTTACCACCTGAAGATAAAATTCCCGGTAGGTGAGGAAGTGGGACAAGTAAGGGGAAGTCAGAGTTCATCAAGAAAGTGCTATGTGCAAGAGTTGAAGCAAGACAAGGGAAAAAATAGAGAAGATGGGGAGCCAGGAAATAATAAGAGGAAACATGGACAGCCTGAGGCGGAGAAGCGGATAGTCCCCGAGGAGGAATTTATGAGTATCGAGTTAGGTCACCCGACAAAAACTACTCGCATCGGATCCAAGTTGGATCCAGAATTGAGGAAAAGGGTGATTGAGTGCTTAATAGATAACGTGGATGTATTCGCTTGGAATACCTCTGATTTAATTGGGGTAAAACCTGAGATTGCTGAGCATCATCTAAATGTGGACCCGAGTGCTCGGGCAATTAAGCAGAAGAGAAGGCATTTCGGACCCGAGAAGGATGCCGTCATAGCTAAACAAGTAGAGGCGTTACTGAAGGCAGGCCATATACCGGAGATTAGTTTCCCTACATGGCTCTCAAATGTGGTTCTAGTACCTAAAGCAGGAGACAAGTGGAGGATGTGTGTAGATTTTCGGGACGTGAACAAAGCGTGTCCCAAAGATTGTTATCCATTGCCGAGGATTGATCAATTAGTGGACTCTACTGCGGGACATGAGCTGTTATGTCTTATGGATGCTTATCAGGGATATCATCAAATCCCCTTAGCACACGAGGATCAGTCCAAGGTTAGCTTTGTCACAGCGGGAGGAACTTTTTGCTATGTCGTAATGCCCTTCGGATTGAAAAATGCGGGGGCCACTTATCAGAGGCTGATGGATAAAATGTTCAGAGATCAAATAGGACGGAACGTGGAAGTTTATGTTGATGACATCTTGATCAAAAGTAAGAAGGCTCAAAATTTGATCGAAGATATGGAGGAGGTCTTTGCACTCTAAGAAGATTTGGCATGAAATTAAATCCAGCCAAATGTATCTTCGGAATTCATAGTGAAAAATTCTTAGGATACATGGTGACAGAGAGACGTGTGGAAGCTAACCCTGAGAAAATCCGAGCAATCCAAGAGATGAGTCCTCCTCGGACCTTGAACGAAGTACAAAGGTTAGCAGGACGAATAACAGCGCTTAGTCGATTCATATCTCGATCGGCTGATAGGAGTTTGCCTTTCTTTAAAGCATTAAGGCGAGGAATGCAGTTTGAATGGGATGATCAATGTCAGAAAGCTTTCGAAGACTTGAAAGAATATCTAGCTCAGTTACCCTTAATGAATAAACCCGAGCACAATGAGACCCTCCTCGTCTACTTATCGGTAACCGAGGAAGTTGTCAGCTCGGTGTTAATTCAAGAGAAATTAGGGCAGCAGCAACCGGTATATTATGTCAGTCGAGCTTTGTAAGGAGCCGAACAGAGATACCCTGAAATTGAAAAATTAGCTTTGGCTCTCGTGATCATGGCAAGAAGGCTTCGGCCGTATTTTCTATCTCACCCTATCATGGTGGTAACGAGTACTCCCTTAGGAAGGCTCTTGTCAAAAGCTGAATTTCAGGAAGGATGGTGAAATGGGCAACAGAATTGAGTAAGTTCGATATTTCTTATCAGCCTCGGACTACCATCAAAGCTCAGGCCTTATCGGATTTCTTGGTTGAAGTGACCCATACTCGCGAAGAAAAGATTGGAGCTTATTTGTAGATGGATCATCTACTCAAATAGGAAGCGGCGCAGGAATTATACTTATCAGCCCAGAAAGAGAGTAAATTGACATAGCTATTCAGTTCGGTTTTCATTCTTCAAACAATGAAGCTGAATTCGAAGCTCTCCTCTCAGGTTTACGAGTAGCATTAGACGCCGGAGCTCGAAAAGTGAAAGTGTTCATGGATTCAATGCTGGTTGTTCAGCAGGTAAATGGGGTGTACAAGGTGAAAGAAGAAAAGTTGAAGAAATATGTGGAGAAGGCTCAAGCATTAATGACTCAGTTCCAGGAAGTGGAATTGAAGCAAATACCGCGAGAAGATAACAACCGAGCAGATGCCCTCGCAAAATTAGCCAGTTCCATTCATGAGTGGAAGAACAGGAAAGTGCTGGTACAAGATCTTTTGGTCTCGCACATAGCTATCAAAAGTATAATGAATTTGGAGCCTTGTATCATATCCGATTGGCGAGAGCATATCATCAAATTCTTGTAAAATAGGGTGTTGCCATTAGATCCGAAGGAAGCTGCTCGGGTGAAGAGAATGGAGAGGCGTTTTGTGTTAGCAGAAGGTAAATTGTTCAAGAAGGGATTTCAGCTTCCTTCTTACAATGGACATCAGTGCAAGAAGGAGAACATTTGCTAAAGGAGATTCACGAAGGCTGTTGTGGGAATCATTCGGGAAGTAATATGTTATATCAGAAAGCCCTTCGGGCCGGATACTATTGGCCCAGTATGAGAGAAAATGCCGAAGAAATTATTAAAAAATGTAACAATTGCCAGAAACATGCAAATTTATCTCATATACCCGCAGATGTCTTAAATAGCAGTATTACTTCATGTCCCTTCGATCAATGGGGGATGGACATCGTCGGACCTTTTCCTCTTGCCACGGGGCAAAGAAAATTCCTCCTAGTAGCAGTTGAGTACTTTACTAAATGGGTGGAAGCTGAACCTCTAGCAAAAATAACTGAGGAGGAAATCATCAGATTCTTATGGAGAAGCATAGTATGTCGGTTCGGAATACCGAGGAGAATTATTTCGGATAATGGAAGGCAATTTCAGGGAAAGAAACTACAGGAGTGGTGCGAGGATATGAAAATCAGGCAAGTATTCACGTCAGTAGCCTATCCACAGTGAAATGGGCAAGTCGAAGTTATTAACCATATTCTATTACATGGGATTAAGACGAAGCTAGAAGGGGCCCGAGGAGAATGGGTAAATGAACTACCTGGAGTCTTGTGGGCTTATCGAACAACTCATCGGGTATCTACAGGGGAAACTCCGTATAGTCTGGTATACGGTTCGGAGGCCCTCATTCCAGTGGAAATTGGGGTTGAATCTCTCCGCGTACAATGTTATGATCCATAGCAGAACGAGGGTAAGATAATGCAAGAGTTAGATGAGATTGATCAGCTAAGAGAACAAGTTGTAGCAAGAACAGAGCTATATAAAGTAAGGATTACCAACGCCTATAACCGAAGGGTTCGATCAAGAACATTTCAAGTTGGGGATTTAGTGTTACGAAGAACAAATCCTGCTGGTGAGGTAAAAAAGTTGGCACCCAAATGGGAAGGACCTTACAAAATCAAGGAAGTAATCGGAAGAGGAGCCTACAGGCTGGAGGATCATGAAGGTCGGAAATTGGCAAGACCTTGGGACATTCATAACCTGAAGAAATATTTTGTGTAATCTTTCTTTTTTATTTTTTTATGAATTCAGCAGTAATAAAATGAAAGTATTTGATTCATCGAGTTTGTTCGGAATTCTAATGATTTACTCGTGGGATCGGGATGTTTGGTCCACGTTTAAACATTACATTATCATCGGTTTACTCGTGGGATCGGGATGTTTGGTCCACGTTTAAACATTACATTATCATCTGTTTCCACGTTTAAACATTACATTATCATCTGTTTACTCGTGGGATCGGGATGTTTGGTCCACGTTTAAACATTAAATTATCATCGGTTTACTCGTGGGATCGGGATGTTTGGTCCACGTTTTAAACCTAAAATTGCCCAAGTGTTTGTGCTCGGGGTAGCGAGCTTTGTTCGGAATTTTAGTTGTTTACTCGTGGGATCGGGATGTTTGGTCCACGTTTTAAACCTAAAATTGCCCAAGTGTTTGTGCTCGGGGTAGCGAGCTTTGTTCGGAATTTTAGTTGTTTACTCGTGGGACCGGGATGTTTGGTCCACGTTTTAAACCTAAAATTGCCCAAGTGTTTGTGCTCGGGGTAGCGAGCTTTGTTCGGAATTTTAGTTGTTTACTCGTGGGATCGGGATGTTTGGTCCACGTTTTAAACCTAAAATTGCCTAAGTGTTTGTGCGCGGGGTAGCGAGCTTTGTTCGGAATTTTAGTTGTTTACTCGTGGGATCGGGATGTTTGGTCCACATTTTAAACCTAAAATTGCCTAAGTGTTTGTGCTCGGGGTTGCGAGCTTTGTTCAGAATTTTAGTTGTTTACTCGTGGGATCGGGATGTTTGGTCCACGTTTTAAACATAAAATTGCCTAAGTGTTTGTGCTCGGGGTTGCGAGCTTTGTTCGGAATTTTAGCTGTGGGATCGGGATGTTTGGTCCACGTTTTAAACCTAAAATTGCCCAAGTGTTGTGCTCGGGGTAGCGAGCTTTGTTCGGAATTTTAGTTGTTTACCAGTGGGATTGGGATGTTTGGTCCACGTTTTAAACCTAAAATTGCCTAAGTGTTTGTGCTCGGGGTTGCGAGCTTTGTTCGGAATTTTAGTTGTTTACTCGTGGGATCGGGATGTTTGGTCCACGTTTTAAACCTAAAATTGCCTAAGTGTTTGTGCTAGGGGAAGCGAGCTTTGTTCGGAATTTTAGTTGTTTACTCGTGGGATCGGGATGTTTGGTCCACGTTTTAAACCTAAAATTGCCAAAGTGTTTGTGCTCGGGGTAGCGAGCTTTGTTCGGAATTTTAGTTGTTTACTCGTGGGATCGGGATGTTTGGTCCACGTTTTAAACCTAAAATTGCCTAAGTGTTTGTGCTCGGGATAGCAAGTTTGTTCCGAAATACAAGTAAATGATTTCATTAATGAAAGAGAAATAAATACAATAAAAGGTAAAAGCTCTACCCTACGGCTGAAATAGCTCATCGGGGAGGCTCTCCAGAGCAGCATTGATGTCAAGGAAATCTTTTGATGCTCCTTCGGAAGGGTAGCCTTGAGATCTAAATTGGCCGACGCATGCTTCAAAACCATGATCAAAGAACTTGTAAGCACGGTCAGCCACCATGTTGCTATACTCTGGAGACTTCAAAAACTCAGCTTTCTTCGAGAGCCAGAGTTCTTCCACACGAGCAGCAGTGGAAGATTTCTTTTGAGCAAGCTGCTCGGAGACAGCTTGATGTTGCTCAGCCAGGGATTTATACTGCTCTGACAAAGTAGAGTTAGCACCTTCCAGATCAGCAAACTTTGTCCGCTCCTCTGCCAGGACCTGCTTCGCCTTGTCCCGAGCTGATACCAGGGCCAAGTGCCGCTCCTCCAGAAGGCTCACTGTTTTCTTCAGCTCCTCACCCATACCCTCTAACTGCCTGATGTGCTTCTGGTTTTGCCCATCAGCCAATCGAACTGAATGAAAACGAGTGAGAAGTTCACCCGCCATCATGTGGGCCTGCATCAGATCATATATAAAGTTAAAATAGCAAATGAATGTATTGAAAAAGATAAACGAAACAGATTAATGGGTAAAAACATTTACCTGAGTAAAGGAGGAGGAGAAGTCGTTCACCAAGTTGCTGAAAGCCAGCTCCCCGAGGTATTTTCGATCAGCTGAGTTGGGGGTATAGCACAAAATGGAATGGGAGGCTTTGGGATCGGGTTTTTTCAGTAGTGGAACAGTGGGGGAGTACGTCCATGAAGGGATATGGTATCTCGCGGTAGGCCGGGATACACCGAGAGCGGGTTGAAACGTGACATTTGAACTTTTCTATGTTTAAAAGATTTTATTTGTGTTATTACTATCAGTTATAATTTTTGATAAAATGACAAACGTTCAGTCCTACAATTGGTATTGATGTCATATGATATATTGACCTCCTCGGGTAAAATCCCCTCAAGGGCCGAACAAGTCATATACCGAACAGAGTGCACCGAACGGATAGCACCGAGCAGGGTTTTTACCGAACAGTTGCTAACCCTCCTCGGTTTTCTGGTCAAAGATTAGCGGAAGACCCGGGAGTAACTAACAAATTAACCGGCGTGAATGAACGTGCAGTAATGGGGCGCGGATTTCTCGGACGCGTTGGGCTCCAGTTAAGCCACGATCGGAGGACATCATGTTCCGGATCTCCCGCGAGCCAATCACTGGGAACAGTCCTATAAATACCCGAGGATGTCATCATAGTAAGGGTTGGATTTTTCTGGGCAAAAAGACTCCGAAGAGAGCAAATTTATGTCTGTTCGGTCTTCTCTGTTATTTCTCTAAAAAATTCGTGTAAGTCATTGAACGATTGTTATTTGTGTCCGGAGAGTCTTGTAAATCATCAACATTTATAGTGAAGTTTTATACTGGACTATGTCCCGTGATTTTTCTCTCTATTTGAGGGTTTCCACGTAAAAAATCTTGGTGTGTTTATCGTTATTTTCTATTAACACCTTATTCTACCTTATATTTAAAAATCACGGATCACATCAGGTATCAAGCCAAATTCATATGTTCGATTATCATGATTTGCAAAGAAGTGCAATCATTGAGAGGAGGTTATTGGGAACAATAATTAATCATGCTAGGAGAGCAATTAAAACACGTCATTTGAACTACTCGGTATTACAATAATTATAAACTTAAAATAAAAATTACATATTTTTGTTTATACTTGTATTAATTAATTCCTAGTTCCTACGCATGGGATTCCCTTAATACCATGGGCCGTGGGAGTGTAGTGACGTGGAGACTGGAGAGTTGTCTCGGGACATCGAGCGACTTCTCAAGAATAAATTAATTTGGAATCGCCAAAGCATCTGGATTGATCGGTGTGCACACAAGGATCGATAGGTTCCGATTTTATTTTTTTGGGTATAAATTTATTTAGTTAGCAAAAATATTTATTGTATAGAACCTAAATATATGTCAGGGTAAACTAAAGTTTCAAGGTTTTTTTTTTATAAGATAAATATATTATTAATAATATGAGTACAAAGAATACTTCAATCCGATTACAGATTTACTAAGTCATCGAAGCACTAATCACCAATCCAAAAACAGATTACAAAAGACATTGATCATACAACTTGAGGGATATCGTTCCATGTTACTTAGGAGTATGCTAGGGATTTTCAAGGTCTCTTGAATCTCAAAATTGGAGAAATCAACCGATTTTATGCAAATTTTAATATCATGTTAATGCTTATCAAGCCACAAATCCTTATTGAAGTTTATGAGTCCGCTCACTTCCAAAAAAATAAATTCAGTAAAACCTCCATAAATTAATACTCGATAAATTATCAATCTCTCTGAAATAATATTTTTTCTTGGTTCTAACTTGTTAGAATATTATTAATTTATAAAGGTTTTGATGTAATAACCAACATCAATTAATGAAGAAGATAATAATATTTATATTTATATATTATTATATTCGCATGAGGGGAAGAGAACACACCATAGCCAAACACGTCCAACACCAACTTAATGAAATGAATTTATTTCATAGGTCACCGACAAGTCTCATTGGCTACAACGTCCCACCCACACCTCTTCAATATATTCGATTTAACTAAGAGAAATCTATAACAAATGCCAATGCATGTGTCGATCCATTAAGCATTGTCAGAAGAAAGAAGAGACCAAACCACAGCTACATTCGGGGGCAGACGTAGAGCTTTTATTCGGGGGTAATTTTTACGAGGTAAAATGTAATTTTTTGAGGATAAAAATACAAATTTTAAAAAAGAACAATTTAAATGTAAAAAAAAAAATTTAGTGGGCAGCTGCCCCACTGGCTATGGATACCCTTTTGTAAATCCACACCAGAGGTGAACATTAGAGATGATTTCTTTTTCCTCAGAGGGGCTACTTCCACCTTTATCCCAGCTGGAGCCGCCTCGATCATGAGCAGCCAACATGCATCGCTGAGAAAACGCAGACAAAGCGATCATCCTTGGCTGATTTACACACAATATGCATTCACGAAATGGCAACATAAATAATATCCACTGAGCTTTGCATGAGAAGAGAAGAGCGAACTGTAGCCAAGAACAACTTGCCGGTATTGGATTCTGACACAATGTATGTGCATTGCCTGGAAACTAACCGGCAAGTCATCCTTGGCTGCAATCCACTCTCCACTTTTTCATGCTAAACATCAAGAGAGACCACAACACCAATGTATAAACTTATTAGTTTATTTCGCATTAAACTGAAGCATGGTTCTTGTGTTTATATAAGGGGGGAAGAACGTAGAAGATTAAGTATAATGGCTGTGTGGCCTTATAATATTCTGTCAGAGTCAACTATCCAAAAGATGGCGCAACGAGTGGCCATGCACCAATGCAACAAAATTATTCAGATTCTCCTTCCATATTGAGAACAGTCGATATCTTCCAAATATGGACACACTAGCTTTAATAATTTTGTTGTGACGTGGGATTTTATTTTTATTTTTTTGGGGTGGGAGGTTGGGTGGTTTCGGATGATATAAAAATTATTTGTTTCATCTATAGCTAAACCATGTTATTTAATTATTTTAAATTTAATATATTTTAGTTGAAAAGAATAATTTTGCATTTTATTTGAGGAGAGATGGTCAATTTTTATATTTTGGAAAGTAATTCAACAATGCACGCATCAATTAGAATGTACTATAGACATATACATCGAACGATATTTTTTTTATAGACTCAAATTCAGCAAATTTCGAATTCGAGCAACACATTTGGGTTCATCTTGTGAATTAATTTCTGTTGTAGTTTGAATTTGTTATTCTTTATGAGTACTACCATTATGATATGTATTATAAGCCTATTATATTTTGAGGACAGATCACATCATTAGGCTAATACTCGTTTTTCGAATAAAATATTTTCAGTTTATATTTATATGTTAGAATTCTAGAGGAGTGGGAATAGAATATATTATCAACTATTCAATAGAAAATTAAACAAATAAAGATATTGTGGAATGTGATGGTCAAAAAATGAATATAATCAGAGAAAGAATTGAGGCTCTTGAGGACTTGGGAAGCCATTTCCTTCAAACGGTGTGCTCCGCCCCCTTAGCTTTTGAGTTATAAATAAATTGACTGATTTAGGATTATAATTTATTTAAAAGGAGAAAAAGACAAGCCCGGTGCACGAGCATGAAGTTTGAGCCACTTTGGGCCTAATGTACTCAGTTACTCAGTTTTTCTCTTGCAATGCAAAGATATTGTTTCCGCTTATTTAAAAGAGAGATTTACAAAAATAGATCTAAAATTATACGATGAAAAACTGTGTGGTTTATCATCTCCCATATTTGAGTACCATTTGCTGAGAAATTTCAGCATATTTACTCACAGATGGTTTAAGAAAACAATAATGTAGTATAGTTATATATGTTTAATTATACTTAAACAGTTGAATCTTAAGTAAGATATGCAATGCATTATGCTAGTATTAGCTCGTTATAATAAAAATATATAGTAATTAGTGCTTATAATGCATAGCCAATACAATAAATCTAAAACAGGGTTTAAGGATGTCCTCTAGCTAAAGCTTGTTAGATATAGTAATCGATATTGTAATATTTCTATAACAGTGGTTTCAAAATTAAGATATAAAAGCTTATAATAAATTTAATACAAACTTTTAAAAAAAAAAAATCCAAAGGGACGAATGTGAATATTTCATAAACACAGTACCCTCTGTCAACATAAGCCACCCTATATGTCACCTGTAAGTCAAATTATTATGATTTTAAATTCAATTTTGTATATTTCACTCATATTTCAAAATCAAAGAAGTCTTCAGACTTTTTTTCCAATCGGGCTGTGTTTTAGCACTTGACATCAAAATGGCACCTGATTCTCTCCTCTGTGCCAGGGGTGACCCCCACTACATATTTGATTTGCTATATTTCCAAAAAATATTCCAAACAAGTTTTTCAGATATTTTCTGTGTAAAATTCTCAACTATTCGTTTCAAATATTCTCGTATTAAGTTAGGATTTTGAATAGAGCTCAATCAAACACCAATTTCCTTGCCTAATGTTGACTTTATAAGCTTAGTGGAACACCTCAGTGATAAAGTGTCGTTGGCCCTGTTAATTTAATCTAAGCTTCTAATGGCTTCTGATATTCATTTTGACCATTGACAGCATGTAGTGAAGTGTATGGACTAAGGTGACCCTACTGCAAGGGACATGCAGATAAGGGAATTTATTGGCAACACTGGGGAGAAAGACAAAATAATAGCATTCTGATTTAACTATCAAATTTGGTTATTAGATGAATTTATGACATCCGGCATTTGACATGAACTGATTGTGCATTCTTGAACACTATTTTGCTAGTTTTCGGGGTTAACACCATCATTATCATTTTATTTGTTTGCCTGTCATATTTTTTCCTCTTTAAAAAGAATTGACGATGCTTCAAATTTTTATATAATCTCTTCTTTTTTGGAACATTTTATTTGTACTGGATACAGTCAAGCATTTATGAGAATATTTGATGCTACCCATGGGGTAGTGCCCTGAGAGCATCTACCATGCATTGTGAATATTCCAAATAGAATATCTACCCGACATTGCCATTAGGGGTGGCATCAAAATAACCGCCTTTATGATAACTTATCTTGTTAATGAAGTTCTTGCCTACCCCATTGGGTAGTGCCCAATGTGGTAGATCCAATTGAGGTAGCAAAGAACAAATGCTTGTTAATGAATCACAGTACTTGTACAGTTGTACCTGCAAACAGTAAAGAAAACTAGAATTGAAGATAATTTTGGATGCCTCTTAATGGTTATAAAGCACCCACCGAGTCTGTCACTTGTTTTTCAACTGATCACAGTTATGATCCATGAAGTGATTGAAGCATGGATAACTTGAATAGGTTAATCAAGTGTCATCGAATTGCTGTCATTCATGCTGTGACTTTCAAATGTCATCGAATTCATATGAAGTGCCAACCGGCCTTTAATTTTTTGTCCCAGCTTCCTCTAAAGCTTATGACTTATGTCCATTTTTTGCATAGAAAGTCAGAAAAATGTACACATATTTATGTTTGAATTTTGACACAACTTTTAGTGCTGAAGGCAATATTAAGTCGAAAAACTATTATGTCCAATGGCCAAATTCTCGTGAAGAAGAGTGAAAAAAGCAACAAATTGCATTGCCAAATGCAAAACAAGAGCATAAGTGTTGAAAAATGACAACCCGCTGGTTATGTGAAAGTCACCTCTACCCTTTGATCCCACTCTTGATCCCGTAGAAGCAACATCTGAAATCTTAGTTTGGATAAACTAATGCTCGGCGAGCCCTCGTTCTGAAGTGGATGACTGCGAATTATCTATCTCTTATTTAGTGCAAAGGCAACCGAATTCCATATTTTTTTATCTATCTGGACATTCTATATATCGAGAGTGAAAGAAATTGAATTGAATTGAAAACATTATAAGCTTAGAACAAAACCAACATGACCATGACCTATATTGGATAGCCGAATAGTTGAATTTCAGAAGGTTTTAAGGCCGATATTGGTTCACAATTTGGGACGTGACAATGCCAATCAACAAAATGGCAGAAAAATATATAAAATAATAGAATTAAGCCAACAGAAACTGACAAGATGCAACTCTTAAATCAAAACCCATGATCCAGAAAACAAAACCTTAGTTTTTTTTAAAAAGGTAATCGAAGAGTAAGCAACAATACCATGTTATATAGCCCAGTCACCGAATGGAGAATGAAGCTAATCAAAAAGTGAGAATCCCATGTCATCATCACTCTCCTCCTTCTCTTCTTTCTTCTCCTCAGCTGGAGGTGCCTCAGTAGCTGCGCCACCACCAGAAGCAGCAGGAGCGGCACCTCCACCACCACCTCCACCAACGAATGCACCGCCGCCTCCACCACCGCCTACGATCACCTGCATTTTTTCAAAGTTGATATAGATAATTAAACCACACATTATTGCTGAAGACTTCGCAAGAACTTTAACATAGACTTCAAATGCTACTCTAATTTGTGGGCAACAAATATTGTATAAGTTCCCTAAAAAAACTTGTTTTGAAATGCATCCAAAAATCAATACAGCAGCTGTTATGAGCGATTTTAACCAGATCAATAAAAAAATACATGTAATTCAATGTGAACACCATAATTAAGTCGTGTAATTAATCACAAATAAATAAGAATGCAAAAGACAGAGACACAAAGCAGGTAAATAAACAAACAAAAATAACTAAGAGCAAACATATAATTTAATTAAAAGGGAAAGGAAACCTGGAAAACCGCTGACGAAGGAGTTACGTAGGAGAATGATGATTGGACACCGCCGGAGGAGTCAACTGCGAGGGCGGCTTGAACGAGCTTACGTTGGAGAGTGAAAGTGCAATCGGCCGAAGCCTCCAACTCGCCGTTGAGCTGCTTAGCCGACCACTCGGAGCCGGATTCTCTACACACGAACGTAAAAACTCCCATTTCTCTTCCCCAAAAGTGATCGGTGACTGCTTCGGTGGTAAAGCTGCTGAACTGCTACGTGTATAAATGTAGAATCAAACCCTAGTATGTGGGATGGAGATACTGAAAGACATTTGTATCCATAAGGTTCGATTATAATTACGAAATTAATTGTTCAATAACAGTTACTAGGTGAGATTGGGCCACTCTAAAACAAACACGAATTGGATTTGTTAATGGGCCTGGCTATTCGGTACAATCAAAATGGCTTGAATCCGAATATGGATCCTTTGCCGATTGAACTTGTATCCGCCAATAGTCCAACAAAATTCCGGTCCAAAAGCTGCCAAGTACTTTGATGGTTTATATGTTACAAAATTGAGGAAATTACATAATGGTATCAATTATAAAACAAAAATTCAAATAAGTTAAAGAAAAATTCAATATTGCATAAAATACTCCATACACAAAACACAATTAATATAGGTCCATATTTTAAGTTTTGGGTTATTAAGTCTCATTTTCAGAAGAAAATACCCCTCATGTGAAATCATACTCAGATCCGTTTTTTGAATTCAAATTAAATCCCCCAAAATGTCATCGCATTGTTCATCAAGGCGCTCAAGGAACCCGAATGCGATAGCGAGAAGATGAAGAACAGCAAGCACAACGACATCTCGCTGGATGACGTTATCAAGATTTCCCAGACTACTATAAGCGGCATACAAAGAATTTGGGTTTGGCTTTCTGTAAGCGGGCGTAGTGTTACCATCGATTGAGGAGAAATCTTTCAGTGATGTCAAAGTAAATCGAAAAATTTACCAAGGAAGCAAAAGATGATGAATAATGAGAAGCATAAGTTGAAGAAGAAGAGTTCAGGAGTGAATAATTTTGCGCGAATTGTATCAATTCTCTTTGTTTGTTTATTTCATTTTTTTATGCTATTATTATTTACAGTGTATCATTTGCAATGTATTCTATCAAATGCTTTGGAGGTCTTCTCAGTCTTCATTCTTCTTAGCATGCTTCGTTTCTGTCTGCATCATGTTTTGTACGTGTAGCCATATCAATGTACCCAAGAAGTCGAGATAAGGGAGATGAGATCTGGGTTACGGGGCAATTCAATGGATGTTTTGATGTTGAAATTCTTGAACCGTGCACCATAATTTTTGAAATTTAAAAAATAGTGCATCACAACACTTTTTCAAATGTGATGCACGATTATGTAATTTTAGGGCAAAAAAACTGTGCATCATGTGCGAAGTTTGGAGTACGGTTCACATTCAAAAAAGTCAGATTTGTTGGGGCAAAATCGTGCAGCAATTGACAAAAGTTTAAGAAATTTTGGGGCCAAAAAATTGTGCATCATGTGTAAAAATTCTGAAATTCTTCAATCGTGCATCATGGGTAAAAAACTCTTATGCAATTATTGTGCACGATTTTTATGCAATTTGGTCACTTTTTTCCAATGTTAGTGCATCAATGTCCAATCATGCACCACAATATTAAAAATCGTGTATCAAAGATTAAAAATCATGCACCAACATTACAAAAATTTAAGTGCACCATTATGCTAAAAATCAAGTGCATCTTAATGTACCAAATTCATACATCAATGTACACCAAGAATGCATCAACTTGTGAATATAAATGTGTTGTTTGTCGGTCAAAATTAAAACGGCCATAACTTTTGATTCATGAGGAATTTTGCCTATTATGACCTATGCACGAAAGCGTCTTCTCGAGCAAAATCTAACACATCTGAACTAAAGTTATATTGGCACCACCGTCGAACCTGAAATTCCTTGTTTTAGATAGGTTACACTCAATTTTTTTAAAAAAATTCCATTTTATTGCTAACTTTGAGTAATTTTCATTTCCAAACTGCTTGCCGCATTGAGCTCGGATTTTGTGGGTATCATGTTCTTGTTTGAGAATTTTTAGAAAAAATTTCACTTAATTCTGCAATAATTGATTTTTAACCTTTGGTGCACGATTTTGAGCCTTGTGGTGCACGATTTTGTTAACATTGTGATGTACTTTTTTAACTTGTTGTAATCTATTTTTGAACCTTGTGGTGTTCTAGATTTTTAATCTTTTGGTGCACGACTTTTTAACTTTGTGGTGCACGATTTTATGTAGTTGGTGTGCACGATTTTCGACCTTGTGGTGCACGAATTTTTAAGCTTGTGGTGCACTTGATTTTTAACCTTGTGGTGCTCTTGATTTTTAACTTCTGGTGTACAATTTTTAACGTTGTGGTGCACGATTTTTGTGAAGGTTGTGCACTTGATTTTTATAATGGGGGTGCACGATTTTAAACATTGTGTTGCACGATTTTTTAACATGCTGCACGCTTTTTTTAATTGGGTGAACAATTTTTTAATATGATGCCCAATTTTTTAACATGAAGCACGATTTTTGTAAATTGGGTGCACGATTTTTGTAAAGGTGGTACACTTGATTTTGTAATGAGGGTGCACGATTTTAAAAATTGTGGTGCACGATTTTTTAACATGTTTATGCACTTTTTTTGTAATTGGGTGTATGATTTTTTATCAAGGTGGTGCACTTTACTTCTGTAATTGAGGGGCGGGGGTTGGGTGCACGATTTTTTGTAATGGGGTTGTTTTTAACGACTTTTTAACATGTTGGTGCACGATTATTAACATGGTGGTGCACGATTTTTGACATTGGATGCACTAAAATTGGTTTTGATGCACGATTTCGGCCTGTGGTGAACGTTTTTTGGCAAAAAAAAAATTTCAGAATTTTGTGATGCGCGTTCTACAGTAATTTTTTGTGCTAAGTACTTTTTTGCACGTCCTACAGTGATTTTGTGCTATAGTGACAGCGCGAAAGTTTTTAATGTCATTTCAACAGGAAATAGACTTAAATGAATTGCTGTTTTTTGGTAGATTATATCGAATTGTTGTCCACCAAATGATACCGACTTGCAAGTTTGGTTATCACATCACATTGATTTATTTTAGTTAACCAAAATTTTTCATCACGATTTATAAAAAATTGAAAGATAATTTTAAATTTTTAAAAGAAAATAAGTAATCATTAGATTTAAAAATACATGGATTTCTATTAAAAAATACAATAATTTATGATTTGCTTATACATACATCCCCGTCTTCGAAGTTAGCATCACAATGATTCACTACGGTTTTTGTTTCAATTCAGTTTACTTAATTGGTGTAAGAAAAATGCTAGATTGCATCACTTGACACCGAAAAAGGGAACCAGCAACGTTCTTACACGAAACAGATAATTAATTTTGACAAGGCAGGAGAAATGAACACTGTTATGAACATGTTCAATACAAAGCGCCAGCTCAACAATGAGAAACTAATCATAGCTGCTCTTGTATCAAATATAACATCTCAAGAGGCCTCTCTTCCGATACATGCCATGGCAAACAATCACCCCTTAGCACATCCATCCTAGCCACTTCTAAAACCTACCAGACTGAACAACCAGCTCCAACATCGAAAGGTTAACTATGCCATAGCAAAGTCCAGCTACCGGTACCAAACAATTGGAGTCGATGGATTGTGGGGCAGCTGTGAAATCATCCAGTGCTGCTGCTGCTGCCAATTTGCGATCAGTGCAAGTGACTTGCTGCACCAGGTACATAAACATTCTCTTGATCCACATCTAAGGCATCTTCGATATCCATTGTTGCTTCCTCGGCTTCTTCAGCTTCCATCATCTCAGAATTATCAGTTTGCAGACTGAATTCTGCTCCGTGCATGGAAGGGAATGGTGATGGAACCCACGGTATAACAGCTAAGCACCCATTATCCGACTCTGCTTCGTCGTTAGCTATTCTCCAAGGGCTTGATTCGTTTGACTGCCCAACTTGATCTGCACAATATATAATGCTCAGTTTTGTAGTCTCAGATCACCAAATGGAAGAAGAAAAAAATCAAAACAGAAGTACCATTCAGGTTCAGCTAGAATCATTTGGGCTTTATAAACTTCCCCTTATGTTTTAACATCAGAAATCTCACCGCGGTATCTACCTTCATATTTGATCAGGTATCGAGTAATACTTTTTACGTATCCAGAGCATCCTGGATTGCCACGTGTTTGCATATCTAATAAGACAAAGCAGCTATCAAGGGATACAGTCGTAATTACCCGATTTTTCACAAGATTAACGTTCAAGACACCGTCTTTATCACAAATTTCCACAATCACTACTCCTTAACCAGTCACCCAAAACATTACAGAAAATGCAAAAAAACAAATCAAACCACAAGATTTCATTACTCTTATTAACATAAGAAGCGTATGCGTTTATACTCACTTTTGATCCCGGAAATAATGTGAGGATCAACCGACATCGAGAATTTGGATGGCAACTGTTGCAGTGGAGAGCCCACGGGCTTAAACAGGACCATAGCCCTTTCTTCATTCTCGATCGGCAATTCTTCAATTTTCAAATGGCTCTGTTTCTGAGGCACAGATTCCTCAAACCGCATCGGAATCCCACGCTCCTCTATTATCGGAGGCAATTCAGCATCCTATTAAAAAATTGACAAACACTCCAAAATTAAACGAAATTCAACTGCATCCATAAATATTAGTTAAATTTTCGATAGTAACACACAGGATGGTTAAACCGGCGCAAAAAATAAACTGATCAAACAATACACAAAAATGCTTAAAGAGGAACAAACCCATCATAAAGAACAAAAAAAATACCAGCCTGCGGATTTTTCTGGCAGGAGAAGAGAGAGAAAAATCATCGGTCACCTCTTCTAGGTCTTTCCTCTTCATCTTCAACAGGAAATATCCATCCATCGTTTCCTTCTTTGTTCCCGCAATTTATCCAAAACCCTGATCAATTCTGAATAGCGAATCACCACGTAGATAAGGGCTCCAAACCCGAAATCAAAAGCAATTGAGACTGATTATACGTAGATGGGGGGGCATGGATGTTGCTAATATAGAGAGGGATCGAGAGATTGGTACACTTACGAGTTATGAGATGCACTTTCTTCCAGAGAATCCAGCGCCCTGGAGAAAATGGACTCGTATGAAAAGCTAGTTTACCAAATTACCAAAAACACCCCATAAAATAAAATAAAAAACTAACAAAAAGTTTAAATTTTAAAAAAAATGTCGATTATTAGCTTAATTTTTATTTTTATTTAAATATAGATTTGATTATTTTCGTAATAATATGTTCGTTTTTTATACCTAAGATGTCATTTCGAAATCTTGACATGTTAATTAAAAAAAATCAACTATTTTAGCATTAAATTGCGACAAGTATCAAGAGTAGATGTAATAAGACGTAACTTAAGTGCACCAAATTTATTGATGTATATACATTTAAAAGCCATAATGGATTTTACTAATGAATGGGTTGAATTAACTTGTGAATTTAGCATATGATTTATTTGATGTCACCATTTAAAAGCCCATTTCTGCCTTTGGGCATCAACCAGAAATTTGTATGGTTGCATTCTTTCGATGAAATGGCAGCAGTATTATCTTCGAATTGCCAGTTTTCAGTCGCCTTGAGCAGTAGCATCATCAACACCTTCATTCACCATCGAACTGAGAAGGGAAAGACATAAGTCAAAATTAATATTCATACATGCAGGGATTGAGGTGAGATAGTAGCTGGATAGAGATAGGAATGAAATCGCACGCTTCGAATCTGTGTCAAAGTGAAACACTAGAAATGCCCAACAAGAAAATCGAATAAAAAGATGTTAAAACAGAATAAAAAGATGTTGTAACCAACTGGATAGAGACTCATTTTCCACGCGATGCCCACTCACTTCGCCCAAGCAGGTTTATTGCGTCTGCTGGATTGAATCATCCTTCTTTGTTCGAGCTGCTACTGTTTCATCTTCATCTTTGGGTCCAACTTTTGGCAACTTCTTTATTTATCATTCTTTTGAGAGTCGTTCATTCATTCACTTGTTGCTGTGTCCACTTCCAAGGTAATGGGCTTATCAGATAGCTTTGATGGATAATTTGAGGCTTTGGGCAGATATCAGAGAACAAGTGGTCACTTGTCGATATTAGGAAAATGATCATCACCATGCATTTGTCCAAAGGAATCCAAGAAATTTTTTTAAAAAATGTAAACAGATGAAGCCACAGATTTGGTGTTTTTTCCTAATGAAACTGTGTAATATTTTATTTATTATCAAGAAAATGACAGCAACAGCGATATCGATATTACTAAAGTATTATGATCAACGCTAGCATGATATCGATATTACCAAATTAAATTTAATAGATATAATATAAAGATATTGTCATTATTCTATAAAAACTGAGCCATAAAATAGTTATAATGGAGGGTACTTTATCGTACGTTTGTTCAACTGCTCATGCAAAAATTAAAGTTTAATTTCTGTGGGTCCCAAATTCATTATAATAATGATGAGTTTTCTCATAAACAAAAGCAAAAGGCAGCGTTATAATTAGGTCCACTAATCGTGGCACGGGAATCGAGCAATTCAAAGTATCATTATTCCTAAAATCAAAACTTTTTTCTTATATCTATTTCAAAAAAAAAAAACACACTTTTTTCTTATATAAATGGCTTACAGATAAATTGTGCTATTTTTTGAGAAAGTAAATTAATATGTATGTATTTTTATGCTATCAAATTTCTGCATATTTTAACATAAATATTATTTTCTAAAAAAAATTGGTCTAAATTATTTTCTAAAAAAAAGGAAAATCAGAAAATCATTAATTAGTTTACTAAGTCTTGCAAACATCCATGGTAAGCATATTTTAACATAAATATTATTTGATTTAATAATAATTTCTCATTTAATTAATATTATTTACATAATATAACATGTTTTAGAGAGGAAATATAACATGAAATAAGCTGCCGAGGGAAAATAAAATGTAAATAACATCCATATTAAGAAAAAATTAAAAGAGATTTTCACAAATCATGAATTTGAACACAAACAATGCAGCAAATAAAGCATATCAAAATTCAAATATCAATCACCAACTCAAAAAAAAATGGCATTTCCAAATTAAAAAAAAAAAAAGAACCCGTAAATTCCAGAAAAAAATAAAAAAACGTAGTTAATCAAATTAAGACCCTAAATACTAAGAAAAACTAGCCCTAATGTGATGACAATTTTATTAATCATCATCAAAATCATAATTTGCATTGGGCACAGTATATTCAAACCCTAGTCTTCTGCAGCAAAGGAGTGAAGCCATGGCAAGAACCCGTCGAAGAAGATTCTTTACAACGCGGCTGGTCTAAAGACTCGAACCCCACTTCAGAACACATTTTCAAGAACTCGTTCAACTCGAACCCGCAGAACTTCTCTTCATCCTCCTCAAGACACAACAAGATTTTTTCGAAAAAACTCGGTTCGCAGGGCAGAATCAAACCGCCGGTTGTCCGGAATCCGAACTCCTCTTCCGCCTCGTGGAGGAGGGCACCGAAAACGGGCAGGTTCAGAAACCGGGTGGGTATCACGAACCTGAGGCGCTCTTGGCCGACGTAGACCGCGACAGAACCGGAGGGGGTCCGGCGGTTCAATGCGTTGGGCTCATCGGAATCCGAGGAGATATAGCGCGATGCAAGGCGCGTGAGGGTCTTGGTTTTCCAGCGGCGAACGACTAGCCTCAGCCGCACGATTTGGGTGATCATGTTAACTTTCTTGATGGCGGATGCCATTGTTGAAGTATCTTTTTGCGATTTATTTAGAGATAGATAAACTTAGTACGCAGAGATTCAGGGGTTGTTTTATGAGTATAAAGCAGAGAGAATTGAAAAGTGAAGGGATACCAGTAGTAGTAGAATACTAAATTCAATCGAGTCTCTTTCAGATTACTATATTAGCCCCACCCTTGACACATGACTCAGCCGCACTTTATACATTTTTTTATTTATTTTTATTTTTTAAAAAATTAAAAATCATAAAAGTATTATACTTGCAAGTGTCATGGAAATAAATAACTAAAATTACATAGCGATAAAATATAAATGATTAAATCTACAGATAATTAAAATGACTAACATTACAGTAATATAAATGATCGAAATCAATGACACAATAAATATAGAGGACCAAAATCACAGATTTACAATCATGAGGATCAAAAATACTGATTAATGAAATATAAGACCAAAAATGCATTTTTCACTATAACTTAAAATTATTTTAGATAATCATTAGCATAAATATATTATTAAAATAAATATAAGAGATTAATTTACATAAACTGTGAAAATATTAAATTGTGAAATAAAAGGATAATTTTGTATATTCTACGTAAGAATTTTTAGATAAATTAATAAATTAGGGAAAATCTGATGCATGACCGGAGAGATCAGAACTATTTGACCTAATGTACACCTCCCTGCAATATAAATGGATGTTAGTTAGACCCAATCAATGGTGATAAATGACTCGAACCGATTTATGGTCAACGAGTCGGTTAATTGTGTTAATGATTTGACGGGTCAGACTCGTAATCGGTATGTCTATAGACAAGTCAGTTAAGGGTCATCATTTTAACCATAACATATGTCTTAAATTTAAATAGAGTGTTATAATTTATATATTAATCAAAAAAATATATTTTACACATTTGATTATTTAAGCTTGGATTTATTGCACAATTTTATAATTAATCCATGGAGGAAACAAATTCAAATACTTTTTACACTTTTTTTTCTAATGTTAATATTATTTTTAAAAAAACAAAGGTCATACCGTAACTGTTTGTTAACTGTAACCGACGATTCATGAATCGTAACCAGAATCATCGAACCACGGTTAGTTCGACGGTTCTCAACCGTGGTGTAGGCCGTTTCCGCTGTAAATAAATAAATTAGGCATTTTTTTAAAGAAATGGGACTATATCAACTTTTAGTAATTAGAGCGTTAGACAAAAGGTAATTAATATTTGCCACTTGAACTATAAGCTACGTCTATTTAATCCTCTAGAACATTTTGAATTAAATGTGGATTTACCCAATATGTATTATAAATTGTCTTACTTTATCATATTAAACTACAATCATAAGACTTCTAAAATACTTTCTCTAACTCAACCTGGTCAATCAAGTATTTGGGTGATACATTACAATTAAAATCGTGATAAGTTTATGGAATTTATGATTGAAAGATTAATTAATTTGGAAAAATTAAAATTATTAGGCAAATTCAATAGGTGATATAATTAATAATTCGAGGGAACTAAATAATGGCAATAATTTTTTTATTATAATAAGAAAATGAACTTTAATATCAAATTAGCAGTTTTTTGTTTTTTCATATTGTTTTAATCAAATTAATCTTTACAGGTCCATTTTCCCTTTTAATGTTATAATTTTTATTCGACTTAATTATAAGTATATTTATTAAATTGATATATTTATTAAATTGATTTATTTTGCTTATTATTATTTTACAAATTTCAAGCAACTAGAGGAATCATCGACTCACAACTGCGGGCACATGCGAGAACTGAGGAAAGTAAGAATAAAAAATAATCAGTGCGCAGTACTCAAAATAATTATTAACATTATTCAAAGAATTAAATTTTAAAATAATTATTATTATGCATTATTCCTAATACTACGCGTTAAAAATGGTAGCATCCAATGTTGTAATCATTGAAGAATGAAGGTTTATATCTTTGAAAAAAGGTAATCATTAAATGCTAATATTCAATTATTTTACGTGCAAGAATTTGAAAACTATTCAGATCAGTACAATTATTTTGCAACTGATAGGGATGGCAATGGGATGGGTCTAAATCCAAACCCGTATTGAACCCGTCTCACCGGGGCGGGTCTAGACCCGCTTCAATCGGGTTTGGAAGCGGGGCGGGGCGGGTCCTGGGATTGGCCGAACCCACCCCGCAATAAATTTTTAATTTTTTTTTAAAAAAATATGATATTGATTATACATTTTACTTCTTTAATTGAACAAAAAAGTGTAATTATTTAATTTTATATCAAAATTCATGTGTTCATGTTAAAAAAGTTGGACATTTTGAAGGAAATAAGAGCAAATTAATAAATATTTAGTAGTTTAAAGATAGTTTTACAATGCTTATTATAAATATTTACTAGACAAAACATGAAATATCACAAAACTCAACTTTTGTGTTTCAAAATAGATTTCTAGCTAATTTTTTTTTTTAAAAAATAAAAAATAACAGGAACCGGGGCGGGGCGGGTAAACCCGCCAGGTTCGCGGGTCAAAGCGGGGCGGTCGGGGTTTTCTGTGTAGTGGGGCGGGTCCTGGGATTGGCCAAACTCGTCCCATACCCGACCCGTTGCCATTCCTAGCAACTGACAACTCCTTTAAAATATTTAACTTTTTTTTATATTTATATTAGGGATAATTATATTGACACCCCTCGACTTTGACATATTTACAGAAAGCTCCGCTCGACTTTGGAAAATTACAGAGACTTCCCCTTCATACATAACACCGTAAAAACAATTAACAGAATGTGTGACATATTTTTGCCCTCTTGTATATTTAATATAAAATCATCAAAACATTACAAATACACCCCTTATACTTTATATAATATAAAATTATCAAAATATTACATATACACCTCATATAGTATACTCTATATTATAGTTACATCCTCTATTGTGTCATATTATTTTTATTTATTTATTTTATATTTATTTTTTTGTTTCTTTTTTTTATTTCAAATAATTATTTATTAAAATATTTTTTAAACTATAAACTAGCTTTTAATGATAATATTTTAAAACTACTATATATAAAAATACATTCAATATTATCTAATTTTATTATTATCATACTATTTTATTTTTTTTGTAATTATAAAAATGATCTTGTTTTAGGCCACGATCTTTAATGACAATTATATGTTTAGATGTTGACTTTAAATGATATGTCTTAGGCCACGATCTTTAATGACACTCGATGTTTCATCAAATCGATTTAATATAAAAATCAGCCACTTCAGTTGGCTGAAAAATAATTTTGGTCGGTTCAATTAAAATTCGGTTCTGAATCTCAACCCTAGTTGAACTCGTATATGGGTAGTTTCTTTTCAAAATTTAGATTTTTATCCCGTTCCTCAAATTATTAATCATATAGTATTTATATTTTAAATCATTTATTGAAAAGTACGATGATTATATATTTTCAAATTCGGTATTTTTTGGCTGACCAATATTTATTGACATGAACGTCAAAAAAGACAATCGAACATATTATTTTTTAATTTTGATTTAATTCAAAATATTACACAATGTCGTTATTTCTAACAAACAATTTTAAATGATATATATATATTGATTTTTTATGGTATATAATGATATTTTACAAGATTGAATAAAAATTATAGATATTAAAATTATTAGGAAAATAAAAAAAGATTTGAGTAAATAATAATTATATTTGAAATAAACAATTCGAAAAATAAAATAATAGTTTTATTACAATCTACCCCCTATAAAATATCATAATTACAAAAGAAAACTCAATTCTAAAAATTTAGGTCAAAATAGTGGTCAAAGTTGACCAGGGGCAATTTGGGGTTTACAATAAAAGGGGATGTTTTTGTAACGGCCGTTAACTTTACTAAAGGCAAAGGAGGTCTCTGTAATTTCCAAAGTTGAGGGAAGCTTTATGTAAATATGCCAAAATCGATTGAATGTAGATATAATTATCCCTTTATATTCAACAATCTTGAAAGTGCGCAGAGAGATTTTGGGAGATTTGAATTTATAAGATAGAAACAACTTTGAAAAGTGTATGATTTAGTTGGAATATGAGATATATTACTTGGATTTTCATTTTCGAAAAGTGGAAAGCTTTTTCAAGATGTTCGATGTATACGACTGGGGAAGTATATTTTTTAACAAATCAAATGGACCGATGTTTTTTTTTAAATCGAGTAAACTGAACTGAATACAAAATCGTTATTTTGTCCTATTTCTTTTAAAAGAAATTTTAAAAAATAAAGAGACTAATCTTTAAATTTTTTTTAAAAAAATCGATCTTGATTTTCAATAAATCTGTTAAACCAATATTTGTTTTTAAATTACCTGTTTTTTTCAAATTAAAACCGAATTTTATAATTGATGGTTATCATGGTTCATGTTGTTATTTTTTACGAGAGTTTGATCATGCTTTCGTAAGCACTAATTGATGTATATTTCTTTGTTTAAAAAAAATATATTTATTCTTTTTAAATTATATTTTGATCTCGTGAACTTTTTTATATTTGATATATTCTGCGATATTGGTAAAAGTCATGTGTTCGTCCCTATCGTTAATGCCTTTGGGAGAAAATATATAATATTTAGGCTTCCGGAGAAGAGCAAATGTCACAGATTCAGCAATTTTTGAGAGATTGTGGTTACTTTTTATAAGATGATCCGAACTTTAATCGTGTTATTGGAGAGAATCTTGACAATGATTCCGAGAAAATCTCGAAAAATGTTCAAAATTTATATAATGTCTTTGTACCTGTGATCGGTGTTTAGTTAGTGTGTCGCCCTACGAGAAGGTTCTCATTGAAGTTTTGGTTTTTTTATTTACTGTGTTTACGGATATTATAATAAAAAATACAAAAATCGAGGTGTGGACTTCTGTACATACAGTTAGTTATATTAGTTGGTCAAACCCTGAAAAGACGTACCCTTTCACATGGTTAAAGTTAAGATAAAAAAAAATATTAATTTGAAATACAAATTTCATGTATCTCAGATTAATTTATACTTGAGAAAAAATAAATCCCAATAATTAAAGAATTAAATTTGAGAGAATGATTGTCCTATATATAGGAGTGATCGTAGATCAAAATCGAACTTGTAAAAATCAGACCAATAGAATTTGTTATTCGACCAATTGAAACGACCAATTTTTATTATTAAAACCATATAAACATAATCGATAGAATATCGGTTCCTTTGATTTGTTACGGAATGAAATAATTTTAAAAAAAAATAGTTAAAAAAATTAGAACACTTATTTATAAATAAAAAAATAAGTAAAATATTGGTTAATCAGTCTATCATCGATATTTTTTAAATGAAAATCAAAATTGAACCAGTTAAACCGATATTTTTAAAAAATAAAAATCCAACTTCCGAATTAATCGAACGAATTTCCAAATTAATTCGATTTGGTTGGTTAATTCGGTTAAATCGAATTTTTGCTCACTTCTACCCTATGACCTCTTCCCAACTGCCTGAATTCTTTTTTTTAAAAAAAGTTGTTGTGATCTATTTGTACAAGCAAATGAGCGCAAATTGATTGTCGCTAAAATATTATCAAACCTGTACTATTATCCATAATTATTAAATAATTACGTTTCAAACATATTTTATGAACTGGCAAAAATAATCCACCAGCTTGTGGTCGAACAGCTGCAAGTGTTTCTGGGCTTCGGCCCATGGAGAATTCACTGATCATATTAGCCCAAAATATAAGCCCATCAGAATGCTATTTTGGTTCCTCTTTGTTCCTAGTACTCATCCATGCATTAAATCCAGGACAGACACTCATGTTTGGGTGTATCACATTAAATCAAGAGGGATACACCAACTATATGTATCGGACTTATAATTCAAATAAATAAATAATAGGTAATGATTAAAAAATGTAGTGTTTTGTGGTTGAGTTCACTTGCTTTGCTTAGTAAGGATGTGATCAATAATCTTTGTTTATCACTTGATTGATCAATCTATATATCTAAGCTCATGAGTCTGGCATTATTCAAGATATATACATTATATATTTATTCCCTTTCTTTCATGTGATTATTAATCCTATCAACTTAAACAAACCAAATTCAGAGGAATTATTGCTTCACTTTTTGTCATATAACCTTATTATGTTAGGGAAAAGTTGGGATGCACATTCCCGGTGAGCTTAACCTTAGAAAAGATACTATGAGTCATAGAATTATAATGAAATATACGATCGACCAACATTTGTCGAATTGAAAGTACTGAAGTTCATGTAATTTAACATATCTCGAATTGAGTTTGAGTTTTGAAACCGTCAGGTATGGTAATGCGACTAGTACATCACTATAATTTTTGTGATCAAACAAATATTTTAATCAATAATAATTTATAAAATAATAATTTTGAAAGGAAGAAGTCCTATGTCTAGAGCTTGGTAAAGGAATTACATGTTTTGAGCACATGAGAATGAATTAAGTTTTCAAAACAATGTATTTACTTGAACAAACGAACAACACATTAAAATATTATGTATTTGTTAGTTTCTTTATTATAATCTACAAATAAATTTTAACCAAAAATATTTTTTTATTGAATCAGTTAAAATAAGAAATTTGATGTTGACATGTCACCACGGATTGTGGACTTTTCACTCGAAGAATTTTAATATATAAATATCATAATGAAGTACCGTGCGTGGCTTCCAAGTAATAATTCCATTACATAAACAAATGAAATTCTCCATTCCACAACAAGCTTGTTTTTGTAATAAAACATCGGCCTTCATACGATGGCGCCAGCAATGACAACCCTTCTCGGCCCCCCGGAGATCTACAACCAGCCACCCTCTGCCACCGAATTGGCCGCCACCACCAAGAACGACCCGTTCATGGACCTCATGGTGGCAAATTTCAACAATCCTACAATTAGGAACAACCTTCCATTGGGACTCACGGAAAACTGCTCCCCGACTTTTCTCTCCTCGGGCAATCCGTTGCTGGATTTTTTCTTTCATGTCGTCCCTGACACACCCCGTGAAATTTTGGTGGAGCGTCTGCAGCTTGCCTGGAGTGAGGACCCTTTGAAGACCCTGAGGTTAGTTTGCAATCTGCGAGGAGTCCGCGGAACCGGAAAGTCTGATAAAGAAGGATACTATACTGCTGCGCTGTGGCTGCACAAGCATCATCCCAGAACCCTGGGTTCTAACGTGGCGTCTTTAGCGAACTTTGGATACTCTAAGGATTTGCTGGAGATTCTGTTCCGTCTTCTTGAAGGTCCTGATGCTCGAAAATTGAGGGGAGGTGTTAAAAGGGCAGTGGGTCGTCGCCGAGGAAAGGGTAGGATTCTTAGAAGGGCAAAAATTTTGGAGAAAATTGACTCAAATCTGTCCAGTGAAGAAAAGAGGATCGCCATGGCGAAAAAGCTCGTTGATAGATTTAATCAAGATCCTGATTTTGAGTTCTTGCACGATCGAGTATCAGATTTTTTTGCAGAGAGTTTGAGATCAGACATAAATCTGTTGGATTCAGGTGATGTGTTCAAGATCAGCCTGGCAGCAAAATGGTGTCCCTCTTTGGATTCTTCATTTGATAAGATTACCTTATTGTGTGAAACTATAGCAAGAAAGGTGTTTCCTAAGGACGAGCATCCAGAATACGAAGGAATCGAGGACGCACATTATGCCTATCGTGTGAGGGATCGCTTGAGGAAGCAAGTACTTGTGCCATTGCGCAAGGCCTTGGACTTGCCGGAGGTGTACATTGGAGCCAATGATTGGGGGTCTATTCCTTATAACAGGGTAGCTTCTGTGGCTATGAAACTGTACAAGGAGAAGTTCTTGAAGCATGATAAGGAAAGATTCGTGGAGTATCTCGAGAAGGTGAAGGCTGGTAAAACGAAAATCGCAGCCGGTGCATTGCTACCGCACGAGATAGTCGCAGCATTGAGAGATGGAGATGGCGGCCAAGTGGCGGAGCTTCAGTGGAAAAGAATGGTGGAGGACATGGCCAAGAAAGGGAAACTGAATAATTCCCTTGCAATATGTGATGTTTCCGGGAGTATGTCCGGACTACCGATGGAAGTATCCGTGGCACTCGGCATTCTGGTATCGGAACTGAGCGATGATCCCTGGAAAGGGAAGATTATCACATTCAGTCAGAACCCAAAACTTAACATAATAAAAGGGGATTCTTTAAATTCCAAGACATCATTTGTAAGAAGCATGGAATGGGGTATGAACACTGATTTTCAGAAAGTGTTTGATTTGATTCTGCGAGTGGCTGTGAATGGTGGGCTAAAGGCAGATCAAATGATAAAGAGACTGTTTGTGTTCAGCGACATGGAATTTGATCAGGCATCGAAGGTTCCGTGGGAGACAGATTACCAGGCGATTGTGAGGAAATTCAGAGGATGTGGGTATGGAGATTGTGTGCCTGAAATTGTGTTTTGGAACTTGAGGGATTCACGGGCGACGCCTGTGCCGGGGAAGCAGGCTGGGGTTGCGCTTGTGAGTGGGTTTTCCAAGAATCTGATGACTCTGTTTTTGGAGAATGGTGGTGGTCTGAATCCTGAGTCTGTCATGGAAGCTGCGATTTCTGGTGAAGAATACAAGAAGCTGCTTGTCGTAGATTAATTGTGTTGTTGATATCTGTAAAGTCGTGATTTTCAGCAATTGATTCGTTTTTCTTTTCCCAATGTTTTCTGTGATTTAGATCCTATTTACTCGAAGTTGAAAGGAGTAATTTCAACTATTTTTATTTTGAGCTCAAAATCATAATTAACTATTTATTCAAATTTTTATTTTTATAAAAAAAATACTTGTCAAAATATATAATTTTACAAGATAAGAAGACTATTATTCGAACTTCAACCTAAAGCTTTAACCCTTGATCATCTAATACCACGAGATCTATTCGTTGTTTAACTCACACTCAAGTCACACATCAACACTATATAATTAATTACAATACATAAATTATTTATAGCTGATTAATTTTTTATCACTCATATTATACATCTATATATCATTCGATCATCTCGTACTACGAACAAAACAATATCTTAAAAAAAAAACTATTAAACTCTGTTGCATGATCAATAATGTTCTATCAATCTCTTTTTCAATACGTCAGCTTTTTAAAACTTAATGTCTTGATCATTTGAACTTTTTACAAATGTAATCTTTAGGTGTTAAATTTGGATGGAATGATTTCATTTCAACAGTTCATTTGAAAATTTGAATTTGAAATGATTTAAATAATTAGTAATTTGAAATACCTTGATATTATTTTAAAATACCTTAAATTGGTGATGATGGATTTGAAATCCACGAATTTCAAAATTAGCCAAAAAATTGAATGAATTTATATATATGATTTGAAATCCAAATCCATCGAATCATTATATACAAATAGAGCCTAATATTATTTTATGACATAAAATGTAATATCGCTAAAAAAAGTTTAAAGATAAAACAAATAGATTATTTGAAATTATATTTTAAAGCTGTGATAAAATAGATCAATTTATTGTATAAAGAAAAAATCAACCTTAAACATAAAAAACCCAAAAACTGTATAATTACAATTCTAAATCCACATAAACTGTTATCTTTTTCCAATCCAATCGTTGAACAGAGCAACCGCCAAGATTTATATGATTTAGATATGCATTTATCAAATCTTATCACATTATAATTACACGGATCTCAGAGAATATCGTTACAGAATTTTTCCAATATTTTTCATCCCAATGCGGCAAATGCCAATAATGTACACCCTATTCTCTCTGTACTTCGAAATAGATATAGATAGTACCGAGAAGTGTAACCTCTCATCATCTGTGAACGAAACCTAAAATGAACGAAAGATCAGAGAAGATTACTCTCGTGTTTGCTTACTATGTGACGGGACATGGATTTGGCCATGCCACCCGTGTTGTCGAGGTATTGTGTGTGTTATATTCCCAATTTTTTTTTTATCTTGATTCATGTTTCTATATAGGTAAATATGCAAGTTTGAAGAATTGATATATCTATGTGTAAATTTTGAATTTTTCTTTGATATTTTAAGCGTTACCTATTTATTTACGAGGGAGTTTGTGTCTGCCGTATTTAATCTTGGTTGAAACTTCTTGGGATTGGACATGAATATGGTTTTGCAAAACTTGACGTGGATGTGGTTTGTGGGAATAGTTTAGTGCTTATTTATTATAAGCTTCTAAATCTTGTTTTTAGGATTGGATATGAGTGCAGTTTGTAACTTCTTACCTTGTTAACGGGGGAATTCGGGTCTGTCCTACCAAAATATTGCTAGAAATACATAATGTAGAAAAAGGGTTGTGGGATTGTTCAAGTGTTTATTGATAATCTCTCCAAGGGTTAAGTTGGTTTCAATCAGATTGGATTGGTTCTTCAATTTATCTGAATCGGATTTTCGGATTATTAGCGAATACAGTTTTGGAAAGTTTTACATTGTACTATTTTGTGAATTCTTGGAACAACTCTAGTAGGTCACTTTAATCAAAGTGTGTATGTTTTCTTGTAAATATAGCGGCGCCTAGAAGGGAGTGATATTTGGAGATATGTTTCCGGGAAGGCTCTTGTATCTGTTATATGCAGAATGCCTTCTGCATTAGCTTCACACTATTTTTTCCTCATATTTTATTTAATTAAATCTATTGTTGAAGGGACTGAGGCCATGTAAATAGTATAAACTGACCAGAAATACGTTTAGTGTAAGGTGGTGAATCAAAACCACTTAACATCATCCCACTTAGGCCAAATTGGGCATGACTCCTTTGGTGATCGATCCTAATACAGTGCATACAAGCAGGTAGTTCGTAATCTCATCCAAGCTGGGCATGAAGTTCATGTGGTTACTGGTGCTCCTGACTATGTTTTTACTTCTCAAATAGAGTCACCTAGACTCTTCATCCGTAAGGTCAGTTAGCACTTAGCATAAATATTCCAAAGCATAATTTAGCTGCCTGTGATTCAGTTCTCAATCCAATCATTCATAATTTTCTGCCCAATATGAACGAATATTTTAATCAGATGGAATATGCCATTCTCCATTTTTCATTAAATACTGTTTTTTTTTCAAAAAAATGATCTGCATGTTATTCACTATCATGGTTCTATTCAATGCCCAAGGCATTAATATTTGGGCAGCTGGTTCTCTGCTGTTTTACAGGTTCTATTGGACTGTGGAGCAGTTCAAACAGATGCATTGACAGTTGACCGTCTCGCGTCCTTAGAAAAGGTACGAGTAGTGTCAGTGCACATCCAAGGAAAAGATGGATGTTTTTTGGCTACCTGAGCTGCGATCAAGTTTACTATTTTCAATCTTCTCTCTTACTCAGTCTTTGATTCTTTCCTTTCCTTTGTTTTGTTTTTTTTTTCTATCCCAGTATGTTCAGACAGCTGTGGTGCCTCGAGCTTCAATTTTGGCTGCAGAGGCTGAATGGCTAAAATCTGTCAAGGCTGATTTAGTGGTACTGCATTGCTAAAAGTGATCAGTTTTTCTATATGCTTTTATGTTGACTAGTAGTTTTTCGGTCTTACTCTTTGTAGCAGAACTTTTCCATCCGTCATTGGCTCTGGCTTCACATAGATAACGAGAACCTTATATTCCATACTATACAAAGATTTTTGTTTATGATTGTGTTACGTTTAATAGGTATCTGATGTTGTTCCTGTAGCATGTCGAGCAGCTGCAGATGCTGGAATTCGTTCAGTTTGTGTGACCAACTTCAGGTGGCTGAGGAGATTTGGTTCAATGTTCATGGATTTATCTTCATCATTATGGATTATATGGATTTTCCTCTTTACATTGACATATCAAACTGTGATCATGAACAGTTCTGCTATCAAACATATATAATTTACATCCTTTCTTTTATAGTATTATTTTCTTATCACTGCAAGTTGATTACTCATTTCTGTTCTAAGTTCACATTCTTGTCTGGCAGTCAGTGTATTTGATGAGAACGTCTTAAAAACTTTCCAGTTTTGTGTTACTATTGGCAGTTGGGATTTTATTTATGCTGAGTACGTGATGGAGGCTGGACATCGCAGTCGGTCTATTGTTTGGCAGGTGACTTATTATCTTTTTGGCATATTGTGTTGGCAAAGGCTTCTTGCCATAAACTTTTATCTCGGGAATATGATAATTTCCATTTGATTGACAACAAAATCAAGTAGATTTATTATCGTTACGATAGAAGGGAATTCAAGTGTTTACAATTACAGGTCCTGTCATAGCAGTATTGAGTGTTGAACTTTTCAGTTCACTAAATCAGTTTCATTATTGGTAAAAACATTATTTCCTCTGCCATGTCCATAAAAAACAATCAGGTCAAGACTTATTCTTGTTTCCACAGTGTTATCCCCTCCTTTGAACCAATTTGAGACACATTCTTGTCACCTTTTCCCTCTAAGGAACTTATCTGTTCACACTGCGTTCTTACTTTATGGCACATCATTTGCCCTTACGAGATAATAATCAGCATTTGACAACCCAAATCTTTTTGATCTTACTGACCTATTGCAGATTGCTGAAGACTATTCTCATAGCGAGTTTCTAATTCGACTCCCTGGATATTGCCCAAGTACGTTAGTTCCATAACATTCCCAGGACTGTTACGCTTTCATTAATTATTACTTGCATTTGTAGCTCCTTGGAATTTCGTGACTTAACATTCTGATTTCTTCTCCATATTCAACTTACTTAGTATGTGCATAACTGCATGTGTGTCTCAGTTATAAATATTTACTGCATATTTCTTGTGGAGTTCTTCTATTGCTAATTTCATGCATACTTAAACTGTTCAGTGCCTGCTTTCCGTGATTCTATTGATGTGCCTCTTGTTGTGCGGAGATTGCACAAGTCTCGGACAGAGGTGTGCTATGGTACCAAGACTCATATTATCATGAAGTACTTCACTGTATAATTTTAATAAACTTTTTGTCCCTTGATCAGGTTAGAAAAGAACTCGGAATTGGGGAAGACACGAAAGTCCTCATTTATAATTTTGGTGGGCAGGTAGTGTTCATGTTAACCTGTGGAAGGCTTTCTTACTTTCATCATTTAGGATATGCTTCTCTAACTATATTAAGAAAACAATTATCCTGGAGTAAAAAAGTAAATTCAGTTAATAATATAGATCTGATTCTGCATTGCTCACAGCTAGCTGGGTGGAAGTTAGAGAAGGAGTACCTACCTAATGGATGGATATGCTTGGTTAGCATCCTGCAATTTACTGTGTAACCATGCATTTTGTTGGAATAATCACCAGATATCTGTGTATTTGTCTCATGATTTAGGTTTGTGGGGCATCAGAAAGGCAGGTGCTTCCTGAAAATTTTATGAAGCTTCCAACAAATATTTATACACCGGATCTAATTTCAGCTTCAGATTGCATGATTGGTAGTTTGATTTCATTTCATTAACACTATATTTTTATATCTTTTACTTCATAATTCGACTACGGAAATGCCAATAAAATTTCTTCAGGTAAAATTGGATATGGTACAGCAAGTGAATCATTGGCATACAAGGTGCCTTTTATCTTTGTACGCAGAGATTATTTTAATGAAGAATCATTTGTCAGAAATATGCTAGAGGTATAGGTTTTTGCTTAGCATTGTGTTATGTTTGCTGGGTATAGAAGGGGAACCGTGAATTCTTGTCAAATCTATGCAACAGTACTTCCAATGTGGGGTGGAGATGATAAGGAGAGATTTGCTTACTGGGCGTTGGGCTCCCTATCTTGAACGTGCTATGACCCTGAAACCTTGTTATGAGGGTGGCACTAATGGTGGTGAGGTATCTTATCTCTTGTGCCATTTGTCTTTAGTATATTTTTCAGGAGTACTTATGCATGCTTGGAACCTTGATTTTCAAGTCTCTCTCTCTCCCCCCCTTACATTGTCTGACATTTAGTTCATAATTTTATTTAGAATGATTATTTGGCGTTTGGGTTTTGTGGCATGGAAAGTACGATAATTGATATATTTGGATCCAAATGAACTAACTAATAGGGCAGTTCTTTTTTATAGTCCTATTAAATATCACCTACTGCATTACTGAAATCAAACTGACGAGGCACACCATTTCAGGTGTCTTTTTAGAACTATAGAGAGCGTCTTACTACCTTTCTGTCCCTGTAATTTATATAAAAAAATCATAAATCTCTTGTTCACAAATGCTTTCTTAACTTTTACATATTGCGTTTTTTTTTCCATGATAATTTTTTTGTTTTCATTTGATTTTTTTTGGTCAATTTCCCATGTTTTCTTGTTTAGCTTCATTAGTTACATATTTATGATAACATAAGAATCTGTAAGTTCTTCGGAAGTATTTACTTCAAAATTCTCTTTTTTTGGTTAGATTTTTAGAGCTATTTTAATTTTGTTAGGCTTTATGTTCTAATATGCATGTTTTCTTGTGAATTTTTAGGTCGTTGCTCGTATACTTCAGGATACTGCTTTTGGAAAAGATCACGCTCCATGTAAGGTAAATTTGGTTCAGATTTCTAATAATCTTTCTTTGTTCTTATGTATGTATGTGCTTGCTTGTAGCCAGCTTTCCATCGATTCCTGTATTAACTAGATTATGAGATTTAAGATGCTAGATACAAAAAGACCCCTAAATATATTCAATAAATACATTATCTTAAGTGGATTTACTAGTTCTCAGATTACTAAAGGAGTCCAATGTCGTAGTTCATACATCTGCCTCACTTTTACATTTTCCATCTGCTATAGCTTAGCGGATCAAGGAGGTTGCGAGATGCCATTGTCCTTGGATATCAGCTTCAGAGAGTTAGTGGGAAAGATATAGCGGTCCCTGAGTGGTATACACTTGCACAAAATGAACTTGGTTTCCACTCTTCATCACCAGATGATATCAGTACCCAGAGGAGCTCATCTTCAAAAGAGTAAAGTCTTGTGTTCTAGTTCAGGCTTCTTGCTGTATCTACTGTTTTTTAATCAATGACATCTGGCATTTTCTGGATCTTAATTAATTTGTTCAGAACTGAAGATTTTGAAATTTTGCATGGAGATCATCTTGGTCTTTCAGATACAATTGGTTTCTTAAAGAGCTTGTCAGAACTTCATGCCTTGAGCAACCAAGGGAATGTTGGTAAGCATATGTCAAGGGAGAGTCTTGCTGCTGCTGCAATGTTTAATTGGGAGGTACTTTCACTTTACTTTGGGCTTTGTAAATCTTATTCGGAACATGCAACTTTACCACATTAATTCATTTGGCAATGTTATTAAATAAGCAGTTGTGAGACATCTTCTGTGAACAGTCATGTTAAACATATAGATGCCCACCACCAAAGAGAATGTCATGGAAGCTCATATTCATGTTTTTCCTGCTGACATATTTTTCATATTATTTGCTATTTGTTTATGCACTCATCGGAACTCATTATAATTCTCACCTGTAAACTTTTGGTATTATTCCCCGGAAATTAAGGTTATTTTATTTGATTCGCAACTTTGCAATCCAAAAAAATTACAAAAACGTTTGTTCAATTGCCACAAGGTAATTTAGAAATTTCAATCAGGACTCATGCGATTTTGCCAAATATCACCAATTATTTGGGAATCTACTGGGGTACATATCTTATTCTAAGACTTTAGATCTATGGTGATGTTGATGTTCGAAAATTAGTTTGCTATATTTAATTAATTCAACTGGTTACGCTCCCAAAAAGTTTGATGACTTGTGTTAGTAGTAACTATTTTTCAAGTAGGAAATTTATGATTTTTGTGGAAATAGCAGCTAACTTTTGCTTATTGTCACTCGTTTTTTTCTTTCACTGTTGTTTTGTGGCTAATAATACTCAACCTTTTCATTGCAATCTATAAGTTGGTAACAATGCTTCAACCATATATCTGCAACTTATTCATCTTGTTGATTTTCCGATCTCAGGAGGAAGTTATTGTTTCTAGAGCACCAGGGAGGTTAGATGTAATGGGGGGCATTGCTGATTATTCAGGAAGCTTAGTCCTGCAGGTTCTTTTCATACTAAATGCGGATTTTACTCGATTCTTTGTAAATATGACCCAAACATTAATTTGTAGTAAATTTCATCATTTTTCTGGCAGATGCCTATCAGGGAGGCATGCCACGTTGCCATTCAGAGGAATCAACCAGGCAAACAGAAGTTGTGGAAACACGCTCAGGCCAGGCAGCATGATAAAGGACAAGTCTCATCCCCTGTGCTTCAAATTGTACGTATTCATGGTTTTATTTTGAGAGTTGATTAACTATCACTGGATAGTCTTAAGTTTTAGTTTCATGAAAATAGTGAAGAATTATCGGTTGGAAAGATACTTTGTCTTGTTGTGTTTGCTGTTTGATGTCAAGGTGTGGTGGGTCAAAATACTTCAGAAACAAATTATTTTGTGGGATGCCCCTTCTCCAAGACACAATATTCCAAATGTGATTCTGAACTCGTTTATCCACCTTGAAGAGAGAGTTGGGAGAATTAAGGATTCTCTTATTTCTGAATCTACTAGATAGATAACAATCTTATCAGTATCTATTATCCAACACTCCCCCTCAAGCTGGGCCGTATATGTCTATCATGCCTAGCTTGGAACTTAGGTCTTCAACTGTGGATGGTGAAGTGCCTTCGTTAAGATGTCTGCAAGTTGACTGTGTGTGGAGATATAATTGAGGTCAATGATTTTCTCCTCAATCTTCTCACTAATGAAATGTCGATCCAACTCAATGCGTTTTGTTCGATCATGATGCACTGGATTCTTGGCTATGCTTATGGTTGCTTGATTGTCACACATCATTTCCACTGGTTGAGCATTGTCCAACTTTAATTCTGTTAGCAACCTTTTCAGCCACATTCCTTCGCATATGCCTTGGGCTAATGCACGATACTCAGCTTCAGCACTGCTACGAGCAACTACAGACTGCTTTTTACTTCGCCAAGTGACCAAATTTCCCCATACAAATGCACAGTAGGCAGAAGTGGATCTTCGATCTGTGTGAGAGCCAGCCCAGTCAGCATCACTGTACACTTTGATGTTCCTGATAGATGATTTCTTGAAAAGTAGTCCTTCTCCTGGGTTTCTTTTGAGGTATCGCAATATGCGGTACACGGCATCCATGTGATCTTTGATTGGGTTGTTCATGAATCTACTAACCACACCAACTACAAAGCTGATATCTGGGCGTGTGTGTGAAAGATAGATTAGTTTCCCAACTAATCGTTGATAGCGTCCTTTGTCAACTAACGGACAATTGTCCCTTTCCTCAAGTTTTACCCTTGTATCCATAGGCGTATCCACAGGTTTGCATCCCAACATTCCAGTTTCTTTCAGGAGATCCAACACGTATTTTCTTTGGGAGATATAAACTCCAAGAGATGATCTTGCGACTTCCATTCCCAAGAAATATTTCAGGGGTCCAAGATCTTTCATTTCAAATTCCTTTGAGAGCAGAGCTTTTACAAGTGTCATCTCTGAAGTGTGATTTCCTGTGAGTACTATATCATCGACATACACTATGAGGATGGTGATTTTTCCTTCCTCGGGAGTGTTTGACAAACAGGGTATGATCTGACTGACACTGTATGTATCCATTCCCCTTTAGAACAGTGGAAAATCTATGAAACCATGCCCTGGGAGATTGCTTTAACCCATTAAAGTGATTGCTTCAGTTTGCACACTTTATCGGCAGTTGATGGAGTTCCGAACCCTGGGGGAATATCCATATAAATTTCTTCATCAAGATCTCCATTTAGGAAGGCATTCTTGACATCCAGCTGATACAAGGGCCAGTCCATGTTAGCAGCAACAAATAAGAGAACTCGGATGGTGTTTAATCTAGCCACTGGAGCAAATGTCTCTTGATAATCAATGCCATAAGACTCTGTGTACCCTTTCGCAACTAATCTTGCTTTATACCACTCTATGCTTCCACCAGCTTTATGTTTTACTGAAAAAATCCATCTACAGTCAACTGTCCTTTTCCCTGGTGGCAATTCAGTAATGAGCCATGTATTGTTCTTCTCGAGTGCCTGAATTTCTTCAAGGGCTGCAGATTTCCAATCAGGATGTTGTAAAGCAGTTTCAATAGTAGACGGTACCTGGACCTGTTCTAAGTTGGACACAAAGGCACGATATGATGGTGATAAATGTTCAACTGAGACAAATTTGCATATAGGGTGCTGTGTGCAAGATCTGACGCCTTTTCTTACTGCAATAGGCCTATTATCTGAATCAGTATTATTTTCAGAAGGAACAGAAGTACCTTGTGATAGTTCAGATGATTCAGGCTTCAAGGTGGAGTCTTGGCAAGGCTGACTTTGTGCAGGTTGCTGATTCCTCCTAGAGTACACCAATAATGGTTTAGTGATAGTGGTAAAGGGATTTGTGAGTGTAGTAGGCTCCGGAGGTAATGTGATGTTTTCACTCGTATCTAGACTGGGAAAGGCTTGGTCGAGTGATTCTTTATTGCGAGATTCGTCTTGATTGTGCTCCCCTTGAATCGAGCAACTGGGATAAAATGGCTCATGTTCAAAAAATGTGACGTCCATAGAATGGAAATATCGTTTGAGAGAAGGGGAATAGCATTTGTAGCCTTTTTGATTGGGAGAGTAGCCAAGGAAAATGCACTTGATTGCACGTGGGTCAAGTTTACCACGGTTATGCTGGTGTATATGGACAAATGCCGTGCAACCAAAGACCTTTAATGGGATAGTAGGAATCAGGTGAGATGAAGGGTAAGAGTGAAGAAGTGTTTGGATCGGTGTATCAAACTTTAGGATATGAGAGGCATCCGATTGATGAGGTAGGCGGCAGTCATAACCGCATCGCCCCATAATGATTGCGGTACATTATGGGAAAAAATTAAGGATCGAGCTACCTCCAGTAAATGACGATTCTTGCGTTCTGAGATCCCATTTTGTTGGGGTGTGTCAACACAAGAACTTTGGTGGACAATCCCTTGGCTATGAAGGTATGGACCAAGGGCGGAATTAAAGAAATCACGAGCGCGGTCTGTCTTGAATACCTGGATACGGGTTGAAAATTGTGTCTGAATCATCTTGTTAAATTGTTGAAAAAGCTGAAATGTTTCAGATTTTTCGTTCATTAAAAAAACCCATGAGAGTCGAGTATGATCATCAACAAATAATAAGAACCATCGGGAACCCGTAGTATTCTTAACCCTGGAAGGACCCCAGATATCACTATGAATTAGTGAAAAGGGGTGTGAAGGCTTATAAGGAAGTGGCTTGTATGCATGTGACGAGTATGTTTAGCGAATTGACAAGCATCACAAGTAAAAGCTTTTCAAGCATTTATTTTTGAATAAAGAAGGAAAAAGTTTTGCCAGATACATAAAACTCGGATGCCCTAAACGATAATGTAAAAACAAAATTTCATTGTCTGTACTAGAAGAAATACGAGAAAACAAAGAACTGAAGGAGCCGGCACACGGAGGTGAAGGGTTAACTGATGCGCGGAGAAGGTAGAGGCCCGCACAGTGGTCAGCATTGCCAATCGTCCGCCCCGAAGTCAAGTCCTGAAATACACAAGATTTTGCCAAAAACTTAGTCACACAATTGAGATCCAAACTGAGTCGACTAACTGATAAGAGGTTACAATCAAGAGCATGAACAAATAAAACAGAATTCAAAACCAAATTGTTTGTTAGGTGGGCTGTTCCGGACCCTAGAACCTGTACGCAGGAGCCATTGGCAATTCTAACCGAGCAAGGTGTTGTGCACGGACGATAGGAGCTTAATAGGTGGAGTGTGCCCGTCATGTGCTCTGACGCACCAGAGTCTATAATCCAATAATTGAATAAACCTGTTGTGAGAGCAACGCAGCGGAAGTAATACCTGTATGTGCAGAGGTACCAGCAGCGATAGGTGGAGGATTGGCAGTGGGTAAAGCTTTACTTAACAGCTGTTGTAGGAGATCAATCTGCTCCTTGCTAAAAGGTTGGTATTCCGGTAAATGACCCTCTGTTTGCACAAGATTGGCACAGCGCTGACGGTTTGATTTCCAATTGGCTGGTTTCCCATGAATCCGCCAACATGTGTCAATGGTGTGATTGGGTTTGTTACACTTTTCACACCAAGGACGTCCATTCCGCATATGACCCGAGGAATGTGGTGCACCGTTGCTGGAAGGTGTGTGGATACTATCAGCCGATGATGGCATATTGACAAATGAGCGTGTGGCTGCCAGGGCTGAACCGTCAATGAGTTGGCTACTGATTTGTGGACCCATCATCAACTTGCGGCGGCTTTCTTCATGTCGAATAGCAGAGAAAACTTCACGCAATCGAGGCAGAGGTTTTATTGCCAGAACACGGCCGCGGACGTCATCCAGATCGTTGCTGAGTCCCAATAAAAATTGGAATATGCGCTTGGTTTCCACAATGGATCGGTAAAGGGTTTCATCGTCCGGACACGTCCACTTATAATTCTCAAAGAGATCCAATTGTTGCCAGTAGCGAGTAAGTCCTGTGAAATATTGGGTGACGGTGGAATCGCCTTGTTTCAAGGCTAGAAGATTACTCTCAATTTCAAAGAGTTCAGCCACGTTTTCTTTGCTTGAAAACGTATCACGTGCCGCCTCCCAAACATCGTTCGCGTGGAATATAACAAAAAAAATTCGCCAATCTCGGGAGTCATTGAATTGATGAGCCAGGACATGACCATATTGTTTTCAATGGTCCATGATTTAAAGGCTGGTGCATCAGATTTGTCTGGGCACCCGGGTGTTTTAGATAGAAGATCATCCCTCCCCTTCCCACGAATGAACATCCGAACGGATTGAGACCATTGAAGGTAATTTTGACCGTTTAACCTATGATTATTGATAGGAATGGTCGTGTTGTCGGAAACCATGTGGTGAAGTGTGGCGGAGGAGTTATTATTGATGGCAGAGGATGAAGAATCGCTGCTGGAGGCGCCGGCCATGGCGTTGCTTATGGGAGAAAAATTTTCAGTAGTGGCTCTGATACCATGAAGAGAGAGTTGGGAGAATTAAGGATTCTCTTATTTCTGAATCTACTAGATAGATAACAATCTTATCAGTATCTATTATCCAACACACCTTCTTTGCTCTATCAACTGCATTCTCTGATTTATACATTAACGCTTACCTCGGGTTATTTTTTTGTGGCCAACTTATTATGGCTAGGAAATGTTATTTATATAGAGTGTCTGGTTCGCTAGAGTGACGGACTATAACTGTTCAACATGGATTCATCTCGTATTAAATAAATGTTGAACTTTTGGTTACGCAGGTATCATTTGGTTCAGAACTAGGTAACCGAGCACCAACGTTTGACATGGATTTATCTGATTTAATGGATGGTGGAATGCCTATTTCTTATGAAAAAGCACGCCAGTTTTTTTCTCAAGACCCATCGCAGAAGTAAATAGTTTTACCCATTTCTTTTAGCTTGGCTTCAATCGTGTAAGACTGTTTCGTTACTTTTGCGGGCTCTTTCCCAGGTGGGCTGCATATGTGGCTGGTACAATTCTGGTACTGATGACTGAATTTGGCGTTCAGATTGTGGATGGTATCAGCATACTGGTAACAGTCTCTCTTCTTTCTACAATTTGCAATATTCTTCCTTAAATTTGTATGTTTTCCAGAGTGTGTGCTTTAAGCCAATGGTTGATGATGATGTGCTTTGATAAACTGATTCATGTCGAACCAGTCCCTCTAATAAATTAAGTATATTCAATTAGAGCATGAGGATGTTGTACTCGGATCAGCTCGTGGACATAACTGTCTGATGACATTTGAATGACTTCCTCATATCGTAAAAAGTGTTACACTTTAGCCCTTGATTGGTAAAAGAAGAAAATGGTTATCAAGCTTCATTGAAAAAAAGGGTCATCACCGTGGAATTCATGCCAAACAAACTCTGCTGGTGCACTATGTTCGCATTATGAATTGGTAGTGACTTCTGATGGACAACTTTGTCAAGTTGGCCTTTTGAAATGATCATAGAAAGCCTCTTGAGTTGCATGTTACATTCTAATAAATCTTGAAATGTGGACAAATTTTATGCTCTCAGTATTTTGCAATCAATGGTATCATAAGCCGCCTGTTGCTTTTTTTGTTCTTGTTACGTATTCAGCTGCGAGCTGCCTCCTGTTTTATTTACGTTTTAATGTGACGTGCCTGAATATACATGATGTTCCAGGTGTTTTCTGGTGTTCCAGAGGGAAAAGGTGTATCATCTTCTGCTGCAATAGAAGTTGCCACCATGTCTGCCATGGCTGCTTCTCTTGGTACAATGCAACATCTTTCTTCTTCAGTTAATGACAGAATTGTTGTGCCAAAACCAGACACTCACAACACACTAGTCAATAAGTTGGCCTAGTGAGTAATGTATCTTATCGGATTCCTACTACATTTATGCAGGTTTAGACATCAGACCTAGAGATCTTGCTTTGCTTTGCCAAAAGGCATGCTCCTTTTGACATATATCAATGTCCTTTCCGTTAGAATTTTGTAGTTGTTGCTTCGGAAATATAACATTCAAGTATCACATTTCTTACATAATATATAGGTTGAGAATCACATTGTTGGTGCTCCTTGTGGAATTATGGATCAGATGGCTTCTGCCTGTGGTGAAGAAAACAAACTTCTAGCAATGTTATGCCAGGTGAACATCGGACTTTTGAAGTTTAACATCGCAATTAGTGAAAAGTAGTAAACATTGAAATAGTTTTTTCATGTCCCGTCAGCCTGCTGAGGTATTAGGACATGTGGATATCCCACCACATATACGATTTTGGGGTATTGATTCTGGAATACGACACAGGTACAAGTTCTCGATGTATCTACTCATGTTTATATTTCTTCCAGTCAATTATATAGATTGCTGCTTTGTAATATACCTCATCCACTTGTTTGTATGGAATGTCGTGCAGTGTTGGTGGTGCAGATTATGGATCTGTGAGAATCGGAGCCTTTATGGGTAGGAAGATAACTATATCCATGGCAACTGAGAAGTTGCAGTCCTCTGTATTAAACAGTAAAGTTTCGCAGCAAGTTGAACCAGTGAAAGGTGATGAAACAAATGGACATAGCGTGGATTTACATAAAGCTGAAGCTGAGTTGGCTTACTTGTGCAACCTGTCTCCTCATCGGTATATTAGGATTGTTTATTTTGGGTCTAACCATATATTGTCTCCATTTCAGTAGTAGGGAAGTGACAATCTTTTCTCGATTTCAGATATGAAGAATCTTATGTGCAGAGGCTTCCAGAGTTTCTACTGGGTACTGAGTTTGTGGAGAAGTATCTACATCATGATGATTCGGTAACAGTAATTGATAATGCGCACAGCTATGCAGTGCGAGCACCCACGAGGCATCCCATTTATGAAAATTTTCGAGTCAAGGTCAGGAATTCGTAGTCTCGTATGCTTATTCAGGAAAGTGCATCAAATGTTGTCTTGTCATTTTAGGTTATCATATGTTTTTGTCCTTCAGGCCTTCAAAGCATTATTATCAGCTGCTCCTTCAGATGATCAACTCTCTGCCCTCGGGGAACTTATGTACCAGGTATTGACAACTATGTTTCATATTATTATCTATAGGCTTGCTACACGGAAAAAGGATCATAATCATGTGGAGAAAAGTACCACAAGATAAAAAGGAAAATGACAAAAAAACTGATCCTTAGAGAGTTGACACTTGCTATCATTAACATGCGTGCTTTCTCAGTGTCATTATAGCTATAGCAGTTGTGGGCTTGGTTCAGATGGAACAGATAGGCTTGTAGAATTGGTACAAGAAATGCAACACAGTAAATTGTCAAATTCCTGCGGTGGGACTTTGTACGGGGCAAAAATTACCGGTGGAGGATCTGGTGGAACGGTGTGTGTTATCGGGAAAAACCTCGTACGAAGTAGCGAACAAATTCTTAAGGTAACTTTGGGATTTTTCGGGTAATCTTTCGTAACAATCCCATATCCTATTGAAGAGTTTTAACTATGCAGATTCAACAGAGATATAGGGCTGCCACTGGTTTTCTGCCATTTTTGTTCGAGGGTTCTTCACCCGGTGCTGGCAAGTTCGGCTATCTTAAAATTCGTTTTAGATCACGGTCAGCTACATCGGAATAGGAGATTCTTTTTATGATCTGCATTTTAAGTTGCTAAACTAATCAATCTCTTACTGGACTCGACTCTAAAACTATTGAATGTAGGTTAGATTTTGTTTCGATTAGTTAAATTTCATCCTACGATACTTAGCTAGTTGACAATAAAATATGGAAATGATTAAAGATTTTCTACTTATACTTCTTCATACCATATTTACATCACATTTCATAATAAAACTATATTTCTTCAAAGTGAGATTCTTTACATTCACATGATATCGTGGAAATTTTATTTTTATGCTTTATCATATCAGAATTAGTGAACTCGAGTATATAAATGAAATTTCCAAATTAGCAACTTCCATTTCCCGTGCCACCTTATAGATTATTGTTCATACAATAGTTGATTGTAAATTAAATATAATTAAATATTTGAGGACTAAAAAAAGGCAATGCGATGAGAAAAGCAAACTCACGTCACAAATTTGATTGAAAACTAAAACTTTGAGGACTAAAAAAGGACAATGTGATGAGAAAAACAAACTCAAGTCACAAATTATAAAACTACAAAGGCAGCCAACAAAGCATCTACATCTTCAGAGATACAGAGAATTTGCAAACATTATACCACGACGGAGGCTTTCGCTGGCGGCTGCAAACTTGTTCTCTAAATCGGCTTCTCCAACAGCATGAGCAGCAGCTTTTAACTAGAAAGCCAGAAGACATGCATGATAATTATGGATATCATGTCTTACAAGCACCAAAACAAGTTACATCTCATAATTTCTTTTGATATTCAAAAATGTACTACTGCATGTCAAAAGTAACTGAAACGTGTTTTTTGTGTGGATGAATGAGTAGGGTAATAAAAAGCGACTTGTCTAATTCAACTAAGTACATAAAAGGCCAGATTCCAACACTATTTTTAAAGAGGAAATGAAAATCGCCAAATACCAACTTATGTATTTCCTGTTGCCGTAACAGAGCCAAAATTTGTTGAGAATGATAAATAAAGATGGAGGGAAAAAATTCAGGCCGCCAAGATAACCAATTCATAACCTTTCTCAAATTGGAAAAGAAAAAATTATGAGCACACTGGGAAATCTTTGTTCTAATGAAAGTTAATTTACAAATATAAGAGAGTTGCATCCATACGTGTCACCTTTCGAAGCTATTTTCATCTTTTCTCAACTTTTAAATAGAGAAAGGATTACCTGGTTTAAAAATTCATCAAGCCTTCTAGATAGTCGTATGATGCTGCCTTCAAAAATATCAGTCATATGAATGACTTCAGCAAAAGATGCTCCCTGGAAAAAAGATAAAGGATGTGCGTCAACAACACTGTCAACAATAATATTACATTTGAGCACTACACATTAGCCGTCAACAAAATAAGCAACACATTTAAAAATATAAAAGAATCCCTTCAGTACTAGCTCTTCATTTTTTTTAAAAAGTTCAAAGAGCTAACTTAAACTACCATAATACATAATAAGAGTGACTACAAATTCACAATAAAAATTTAGCTTTTGATAAATTCAGGCAGGGCTAGCTATATTCTAAATCGACGAAATAAAGATCAATCATATTCCAATTCCAACTACAAATGCTTTTAGTGGTCGAGAATGCTGTGCAAGCCCAAAAATACAAGGGTCTGGAGATATTAGGATTAGAGAAAAGAGTACCAATATTCAATGTTACAAGTGCACAGGAGTTTTAAATAGCACATCCGTTGCAGTTCAACATGCTATGTGATGAGAAAGAACGCAAGCTAACAGTCGAATGTAGCTGACCTTTGACCAGCAATAAATCACATCCATCAAGAATGGTCTAACTGATGCCTCAACATATTCTTCCACATTCACTTCAAGCTTACACTCACGTTGCACCTGCAATATATTTACATTGCCTAGTAGTCATTCAACATGATTGCATACACATTCGCCTCTGGCAGGTACCCATCAATAAGAAAAAACAGAGTTCAGATCATATAGCTCAAAAAACCTCCGCTATTGTTCTCGCACTGTCTCGAAGTTGCTGCAATGGTATAGCAAGTTCCGCTCTTAGATGTATTTGTTCATTTGATTTGTCTCCCGGGATAAAGCAACTTGACAGAGCTGCAACTTGGTGATGATCCAGATCGTTAAAGGTCCCTGACCATATAATAGTTTAAAATTTTGTTGCAAAGCTGTTGACTAAAGCGTTGTTCTCGATTCATCCAAAAGATGCCTTGACATCAACCAAGGGTAAACAAATTTCAAAGAGTAAATTTTGAATTAAAACTGACCTAAAAAGAATATAGCAGACTGGAATTTTCAGAAAACATGAAGGGCTCACCATTGAACATCAATTCAGTAACGAGGAGCTCATCCCCAGTATCTATCAAGCAGGCTGCCCGTCCCTTTAACTGCAGAACACCATCACTATCAATATGCCCAAGTCTTTTGAGAACCCGTGAACGGTTCTTGAGTTCATCACGAAATTTTTGAAGCTGCAATGGAGTTGGGAGAAATAAATCTGATTAGAACCACAGATTAACAAAACAGATTTAAATCCAAGAGACAGGGAGAGATACATAGTCGGTAGCAAACCCTAAGTCCAAGGTATACCAAACAAAAAGGTAAGATGCGGCTGTGTACACTCGATAAAAAGTGTGAGACATTCAACAAGAGACAAGTACCTGAGAATCACGCATTTTTAATTTCAGCTGTTGAATTTCATGATTCACTTCAGCTTTTCTCTGGAAACTTCTGATCTGATTTTCATTTTGAGACTGCTTCGTATCAAGGAGAGTAAAAAAGAACGGGTGAATATAATGCAGTCTCTAGTTATAAACAGAATTTCCAGAACCAAGTAATGAAACAGATCGATGAAACAATACATAACACAAGGTAATATTGATGTTTATTAAGTTTACAGCAAATAAGGAAGTTTTACAACAGAAAATATATGAAAGACACTCCTAACCAAGACACACTCTCCTTGCCCTAGTAAAACTAGTACACACAATAATAATGTTTTCCATGAAAAAGTAGCACACTGATACCAAATGAAATAAAATCAGTCAAATGAATTTTTAACTTTGACAAACCTTGTACAATGGGTGAGAAAACAATTTATGTTCAAGTTCCTCAATGTTGTTTGCCAACTCAACAAATTCTGGATCTTCAATTCCCATATCCTGAGATAATACAAAAGTTACAAAAACATATAGCCGGCATATGACTTACTATAATATATCAACACACCCGTTCTTGATGAAAAAAAATATTTATACAATCAAAACATGAATTTCTACAGTTCAATTATTCCCCTAATCTTACATGTGACAATGAATTTTTATACAGGAAACAAAACTCGAACATCTAAATTATAAATCTGAAGATCTTAAGATTCTGGTGCTGAGTCTGGGAGGAGCCTGTGTATAGACAACAAGTTTGATTTGGAACATGGTATAAAGTACTAAAAAAGAGAAGGCAATTTATACAACATCAGGTATACAATTTCGGTCCACAATGATCAACATGATCTTGCGATTAATACCTTCACAGGATTAAGCTTAGGAAGACCTTGAAAAAAGCGTTTTTCAAGCTCGTGCACTGCAAGCAAAATACTTTCCCGAGCTTCAACCGGACGCAAGTCAGAAGGAACAGATATTCTGAGCTTGCTTACCGCAGATATAAGAGGCAATTGAACCGGAACCTGAGACAATAACCAATATGCATCAACTTCTCACTGGTAGGGTGGATGCTCTAAAGCCATTTCTATCATCTTGTTTATTTGCATTCAGCAGTTAAAAAAGCAATGTGATATAATTTTTCCTATCACAATTATTTCATCCTAAAAGATTCTCAACTCACCACATGCATTTCACCTTTTTCTCCCAGGCGTGGAGGGCATGGTTTGAGCCGAGAGCCAGTCTCACTGGAGCTGATAGAGCAGTGAAGGAGGGTGTCAACAATATAACTGTTACCACGTGAAGATGCAATTTCCGCAGGTAAAGAACCCGGTGCAGCCGGGGGTCTTTTAACCACATTGACCACAACTCCCCAACCCCAATCTGTTCCACCTTCCCTTATCTTAACCTGAATTTTACATCATAATCAGAGAGCAAAATGAAAAGAATCCCAAAATTAATGAGAAAGTGCACAAGCAAAAAGTGAAGTAAAAACTCATAAACACAGTCCCATTATCAAACATCACAACCCTGGGTAGAGCATAAGTCATGGCTCACTAATAATGCAAACTGAACAAATCAAAAGCAGTTAGAAAGAAGCAAGTTCATGGGATAGACAATACTTAAGATTGCAGTTTAATGTAGTCAAAACACAAAAAACGAAAGATGGCCAATAATGAACCAGAAAATCAACCCAAACGACATAAAAGAAACAGCAAATGGAGCAAACCACTCAGAGGCAGTAGGATAATAATAGAACAGAGAGCGTGCACTAAACCAATTCAAAGCTTTACTATTGAAGATTAACAGCTCTTGGCACATACCAGCCTACCAGGTAGAAGGAAAGAGAGAACTCTTTCAGGCTGAGTTATTTCTGCCATCATTCTGTTTTCAATTCGAGCAATCTCAAGCTTTAGTTTGTCATATTCAGTAACATCAGCCTACCAGTGAAGACAAAAAAAATTATCGTTTAATTGAGCCAAAACAAAAAATTCCACGAATAATTAAAAGATATTACTTCTCCAGAAGCATCTAGCACAGTAGCTTCTTCTTCAAGTTTTGAGACTCTTTTCCCAATGTCAGGTAAAGTCTGAAGAAGCAGGGATTGGTGTTGAACACAGTCAGCCATTGTAAACACTGTATTGACAACAATCAAACACAGCTTATATAGGTCAAACCTTCTCGTACTGAAATTGATGGAAGGAATTTTTTATAACATGCTCGGCAGTGAATTGACCCTCAGCACGGCTCATCAAATTCAGAATTGAGTAGTAGCTTAGCCTGAAAGTACTGACCAAGGGTGCAGGCTTTCCCAAAACCATGTCCTTAAGGGTATTCATTTCCATCTGATTTTGAAATAAAAATACAGCATTAAAGACAAAGATACATTTACCCCAAATGCAACATATTCTAGCAAGACGTGACAATATAATAAGGTTTAGACGATATTGGATGGGCAAAGATGAAAAGAAGAAAGGAAAGATAAAAAAGTTACTCGGTCAGCAAACCACTGAACTTTTTTCATTTTACAGCCAATTTAATGTTATTTTTACAAGGAATAATTCCTACAACTTTATGTATTTGCGCTTCCAAGAAACTAAATCTCTTTTATAGTTCCTTTTTCCATTTCATTTGGCTATTATTAAGTATGTTGTTCTCATGGTAAAAAGAAAAAGCTTGCATCCATTTGTTGCATCGAAAACTGGTCAATTTATACTTCCATAATACTAAGTCTAGGATAATATATAGCCAATTCAAACATATAATCAGTCCCAAAAATTGCATCAGTTGCATTAACGAACTATGCCATAAAAAAATTTGCAAATTTGTCATTTCAGGCCCTTCACTGTGCAAAACTTCCACAGCATCAAACTCAAGCATTTATTAGATACTGCAATCTATATAAACAATGCTTGTGAACATTCATATAGGCATTTCCATCAAGAATGGAGAGAACTTATGGTAGATTGCATTAGGATCTTGACCAACATCACTTCCATCCTTTGAAATTTAGATTTTCAACTCAACAAATATTAAATAAGACAGAACATAGATTACCTTTTCATCAATCATTATAATACAAATCCCCCGCTCATCTTTGCCACGACGTCCAGCTCTACCACTCATCTACCATAAAAACAAATAGTCAACAGACCTATACTACACCGAAAGTCTTTTAATTTTTTTTTAAATGACTACTCACCTGGATATACTCACCAGATCCAATATATCGATGACTATCACCATCCCACTTTTTGACACTCGTAAAAACGACAGTTTTTGCAGGCATGTTCAACCCCATGGCAAACTGTCAGTGCATTTAATTATTATATGTACAAAACAATCACCACATGACTACACATATAAATAGACATTCTAACACAAATCAGCCTCCTCTTCATAGTGACATGCATGAACCGAAATTCTATTTTCTTAATGTTTAATAAGTAAAACCATTATGCTTACGACAAAGAGGTTCGGATGCACTTTTGTATTTATTTAATATCTTAAAGCAGTAATTGCAGATAAAAATAGTACCGTTTCTGTGGCAAACAGAGCCTTAACAAGACCTTCTTGAAAGAGAAGTTCCACAAGCTCTTTGATGATAGGAAGCAAACCAGAATGGTGAACGGCAATGCCCCTCTGAAGCAATGGCAACATTAGCTCGATGGCAGGCAAGTTTCTATCCTCCTCATTCAAGCATAGGATTGCATTCTTAAACACTTGTTCCACAATATCCTTCTCATCTTGCGTATTGAAATCGAGTTTGGACATCGACATGGCATGTTGTTCACACTCTCGTCTGCTAAAACTAAAGATTATAACTGGTTGAAACTTCCGTTCCATGATCATCTAGAAAATCAGTAATTTTGGACTTAGGCGTGATGAAGATCATGAATACGAAATTTAGACTAAAGACATTACTCTAATAAAGTAAGAAAACAAATGAAAGAGAAAATAAGCACTGCTGTGGAAATCCAAAGTTGAAATATTTCTACACCCATGCGTACTCAACATATGGGGAATACAGGTATGAAATTATGGAAATTGTGCCGAAAGTTGCAGTGTTGAGTTCAGGAACACCTACCTTGACAATTTTGTAGATGTCAGAACCACCAGAGGCAGTTCCACCTTTTGCGATTCTACCACCAGCCTTGCCATTAGAACTTTTGTTCCCATTAGTGAAATTTTGCTTCGTGAATGTGTCTTGAAGTTTCAAAAAGTTGTCCTCTTTAAACTGCTCATTCTCATCAACTACTAGATACAAACCAGAACCACCCACAGGGAATACATAATGTTGCAGGGGTGTTGGCCGAAAATCTGTATAGACGACATGACATGGCTGTTTATGTATATTACATATCCATTCAGCAAATTCAGTTGCATTTGACATCGTTGCTGAAAGAAAAACCATTTTTATAGCTGGAGGCAAGAATATAATACTTTCTTCCCAAACAACACCTCTTTCCCGATCCTTCATGTAATGTATCTCATCAAATATCACCCAAGCAACTTCCTTCAACACCTCAGAACCTCTGTAAAGCATCCCTCGAAGAATCTCCGTCGTCATCACCAAACAACTGGCGTTGGGTAAAAGCGTCACGTCTCCGGTCATCAAGCCAACATCTGAAAACTCCTGGCTCAACTCTCTGTACTTCTGATTGCTCAAAGCTTTTAATGGTGAAGTATATATGACCCTCTGCTTATCCCTAAAGGCCATGGCAATGGCATACTCAGCCACAGCAGTTTTGCCTGCTGAAGTGTGGGCTGAAACCAAGACCGACTCATTCCTTTCCAAACAAGCGACTGAAACCTCCTGAAATGGATCGAGCTTAAATTGGTAGGATTTTGCCCTTTCTCCAGTAAAGATGGGATCGGAAAGGGTACCATGGATTGATTCATCTTCATTCGAGCTATATTCACTCGGAACTGCCACCTCATGCACACATGTCCTTGCTAAGCTACGCCTCTTAGAAGCAGATTCTAGCAAAGGAGCTTCCTGCTTGTCTTGTGCATTCTCTTCCAGTTGTTTTCGTTTCAGTGTTGTAGGAGACTTATCCATTATGTGGGGCCCCTCCCAGTAATCAAAATTATAGATCTTTAAAGTTTTGAGAATATGGCCAATAGTCTGCAAGATGCAAAGCAACAACTAAACAAACTACTCCTTTCCTGTGAACTCATTTCCTCCAACTCATTCTTCTACATGGGTACACATCCACCCACGCGAGTGTGTGCAAGTGTGAGTGCACGATAGAGAAAATATGATCACTTTTAGAGTGAAAAATATAATGCAACGCTGAACTGGTGTAAAAATTACAAATAAACACAGAATTGAATACAAAATATGCACAAAGCCAATTTACAACCATATAACCGGAATTAATAATAATAAAAAAATCAAATAAGCGTGTACGGAAAATTGCTAGACAAAAAATTCCATGAGAAATAGCGCGTGACAGCTTCAGGGTATCACTTTCCAGCTACCCCAATTTCAGCTTCGAGCGAATAAAGCAAACTAAGTACCAACAAAGGTAAATTTTCTATCCTAAAACCCAGAAAAATGCCATGCATATTACTATACGAGCGCATACAATATTCGTGTATAGAAATCGAGGTAAAGGAGCTTACCAGGGCAATGGAGAGCTCACTGTGCAACGTATTATTAATTTAATTGATTCAATTAATTCGTGAATGAATCAAACCCTAATTCTCCCTTATTGTCAATTTCAGTTATCAAGCGATACATAGACATGGTCCTCTGTGATTCACCAGGTTTAAAAGATTTGGGCCATGTAATTCAAGTACAAACCATATGAAGCCTGACCCATTTAATACAAATGGGTTGGGTTTCATGTCCCTTCTCATTATTGTATAATGGTCCATATCATTATCCTGCCGGCTTCAAATAACCTGAATTATTTTTTTCTAGAAAAAGTTGAAAAATCAAATGGATTTTGAATTAATATGAAAGTAAGTGCTAGATATATCTAAGGCATGCCATGTTCTGTATTTTTATTTTTAATTTTAATTTTCATGCAACTTATATTATTCAATAATGTTGTTGTACAAAAGCTACTCTATGTATATATATATATATATATATATATGCTGATTTGTATGCCGATTATAGAATGATTCTTAAAATTACTCTAATCATTAAAATGCAAATGTCATGCCCCTAATTATTCTTATGCATAACTGTACAAGGATTGCATAATCAAATGCATGACAATTATCTTTCCTTTAATAATCTCCTTCAAGTTTGAGCGTGAATGTCAAGAACTCCCAACTTCTTGATTGAAAAATTACTTGTCCCAGTGACTTAGTGAATAAGTCAGCAACTTGCTTCCCTCTTTGGACATAGATCGTCTCTATCTCCTTATTTTGAATCCGTTCATGTGTTTTGTTCCTTCATGATATACTGGATTTGCAGCAATATGCATTGCCACTTGATTATCACAAAACAATTTGGCTGGCTCATGATGTTCAACATGTAAGTCTCGTAAAAGATACCTCAACCATGTGAGCTCACAAATTGCAGCTGCCATGGACCTATATTCGGCTTCTGCTAATGATCTTGATACGGTGGTTTGTTTTTTAATTTTTCAAGACACAAGGGTATCCCTAGGAATATACAATATCCTGTCACTGATCGTCGTGTTGGTTGCACATCCGGCCCAATCTGCATCATAATAGCCACTTAGTTTTAATTGTCTGTGGGATGGAAAGAATAAGCTCTGACCCGACGCCTTCTTCAGATATTTGAGAATACGATGAACAACATCAAGATGAGATTTTCTTGGTTGATGCATAAACTGCATATGTGATTTCTGGCCTTGTTATTGTGAGGTAGATCAATTTTCCCACTTTCCTACGATAATAAATTTCTTCAATTATGTCCAAAGAATATTTCCGTTGGCAAATAGAAATCACAGCTTTAGAACGTGCTACTTCAACTCCAAGAAAGAACTTCAAAGGGAATAAATCCTTAATCCGAAAATGGTTGTTGAGAAACTTCTTGAGAATTTCCTATGATAATCATGTATCGGCATATAGTAATATAGCAATGAAGGACGTGTCATGGACTTTTGTGAATAATGAGTAATCTGCCCTCAATTGTTAAAAACCAATTTCTCGGATTGAAGCTGAAAATTTATGAAACCAACTTCGAGAGGCTTGTTTGAGTCCATATAATGACTTGTTGAGTTGACACCTTAATTGCTCCCCTTGTTGACGAAAACTAGGTGGGGTTTGCATATAAACTTCTTCAGCAAGTTCCTCGTGAAGAAAAGCATTTTGGACATCCATCTGATGAATATGCCAATGCGAATAGCTGCTACAGTCAAAAGATAACGAACGGTAATAAGTTTTGCAACAGGAGCGAAGTTCTCAATGTAATCGATCCCTTCCCGCTGTGTGAATCATTTAGCAACAAGTCGTGCTTTATATCATTCGACAGTGCCATTCGAGAGGTATTTAATTTTGAAAACCCATTTGCATCCAATATGTTTGTGACTAGGAGGAAGAGGAACTAAGATCCATGTGTTATTTTCTTCAAGGGCCTGAAATTTATCATGTCTGAAAAGTTAGAGTGAATTAACCTTTGAGAGTTAGAACTTAAGTTCAATATTTTGGACCTAATCTATAAGCCCATGTTATGGGCCAATGCCAGAACCCAAAATAGCATCAACTAGTGGAGGAACGATGGAACTCAAAGAAATAGAGAGTGACAAAAATTAACTTGCGTGAAGATGATAAAGACATTTTAGTATAAGATAATGGTATGAATTTTGCACTTAATTTGAGGTTCATTATTTGTTGAAACTATTTTAGTATAGTTAATCACATTACAAGTTTAATATATATATATATATAGATACAAAGTGCCCGGTGTTTGTGGAAATTATTTTGAACAATCAGTATCAGGTTCTTGACACCTTCCTAAGCGTCATTAAGAACACGGCTGATTATTATTTAAATATTTGACACTTTTTTATTTCTTTTGAATTTAATTTTCACAATGTTAGGATCGGTGCAGTAGTTTAAGGGATAAATAAATTGTTTTGGTCAATTCAAGAATTTTTGAGTTTTTTTTTCAGTTGGGTTAACAGCTGAAAGTATTTTTCTTGAACTGAATCGATTAGTTGAGTAACTTAAGTGAAATAAGTGTGGAATAAACACACTTTGATATAATGAATATTTAATATTAGTATGTGAATTGATGGCCGATTATGCAAGCATGGCAGATAAATAAACAATAAGTGTGGATAATAAAAGTGAGTGGATTTATTCATGGAAGTTCGAATTTATCTAGTTTGATAAATGGAAAAAAATATGATTTATATTTGTGATTGAAAAAACATTTGTTCTAAAACGATTTCGTCTACATTTATTTAACTATATAGCACGAATCACATCCAATCAAAAATCAATCATCGCATTGAATATCTTGCGAGAAGTTTAATTTTGCAATATGGGAATAACATGGGACATCTCGAGTATAACAATTATGGTTGGAACTTGGAAGTAACAAAAATATGTAAAATATATGAAATCCTAATTCGAATCTTATTCTACAATAGATTATATTACATATTTTGTTGAGATAATTATTTGAGTATTCTTTATATGTTTCGACTTAAAAACAATAAACTTACATGACACATACATATAGGACAATGTATTATCGTTAGTTTTGTCCACTAAAGCTAGGTTTAAAAAAATCATTTATCTTTTGTCTGAGTAACTGGGAATCCGGTCTATACTTGAAGTCTTTGTAATTCTATAGTAGTGATAGTTTGCTTTTGAGGCTATTTGTATTTGGGTTTGGTACTTTTGTACTCTAATTATTAATATATTTTTCCTTGTAAAAAAAATATGTGACAAATTTGCGTTAAAAAAAAAAAAGAGAGAAAATAACACATATACAACAAAAGAGTACGCATGAAAATAGTTCCACATGGGGTGGTATGGGCGTCTAGTATTCGACGTTGCATTAAAATTGTTGCAAAGGGTCTCCTTCGAACCAAAAAAAAATTATTATTATTATTGCAAAGGGTCAATATTTGGAACATGTATTGTCCATGTTTTGATCACATGGTTTTGCTTAAGGACTCCCATTCACATTTCATTGTCAATTATGGTTGACTATACTATGTATGTATCATGTAATTTGCAAGCTGTTTTTATTATTGTTTTATTGATAATTAGCTCAAGTGAACATCCCCAACCTTTGTACTTATGGTGTCCAGAGTTTGAATTTGAGATTACATCCCCCACGTGGAATCCACATAAGATAGATATTTCATATGAAAAATCCCATATGGAGGACTAAGATGTCTCCGGGACATTACCTCTGGGCTTTGGGGGAGCAACAAAAAATCCGAATTCTACCAAAATTAAGTACAATGAGCTTGATGCGTTTAATAGGGAAGAAGCTAGAGTTAATGGTGAAGATGCTGGGAAGGATCCAGAAAGCACGAATCATGCACCTCATGCTGATAACAACACACATGTGCATAACAGAAAACGTGAAGCACCTAGACACCTGGCAGATTTTGAGTGGAGCAAATCTTAACAGAATAATCAGTAGAACATATAAGAAAGAGGAGTCGAAGAGAAAGAGTAGAGAAGATTGTTGTTATTTCATTATTTCCTTATTATTTGGCTTTAGTATTTCCTTTCTGTTCTTCATGTTAATGGCACTTTGGGCCTAAACCATTACTGTAAACACCAGCTGCAATTCAAGTTGATCATTTCACATTTTTCTGGTTCGTTGTTTATATTGTGCGCTTATATTGATCAGTGCACATAACAATTGGTGCTCTCGTTGATTCCGTCGACCATGGCAGACGGTACTCGACTCAAAACGCTTGATGAATCGTTCAAATCGTTGCAGGGACGTCTCGATGATTATCAACAGACCTCGGATTCCCGTCTCGAAGCTTTGGAGATTAAACTTGATCAGACTCTCTCATTGCTCACTGATACCTTACCCACTAAGAATACACCGCCACACCACCTCCCGAAACAACCTCCCCATTCATATTTCCATCAACCCCACCTGGATTCACCAATATATCACAACCTCAAATGAACGCATCCATTCCCCCTGGATTCAACCATATACCGCCACATCCTAATATGATCTTGCAACCCAATCCATTTGCATATCCCCTACAATCATCACCACGAGTTACACGCATCGATTTTCCCTAGATTTGATGGCACCGAACCTTTAGACTGGATTTACAAGGCAGAACGTTACTTCGAATTTTATCAAGTTCCACCATATCAACGTTTGTTATTGGCTTCAATCCATATGGATGGTCCTGCCCTACCTTGGTTTCAATGGCAACATAAATCACACCAATTCCAATCCTGGGAAGATTTCACACGAGTTCTGGAGATCACATTTGGACCATCAGAATATGAGGACCACCAAGAACCTTAGCCAAACTCACACAAACATCCACGGTAGCTGAGTATCGCCAACGTTTTGACGCCCTGGCTAATCGCATTTCAGGAATTTCTGCTTCTTTTCTTACCAGTTGCTTTATTTCGGGTCTCCGCTCCGATATTCGACATGAAGTTAAAGCATTCCGACCAACCACCCTAGCACAAGCCATGGTCTTGCACGATTACAAGAGGCCAAACTGATGGATAAACGGCCCACAAATCGACCACCATAGCATTACACACAACATCCAACGCATATACACAGCAAACCATCTACGACCATATTTCCCACCCACCAATCATCATAACCACTTGTCTAACCCAATACGTCGCTTAGCCCCTGACGAAATGCAACAGAAACGACAACAGGGCCTTTGTTTTACGTGTGATGAGAAATGGTCCCCAAGCCATAAATGCCAGGCCAAAAAACACCTCCTATTTTTTGAGGCTGATGATGATAATTCTACAAGTCCTGATCTGGATATAGCCCCTACCCAAGACACCACTACCAGCGATGACTATATTCACTCCTCAATTTCGTTTCATGTGTTCTCCGGGCAGACCCCTGCCACCACATTTCGATTCGCCGGGCTATTAGCAGGTGCTCCGGTTCAAATTCTCATTGATGGCGGTAGTACACACTCATTTGTCCAGTCCCGGATTGCAAATCACATACAACTCCCTATTACCGCGGGGCCCTCCCTTATGGTCGCTGTTGGCAACGGTGAGAAATTACATACTGAAGGTTCTGTCCGACATATTCCTTTATCCATCCAAGGCCACACGTTTCAACCTGAAATGTTTATCCTAGTATTGCATGGGGCCGACGTCATTTTAGGTGCTTCTTGGTTAGCCACCATGGTTGGGTCCGCCAGAACTATGAACACATGCTGTTTGAATTCGAGTATCAGGGCGCTCACGTTCAACTTGTGGGACAAACTACGGCAGTTACCTACCCCAATTCAATTCCATAGTTTTACCCGAATGGCTGCCACACATTCTATGGCACAATTATTTCGACTGGACTTGGTAACGACATATGAAACAGAACCTGGAAGTATTTCACCAGACTTGGCAGCTCTGTTGGCCAAATTGTACACATTTTTGAGGTACCGCAAGGCTTACCTCCAGCTAGACCATATGATCATGCCATTCCACTACTACCAGGTTCCGCCCCAGTTAATGTTAAGCCATACCGTTACCCACATTCACAGAAAGCAATCATTGAACAATTAGTGGCTGAGATGTTACAAGCGGGCATTATTCAACCAAGTTTAAGTCCATATTCTTCTCCAGTCGTATTGATTCGAAAGAAAGATGGTACATGGCGTTTTTGCACTGATTACAGGGCCTTGAACTCATTGACTATCAAGGACAGGTACCCAATTCCAACCACTGACGAATTGTTTGATGAACTTAACGGTGCTGTGTTTTATTCTAAGCTAGATCTTCGCGCTGGATATCACCAAATTCGAGTTAAATCAGACGACATTCCCAAAACAGCATTTCGCACTCATGAAGGGCACTATGAGTACCTAGTCATGCCCTTCGGACTCTCTAATGCACCAGCGACGTTCCAATCAGCCATGAACAGCCTCTTCCGACCCTTTTTAAGGCGGTTTGTTTTAGTATTTTTTGATGACATTTTAATTTATAGTCGCACTTGGTCTGAACATTTAGAGCATTTGCAAATTGTTTTTCAATGTCTTTACGATCATCATTATTTTGTTAAACGATCCAAGTGTCAATTTGGGTGTCGCACCATTGAATATTTGGGAATTGTATTTCTGTAAAAGGCATTCAGGTGGATCACTCGAAGATACATGCCATTATAGGCTGGCCAATTCCTAAATCGTTAAAAGCACTTCGGGGATTTTTGGGTCTTTCCGGGTTTACAGGCGATTCATTCGGGGATATGCCTCAATAGCAGCCCCCCTCACCGAGTTATTGAGAAAATATGCATTCCTGTGGACGAAGGTTGCAACAGAAGCTTTCATAAATCTTCAAAGTGCCATGACATCTGCACCGGTCTTAGCTCTTCCAGATTTTGCACTTCCTTTTTATGTCGAGACCGATGCTTCAGGAATTGGAATCGGAGCTGTTTTATGTCAAAAGGGACACCCTTTGGCCTTCTTTAGCCAAAAAATGAACTCTCGTATGCAACGCGCCTCCACATACCACCGTGAGATGTTCCCTATTACACAAGCCGTAAAAAAAATGGCGGCACTATCTCTTGGGCCATAAATTCTTCATCATCACAGATCAGAAGAGTCTTAGGGAATTATCTTCTCAAATAATTCAGACACCAGAACAACAATTTTGGCTATCAAAACTTATTGGTTTCCATTTTGAGATTAAGTATCGGCCGGGAAAAGAAAACAAAGTCGCGGATGCTCTTTCGAGAGTTCACTACTATGCCCTATCTGCTCCCCACTTCGATTTTATAGAAGAGTTACGTACAACTAATGTTTCAGATCTTGAGCTACTAGAAATCCGAAAACAAACGATCGCTCAACATAAGGCTTACTTAAAATTTTCTGTCCGGGGAGCGTTCCTATATTTCCAACATCGTTTAGTCATTCCTACAACTGGCTCTTTGAAAAACAGATTGATGATTGAATTCCATGGTTCAGTACAAGGGGGACATGCTGGGTTTCATCGTACCTTCCACCGTATAGCTTCCAATTTTTATTGGAAACACATGCGCAATGATATTCGAGCGTATGTAGCTCAGTGTATTATTTGTCAGCAAGTTAAAACTAGTAATTTGGCACCGGCAGACCTTCTACAACCCTTACCTATTCCTGCACGCATTTGGGAAGATATTTCAATGGATTTTATCGTGGGGCTCCCTTCATCATCCGGAAAAACTGTCATTTTTGTGGTAGTGGATCGTTTATCGAAATATGCTCATTTTGTAGCTCTGGGAACTCATTTTACAAGCTCATCAATCGCTGCTGTGTTTATCAAAGAAATTGTGCGTCTTCATGGCATACCACGATCAATCGTTAGTGATCGGGATCGGACATTCACCAGTTCTTTTTGGAAAGAAATTTTTCAATTACAAGGAACAAAGTTAGCAATGAGTACTTCATATCATCCTCAAACTGACGGGCAAACGGAGGTTGTCAACAGAACTTTGGAAATGTATCTACGTTGCTTTTCAATGGATCGCCCTCATTCTTGGACCCAATTTCTTGCATGGGCTGAATACTGGTATAATTCGTCGTTTCACATTGCAGCAGGCTTGACGCCTTTCGAGGCAGTTTATGGTCGACCTCCACCTACCATCTCACGTTATATTACAGACACTACCACCAATGCTGCAGTCGACGAGGAATTACGTCACCGAGATATTGTGTTGCAGCACCTACGAGTTAACTTAGGCCGAGCCAGAATCGAATGAAGAATTTGGCTGATAAGCATCGCACGGATCGGGTTTTTGAGACAGGGGAGGTGGTATGGGTGCTCCTACAACCTCATAGGCAACTATCCCTTAGGGGGCAACAATCATCAAAATTGAGCAAGAGATTTTATGGTCCTTTTCCAATCACGGAACGCATCGGTACAGTAGCATACAGATTGCAACTTCCCAACGAAGCAAAAATTCATCCAGTGTTTCATGTATCCTTACTAAAAAAATTTTTGGGTACGACAACTCCACCCCCCTCTGCCCTTGCCTACTATGACCGACACCTCATACCCCATCCTTAAACCACAAGAAATCTTAGCAAGGCGCATTATTCATATACGTGGCAAACCAACAAGACAACTTCTGGTTCGTTGGGAAGGGTTACCTGCAGAAGAAGCAACATGGGAACATACTGATACAATTCATCATAATATTCAGAACCTTGAGGACAAGGTTCTTTTGGAGGATGAGAGTAATGATGCGTTTAGGAGGGAAGAAGCTAGAGTTAATTGTGAAGATGCTGGGAAGGATCCAGAAAGCACGAGTCATGCACCTCATGCTGATAACAACACCCATGTGCATAACAGAAAACGTGGAGCACCTAGACACCTGGCAGATTTTGAGTGGAGCAAATATTAACAGAATGATCAGTAGAATATATAAGGGAGAGGATTCGAAGAGAAGGGTAGAGAAGATTGTTGTTATTTCATTATTTCCTTATTATTTGGCTTTAGCATTTCCCTTCCGTTCTTCGTGTTAATCGGCACTTTGGGCTTACACAATTACTGTAAACACAATCTGCAATTCAAGTTGATCATTTCACATTCTTCTGGTCCGTTGTTTATATTGTGCGCTTATATTGATCAGTGCACACATCAGAACGGGTCACGATTACAAAAGGGAAACAAAATAAAGACAAGAAGCCATTCAAACGATATGATAATTAAGAAAAGTAATTGGGAAGCCAAACTTATCCAACCACCGTGAGCAATTCAGAGCCCAGAAAAAAAAAAAACTAAAGTCGATCAAAGCAAAAGCCCAAGAATAAAACTTCAATCGCGATGAAACTTGTTGCACGAATTCTCAATCGCCCAAGAATGAGAAAGAACCATATAGTACCGAAAATGGTAATCTGAAGAACCGATTCCCACGAGATCCTGCTACAATTCGAAAAGCAATGACAGACACGTGAAAGACCACAGTCAAGAAATCTGAACAAACGATGAGACCACGATCGACAGAGACAAAAATCGGAGATCGTACAAAAAACTACAACGCACCTACCAGAAATCCAGAGATCTACTAACGTAGAGCAGATGATTGGCCGACAGCAAATTCAAAAACAAATTGGCGAAGACCCACGTACGAGGAAGACAGATCCGTACGCACGGACTGCAGTTCCATAATTTTCGAACCACGTAAGTGCTTCAAGAATCGAAAAAAAAATATCAGAGTGTTGGTTGTGATACCATGTCAAGAATCAGAATGTTTTGCACTGAATGATTTTCTTCTCTCTTTCAGTTCTTTATATAAGTACATATTACAATGGCCATATCTATGGAAAATATTGTTTACAGAGTTTCCTCTTTAATTTTTTTGACCTCCTAAAATTTGTTATACCCACTCTCCATAATTCATGCGTCCGCCCCTATCCACATCATTGTGTTATCGTGATATTGTACAACGAATAGCATCAATGCCCATAATCTAATCTCTTGATAATGGAATCATCGAACTAGCCCATGATCGATCACACCTTAATACCTCATGCTTAATATTTCTAAAATATTGTAGAATACACGAAAGGGTCTAATCAGTTAAATTTTCAAGTTCATTCTTGAACTAATGATCATCAAATCTCGAATATTCTAATATATTTCACTAATATGAAGTTCTCTACCAAAAATGTATAATCTTTCTCGCTCGTAAGAATTTTATCATAGAATATGATGTGATTTTAAGATTCTAGATCACGAGGTTGAGCAACAAATTCTTCTTATCTAAGCAGAATGTTCCGACGTGGAAAATCTTGTGAACAAAAATGTTAGAGGCGCCGAGGTGGTGCTTTGGCGGGGCCACTCCAAAAATCAAGTTAGTGCTCGGAAAATAAATGGATTGAGAATAATACATTTTTAATGGATTCTGCGTTATATTATACAAAGAACCTGGTATGTATGCATATTATTTTTTGGGAGAAATTGAATTAATCTCCCATTTGCTGGATACTAGTATTTATAGGGGTATTTTCCTGAATAATGACCCGTGAATCTCGGAAAATGATCTGCCTACAATCTGTACACTTCCTTTCCGCAACTGTCGTCCGACATTAACTTGATCCGCCCATGATGTGCGTCTGTCTTGCCGCAATTGTCGCGTAGCACTAATACACGGCATCGTTCTTCTTGGGACATTAATGCTCGTTAGATCATGACTTTGAGCGAGTGCTAGATTATGCCCATGATTTAGCCATGTACTAACCGAGTGGGCCAAGATGACCAGAGCTGAGATGGCACTTAGAGATGGCAATGGGTCCGGGTTAGAGCCAGACCAGTATTAAACCCGTGGTGTCTGGGGTGGGTCTGGGTTCGGCCAAACCCGCCCCACTAAACAAATTTTGTTTTATTTTATTTTTTAAAATTTTATGTCGAATATACATTTCACTTCTTGGGCTGAATCAAAACGTACATTATTTAATTTTATACCGAACTCATGTGTTTATATTAAAGAAATTGGACATTTTGAAGAATGTGAGCAAATTATTAAAGATTTAGTAGCTTAAAGATAGTTAGATTTGTCGGGTTCGTGGGTCTGGTCGGGGCGGGGCAGGTTAGTAGCAGGGCTGGTCCCATGTTTGGGCAAACCTGTCTCATACCCACCCCACCCCGTCTCATAAGCCAAATTTATTGAATGAACACTAGGGGGCTCAAACCCAAAATATATTGTTTTACAAACAAAATAAAAAACAAAACAACTACGACGGAACTACCACGCCTTACATGCATCGATCGTAAAGACGAAAACAAATGAAATAAACCCCTACATAATCCTTCTATAATACTCCTGCTGGAAGTTTCAGAAACAGCTAACTTGATCCTATGGATAACACTGCTTGCTGATAAAATCCTAAAAATAAAGGTAGGGTTCGAAAGTTCTGCCTCCCAAAATTTGCGCAAATAAAGCAAAGATCACCCAAGCGTGATAGTAGCAAACACATAGAAAACAGAGGAAACAAATAGCCAACGAACACATCATCCAACACAACAGTGAACAACACAATTACTGATGATACCACAAATGTCAAGGTTCTGTTTCCACACTTGGCCTCTAAAGTAGAATTAATCCCCCACCTAACTTGACAGTAGCAGCACTTGAACCATCGATTTAACTCCCTACTCATAAGCCACTTCCTTTCCAAAATTACTTACTAAACATGGGTTCACATTCAATATTTTCCACCATTCAAAAATCCACAACTATCGAAATATTACGAGTACAAATGCCAACTTACAGTCAACAATTATAATCCCAAGCAGACTACAAGTTCACGGAACCAACATGTTGTCGAATAAGGATGAATGCTACCATTATTTGCCGAAACCCAATGTCAAGACCTGAACTTGACCAATTCAACAGTTGTTTTACTAGCGGGTTTCTTATTACAAAACACTTTCTTGTTCCGAATCTGTCATAAACTCCAAACAATACATTCCCAAATGGCAAGTCATTCTCATTTGCCTTTAGAACCACCCAAAAAAAAACCAAGTGTTGCCAAAAATGCTTAATAAGATCTTCATGAAACACATTTTGCAAATTAAACAAACTCTTTCCAAAAATAGTGTGGGAAAGGACAGGTAAAGAGAAGATGATTGATATCCTGATCAACAACACCACAAAAGGCACAAAAAGAGGAGTTAAAATCTAAGATAATACCTCTTCTCAAAAGGTTAAACTTTTGTAGGGATTCTATTTTGAAGCACTTTCCACACGAAGCCAGATACTTTCTTTGGAACCATCGGACACCAGACTAGCTTCAGCATATTCTCATCAGGAGCAAGTTCCACATTGTCACTTTTAATCACTGCAAGGTAAGCCGATTTTGTCGAGTATCGCCCATCTTTGTGATGAATCCAACTCCTAATATTTGTAGGAAGTTGTTGGTTTCGGATTTTAAAGATGACAATGCAGACCAGATCGATAAATACCATATCGATGTCAACCAGATCGATATAGACCAGATCCATGCAGATCAATGCAGATCAGATCAGAGCTCATTTCAGAAAGATCAATTCAGACTAAGTTAGCAAACCGTGTTCATCAGTCCGAATAATCAAAGCTATTTATTGAAGCGTTTAATGTTACATTTAATGCTGAAATATACCAAAGATTGAAGTTACCTTAAATGGTAAATAGACAAAGCAAATCTTATCTGACAAGCGCAGAAAAAACAGACCAGAAGGGAAAGAGTTTAAAATATAAGACTGCAGTCTGTTCAGAGGTTGACTAAGGTAAAGAGTTCCACGCAAAAGGAAATATTGTCGTTGGCAGAAATGCCTATATAAAGATACAACTTAAATGATCAAGAATAGATACTGACAACACAAGAGATACAACACACATACAAGATCAACAATCAATCATTTATTGAGCATTGTTTCGAGCAGAACACTATCATCGAAAGACTTCATCTTGTCGATCTGCTCAAAGTTGATAGCACGTCTTATTATTTTATTTGATCGTTTAAGGATCATTTGTGATTAGAGTAATTCACTCTATCAATTGTATTTGTTCTAAGATAGACGAGTGAGTTCATTGTAACTGTGAGACGGATTGTGTCTGAACAGATTGAGAGACTAGGAGTTTCAGTCTGGTAGTGGGATAAATCCAACTGAATCGGGGTTGTACAACGGGATTGTATTACTCAAAGTCTTCTAGTGAATCATTCCTTAATTGGAAGAAGAGGAGACGTATATGGAATTGCCTTCGAACCAGAAACACATCCTGTCCATTTACTTATCGCACTAATTCGTGTTTCAAAGCTATCAGACCGGTCTTGCTAATCATGAACATACCGATTCCGCACTCACACTATCATTGGTCTGTTGAGATTAGTATTGATTAAGAAATAGGTTTCATTTGCTAACCCAAGTGAAATAAATCCAGGAAAATCCAAAAAGATAAATTTTAGTAGAGTGTTTATTCACCCCCACTTCTAAACACTCTTATTTGATCCTAACAAGTGGTATCAGAGCGGGTGTTCTTAATCAATAGAATATTTGGACTGATGGCATCATTCAACAAGATTCCCATGTTCTCAAAAGAAGATTATGATGATTGGATCCGTATTTAAGCTCACTTAGCAGCTCAGTATGATGACATGTGGAACGTCATTACAGAAGGACCAATGAAGATTTTAAAGGTTAACCCTGCCCTGGGAGGGTCAAGTGGTGAACCTCAGATGATTGAAAAAGAAAGAGCTATATGGTCCAATGAAGAAAGGCAAAAAGGCTAATCTAGACAATGTAGCCAATGATATTCTGTTCAAAACCTTGGACAAGAATATGTTTAGCAAGATCAAGATGTGCTCAACTGCCAAAGAAATTTGGGAGAAGATTGCACAGCTCTGTGAAGGGAATAACCAGACCAAATAGAATAAGCTGACTGTAGCTCTACAAAAGTTTGAAAGCGTAAATATGAAACATGGAGAAACTCTAAACGAGTTTGATGAACGAGTTACAGGCATTGTTAATGAACTGAACAGTCTTGGCAATGACTATACCAATAGAGAGATAGCTCTGAAAGTTATGAGAGCATTACCGAAGGAATGGGACGTCAAGACCATTGCAATGAGAGAATCTAAAGATCTGAACAAAATCGAATTCCTTGATCTGTTCACTGATCTCAAGGCCTATGAATTCGAGCTGATCACTATAGGGGAAGCAGAGACATCCACCTCTCAGCCAACCAAGGCACTTGCAGCCATTCCAGATCAATCTACCCCTACAGACCGATCTGTCGAACATATGAGTAATGATGCTATGCATTATTCATTAAGAAATTTGGTAAATTCATGTCTAAAAATAAAAAGAAATTTAAACCTTCTCATCAATATAAGTCAAGAAAAGATGTTATTGTTAACGATCACGCTTGCTACAATTGTGGTAAGATCGGACACTTCGTTGCAGATTGCATCAGACCAAAGAAAGATGAGAGGAAGGAAAGGCACCGAGATGACAAGAAGAAGAAGTACTACAAAGATCGAAAGGGGCATCATGGAAAGGCTCAAAAGGTTATGGTAGCAGAAGAAGGCAACAGTAAGTGGGCTCAGACCGATTCAGAATCAGAGAGCTCAGAAGATCCTCCAGTGAAAGTGAAGAGGAGATCCAATGCCTAATGGCAGACGAGGAGACTAGTCAGAACGATGAGGTATTCGATTTTGACTCAGATGAATTTACACGAGAAGAACTTATATTTGCACTACAAGATATGTATAATGACTACATAATGCTAGCTGAATCATTTGATAAATTTAAGGCTGAAACCAAAGATCAAACCGATGAGAACATCATATCAAGCTGTTCTAAGCTAGGTGAATGTGACAATATGAAGATTGAGCTGGATAAGCTAAAAATCTCCTATGAACAGCTCCATGTAGAAAATCAGAGAATTAGCCCACAAAATACTAAACTTTCTCATATTTTCAAAACATGTACAAAATCAAGAGCTTCATTAGATGAGTTGCAAGAGGTACAAAGAAATATCGATGATATCACTGGCAAGATCTTTCCTGGGAAAGCCTAATATCAGTCCTTTTATGGTCTCACAGGAAGGCTTTGGTATCAATGAAAGCACTAAAAATGAAACTGAATTGTTGCTAGAAGAGAACAAAATCAAACAAATGAAATTTGTTAGATCCAGCACAATATATTAATCAGAAGTGCCTACAATTCAAACAGGAATATCTTTCAAGGATAAAGGTTTGAAAAAGGGGATTGGGTATGTTAACCAAGCCACGGAAAAGGCACCAGCGAGTTTTGAGTCTATCAGACCAAACTTAAGAGTGCAAAATCTAAAGCAAGGAAATCCATCCATTTATCACAACTCACAACCGGTCCAAAGAAGATATAGATTGCCTGACAAGAATCAAAGGCCATCATTCACAAAACACACTACACACAACAAGCTCAGCATACTTGTTATCACACATCCCCAAAGGACTAATCCGTTCCGGACCCAAGTAGGATTGGGTACCAACAATAATTCTTTTTGATGACATGAACCCAAGAAGAAACTATCTGACTGGTATTTAGATAGTGGATGTTCTCGACACATGACGAGAAACATCGAGTTGTTGTCTGATATTACTAAATACACTAGTCCTAAGATCACCTTCGGTGATAACTCAAAGGGTAAGACTGTGGGCAAGGGTAAGATTGTCCATGGCAACATTATCATAAATGATGTGTTATTAGTTGAGAATTTATGCTATAATCTAATTAGTATAAGTCAATTATGTGATAATGGTTATACCGTAGAACTTCACAAACACACTTGCACTCTTAAGTCATCTAATGGTAAAACCATGCTTGTAGGAATCAGGAATAGAAATACTTATAAGATTAACTGGAATCATGATCAACCTGATAATCCTACTTGTTTCATCGCTTATAACGATAATAAACATTGGTTACGGCATAAACACTTTGAATCATCTTAATTTCAAGACTATTTCTAGCCTATGTAAAAATGATTTAGTTATAGGTCTGCCCAAGATCGACTTTGATAAGGATAAGATCTGTCAAGCTTGTCAAATTGGCAAACAAGTCAGATCATCCTTTAAGAACAAGAATGCCAAATCCTCCCCATGCTGCTTACAATTATTGCATTTGGACTTGTTTGGTCCCATACTAATAACAAGTTTAAGGGAAATACGGTACACTCTTATTATTATTGATGATTACTCACGTTTTACATGGACTATATATTTTAGCAGTAAAGACCAGACCGCCCCAAAATCAAAGAAGTTGTTGAAGCGCATTCAGAACGAGAAATCCTCTGGGATAGACAGGATTCGAAGCGACAAAGGAACTGAATTCTCAAACCAAAATCTTGAATCCTTTCTGGATGACCAAGGGGACAAGCATGAATACTCATCAGCTCGCACTCCTCAACAAAATGGAGTTGCAGAACGACGCAACAGAACGCTCAAGGAAGCAGCAAGAACAATGCTTGCTGACTCTGGAATCTCTCAAAAGTTCTGGGCAGAGGCTATCAACACTGCATGATATACACAGAATCGGTCCATGATTAATAATAAATTAAATTTAACAGCATATGAAGTATGGACAAATAACAGACCGACTATTTCATACTTTCATATCTTCGGCTGCAAATGTTATGTCCATAACAATGATAAGAATCATCTAACCGCTTTCGAATCTAAATCAGATGATGGAATATTCTTAGGATATTCATCTGTTAGCAAATCATTTCGTGTCTTCAATAATCGAACTCTAACTGTGGAAGAGTCAATTCATGTAGTTTTTGATGAATCACTTAATATTGAGAACCACAAGGAACTAATTCAAAATCAGATGGAAAATATCCATATCGAAGCTACAGTGATGATGAGATTTCAGTTAACAGGTCAAGAGACAATCCACCAGAACCTGAAGTACCAGACAGACCGGTAGAAGTCACTAAAGTTCTACCAGATCGAACTGATGTCGCTAATCCGAAAGTAACGAATACCAACACGAAGATCAATACTGACGATATCAATATTCTTCTTCCATCAGGACCAGATGTTCTTGAACCAAACTACCGCTGGACTAAGAGGCATCCACCTGATCTGGTGATTGGAAGTCCGTCTGCACCCATAAGACCTAGAGGATAGATTATGGATGAATTCACTTACGCTGCATTCATATCCAACCTAGAACCAAAACAGACTGACAAAGCTTTAGCTGACTATAATTGGATAGCGGCTATGCAAGAAGAGCTCATAGTAATTCACTCTATCAATTGTATTTGTTCTAAGATAAAAGAGTGAGTTCATTGTAACTGTCAGACGGATTGTGTCTGAATAGATTGACAGACTAGGAGTTTCAGTCTGGTAGTGGGGCAAATCCAGCTGAATCAGGGTTGTACAACGGGATTGTACTACTCAAAGTCTTCTAGTGAATCATTCCTTAATTGGAAGAAGGGGTGACGTAGAAGGAATTACCTTCGAACTTCCACAAACACATCATGTCCATTTACTTATCGCACTAATTCAAAGCTATCAGATCGGTCTTGCTAACCATGAACAGACCGATTTCGCACTCATACTATCAGTGGTCTGTTCAGATTAGTATTGCTCTGCTCACCGGTTACAAATTGTTTTGGTTGCAGTATCCAAAGAAGTACATGAGGTATGACTATTCTTTTCAAAATTGAGCTCCATTATCAATTTTTTTGGTTCTTTTTTGAAGCGTCATTGTGAATTAAGATCTGCCAGAGAAGATGAAATTATTGATATGGTAGCTTCAGGAGAGCTTAGAACTGCTACAAGGGGCTAATCAAATTCGTACTTTAGAACTCGTTGGAGCAACTCGTTGGAGCAACTCGTTGGAGCTCTCATTTTGATTCTGTTAGTAATTTGATTGATATGTTTGGTGCAACTTGCATTCTTCTTGAAAGAATGATTGATAATGGGCTCAATAATAATATACGAGGATAGGCTAAAAGCATCTATAAAGAGATGATGTTATTTGAATTTATATTTATCTTGCACCTGATGAAAGAAGTTCAAGGAATCTCTCATATTCTTTGTTTTGCAAATAAAATCTCAAGACATATTGAATGCGATGAATTTATTCTCATCAACCAAAATAATTCTTCAAAAGTTATGTGAAGTTGGATGGGAGAAATTCCTGGAAGGTGTGGTGAAGTTTTGTGAAAGGTATTAATTTTTTAATTTAATTGTTTATATTTAAATGAAATATGTTATATGAATGTAATTTTTTTTTATTGAAGGTAAAATATTGAGGTTCATAGTACTGCTCGATATATGGAAGGCACAAGACGTTATTATCAACAGAAGAATGATATCACAGTTGAACATTATTATCACATTAACATATTAAATGTTGTCATAGATTTTCAATTGATGGAGTTTAATGATATATTTATTGAACAAATGGAATTTCTAACTCTTAGTTCATCTCTAAATTCCCTTGATGCAATCAGATCGTTTCGTATTGATAATATTTGTACTCTTGCTCAAAAATTCTATCCTCAATATTATACTCAATTGAGTTAGATACTTAGAGATGACAACTGGAACATTATGATATGGAGTGATTCGTCATGCATATTTTCAGAATATTGCTTCTCTTTCTGAGCTATGCCAAATATTGTTTGAAACAAGAAGATTTGAACACTTTTTTTAGTTGATAGATTGATTCGTTTAGTGTTGACTCTTCCAGTTTCAACAGCAACCACGGAGAGAGCATTTTCAGCTATGAATCTTGTTAAGACATCATTGCACAATAAGATGGACAATGATTTTCTCACAGATTGCATGATTGTGTATATTGAATGAGAGTTTGCTGATTCAGTAGATGTTGAATTTATAATAAATAAGTTTGACTAGAAGTCTCCTTGAATAAATCACAGTATCAATGAAGTTTTTTGATTGTATTTATAATTCATTTTATATTTGTTATTTTTGACTCATAGAGCATAGGGGTGGGCATCAGGTCGGGTTTAGGTACCTGATATTTTGGGTAGCACTTTTTGCTACCCGACGCTACTCAATTTTTTTTAAAAAAATTGCAGTGCTGAAGTGACGTGATTAGGAATTTAGGAATAGGGGTAGATGGGCAATGCACTAACATGAGTACAACAAAGCACACGAACATGAGTACAACAAATCACATTTGCACAGTACATCAAATGCGATTCATTCTGTATTTTAAAGCCATGCAACTTTTCGGTGGTTTCGATGTATATTTCGGGTACCCGAAAAAAATTTCGCGTACCAAATATACTACCCGAACATCAAACCGAAAAAAAGTTCAAGTTTGGGTATAACCGAACCCGAATTTTTTTAAATAAACTGGTAGGGGTGGGCATTCGGGTCGGGTTTTCGGGTACCCGACCCGACCCGATCGGATATTCCCAAAATTGTTGAAGAAAACGGGAAATTTTGGGTTTCGGGAATGTACCCGATTCCCGACCCGAAAATTTTGGGTCGGGAATCGGGTATTTTTTTGAACCCGATCGGGCGGGTACCCGATCGGGTTCCAAAGAATTAAAAAAAAAAAATTGTTTCTCAGCCCTAGTCATAAGCTAATAAGCCATCTCATCTTCCCATTTTTTTTCTTCCTAGTAGCCGCCACCAGTCTGTAAGCTTCCCATTTCTTCTAAAGTTTCACCGATCACCATTCACCACCACCAGTCTCCGTCGATCGCCTTCGTTCGCCGCTTCCCCATCATCTTCGCTCGCCTCTTCCCCGTCACCTTCTCACGTTGAAGAAAGGAGTTCGATTTGTTTCAAGCTCGACTTTTTTGTTCAGATTTTGTAAGGTTTGATGCTTCATGCTCTTGGGTCGAAATTTGTAACATTTTGAAACTGAAATCATACCGCTGTGTTGAGCTTTCACTTTGCTGGGATGTTCAAAAATTCCAGTTGCATTTTGGCTTGATTCTTGCGTTTTGATTTCGAAATACTGCTGCCATATGCTTTAAAAATCTGCTCTATGTGGTTCAAAACACTTCTAGTGTACTAGTTGGAAATGGAACCAGTTGGTGGCTCCTCAGTTGGTGGCTCCTCACAATCACACAGTGATGTTGAAAATCTTGAGGTAAGATCATACCAACCACAACCAGAGATACATTTTAACGATGTTGATGCTCAAAATGTAAATGTGAACGTGGATGAAGATGAGAACGAAGATGAGAAAAAAAATAAAAAGAGGAAAAAAATGACGTCGAGGTCACCGTTTTGGGATCATTTTGACAAGTTTGATTGTGAAGTCGATAAGATTCAGAAGGGTCGGTGTAGATATTGTAAAGCTGAAATTAGAGCAGACCCTAGATTACATGGGACTACAGGTCTTGCTAACCATTATAAATCTTGCAAAAAGAAACCACAAGAAGTTGAAACAAATCAAAATCGTCTTAGGTTTCAACCACCTCGTCCGAATCAACGAGGTGGGCTATCCAATTGGCATTTCGAGCAAGATAAAGCTTTAGATGCATTATGCCAAATGTTGATTATGGATGAGATGCCATTTAGGACGGTGGAGAAAGCAGGTTTTAAGCATTTTATGTCAATTACATGCCCTATGTTCGCGATCCCCTCCCGAAAGACGTTGACCAAACACATTTACCAACTGTACTTAAACGAGAAGTCAAGGTTGATGTCCTTCATGAAAATGCATACTCAGCGAGTTAGAATCACCACAGACACATGGACATCCATTCAAAAGGTTAATTACATGTGTCTCACTGCGCATTTCATTGATAATGACTGGAATTTGCATAAGAGAGTTTTAAACTTTTGTCCAATATCGGGTCATAAGAGTGAAGAAGTAGGTAGGGCTGTTGAAAAATGTTTGAATGATTGGGAGATTGATAGGATATTCACTGTTACTGTCGATAATGCTTCGTCAAATGATGGCGCTGTTGCTCACTTGAGAAGGAGGTTTGATGGCCGAAAGAATGCTAGCATTATGGGAGGGAAATATATGCTCATGAGGTGCATTACTCATATTCTTAATCTTGTTGTACAAGATGGTTTGAGGAGTAAAGAGGAAAGTATAGCCATATCTCGTATCAGAGGAGCAATTAAGTATATTAGGAGTTCACCGGCTAGGTACAAAAAATTTAATGAGTGTGCGATGCTTGAAAGAGTAGAATCAAGCAAAATGTTGTATCTTGATGTACCTACTAGGTGGAACTCTACATACTTGATGTTGGAGGCGGCCACGTCACTTACTAAGGTTTTTGAAGCGTATGAGGACGGTGATCGTGGTTTTGTCATTGATCTTGTGGATGGGGTTCCAGATGGTTCAGATTGGGCTAGAGCTAAGCTTTTATTGAAGTTTTTGGCCCATTTTTATAACCTAACATTGCGTATCTCGGGCTCGTTGTATGTCACATCCAACATTGTGTTTAAAGAAATAAATGCAATCGATCGACTTCTTAATCGGTGGTTGGATAGTGATGACTTTGAATTGTGTTTGATGGCAGCAAGAATGAAGGAGAAATTCGACAAATATTGGGGATCAATTGATAAGATGAACAAGATCTTGTATTATGTTGTGATCCTTGATCCACGTTGTTAGGATCGGTCCGGAGTGTTTAGAGGGGGGGGTGAATGAACACTCCTTGTAAAAATTAATCCCTTGTGATTTCTTTCGGATTAGTGAAAGAAATCTGTTTCTTAATCAACTCTTGTACAAAACAGACCACTGAAAGTATAAGTGCGGAACGGTATGTTCTTGTATATGTAAGAACGGCTCGATGGCTAGTATGAAAGAACAAGTGCAGAAAGATAATACACAGGATATGTTTCTGGAAGTTCGAAGGTGGTGTAATCCTTCTACGTCTCCCCTTCTTCCAATTAAGGAAGGTTTATACTAGAAGACTTTGATTTATACAATCCTGTTGTACAAACCCGATTCAGGCTGGATTTACCTCACTACCAGTCTGAAACTCCTAGTCACTCGATCTGCTCAGACACACTCTGTCTGACAGTTACAATATGTTTCTCACTTCTATTTTTCAACACAGAATACACAAGATGCGCACAGTGATCCTAAATGATCAAATATTACAAAGTAATCGTGCTTAAGAATAATTTCAGCTCGAGAGCTTCTGAGCTTGTAAGCTTGTGCTGTTTTGCTTTCTTGTGCGTTTTTCAATTGATCAGCGAGAGTCTTGTATATTCCTTTTGTTGCATCCTTTTATAGTTGTAAGTACCAACGACATTATTTCCCTTAATGTGCAACTTTGACTCTGCTTGAGCTCTGAGAAAGCTACAGTCTTCTTCTTCAGGATACTTGCCGTTCTGGTTCATACTTTCGGCGACTGTCAGATAGGCTCTTCTTTGTCTGATTACCTTTTATGGCAATCTTCAGTCTTTGGTCCTTTGTAGCATTAATTACAACATTAAATGCTACAATAAATAGCCGTTAATGATTCGGACTGAGGAGCCATTCTTTATGTATCCTTGACTGCTCTGATCTGATAAAGATTGAGATCGATCTGAAGCTTTGATAAAGTCAGTCTGAAATCCATCGATCCGGTCTGATATGCTTTGTCATCTTATCAGCTTGATCTATTTTGGGCGATCGATCTGGTCAGTCTGATTTCACTCAATCCGGTCTGAAATGTTTTGTCATCTTTAAAATCTCATCGATAAGGTCCGGAACTAACAAATTCCCCCTTTTTGATGATGACAAAACCTAGCTTCTAAGTCTGTTTAACCAGTCTGATAAGAACTCTGAAGCGAAAACTTTCGGATCGATTACTTCTTCTTTGTTCAAAATAAATGAACATTATTAAGTTGGATCGATTAAGCCTTTATTAAAGTTCAAAATAAATGAACAAGGACTTAATAAAGAAAGATTTTTATTGATAAAAAATCTTGCATACAGTCAGTCTAAAAATTTAATCAACGAGACTGCTATTTTCTTGAAGTTTGAGGCGGCTTGAAGTCTTTCTTCTTTTCCCCCTTTTTGTCAGCAGCAATCTCTTGAAGAAAATCAACAACTTGTGCTAGCTGCGCGCTGATAGCGTCAAGACGAACGTCTTGAGCGCGGAGGGAATTGGCAACAGATGCTCGGACTTCAGTGGCCAGCTCGATCTGCTCTTTTCTCAGGCTGTTCTTATAAGTGGCTTGCTGAGAAAACAGATCATTCAGTCCTCGCTGAAGGCTGCTTATACTGACTATCATCTTCTCTTTGAATGAATCAAAGTCCAAAGCTGTAAGCCTCTGACCTTGATGAACTTCTAGAACACGTTGAGAGAGTGACATGCAGTTGTCAGAGAAATGCTGGAGAGTCCGTGCCAGTGATGGAGGTGCATCAGATAGCCGGCTGGGAGAGTGATCTGATGATGACAGTGCAGGATCATCTTCTTCAGCAATCGGCATAATGGAAGATATGGCAGCTTGATGACTTTCGGATCGGATCAGGGTGACCAAATCCGAAGAAAATTCTTGAATGAAGGCCAGATCTTCATCTGATTGTCCCGGAGGAGTGGGACTGAGAGGCTCCTCAATTTGTAGAGCTGCAACATTTGTAGACACCACTAAATCCGGATCGACGAAGTCTGGTGCGTCAATTGTTGCAAGTGCTGCGGTTGGACTGATTTGTGCACGGGAGGCTGATGACCCCAAAGGAATAGATGTTGTTGGAGAGTCCAACAACACATTAAATGGTTCATCATCTGTAGCAGACGGAGCATTAGGTAATGGCTGCTCCGCTGTCTGATCTGCTGGCTGATCTGGTACTAGCTCTGCAGTCTGAGCTGCTGCTTGATCTGCAGTCTGATCTGCGGCTGGTTCTGCAGGCTGTGCTGCTGGCTGATCTTCAGTCTGGTCTGCTGCCCCAGAGGGAATAACCTCAACGAAAGGTTCTGCCAGAGATTTGCTTGCAGAAGGATGATCCGGGCTGGTTGCTGGAGTGGATACACTGATCTTCTGTCGTTGAAAACGGACAGCTAAGTGAAGAGCATGAACATCCATCTCTAATTGAGCAATAACAGCCCCATCATCTCTGGCAGTTGGAGCATTCGGATCGAAGTTCTCTTTCTTAGCAGCTAGGAGCAGAGTGGCCAGTCTGAATCTTTGAATTGCCGTAAATAGCTCTTTGCGCTGCACGGCAAGCCGAACATCATCGATCTCTGTTCCTTTCAGAACTTCCTCTTCCATCTTCTTCAGTCTGCTCAACTTTTCCGAAGAACATCTCAATGTGGTTGATAGTCCGGTACTGGACGTATTCATCAAAGACCACAATGAGTGCCTTCACCTTCTCATCAACATCCTCCATAGCAATGTCGATGGCTGTCTGCGCTGCAGATTTGGGTTTAGAGGAGAGGGGTTCGGAGAGAATGGTTTTTCCCTTGCCGGTGGAGGAAGGGGACTTGATCCCTGATTGGGTATAATCTCCCAACTCAGTGATAACTATCCCTTTGACCACGGGAATGGCAGAGGGAAGTCTAACGGTGACTTTGGGTGCAGGGGTTGAAGCTTGTGAAGGTTGGGTGGAAAGTTGGGGTGGCTTTAGTTGGTGGCAATATGGGTAAGGCTTTTGGTTTGGTAATCTGGGTTCTTGGCTTTTTGGGAAGTGGCTTGGTTGGTGGCGATGGAGCAGACTGAGTTTCTTCAGAATCAGTCTGGATGGTTAGCTTTCGCTTGACCCGAGGTTTGCGCGCAACAGCTTGTTCTTCGCCCTTCTCAATCTTGACTGCAGCCAGAGTAGTAGAAGTAGGCGGAGCACTCTTGGACTTCAGCAGTGCGAGCCCTTTGGAGTTTAGAATCTTGAAGGGACTGAGAGCGGACTGCTTTCCCAGCTCGATGTCTAAGGACTCCAGTAGCTTGCTGAGAGGAACAGCAAAGCATACGGCCTGTTTTGATGCAATTACTGTTTCCATCAGAACTCCAAAAAGAACCACGGACCAGTTCATCTTCTGTCCGGATACAATAGCCGCCATAGCTCTGAACTTCTCTGCGGTTACAGCGTCAAAACTTCCTGCTTTGCCCAACAGAGGTTTGCCAACGATTTCGCACAGCACCTGGAAATGAAAAGGCATTTCCTTCTTCTTAAACGAGGGTTGCAGGCGGTGGCCAAAAATAGAAATCTTCCATTGAAGAGCTGAGAGTGACGCTTGAGGAATCTGTCCAAATTCTGTCAGTCCGGAATTGGGGAGGCCAAAGGTTTTGGCCAGCGTCATCGGCGAGATCTCAAATGATTTGCCCTTGACAGTAGTGGATATTGATGTCTTCTGGGAGACGGCATTGGCGAATAGTTCGCGGATTTCAGATTCATAAACAACTGTGCCGCACTCCAGAAAGTTCCTCAGGCCAGATGATTCCAAAGCTCGGAAGATGGACACCATCTCTGCATCTTCTGCCCTGTAAATGTCATTAAACTCAACAGAGAGAGAGTTGTGAGTAATGGTAGCCATTGGAATGAAGGTAAGAGAGTGCGGAGATTTAGGAGAGTGAGAGAATAAGAAAACAGATAGCGGTAATTTGTAAAAAAGTGAAAGGAGATGAAATGTTCAGCCCGCTAAATAGGAGAGAGAAGACACGTGTCTTTATCTCGATGACTGATAAAAAGAAATTCAAAATAAACGGTCAGGATAACAGATAGATAAGGCGGTTAAAATGCGATCAGTCCGGGCTGTTTTTGTTATAAAAAATTTATTGACCAGACAGATCATAGGATAACATCAGACATGGATCGGTCTGAAAGTTCGGACCGGTCTGTGTCTTTCTGAACATTGTATTATCGATCTGTTGGCAACAAAAAAAAATTTTTAAGGGCGAAAGTAAGAAAAACATCTAAACTATTAAGATAAGTCAATTAAACCAAGAATTTGACGGAAATAATTAAACTTAGCCTCTAGGAGCGGTTTGGTGAAGATGTCTGCTGCTTGCTGCTCTGTTGAGATGTGCTCGATCCGAATTTCCTTTTTGCCAACATGATCTCGAATAAAATGATGTCGTATATCAATATGCTTTGTTCGAGAGTGCAGAACTGGATTATACGTTATAGCGATTGCACTTGTGTTGTCGCAAAATATCGGAGAGTCAACAGCTTGGATGCCATAGTCTTTGAGCTGGTGTTGAATTCAGAGCATTTGAGCGCAACAGCTTCCAACGGCTAGATACTCTGCTTCAGCTGTAGATGTGGCAATTGATGTCTGCTTTTTACTGAACCAAGAGATCAATCTTTCACCTAGAAATTGACATGTTCCACTGGTGCTTTTACGATCAATCTTACACCCAGCGTAGTCTGCATCTGAATATCCGATCAAGCTAAAGTTTGAATCTTTGGAGTACCAAAGACCAACGTTCTGAGATCCTTTTAAGTATTTCAGAATACGCTTGGCAGCAATAAAGTGTGATTGCTTTGGTTCTGACTGAAATCTGGCGCACATACAGACTGAGAACATAATATCAGGCCGGCTCGCTGTAAGATACAATAGCGATCCGATTAGTCCTCTATACATGGTTACTTCAACTGTCGTTCCCCCTTCATCTTTGTCTAACTTGATTGTTGGACTCATTGGAGTTGATGCAGTTGAGCATGTTTCCATTCCAAATCTCTTGAGGAGCTCTTTGGTATAGTTGGTCTGGTTGATGAAAATACCATTGTTGAGTTGTTTTACTTGGAGACCCAAAAAGAATGAAAGTTCTCCCATCATGCTCATCTCAAACTGTCCCTGCATTAACTTAGAAAATTTCTCGCACAATTTGGGGTTAGTTGACCCAAAGATTATGTCATCAACATAAATCTGAACTAATAGGGTATGTTCCCCCTTAATAAATTTAAAGAGAGTTTTATCTACTGAGCCGATCTGAAAATCATGGTTCAGCAGAAATTGAGATAGAGTGTCATACCAGGCTCTTGGAGCTTGTTTCAGACCATACACTGCTTTATTCAGTAGATACACATGATTGGGATACAAATGGTTCTGAAATCCAGGTGGTTGCTCAATGTAGACTTCTTCCTGAAGCTTTCCATTAAGAAAAGCGCTCTTGACGTCCATCTGATATACTTTGAAGTCTTTAAAGGCAGCATATGCAAGAAAGATTCGGATAGCTTCAAGTCTGGCGACTGGTGCAAATGATTCATCGAAGTCGATTCCTTCTTCTTGTCTGAATCCTTGTGCCACAAGTCTGGCTTTGTTTCTAACCACAGTTCCATCTGCGTCCAGCTTATTTCTGAAAACCCATCTGGTTCCAATAACAGGCAGATCGCTTGGTCTGGGGGTTAGACTCCAAACTTGATTTTGTTCAAATTGATTAAGCTCTTCTTGCATTGCCTTAATCCAGTTGAAATCAGTCAGAGCTTCATCGATCTTCTTAGGTTCCAGAGTTGAGATGAAAGCAGCATGTGTGAATTCATCCATCATCTGTCCTCTGGTTCTGATCGGTGCAGAGGGACTACCAATCACTAGATTAGGTGGATGCTTCTTAGTCCATCGATAGCTTGACTCTGGATTGTCTGGTCCGGTCGGATGAATAGTAGCAGCATGATCAGCATCTGCTTTAACATTTGAGTGAAGAACATCCGGATCAGCTCGATCTGAAGAAGCTTCAATGCCTTGATCCGGTCTGTCTGGTACTTCTGGTTCTGGTGGATTGTCTCTTGACCTGTTAGCTACAATCTCATCATCACTGTTAGCTTCGAGATGGATATTTTCCATCTGATTTTGAATTGATTCTTTGTTGCCCTCAACACATAAAGATTCATCAAAAACTATATGAACAGATTCTTCTACAGTTAAGGTACGATTATTGAAAATTCTATAAGCTTTACTAGTTGATGAATATCCCAAGAATATTCCATTATCTGACTTAGCTTCAAATACTGTAAGATGATTCTTACCATTGTTATGAACGAAGCATTTGCAGCCAAAAACATGAAAGTGAGAAATAGACGGTCTGTTACCAGTCCATATTTCATATGGGGTAAGGTTCAGCTTCTTGTTGATCATAGACCGATTTTGAGTGTAGCAAGCAGTGTTTACAGCTTCTGCCCAGAACTTTTGCGAAATACCAGAATCAGCAAGCATTGTTCTTGTTGCTTCCTTGAGCGTTCTGTTTCTTCGTTCTGCAACTCCATGCTGTTGAGGAGTTCGAGCGGCTGAAAACTCATGCTTGATTCCATGATCTTCTAGAAAGGATTCAAGATTCTGATTTGAAAATTCAGTGCCTTTGTCACTGCGAATCCTGTCTATGCTGGATGATTTCTCATTCTGAGTGCGTTTCAGCAGCTTGATCAACTTCGGACCGGTCTGATCTTTACTGCTTAAAAATATAGTCCATGTAAAGCGTGAGTAATCATCAATAACAACAAGAGTATACCGCATTCGCCCTAAACTTGTTATTGGTATAGGACCAATCAAGTCCATATGCAATAATTCTAAACAGCGGGAGGAGGATTTGGCATTCTTGTTTTTGAAGGATGATCTGATCTGTTTGCCCATTTGGCAAGCTTCGCAGATCTTATCCTTAGCAAAATCGATCTTCGATAGACCGATAACTAAATCATGTTTACACATGCTGGAAATAGTCTTAAAGTTTATATGATTCAAGCGCTTATGCCACAGCCAATGTTTATTATCATTGTTAGCGATGAAGCAAGTAGGATTATCAGGTTGAGCATGATTCCAGTTAATCTTATATGTATTTCCATTCCTGATTCCTACAAGCATGGTTATACCGTCTGATGATTTAACAGTGCAAGTGTGTTTGTGAAATTCTACAGCATAACCATTATCACAGAGTTGACTTATACTAATCAGATTATAGCACAGATTTTCAACTAACAATACATCATTGATAATAATGTTACCATGGACAATCTTACCCTTGCCCACGGTCTTACCCTTTGAGTTATCTCCGAAGATGATCTTGGGTCCAGTACATTCTGTGACTTCAGACAGCAGCTCGATGTTTCCAGTCATGTGACGAGAACACCCACTGTCCAAATACCAGTCTGATGCGAGTTTCTTCGGTACCTGTCATCAAATATAATTATTGTTGGTACCCAATCCTATTTGGGTCCAGAACGGATTAGCCCTTTGGGAACCCACACCTGTATCAGCTTCAATGGCTTGTGTGTGTAAGGTGTGTTGTGTGCTGGTCTGTTTCGATGTTGTGTGTGATAATGTGTGCGCTGTGGAAGCCTTTGATTCTCATAAGGTAGTCTATATCTTCGTTGAATCGATTTTGAATTATAGTAATTGTATTGTCTTCCTTGCCTTCGATCTTGCACCTTTGGATTTGGTCTGATAGACGCAAATCTTGCTGGTGCCTTTTCTTTGGCTTGGTCAACATAACCAATCCCTTTTCTCAGATTTTGATTCACGTAAGAGACTCCCGTTTGAATTTTAGGTGCTTCAGTCTCATATACTGTGCTGGATTTAACAAATGTCATTTGTTTGACTTGGTTCTGTACCAGCAACATCTCAGATTCATCTTTGGTGCATTCTTTGGTGTCAAAGCCTATGCCGGTGAAATCACCGACGTTTCTTTGAACCTCTTGTAATTCTTCCAAAGATGTTCTGGATTTTGTCCATGTTTTGAATATATGAGAAAGCTTAGCATTTTGTGTGCTAATTCTCTTATTTTCTTCATGGAGCTGATCATAGGAGATTTTCAGCTTATTCAGCTCGATCTTTAGATTATTGCACTCACCCTGCTCAGAGCAGCTTGGTTTATTATGCTCATCTATTTGATTACTGGCTTTAGCTTTATTTTTCTCAAATGATTCAGCTAAGATCCTATAATCATTAGCCATGTCTTGCAGTGCGGACATGAGCTCTTCTCGTGTAAATTCATTTGAGTCAAGATCATATACCTCGTCTGTCTGAATCATCTCTTCGTCTGCCATAAGACATTGAATATCTTCTTCACTTTCGCTGGAAGAATATTCAGAGCTTTCCGAGTCTGAGTCTGTCTGAGCCCATTGCTGTTTCCCTCTTCAGCTACTAGGACTTTTTGGGATTTTCCATGATTCTTGCCGTCTTTGTAGTGCTTCTTCTTCCTATCATCACGATGCTTCTCTTTCCGTTCTTCTTTCTTCGGTCTGGTGCAATCTGCAATAAAATGTCCGGTCTTACCACAATTGTAGCAAGCCTGATCGTTAACAGCATCATCTTTTCTTGATTTATAATGATGAGAGGGTTTGAAGTTCCTCTTATTCTTAGACATGAATTTATCGAATTTCTTGATAAATAATGACATAGCATCATTACTTATCTGTTCAGCGGATCGGTCTGATGTTGAGGCGGTCTGGTCTGGAATGGTTGCCAGGGCCTTGTTTGGTTCAGAGATGAATGGCTCTGCTTCACCTCTGCTTATCAGTTCAAACTCATAGGCCTTAAGATCTGCAAACAGATCATGAAGTTCAACATTGTTAAGATCTTTTGATTCCCTCATGGCAATGGTCTTAACATCCCATTCCTTTGGCAGAGCTCTCATAACTTTCAGATCGATCTCTCTGTTAGAATATTCCTTCCCCAGACCATTCAGTTCATTTATGATGCCAGTGACTCTTTCATCAAACTCATTTAGAGTTTCTCCACTCTTCATCTTTATGCCCTCAAATCTTTGAAGAGCAACAGTCAGCTTGTTTTCTTTGGTCTGGTCGTTGCCTTCGCATAGCTGTGCTATCTTCTCCCAAATTTCTTTGGCACTAGAGCACATTTTGATTTTGCTGAACATGTTCTTGTCCAATGTCTTGAACAAGATGTCTTTGGCAACGTTGTCGAGATTTGCTTCTTTCTTTCCTCATTCGTCCAGAGGGATCTGTCTTTCTCTACCATTTGTGGTTCACCACCAGTAATGGCGACTGCTGTATTTATTTTTAGAATCTTCATTGGTCCATCAGTGATGACGAACCACATATTGTCATCCTGAGCTGCCAGATGAGCTTGCATTCTGATTCTCCTGTCATCATAGTCTTCTTTTGAGAACATAGGAATTTTGTTGAATGATGCCATCAGCTCGAGTGATTTTGTGCTGATTAAGATGACCTGCTCTGATACCACTTGTTAGGATCGGTCCGGAGTGTTTAGGGGGGGGGGGGGGGGGGGGGGGGGTGAATGAACACTCCTTGTAAAAATTAATCCCTTGTGATTTCTTTCGGATTAGTGAAAGAAATCTGTTTCTTAATCAACTCTTGTACAGAACAAACCACTGAAAGTATAAGTGCGGAACGGTCTGTTCTTGTATATGTAAGAACGGCTCGATGGCTAGTATGAAAGAACAAGTGCAGAAAGATAATACACCGGATATGTTTCTGGAAGTTCGAAGGTGGTGTAATTCTTCTACGTCTCCCCTTCTTCCAATTAAGGAAGGTTTATACTAGAAGACTTTGATTTATACAATCATGTTGTACAAACCCGATTCAGGCTGGATTTACCTCACTACCAGTCTGAAACTCCTAGTCACTCGATCTGCTCAGACACACTCTGTCTGACAGTTACAATATGTTTCTCACTTCTATTTTTCAACACAGAATACACAAGATGCGCACAGTGATCCTAAATGATCAAATATTACAAAGTAATCGTGCTTAAGAATAATTTCAGCTCGAGAGCTTCTGAGCTTGTAAGCTTGTGCTGTTTTGCTTTCTTGTGCGTTTTTCAATTGATCAGCGAGAGTCTTGTATATTCCTTTTGTTGCATCCTTTTATAGTTGTAAATACCAACGACATTATTTCCCTTAATGTGCAACTTTGACTCTGCTTGAGCTCTGAGAAAGCTACAGTCTTCTTCTTCAGGATACTTGCCGTTCTGATTCATACTTTCGGCGACTGTCAGATATGCTCTTCTTTGTCTGATTACCTTTTATGGCAATCTTCAGTCTTTGGTCCTTTGTAGCATTAATTACGACATTAAATGCTACAATAAATAGCCGTTAATGATTCGGACTGAGGAGCCATTCTTTATGTATCCTTGACTGCTCTGATCTGATAAAGATTGAGATCGATCTGAAGCTTTGATAAAGTCAGTCTGAAATCCATCGATCCGGTCTGATATGCTTTGTCATCTTATCAGCTTGATCTGTTTTGGGCGATTGATCTGGTCAGTCTGATTTCACTCGATCCGGTATGAAATGTTTTGTCATCTTTAAAATCTCATCGATAAGGTCCGGAACTAACACACGTCGTAAGTGGTCATTTTTGCAGTTCACATTTGAGAAGATGTGCCCCGGCGTTACAGCAAATGAGAGCCCAAAAAGTAGGGACTTGAAAGATCAAGTGTGGAGGGGTTTTGATGAGTTGTTTATGGAGTATAAGAAATTATATGACCACACAGTCCCAACAAGCCCGAGTAGAGCAAGCTGTGAGGGGTCATTGCATAGTTTGGCTGGAAGTTGTGGTGGTGAAAATGAAATAGATGATTTGGATGATGAATTTAATAGGATGAGGACAGGAAAAGGCAAGCAGGTAAAGTCCGAGGTGGAAAAGTATTTGAATGAGGATTGTGAGCCATTTGGGGAGGAGTTTGATATATTGAAATGGTGGAAAGTAGAATCTCATAGATTTCCCATTCTTTCGAAGATGGCTCGTGATATTTTAGCAGTTCCAGTCTCCACCATTGCTTCAGAGTCTGCATTTAGCACGGGAGGGCGTGTTCTTGATGCCTTTAGGAGTTCTTTGTCTCCTAGAATAGTCCAAGCTCTCATATGTGCTCAAGATTGGCTACGAATGGATTCTAGGCCAGTAAGCGTGGATGAGGATTTGTGTGAATTAGAAAAACTTGAAAAAGGTAGTTTTAAATTTTTGTTATTTTTTACAATTGTCAATTATATTAATATGAATATTTGTATTGCAATCATTTGGTTATGACTTTTATTTCTCTTTTTTTTTTTACAGATTTGACTGATATGGGCAATGATTCATCAATCCTCGATGTTTGACGAAGAAAAGGAGATTCCGGAGACAGGAGATGCACTAATGACTGATGATGATAAATTATGTTTGATGCTTCTTGTTTGATGTTTGATAGTTATTTTTGATGTGATGAACTTATTATTGTTGTTCACTTGTTTGGATTATTATTGTTGTTGAATTGAGTGATCTGGTTGATCACGGGGTACAAAAATTAAGGGGAGACTATGCCCGTTTTTTTTAAAACTCAAATCTGAAAAAAAAGAGGTTGAAATTGAAAAAAAAAACAGTCAAAAATTCGGGTAACCCGAACCCGAAATATCGGGTACCCGCAAATTTCGGGTACCCGAATTATCGGGTATCGGGTATGTTCAGGGGGTACCCGCAAATTCGGGTACCCAAACCGAACTTCCCGAATCCCGAAAAACCCGACCCGATCCCAGCCCTATAAACTGGTCATTTAGATAAAACCTGATCGGATCGGGTACCCGATATCCGAATTAAATTGCCCACCCCTAATAGAGAATTATTTTTTTATCGAATTTATTCATATAAAAAATTATGAATTGTATTTAATCCAGCTCTCATAAGCTATAAAATCTTGGATTCGTCCCTGGGTCTACGAGTATTACACGAGGTGATAAGAGCCGAGTTGATTTTACCCGAGGTGATAGGAGTCTCCGCCACATTACAATATATTATGCTTGGCCACCAATTCCAAATAAATATACAATAAATAATAGATCGCACGCAATATATTTATTTTATTAGTCAAATATTTAATATTGTATTACTCATACCCCAGGGAAAAAAAATAAAAATGCAAACGTGTTATGCAATACATATTCGTAAATCTTATTTTATGATATTGAATCCACTACCAAGGCTATAAAAAACGATTGAAATAGTTTTTAAACGAATATTTAATTTAAATAGGTCTTTCCAAATCTCACGTACAATGTCGGGATTCATACAATTTGACCTTTCATTACAGCAGTTGTCTATAACGTGTCGCATTTTCATACGATTTCATTTATAGATTTATTCTTTTTATATTTTAAAGATTTTTTCTCATTAGAAAAGTCCACAATTTTGTCCGTAAATAATTTAATATGATGCATTTACTAAATATTATATTTGGTTAATTTTGGGAATTTTTTTAAATTATATTAGATCAATGACGTTTGATATTAATTTTGGGTATTATAAAATGTACCACTTTATCCCTGTTTTATCATCTTTACGATATTTGAATGTAAAGAAAATATTTAATTATATTTAATGTTTATGATTAATAAATTCAAAAAATGATTTATGAAACGTGTGATCATAAAAATTATTAAAATTGCGTGCAAATACTTTACTAGAATAATAAATATCTTATATATTAATTTTTTTAGTTTAACCAAATATAATTATTTCTTCTTTTTTTTTTCATTTATACATGGATAGATTAAAATTTTGTGAACCCTAATATTTAATAACTCAAAATTTTGAAGCTTATAAATATATATAAGATAAAAATTTCATATAGTTCATGCTTAATGAATAATAGGCAGTAAATTCGTGTGTAGATAATATCTAAACATTATGTATTGTTTTTATGTATAATATATTTTAATTTTCAAATAATTAGTTTGGTTACGATTTTTAACAAAAATGAAGAACATCAAATAATTGATTTAGTTATGATTTGCTAGATCTAAAACGTGTAAACGTTAGATGAAATAATAGTAGAAGAAATGAGGGAGATACTGAAAATAATAAATGTGCGAAAAGAAAACTACATAAATCAAATATTTACGACAAAATTAGAAATTTTTTTGGTGTAATAGGTCATAATCTATGATGCATGTACACTCCTAAAATTTACTCGGTGCAGTGTCGGATACTTCTAGAACACAACAATCCTTGAACATGTGTCGGACACGCCACATGAGCGTGTCCGACACAAAAAAAAGATACTTTTGGAGGTTAATTGTATAATTTAAAATTTGTTTGGCTAAAATAAAATATGGACGTGTTATTTAAACTTTATGTTAATTGAAATAATATACATTTAGTGTTAATATGAGTGATACTATGATTATTTCAGTGACATGCCTTTATTTATATAATTTTTTTGAATTTGAAAAGAATATTTTTGGAGTTATTTTGGACGTGTTTGTTAAATTTTATGTTAATTGAAGGAATATGTATTTGATGTTAGTATGAGTGATACTATGATAATGCCAGCGATATGCATTTATTTATATGCTTCTTGAATTTGGTAAGAATATTTTTGTTGCTTTCACATGTTTTTAGAATTTAAAATTGTGAATTTTAGTATTTTTAATAATATATTACATATATAATATATATATATATATATGTATGTTATGATTGAATATGAGTGTTTAGAGGGGGGTGAATAAACACTCTACTAAAATTTATCTTTTCCGATTTTCCTGGATTGATTTCACTTGGGTTAGCAAATGAAACATATTTCTTAATCAATACTAATATGAGACCACTGATAGTGTGAGTTCGGAATCGATCTGTTCTTGGTTAGCAAGACCAGTATGATAGCTTTGAAACACGAAGTACTGCGATATGTAAATGGACAGGATGTGTTTCTGGAAGTTCGAAGGCAATTCCTTCTACGTCTCCCCTTCTTTCAATTAAGGAAGGATTCACTAGAAGACTTTGAGTAATACAATCTCGTTGTACAATCCCGATTCAGTTGGATTTACCCCACTACCAGACTGAAACTCCTAGTCTCTCAATATGTTCAGATACAATACGTCTGACAGTTACAATGAACTCACTCTTCTATCTTAGAGCAAATACAATTGATAGAGTGAATTACTCTGAGCACAAATGATCCTTAAAGATCAAATAAAACAGTAAGACATGCTATCAACTTTGAACAGATCGACAAGATGAAGTCTTTCGATGATAGTGTTCTGCTCGAGTGAATAGTTCAATAAATGATTGATTGTTGATCTTGCATGCGTGTTGTATCTCTTGTATCATAAGCATCGTCTCTTGAGCATTTAAGTTGCACATTTATATAGGCATTTCTGCCAACGACAATATTTCATTTTGCGTGCAACTATTTACTTTAGTCAACCTCTGAACAAACTGCAGTCTTCTATTTTTAGACTCTTTCCCTTCTGGTCTGTTCTTTCGGCGCTTGCCAGATAATATCTGTTGTGTCTATTTACCATTTAATGTAACTTTAGTCTTTGGTCTATTTCAGCATTAAATGCATCATTAAATGCTTCAATAAATAACCGTTGATTATTCAGACTGATGAACAAAGTTTGCTAACTTAGTCTGAATTGATCTTTCTGAAATAAGCTCTAATCTGATTTGCATTGATCTGGCCTGTACCGATCTGGTTGACATCGATCTGGTCTTCATCGATCTGGTTGACATCGATCTGATCTGTTTTGTCATCTTTAAAATTCGGAACCAACAAATTCCCCCTTTTTGATGATGACAAAACCTAGCTTCTTTATCTTTTTAAGTCATTTCTCATGTTCAAAATAAATGAACTAACTGTTTTCTATATTATTTAGGAGTTCAGATCGAGCAAGTCTTTTAGTTCAAAATAAATGAACTTTTCAAGGTAAATGAACAAGACTGTGAATTCCGAAAGACTTTTTATAAACTCGTCTGATGAATACATTTACAGATGTTATTCATTACAAACAGTTATTTATTTCTTTTTCGGGCGGTTGTTCTGGCTTCATTTATTTCTTCTTTCCCCCTTTTTGGCATCAGCAATCTCCTGAAGGAAATCTACGATCTGCGTAAGCTGAGCACAGATAGCATCCAGGCGATGACCTTGGGTAAGAAGGGATTTGGCAACTGCGGTTTTTACTTCTGAAGCCAGCTCGATCTGTTCTTTTCTCATGCTAGTCTTATAAGAAGCTTGTTGAGAGAACAGATCGTTCAGACAATGTTGTATAATATTGATGCTCTTCAACATCTTTTCCTTGAAAGAATCAAAGTCCATAGTGGTAGTCCACTGGCTTTGGTGTACTTCTCTTACTCTTTGGGAGAGAAAGAGGAAATTCTCAGATAGTTCTCGAAGGGACTTGGCCACTGATGGAGTATCATCAAGGTAGGCTGTTATGTCTTCAGCAGGTTGCACAACCAGCTCTTTCCCTTTTTCAGTCGAAGCGAAGGGTTGTGCGAGATCAAGTTCTTCTGCAAAAGCTTGCGGAGAAGATGAGGCAGTCGGCACAACAAATGGGGCAGCAGATTGGCGATGTTCGGACCGGACTAATTCAACAAGATCCGTAGAAAATTGATTCAAAAATGCCAAGTCTGTAGCATACTGATCTACTTGGACTATTTTTTACGGAGCTAGAAGGTCTTCAGCAGCTGAATGAGAGATTGGTTGAACAGGCTCCTCAAGTTGTAAAGCTGCAACGATGTCGGACACAACTAGTCCAACATCGACGATGTCTTGAGTGACAATAGTCTTTCGTGCGACTAGCGTGCTGGTCTGAGCTTCGGAGACTGTGGACGCAAAAGGAAGAGACAAAGTAGGGGATTCCAGTAATACGTCCATTGTCTCAACCTATGCAGCAGTCAGAGCATTAGGCGGTGGAGTCGGAGCATTGAACAGCTCTTTGCGATGCACAACGATGCGAACATCGTCTGTTTTCGTGCCTTTCAAAAATTCTTGTTCAGTCGTTTGAGCTTATCGAAGAACAGATTGAAGTGATTCACCGTTCTGTACAAGACCCATTCATCGAATATGGCGGCGAGGGCCTGTACTTTTTCTTCAATGTCGTCCATGGCAAGGTCAATAGCTGTTTGAGCAGCTGATTTGGGCTTTGAGGGTGCAATCTCTGTCATGGTAGCTTTGCCCTTCCCAGCAACAGATGAGGGCTTGATCCCTGATTGGGTATAATCGCATTCTTTAATCACAATACCTTTGACAGCTGGGATATTGGATGTGATTCGGGGCACAACTTTGGCTAGTTTGGGTGGAGCTTTGGTCGTTTGAGGTGGATCTTGGGATTTTGGGGGTGGAGCTTGAAGTACTGGGGTTGCTTGGGTTGGAGGAGAGGTAGATATGGGTTTGGGGTTTAAGGTTGTCAGGGGTTTGGTGTTGGGTTCGAGGCTTCTTGGGTAGGGGTTTGGTTAGGGATGAGGTAATAGAGGCAGACTGGGTTTCATCAGAGTCAGTCTGGACCACTACCAGTTTTTGCTTAGCCCTGGTCTTCTTTGCTACAGCCTGTTCTGCACCAACCTCCATCTCGAGGTCAATAATTCAGTGGGAGTTGGGGGAGCACTTTTGGACTTTAACAGAGCCAGTCCTTTGGGATTAATGACTTTGAACGGACTGAGTGCCGAAGATTTCCCCAGCTCAATATTCATTGACTCCAACAACTTGCTCAGTGGAACATCAAAACAGCAGCCTGCTTTGCGAAAATGATGGTCTCCAATAAAACACCAAATATGATGGAGGATCAGTTCACTTTCTGTCCAAAGTGGATAGCTGCCATGACTCCAAACTCTTCAGACGTCACAGCATCATAACTTCCAGCCTTGCTCAGCAGCGGCTTTCCAACGATGTCGCATAGCACTTGAAAATGGAAAGACATCTCTTTCTTCTTGAATGCAGGCTTAAGGGTGAGTCCGAAAATTGACACTCTGCGCTGAAATTCCTCCAGAGTGGCTTTGGACAAATGAGCGAAATCGGACATGCTAGAGGTAGGAAGCCCAAACGTCTGTAAACATTTCCTGAGAAATTTCAATATTCTGGCCATTAACCGAAGAAGAGATGGAAGTCTTGTGAGAAACGGCGTTTGAGAATAGTACTTTGATCTCCGATTCATACACCACCGTGCCACATTCTAATAATTTCCTCAGTCCGGATGATTCCAGATTTTTTAACATAGACACCATTTCTTTGTCTTCCATCCTGTAGATAGCGTCAAACTCAACAGATAATGAGTTGTGAGTAATGGTTGCCGTTTGAAAGATTAATATACGAATATGGAAGAAAGAAGAAATTTTAGAAGAGATAAGCAGACAACGGTAATTATAAAAAGTAAAATGATGAATGAGATGTACAACCTGATAAATACAGAGATATTAGACACGTGTCTGTAAAATATTATTATATTAAAGATTGATAGTGTTTTGAGTCAGATCATGGGATAACATCAGATCGATAGAGATCGGTCTGATAGTCAGTACCGGTCTGTATCTTATTGACCATTGTATTATCGATCTGTGCCAACACTAAATCTTTAAGAACGAAGTTAAGCATTCACCAAATATACTAAGATAGATCTATTAAACCAAGAATTTGACGAAAATAATTAAACTTAGCCTCTGGGAGTGGTTTAGTGAAGATGTCTGCAGCTTGCTGGTCTGTTGAGATATACTCGATCCGAATATCCTTTTTGACAAATGATCTCGAATAAAATGACGTTTGGTATCAATATGTTTCGTTCGAGAGTGCAAGACTGGATTATATGTGATAGCAATTGCACTTGTGTTGTCGCAAAAGATTGGTGACTCAACAACTTGAATGCCATAGTCTCTGAGCTGATGTTGAACCCAGAGCATTTGAGCGCAACAGCTTCCAGCGACGAGATATTTTGTCTCGGCTGTTGATGTGGCAATCGACGTTTACTTCTTACTAAACTATGAGATCAATCTTTCACCTAAGAATTAACAAGTTCCACTGGTGCTTTTGCTATCGATCTTACATCCTACATAGTCAGCGTCTGAATATCCAATTAAATTGAAATTCGAATGCTTGGGATACCACAGACCAATATTCTGAGAACCTTTTACGTATTTTAGAATATGTTTAGCGGCAATGAAGTGGGATTGCTTAGGGTTAGATTGAAGTCTAGCACACATACAAACAGCAAACATAATATCAGGCCGGCTCGCTGTAAGATATAACAGCGATCCGATTAGACCTTGATACATTGTTACCTCAACTGACGTTCCCCCTTCGTCTTTATCTAACTTGATTGATGGACTCATCGGAGTTGAAGCAGTTGAGCAAGTCTCCATACCAAACCGTTGAATAGCTCCTTGGTGTACTTGGTTTGATTAATGAAGATTTCATTATTGAGCTGTTTGACTTGTAGACCCAGGAAGAATGGCAATTCTCCCATCATACTCATCTCAAATTGGCTCTGCATTAACTTAGAAAATTTCTCGCATAACTTGGGATTAGTTGACCCAAAAATGATATCATCAACATATATTTGAACTAACAAAGTATGTTCCCCCTTGATAAACTTAAATAAAGTTTTATCTACTGAGCCGATCTGGAAATCATGATCCATAAGAAATTGAGACAAAGTGTCATACCAGGCTCTGGGGGCTTGTTTAAGTCCATAGACTACTTTATTTAGTAAGTATACGTGATCTGAAAATGAGTGATTAAGAAATCCAGGAGGTTGCTCGATGTAGACTTCCTCCTAAAGTTCACCATTAAGAAACGCACTCTTCACGTACATTTGATATACTTTGAAGTCTTTAAAAGCAGCGTATGCAAGAAAGGTTCAAATGGCTTCAAGTCTGGCAACTGGTGCAAATGATTCATCAATGTCGATTATTTCTTCTTGTCTGAAGCCTTGTGCAACCAGTCTGGCCTTGTTCCTAACTACCACTCTATTTGCATCTAGCTTGTTTCTAAAAACCCATCTGGTTCCAATAACAGGCTGATCACTTGGTCTGGGAGTTAAACTCCACACCTGATTCTGTTCAAATTGGTTGAGCTCTTCTTGCATAGCCTCTATCCAATTATAGTCAGCTAAAGCTTCGTCAATCTGTTTTGGTTCCAGGTTGGATATGAATGTAGCATTAGTGAATTCATTCATCATCTGTCATCTAGTTCTTATGGGTGCAGATAGACTTTCAATCACCAGATCAGGTGGATGCCTCTTAGTCCAGCGGTAGTTTGGTTCGAGAACATATGGTCCTGATGGAGGAAGAATACTGATATAGTCAGTATTGGTCTTAACGTTGGTATTCGTTACCTCCGGATCAGCAACATCAGCTCGATCTGGTAGAACTTCAGTGGCTTCTACCGGTCTATCTGGTACTTCAGGTTCTGGTGGATTTTCTCTTGGTCTGTTAACTGCAATCTCATCATCATTGTTAGCTTCGAGATGTATATTTTTCATCTGATTTTGAATTAGTTTCTTGTGATTCTCAATATTAAGTCATTAATCAAAAACTACATGAATTGACTCTTCCACAGTTAGAGTTTGATTATTGAAAACACAAATGCTTTGCCAACAGATGAATATCCTAATAATATTCCATCATCTGATTTAGATTCGAAAGCGGTTAGATGATTCTTACCGTTGTTATGGAAATAACATTTGCAGCCGAAGATATGAAAACATGAAATAGTCTGTCTGTTATATGTCCATACTTCATATGGTGTTAAATTTAATTTCTTATTAATCATGGACCGATTCTGTGTATAACGTGCAGTATTGACAGCCTCTGCCCAGAACTTTTGAGAGATTCCAGAGTCAGCAAGCATTGTTCTTGCTGCTTCCTTGAGCGTTCTGTTGCGTCGTTCTACAACTCCATTTTGTTGAGGAGTGTGAGCTGCTGAGTAGTCATTCCTGATCCCTTGGTCATCTAGAAAGGATTCAAGATTTTGGTTTGAGAATTCAGTGCCTTTGTCGCTTCGAATCATGTCTATCCCAGAGGATTTCTCGTTCTGAATGTGTTTCAACAGCTTGATTAATCTTGGGCCGGTCTGGTCTTTACTTTTGAGTTATCACCGAAGGTGATCTTAGGACCAGTGTATTGAGTAATATCAGACAGCATCTCGATGTTTCCCGTCATGTGTCGAGAACATCCACTGTCTAAATACCAGTCTGATAGTTTCTTCTTGGGTTCCTGTCATAAAAAAGAATTATTGTTGGTACCCAATCCTACTTGGGTCCGAAACAGATTAGTCCTTTGGGGACCCACACCTGAATCAGCTTTATTGACTTGTGTGTGTCTGATATGGTGTGTGTTGTGCGATAATAAGTGTGCTGAGCTTGTTGTGTGTAGTGTGTTTTGTGAAATGGTGACCTTTGACTCTTGTCAGGCAATCTATATCTTCTTTGGACCAGTTGTGAGTTGTGGTAATTGGATTTGCGCTCTTCAGTCCGGTCTGATACTCAAAACTCGCTGGTGCCTTTTCTGTGACTTGGTTAACATACCAAATTCCCTTTTTCAAACCTTTATCCTTGAAAGAGATTCATGTTTGAATTGTAGCCACTTCTGATTCATATATTGTGCTAGATCTAACAAATTTCATTTATTTGATTTTGTTCTTCTCCAGTAACAATTCAGTTTCATTTTTAGTGCTTTCATTGATATCAAAGCCTATGCCAGTGATATCACCGACATTTCTTTGTACCTCTTGCAACTCATCTAATGAAGCTCTTGATTTTGTCCATGTTTTGAAAATATGAGAAAGTTTAGCATTTTGTGCGCTAATTCTCTGATTTTCTACATGGAGCTGTTCATAGGAGATTTTTAGCTTATCCAGCTCGATCTTCAGACTGTCACATTCACCTAGCATAGAACAGCTTGGTATGATGTGCTCATCTGTTTGATCTTTGCTTTCAGCCTTAATTTTCTCAAATGATTCAGCTAGCATTCTGTAGTCATTAGCCATATCTTGTAGTGCAAATACAAGTTTTTCTCGTGTAAATTCATCTAAGTCAAAATCGAATATCTCATCGTTCTGACTAGTCTACTCGTCTGCCGTTAGACATTGGATCTCCTCTTCGCTTTCACTGGAGGATTCTTCTGAGCTTTCTGATTCTGAGTCAGTCTGAGCCCACTTACTGTTGCCTTCTTCTGCTACCAGAACTTTTTGAGCCTTTCTATGATGCCCTTTTCTATCTTTGTAGTACTTCTTCTTCTTGTCATCTCGGTGCCTTTCCTTCCTCTCATCTTTCTTTGGTCTGGTGCAATCTGCAATGAAGTGTCCAGTCTTACCACAATTGTAGCAAGCCTGATCGTTAACAGTAGCATATTTTCTTGACTTATATTGATGATAATGTTTAAAGTTTTTTTTTTATTTTTAGACAACCTTAATAAATAACGACATAGCATCATTACTCTTCTGTTCGACAAATCGGTCTGTAGGGGTAGATTGATCTGGAATGGCTGCAAGTGCCTTGGTTGGCTGAGAGATGGATGGCTCTACTTCCCCTCTAGTGATCAGCTCGAATTCATAGGCTTTGAGATCAACGAACAGATCATGGAGTTCGATTTTGTTCAGATCTGTAGATTCTCTCATGGCAATGGTCTTGACGTCTCATTCCTTCGGTAATGCTCTCATAATTTTCAGAGTGATCTCTCTGTTGGTATAGACCTTGTCAAGAATATTCAGTTCATTAATAATGCCTGTAACTCGTTCATCAAACTCGTTTAGAGTTTCTCAATGTTTCATCTTTATGCTTTCAAACTTTTGTAGAGTTACAGTCAACTTGTTCTCTTTGGTCTGGTTATTCCCTTCACATAGCTGTGCAATCTTCTACCAAATTTCTTTGGCAGTTGGGCACATTTTGATCTTGCTGAACATATTCTTGTCCAAGGTTTTGAACAGAATATCCTTGGCTGCATTGTCTAGATTAGCCTTTTTCCTTTCTTCATTGGACCAGGTAGCTCTTTCTTTTTCAAGCATCTGAGGTTCACCACTTGACCCTCCTAGGGCAGTGTTAACCTTTAAAATCTCCATTGGTCCTTCTGTAATGACGTACCACATGTCATCATCCTGAGCTGCTAAGTGAGCTTGCATGCAGATTCTTCAATCATCATAATCTTATTTTGAGAACATGTGAATTTTGTTGAAGGATGCCATCAGTCCAAGTATTCTATTGACTAAGAACACCCGCTCTGATACCACTTGTTATGATCAAATATGAGTGTTTAGAGAGGGTGAATAAACACTCTACTAAAATTTATCTTTTTCGATTTTCCTGGATTGATTTCACTTGATTAGCAAATGAAACATATTTCTTAATCAATACTAATCTGAACAGACCACTGATAGTCTGAGTGCGGAATCGGTCTGTTATTGGTTAGCAAGATCGGTATGATAGCTTTGAAACACGAAGTAGTGCGATATATAAATGGACATGATGTGTTTTTGGAAGTTCGAAGGCAATTCCTTCTACGCCCCTTCTTCCAATTAAGGAAGGATTCACTAGAAGAGTTTGAGTAATACAATCCCGTTGTACAACCCCGATTCAGCTGGATTTACCCCACTACCATACTGAAACTCCTAGTCTCTCAATATGTACAGATACAATATGCCTGACAGTTACAATGAACTCACTCTTCTATCTTAGAACTAATACAATTGATAGAGTGAATTACTCTGAGCACAAATGATCCTTAAAGGTCAAATAAAACAATAAGACGTGCTATCAACTTTGAGCAGATCGACAAGATGAAGTCTTTCAATGATAGTGTTCTGCTCGAGTGAATGCTCAATAAATGATTGATTGTTTATCTCGTATGCATGTTGTATCTCTTGTATTGTAAGCATCGTCTCTTGAGCATTTAAGTTGCACCTTTATATATGCATTTCTACCAACGACAATATTTCATTTTGCGTGCAACTCTTTACTTTAGTCAACATCTGAACAAACTGCAGTCTTCTATTTTAGACTCTTTCCCTTCTGGTCTGTTCTTTCGGCGCTTGTCAGATAAGATCTGCTTTGTCTATTTACCATTTAAGGTAACTTCAGTATTTGGTCTATTTCAGCATTAAAATGCTACATTAAATGCTTCAGTAAATAGTCGTTAATTATTCGGACTGATGAACAAAGTTTCTAACTTAGTCTGAATTGATCTTTCTTAAATAAGCTCTAATCTGATCTGCATCGATCTGCATTGATTGGTCTGTACTGATCTGGTTGACATCGATCTGGTCTTCATCGATCTGGTTGGCATCGATCTGGTCTGTTTTGTCATCTTTAAAATTCGGAACCATATATATATATATATATATATATATATATATATATATATATATATATATATATATGCATGTCACACCCATGTCGTATCCTTAAAATTTTGAAAAGCCATGACGCCGTGTCCATGTCATGTCGTGTCGTGTCAGTGTCACCGTATCATGCAGTATCTTTGCATAAAAAACGTTTCTTCTAATAATTTCAACTATCATAATAATCGAACCACTTATTATTTCTTGTAAAATATTTTGGTGTATCATTAGTTTAATATTCATTAACAAGGAAATAATGTAATCAGTTATTTGAGAATTTGGTTCAAGGAAATAAATGAGTTATAAAAATTAATTTTCTTGCGATTTATTTCATGTCATTGAAATAAATGGGTATTATTTACTAAACATTAACTAGCTCATAAAATTTTTCTCAATAAATAAATTGCACAAACATGTAAAAATTATTAGGTGATTCTACGAAATATTATGGTATATGTCAAGAATACATGAGGTTCCAACTAAAAATTAATTGACAATGAGTGAAGTCACTCATGTATTTTATAAATAGCTAACATAACTTCTAGTTTTCCAATGTGTGATAACTCTCAACAAGTCCTCTGACGTGTAACATTATATAAGTCAACATGCGGGTGATGGTGAGCATACATGCGGAATAGCTAATCACATGAAAAGCCTGCTCTGATACCATGTTGAGAATATATGAGGTTCCAACTCGAAACCAATTGACAATGAATGAAGTAACTTATGTATTTTATAAAGAGCTAACATAACTTATATGTTTCTAATATGAGACAATTCTCACCAGTATACGGTCGTTACTAAATAATATTGTAAACTACAAGCTATGTAATTAATTAATATTCTCTCACTTACAATATTCTTGAGTAAATTATGGCAAACGAGTGCTTGAGGCATTATCCCCAATTAATTAAAAAGATAAGATTCAGTTGTTGACATTGACTTGAGGATGGCGTACCAAATAGTAAATACTATTTTTCTATTTTTTCCCCTTTTAAAACAGTATTGACTACTTCCATTTAAAAGACTAATATGACGTTTAAAAGAATTTTTTAAAATAAATTTAATATTTATATTCTAACAAGATTGTTCAGTCCTTGAAAATAGTTGCTATTTGGTTTAATTAATCATCTAAAGTTTAGACATTCGAGGATATGAGCTGTGGCTACAATATTTAGGAAAAGTTTTGGCTAGAAAATGTTGATATTTTATAATTTTTGATGAATAGGCAAGAGCTTGGTTCCATGATGGATATAATGTCAAGATCATGTGTTGATTTTAATAAGTTATAAGGTCCTGCAATTATTTGAAAGGAGATTATTATGAGTAATTTTCACACATTGTCCATGTTTGGAAATGACTGAAATATGACATTGGAGAGTAGTAATTTCCCACCTGAGAGCTGTGAAGACCCGAATTTGTAGCTAAAAATCTACTTAACAGATGATTCAATCAGCTCAATTTGTAATTTGCTCAACCTATGGAAATTAGCTCAATTTGTGACAGAAACCATAAGCTCAACCTGTCATATGCTCGACCTCTGCTGATAACAATCAGCTCAACTTATTTTAGTAATTAGTCCAGAGACTTGGTCAACCCCATTAACCCATCATTTACAAAGAATGATAATTGATGCTATAGTTACATAATTTCAGGTGTTTGGTATTGAAATAAAATCATGACAGAGCCAATAGAGATCATGAGTTGTAACACCTGGACTTTTAACCATAAATACCCGAGCATTTCTAAAGCAAAAATTACACAAACTCTGCACCAAATCTAAAAATACACACACTCAAATTCTGCAGATTCTAGAAAGGAAATACCCATTTCAAGGATTTCTTCAACCCATATTTATTCAAGCAATTTTCTGTAAGTGGGTTTTTATATATCATTGCCATTTCGTTTTAAAGTTATACGTATGTAGACCCGACCAAGGATAATAAATAACCCTTAATAGGCTCGGAACCGGACTATGGTCAACGGGCCGATTAATCGGGTCAATGATTCGAATAGTCGGACCCGTAGCCGCCCCATTCATAGGCAGGCAGGTTAACCGGGTCAACGGTTCGAATGGTTAGACCTGTAACCGCCCCATCCATAGGCAGACCGGTTATAATTTTCTAACCTGTGAACCGCCGGTTAACCGGAAGGGTTTATTTTAATTTTTTTGACATTTATAAATTTAAAACATATGTTATGATGTAGATTTGAACTCTTGAAATAATTAGCTTCAACCACAAAACTATAAGAACATTGTTGATCTAAATAGAGTGTTATAATTTATATTAATCAAACAAATATATCTTACATATTTTAATTATTTGGATTTGAATTTATTTCACGTTATTTTATGTTTAATACATGGAGGAAACACAATCATATACTTTTTACCCCTTTTTCAAATTTTAATAATATTTTTAAAAAAAGTTTAAAAGAAAGGGTCAAACTGTAACCGTAACCGTTGGTTAACCGGAACAGGATCGTAATCGGTGATTCATGAACCGTAACCGGAACCTTTAAGGAAGGTAGGCTAGAGGTCGAGATTTTTTGAAACGTCGAACCGGTGGTTCTAGATCATCTAACCAGCAGTTTTAAACTGTGGTCAGGTCTATACGTATGTGTTAAAATTCAATTGAATATAAGCTATGAGATTTCTGAAAATTTGAAAGAGTAAGAAAAATATTATTTAGGAGCAAAGTGATAGAGGCCTCTTGAATCTGCAGAGTAAAGTGACACATACACGGGAGCCACTACTTGAATCCATACAAACACTCACCGTTTATGTCTCTCCCCAGATAAAAAGTGAGCATGCAATTGAAAATGATGATCAAAATCAGTTATGTGGTTACTAAACGACTATTGATATTGAAGAGTCAACTGTTGTGTTATTTCAGCTCTGTTTAGTTTAGCTTCCGCTGTATCTTGCTTTTAAGTCTGCTGTAAGTAATCATCAATTCAATTGTAAAGCACAATTATAATGTTTATGGAATGAAAAGACTGGTTATTTGAGATCAAATCCGAAGCTTGTTGTTCTCAAGTTTTTAATTTGGAAGTAACGCTAGTGTCATCGGTCCCGATCTCGGGGCGTGACAAGAGCGATCAAATGTGAAGTTTGAACTGTTGTACGGTTTGAAAGTTTTGAGTTGTACCATTATCTCTAACTTTAGTTTTGGTAAAATGACAAGTGTTCAATCCACAAGACAACCAACCCAATCCAAACAACACAAATCCACAATAGGTAATAATTCACAGCAAGAAACTCCTCACTAGCAACAAATAATCCAAGAATCCAATATATCCACCAATTCCCCCAAAACGTAACTAATATAATATATCAACTCCACCAATTAACCCCCAAAGATCCTATCTTTGTATGTCCAAAACACAATTAGGCCTTCAACTTCAATATTCAAGAAGATTCAAGCCGAATACGTGAAGAATTTCAAAAAGCTTATGCTGTTATAGACTTGGTTTCACCTTTCTCTCCTTGGGACTTATGTTGCACCAAAACAACTATGAATCTCCAGATCTGTGAAAAACCGATATTAGAACAAGTGATATAGGAGATAATATGTAATGGTTGAGTAATTGGGGAGATTAGAGGTGATTTCTATATGGATGAGTGAGGGGGTGATTTTTATGTGTGAAATATTGTGTGACAGTTGTGTGTAAAATCTGCAGAGTTACCTTTTAAAAAACGAAATTTTTTCGCTCGCGATCGATCAAGCAGGTCGTGCCGATCGATCGAGGGAGGCAGATATTTTCAAACGTTTTTAACCCTCCCCTTCTCGATCTCCTAGAGACCACCGATCGATCGCCACTTCAAAATATTTGGCAATCATTTTTAATCAGTGCTCGGTCGATCGAGGAGTCACAGCTATTGATCGCCACCCTCATAATTTTTTTTTCTTGTACTCCTAATGCCCCCATCAAAATTTTGATCCACCCCTTTACTGCATCTGAAATTTACACACGGAGTTAGGCTCGGGAAAAATGCACACATTAACTACATAAAAAAAACGAAAGATAGGGATAAGAAAAAGTTCTTAATTTATAGTCCCAAGCTGGACTTCTTTAACAATCCCACCTCAGTGGCTCGAAGTATGTGGATTAGTGTCATCCAACTGTAGTGCCTCAACCGCTCAGCATTGACCACAGAAGTGCGTAGAATAAGATCACTTACCTTAATTGCTCCATGAGCATAGACAGTAGTCACCGTGAATGGTCCAACCCATGAAGCCTTCTGCTTGCCTTGTAAAATACGTCGTGGTGACGCTTTATGTATTGGATTGTTTCTCCCTTCATCTTCGCCTTCCTTGGTTTCACCGTGTCATGGCTCTTGCCTTCTTCAGTCTTTAGCTCGGTCATCACCTCCCCCTCATCAGTACCTTGTACCACACCATCAGACAAAGTGTCGATCACATTAACTTTTAAATAATCATGCTCGTTGTGTGCGTGTGTTGAAGACTTAAACATATTAAATGTAACTCGATCTCTTACACGGAAGATCAACTTCCCTTCTTCAACATCAATGATGACTCTTCCAGTAGCTAGGAATGGGAGCCCCAAAATCAATGGCATGCCCACATCCTCTTCCATATCCAACACTAGGAAATCCATCGGGAAAGTGAATTGATCTATCTTGACAGGCACGTCCACGACGATTCCTAGTGGTTAGGTAATAGACTTGTCCGCCATTTGTAACACCACCCTTGTTGCATTCCTTCTCCTCTTGCTTAATTTCGATCTTTTCAGTCTCCTTTTCGTCCCCAAGTTCCTTTCCAATGCTCAGTGTTATGGCATGTACTTGTTCCTTAGGATTCTTTTCAGTGTCACTAGGTAAAGTTCATTGTTCTCGTACAGCCAAAATGGTTGTTAACTGCCCCACTTGAGTTTCCAAGTTCTTTATCGAAGCGTCTTGATTTTGCATTCTAGTCTCCGTCGAAGTAATGAACTTGGTTAGCAACTCCTCAATGCTTGGCTTGAGTGCATATCCCGACGGCGGTTGTGGGTTCATCACAGTTTGTTGATTGGCCAATGGCAAGTTCGGACGGTTCCTTGACCCCTGATTGTATGCATTGGAGTAGAGGTTGTTGGGTGGTGGCATGTTTCCTACATAATTAACAGCTTCATTAGTTTGCACAAATGGGTTACCTGCTTGGCACTCAACGCTCATGTGATTGCCTTCGTATAAGTCGCAAGTAATCACTTGGGCTTGCATCACTGTCATGCTCATGTTGTCCGGTTGTTTGTTTAATGCATCAATTTGGGCGGCCAAAGCAGTAAGATCGCTCACTTGATGAATTTCAGCCTGCTTCTTCGGCACGTTCCTCTCGGAATGCTATTGATAGTTATTAGCAGCCATCTCCTCCAACAGTGTATAAGCCTCCTCAGGCAACTTTCTCATAATAGTAACTTCTGATATTGCATCAATCGTAGAACAGACCGTTATAAAAAGTTTGTACCTGCAGCCAGATGAGAAGGCCATAAGTGGGCATCTCCTCAGTAAGTCCTTGAAGCGCTCCCATACTTCATACAGTGTTTCAGGATCATGTTGTGCAAATGTAGTGATATCATTTCGCATCTTAGCAGTCTTTGATGGTGGGAAATATTTTGACAAGAAAGCTTGCACCATCCCAGCCCAAGTAGTAATTGATCCTGTACGCAATGAATGCAACCACGATTTAGCTTTATTATTAAAAGAGAAAGGAAATAACCGTAATATGATGGCATCGTAGTAATGCTTGAAAGTGTCACAGATTTCCAAGAAGTTTGATATGTTAGTGTTGGGATCATCAGTAGCCGATCCCCCAAACTGCACCGAGTATTGGATCATTTGTATGATTGCATGCTTAATTTCAAAGTTGTTCGCATGCACGCTTGTTCTAGAAATACTAGACAATTATCCATGGAACGAAGGATGAGCATAATCCATGAGTGATCGTCTATTAGGCACATCCTCGTTCTGTTTGTAATTTCTTCCACCTCATCCTTCACTGTTTTCAGTCATTGCTCAAACTTCTCTTAGTCTCCTAAGAAAAGTTCTTTCAATTTCAGGGTCAAAAGGTTCGAGTATCGATCGTTCACTCCTTAGCATGCACTAGGGAGTAATAATCTGCAACAAGAAAAAAAAACAAAGAGAGAAAGTGTAGTAGTAGTAGTAAAATGAAATAAAAACAAAACAACAAAAAGAAAATAGCAAATTACAGTAACTAATCTAGTATGATATTACTTAAACTAGTCTCCGGCAACGGTGCCAAAAACTTGATCGCTATTTATTTAAACAGTAATTTCTAGTGTAGCACGATTATACCGCAAGTGCGCATTGTCAAGTTTTAGTATAGTAGATAAAAAATATGAATGTCGACCCCATGAGGACTAGAAAGTAAGTACCACTTTCAATTAGATTAACTACATTTTGCCAACGATTATTACGTGATTATTAAACTAAATTGACTAAAACTCAAAAATCAACCTAAGCAGCGATGATAAGAAATATGATAAAACAATTATCAAGACGTCTGTTCACACATGTAATCACCCACAATTTTCCTATTAATTAAAGATTCAAAATCCTACGTTCTAAGGTGACGAGTTTTCCTATTGCATTTGTTATACTATGGTTTAATGTAACAATAAACCGCCCTGTGTCCTTAATACCGAAAAACGATTTGTGAAAACTAATAGCCTTCGATTTTTGTAAATCTATTGCTATCACACGCGTGCTAGATTTTACTTGGTCCGTCTCAACTTAAAACACATGGCTTAATTTACTATGTTGTATCTTAATATCGTATGGTCAACTCAATTACGATTACCAAATTAATGCAAAAGATAGCTAATATTTTGAATTCATTAAAAACGTAAATTATGCGCAAAGATTGTAAAACTTGAATCAAAAACTAATATTCAAATAATGGGTTCAAACACGGGATCCCCTAATCTTGATAAACAAGCCTAGCCAACAATCGTCATCAAATAATAATGCATAAAAATATTTTTCAACAATCTAAACATCAAAATCGGAGATTAAAAAGTAAATAAGTCTAGAAATACAAATAAACAAGGTCGTCACTCCGGGCGTTGCTCCGTCGTTCTGTCTCTTGCGTTGCTTTTGCTCTTCAATGGCTTGAGATGTTTTTGGATGGATGTGTGATGGAGGAGGCTGCTCCTAGGTCTGAATTAAGGCGTGCAAAAGTCCAGATTTTTATGCCCCAGGTCCTTTATATAGTGGAGAAGTTGGATGAAAGTGTCCTTGTTGAACTCAACACTTTTTTCAGAAATCTCTGCCGGGCAATCGATCGAGCAAATCTGCCGATCGATCGCGAGCTCCTCCTTCGCGTTACTATATTTTTCTGCCTTAGTGGATCGATCGAGCAATGCTCACTTTCGTTGGTCAAAACACCTGCTACGCTCGGTAGATCGAGCAATGCTTCGAGGCTTTAAATTTCCGCCTTCGTGCTTCGTTGACTCGATTTGGTCATTTTTCATCATTTTAACCCATTTCCTCCACTTTTATGCACTTTCACCTATATTCATGAAATCAATAAATATATACCAAAAAACGTCAAATCGTCCAGGAATCAACACAAAAATCAATACAAAATCATAGCAAATTAAGTGTAAAAATGACATTGTTAGGATCGGATGCGAGTGTTTGGGGGGGGGGGGGGTGTTTGAATGAACACTCCTTTAAAAATTAATTCTTATTGATTTCACCCAGGTTAGTGAATGAAATCTGTTTCTTAATCAATACTAAAGCAGAACAGACCACTGAAATGAAAGTGCGAAAACGGTCTGTTCTTAGCTAGCAAGAACGGTTGATGGCTTATAAGATGCAAATCAATGCGGAATGTAAATAGACAAGATATGTTTCTGGAAGTTCGAAGGCAAATCCTTCTACGTCTCCCCTTCTTCCAATCAATGAAGGATTCACTAGAAGACTTTGAGTAATACAACTACTTGTACAACCCCGATTCAGCTGGATTTACCCCACTACCAGACTGAAACTCTTAGTCTCTCAATCTGTTCAGACACAACCCGTCTGACAGTTACAATTGAATTTCACTCTTCTATTATAGCACAAATACACAAGATAGAGTGAATTAATCTACGCACAATTGCTCCTTTAGATGATCAAATATTACCATAAGATGTGCTATAAAAACTTTGAACAGATAGGTAAGATTAAATCTTTCTGCGATGGTTCTGCTCAAGAATGTTTTTACTTGTAAGCTTGTGTTCTTCAATGTCTTGATTGATCGGTTAAAGTCTGTCTTATGCATTTTAGTTGCATCCTTATATAGTTGTTTATACCAACGATAATATTTCCTTTTCTGTGCAACCCTTCTCTTTGGTCAATGTCTGAACAAGCTTCAGTCTTCTTCTTTAGGGACTTTCCGTTCTGGTCCGTTATTTCGGCGCTTGTCAAATAGACTCTCATTTGTCTATTTATCATTTAATGTAATCTTCAGTCCTTGGTATTTTTCAGCATTAAATGCATCATTACATGCTTCAATAAATAGCCGTTGAACAGTAAATGAATGCGGAGAAGAAACGACACATCATTTGTTTCTGGAATTTTGAAGCACAAACGCTTCCACGTCTCCCCTTATTCCTTTCCAGGAAGGATATACTAGAAGACTTTGGGTTACACTTTTCAGTATACAACCTACTTATGCTAACACCACACAAATAGCTTAAATTCTTTGCAATCCCACATCTGATGTCATTGTTACAGCTTGGATCTAGACAAATCAGTTTGATCCAGAGTCACAACTATTACAATATTTTTACAGAGATTTCACTATTTACCAATGACGTAAAACTATAAAGAGTTTAAGTGATTGTGCAATCAATTGCAACAATCAGTTGACACTAATGATCTTTTGAATATCTGATACGTCACTCAACCGATGCCTGAAACTTCTTCGTGAATAAGCGAATAACTCTCAAAGGAGTATTTGATCGCTATTTATTTAAACAAAAATTCCAGTGTAGCGATTTTATATCGCAAGTGCACGTTGTCAAGTTTTAGTATAGTAGATTTTAAGAAAATATTGTCGAACCCACATGGACTAAAAAATAAGTACCAAACTCAAGTAGTTTACTATATTTAGCCTACGGTAATTGGTGATAAAAGTTATACTAAATTAACTAACTGACACAATATTTCACCCAAACAAGTAGTGACGAGTGTAGAGAATCAGTAGAGATAATTATCAAGACTTCGGTTCACCAATGTAATCCCCCATAATTTGCCTATTAGTTAAGATTTAAATTCATAGTTCTAAGGTGACGAGTTTTCCTAATGCACTTGTTATACTATAGTCAAGCTATAACGAGTCTAATATTAAAGTTGTCATAAACACTCACGTCTCCTTATTGAACAATCAATATTGAATGAAGATTTATGAAAACTATTAGCCTTTGATTTTTGTAAATCTATTGCGATCACATGTGTGTTCGAATTTACTTGGTCAGTCTCAATTTAAACCCGCACCCTAATTTATTATGTCGGATTGTAATATCGTATGGTCAATTCAATTACAATATATAAATTCATTTAAAGGTGATCAACCCCTTAAAATCATGAAGAACACTAAATTATGCACATAGAATTGTAAGAATCAATCAAAAACCTTAATTTAAATCATGGGTTAAAAAATGGGATCCCCTATTCTGATAACAAAACTTAGCCAACAATCATGGCCAAATAAAAATGTAAAAAAAAGTTTTCTAACAACTTAAACATTAAAATCTGAAAAGAATGAAGAACAAAGTTTAGAAATACGAAATAATGCTAGGTGATGACTCCTTGCGCTGCTGCGTCGTCCCGTCTCTCCAGGATTGTCTTCCTCTTCAATGGTTTATGATGGTAGATGATGGTGTGTGATGGAGGCTGATATTGTAGGGTTAATTATGAGCGAAGAGTCACCAAAATTCGTCCAACTTGGTCCTTTAAATAGTGAAGGAAGAGTTCTTATGCTTTTGGACACAAAATCTTCAAAAAAGGAATAAAATCTCGAATTTTCCGCAGCTGGCGATCGTTCGTCGATTCTCACCGACCAGTCGCCAACTTTTTCAGTCACCGGTGATCGATCGCCGACCTCATGGCGATCGATCGTGTAAATAGTAACCATGAATGTTTTTTTTTACAAAACTAAAATTCTTGTCCTTTTTCGCCATGTTCACTCGGTTTGATCATTTTCATCGTTAATTAGCTCAAATCCTCAACTTTTATGCATTTTTACCTTTATTCCTGGAACATACAAAAACAACACGAAGAATCATAACCAGACGCACATAAATTCATAGCAAAATAAGTGTAAAAATCACACTTACCAGTCTTCATTATATAGCTCAAGGAATCATTCAGAACTATTGATACCTGAATATCCCTGATGCTACAGTACTCTATTGACTTTATCTGATAACCATTATATATGCATTGTCGTTAATTTCTTGAAAATCTTAGGATGCATTTAATGAGCTTCTGCAGAACTGTACTGCTTTCCTGACATAGCTTGTAACAGCTAGTTGTAGTGTCAAAGTTTGGATATTTGAATATCTCTATTGATACTTCTTCATCTGTAATGTTTTGTTACACAAAATATATCATCTCTATAGTTGGTAGATACAATTATCGGTAGAGTTCTCAGCAGGCTTCACCCATTATTCATCGTGGTCGGTAGACTTCATTCCATTGGTAGTCTATGTGAGTCTGTTCAGTAGATATATATCAAAACCTGATATCCAATAAAATGTTTTATTACCTTAAACTCTGATATTAATTTTTGGAACTAATAATAACTTTTTAACTGAATCTTATCATTTGAAATAAATAATAATTAAAATATATGATCACACCATTCTTTATTTTCTCTCTATATTTGCATCAATCAATTGATAAATTTATTATACGCAATACGTTTTTAATTAAAATTTTTGAGTCTGAAGAAATCCTACCGCGTGTTACCTCTATTATGTATTCACAGCCAAACTATATAATTAGATTAACGATATTTAATTACCTTCAATTAAATGTTCTTTGGTTCTTTAAAAATATACGCGACAGATGTCATATACAATTAAAGCTCCTCAAGTCAAAATTCCAATGTCATATTTATTACAAGGAAAATCTATGGACAATTTCAAAAATCCGGACATGTGTTTTTTAAATCTCATTCCAGACATGTTTTAGCTTTTAACTTCATCTAATGAAATGAAATTATTTTGGTACGTGAGATCCACTTAATCGCCCACATGCCAAAATGATTTTGGTTTTTGGATGCAGCGTGAAGGTATTACTTTCACTCTAGTATCGAATTTTTATGTATCCAGATCTGACAGACAGACAGAAAGGTCGAATGAATCATAGGACTCCATGTAGTGATAGTCCCTCTAGCTTTTGTTGTGTATTTCTTTGATTCAAAGTTATTAAAATTTTATAAAATTGAAATTTTTGATAACCACGGAAGAATTAAAAGTCGACATGATATTAAAAAAAAAAAGAGGGCCAAAATTGGTGTTTTCTCATGAAATGTTTGATTAATAAAATGTAGGGTAGATTCAACCAACCTAATAAACCAAACATCAATTGCACATAAATACAATTAACACGTTAGTTAGTTTTTATTGACAACGACTAGAGTTAATTAAGAAGTCATATATATAACTCTAAACCTAGATCTACAAATGAAAATTACAAAAAAATCCCCGTGCTTTTACCCAGAGATGTTGCCCTCACACCCCAACCTAATCACCTACCCAAATTCTCTTTACTTCGCTACGCTTTGACATCCGCCCACTTCAACATATGAGCTATATGCTTCAACAATATCAAAATTTTATCATGAATTGACGTACTCTAGTTCACCTAATGTTCGATGCATGTGCATGTCTTAAGGAAGGATTTGTGCTTGGAAATAAAAAATACCATATTGTACATTTTTATATGTCCCGGAGATTGGGAAGCCAATTAATATTTTATTTCTTTGTAAAGATTTCACGATCTCGTTTTATTTTATAATATCTTGGGAGCTAATAAAATTATTTTATTAAAATTTAATTATCTCAATTTCCGAAGAATTGCACCAAAGATTTGAGTATCTTTTGGATTTCCTTCTTGATCAATCACAATTGCGGTATTATCATCATACCGTATTATCATACAGCTGTCACGTTTAAGTTCTTTACAGGTACGACCTTTGGCTGTTTGGTCTTTAATTGAGACATTTACAGCTCCAAATCAGCAATTTTTTGCTCAGTTAATGCACGCAACTTGTAATAAAGTTTATTATTATCGTTTGGTTAGATTCAAAGGATGATAAGTGATTATTTATTGAATGATACATTATTTAATTTTATAAAAAAAACTAGAATAATTAATTAGTGAACCTATAATTACATATATTATATTAATATATCCTTATTTAATCATATGTATCATACAGTGAGTGTATTAACATTTTGTAATAGTAGTTCTAGGATGAAACAAACTGACTTAAACTGTGTTACAAAAAAAATCATATAGACAACATCTACTATAATTCTTAGAGGTTGACAAACCGACACATAGTTTTCAATACATAATTTATCATCTGTTTATGTGTTGGTCTATGTTGTGGGATCAAACGATCGACGATTTACCAAAAGTTATAGATTTATCAAAAGTTATAAGTGATGATAACGATGCAACTTATATCTTATAGCAACCAAAACTTCACGTTTTGATCGCTTTCCTAGTAGAGACCACCAGTTAATTATCTATTTCTTTTGCGAATATTGTTATTTTTTACCGACGAGGAGTTTTCCCTTAAACTATTTTGTTGATAAATGATTTTTTATATACATTTATACAATAACATCGAGTCATCTTTCTTAATTTGGAATTATATATTTTATTTTCGTAATTTGGAATTATATATTTTTGTGAAGACATGGAAATTTGTCTTTTTTTTTTTGAGCAACTATTACAAGTACTGGATGGGGGACGGAGACTTGAACACGAGATCTCTGGATCGCAATTGTGATCGGTGCTAGATGGGCTACATGCACAACCTCATCCAATTTGTGGCCTGCAAATTAAAGACGAACAATATTATTGACCCGTATTAGTCCCGAAACATGAAATCCACAATCAAAATCACATTATAACTAATTTGGAAAACATGAATAGATCAAATAAAACATAGAGTTTCAGGAAAAGAACAAAGAAATGTGGATAATCTAGTGATGCTACAGCAAGATTAACCATGTTGCCCTCACCTATCAATGAATTTGTCGCTCTAAGTCGTCATCTTGAGTATGAAACCTAGATCCGACAAAAAACAAATGAATAAAGATATTACGTGGTCCTAAAACCGTGGTCCAACAAAAATCGTGAAGTTCCCTTGATCTTCGACACACATCAGGGCACACATGTTGGAACAAGAAAATAAAATCATCTCTATCAAGAATCAGAGTGTTTTGCACTGAATGATTTGCTTCTCTTGTTCAGTTCTTTATAAAGTACATATTACAATAGTCCTATCTATGGAAAGTATTGTTTACATCCTCAAATATATTTCTACCTTATATACATTCCTAATCTAAGCTATCTTAGTATGGAAATGGTGAATGATCATTGGACTGACACCTCCCCTCAAATTGATACTGGGAACTAGAAAGCATCAATTTGTCAACAAGAATCTCATGGCGTTGGCGAGAAAGAGCTTTGGTAAAAATATCAGCGATCTGAAGATTGGACGGAGTGTGCGGGAGAGTGAGAACATTAGCATCGTAAGCTTCACGTATATAATGACAGTCCACTTCAATGTGTTTGATACACTCATGGTATACTGGATTAGTTGTGATGCGAACAACACTTGTATTGTCAACATGAGGAGGTGTATGAGAGATTTGACCGAAGCCGAGTTCATCCAATAAACGGTGCAACCATACAATTTTAGAACAAGCCGAGGACATCGATCTATATTCTGATTCCGTGGAGGACTTAGACACCCGGTCTTGTTTCTTACTTTTCCAAGAGATTAGCGTAGAACCAATAAACATACACCAACCCAAAACGGAACGACGAGTGTTTGGACACCCTGCTCAATCAGTGTCACTGTAGGCAATAAGTTCAATCAGTGAGTTAACGGGAAAGAATAATCCCCGAGTAGATATACCCTTCAAGTAACGAATAATCCGATGAACAACGGTGAGATGAAGATGTCGTGGAGCTTGCATAAATTGACTAACTTGTTGGATAGTAAAAGAGATGTCAAAACAAGTAATCGTCAGATAGGTAAGATCCCAACTAGTTGACGATACACTGATGGATGTGATATGAACTCGCCCTCATCATTATGGTATTTCACATTGACTTCCAAAGGAGTATCAGCAGTGCAGCCATGCTGAAGGTCTGCCAACGAGATTATATCTTGTATGTACTTATGTTGATGCAGGAAAGTGCCACCGGGAGAAGACAACGCTTCAAGACCTGAAAAATAGTGCAAATGACCTAAATCCTTCATATGGAATGAGCTCTGAAGATGTTTTTGCAACTCGGAAATCAATGCCGGGTTGTTGCCTGTGATAACAATGTCATCTGCGTACACCAAAAGAAAACAATGTCATTAACAGTATTGCAGAAAAATAAGGAAGAATCATACTGACTTTGGACAAAGGAAAGACGGAGAAGCATGGTCCGAAATTTGTCAAACCAAGCACGCGGTGCTTGCTTCAAACCATAGAGAGATCGCCTAAGCTTACATATAGTCGAGGAAGGTGTAGAAAACATCCATGGAGGAGCAGTCATATAAATATATTCCTTAAGATCGCCATGTAAAAAGGCATTTTTGACATCCATCTGATGCAATGGCCAATTTTAAGAAGCTGCAATGACAATAACGAGCTGAATAGTAGTCATTTTTGCGACAGGTGCAAATGTTTCATCATAATCTACCTCATATTATTGATGGTTGCCCTTTGCCACTAATAGAGCTTTGTAACGTTCAAGAGTTCCATCAGAACGTAAATTTACTGAGTACACCCAATGAGAACCAATCGGCTTAACACCAGCATGACAAGGAACGAGACCCCAAATGTGATTTTCCAATAGAGCCAGAAGTTCCTCGGGCATTGCATTCACCCAACAAGCTTGCTTGGCAGCCTGAGAATAAGATTTAGGAAGAACAACATCGGCTAAAGTTGTAGATAAACCATACCTAGCCGGAGGATGAATATGGCACGAGGAAAGTCGAAGAACAACTTGTCCCGTTGATGGATCAGGATCAGGAGGAGGTGGTGATGGAGGGGGCCATTGTTGCTGATAGACAAGTCCTGGTTCGAAACATTCAGTAGAAGACACAAGATCATCAAAGTTAGGAAGTAACACAGGAGCAGAGGGAAGAGCATGATGCTGAAAGTAGTACTGATTTTAAAAAAAAGTGGCATTTCAAGAAATATTCATTCGTTTAGTATTCACATCATAACACACATATCCCTTGTGTGTAGTATTATAGCCCATAAAAGCACACCTAACTGATTGAGCAGAGAGTTTGTGACGTTCGTGAGAAGGTAAGTGAACAAAACATGTACTACCAAAGGTACGTAGAGGATGATAGTTCGGATGGGTGTCATGCAAGCGGAAGTACGGAGACTCAAAGTTCAAGGGCTGAGATGGTAGACAATTAATAAGATAAACTGTCGTCGATAAAGCCTCAACCCAAAAGGTAAGTGTCACCGAGGATTCTAAGAGCAAAGTACGAACCATATCTAACAAGTGACGATTTTTAAGGTTCAGCCACGCTATTTTGTTGAGGGGTATAGGGACATGAGCGTTGTAAAATAATGCCTTTTTGTTGTAAGAATGCTTGAAAAACATGAGCCATATATTCACTGCCATTATCCGAACGAAGACATTTAATATTGGTCGAAGATTGTGTTTCAAAATATGCTACAAAAATCCCAAAGATAGTAAGAAGTTTAGCCTTAGAACGATGAAAATACACTCAAGTAAACCGACTAAAGTAATTAATGAAAGTCACAAAAAAGGGACATGAGCAATACCCCAAGTATCACTATGAATGAGGTCAAAAGAAGTATGAGTATGACTACCATGATGCGGAAATGGTAAAATATTACTTTTCCCAAGTTTGCAAGTAGAGCAATCAAGATATAATGAATGATTAAAAATCGAAGGCGTGTTCCCCAGAAAACCATGTTTCACTAAATGCAATAAAACAACATTATTGGGATGACTCAAACGTTTATGCCAACTAGAAGACTTATTTGAAACAGTAAAGCAAGACAAAGATAAAGTAGGTGAAATAGTAAACTGCGAAGGAAACAAGTGTCCCACTTTAGGCCCCCTCGCTATTACCTTCCCCGATACTTGATCCTGCACAAGACAACCATCATGTGAGAAATGCACATTGTAATTCTTGTCAACCAATTAGGGGTGTTTAAAGGACCGAACCGGTCTGGAACCGGCCGATTTCGGATCCGTTAAGCAAGGAACCAGTCTGGTCCGTTAAGGAACCAGATCGGATCTGGTTCTGGTTCCAACCGGTTCCAGATCGATCCGATCCGGTTCGTTTTGTTTTGCTTTTTTTTTTTTTTATTTTCGAACTCTTTTTTAATTTTTTGAATTTTTTTATTTTTTGATGTTGTAAATGTTTCCACAATATTCATCACCAATTCAATATATCACTTCTTCATTTCATAATATAAATGCATACAAATAATTGTAAAGATATGGCAAACTAAATAAAAGATATTACTATTTAATTGATAAGTATTATTTTGACGTTATCTTATTCTTGCTCGTCATAATGATTTACGAATTCGTCAACCGCCACATCTCTTCTATTCTTACATTCTGCTACAAACCAATCTTTAAGTAATGTGAGCATGCATAACGAATCAGCAGATAGACTACTTCTGTATTCTCCAATAATTCGGCCACATGTTGAGAATGCTGATTCAGAAGCGACGCTTGAAGCTTGTACTGCATACACGTCTCTAGCCATTTTGGCTAATATAGGAATTATGCTGCATTTGCCTTCCACCATTGTAAGACGTCGAAGTTGTCTTCCTTTAAAAATTGATAATTATTTGCAACTCAGTCGACGTGATAGTATAAGGTCTTTTTCCCTTAAGTTTTTTCTTGCCCAGCATCCTAAGCAAATTGATGCACCCACCTCTAGATTGAGCTTGGAGTTGTTCTTCAACAGCCCTTTGTTGCGATGATTCACTTGCCTATTGGTTATAATACAATTGAAACATATTTTAGAGAGATTGCATTGTAGACGTCTTTTGATCGTCAACAACCTTCTCCAAAAATTTAGCATAATGTTCAAAAAATATCTCAAATTAACATAAACATTGACTAGGATCTAGTAATGTTGCGATGCAGTGCACGTGTGGATTTGTTCCCAATACTTTATAAATTTGGTTTCCATTGCACTAACAAAAAGATGCAAGTCATAGTCATCTATAAATTCTAGAAACTTATCAAACATGTTAAATACTAAAGGAAGAAAATAAACGAAAGTTGGATAAGTAACACCGGAGAAGCGTTCCGTCACTTCTTTGAAAGTACCTAACAATGATACACATTTTTCAACAAACCCAATCATCATCAGTCAAATAAATATTTTCATCGCTATCAGGCTTTTGATATGAATTATAAAATGAAGTTAGAATATCTTTGTAAGGTAACATATCATTCAACACATTGTAAAACGAATTCCACATAGTTTCTATTGGTGATGGAAAAATAAGATGATTTAAACCATTAGATAAACATAATTGTTTCCAATCACGCTTAACACGGCTCATGCGTAACCATTTAGTGCAGTATTTTATTTTCTCAATACATGCTGAGTGATTGTCCTCATAACCAACTTTAATAGCCAAATTAATAACATGACATACACATCTAACATGAAAAAAAACACCATCACAGCATTGTTATTCGCAGTGTTGTCTAATATGATTGAAAATACCTTATCCTGAATTCCATAATGTCTACAAGTGTTGAATATATATTTAGCAATTACATAACCAGTATGTGCATAATCTAACTCATCTAAAGACAAAATCCGTTTTTGCATAAACCAATTATCATTAATTCAATGACAAGTGACAACAAGATATGAATCCGAATTTACATTTGTCCAAATATCGGTTGTTAAGCTAACCATACCAGACAAACTAGAAAGATGTTCAAACAATGTATTTCTATATTCAACAAATACGTCCATACAATTTCTTTTTAATGTGTGCCTAGAAACATGTTTAAAGATGGGTTGTATAGACGAAGCAAATTCAAAGTGATCTCATATCTTACTTCTTTTGGCACGAGTCGGTTGTCTACTCGCTGATGTAGTGGCTCCGGATGACTCCACTTGTTATCTCTCTTGGGCTTGGGTAGCTTGGGCAGTAGGAGGTTTGGCAGGTTGTTCTGGTTGTTGCGTTTCGACGTTCTTAGATGAACCACCAACATTGAGGTCAGCAAAAAAATCATAACTTTCATTTAACTCAGGAATTGGCACAGGAAAATTCATTGCCGAAGATGAACTAAGTGATAGACGACCCGGGACGCGACCCCGACTGCGACCCCGGCTACGACCAGCGCTGCTAGATGAAGATGTCATTATTATATAAGTAAAATACAGATAGCATAATGTAGAGAAAAATATAAGATTGAAGTATACAACTTTGAAAGAATGAATTGTGAGGATTTACAAATCACAACACATCTATTTATAATTTTTTTTTAAAAAAAATTAAAATCTGAACGTTTGGCAACAGCTTTAGCAAGGCAACGACTATAAAGTCGTTGCCTTGCTGAAATGCTTTTATTTTTATTTTTTTTTTCGAAACTTATGGGTTCCGGAATCGGAACAGGTTCGGTAGCACCTGGTGCTACCGGTTGAAGGCATGGACTGCCCGGATCGGTTTTTTACCGGTTCTGGAGCGTTGGTTCCGAGCCAGGTCGGGATTGACCCGGCCCGATAAGCACCCCTACAACCAATTGACCAATAGAGATCAAACTCGTAGATAACTAAGGAGATACAAATGCATCATTAAACCAAGAGTTAATATCACCGACATGTGTAATCGAAAGATTATGACCATTAGCTATCTGAATCTGTTGATTACCAATATATTTGCGAATTTTGCTCAAATATTAGAGGAACCTATCATATGGTTCGATGTCCTAGAATCTACAAACCAAGGATGAAACATTCTTACAGCTGCCTTGAAGCCCAAGGGCAGAGAATGCTGATATAATCATCTGTTGAACCATGTCGGGTGTAAGAGGTTGCGTGCTGGCAGAAGAAGAATTTGCAGCAGCAGCGTGAAAGGCTTTAACACGCCGATTCTGAGGACGTATAGGACATTCAACATTGATATGTTCCTTTTGTTTACAATAATTGCAAACTTCTTATTGCAATTTCTAGCAATATGGTCGAAACCCTTGCAGCTGTAATACTGAGGGGAACTCTTTCCTTGTGGTTTTCCATGGGCAGCATAGACAATGTTGACAATCTCAGAATTTAGCATAGAGGAACCGAGAGCAGCATGAGTGGCCAAATGTTGTTCTTCGCGCACAAGCTCTCCAAAACACACATCCAAGGATGAAACAGGATCTCAGTTCAATAAACCAGCCCTAATAGTCTCGTATTCAGGGCGGAGTTTCATGAGGAATTGATCATGTTGGCTAACTGCATGAACCTCATGAATGGCAGGAAGAGCCTCTTTGGACATATGAGCATAGATAATGTCAGTATATCCAGTCCTGAGATTGAGAAACCCATAGTAATATTGTTCCATAGTCAGATTTCCTTGTGAATAATTAACTATCTCCAATTAGAGTTGAAATCGGCGGGCTGTATTGTCTTGATAATAGACCCGCTTAAGATAGTCCCACATTGCCTTTGATGTATTAAAGCATCGTAGATTGTTCACCGTATGGGCAACGATCGAGCCAAGAATCCAAGATTCGAGTATCATTAGCCTCCCATTTGGCCAATTCTTTGTCCGTGGTAGGCGCAACAGGAGAGCCAATGATGTGACACCAAAGTTCATTCCCTTTGAGTAACATTAGAATTGAAATTCCCAGGCATCATAGTTTTTCCCATTGAATTTAATATAAAAAATATTGATAGTCATGATGGAGAACGTGATGCGTTTAGGAGGGAAGAAGCTAGAGTTAATTGTGAAGATGCTGGGAAGGATCCAAAAAGCACGAGTCATGCACCTCATGCTGATAACAACACCCATGTGTATAACAGAAAACGTGGAGCACCTAGACACCTGGCAGATTTTGAGTGGAGCAAATATTAACAGAATGATCAGTAGAATATATAAGGGAGAGGATTCGAAGAGAAGGGTAGAGAAGATTGTTGTTATTTCATTATTTCCTTATTATTTGGCTTTAGCATTTCCCTTCCGTTCTTCGTGTTAATCGGCACTTTGGGCCTACACAATTACTGTAAACACAATCTGCAATTCAAGTTGATCATTTCACATTCTTCTGGTCCGTTGTTTATATTGTGCGCTTATATTGATCAGTGCACACATCAATTGGTGCTCTCGTTGATTCCGTCGACCATGGCAGACGATACTCGACTCAAAACGTTTGATGAATCGTTCAAATCGTTTCAGGGACGTCTCGATGATTATCAACAGACCTCGGATTCCCGTCTCGAAGCTTTGGAGATTAAACTTGATCAGACTCTCTCATTGCTCACTGATACCTTACCCACTAAGAATACACCGCCACCACCTCCCGAAACAACCTCACCATTCATATTTCCATCAACCCCACCTGGATTCACCAATATATCCCAACCTCAAATGAGCTCATTCATTCCCCCTGGATTCAACCATGTACCTCCACCTCCTAATATGATCTTGCAACCCAATCCATTTGCATATCCCCTACAATCATCACCACGAGTTACACGCATCGATTTCCCTAGATTTGATGGCACCGAACCTTTAGACTGGATTTACAAGGCAGAACGTTACTTCGAATTTTATCAAGTTCCGCCATATCAACGTTTGTTATTGGCTTCAATCCATATGGATGGTCCTGCCCTACCTTGGTTTCAATGGCAACATAAATCACACCAATTCCAATCCTGGGAAGATTTCACACGAGTTCTGGAGATCACATTTGGACCGTCAGAATATGAGGACCACCAAGAAACCTTGGCCAAACTCACACAAACATCCACGGTAGCGGAGTATCGCCAACGATTTGACGCTTTGGCTAATCGCATTTCAGGAATTTCTGCTTCTTTTCTTACCAGTTGCTTTATTTCGGGTCTCCGCTCCGATATTCGACATGAAGTTAAAGCATTCCGACCAACCACCCTAGCACAAGCCATTGGTCTTTCACGATTACAGGAGGCCAAACTGATGGATAAACGGCCCACAAATCGACCACCACAGCATTACACACAACAACCAACACATATACACAGCAAACCATCTACTGCCATATTCCCACCCACCAATCATAATAACCACTTTTCTAACCCAATACGCCGCTTAGCCCCAGCCGAAATGCAACATAAACGACAACAGGGCCTTTGTTTTTACTTGTGATGAGAAATGGTCCCCAAGCCATAAATGCCAGGCCAAACAACACCTCCTATTTTTTGAGGCTGATGATGATAATTCTACAACTCCTGATCTGGATATAGCCCCTACCCAAGACACCACTACCAGCGATGACTATATATACTCCTCAATTTCGTTTCATGTGTTCTCCGGTCAGACCCCAGCCACCACATTTCGATTCGCAGGGCTATTAGCAGGTGCTCCGGTTCAAATTCTCATTGATGGCGGTAGTACACACTCGTTTGTCCAGTCCCGGATTGCAAATCACCTACAACTTCCTATTATCGCGGGGTCCTCCCTTATGGTCGCTGTTGGCAACGGTGAGAAATTACATACGGAAGGTTCTGTCCGACATATCCCTTTATCCATCCAAGGCCACATGTTTCAACCTGAAATGTTTATCCTAGTATTGCATGGGGCCGACGTCATTTTAGGTGCTTCTTGGTTAGCCACCATGGGTTGGGTCCGCCAGAACTATGAACACATGCTGTTTGAATTCGAGTATCAGGGCGCTCACGTTCAACTTGTGGGACAAACTACGGCATTACCTACCCCAATTCAATTCCATAGTTTTACCCGAATGGCTGCCACACATTCTATGGCACAATTATTTCGACTGGACTTGGTAACGACATATGAAACAGAACCTGGAAGTATTTCACCAGACTTGGCAGCTCTGTTGGCCAAATTTGTACACATTTTTGAGGTACCGCAAGGCTTACCTCCAGCTAGACCATATGATCATGCCATTCCACTACTACCAGGTTCCGCCCCAGTTAATGTTAAGCCATACCGTTACCCACATTCACAGAAAGCAATCATTGAACAATTAGTGGCTGAGATGTTACAAGCGGGCATTATTCAACCAAGTTTAAGTCCATATTCTTCTCCAGTCGTATTGATTCGAAAGAAAGATGGTACATGGCGTTTTTGCACTGATTACAGGGCCTTGAACTCATTGACTATCAAGGACAGGTACCCAATTCCAACCACTGACGAATTGTTTGATGAACTTAACGGTGCTGTGTTTTATTCTAAGCTAGATCTTCGCGCTGGATATCACCAAATTCGAGTTAAATCAGACGACATTCCCAAAACAGCATTTCGCACTCATGAAGGGCACTATGAGTACCTAGTCATGCCCTTCGGACTCTCTAATGCACCAGCGACGTTCCAATCAGCCATGAACAGCCTCTTCCGACCCTTTTTAAGGCGGTTTGTTTTAGTATTTTTTGATGACATTTTAATTTATAGTCGCACTTGGTCTGAACATTTAGAGCATTTGCAAATTGTTTTTCAATGTCTTTACGATCATCATTATTTTGTTAAACGATCCAAGTGTCAATTTGGGTGTCGCACCATTGAATATTTGGGAATTGTATTTCTGTAAAAGGCATTCAGGTGGATCACTCGAAGATACATGCCATTATAGGCTGGCCAATTCCTAAATCGTTAAAAGCACTTCGGGGATTTTTGGGTCTTTCCGGGTTTTACAGGCGATTCATTCGGGGATATGCCTCAATAGCAGCCCCCCTCACCGAGTTATTGAGAAAATATGCATTCCTGTGGACGAAGGTTGCAACAGAAGCTTTCATAAATCTTCAAAGTGCCATGACATCTGCACCGGTCTTAGCTCTTCCAGATTTTGCACTTCCTTTTTATGTCGAGACCGATGCTTCAGGAATTGGAATCGGAGCTGTTTTATGTCAAAAGGGACACCCACCCTTTGGCCTTCTTTAGCCAAAAAATGAACTCTCGTATGCAACGCGCCTCCACATACCACCGTGAGATGTTCCCTATTACACAAGCCGTAAAAAAATGGCGGCACTATCTCTTGGGCCATAAATTCTTCATCATCACAGATCAGAAGAGTCTTAGGGAATTATCTTCTCAAATAATTCAGACACCGGAACAACAATTTTGGCTATCAAAACTTATTGGTTTCCATTTTGAGATTAAGTATCGGCCGGGAAAAGAAAACAAAGTCGCGGATGCTCTTTCGAGAGTTCACTACTATGCCCTATCTGCTCCCCACTTCGATTTTATAGAAGAGTTACGTACAGCTAATGTTTCAGATCTTGAGCTACTAGAAATCCGAAAACAAACGATCGCTCAACATAAGGCTTACTTAAAATTTTCTGTCCGGGGAGCGTTCCTATATTTCCAACATCGTTTAGTCATTCCTACAACTGGCTCTTTGAAAAACAGATTGATGATTGAATTCCATGGTTCAGTACAAGGGGGACATGCTGGGTTTCATCGTACCTTCCACCGTATAGCTTCCAATTTTTATTGGAAACACATGCGCAATGATATTCGAGCGTATGTAGCTCAGTGTATTATTTGTCAGCAAGTTAAAACTAGTAATTTGGCACCGGCAGACCTTCTACAACCCTTACCTATTCCTGCACGCATTTGGGAAGATATTTCAATGGATTTTATCGTGGGGCTCCCTTCATCATCCGGAAAAACTGTCATTTTTGTGGTAGTGGATCGTTTATCGAAATATGCTCATTTTGTAGCTCTGGGAACTCATTTTACAAGCTCATCAATCGCTGCTGTGTTTATCAAAGAAATTGTGCGTCTTCATGGCATACCACGATCAATCGTTAGTGATCGGAATCGGACATTCACCAGTTCTTTTTGGAAAGAAATTTTTCGATTACAAGGAACAAAGTTAGCAATGAGTACTTCATATCATCCTCAAACTGACGGGCAAACGGAGGTTGTCAACAGAACTTTGGAAATGTATCTACGTTGCTTTTCAATGGATCGCCCTCATTCTTGGACCCAATTTCTTGCATGGGCTGAATACTGGTATAATTCGTCGTTTCACATTGCAGCAGGCTTGACGCCTTTCGAGGCAGTTTATGGTCGACCTCCACCTACCATCTCACGTTATATTACAGACACTACCACCAATGCTGCAGTCGACGAGGAATTACGTCACCGAGATATTGTGTTGCAGCACCTACGAGTTAACTTAGGCCGAGCCCAGAATCGAATGAAGAATTTGGCTGATAAGCATCGCACGGATCGGGTTTTTGAGACAGGGGAGGTGGTATGGGTGCGCCTACAACCTCATAGGCAACTATCCCTTAGGGGGCAACAATCATCAAAATTGAGCAAGAGATTTTATGGTCCTTTTCCAATCACGGAACGCATCGGTACAGTAGCATACAGATTGCAACTTCCCAACGAAGCAAAAATTCATCCAGTGTTTCATGTATCCTTACTAAAAAAATTTTTGGGTACGACAACTCCACCCCCTCTGCCCTTGCCTACTATGACCGACACCTCATACCCCATCCTTAAACCACAAGAAATCTTAGCAAGGCGCATTACCGTGGCAAACCAACAAGACAACTTCTGGTTCGTTGGGAAGGGTTACCTGCAGAAGAAGCAACATGGGAACATACTGATACAATTCATCATAATATTCAGAACCTTGAGGACAAGGTTCTTTTGGAGGATGAGAGTAATGATGCGTTTAGGAGGGAAGAAGCTAGAGTTAATTGTGAAGATGCTGGGAAGGATCCAGAAAGCACGAGTCATGCACCTCATGCTGATAACAACACCCATGTGCATAACAGAAAACGTGGAGCACCTAGACACCTGGCAGATTTTGAGTGGAGCAAATATTAACAGAATGATCAGTAGAATATATAAGGGAGAGGATTCGAAGAGAAGGGTAGAGAAGATTGTTGTTATTTCATTATTTCCTTATTATTTGGCTTTAGCATTTCCCTTCCGTTCTTCGTGTTAATCGGCACTTTGGGCTTACACAATTACTGTAAACACAATCTGCAATTCAAGTTGATCATTTCACATTCTTCTGGTCCGTTGTTTATATTGTGCGCTTATATTGATCAGTGCACACATCAGAACGGGTCACGATTACAAAAGGGAAACAAAATAAAGACAAGAAGCCATTCAAACGATATGATAATTAAGAAAAGTAATTGGGAAGCCAAACTTATCCAACCACCGTGAGCAATTCAGAGCCCAGAAAAAAAAAAAACTAAAGTCGATCAAAGCAAAAGCCCAAGAATAAAACTTCAATCGCGATGAAACTTGTTGCACGAATTCTCAATCGCCCAAGAATGAGAAAGAACCATATAGTACCGAAAATGGTAATCTGAAGAACCGATTCCCACGAGATCCTGCTACAATTCGAAAAGCAATGACAGACACGTGAAAGACCACAGTCAAGAAATCTGAACAAACGATGAGACCACGATCGACAGAGACAAAAATCGGAGATCGTACAAAAAACTACAACGCACCTACCAGAAATCCAGAGATCTACTAACGTAGAGCAGATGATTGGCCGACAGCAAATTCAAAAACAAATTGGCGAAGACCCACGTACGAGGAAGACAGATCCGTACGCACGGACTGCAGTTCCATAATTTTCGAACCACGTAAGTGCTTCAAGAATCGAAAAAAAAATATCAGAGTGTTGGTTGTGATACCATGTCAAGAATCAGAATGTTTTGCACTGAATGATTTTCTTCTCTCTTTCAGTTCTTTATATAAGTACATATTACAATGGCCATATCTATGGAAAATATTGTTTACAGAGTTTCCTCTTTAATTTTTTTGACCTCCTAAAATTTGTTATACCCACTCTCCATAATTCATGCGTCCGCCCCTATCCACATCATTGTGTTATCGTGATATTGTACAACGAATAGCATCAATGCCCATAATCTAATCTCTTGATAATGGAATCATCGAACTAGCCCATGATCGATCACACCTTAATACCTCATGCTTAATATTTCTAAAATATTGTAGAATACACGAAAGGGTCTAATCAGTTAAATTTTCAAGTTCATTCTTGAACTAATGATCATCAAATCTCGAATATTCTAATATATTTCACTAATATGAAGTTCTCTACCAAAAATGTATAATCTTTCTCGCTCGTAAGAATTTTATCATAGAATATGATGTGATTTTAAGATTCTAGATCACGAGGTTGAGCAACAAATTCTTCTTATCTAAGCAGAATGTTCCGACGTGGAAAATCTTGTGAACAAAAATGTTAGAGGCGCCGAGGTGGTGCTTTGGCGGGGCCACTCCAAAAATCAAGTTAGTGCTCGGAAAATAAATGGATTGAGAATAATACATTTTTAATGGATTCTGCGTTATATTATACAAAGAACCTGGTATGTATGCATATTATTTTTTTGGGAGAAATTGAATTAATCTCCCATTTGCTGGATACTAGTATTTATAGGGGTATTTTCCTGAATAATGACCCGTGAATCTCGGAAAATGATCTGCCTACAATCTGTACACTTCCTTTCCGCAACTGTCGTCCGACATTAACTTGATCCGCCCATGATGTGCGTCTGTCTTGCCGCAATTGTCGCGTAGCACTAATACACGGCATCGTTCTTCTTGGGACATTAATGCTCGTTAGATCATGACTTTGAGCGAGTGCTAGATTATGCCCATGATTTAGCCATGTACTAACCGAGTGGGCCAAGATGACCAGAGCTGAGATGGCACTTAGAGATGGCAATGGGTCCGGGTTAGAGCCAGACCAGTATTAAACCCGTGGTGTCTGGGGTGGGTCTGGGTTCGGCCAAACCCGCCCCACTAAACAAATTTTGTTTTATTTTATTTTTTAAAATTTTATGTCGAATATACATTTCACTTCTTGGGCTGAATCAAAACGTACATTATTTAATTTTATACCGAACTCATGTGTTTATATTAAAGAAATTGGACATTTTGAAGAATGTGAGCAAATTATTAAAGATTTAGTAGCTTAAAGATAGTTAGATTTGTCGGGTTCGTGGGTCTGGTCGGGGCGGGGCAGGTTAGTAGCAGGGCTGGTCCCATGTTTGGGCAAACCTGTCTCATACCCACCCCACCCCGTCTCATAAGCCAAATTTATTGAATGAACACTAGGGGGCTCAAACCCAAAATATATTGTTTTACAAACCAAAATAAAAAACAAAACAACTACGACGGAACTACCACGCCTTACATGCATCGATCGTAAAGACGAAAACAAATGAAATAAACCCCTACATAATCCTTCTATAATACTCCTGCTGGAAGTTTCAGAAACAGCTAACTTGATCCTATGGATAACACTGCTTGCTGATAAAATCCTAAAAATAAAGGTAGGGTTCGAAAGTTCTGCCTCCCAAAATTTGCGCAAATAAAGCAAAGATCACCCAAGCGTGATAGTAGCAAACACATAGAAAACAGAGGAAACAAATAGCCAACGAACACATCATCCAACACAACAGTGAACAACACAATTACTGATGATACCACAAATGTCAAGGTTCTGTTTCCACACTTGGCCTCTAAAGTAGAATTAATCCCCCACCTAACTTGACAGTAGCAGCACTTGAACCATCGATTTAACTCCCTACTCATAAGCCACTTCCTTTCCAAAATTACTTACTAAGCATGGGTTCACATTCAATATTTTCCACCATTCAAAAATCCACAACTATCGAAATATTACGAGTACAAATGCCAACTTACAGTCAACAATTATAATCCCAAGCAGACTACAAGTTCACGGAACCAACATGTTGTCGAATAAGGATGAATGCTACCATTATTTGCCGAAACCCAATGTCAAGACCTGAACTTGACCAATTCAACAGTTGTTTTAACTAGCGGGTTTCTTATTACAAAACACTTTCTTGTTCCGAATCTGTCATTGTAACACCCCAAAAATATTAATTACAAATTAGACAAAACAAGTTGAAGCTATCAAAAATAAATCCATAATAATGGTAAAATATTGAAACAAAATTCACTAGGCATCAAAAATACCATTTATCACACTAAATTCAAATATATATTTAAATCAAAGAAATAATAATAACAATAATATAATCTAAATAATAATATTAAAAAAAAAACTAATCATTTTGAATTAATTTTAAAAACTTAATATTTGGCAACTTACCCCAACACTTGTCAACACTTCAACACCCTAACACATGCACAAACCCCTATAAATACCCCCCCATTTCATCAGATTGAAGACACAATTCAAGAGCAAGTTTGAGAGAGAGAGTGTAGGAAATAGGTAGAAAATATGGTGGAAATAAGAAAATTATGGGGAAAATACCAAACCTCCTCCAAAAAAATCCGAAAATTTCATACAATCATCCTTATACACCCAGAAAACATTTAGTTTGAGAGGTGTAACAAAATCAAAGCCAAATCACCCAGAAAAATCGAAAACCCGTGAAGAACATTTGCAGAAATGCAACTCAGAAATCTATTTTGAGGTAGCGTGTTCATGCCTTCATTTCTTCTATTTTAAAACCGATTTTGATCTTATGTATAAAATGAAAGTTGTTCAAAATGTGTTAACGTTTATGGGTATGTCGGCCGATCTCCCAAATGGCCGCCGTACGAACGTATTTCCGGCAACCAAAACACCAAGTCAATCATTTCGAAACATCAGATTCTGGGCAAAATCCGTTGGGAATTTCAAAATGTTTCCTAAACAAAAATGGTAGATCTCGTCGCGGCGGAAACATCGGTAAAATATCAGCCGCGCGTGGTTGCCGGAGCTCGGCCACGCGCCTTCACGGAGGCGCGTGCACTTCACGCGCCTCCCCGATATTTCGTTTCCCGATGGCCGAACATTTATGGACTGATTTAAGGCATTTTTGGAAAGTTTCGTGAAGTTTCGACTTAAACTTGATTTTTAATGAATTTTCAAATGTTTGATTAAAATTACCCGGACAAGTTTTGTACAAAAAAATGATTTGCAGAAGATTCAACAACATATCTGGGTTTCTAAACACCAAAATTACTTATATTATGTTTATAGGAATTTATTTGACATCTGGGTTCAAAATCGAGCCAATCCAGTAAGACATCAAATAGTGAGGTGAGGTGTACTACCGAATTCTTGTTATATAGCCCTTTTGGCATTTGGCCTGGAATTTACAGTATCTTGTTATTCATTGTCTCACCTTTATATATTGTCATCGTATTGTACATTATCTCGTCCCATTGGTCATCTTGATCTGCATGTTTATTTATCTTGAATGTTATCGATTACTAATCGATTCCTTTGATTGAACGAATCATTTGACTGAATGACTGAATGAATGGAGCCCTGGATATTTATCCACTGGACAACGCGGCTTCGGCCCGGAAAGTGAGTCCAATGAACAACGGATGACAGTCCGGGTATATGGTTCATCTGAACAACGCGCACCGTTTTACGGTCCGGAGAATGGTTCACTTGGCTCGTAAATGACTGAATGTACAGATCCTATCTGAATATGTGGGGAAAAGTGCTACGCCGAACTGTCCGGTGGGAGCCACCTCTTTAGCCCACGATATTCACTCTGAAATCCTAAATCATCACGGTTCATTATTGACAATTACTTGACTGCAAGATCTTTGTTACATGACATATCATATTGAGAAATTGCATTGTTTGATAATTACAGATATAAAAGCCATTGTTATTCCCTCACTAAGTCCTCAAAGACTTAACCTCTGTTTTCCTTGTTATTTATTGTGAGTTCCAGATACAGGAGTACCGGAGCCAGAACCGGAGGAAAATTAGGAAAAATGGAAATCTTGGCTTACCGGGACTATTATAGTATTTTCTCTTTTATTAAGTGTCGGACCATTAAGGAGTTTGTACTGTGATGTATTTTGTTACTAATTAGAATGTATAAACGCTTCTGCTACTAAAAATGAATGTTTGACTAAACGCTTCCGCTATTTCCGAAAAGGTTTTGAAACCCTCGTGCGTAATGTTCTTAGGGAATGTGGTACCGGATAAGGGATAAATCAATATGTGCCCGAGTCGGGTCCCACAGAGGTGGTATCAGAGCCCAGGCTCAAAGTCTATTATGAAATATTTTTGGGTAATAGAATAAACTCCATAAGAATTTTATGCTTTGGGTTGTAAGATATTGATGAAGTTGACTGGTTTATTTCAGGGTAAAAGTCTCTAGTGCTCATACAGGAATGCTTAGAAGACATTGGTAAGAAAAAGCAACCAACTATTTGTAACCATAGAGTTAGGTGCATAGGCCGAGATCGAAAAAGTTCCCCTATTGAGACTATTATGGTTGACATTCAGATCGAGTAAACCCGGAACAACCAATTAGGATTGATAGTATATCACCAAACTTTGTTATTCCACAATTGTCACTATTTCAGATAATGGTGACTTAACCTTACTCTAGTTATTTAATCTTGTGCATTACGCATTATTAATATTAACTCCCTATTCAAAAATAAATATGTTTTAAATCACCACTTTCTCATGAATTTGATGATGTCGTCAAGAAATAATTCACGAGCTACGATGTCATCGTCACTTGGTGGTAGCTCTCACACGAGAAATCAAGGAAATGAGGAAAATTCTCCTGAGGAAGTACGTAACCCAAGAAGGAACGACGAGCAAGAAGAACAGCGTCCTCGACAAGAGCTACCCAACAGGAATGTGATGGAAATTTTACAACAGTTCATGCAATTCTGTCAACAAAATCCTCCACGAAACGTCACGAGGAATGAAGAACCACTAGATAGAGCACTTGAGCGATTTCTGAGGTTCCACCCACCTAAATTCTACGGAACCCCTAATGCCCATCATGCAGAAGAATGGTTACTCAAAATTGAGAGAATTTTTACTGTTCTCAACTATTCTGATGAACAGAAGGTCAGCTTTGCTGTCTATCAATTTGAAGATGCAGCTCATCACTGGTGGAGAGTCATAGATCACCAATGGAAAAGAAATCAAACCCCGAGGACCTGGGTAAATTTTCTACGTGCATTCGAGGAGAAATATGTTACGCAGATAATACTGAACACTCGTGAACGAGAGTTTATGGATTTAGTACAAGGAAGACATACTGTAGCTGAATACGAGGCTGAATTCCACCGACTAATTCACTATGCTCCACATTATATAGATGATGAACCAAGGAAAACTAAGAAATTCATTCAAGGCTTAAATCTTGATATCCGTTGGGCCACACTATCCACCGAATCCACTAATTATCTTTCTGCAGTCAACCAAGCGTTACGAGTTGAATCCGATATCAAATCATTGATCCAAAGAGAGCAGAGGGAAAAGAGGCTCTATAACCCAAATTTGACAGACACAAGCAATAAGAAGAGGAATCTTGGAAAGGAAATGATTGGAGAACCAACTGGACAGAAACCACAAGGAGACTTGGGTAATGTTAATGCGCCAAAATGTGGCTATTGCAAGATGCCCACTCACAAGGAAGAGAACAGCTGGAGAAAGAACGGAAAATGTCTGGTCTGTGGAAGTGAACAACATCGTATCCAAGATTGCCCAAAAAGGACCCAGAAGATACCACCGCCACAAAAACCGAGAATCCCAGCAAGGGCTTATGCCTTAATGGGAAATGAAGAAGTTGACCCGATCGTTGTGGTTGAAGGTACCGTTATTTGACTTTCAAAAGTTGACTAAATCTTGTTTGGCCCTAAAGCTACACATTCTTTTATTATACTAATAACAATTGGCATATCATCTAGGAATCAGTTTACCGATAGAATTGAGGTAACCACCGACACCGTCAATAAAAACTACCCACTAAAATTCTACGAACTATAATATCTGGCAAATTTAATCAAGCTACATACATATATGATTACGATATTATACTGAGCATGGAATGGTCGTTCAAACATCAATGCTACACCAAGGAAGTGACTTCACAGTTGCGACTACACCGGCTACCGAAGATGCCAGCAATCATAAATGATAGATGGCTGTAATATCTACATTGGAATCAAGGACAGATATAAGAGATGAGAAACTCAAACCGAGGTAAATATAGCTACCAGAGAGGAAGTTTCAGTAAAATCATTACCTGAGGTTGGATTTGAGCCTAACATTTTTCCTCCCTTTAAAGTCATTCACTCTTTTCAGCCAGAGAACCTTTTGCGGACATACACTGCTCCACCCAGTTTCTTTGTCTTTCAAATCCGGTCATGGATTAATTAGGACTTAATATCAAAAGTTTGATGTTGATATTGACATTTTCTTTGAATACCTACGCCATGCATTCATTCCCGGGTAGTGGAATAAAATATTTTTTCTCTCTCACAACCATGTGCTTCTTCTTCTACTTCTTGTTCTTATCCAAATAGGGATCGTTATTCCCAAGCTCAGAGAGTCATAGTAGACCATGCTGCTCACCAGAAATGGAAAACCACGAGTGTAGTTTTCTCGACTCGACGACAACAACAGAAGATCGGCTAGATGAAGAACCACGTTACGCAACTGAAAATCATGTCAAAGGAAGACTAGGACATGGAAAGAAGATTTCAACTCAAGGCTTCAGAGTTTTGCGGTGACAATGATGGAATCTGGGGACCAGATTCCTTAGAGGAGGGGAGATTGTAACACCCCAAAAATATTAATTACAAATTAGACAAAATAAGTTGAAGCTATCAAAAATAAATCCATAATAATGGTAAAATATTGAAACAAAATTCACTAGGCATCAAAAATACCATTTATCACACTAAATTCAAATATATATTTAAATCAAAGAAATAATAATAACAATAATATAATCTAAATAATAATATTAAAAAAAAAAACTAATCATTTTGAATTAATTTTAAAAACTTAATATTTGGCAACTTACCCCAACACTTGTCAACACTTCAACACCCTAACACATGCACAAAACCCCTATAAATACCCCCCCATTTCATCAGATTGAAGACACAATTCAAGAGCAAGTTTGAGAGAGAGAGTGTAGGAAATAGGTAGAAAATATGGTGGAAATAAGAAAATTATGGGGAAAATACCAAACCTCCTCCAAAAAATCCGAAAATTTCATACAATCATCCTTATACACCCAGAAAACATTTAGTTTGAGAGGTGTAACAAAATCAAAGCCAAATCACCCAGAAAAATCGAAAACCCGTGAAGAACATTTGCAGAAATGCAACTCAGAAATCTATTTTGAGGTAGCGTGTTCATGCCTTCATTTCTTCTATTTTAAAACCGATTTTGATCTTGTGTATAAAATGAAAGTTGTTCAAAATGTGTTAACGTTTATGGGTATGTCGGCCGATCTCCCAAATGGCCGCCGTACGAACGTATTTCCGGCAACCAAAACACCAAGTCAATCATTTCGAAACATCAGATTCTGGGCAAAATCCGTTGGGAATTTCAAAATGTTTCCTAAACAAAAAAGGTAGATCTCGTCGCGGCGGAAACACCGGTAAAATATCAGCCGCGCGTGGTTGCCGGAGCTCGGCCACGCGCCTTCACGGAGGCACGTGCACTTCACGCGCCTCCCCGATATTTCGTTTCCCGATGGCCGAACATTTATGGACTGATTTAAGGCATTTCTGGAAAGTTTCGTGAAGTTTCGACTTAAACTTGATTTTTAATGAATTTTCAAATGTTTGATTAAAATTACCCGGACAAGTTTTGTACAAAAAAATGATTTGCAGAAGATTCAACAACATATCTGGGTTTCTAAACACCAAAATTACTTATATTATGTTTATAGGAATTTATTTGACATCTGGGTTCAAAATCGAGCCAATCCAGTAAGACATCAAATAGTGAGGTGAGGTGTACTACCGAATTCTTGTTATATAGCCCTTTTGGCATTTGGCCTGGAATTTACAGTATCTTGTTATTCATTGTCTCACCTTTCATATATTGTCATCATATTGTACATTATCTCGTCCCATTGGTCATCTTGATCTGCATGTTTATTTATCTTGAATGTTATCGATTACTAATCGATTCCTTTGATTGAACGAATCATTTGACTGAATGACTGAATGAATGGAGCCCTGGATATTTATCCACTGGACAACGCGGCTTCGGCCCAGAAAGTGAGTCCAATGAACAACGGATGACAGTCCGGGTATATGGTTCATCTGAACAACGCGCACCGTTTTACGGTCCGAAGAATGGTTCACTTGGCTCGTAAATGACTGAATGTACAGATCCTATCTGAATATGTGGGGAAAAGTGCTACGCCGAACTGTCCGGTGGGAGCCACCTCTTTAGCCCACGATATTCACTCTGAAATCCTAAATCATCACGGTTCATTATTGACAATTACTTGACTGCAAGATCTTTGTTACATGACATATCATATTGAGAAATTGCATTGTTTGATAATTACAGATATAAAAGCCATTGTTATTCCCTCACTAAGTCCTCAAAGACTTAACCTCTGTTTTCCTTGTTATTTATTGTGAGTTCCAGATACAGGAGTACCGGAGCCAGAACCGGAGGAAAATTAGGAAAAATGGAAATCTTGGCTTACCGGGACTATTATAGTATTTTCTCTTTTATTAAGTGTCGGACCATTAAGGAGTTTGTACTGTGATGTATTTTGTTACTAATTAGAATGTATAAACGCTTCTGCTACTACAAATGAATGTTTGACTAAACGCTTCCGCTATTTCCGAAAAGGTTTTGAAACCCTCGTGCGTAATGTTCTTAGAGAATGTGGTACCGGATAAGGGATAAATCAATATGTGCCCGAGTCGGGTCCCACAGTCATAAACTCCAAACAATACATTCCCAAATGGCAAGTCATTCTCATTTGCCTTTAGAACCATCCAAAAAAACCAAGTGTTGCCAAAAATGCTTAATAAGATCTTCATGAAACACATTTTGCAAATTAAACAAACTCCTTCCAAAAATAGTGTGGGAAAGGACAGGTAAAGAGAAGATGATTGATATCCTGATCAACAACACCACAAAAGGCACAAAAAGAGGAGTTAAAATCTAAGATAATACCTCTTCTCAAAAGGTTAAACTTTTGTAGGAATTCTATTTTGAAGCACTTTCCACACGAAGCCAGATACTTTCTTTGGAACCATCGGACACCAGACTAGCTTCAGCATATTCTCATCAGGAGCAAGTTCCACATTGTTACTTTTAATCACTGCAAGGTAAGCCGATTTTGTCGAGTATCGCCCATCTTTGTGATGAATCCAACTCCTAATATTTGTAGGAAGTTGTTGGTTCCGGATTTTAAAGATGACAATGCAGACCAGATCGATAAATACCAGATCGATGTCAACCAGATCGATACAGACCAGATCGATGCAGATCAATGCAGATCAGATCAGAGCTCATTTCAGAAAGATCAATTGAGACTAAGTTAGCAAACCGTGTTCATCAGTCCGAATAATCAAAGCTATTTATTGAAGCGTTTAATGTTACATTTAATGTTGAAATATACCAAAGATTGAAGTTACCTTAAATGGTAAATAGACAAAGCAGATCTTATCTGACAAGCGCAGAAAGAACAGACCAGAAGGGAAAGAGTTTAAAATATAAGACTGCAGTCTGTTCAGAGGTTGACTAAGGTAAAGAGTTGCATGCAAAAGAAAATATTGTCGTTGGCAGAAATGCCTATATAAAGATACAACTTAAATGATCAAGAATAGATACTGACAACACAAGAGATACAACACACATACAAGATCAACAATCAATCATTTATTGAGCATTGTTTCGAGCAGAACACTATCATCGAAAGACTTCATCTTGTCGATCTGCTCAAAGTTGATAGCACGTCTTATTGTTTTATTTGATCGTTTAAGGATCATTGTGATTAGAGTAATTCACTCTATCAATTGTATTTGTTCTAAGATAGACGAGTGAGTTTATTGTAACTGTGAGACAGATTGTGTCTGAACAGATTGAGAGACTAAGAGTTTCAGTCTGGTAGTGGGGTAAATCCAGCTGAATCGGGGTTGTACAACGGGATTGTATTACTCAAAGTCTTCTAGTGAATCATTCCTTAATTGGAAGAAGGGGAGACGTAGAAGGAATTGCCTTCGAACCAGAAACACATCCTGTCCATTTACTTATCGCACTAATTCGTGTTTCAAAGCTATCAGACCGGTCTTGCTAATCATGAACATACCGATTCCGCACTCACACTATCATTGGTCTGTTCAGATTAGTATTGATTAAGAAATAGGTTTCATTTGCTAACCCAAGTGAAATAAATCCAGGAAAATCCAAAAAGATAAATTTTAGTAGAGTGTTTATTCACCCCCACTTCTAAACACTCTTATTCGATCCTAACAAGTGGTATCAGAGCGGGTGCTCTTAATCAATAGAATATTTGGACTGATGGCATCATTCAACAAGATTCCCATGTTCTCAAAAGAAGATTATGATGATTGGATCCGTATTTAAGCTCACTTAGCAGCTCAGTATGATGACATGTGGAACGTCATTACAGAAGGACCAATGAAGATTTTAAAGGTTAACCCTGCCCTGGGAGGGTCAAGTGGTGAACCTCAGATGATTGAAAAAGAAAGAGCTACATGGTCCAATGAAGAAAGGCAAAAAGGCTAATCTAGACAATGTAGCCAATGATATTCTGTTCAAAACCTTGGACAAGAATATGTTTAGCAAGATCAAGATGTGCTCAACTGCCAAAGAAATTTGGGAGAAGATTGCACGGCTCTGTGAAGGGAATAACCAGACCAAATAGAATAAGCTGACTGTAGCTCTACAAAAGTTTGAAAGCGTAAAGATGAAACACGGAGAAACTCTAAACGAGTTTGATGAACGAGTTACAGGCATTGTTAATGAACTGAACAGTCTTGGCAAGGACTATACCAACAGAGAGATAGCTCTGAAAGTTATGAGAGCATTACCGAAGGAATGGGACGTCAAGACCATTGCAATGAGAGAATCTAAAGATCTGAACAAAATCGAACTCCTTGATGTGTTCACTGATCTCAAGGCCTATGAATTCGAGCTGATCACTATAGGGGAAGCAGATACATCCACCTCTCAGCCAACCAAGGCACTTGCAGCCATTCCAATCTACCCCTACAGACCGATGTCGAACATATGAGTAATGATGCTATGCCATTATTCATTAAGAAATTTGGTAAATTCATGTCTAAAAATAAAAAGAACTTTAAACCTTCTCATCAATATAAGTCAAGAAAAGATGTTATTGTTAACGATCAAGCTTGCTACAATTGTGGTAAGATCGGACACTTCGTTGCAGATTGCATCAGACCAAAGAAAGATGAGAGGAAGGAAAGGCACCGAGATGACAACAAGAAGAAGTACTACAAAGATCGAAAGGGGCATCATGGAAAGGCTCAAAAGGTTATGGTAGCAGAAGAAGGCAAGTAAGTGGGCTCAGACTGATTCAGAATCAGAGAGCTCAGAAGATCCTCCAGTGAAAGTGAAGAGGAGATCCAATGCCTAATGGCAGACGAGGAGACTAGTCAGAACGATGAGGTATTCGATTTTGACTCAGATGAATTTACACGAGAAGAACTTGTATTTGCACTACAAGATATGGATAATGACTACATAATGCTAGCTGAATCATTTGATAAATTTAAGGCTGAAACCAAAGATCAAACCGATGAGAACATCATATCAAGCTGTTCTAAGCTAGGTGAATGTGACAATATGAAGATTGAGCTGGATAAGCTAAAAATCTCCTATGAACAACTCCATGTAGAAAATCAAAGAATTAGCCCACAAAATGCTAAACTTTCTCATATTTTCAAAACATGTACAAAATCAAGAGCTTCATTAGATGAGTTGCAAGAGGTACAAAGAAATATCGATGATATCACTGGCAAGATCTTTCCTGGGAAAGCCTAATATCAGTTCTTTTATGGTCTCACAGGAAGGCTTTGGTATCAATGAAAGCACTAAAAATGAAACTGAATTGTTGCTAGAAGAGAACAAAATCAAACAAATGAAATTTATTAGATCCAACACAATATATTAATCAGAAGTGCCTACAATTCAAACAGGAATATCTTTCAAGGGTTTGAAAAAGGGGATTGGGTATGTTAACCAAGCCACGAAAAAGGCACCAGCGAGTTTTGAGTCTATCAGACCAAACTTAAGAGTGCAAAATCTAAAGCAAGGAAATCCATCCAATTATCACAACTCACAACCGGTCCAAAGAAGATATAGATTGCCTGACAAGAATCAAAGGCCATCATTCACAAAACACACTACACACAACAAGCTCAGCATACTTGTTATCGCACATCCCCAAAGGACTAATCCGTTCCGGATCCAAGTAGGATTGGGTACCAACAATAATTCTTTTTGATGACAGGAACCCAAGAAGAAACTATCTGACTGGTATTTAGATAGTGGATGTTCTCGACACATGACGGGAAACATCGAGCTGTTGTCTGATATTACTAAATACACTGGTCCTAAGATCACCTTCGGTGATAACTCAAAGGGTAAGACTGTGGGCAAGGGTAAGATTGTTCATGACAACATTATCATAAATGATGTGTTATTAGTTGAGAATTTATGCTATAATCTAATTAGTATAAGTCAATTATGTGATAATGGTTATACCGTAGAACTTCACAAACACACTTGCACTGTTAAGTCATCTAATGGTAAAACCATGCTTGTAGGAATCAGGAATAGAAATACTTATAAGATTAACTGGAATCATGATCAACCTGATAATCCTACTTGTTTCATCGCTTATAACGATAATAAACATTGGTTATTGCATAAACACTTGAATCATATTAATTTCAAGACTATTTCTAGCCTATGTAAAAATGATTTAGTTATAGGTCTGCCCAAGATCGACTTTGATAAGGATAAGATCTGTCAAGCTTGTCAAATTGGCAAACAAGTCAGATCATCATTTAAGAACAAGAATGACAAATCCTCCCCATGCTGCTTAGAATTATTGCATTTGGACTTGTTTGGTCCCATACTAATAACAAGTTTAAGGGAAATGCGGTACACTCTTATTATTATTGATGATTACTCACGTTTTACATGGACTATATATTTTAGCAGTAAAGACCAGACCGCCCCAAAATCAAACAAGTTGTTGAAGCGCATTCAGAACGAGAAATCCTCTGGGATAGACAGGATTCGAAGCGACAAAGGCACTGAATTCTCAAACCAAAATCTTGAATCCTTTCTGGATGACCAAGGGGACAGGCATGAATACTCATCAGCTCGCACTCCTCAACAAATGGAGTTGCAGAACGACGCAACAGAACGCTCAACGAAGCATCAAGAACAATGCTTGCTAACTATGGAATCTCTCAAAAGTTCTGGGCAGAGGCTGTCAATACTGCATGATATACACAGAATCGGTCCATGATTAATAATAAATTAAATTTAACACCATATGAAGTATGGACAAATAACAGACCGACTATTTCATACTTTCATATCTTCGGCTGCAAATGTTATGTCCATAACAATGATAAGAATCATCTAACCGCTTTCGAATCTAAATCAGATGATGGAATATTCTTAGGATATTCATCTGTTAGCAAATCATTTCGTGTCTTCAATAATCGAACTCTAACTGTGGAAGAGTCAATTCATGTAGTTTTTGATGAATCACTTAATATTGAGAACCACAAGGAACTAATTCAAAATCAGATGGAAAATATCCATATCGAAGCTACAGTGATGATGAGATTGCAGTTAACAGGTCAAGAGACAATCCACCAGAACCTGAAGTACCAGACAGACCGGTAGAAGTCACTAAAGTTCTACCAGATCGAACTGATGTCGCTAATCCGAAAGTAACGAATACCAACATGAAGATCAATACTGACGATATCAGTATTCTTCTTCCATCAGGACCAGATGTTCTTGAACCAAACTACCACTGGACTAAGAGGCATCCACCTGATCTGGTGATTGGAAGTCCGTCTGCACCCATAAGAACTAGAGGACAGATTATGGATGAATTCACTTACGCTGCATTCATATCCAACCTGGAACCAAAACAGACTGACAAAGCTTTAGCTGACTATAATTGGATAGCGGCTATGCAAGAAGAGCTCATAGTAATTCACTCTATCAATTGTATTTGTTCTAAGATAAAAGAGTGAGTTCATTGTAACTGTCAGACGGATTGTGTCTGAATAGATTGACAGACTAGGAGTTTCAGTCTGGTAGTGGGGCAAATCCAGCTGAATTGGGGTTGTACAACGGGATTGTACTACTCAAAGTCTTCTAGTGAATCATTCCTTAATTGGAAGAAGGGGTGACGTAGAAGGAATTACCTTCGAACTTCCAGAAACACATCATGTCCATTTACTTATCGCACTAATTCAAAGCTATCAGATCGGTCTTGCTAACCATGAACAGACCGATTTCGCACTCACACTATCAGTGGTCTGTTCAGATTAGTATTGATTAAGAAATATGTTTCATTTGCTAATCCAAGTGAAATCAATCCAGGAAAATCCAAAAAGATAAATTTTAGTAGAGTGTTTATTCACCCCTTCTAAACACTCATATTCGATCTTAACAGAAGTTTTACTTAGTTTAGGATTTAGCTCAATATCTGAAGCATATATCCATACTAACATCGCTTTTTATTCATTTCGTAACTTCGTTCCATTTTCATGTTTTTCTTTTCTTTTTTCCTTTGGAATCTATGCTCTTTTTTTTTAAGAATATGTACCCCTCCTGTGACTTGGTCCTTGGAACGAAATTGTTTGTTGGTTTGTGGCTTGCATTTAGTTTTAATATCTCAATTAGATAAAAAAAAAAAATTAATTTGTACAATTACATCTTTAATAGAAATGAAACGATAATATAATATAATTTTTGAATAATTAAAATAAAATAGTTGTATAATTTGATGATATTTTGATTTATACTGTTAATTTTTTATCATTAAATATTTAATCTTCAATTAAAGTAGTATGTGTCTATGTGATGCGAAGTGTGATTAACAAGTTAATCATTCATATATTTCGGTACAATCTTTGCTAAAATTTTGTGTGCATATCTATGTATATTAGTATTGCATTTTTTCGCTATAAAACTTTCAAGCCACTTATTTGTTATTGTAGGTTATTGATTACAATGTCAAATAAACATATCCTAAGCGAGCAAAGTAAACTCTCCATCATTTTTATAACAAAATAAATGATGATCAAACAAGTACAATTAGTTCTTCACCTTCTCTTCCTAAATCTCCAACAATTGAAGTTCATAAAGTTGACATTCAATCAACTACCAGTGGAACTTATTTAGAGAGTGATCCCGGGTTACGTTCACCAATATTGTAATATCACTTATGATGTAATATGACATATTGACTTTCTCGGGTAAAATCCCCTCAAGAGCCGAACAGAGAAATACCAAACAGAGCAACAACGAACAGGTAACACCGAGCAAGGTTGTACCGAACAGCTGTTAAACCCTCCTCGGGTTTTCTGGTTAAATGTTAGCGAAAGACCCGGAGATAACTAACAAATCAACCGGCATGAAGAAATGTGCAGTAATGGGACGCGGATTTCTCGGACACGTTGTCCCCAATGAAGCCACAATCAGAGGACATCCTGTGTCGGATCTCCCGCGAATTAATCACTGGGAACAACCCTATAAATACCCACGGATAGTCTCATTGAAAAGGGTTGGATTTCTTAGGAAAAAAGACTCCAAGGAGAGTATATTTACTTCTGTTCGGTCATTTTCGTCCTTTTCTGAAATATTTTCATATAATCGTTCTGCGATTGTAAATTTGTATCAAAAAGTCCTGTAATAAACCAAGAGTGTGATAGTGAAAATTATACTGGACTAGGTCCCGTGTTTTTTTCTCTCAATTCGATGGCTTTCCACGTAAAAACTTTGGTGTCTTTCCTTTACTTTTCATAAGCACTAAATTCTACCATAAATTGAGAAATAACGGATTACATCATGTTATATACGTGATGATATTCAAAAGATATATATAAAAATGGAATCATGTCAACCAAAATTGAGTATCCACCTATTACATATGCAAGTCAAAAGAGGCATTTCCAAAATGTTTAATTTGAACAGTTCCCATGGTTAGAGCACTCAATGGCAAAGAATAGCGCATTTTGTTTTCCATGTTATCTTTTTGATTGATGCTCCTCGAAGTATGTTGCATTTATTATTGAAGGATTTCAAGATTGAAAGAGGGTTAAAGATAGAAAGAAATGCCCATTTGCACAACATGAAGATAGTCATGGTTCACTACATAATTTGCTAAGGAAAAGTAGAATAGTTTAGTGGATATTGACAGTTATTAATAAGGTAACTTCTCAAGATTTTGAGAAAAAATTGATTACGAGTTAAGACTTCAATAGAAAGTGTGAAATGGTTAGCATTGCACGGGTGTGCTTTTAGAGGTAGTGATGAATCTATCCATTCTACTAATCGTGGAAATTTCATTGAATTGATAGTTTGATACATTGCAAGGAAGAGCGAACAGAGAAATTGCTTCACCTATCTTAGAAAATACTCCTAAAAATGCTAAGTACACATCTTCAATGGTTCAAAAAGAACTATCGTATATTCTTGCTAATAAAGAACGAAATATGATATGTGAAGAAATGAGAGACTCTTGACGAGTCAAATAAGGAACAAATGGCAATTATTAGATATGTAGATTGTAAATGTTTTATTTGAAAGAGCCTCTTTGAGGTTGTTAATGTTAATGACACAAATGCATTAACTCTTCAAAAGGAGATGTGTAATGTGCTTTCTCATTACAATATTTCGGTTGATAATTTGTGGGGGAGCTAGTAATATGTTGGGGGAATGGAATGAGTTACAAGCTTTATTTCGTAGAGATTGTCCGAATGCCTATTATATGCATTGCTCTGCTCACCGGTTACAAATTGTTTTGGTTGCAGTATCCAAAGAAGTACATGGGGTATGACTCTTCTTTTCAAAATCGAGCTCCATTATCAATTTTTTTGGTTCTTTTTTGAAGCGTCATTGTGAATTAAGATCTGCCAGAGAAGATGAAATTATTGATATGGTAGCTTCAGGAGAGCTTAGAACTGCTACAAGGGGCTAATCAAATTCGTACTTTAGAACTCGTTGGAGCAACTCGTTGGAGCTCTCATTTTGATTCTGTTAGTAATTTGATTGATATGTTTGGTGCAACTTGCATTCTTCTTGAAAGAATGATTGATAATGGGCTCAATAATAATATACGAGGATAGGCTAAAAGCATCTATAAAGAGATGATGTTATTTGAATTTATATTTATCTTGCACCTGATGAAAGAAGTTCAAGGAATCTCTCATATTCTTTGTTTTGCAAATAAAATCTCAAGACATATTGAATGCGATGAATTTATTCTCATCAACCAAAATAATTCTTCAAAAGTTATGTGAAGTTGGATGGGAGAAATTCCTGGAAGGTGTGGTGAAGTTTTGTGAAAGGTATTAATTTTTTAATTTAATTGTTTATATTTAAATGAAATATGTTATATGAATGTAATTTTTTTTTATTGAAGGTAAAATATTGAGGTTCATAGTACTGCTTGATATATGGAAGGCACAAGACGTTATTATCAACAGAAGAATGATATCACAGTTGAACATTATTATCACATTAACATATTAAATGTTGTCATAGATTTTCAATTGATGGAGTTTAATGATATACTTATTGAACAAATGGAATTTCTAACTCTTAGCTCATCTCTAAATTCCCTTGATGCAATCAGATCGTTTCGTATTGATAATATTTGTACTCTTGCTCAAAAATTCTATCCTCAATATTATACTCAATTGAGTTAGATACTTAGAGATGACAATTGGAACATTATGATTATGGAGTGATTCGTCATGCATATTTTCAGAATATTGCTTCTCTTTCTGAGCTATGCCAAATATTGTTTGAAACAAGAAGATTTGAACACTTTTTTTAGTGGATAGATTGTTTCGTTTAGTGTTGACTCTTCCAGTTTCAACAGCAACCACGGAGAGAGCATTTTCAGCTATGAATCTTGTTAAGACATCATTGCACAATAAGATGGACAATGATTTTCTCACAGATTGCATGATTATGTATATTGAATGAGAGTTTGCTGATTCAGTAGATGTTGAATTTATAATAAATAAGTTTGACTAGAAGTCTCCTTGAATAAATCACAGTATCAATGAAGTTTTTTGATTGTATTTATAATTCATTTTATATTTGTTATTTTTGACTCATAGAGCATAGAGGTGGCATCAGGTCGGGTTTGGGTACCTGATATTTTGGGTAGCACTTTTTGCTACCCGACACTACTCGAATATTTTTTAAAAAAAATTGCAGTACTGAAGTGACGTGATTAGGAATTTAGGAATAGGGGTAGATGGGCAATACACTAACATGAGTACAACAAAGCACACGAACATGAGTACAACAAATCACATTTGCACAGTACTTCAAATGCGATTCATTCTGTATTTTAAAGCCATGCAACTTTTCGGTGGTTTCGATGTATATTTCGGGTACCCGAAAACAATTTCGTGTAACAAATATACTACCCGAACATCAACCCGAAAAAAAGTTCAAGTTTGGGTATAACCGAACCCGAATTTTTTTAAATAAACTGGTCATTTGGATAAAACCTGATCGGATCGGGTGTCCGATATCCGAATTAAATTGCCCACCCCTAACATTAGAGAATTATTTTTTTATCGAATTTATTCATATAAAAAATTATGAATTGTATTTAATCCAGCTCCCATAAGCTATAAAATCTTGGATTCGTCCGTGGGTCTACGAGTATTACCCGAGGTGGTAAGAGCCGAGTTGATTTTACCCGAGGTGATAGGAGTCTCCGCCACATTACAATATATTATGCTTGGCCACCAATTCCAAATAAATATACAATAAATAATAGATCGCACGCAATATATTTATTTTATTAGTCAAATATTTAATATTGTATTACTCATACCCCAGGGAAAAAAAATAAAAAATGCAAACGTGTTATGCAATACATATTCGTAAATCTTATTTTATGATATTGAATCCAGTACCAAGGCTATAAAAAACGATTGAAATAGTTTTTAAACGAATATTTAATTTAAATAGGTCTTTCCAAATCTCACGTACAATGTCGGGCGTGTCGCATTTTCATACGATTTCATTTATAGATTTATTCTTTTTATATTTTAAAGATTTTTTCTCATTAGAAAAGTCCACAATTTTGTCCGTAAATAATTTAATATGATGCATTTACTAAATATTATATTTGGTTAATTTTGGGAATTTTTTTAAATTATATTAGATCAATGACGTTTGATATTAATTTTGGGTATTTTTTAAATAAAATGAACGAAAATTACGCAACCCTTAATTTTTCACGATGCCCTATAAAATGTACCACTTTTCCCTGTTTTATCATCTTTACGATATTTGAATGTAAAGAAAATATTTAATTCTATTTAATGTTTGTGATTAATAAATTCAAAAAATGATTTATGAAACGTGTGATCGTAAAAATTATTAAAATTGCGTGCAAATACTTTACTAGAATAATAAATATCTTATATATTAATTTTTTTAGTTTAACCAAATATAATTATTTCTTTTTTTTTTTCATTTATACATGGATAGATTAAAATTTTGTGAACCCTAATATTTAATAACTCAAAATTTTGAAGCTTATAAATATATATAAGAAAAAAATTTCATATAGTTCATGCTTAATGAATAATAGGCAGTAAATTCGTGTGTAGATAATATCTAAATATTATGTATTGTTTTTATGTATAATATTTTAATTTTCAAATAATTAGTTTGGTTACGATTTTTAACAAAAATGAAGAACATCAAATAATTGATTTAGTTATGATTTGCTAGATCTAAAATGATACATATCATAGGTGTAAACGTTAGATGAAATAATAGTAGAATAAATGAGGGAGATACTGAAAATAATAAATGTGCGAAAAGAAAACTACATAAATCAAATATTTACGACAAAATTAGAAATTTTTTTGGTGTAATAGGTCATAATCTATGATGCATGTACACTCCTAAAATTTACTCGGTGCAGTGTCGGATACTTTTAGAACACAACAATCCTTGAACATGTGTCGGACACGCCACATGAGCGTGTCCGACACAAAAAAAAAAGATACTTTTGGAGGTTAATTGTATAATTTAAAATTTGTTTGGCTAAAATAAAATATGGACGTGTTATTTAAACTTTATGTTAATTGAAATAATATACATTTAGTGTTAATATGAGTGATACTATGATTATTTCAGTGACATGCCTTTATTTATATATATTTTTTGAATTTGAAAAGAATATTTTTGGAGTTATTTTGGACGTGTTTGTTAAATTTTATGTTAATTGAAGGAATATGTATTTGATGTTAGTATGAGTGATACTATGATAATGCCAGCGATATGCATTTATTTATATGCTTCTTGAATTTGGTAAGAATATTTTTGTTGCTTTCACATGTTTTTAGAATTTAAAATTGTGAATTTTAGTATTTTTAATAATATATTACATATAATATATATATATATATGTTATGATTGAATATGAGTGTTTAGAGGGGGGTGAATAAACACTCTACTAAAATTTATCTTTTCCGATTTTCCTGGATTGATTTCACTTGGGTTAGCAAATGAAACATATTTCTTAATCAATACTAATATGAGACCACTGATAGTGTGAGTTCGGAATCGATCTATTCTTGGTTAGCAAGACCGGTATGATAACTTTGAAACACGAAGTACTGCTATATGTAAATGGACAGGATGTGTTTCTGGAAGTTCGAAGGCAATTCCTTCTACGTCTCCCCTTCTTTCAATTAAGGAAGGATTCACTAGAAGACTTTGAGTAATACAATCTCGTTGTACAATCCCGATTCAGCTGGATTTACCCCACTACCAGACTGAAACTCCTAGTCTCTCAATATGTTCAGATACAATACGTCTGACAGTTACAATGAACTCACTCTTCTATCTTAGAACAAATACAATTGATAGAGTGAATTACTCTGAGCACAAATGATCCTTAAAGATCAAATAAAACAATAAGACATGCTATCAACTTTGAACAGATCGACAAGATGAAGTCTTTCGATTATAGTGTTCTGCTCGAGTGAATAGTTCAATAAATGATTGATTGTTGATCTTGCATGCGTGTTGTATCTCTTGTATCATAAGCATCGTCTCTTGAGCATTTAAGTTGCACATTTATATAGGCATTTCTGTCAACGACAATATTTCATTTTGCGTGCAACTATTTACTTTAGTCAACCTCTGAACAAACTGCAGTCTTCTATTTTAGACTCTTTCCCTTCTGGTCTGTTCTTTCGGCGCTTGCCAGATAATATATGTTTTGTCGATTTACCATTTAATGTAACTTTAGTCTTTGGTCTATTTCAACATTAAATGCACCATTAAATGCTTCAATAAATAGCCGTTGATTATTCAGACTGATGAACAAAGTTTGCTAACTTAGTCTGAATTGATCTTTCTGAAATAAGCTCTAATCTGATCTGCATTGATCTGGCCTGTACCGATCTGGTTGACATCGATCTGGTCTTCATCGCTCTGGTTGACATCGATCTGATCTGTTTTGTCATCTTTAAAATTCGGAACCAACAAATTCCCCCTTTTTGATGATGACAAAACCTAGCTTCTTTATCTTTTTAAGTCATTTCTCATGTTCAAAATAAATGAACTAACTGTTTTCTATATTATTTAGGAGTTCAGATCGATTAAGTCTTTTAGTTCAAAATAAATGAACTTTTCAAGGTAAATGAACAAGACTGTGAATTCCGAAAGACTTTTTATAAACTCGTCTGATGAATACATTTACAGATGTTATTCATTACAGACAGTTATTTATTTCTTTTTCGGGCGGCTGTTCTGGCTTCATTTATTTCTTCTTTTCCCTCTTTTTGGCATCAGCAATCTCCTGAAGGAAATCTACGATCTGCGTAAGCTGAGCAAAGATAGCATCCAGGCGATGACCTTGGGTAAGAAGGGATTTGGCAACTGCGATTTTTACTTCTGAAGCCAGCTCGATCTGTTCTTTTCTCAGGCTAGTCTTATAAGAAGCTTGTTGAGAGAACAGATCGTTCAGACAATGTTGTATAATATTGATGCTCTTCAACATCTTTTCCTTGAAAGAATCAAAGTCCATAGTGGTAGTCCACTGGCTTTGGTGTACTTCTCTTACTCTTTGGGAGAGAAAGAGGAAATTCTCAGATAGTTCTCGAAGGGACTTGGCCACTGATGGAGTATCATCAAGGTAGGCTGTTATGTCTCAGCAGGTTGCACAACCAGCTCTTTCCCTTTTTCAGTCGAAGCGAAGGGTTGTGCGAGATCTAGTTCTTCTGCAAAAGCTTGCGAAGAAGATGAGGCAGTCGGCACAACAAATGGGGCAGCAGATTGGCGATGTTCGGACCAGACTAATTCAACAAGTCCGTAGAAAATTGATTCAAAAATGCCAAGTCTGTAGCATACTGATCTACTTGGACTATTTTTTACGGAGCTAGAAGGTCTTCAGCAGCTGAATGAGAGATTGGTTGAACAGGCTCCTCAAGTTGTAAAGCTGCAACGATGCCGGACACAACTAGTCCAACATCGACGATGTCTTGAGTGACAATAGTCTTTCGTGCGACTAGCGTGCTGGTCTGAGCTTCGGAGACTGTGGACGCAAAAGGAAGAGACAAAGTAGGGGATTCCAGTAATACGTCCATTGTCTCAACCTATGCAGCAGTCAGAGCATTAGGCGGTGGAGTCGGAGCATTGAACAGCTCTTTGCGATGCACAACGATGCAAACATCGTCTGTTTTCGTGCCTTTCAGAACTTCTTGTTCAGTCGTTTGAGCTTATCGAAGAACAGATTGAGTGATTCACCGTTCTGTACAAGACCCATTCATCGAATATGGCGGCGAGGGCCTGTACTTTTTCTTCAATGTCGTCCATGGCAAGGTCAATAGCTGTTTGAGCAGCTGATTTGGGCTTTGAGGGTGCAATCTCTGTAATGGTAGCTTTGCCCTTCCCAGCAACAGATGAGGGCTTGATCCCTGATTGGGTATAATCGCATTCTTTAATCACAATACCTTTGACAGCTGGGATATTGGATGTGATTCGGGGCACAACTTTGGCTAGTTTGGGTGGAGCTTTGGTCGTTTGAGGTGGATCTTGGGATTTTGGGGGTGGAGCTTGAAGTACTGGGGTTGCTTGGGTTGGAGGAGAGGTAGATATGGGTTTGGGGTTTAAGGTTGTCAGGGGTTTGGTGTTGGGTTCGAGGCTTCTTTGGCAGGGGTTTGGTTAGGGATGAGGTAATAGAGGCAGACTGGGTTTCATCAGAGTCAGTCTGGATCACTACCAGTTTTTGCTTAGCCCTGGTCTTCTTTGCTACAACCTGTTCTGCACCAACCTCCATCTTGACGGTCAATAATTCAGTGGGAGTTGGGGGAGCACTTTTGGACTTTAACAGAGCCAGTCCTTTGGGATTAATGACTTTGAACGGACTGAGTGCCAAAGATTTCCCCAGCTCAATATTCATTGAATCCAACAACTTGCTCAGTGGAACATCAAAACAGCAGCCTGCTTTGCGGAAATGATGGTCTCCAATAAAACACCAAATAGGATGGAGGATCAGTTCACTTTCTGTCCAAAGTGGATAGCTGCCATGACTCCAAACTCTTCAGACGTCACAGCATCATAACTTCCAGCCTTGCTGAGCAGCGGCTTTCCAACGATGTCGCATAGCACTTGAAAATGGAAAGACATCTCTTTCTTCTTGAATGCAGGCTTAAGGGTGAGTCCAAAAATTGACACTCTGCGCTGAAATTCCTCCAGAGTGGCTTTGGACAAATGAGCGAAATCGGACATGCTAGAGGTAGGAAGCCCAAACGTCTGTAAACATTTCCTGAGAAATTTCAATATTTTGGCCATTAACCGAAGAAGAGATGGAAGTCTTGTGAGAAACGGCGTTTGAGAATAGTTCTTTGATCTCCGATTCATACACCACCGTGCCACATTCTAATAATTTCCTCAGTCCGGATGATTCCAGATTTTGAACATAGACACCATTTCTTTGTCTTCCATCCTGTAGATAGCGTCAAACTCAACAGATAATGAGTTGTGAGTAATGGTCGTTTGAAAGATTAATATACGAATATGGAAGAAAGAAGAAATTTTAGAAGAGATAAGCAGACAACGGTAATTATAAAAAGTAAAATGATGAATGAGATGTACAACCTGATAAATACAGAGATATTAGACACGTGTCTGTAAAATATTACTATATTAAAGATTGATAGTGTTTTGAGTCAGATAATGGGATAACATCAGATCGATAGAGATCGGTCTGATAGTCAGTACCGGTCTGTATCTTATTGACCATTGTATTATCGATCTGTGCCAACACTAAATCTTTAAGAACGAAGTTAAGCATTCACCAAATATACTAAGATAGATCTATTAAACCAAGAATTTGACGAAAATAATAAACTTAGCCTCTGGGAGTGGTTTAGTGAAGATGTCTGCAGCTTGCTGGTCTGTTGAGATATACTCGATCCGAATATCTTTTTTGACAAATGATCTCGAATAAAATGACGTTTGGTATCAATTGTTTCGTTCGAGAGTGCAAGACTGGATTATATGTGATAGCAATTGCACTTGTGTTGTCGCAAAAGATTGGTGACTCAACACTTGAATGCCATAGTCTCTGAGCTGATGTTGAACCCAGAGCATTTGAGCGCAACAGCTTCCGGCGACGAGATATATTGTCTCGGCTGTTGATGTGGCAATCGACGTTTACTTCTTGCTAAACTATGAGATCAATCTTTCACCTAAGAATTAACAAGTTCCACTGGTGCTTTTGCTATCGATCTTACATCCTACATAGTCAGCGTCTGAATATCCAATTAAATTGAAATTCGAATGCTTGGGATACCACAGACCAATATTCTGAGAACCTTTTACGTATTTTAGAATACGTTTAGCGGCAATGAAGTGAGATTGCTTAGGGTTAGATTGAAATCTAGCACACATACAAACAGAAAACATAATATCAGGCCGGCTCGCTGTAAGATATAACAGCGATCCGATTAGACCTTGATACATTGTTACCTCAACTGACGTTCCCCCTTCGTCTTTATCTAACTTGATTGATGGACTCATCGGAGTTGAAGCAGTTGAGAAAGTCTCCATACCAAACCGTTTGAATAGCTCCTTGGTGTACTTGGTTTGATTAATGAAGATTTCATTATTGAGCTGTTTGACTTGTAGACCCAGGAAGAATGGCAATTCTCCCATCATACTCATCTCAAATTGGCTCTGCATTAACTTAGAATATTTCTCACATAACTTGGGATTAGTTGACCCAAAAATGATATCATCAACATATATTTGAACTAACAAAGTATGTTCCCCCTTGATAAACTTAAATAAAGTTTTATCTACTGAGCCGATCTGGAAATCATGATCCATAAGAAATTGAGACAAAGTGTCATACCAGGCTCTGGGGGCTTGTTTAAGTCCATAGACTACTTTATTTAGTAAGTATACGTGATCTGAAAATGAGTGATTAAGAAATCCAGGAGGTTGCTCGATGTAGACTTCCTCCTAAAGTTCACCATTAAGAAACACACTCTTCACGTACATTTGATATACTTTGAAGTCTTTAAAAGCAGCGTATGCAAGAAAGGTTCAAATGGCTTCAAGTCTGGCAACTGGTGCAAATGATTCATCAATGTCGATTATTTCTTCTTGTCTGAAGCCTTGTGCAACCAGTCTGGCCTTGTTCCTAACTACCACGCTATTTGCATCTAGCTTGTTTCTAAAAACCCATCTGGTTCCAATAACAGGCTGATCACTTGGTCTGGGAGTTAAACTCCACACCTGATTCTGTTCAAATTGGTTGAGCTCTTCTTGCATAGCCTCTATCCAATTATAGTCAGCTAAAGCTTCGTCAATCTGTTTTGGTTCCAGGTTGGATATGAATGTAGCGTTAGTGAATTCATTCATCATCTGTCATCTAGTTCTTATGGGTGCAGATAGACTTCCAATCACCAGATCAGGTGGATGCCTCTTAGTCCAGCGGTAGTTTGGTTCGAGAACATATGGTCCTGATGGAGGAAGAATACTGATATAGTCAGTATTGGTCTTAACGTTGGTATTCGTTACCTCCGGATCAGCAACATCAGCTCGATCTGGTAGAACTTCAGTGGCTTCTACCGGTCTATCTGGTACTTCAGGTTCTGGTGGATTTTCTCTTGGTCTGTTAACTGCAATCTCATCATCATTGTTAGCTTCGAGATGTATATTTTTCATCTGATTTTGAATTAGTTCCTTGTGATTCTCAATATTAAGTGATTAATCAAAAACTACATGAATTGACTCTTCCACAGTTAGAGTTTGATTATTGAAAACACGAAATACTTTGCCAACAGATGAATATCCTAAGAATATTCCATCATCTGATTTAGATTCGAAAGCGGTTAGATGATTCTTACCGTTGTTATGGAAATAACATTTGCAGCCGAAGATATGAAAACATGAAATAGTCGGTCTGTTACATGTCCATACTTCATATGGTGTTAAATTTAATTTCTTATTAATCATGGACCGATTCTGTGTATAACATGCAGTATTGACAGCCTCTGCCCAGAACTTTTGAGATATTCCAGAGTCAGCAAGCATTGTTCTTGCTGCTTCCTTGAGCGTTCTGTTGCGTCGTTCTACAACTCCATTTTGTTGAGGAGTGTGAGCTGCTGAGTAGTCATGCCTGATCCCTTGGTCATCTAGAAAGGATTCAAGATTTTGGTTTGAGAATTCAGTGCCTTTGTCGCTTCGAATCATGTCTATCCCAGAGGATTTCTCATTCTGAATGTGTTTCAACAGCTTGATTAATCTTGGGCCGGTCTGGTCTTTATTTTTGAGTTATCACCGAAGGTGATCTTAGGACCAGTGTATTGAGTAATATCAGACAGCATCTCGATGTTTCCCGTCATGTGTCGAGAACATCCACTGTCTAAATACCAGTCTGATAGTTTCTTCTTGGGTTCCTGTCATAAAAAAGAATTACTGTTGGTACCCAATCCTACTTGGGTCCGAAACAGATTAGTCCTTTGGGGACCCACACCTGAATCAGCTTTATTGACTTGTGTGTGTCTGATATGGTGTGTGTTGTACGATAATAAGTGTGCTGAGCTTGTTGTGTGTAGTGTGTTTTGTGAAATGGTGACCTTTGACTCTTGTCAGGCAATCTATATCTTCTTTGGACCAGTTATGAGTTGTGGTAATTGGATTTGCTCTCTTCAGTCCGGTCTGATACTCAAAACTCGCTGGTGCCTTTTTCGTGACTTGGTTAACATACCCAATTCCCTTTTTCAAACCTTTATCCTTGAAAGAGATTCATGTTTGAATTGTAGCCACTTCTGATTCATATATTGTGCTAGATCTAACAAATTTCATTTATTTGATTTTGTTCTTTTCCAGTAACAATTCAGTTTCATTTTTAGTGCTTTCATTGATATCAAAGCCTATGCCAGTGATATCACTGACATTTCTTTGTACCTCTTGCAACTCATCTAATGAAGCTCTTGATTTTGTCCATGTTTTGAAAATATGAGAAAGTTTAGCATTTTGTGCGCTAATTCTCTGATTTTCTACATGGAGCTGTTCATATGAGATTTTTAGCTTATCCAGCTCGATCTTCAGACTGTCACATTCACCTAGCATAGAACAACTTGGTATGATGTGCTCATCTGTTTGATCTTTGCTTTCAGCCTTAATTTTCTCAAATGATTCAGCTAGCATTCTGTAGTCATTAGCCATATCTTGTAGTGCAAATACAAGTTCTTCTCGTGTAAATTCATCTAAGTCAAAATCGAATATCTCATCGTTCTGACTAGTCTACTCGTCTGCCGTTAGACATTGGATCTCCTCTTCGCTTTCACTGGAGGATTCTTCTAAGCTTTCTGATTCTGAGTCAGTCTGAGCCCACTTACTGTTGCCTTCTTCTGCTACCAGAACTTTTTGAGCCTTTCTATGATGCCCTTTTCTATCTTTGTAGTACTTCTTCTTCTTGTCATCTCGGTGCCTTTCCTTCCTCTCATCTTTCTTTGGTCTGGTGCAATCTGCAATGAAGTGTCCAGTCTTACCACAATTGTAGCAAGCCTGATCGTTAACAGTAGCATCTTTTCTTGACTTATATTGATGAGAATGTTTAAAGTTTTTTTTATTTTTAGACAACCTTAATAAATAACGACATAGCATCATTACTCTTCTGTTCGACAAATCGGTCTGTAGGGGTAGATTGATCTGGAATGGCTGCAAGTGCCTTGGTTGGCTGAGAGATGGATGGCTCTGCTTCCCCTTTAGTGATCAGCTCGAATTCATAGGCTTTGAGATCAACGAACAGATCATGGAGTTCGATTTTGTTCAGATCTGTAGATTCTCTCATGGCAATGGTCTTGACGTCTCATTCCTTCGGTAATGCTCTCATAACTTTCAGAGTGATCTCTCTGTTGGTATAGACCTTGTCAAGAATATTCAGTTCATTAATAATGCCTGTAACTCGTTCATCAAACTCGTTTAGAGTTTCTCAATGTTTCATCTTTATGCTTTCAAACTTTTGTAGAGTTACAGTCAACTTGTTCTCTTTGGTCTGGTTATTCCCTTCACATAGCTGTGCAATCTTCTACCAAATTTCTTTGGCAGCTGGGCACATTTTGATCTTGCTGAACATATTCTTGTCCAAGGTTTTGAACAGAATATCCTTGGCTGTATTGTCTAGATTAGCCTTTTTCCTTTCTTCATTGGACCAGGTAGCTCTTTCTTTTTCAAGCATCTGAGGTTCACCACTTGACCCTCCTAGGGCAGTGTTAACCTTTAAAATCTTCATTGGTCTTTCTGTAATGACGTACCACATGTCATCATCCTGAGCTGCTAAGTGAGCTTGCTTGCGGATTCTTCAATCATCATAATCTTATTTTGAGAACATGTGAATTTTGTTGAAGGATGCCATCAGTCCAAGTATTCTATTGACTAAGAACACCCGCTCTGATACCACCTGTTATGATCGAATAGGAGTGTTTAGAGAGGGTGAATAAACACTCTACTAAAATTTATCTTTTTCGATTTTCCTTGATTGATTTCACTTGGTTAGCAAATGAAACATATTTCTTAATCAATACTAATCTGAACAGACCACTGATAGTCTGAGTGCGGAATCGGTCTGTTATTGGTTAGCAAGATCGGTATGATAGCTTTGAAACACGAAGTAGTGCGATATGTAAATGGACATGATGTGTTTTTGGAAGTTCGAAGGCAATTCCTTCTACGCCCCTTCTTCCAATTAAGGAAGGATTCACTAGAAGACTTTGAGTAATACAATCCCGTTGTACAACCCCGATTCAGCTGGATTTACCCCACTACCAGACTGAAACTCCTAGTCTCTCAATCTGTACATATACAATATGCCTGACAGTTACAATGAACTCACTCTTCTATCTTAGAACTAATACAATTGATAGAGTGAATTACTCTGAGCACAAATGATCCTTAAAGGTCAAATAAAACAATAAGACGTGCTATCAACTTTGAGCAGATCGACAAGATGAAGTCTTTCAATGATAGTGTTCTGCTCGAGTGAATGCTCAATAAATGATTGATTGTTTATCTCGTATGCATGTTGTATCTCTTGTATTGTAAGCATCGTCTCTTGAGCATTTAAGTTGCACCTTTATATATGCATTTCTACCAACGACAATATTTCATTTTGCGTGCAACTCTTTACTTTAGTCAACATCTGAACAAACTGCAGTCTTCTATTTTAGACTCTTTCCCTTCTGGTCTGTTCTTTCGGCGCTTGTCAGATAAGATCTGTTTTGTCTATTTACCATTAAGGTAACTTCAGTATTTGGTCTATTTCAGCATTAAAATGCTACATTAAATGCTTCAGTAAATAGTCGTTAATTATTCGGACTGATGAACAAAGTTTCTAACTTAGTCTGAATTGATCTTTCTTAAATAAGCTCTAATCTGATCTGCATCGATCTGCATTGATCTGGTCTGTACTGATCTGGTCTTCATCGATCGGGTTGGCATCGATCTGGTCTGTTTTGTCATCTTTAAAATTCGGAACCATATATATATATATATATATATATATATATATATATATATATATATATATTTATATATGCATGTCACACACATGTCGTATCCTTAAAATTTTGAAAGCCATGACGCCGTGTCCATGTCATGTCGTGTCGTGTCAGTGTCACCGTATCATGCAGTATCTTTGCATAAGAAACGTTTCTTCTAATAATTTCAACTATCATAATAATCGAACCACTTATTATTTCTTGTAAAATATTTTGGTGTATCATTAGTTTAATATTCATTAACAAGGACATAATGTAATCGGTCATTTGAGAATTTGGTTCAAGGAAATAAATGAGTTATAAAAATTAATTTTTGTGCGATTTATTTCATGTCATTGAAATAAATGGGTATTATTTACTAAACATTAACTAGCTCATAAAATTTTTCTCAATAAATAAATTGCACAAACATGTAAAAATTATTAGGTGATTCTACGAAATATTATGGTACATGTCAAGAATACATGTGGTTCCAACTAAAAATTAATTGACAATGAGTGAAGTCACTCATGTATTTTATAAATAGCTAACATAACTTCTAGTTTCCCAATGTGTGATAACTCTCAACAAGTCCTCTGACGTGTAACATTATATAAGTCAACATGCAGGTGACGGTGAGCATACATGCGGAATAGCTAATCACATGAAAAGCCTGTTCTGATACCATGTTGAGAATATATGAGGTTCCAACTCGAAACCAATTGACAATGAATGAAGTAACTTATGTATTTTATAAAGAGCTAACATAACTTATATGTTTCTAATATGAGACAATTCTCAACAGTATACGGTCGTTACTAAATAATATTGTAAACTACAAGCTATGTAATTAATTAATATTCTCTCACTTACAATATTCTTGAGTAAATTATGGCAAACGAGTGCTTGATGCATTATCCCCAATTAATTAAAAAGATAAGATTCAGTTGTTGACATTGACTTGAGGATGGCGTACCAAATAGTAAATACTATTTTTCTATTTTTTCCCCTTTTAAAACAGTATTGACTACGTCCATTTAAAAGACTAATATGACGTTTAAAAGAATTTTTTAAAATAAATTTAATATTTATATTTTAACAAGATTGTTCAGTCCTTGAAATTAGTTGCTATTTGGTTTAATTAATCATCTAAAGTTTAGACATTCGAGGATATGAGCTGTGGCTACAAGCCTACAATATTTAGGAAAAGTTTTGGCTAGAAAATGTTGATATTTTATAATTTTTGGTGAATGGGCAAGAGCTTAGTTCCATGATGGATACAATGTCAAGATCATGTGTTGTTTTTAATAAGTTATAAGGTCGTGCAATTATTTGAAAGGGGATTATTATGAGCAATTTTCACACATATTGTCCATGTTTGGAAACGATTGAAATATGACATTGAAGAGTAGTAATTTCCCACCTGAGAGCTGTGAAGACCCGAATCTATAGCTAAAAATATGCTTAACAGATGATTCAATCAGCTCAATTTGCAATTTGCTCAATCCATGGAATAGCTCAATTTGTGACAGAAACCATAAGCTCAACCTGTCATATGCTCGACCTCTGTTGATAACAATCAGCTCAAGTTATTTTAGTAATTAGTCCAAGAGACTTGGTCAACCCCATTAACCCATCATTTACAAAGAATGATAATGGAGGCTACAGTTACATATTTTTAGGGGTTTAGCATTGAAATGAAATCATGGCAGAGCCAATAGAGATCATGAGTTGTAACACCTGAAATTTTAACGATATAAATGTCCAAGCATTTCTAAAGCAAAAATTACACAAACTCTGCACCAAATCTAAAAAATACACACACTCATATTCTGCACATTCCAACAAGGAAATACCCATTTCAAGGATTTCTCCAACCCATATTTATTCAAGCAACTTTCTGTAAGTGGGTTTTTATATATCACTGCCATTTCGTTTTAAAGTTACGTATGTAGACCCGACCAAGGATAATAAATGACCCTTAAATAGAGTGTTATAATTTATATTAATCAAACAAATATATCTTACATATTTTAATATAGATTTGAATTTATTTTATGTTATTTTATGTTTAATACATGGAGGAAACACAATCATATACTTTTTACCCCTTTTTTCAAATTTTAATAATATTTTTAAAAAAATATAAAAAGAAAGGGTCAAATCGTAACCGTAACCGTTGGTTAGCCATAACCGGAACAGGCCCGTAACCGGTGATTCATGAACCGTAACCGGAACCTTTAAGGAAGGTTAAGGCTAGAGGTCGAGATTATTTGAAACGTCGAACCGACTGTTCTAGATCATCTAACCAGCAGTTTTAAACTGTGGTCAGGTCTATACATATGTGTTAAAATTCAATTGAATATAAGCTATGAGATTTCTGAAAATTTGAAACAGTAAGAAAATTATTATGTAGGAGCAAAGTGGTAGAGGCCTCTTGAATCTGTAGAGTAAAGTGACACATACACGGGAGCCACTGCTTGAATCCATACAAACACTCACCGCTTATGTCTCTTCCCAGATAAAAAGTGAGCCCGCGATTGAAAATGATGATCAAAATCAGTTATGTGGTTGCTGAACGACTATTGATATTGAAGAGTCAACTGTTGTGTTATCTCAGCTCTGTTTAGTTTAGCTTCCGTTGTATCTTTGCTTTTAAGTCTGCTGTAAGTAATCATCAATTCAATTGTAAAGCACAATTTTAATGTTTATTGAATGAAAAGACTGGTTAATTGAGATCTAATTCCGAAGCTTGTTGTTCTCAAATTTTTAATTTGGAAGTAACGCTAGTGTCATCGGTCTTGATCTCGGGGCGTGACAAGAGCGATCAAATGTGAAGTTTGAATTGTTGTATAGTTTAAAAGTTTTGAGGTGTACCATTATCTCTAACTTTAGTTTTGGTAAAATGACAAGTGTTCGATCCTAAATTACCATCAGAGCCAAAATCACTTACTCATGGATTGCAAAGAGTGCAATTATAAGGAGTATAGATTGTTGGAGAGCAATAATCACCCCTACTAGAAGAGCGATGGAAATGTGACAATTGTGCTACTGTACTTTTTAAAATATTTTGAATTGTATAGTAGCCACTAGCTATAATTTTTGGTAAAATGACAAAAAATTAATTTTATGTATGTTGTTTGAGTTGTTACACATCTTAAAGTTTTTGAATTATAGTTATCACAAAACCATGACTTTAAAAACAAGAAGCGCATAATCCTAGAACAATTGTTGTTTAACTCTCAATACTAAATATCAAAACTCCTGTAATCATGTCCAAATCCCTTGAAACCCTTTATTACATTTTTTTGTTATATCCTATGATGCATGGACACTCCTAAAAATTATTATGTGCGATGTCGGATATTTATGATAACAACACCAATCGGACACTTGTCGGACACGTCATGTGGCGTATCCTTATTTTTTTTGAAATAAATAAATCGGACACGAGTGTCGGGCCATCTCCGACACGAAAAAACACTTATAGTGGTTAATCGAACAGTTTCAAAAGTTTTTGACTAAAATGAAATTTTGATGTATTTGTTAAACTTTATGCTAAATGAAGTAATATGCATTTGATGTTAGTATGTTTGATACTATGATGATTCAATGACATTCATTTATTTATAGGCTTCTTGAATTTGATAAAAATATTTTTGGTGTTATCTTTTATTTGCACGTGCTTGTTAAACTTTAGATTAATTTAAGTAATATGCATTTGGTGTTGTAAGTGTGATACTATGATGATTCAAATTACATGTATTTATTTATACGCTTCTTGAATTTGGTAATAATGTTTTTGTTGCTTTTACATAGTTTTAGAATTTAAAAATGTGAATTTTAGTATTTGTAATATAATACATATATAATATATAAAAATATACAAGAGTATCATAGCTGTGTCGTATCTTGAAAATTTGAAATCTCTGTCGTTGTGTCCGTGTCGTGTCTTTGTCACTGTGTCAGTATCCATGTAGCCTAGGTTATACCTCATTTGTCATGCAGCTACAAGTAAATTATCATCAACTTAATATTTTTGTTCAAGCTTTTGTATGATTAATTACAATGCAATCTTAACATGCCATCAATTTTACTAATTTAATCACTGTTGAATATAAAGTGGGATGGCTATTGTAGATAAAAATTAAGATATTTGACAAACTTTTCCTTCCTTCACCATACCTTTATTATCCAAAAATGCTTGTTCCAACCAACCAACTTGATCCTAAAAAGGTCTACTTTATAAAATCAAGATTCTATCTCGTGATCTTTAAATTAAATGTCCTACAACAAGTGATATTGACAAATTCCCACATTTCAATTAATATCAACTTGGGAAAAAATATATATTATTAATATATATCATTTCTAAAGTCAAATAAAAATTTGTAAACGTGTCAAAGCTTTTTTTGGTTTACAATTAATTATTTACTTATTCCTTATTGACAAGTACTTGAGCTTAATTCAACTTATATATCCTGTTGCTACGCGTGTTACTTACAATTCCAAGAATCAATTATATCCCTTATCCTATATTTTCATTTTCAGATGCAACTAAAGATTAGGGTTTCTTTCAATATCTAAGCATATTATCGTGATGCATATATCAAGAAAATTCTAAGGATATTTTTCGTCATCAATTAACATTTTATCAGGATCGATAAAAAATTAATTCGATGCGTTGAAAGGGTTACTCTAATGTTGCCCTCAGCTTGACCATTGATATGACATACCCAATCACTACCCTTCAGGACACCCACAACGTGAGCCGCCGAACAGGAGACTTATTGTACTATCGGCAAGTAAAACTTTGATGTTTTTGGAGTTAAAAGGATCACGATTCCATGGGGTTGGGTAGTTTGGAGGTCATATACTCTACAAAAGCATGCTTTTATTCTGTGGCTATATGTGTATGGCAGGTTGGCCACAAGAGATCGTTTACCTTTTGTAACATAGTAAACGTTGTTGGAGTTTTTGGCAACGAACCTTCCTGTGGTTTTTTAAATAGACAGTTTACACAAATGTGGTTTGACAATAAACAGTTTATCCTGTGGTTTGAAATAATCAGTTTACTCAATGTAGTTTGAAAGTAGGCAGTTTACCTATCTGTGGTTTATGAATACATGCAAAACACCATCTTCTTGTAATGTGTTATATTTTGTAAATCACATGGTAAAATGCATACTACAAATCACATGGGGTAAAATGCTTATTCACGACAAACTACAGGGGGATAAATGCCACTAACTCAAATTGTTGCCTTTGTAATACAGGCATGAAATCTATTGATAATTTATTTTTCATTTGCAATTTCTCCAGGAAGCTTTGGAACATAGTGAGTAATTGGATTCGTGTGTGTCACAGAATGATAACCATAAGAAGTGCACTTAAGTGGACTAAGCAGGCCTACGGGTAGTTATGTTGGTTATGTTGCCTTTTGGTTAAGCATACTAAGAAGGCCTACCAGGAACTAGATGCATGAAATCTATTGCCTTTGTTTATTTTTTGTCCAAAAAATTCTTCTGGGTTAGTTATGTTGGTTATCGCAAACGTATCTCGCTTTACCATGGGATAGTGTGGTCATTAAAGTTTCATATTTCATTAATTTCCAAGTATTTTGGTCCAATATTCCTGTTAAGGCAAAGTTGTCTCTTTATGTTTCTTGTGTATACGTATTTAGGGTTAGGGGATATATGCTCGATGCTTCCCTCATTCCCACTTCGTGGAATATATATTTGTATTGAGATGTTTCTTCAACAAAATTGACTACTAGTGATACAAAGAGATAATCTTCCATTGATTCCATGGGTATGACTAGTTGAAAGTAATAATTATTCAGGTTGGGAGAGCGATGAAACGTGACGCTTGAGTCACTGCTGATCTAAAAAGATATGGGTTGTATTATTACCACAATCTATAACTTTTGATAAAACGACAAGTATTCGATCCAACAATTGATTTAGGGACCAAAATCATGTATTATATTCTCGTGAATTGTAAAATAACGCAATTATTGGGATGCTGATTGTTGAAAATCAATAATTGACTTTGTTGGCATAGCAATCTAAATGTGATTTTGTGTTAATGTACGATTTAAAAAGATCTGAGTTGCATCATTACTATTAATAATAGTTCTGGTAAAACGACAAATGCTAGATCAAACAAAACCTAACCAAAGTAATGTAAACTAAGTTTTGATAACAAAAATATCTGATAATAAAAGTCCTCTAAAAAAATATACACAATCGATTAAAAAACCATCAAATATAGATATCGATATTTAATCAAAATTTTATAATACCTAATTAAAAACTTTAAACCGACAAGTTCATCTTTAGTTATTTTCCCACTTATGTTCAAAACTACCTTAATTATATTACATATATTATGTTATTTTATATTATATTATAAATTATGTATTTAATCATGTGATTTTTCAATATTTGATATATTTTTTTTAATCATATCAACAAATCATACTGATATGCATGTGATAAAATAATAAAATACTCCACCATTTGACTTTGGATCAAACAAATAACAGACTCAAAAAGTGGACACATCGAACAACTGTTATTTTCTATTTAATTTTGTAATAATATTAATTACTTGGAGTCTTATTATATATACAAGTATTCTCAGGACCATATACTATACACTCGTATACCCTGTGATTTCCCAATCTCACAGACATATTTTGCTGCTCTCATCCAAATATAATTCAAGCAAAACTAATGGTGCCTACTTTGAAGTGAATTAATTGATTTCTTGAATCTATTTATATAAATTAATATTGTAATTAATTTATTTTTGTTATCTGATGACAGGAATTGGAGAACCAGTTGACCAGAACTTGGGATGGGTATGTGGACTGGAGGAGGAAGCCTGCTTTGAGGAGCAAACATGGCGGCATGCGACCTGCTTTCTTCGTTTTGGGTAAAGATTTATGTCAATATTGAGCAAAGTGTTGTGGGTTTTCTTGCATGATTTTATATGTAACCCCAATTTTTTTTTTCTTTTAATTTTATTTATGTAGCCATAACATATAGCTGATATATACTTTGTTTGTAAAGTGTTTCCTTCGTCTTAAAATATAGTTTTTCAAAACAAAAGTGATTCCAAATATTTTGTGGAAGTTTGTCTGATTTTTGGATTTTTCAATAATAAATCAACAAACAAACAACATCAATAACCAGAAAAGTTTACCTGTTTTTGGTGCTTTCGCTTGCTTGTAGCCTATCCCAGAGGCGGACTTAAAGAGAGGCTAGTGGGGCACTTGCCCCACTTTAAATTACATTTACTCTAACAAAAATATTGTAATTTCCCCCTTAAAATGTATATTTTGCCCTCCTTAAATTATATTTTGACCATTAAAATTTTTATTTGGCTTAACATTTTTATTTTAAAATTTGTTTGCTCTCCTTTCAAAAAATCCTGCTACCGCTACTAGCCTATATCAAGCTATTCAGATTAAAGGCTTAGTTGTTGTTGGTGGTGCTTTCGCTTCTATTTCATAAGACAATGATTAGAAAATTACTTTTTAAAATAAAACTTTTGTTTTTTTTATAAACTCACCAAACTAGTTATAAAAAATCATTTAATAGAGCCATTACTTCGATTTCATTTGGAAATTAGAAAGGCACGAAAGGGGAAAAACACGGGGAAAAAGGAAGGGAAATTATTTACATTATGACCAATCAATTATGTTTGGAAATTATTTTTATTTTGATAATCCAAGCCAAATTGTTTGGTTCCATAGTTTGAAAATTAGTTTTTTTCTAACCATGATATAAAATGTTTGGAGTAACAGTTGTGGAGGTACTAGAGAATTTGGCATATTTAGCAAATGCAAGCAACTTGGTGCTGTACCTATCGGAATACATGCATTTTGCACCGTCGGAATCGGCCAATTCTGTCACCAATTTTATGGGCACAGCCTTTCTTTTGGCCCTGCTCGGCGGCTTCCTCTCCGATGCTTTCTTCACCACTTATCACGTCTACTTGACAAGTGCAATCGTCGAGTTCCTGGTACGTAAGAAGCCTCGATTCCACAACATAAACGATATTAATTTCTGCAAAATTAAATTTGGATTAGGACGCTAATAATAAATAAACATAAAAAAATTTAGGAAACTTTAATGTGACTCGTGACACATCTAGCCAACTTGCTACAAGTTGATGCTCGTTGCACAAAACTAAGGGTGTGTTAACGATGCTTATTCAAAACACTTTTATGTTGCTTTTGTTTAAAGTTAGAAAAAGTTAATTTTAAGCAAAAATATTAAGTCTTGCCATTAAAATAAAAAAAAAAAGTAGTTTAATGAACTTCAATTAACTGTAAATTGGCATAGCTTAACTTAAAGCAACCAGATCTCTACTTCTGCCTTTACCTCTTTTTTTAGAGAAACAATAACAGGAGCAAGGAAAATCAAACACAAAATTTGTTTTTTGTGTCTGAAAAGCATATAAGTATTTGCAAACACAAACTTAATGCACGCGGAGATTTCTTCTTCTTTTGTTTTTTGAAGGTGCCGTTAAATTAAGTTATAAATATATGTATATTTGAAATTTTCGTTTCATATATGATTTTTATACTTTCTTTAAAAAAAAAAGATAATATTAATTTATTCATCTGAAATAGATGTTTGTTTGGGTACAGTTACCTTACGGTTAGTTAACAATATTTTTTAATATATATTATATCTTTTGTCCTTTTCATTCATAAACCGTGATGATCTCTATTTAATGCGGATGATATATAGTCAACTAATGATCCAAGAAACAGAAATAAATCGGTATCAATTCTTAATTAAATTATATTTAAATCCAAAAACTCAAATCTCAAGCCAGACAAAAAACAAAATTTGTTCTTATTTTGACAATTACAAGTCTCATGGTTTAATTATTGTTGTGTTGATCGCTATTTAATGCGGATGATATATGGTTTAGTTGTGTTTTGCATTCAAATCAATTAATATAGAAATTATTGAAAATTCATATTAAAATCAAGAATATTTAGGGGTAACTCTCTAAAAGATGGTTATACTAACTTAAAATAATTTTATTAGTATGGTTATTTTGATTGTTTTAACTGTTCCGTAAATTATAATGAAATATAATAACCGTTCAATTGTGTGTTTGCAATTGCTTATTCAAATTACTTCTATATTACTTTTGCTTAAAGTTGAAAAAGTTGATTTTAAGCAAAAACATTGAGTTTTACTATTAAAATAACAAACCAACTAAATAAATTTCAATTAATTACAAATTGTCGTCAGCTAAGTTAAAGTAGTCAAACGCATGACATAACTTGTTTTTCTGCTTCAACTTTATTAGAGAAGCAATAACAGAAGCAAGAAAATTAAACATCAAAAATCTATTTTTTTGCTCTGAAATAAGATAAACACGTCTGAGAAATATTTGCAAACACTACCATAAGGTACATTAGGTAATTCACAATTTTGATTTGTTGGTTATTTAGTGCAAAATTATTTTGTTGATCATCAAGTAAAATAATTGTCACAAATTGGTAACATTTAATAATAATAATAATAATAAATTTAGAGCATCTTTAGAGATTTTTTTTGAAAAAACAAGCAATGACTTATCACCATTCCCAGTACGCATTACTATAGATAATATTAGTTTTTTTTTATAACAAAATTCAGCTAAATAAGGTAATTGGTGTATATTTATGATGCACGGATATTCCTAAAAATCACTTGGTGTAGTCTCTGACACTCCTTGGACACTGACACATCTCGGACACTTTACGGACACGTGTTGGACACGCCACATGGCGTGTCCTTTATTTTATTAATAAAATAAAATCGGACACCCGTGTCAACACTCCCATCAAAATCGGACATCCATGTCGGACATGGCTGATTGACGTGTCCGAGCCGTGTCCGACATAGAAATGACATTTTTGATTGATAATTGTATAATTTAAAAAGTTTTTGGCTAAATGAAATTTAGAGGTATTACTTAAGTTCTATTTAATTGAAGTAATATATGTTTGTTGTTAGTATGAGTGATATTATGATGATTTCAGTGACATACATTTATATATATTATTTTTCAATTTGGTAAGAATATTTTTCGTGTTATATTTTATTTGGACGTGTTTGTTAAACTTTATATTAATTAAAGTAATATGTATTTGGTGTTAGTATGAGTGATATTATGATGATTCCAGTGACATGCATTTATTTATATATTTCTTGAATTTATGAAGAATATTTTTGTTAATTTTACATGGTTTAAGAATTAAAAAAATGTGAATTTTTAGTATTTGTAATATATATATATATATATATATATATATATATAGGCGTGTGTCGTCGTGTACCTATCGTCTCATGTCAGTACCACTGTATCAGTGTTCGTGAATTTAGGAAGAATATTTTTGTTAAATAAATAGCACGTGGCTTGTAGCAAACAACGTCATCAAATGCCTTTGAGCCACACGATTTGCCTTTTTTTAATATATATGGACCACGTACCATTGTCTGCTTGTGAATATTAAACCAATTGGAAAGTGGGCTATCCATGATCAAATAAAATTATCTGCTCCATTTTAAGTTACAAATAAATAGCTATTTCGGATAAATAAATTATTCACTTGTCAAACAACGAATTATGCTATATATATTTAGGAATAACACATCAAAACATGAGTATATTTTGTGTTCATTTTCGGTTCAGTCTCCAAAGTTGTCAGTAACTTGGTTGAGTATCAAAAGTTTTAAAAAATTTCCTGGTTCAACCTCTGACGTTAAATCAACATTGAGCAGCAAATAAAGAGGGACTGATTCAAGAATATTTTTAAAGTTTTAGGGAATAAACCGGATCTGATTTGTTCCCATCTGTTTGCTTCTTACGGTCGACTTAACGCCGGGGACTAAATTGAGAAAAATTTAAATTTTTTAGAGACTAAATCAAATTACTGAAAACTTTACGGACTGAATCGGGAATGAATCCAAACTATATGTATTTTTTAATGTATTTCCAAGTTTATTTATGTAGCAGGAGATATAACACAAAATGAAGCATATGATTTTATTTACTCCAGTATCTATTTATCTATTGATACACCAGCCTCACAATATATTGGAATATTTTATCTCGAAAATACTAGTTCCCTAATTTTTCATCAATTTTTAAGAATATTATATATTAGTTTTTATGGATCCATGCCTTAATAATTTGCATTTCTTTTAGTTGTATTGTAAGTTTTTTCCTTTTTAAAGGAAAAAGAAAAATAATAAACAATATCAAGAAGTTTGTATTGATAGCATCTTATTACAGGGTCTAGTAATACTCACAGTGCAAGCAGAAATAGGTTCCCTGAAACCCGGAAAATGTGACCCCTCCAACCCAAACACGCCCTGCCAGAAAGTGCATGGATCAAAGGCAGCAATGCTCTTCTTAGGCCTCTATCTAGTGGCACTCGGTGTTGGAGGCATTAAGGGTTCCTTGCCAACCCATGGAGCCGAACAGTTCGATGAAAACACACCACAAGGAAGGAAGCAAAGATCGACTTTTTTCAACTACTTTGTGTTTTCCCTCGCGTGTGGTGCACTCATTGCCGTGACGTTAGTTGTGTGGATCGAAGATAACAAGGGTTGGCAGTGGGGATTTGGGATTGCCACGTTGGCCGTGTTTTTGTCCATACCGGTGTTTCTTGCTGGTTCTTCGTGGTACAGGAATAAGGTTCCTGTTGGAAGCCCACTCACGACGATATGTAAGGTGCGTGATAGAGCCTCGAGAACTAGATTCTTTCTGCTTTTGATACTCTAATATGACTTCGCAGTGGTTTCTTGAACAGGTTCTCATTGCTGCATTGTTGAATACTTGTATGCCAAGCAGTAATTCAAGCAATGTCATTGTTAATATGGCCACGAGCCCGTCTGAAAATTTAGCCTTCGAGGACGAACGAGCTGTAGAGAATGAGAAGATCATGAAAACAGCCGATTCTGCCTCAAAAAGTCTCAAGTTTCTTGACAGAGCAGTGGCAAAAAACTCGGCCACTGGCACGCTAACATGCTCGGTACGAGAAGTGGAAGAAGTCAAGATTGTCCTGTTGGTCCTCCCCATTTTTGCTTGCACCATTATGCTTAATTGCTGTCTTGCTCAGCTCTCCACATTCTCAGTCCAACAGGCTGCCACCATGAACACAAAGCTCGGTTCCTTAAAAGTCCCCCCGGCTTCGCTTCCGGTGTTCCCCGTTATATTCATCATTATTCTTGCACCTACATACGACCACGTGATCATCCCATTTGCTAGAAAGGTGGCGAAATCCGAGATGGGGATAACTCACCTCCAGCGAATCGGAATAGGCTTATTCCTCTCCATTATAGCCATGGCCGTGGCTGCTTTGGTTGAGATCAAACGGAAGCGGGTTGCAACCGATTCAGGGCTACTCAACTCCACCAAGCCTTTGCCCATTTCATTTTTCTGGATCGCCTTTCAGTACTTGTTCATCGGATCAGCTGATCTCTTCACCTTAGCAGGGCTACTCGAATTTTTCTTCACAGAAGCGCCTGCTAGAATGAGATCTTTGGCTACTGCTCTATCTTGGGCTTCATTAGCTATGGGGTATTACTTGAGTACGGTGATTGTATCGATAGTAAACAGCGCCACTGGTGATTCGAGACACAAGCCATGGCTATCAGGTGAGAATTTGAACAGCTACCACTTGGAGCGATTCTACTGGCTGTTGTGTGTGTTGAGTGGATTGAATTTCATACATTATCTCTTCTGGGCTACCAGATACAGATACAGATCACTAACAAGTAACAAAGGCGCTGGAAATGTGTAGTTTACAGTGGCAAGTGGAGGCCACTTACATGTAAATTGACTGTTTGTGCAGTAATTATATGTCTTGCTGAATCCAATGGACCGCAAGAATGTAAATAATATGTGTAACAACATAATACAATCTACCTTCATTAATAACTCTTAGTTATTTTATTTTTAAACTCTAATTGTTTTAGACGAATCTTAATTTTTTTTTTAAAATTACAAATATATTCATACATATCCTTTAGAATTACACAACAATCCCTCATGTATCGTTTTTAAAATGATAATACAGCCTATACTGTATTTACACCGCAACCACTACTCGAATTCCGGCAATTACCAGTTCCCATCTTGGATGAAGTCCTGCGAATGACTTTTTTTTTTATTGACTTTTCATTATGGGACTTGTTAAAAATTATATTAAATTATATTTTGATTGGTAAACAAATCGGGTGAGTTAACTGCTCGATACCGAGGGGTTGATCAGTACACCCAACTCAATGTTGGAATATTGAAGTAAATTAAAGTACAGAAAAAAAGACAACAATTCTTAAGACAATATAAAAAACAAATTGCTTCTTCGAGTGCAACAACGACTCCTGTTCATCATGGTGAAAGGCCTGAAAAGTTCAATGGGAACGACTTCAAACGGTGGCAACAAAAGATGCTCTTTTACTTGACCACACTGAGTTTGACAAAGTTCTTAATCGAGGAGGCTCCTACGGTTGAAGAATGAGAGACTGACACCCAAAAGAGGGCGGCACTTGATGCATGGAATCAACGACTTCCTATGCAAGAACTATATCCTAAATGTGTTAGACAATAATTTATATAACGTTTATTGTCTTGTGAAAACAGCAAATGAGTACAAATCCGAGGATGTCGGCATGAAGTTCCTGGATTTCAAGATGGTTGATACCAAGCATGTGATGGCGCAAGTGCAAGATCTACAAGTGATCTTGCATGACATTCATGCGGAGGGAATGAGTCTAAGTGATTCATTCCAAGTCGCCGCTATGATTGAAAAATTGCCTTCTATGTGGAAGGACTTCAAGAACTATCTTAAACACAAACGAAATGAGTCTTGAAGATCTTGTGGTTCGACTACGAATCGAGGAGGAGAACAAGGTTTCCGAGGGGAAGGCGGGTAGGTTTCAGATGGAACCACAGGATAACCTAGTTGAACAAACAACGGGATCAAAGTGAAAGTTTGACGGCATGGCCTCCAAAAATGGAAAGGCGGAGAAGTTCAAAGGGAAATGCTACAAGTGTGGAAAACCTAATCGCATGGCAAAAGATTGTCGTAACAAAGACATTCGTGGGAAAGCAAAAGATCAAGTCAATGTGACCGAACATGATTGGATCTCGGATGACTTGAATGATCTAATGTTAACCGCTTTGATCTTTGAAGCGAACTTGGTGGACAATCCTATGGAATGGTTCATCGATTCCGGTGCAACCCGACATGTGTGCTCGGACAAAGCCATGTTCTCCACATACACTCCAATAAGTGGGCGCCAACTCTACATGGGAAACTCCATTATATCTCCGGTAGTTGGACTGGGGAAGGTGGTTCTAAAGATGACTTCGGGAAAGGAATTGACTTTGATAGATGTCCTACATGTTCCCGACATCCGAAAGAACTTGATATCAGGATAGGCTCTAGTCAAGGCCAGTTTTAGACTATTTTTTGAATCTGGAAAAATTACCCTCCAAAAATGGAGTTTTTGTTGGAAAGAGCTATATGTAGAAAAGCTTTTTCAAAATGAATATAATGACGGTTACGTCAATTTGAAAGCAATAAAGTGAATGGTTCTACTTATTTGATTGAGTCTTGTAATTTATGGCATGATCGTTTGTGTCATGTGAATTGTGGTTCACTTAACAGATTAGTGAAGTTAAACTTATTACCTCAAATGAATGTTAACTTGAAACATAAGTGTGAGACTTGTGTCGAGACAAAGTTAACGAAAACGTCATTCCATTCAATTGAAAGAACTACGACACCTCTTGAATTAATTCATATGGATCTATGTGATCTAAAGTTTTTGGAAATAAACAAGGAAATATGTCTTAAGAAAAGGAAGTTTGAAGAAGATATCGATGACTCAAAAGAAATTGAAGAGCCACGACGTAGCAAGAGGACCAAAGTGGCTAAGACTTATGGTCCTGACTTCATGACATATATGTTGGACAATGAACCAAGATCGGTTAGTGACGCATTATCTAGCACTGATGCTCTTATGTGGAAAGAGGGTATAATGGCGAAATAGAATCCATAATGCAAAACCACACGTGGGATTTGGTAGACCTTCCAAATGGAAGTGAACCATTAGAATGCAAATGGATTCTTAAAAGGAAATATAATTCTGATGGTTCAATTGATAAGTACAAGGCGAGACTCGTGGCAAAGGGATATAGACAAAAGGAAGGCCTTGATTACTTTGATACATATTCACCAGTCACGAGAATTATGTCCACTAGAGTGATTATTGCTATCGCTGATGTACACAATTTAGAGATACATCAAATGGATGTAAAAACAGCATTCCTCGACGGGGAACTTGAGGAGAAAATTTATATAAAACAACCAAAGGGGTTTGTGGTTCCCGGACAAGAGAAAATGTGTGTAGACTCGTTAAGTCATTGTATGGCCTTAAGCAAGTGCCGAAACAATGGCATGAAAAATTTGACAAAACAATGTTGTCAAATTGTTTCAAAATTCACGAGTGTGACAAATGCGTATATATGAAAAACACGACTAAAGCATATGTAATAGTAGAAAATGTTAATAAAACATTTCGAAATGAAAGATATGGGTGAAGAGATGTGATACTTGGAATTAAAATCTCCAAGATATTCGAAGGACGAATGTTGTCACAGTCTCATTATGTTGATAAAATACTCGAGAAATTTATCTCAAATGACACATCGTTTGTAAAGACAACTTATAACCCGAATCTACATTTGGTTAAAAACAAAGGAGACCCTATCATGCAATTAGAATACTTAAGGATAATTGGCAGTCTCATGTATCCTATGAAATGTACACGTCCTGATATTGCATATGTGGTTGGCGAACTAAGTAGATTCAAGAGCAATCCAAACAATGATCATTGGAAGGCATTGACGAGTGTACTTAAATATTTAAGATTCACCCTGAACTATGGATTGCACTATACAAGATATCCTGCTTTATTGGAAGGATACAGTGATGCAAATTGGATATCGGACACGCAAGACTCCAATTCGACAAGTGATTATGTATTTACCATTGGAGGGGCTGCAGTGTCGTGAAAATCTACCAAACAAATTTATATTGCTAGATCCACTATGGAATCTGAATTCATAGCCTTGGATAAAGCGGGAGAAGAAGCCGAATGCCATAGAAATTTCTTGGAAAAAATTCCTTATTGGGAAAAACATGTACCTGCAATTAAAATACATTGCGATAGCCAATCTGCTACAGGAAGGACACATAGTAGCATGTATAATGGTAAGTCTAGACATATACATCATAGACACGATACTATTAAAAAGTTGATCTCAAATGGCATTATGTTCATTGACTACGTGAAGTCAAAGGAAATATTGCGGATCCGCTTACGAAAGGCTTGCCTAGAGAGCAAGTATATAGTTTATCGAGGGAAATGTGATTAAAACCCTATAATCAAAATCTTGTAGTGGATGCCCAACCTATGTGACTGGAGATCCCAAGATCTAGTTTCAAAAGGGACAACCAAACTACGAGATTGTATAAACACCTTGGAGAATTAATCTCCGACCCATTCATATGATAATGGGTGTAGCCTGCAAAAGGGGTACGAGGATAGACAAAATGCCTTTAATGATTCCTAAGACATATTAGAATATGTTGGAGTATAGTGTGATACTCGTTTAGGAGATCACCTACGTAAATGCGAAGTGTGGCCGCTTCAAAGAATGGAAAGCACTTATGAAATCAAGTGTGGTCCATGGCCAAAACGGACACAACCGTAATAAACCTATACGAATGTTAGAATTGTTATGGTGTGGGTTCAATTGTCTAGATTTACACCAACGACTAAATAGTTCAAGACTATACGTTCACTATTAAGTCAAGTAAATCCGATTAAATACTAATACGGAAAATTCAAATCCGCAAGCTATTTCTCCAGATGCCATAATAGTTCGTCAAAGCACTCAATTGCATACATGCATTAATTTAATTCATGTGGGGGATTGTTGGAATATTGAAGCAAATTAAAGTAGAGAAAAAAATACAACACTCAGTATAGTCATGTGACTTGTAATCGCTCGTGTCCTTAAAGTATTTGCACTGAGATATTAGATCGAGTTTAGTTTAAAGAAACCAAGCGGAAGTAACTCAAACTAACATGATTTGAACTGTAACAAATTAATGAAATGTAAAGATAAACACATAGAAATTAAATATGTACAAAGATTTATAAATGACAGTTCGAAGACTTAATTCTTCTACATCTTCCATTCTACCATCGATTGATTCAACTAGAAGACTTGATTTGAACTGACTAACAAATTAATGAAATGTAAAGATAAACACATAGAAATTAAATATGTACACAGATTTGTAAATGACAGTTCGAAGACTTAATTCTTCTACATCTTCCATTCTACCATCGATTGATTCAACTAGAAGACTTGGATTAATACAACACTTTGTACTAACCCACTCCAGTTGAGATCACATTACAACTGGAACACCTTGCATCTCAACTTAACTGCTCCTCAGTAATCTGAGTCATGTCTTCTCTCTTATACTGTTCGACATAAGGCTAATAGTTACACAAATCACTTTTATATAAGAAAGCTCGCTATACAAGGATTGAGTGTTTGTGACGCAGCATTGATCCTATACATTGTTAGATATTATATTTAATGATAATGCTTATTTGTGTGGGTAAGCTTTCAACTAAGCTGATATATTCATGTAAGCTTCCCTTTAGGATCGATCACTCTGAGATATCTTCAGATGTGTTGTGAGTTGGATCGTCATTTTCTTATCTTTTTTGTTTTGTATATATTTAAGTCAATTTTCGAGAGATTATTTATAACATTCATCTTGATTTATCCGTTAGGCACATAAATATGTATATTGGAGAGTACTTGTACTATTCAGACTTCTCCAACGTTTATATTTGACTAGTAGGTTATCTGCAACTTTGTTATCGACGACTTCGTTGGTCTCTTGTACAATTAAGTTGAACACTCAACTAGTCTTGCCTTCTAGTTTGTTGACTCGGCTGATTTTTGTCTGTATCTGTTGAGTTGAATACTAAACTCATTTCTTCTAATCAGCGAGGTCGGTTGATTTCGATTCCATTGCTTAGTTAACTAGCTTTTCCTTTGTAACTATGTGGGTATTTGTTGCCCTGGCGTAGATTATGTGAATCCTCAACTAGATATGTAGACTGATTATGCCAGTCTCATTTGGACTAATGTCAAGTGACCTGAAAATATTGATCAGTATTGAAGCTTTGTAAGTAATGACAACTCCACTGCACGCTCGATAGATTGATTAATAATAACATGAGCAAAATATTTTAACATTAAAAATCAGATTAATAGGATTCTTCGAACACAATATATTTTATAATTTACTTTTATTTTAATTTTGTTTAATATGCCTAGCTTGCTAAGAAACTATGTGGTGAAAATAAAATTTTTATACATTAAATCATGAACAACAATAATAATAATATCGAATTATCTTTCTCTTAAAACAAGTGCAGATCAAGCCAAAACAAACATCAAGAGCATACAAAACAGTAAGCTACAATTTAATCTTGGGCGATGATGTATCTTGAATATTATTATCATTATAAATATAGCCAAAACTATCTAAATTCGTGCCTAAAATAAACTTATAAAATTAATTATTATATTGAAATGTAAAGCTTGAAGTCATGAAAATATACACTTAAATCATAAATTTTATATATTTTCATAGTAAAACATCATGTACAAGTATAACTTCGAATGAAATAAATCAATATTTCTAAAATTAGACAAAGATCGAAAGGTTAGTTAATTTATGATTAACCACCACCATCTGTTGATATAATTGGTTCTCCATTCTTCAAGCCTCACGCTTCTCAACTTGAACTCCTTGTGGTGTATGTCTGTTCATCCTTGTTTGTCTCCTCAAAATTTTCCCATCATTTAATAATTTTACACTATATATTAATCAACTTGTTCCAAACATTTGATCTTTTCGAAAGAGAGAGCGAATCACTGGTAAAAAGTTTTTCCAGTGATTCGTAAGATTCAAAACAAAAACTATAGTTAGCGCTTCAATGGCGCTAACTAATATAAAAGTATCGATACTTGTGCTGTTAGGATTCTTGTTAGTTGTTGAAACGATACCAAGATCGAGTGCTAAAATTGCAAATTACGACGAGTATTTGCAGAAGAGAGCCGAGGAATCCTTTCAGGCATCCTTGAAAGCATTTAATCCTAAACCTGAGGAGGTAACAGATGATTTTAACCAACTAGTTGGCGAGTAAGTCATTTTAATTCATATAAAATTTATATATTTACTTTATAACATTCATATATATATATATATATATATATATATATATATAACGAGAACTAATGACAATTTACTCATAGTATCGACTCTATGGTTTGTAAATATACTTTATCCCCTGTGGTATCCATAGACAGTTTACGCTATGTGATTTATAAATAGATAATTTACCCCCTGTGGTTTTCAAAATAGGCACTTCACCCATGTGGCAAAACGTAGCATACACACATATTCACAAACTACAGGGGCTAAATTGTATATTTTCACAAATCACATTGGGTAAACTGCCTATTTTTAAATCCATGGGGTAAAATGTCTATTTTGAAACTAATGAGTAAACTTTCTATTTTCAAATCACATGGTGTAATGTGTCTATTTGAAAAACAACATGTCTTTGACAATAATTCCTGTATAATGAATTTTTTATTTTTTTAAATTCTGCCAACATCAAAGAATCGAGTACCCATGATAATGCAACTCATGGCCTAATGCATGCAGGGAGTTGGTAAGTGAAAATGTTACAAGGCGGAACCTCCGAGAAGGTGGTTGCCGGGCCACGAACCCAATCGACCGGTGCTGGCGTTGTGACCCAAACTGGGCCAAGAACCGGAAGAAGCTAGCCGACTGTGCCAGAGGCTTCGGACACAGCACCACAGGAGGCAAAAGGGGGCGAATCTACGTTGTAACCGATCCATCTGATGACGACATGGACAAACCGAAGCGTGGAACCCTCCGCCACGCCGTGATCCAACTGGAGCCACTGTGGATCATCTTCTCTCATCACATGATCATCAGGCTAAGGCAAGAACTCATTTTTACCAGCCACAAAACCATAGATGGGAGAGGAGCACAAGTCCACATCGCTTATGGCGCAGGCTTAACCCTCCAATTTGTCCAAAATGTGATCATTCACAACGTGTGGATCCACGACATCATTCCGGCCTCCGGTGGGCTGATCCGGAATGCGATCAACCACATTGGTTTCCGTACTCGGAGCGATGGAGATGCCATATCGGTCTACAGTTCAAGCAATATATGGATAGATCATGTTTCTTTATCTAAGAGTACAGATGGACTCATTGATGTGATTGAGGCTTCCACTGCTATAACCATCTCCAACTGCAAATTCAACCACCATAATGATGTAAGTTGATCACAGTTGTCATCTTTCTACTATTTTCAAATATAGAACTATTGCCAAGGCACTCCCAACGATTCGGGCTTTTGCAACATTTGAACTCTAACCATCATGTATGGTGGTGTTGCAGGTGATGCTTTTGGGTGCACATGATAGTGATGCTAAAGATGCAATCATGCAAGTTACAGTGGCATTCAACCGGTTCGGAGAGGGTTTGATCCAGAGAATGCCACGGTGCCGATGGGGTTTCTTCCATGTAGTGAACAACGATTACTCCCATTGGGAACTGTACGCCATCGGCGGTAGCGCACATCCCACCATTCTTAGCCAAGGAAACCGATTCAGACCCTCAAATGGCCCTTACACCAAAGAGGTACTAAAAATACATAAATGTTTCAGACATGTACTTAGACATATTATATATCATTTTTTCATGTTTAAAATGGCTAAAACAATGTCTAATCGGAGTCATAAAATGTGTATCCCATACAGGTGACTAAGAGGGATTATGCTCCGAAGAGCGAATGGATGAAATGGCAATGGCGGTCCGAGGGTGATCTATTCATGAATGGAGCCTTCTTCACAGAATCAGGGACACCTACGAAACACGCAAGAAATCCATTGACAAGGAGAAATACCATCAAGTTCAAGCCTGGATCATATGCAGGAAGACTCACGCGTTATGCCGGTGCACTCAAGTGCATCATCGGCAGACCATGTTAACTATCTTGGTGAATAAAACATGTTTTACATTACAAATTCAGCTAGAGAAAAAGAATGTTACACAAAAAAACTATTGTTGCTCTTTGATTTGAAGCTATCTTAAATTACTAGAATCGTTATGAGTCATAATACCCTGTCACAAAATTGCCAATATGGAATAAAAATGAACTTTTTGAATGTCAAAGTATCATCTGTAAGTGATTTCTTTATGATCTAACCATTTTGTTAGATCAAATGCGGAATAAAATGGATTAGTAGTATACCTCCAGCCATTGCTTTTGCTCACAAGATATTCTAGTTTTTGACTCTTCTAAGCCTTCACAATCTCACTTTAGATGGTGTTTTATGGCTTAATTAGATTGTTGGCATAGAGACCCAAACACATAATATTTATAGGCTCTAACCATCATAGAGCACCTCGTATGTTATGACATTGGGAGATGTAATAAATTTAATGTTGAATAAATGGACCACTAAATGAACAATTAAACAAGTGGTTACTAACATCCACTAAATGAATCACTTGAATGAAGTGTTTCTAACATTCTCCCACTTGGTCCATATATTTCACCATTCACCATAGTAAGAAACAAAAATACATGAATTATGGTGATAGTTTCTCTTAATACGAGTATTATCTTCCATGTATCACAATACATCATGTTTCTCAAATCCCAGTCCATATCACTTAATGAATAAACCATATGTTTATTCAAGGTCCAAACATCAATGATATTTCTCAAAATAAATGTGTACACAAGTCAAAATATGAGAAAATATCACAAACATAGTTTCACAAATATTCGTTCTTACAACGAAAATCACATAAAGGAACCAAGTCCCATTCTTTCTACATGATCGTTAAATTTTAGTGGTGGCATGCCTTTTGTCAAAGGATCAGCTATCATTAATTCGGTACTAACGTGTTCAATAACCACTATTTTATCTTTAACACGTTCCCGTATGGCTAGATACTTGATGTCGATGTGCTTGCTTCGACTACCACTTTTATTATTCTTAGCCATAAAAACTGCAGCCGAATTATCACAATACATTTTCAAAGGCCTAGAGATCGAATCAACGACTCTAAGTCCAAAAATGAAACTCTTCATCCACACACCATGTGATGTAGCCTCAAAACAAGATACGAACTCACATTCCATAGTGGAAGCAGCAGTCAATGTCTACTTTGCGATTCTCCAAGATACAGCTCACCAGCAAACATAAAAATGTATCCTGATGTTGATTTCCGTGAATCAACACAGCCAGCGAAGTCCGAATCAGAGTAGCCATTCACTTCCAGATTATCGGTCCGTCTATATATAAGCATGTAATCTTTGGTCCCCTTAAGGTATCTCATTACTTTCTTTGCAGCTCTCCAGTGGTCTATACCTGGATTACTTTGATATCTTCATAACATCCCAACAATAAATGCAATGTCAGGTCTTGTGCAGACATGAGCATACATTAGGCTTCCAACGGCAGAAGCATAAGGAACGTTCTTCATTTGTTCCCTCTCAAAATCATTTTTCGGGCACTGGTTCAAGTTGAAACTGTCACCCTTCACAATGGGAGCTATACTTGGTGAACAATCTTTCATCCGAAATCTCTCTAAAACTTTGTTGATATAGGTCTATATATATAGGCCCAGAATTCCTTGAACCAAGTAAAGCATAATAAAAAAAACTCACCCCCTCAAACCATACATACACAAAGTCTCCCCCTCAAACCATGCATGCACATACAAGTTTAACCAAGTAAAGCATGCATACAAAAACTCTCCCCCTCAAACCATGCATGTATTAAGCTTCAAGTTTATCACAAAATTCTCCCCCTTTTTGTGATAATCAAAAAGCACAAAGTTCAAATAAACATAGCACAAGTATATGTTGACATATATCCATAGTCTAACAATTTACACATGTTCTTCATCAAGCATGTAATAGCCGCAACAAAGATTGTTTATAACTTTATCAAGGTCTACAAGATTGTTTAGACGGAGGTGAAAATAATGAAGGTATGATAATGTATCTAAATATTATGTTTGTTGATTTCATGCTATTGATTGATAAAGCTTATACAAGCACATAATACAGGAAATATTGATAATAGATTTATACGTCATTCATCCTTCGTCGGTAATCCACGCGACATGTACCAAAGATATCAAGATGCCATGACTTTGGTCCAAACATATTGAAAACTGGACTTAATTCTTACGCTGACATGCAAACAACATTGGGTTGAGATAAAGGATCAACTACTACCTGGACAACAACCTTAAGATCGTCCAGATCTTATAACTAAGGTATTCCGCGCAAAATTTGAAGAATTTAAAAAGGATATTGTGGAGAGAGGCATTTTAGGAAAGGTTCTCTCATATTCATATGTCATTGAGTTCCAAAAGAGGGGATTACATCATGTTCACATGTTGGTAATACTTGAAAATATTGATAAACTACGTACTCCAGATGATTTCGATGCAGTTGTGTGTGCTGAAATACCATCAAGAACCGGATAATCCAAACTTTATGAATCTGTTACGCACCACATGATACATGGACCATGTAGATTGTTAAATCCTGAGAGTCCATGCATGACAGAAGGTAAATGTAAAAAGAAATTCCCAAAATTATTCGTATCATACACTACTAGAGGACTATATATCGGAGACGTGAAGGTGCTCCATTGCAGATAACCACTAACGACCAAGTAATGATCGATTACGGTTGAGTTGTCCCGTACAATTCATGGCTCTTGCTGAAATATGATTGACACATAAATGTTGAAGTATGCGATGGGATAAAATTTGTCAAATATATATACAAGTATATTCACAAAGGACCTTATAGAGTGGCATTGGAATTACGTCATGGTAATAACTCTGACGAAATAAACAATACGTAGATGGGAGGTGGATCTGCGCACCAGAGGCATTATGGAAAATCTATTCCTTTGAACTTAGCAGGATCTGTCCTTCGGTATTCAGATTGCAAGTACATCTACAAAATCAACAAAAAATTACATTCAACTCAGTTCAACGATGACAACTCAAAGACCATTCTAACAGAATTTTTTGATATGAACCGTGATCCGCCATTGACAGGAAAGTATTTGTATCGTGAATTCCCACAACACTATCGATGGATACAAAACAAAAGAAATAGGTTCCACGAACGGGAAAGAATAAAGTTGTCGGGAGGGTATATGTTGTGTCACCATCAGAAGGTGAAAACTTCTAAACCATATCAAAGGACCTATGTCTTTTGAAGAATTGAAGACTTTGAATAACATAATGTGTCTAACATTTAAAGAGGCTTTTGAAAGGCGAGAAATACTTCAACATGATGTATATGTTCGTCAATGTCTTCAAGAAGCATGTTCTGTAAAAATGTCATCCTCATTACGAATATTATTTGTCTTGATATTGGTATTTTGCCAACCAACAAGTGTTTGAGAACTTTGGGATGAGTTCCACCCATATATGTCCGAGGATTATGGTCGATCAACTTCATCGAATAATTATTTGATCACAAATAGATTGTTGCTTGAATTACGAAGGTTGTTGCATCACCATAAGAAGAAACTCGAAGAGTTTGACTTGCATAGCCGCAACATTGTTACCAGGTGGAAGAACGTCACATTCACGTCTCAAAATTCCACTTAAGCCAACAGCAGAAACATTTTGCAAAATCGAAACAGAAAGACCTTGCTGAATTAATAAGACGTGCATCGGCTATAATGTTGGATGATGCTCCGATGGCTAATCGTTATGCTTTAGAATCTGTTAGCAAAACTTTTCAAGATGTTATGGGAAACATGTTGCCATTTGGAGGAAAAATTGTGGATTTCGGTGGTGACTTTCGTCAAGTATTACCGGTTGTTAAACAATGATCGATACGAGAGCAAGTTGCTGCAAGCATTTCGAGATCGTCATTTTGGAATTGTGTCGATATCATTCACCTGCAACAAAATATGAGATCGACACAAGATTTTGAGTTCTCACAACTGCTTCTACGCATAGGTGATGGTCTACAAACTACATTGAACGGTGATTTTATAAAACTACCAGAATCGTTGATTATACCTTGGGAAGGTGAACAATCAATTTACTAGTTGATTGATTCAATTTTTCCATGTATGACAGAACATGTGAATGATACAAATTATATGGTTGACAACTCCATATTAACTCCCAAAAATGTCGATGTGGAGAAAATCAATAAAATCCTCATTTCAATATTTCCTTACTCTCCTGTTTTCTTCTACACTTTCATGGTTTCTCTTTGTCCTCTTCACAATTTCCAGGAGTGTGTGTTCATTCTCACCTTATTTCTTGTAATTAATACATTCTAAAACATTTCGTTCAGAATTTTGTGGATTTCTTGGTGCCTTCTCCTAGCATCAATGGTAGAGGATAACGATCAATACCGACAGAAGGCTCAGCATCGACATTCGACAGTGTCGGTTTTTTGTAACATTGATTGAGTAAATATAATATTGATGGGTTTTCGTTTTGCTAAAATATAGGGTAAATTTAAAAATGATCTCATATAATATGAACTTTTTCAATACTAGTCCCAAATTTTTAAGGATATTATGTTTTAACAAATTTAGTCTCGCAGAGTTTTTTTTAAACAAAAGTGGTTCATATTGTATATGGGGCTTTTGAGACCACTTTTGATTAAAAACAAAGTTTGGAACTATTTTTACTTAAAACAATTTTCATCTGACCATTTTTTGCTTGGTTTTAAAAGTTTAGGAATAGTATTGCAAAGACCCATATGCAATGAAACCATTTTGAAATTTACCCTAAATATATATGATCAAGCATAGGAAGAATTATATTATTTATTTCATCTTAAAGTGATATTTTTCATAAGTCCGAAATTTGGGGAATGCTTCTTGGCTACATGGTGTGGATCAATGACCCAAATTTATCAATAAATTATGTCCCACATAAAAAAAGTGAAACATTAATACATCTGGGTTATTGATCCAACACTTGAGGTGTTATCCTACCACATGTGGTAGCCAAGAATTATTCAAATTTTGGATACTATAAAATGAGTTGTAAATAAATTTAAAGAGATTACAAAGAGAAGAGTGGGGGAATAATTTAGTGGCAAGTAGCATTCGATAACAACATTTTAACAATTGAATTTGAATATGATAGATGTTTTTTTTCAATGAATGTAACATTTAAAGAGAGATTAAAGAAATAAATTATTTTACCATATTTAAATTACAAAGAGACGAGTGGGGGAATAGTTTAGAGACATGTAATATACATGTCTTAAAAAAATTAAACAATTGAAGTTGAATATGATAGACATTTTTGGTGGATCTTACATGAAAAAAACATATTATACTAATATCATGTAAGCAAGATCCACGTTCTAGTACTTTGTACATTAGCTCTAAAGTATCAAAACAACAAATTTAATCATTAAAAATTTATAATATATGATAGATTTGATTATACCATCTCGATATATCATCAAATTCGACTCAATTCGATATATTATCTTAATTGAAATGTTGTTGCTCTAGCCATGGCCAAAACCCTGTCTGATCATCCATTCCGCAGAACATATTGCAAAGGCTTTCCTCCTTAACATTTTGATGGTGATCAATTTTTGGACACTGATTTTCGGGTCTCGAGGACGTCGAATTTTGGAAGAGATGTGAAAGTCCATTAGGCATAAGTTGTCACGCCCCGAGACCGGAGCGCGTGACACCGGCGTTGAATCCAAATATAAAATTCGAATACAACAAGCCTCGTATACAGATCTTTGATAAAACCAGTCTATTTATTCCAAAATCATTAAATTGTCCTTACAATTGTTATTACAAAATACTATTGTCTAGGATTAAATCAAAGATGCGGAACCGTAAATAAAACTAATAAATTTTCTTGAAGGTTCTCCGTGGATCATCATCTCCAAAAAATATTATTGTTCTTCTTCCTCGATCTCTTCTTTTCATCTTTGTCTGGGAGGGGGGATAATGGGGTGAGCGTTTGGGAAAACACTCAGCAAGTAGGGGCCGATTGAACATAGTAAAAATATACATATAATCTTAGCAAAAATCCTTTAATATTTCCTTGTCAAATCATATAGATCTTGGCACATAAACACATTTCTTACACATAAACACATATCTTGGACATATCCACATAACGAGTTATTTGATTTAAAAACATACTTTTCATAGGGTTGTTCAATCGAGATTTAAAGCATACATATAGTTTTGAAAACGAAAGGAATGATAGCAAACACCACTTACCGTCGGATATACAAAGTATGGTAGAATGGATCCCGGATTACGAAGTGGTGTGAATCTTCTCCTCTCTTGCCTTGAAGCTTTCGATAGATTCTATCTCACTGTTCACCGCTTCTTTCCAAAGATCAGAATCTTGTGAAGACATTGCTTCCTTGAAAGTAGCCGGATCCTTTTCCAACAGATATGTTAGAAAATCTGAGCCAAAAGATTTTTCTTTCCTCGTTCTTTTGCTTCGTCTAGGCGATTCTATATTCTCTTGAGATTCTCTATCCCCCATATTTCTCTCAACATTGGTTTCAGGCATTGTCGGAGTTTTGTGGGAAAAGATTTCCTCAAAGAACGAAGCATCCCTAGCCTCAATGATAGTATTTACATGCATTTCTGCATTATCTGACTTGTGTACCAGAAATCGATAGGCACTACTATCTTGCGCATATCCGATAAATACACAATCAACTGTCTTAGGTCATATCCTAGTCCGTTTAGGAGGAGGAATTGGTACCTTTGCTAGACAGCCCCAAGCCCTTAAAAACTTGTAGCTAGGTGCACGACCTTTCCACAATTCATAAGGCGTTTTACCAACTTTTTATGTGGTACTCTGTTTAGCACATAGTTGGCGGAAAGCAGAGCTTCTCCCCACAAATTCCTAGGTAAGTCGGAACTTATAAGCATTGCATTCATCATTTCCTTAAGCGTTCTATTCTTCCTTTCAGCAATACCATTTTGCTCGGGAGAATAAGGCGCAGTGGTTTGATGAATAATGACACTCTCAGCACATATTTGTGCAAATGGTGACTCATATTCACCGCCTCGATCACTTCGAAGAATTTTAATCTTTTTTATCAAGTTGATTCTCAACTTCATTCTTATAGTGAATGAACATATCAATTGCTTCGTCTTTACTTCTCATTAAGTAGACATAACAATATCTTGTACAATCATCGATAAATGTTATGAAATAATTTTTACCGCCTCTAGATTGTACATACTTTAGATCGCATACATCCGTATGAATCAAGCTTAACGGTTCGGTGCTTCGCTCAATTGAGTGGAATGAAGACTTGGTTAATTTAGCCTCTACACAAGTCTCACACTTATGTTTATGAGTGATGTTAAATTTAGGTAATAGATTAAGAGACATTAGCCTTTGTAAGGACTTATAATTCACATGTCCTAATCTACCATGCCACAAATGTAAAGACTCGCAAGACTAATCAAACTTTAAAGTTTTATTAGCCACATTGGCAACAGTCATTACATTATTTTTACTAGTGCTAGCCTCATATGCTGCAACATCAACCTCTATATTAGACTTAGCCTTAGGAGCTAAAGTCATTACACTCATCTTGAAGAGGTTATTGGCCAAGTAGCCTTTGCCCACGAACATACCACCCTTGGACAGAATGACTTTGCCGGACTCAAACAACGAGCCGAAAACCTTTCTTGTTCAGCACTGCTCCGGAGATGAGATTCTTTCGGATCTCTGGCACGTGGAGCACCTCGGTAAGAGTCATCTCTTTGCCGGAAGTCATCTTTAGCACAACCGTCCCTTTGCCTTCAACTTTTGAGACTGCTGAATTTCCCATGTAGCAGTGCTCATCATTTACCGGTTGATAGGTCTTAAACATCCATTTGTTGGCGCAAATGTGGCGAGTAGCCCCAGTGTCCACCCACCATTCCTTGGAGTTCCCTCCAACAAGATTCACCTCTGATACCACAGCACTCAAGTGCATGTCATCCATGTCAGAGCTCAGGTTGTCCTCAGCAATGTGGGCATGTGCAGGCCTCTTACCTTTGCCTTTGTAAGGGACTATCTTCCTCTTACTATCATTGTTTTGACGTTGAGTGCAGTCCTTGGCCTTATGGTTAGGCTTACCACACACATAACAGTCACCGGTGAACCTCCTTGTCTGAGTATCTCCCTTGGGTTCAAAAGTACGCTTGCGCTTGTTCCCATGGGAGTTGTCCCCAACTTCAACCACGTTGGCCTTGGAAATCATTCCAAATGATTTCTTGTCAACTTTTCGGTTGTCTTGCTCGATGCGCAGCCTCCTGATAAGATCCTCGAGACTCATCATCTTTCGCTTGTGCTTTAGGTAGCTTTTGAAGTCCTTCCAAGATGGCGGTAATTTTTCAATCATCATCGCTACTTGGAGAGCATCATTTAGCCCCATACCTTCGGCAGCAAGTTCATGATATATCAGCTGCAGCTCTTCGCATTGCTCAACAACGCTCTTGCCATCTACCATTCGATAGTCATGGAATCGCTCGGCTACAAATTTATTTGCGCCTGCGTCGTCAACTTTATACTTTGTCTCTAACGATTCCCAAAGATTCTTAGCAGTCTCCTTGGGGGAATACACATTAAAAAGTGCATCGTCAAGAGAATTCAGTATGTAGTAACGACAAAGGTAGTCGGCACTCATCCATGACTCAACAATCACAGCAGATTGAGGATCCTATTTGTCCTCCACTGGTTTCTCCTCTTTGAGAAACCTGGTCAAGTTCAAAGTGGTCAAGAAGAACATCATCTTTTGTTGCCAACGTTTAAAGTTGGAACCCTTGAACTTTTCCGGTTTCTCAAATTGAGAGAACGACATTGGGTTTCTCAGAACTGGCATAACGACCTCAGCGCCGCTAGCTTTCACCACTGGAATCTCAGTATTCTCAGCAACTCGGTTTGGAATCTGGTCAGCCATAAGCTAAAAACAGAATACAAATAAGAGAGCACAAATAATATCAAAGCAGTTTTTGAAACAGTAGGATTAAACATTTCAATAGTGCATAAACAGTGTCTCAAAACAGAACAACAACAAAAAAAATACACAAAGGATTTAGAGTTTACGATTGTTAGTGCTTTTCTTTTTGTTCAAGTAGACGAAAAACTGATAAGCTTACAAACACTGTCTTATAAGTAAAGATGCTTGTAAACTGTAGAAACTTACAACAACAGTTTGAATATACTGTGCAGAAACTCTTTTGTGTAGTATCTGAAATGGACGAGGCCACAGTAAACCGTGTGCCCGTAAACTCTAAATTGTCTGCCTACAACTTCTGGCCTCCTGGACAAGAGAGTTCCAAGGTACAACGTCAGAACACCTCTGTTTGGATTGAAGCAGAAACCCAGACAGACTCACTCGTACACTCAGCAGTGTGTAGTACTCTCAAGATAATATGATATGCAATTTTGGGATGAAGAAAGCATAGAGCTGATGCAGCTTATATAGCTGAGCAACAGACCACTCCAAAGGTCTCAGAAATTAAGTGTAAAGTTTAATGGGGGTAGATGAAAAGTCTCAACACTTAACATCAGATTAATATGGATTTTTAAGTCTCACACTTAAATCTGACTTCAATTATGCAAGTATGTGAAAAATCTCAAACTTAATACTCAGCAGAATATGAAAAGTCAGGTAGATGAAAAGTCATTTCAGAAATTCGTGTAGTAAAAAGATAGGACTGTCTTCGCGGCAGCGACACGCGCGACACGGCACCCATCTTTACTACTTAACTACACTCTATTGATTTGTATCTTATTATAAACAAACCATAAATGTATCATTTTCTCAATGTAGGATTTCTTTAGCCTAATTGACTATTCATAATTAACTTACCATAATTTTGTTCTCATTAACAAAATTAACAATAATTATTGGGCTTTTAATAATTAAAACTCAATTAGTTATTAATCCCAACAAGAATAAAGGAAGTACCATGAAATTCTTGGGGACTACAAGAAGCAAGAATTGGTACAGCAAGAGAAGTGGAGGGGTGATCATGATCATCTTCATGAGGAGTTTGCAGCATAAAATTGGAGAGAAAAAAAGCCATTTTTCAGCACAGATCATGACCTATAAAACAATTCCATCCACTAGTTATGATGATGTATTTTCATGAAAAGGAGATTGAAAAATGACCAAATATATTATATATTATATTGTAAAAGGAGGACTGTGTTCACATCAAAAGAGAAGATGCATTCATTTAACTGATGGAGATAGCTTATATACCTTATCGACTTCAACAAAATGTTTCCCCTTCTTTTGTGAATTGTGTGGGTATTGTGTGTTGTGTGATGATTTCGTTTGTGAGAAGGTGGGATTTTTATATTATTCATTTTACTTTTATTGCAAGAAAATAGTTGAACTGAACTGGTAGAAAATTTTAGAGCCCATTTAATCATATAACTAAAGAATTTACAACAAAACTCAGACATTTTGAAGTTTCAACTTGCTAGTTGTAATTTTTTTTCTTTTTTTTTCTAGGGGAAGGGAAGGACTCGAACCCGAAACCTCTTACATTGAGAAAAAGATGACAATCACTCGGTCAATACCTTGTTGTCTTGCTAGTAGTAGTTTTTTAGTTGATGGTTATAGGTTGCGACAATAATTAGAAATATTGTGGGGATGTCACTCAAATTTTTGAAATATTATTCTTGAAATATGTATACTACATTTTGATCATTGTGTGATCTATGAGGAGAAATTTGGCTAAATATTGTTTATATTTAGCCAATGGGAAATAGAGGGGAAATTTTGAATACTAATTCCTTGTAACGTGGGGGTGCCTATCTTTTTCAACATCGACAGTTGTCATCGAATTTTTTTAATAAAAGGGCAAGCAGACAAAAAAATTGCATAGTTTGATTCCCTGGCTAAAGAAGACGAAATGGGCTCATACTACATGGCTTTAATAGGAGAAATGAGTGATTTAAGAGGGGTAATATTATGGAATCTGTCTATAGACTAATTGTATTACGAATTATATATCTAGTTTAAAAAACAATAAATAAACAATATATAGAACTATATAATGAATTCACCACCTTTATTATTTTATAATAGATGAAAGAAGAATTACAGCTGTCCACTTATGATTTGACTTAAAAATTCATAGTATTGGAGACAGAGGTTATTTTTAAATTAGGAGGGCTGAAACAACAATAATAAAAACTATAGGGGTTTATATACAATTCACCCTAATATTTGTTATTTTTCACTCATAACATTGTACCCATCGGCAATAATTAATTTCACAAATAAGTAGGGGTATGCACCGGTTCGGTTAATCGGCCGAACCAAAAAATTTTGGTTCAAACTGAACCGAAATTTTCGTTTCGGTTCTTCGGTTTTTATTTAGAAAAAGAAATCGTTTTTCGCTTTGGTTTTCGATTACAGGGCTCGATTAACCAAATCGAACTTTTGAAATAAGTGGAATGTAGATCAAATTGTGATATTTCATTTTTTTACCTCCAACATAGTTTTAGTTGTAATTTAGTACTATTATATGCAAGTTTTAGTACGATAGCATATTGTTCTTAATCCTAAGTAGGTTACGTGTCGAGACATAAAAATATGGAAGAGTGGGAAATTCAAATAACAGTTTTGCGGATAAAACTGGATGATCGTCGACATATGCTTTACGTTGAAAAACTTGTTAAATTAATACACAAACTACATTAATAACGTAGTTTTATTTTTACTAGGCTATTTTTATATATTAATGTGATCTTAAATTCTCTGTGTTTGTATAGAGTATGTGTGACTGAAATTAATAAGCGTCACCACAATTTTTTACGTGAAAAACCCACAAGAATGAAGGAAAAACCACGGGACATTGTCCAATATAAATTCTTCAATATAAATTTTGATATGTTATAGAACTTTGTCACGAAAAAATGAATAATAATCTTTTAAACAAGAATACTAGCCAATCAAAGGAAAAGACCGAACAGGCTCTTAAATGCTCTCTTAGGAGTCTTTTATTGTCTCCTCAAATCCAACCCCTTCAAGTGTGATGGTATGGTGGTGCTATTTATAGTGCAAAGCACGGTGGTTGAGGAGCGCAGAATCCGGTGCATGATCTCCCTCGATCACGGAGTCATGGGCTCAAGATGTGTCCAAGAAATCTGTGCGCCATTAACCCACGTTCGTCTGGTACATGTCAGTTACGTCGAGTCTTCCGTTGTAGTTTTGACCAAAAAGTCGAACACGGTTTCATAGTGCTCGGGGTTCTATTCTCGAGATATTTCTATTCGGTACTAAATTGATTCATCATATAACATCACATCACCCCCTGAAGTAAAGCAAGACGAGAGTATTGAAGTCTTGTTTTATCTCTTCGGGTAAAATTTCGGTTTGACCTGCTCGGGTTTTTTCCCCCTTTCTTCCCGCTCGAAATTCAAAAAGTTTCGCGACGTTTTGTTTACCGAGGTTAATCTATAACCGTACATCCCAATTTATTTTAACGATCCTGATCCTCTGACGATTTAGTTGGCCCCGCCTATAAATACTCGTCTCATTTCTGTCATTTTCGCCGTTTGCTTCAACTTTCCTTCGAGCTAGCGTCAGACGATCGAGCAACTGATCTTCAGGATTCTCGAGCATTCATTTATCAAGTATGGCTTCTTCTTCGGATGATTCCTACATGAGGGAAATAGATATGTATGGCACGTATACCGAGGAAAGAGTTATTATTCTTCCTCCTCTGCCTTCATCCTCCTTGGATAGCGAAGAGACATTAGGTTCTTCAAATTCACCGACTGCTCGAAAGGAGGACGAACGGGTTACTACAGAGCAAGACTTGGTGGCAGCCAAAGTTTCTTTGTTCGAATTTTTCGAGTCCAGGGTCCAGACGAGTCAGGATCTATCCAATATCCGTACTAAATGGGAGATTTCTGAGGGAACTTCTATTCTTGCTCCCCCTTCAGGGTATCGTCCCCATCTGCCCCCTGAGGACTATTTTTCGTTTTATTTAGACCAACTTCGAGGGGGCCTTCGCTTTCCTGTCCCCTCTTTCTTCCTTGAAGTTCCCTCCTATTTTGCTACTTTCCTTAGCCAATTATTCCCAAACAGTTATAGATTGTTGGCGGGCTTCTTCATTGTCTATTTCTTTTTGGGTTTTACTCCTACCCCCGAACTCTTTCATTGCTTTTTCCAGTTGAATAAGAAAGAGATTGGTCTTTTTTGGAAGAAGTTCTACTTTTTTGCTCGTCCACTCCAGCCTTGGGAATGTCTCATGGAGTGGAAAGAAAACCTCTCGAATGGCAAAACAATCAAGGGTCACCTTGAAAAAGAATCGTATCTGTCGGTTCGTCGTAAACTTGGTGATCAAGGCAATAATCTGGCGGAGCTGATTGACTAAGGACTGTTATACTTGTTCTTGTTGAGCCCGAAGGGTGCATCCTTGAAAATGCACATCGGTGAGTGTTCTGAGCACTCTTATTTGTTTGTAGATTTTGATTAACCTGCTCAGACTAACCTCTACTTGTTCTTTACAGAAACAAAAATCATGAAGGCTAGGATGGCTGAGAACTTGAAGGCTAAGTCCAAAAAGGGTCAAGCTTCAAAGCAGGCGTTGGGGTCCACTGCTCCTCCACCTCCACCTGCTGATCCTACCCCTGCTCCTACTACTTCTCCGATCATTGACATCGTGGGTCAACATGAGGAGGAGGAGTCCCTGGTTCCTCGACCTCGCAAAAGGGCAACCCTTGAGGGCCAGGTTCTTCTTCGAAAACCCCCCCACCAAAAAAGCCTCTTCTTCAACCATTACTTCCTCACCTAGAGCCTCTTCTCAACCTACTCCTAGTGGTCGAGAGGTCCTCGGCCCACTTCGAGATACCACCAACTTGGGACTACTCTCCCCACGCCCCACTCTTGAAAAACTTGGTCCCAAAATTTCCGCAAGTATCTTGGGGAGCTGGCTTTCAGCAACCTGGTGAATGATTTATCCACATATTTTATCAAGGTAATTATCTTTTATTGAAAATTTTCTAAGTACCTATCTTCGATATATTTACTCCTTATGCTTTTATGCAGGCCCACATGATAGCAGATGAGCTCTTAACCCGATTCTACTCTGTTTGCTCATAGGCGGCTGGTCAGCGTAAGGAGGCTCACAAGTTGTAGAACATGTGTGAGGACATAAAGAAGACGGTGGGCATACTCTAGGAGCAGCATTTATCTATGAAGGATGCTCATGAGAGGGCGCAAAATGCGCTAGAAGACGAGCGTAAGAGGTCAGCTGAACTTGAAGAGGCTAACAAGGCCCTCTCGGAGAATTACAAGACCCTCTCCGAGCAACTTGCTCAAGAGAAGTCCTCTGTTGATGCTCGAATAGAGGAGGTCTGGCTCGCAAGGAAAGCTGACTTTTTGAAGCCCGTGGAGTATAGCAACATGGTGGCCGACCGCGCGTCAAAGTTCATTGATCATGGGTTTGAGGCCTTTGCTCATCAATGTCCGAGCGGTTTCCACGTACTTCTTCAATTTTTCTTCTTTTACTTTATACATGTCGTTCACTTGTTGAACCACAAGCATGGAGTCCATAAATGTTATTATTTTCCGAGCTCCAGCATCCAACGTTATTCGAAGGCCCGAGATGAGATCTTCGAATTCATCTTCAATATTTGAAGAATGAAACCTGAATTGGATGGCTATTCTAATTTCTTCTCCTCCAGGACTAATGAGCACGACATCAGCACCGCTTCCAAACTGAGTAGATGATCCATCTACATAAAGATTCCATTCATTTTCTTTAGGGATATGGGTCACTTCTACCAGAAAATTCGATAATGCTTGAACATTGATGGTAGTTCGGGGCTGGTAAGTAATGTCGAACTCACTCAGCTCGGTGGCCCATTTCACCATTCGCTCTGATATTTCTATTTTAGATAATAGGTTTCCAAATGGAGTGCTTGTCACCGCCATGATGGGATGAGACAAAAAGTATGGCCGAAGTCTTCTTGCTGTAGTTATGAGGGCTAAAACCAACTTTTCAACCTCGGGGTACCTCTGTTCTGCTCCTTGTAGTGCTCTGCTGACATAGTACACTGGTTGTTGTTGCCTCGACTTCTCTCTGACCAATACCGAGCTGATGACCTCCTCGGTCACAAATAGATAGACGAAGAGTGTAACACCCCTATTTTTCTAAATATATATAAATCATAGAAATAATAATAATAATAATAATAATAATAATAATAATAATATAATTCTAAATAATAATATAAAAAAAACTAATCATTTTGAATTAATTTTAAAAACTTAATATTTGGCAACTTACCACAACACTTGTCCACACTTCAACACCCTAACACATGCACACAACCCCTATAAATACCCCCCATTTCTTCATATTAACACACACATTCAAGAAGAATTGTTGGCAAAAATTAAAAGAGATTATGGTGTAGAAAATGTAGGAAATAGGAAAAATTATGAGAAAAATATCAAATCTCCTCCAAAAAATCCCAAAATTTCACACAACACTAATTATACATCCAGAAAACATTTAGTATAGGAGGTTCAAAAATCAGCATCCAAATTCATCCAGAAAATCAAAATCCCGAAGAACACTAAGCTGCCCAACCCAGAAAAACCCATTTCAAGGTATCAGTTTCAAGCTTCGATTTCGTGCCTTTATCAAATGATTTTAAACTTGGAATCTAAACTAAAGTTGTTCAAAATGTGTTGAAGTTTATGGGTATGTCGACCGACCACCCAAATGGACGCCATATGTACGTATTTCCGGCGACCAAAACACCAAGTCAATCATTTCTAAACATCAGATTCTGGGCAAAATCGGTTGGGAATTTCAAAATAGTTTCTAAACAAAAGATGTAGATCTTGATGCGACGAACACACCGGTAAAATTTCAGCCGCGCGCGGTGGACGGAGCTCGACCACGCCCCTTCATGGTGGCGCGTGAACTTCACGAGCCTCCCCGGTATCAAATTTTTCGGTGGCCGAACATTTATGGACTGATTTTAGGCATTTCTGGAAAGTTTCGTTATTTTTCGACTTATTGTTGAATTATCATGAATTTTTAAAGTCTTATTCAAAATTACCCGGACATGTTTTGTACAAAAACTGATTTTTATAAAGATTCGACCACTTAGTTGGGTTACTAATCACCATAAATTACTCATATTATGCTGATAGGAATTTAATTGGCAACTGGGTTCAAAATCAAGTCAATCAAGTAAGATATCAAGTAGTAAGGTGATATGTATTATCGAATTCTTGTTATATAGCCATTTTGGCATTTGGCCTGGAATTCACAGTATCTTGTTATTCCTTATCTCACCTTGTATATATTGTCATCATATTGTACATTATCTCGTTCCATTGGCATCTTGATCTGGATGTTTAATTATCTTGAATGTTATCGATTACTAATCGATCATTTGATTAAACGAATCCTTTGATTGAATGACTGAATGAATGGAGCCATGGATATTTATCCACTGGACAATGCGGCTTCGACCCGGAAAGTGAGTCCAATGAACAACGGATGACAGTCCGGGTATATGGTTCATCTAAACAACGAGTATCGTTTTACGGTCCGGAGAATGATTCACCTCGGCTCGTAAAATGACTGAATGTACATATCCCATCTGAATATTTGGGGAAAAGTGTTACACCGAACTGTCCTGTGGGAGCCACCTCTTTAGCCCACGATATTCACTCTGAAATCCTATATCGTCAATGTTCATTATTGACAATTACTTGATTGCAAGATCTTTGTTACATGACATATAATATTGATACATTACACTGTTTGATAATTACAGATATTAAAGCTAATGTTATTCCCTCACTAAGTCCCGAAAGAATTAACCTCTGTTTTCCTTTTATTTATCGTGAGTTCCAGATACAGGAGTACCGGAGCCAGAACCGGAGGGAAATTAGGAAAAATAGAATTGTTGGCTTACCGGGACTGTTTTAGTATTTTCTCTTTATTAAGTGTCGGACTGTTGTGAGGAGTTGTACTGGGTTGTATTTTGTTCTTATCACTTGATTTTTGTAATGGGATTACACGATTTTAAAAATTGTGGTGCACGATTTTTTAACATGTTGCGTGATTTTTGTAATTGGGTGCATGATTTTGGTAAAAGTTGTGCACTTAATTTTTTTGTAATGGGGGTGCACGATTTTTTGTAATTGGGGATGAACGATTTTTGTTAGTGGTGTGCACGATTACTGCAATGGTGGTGCACTTGATTTTTGTAATGGGGGTGCACGATTTTAAGCATTGTGGTGCACGATTTTTAACATGTTGCTGCACAATTTTTGTAATTGGGTGCACGATTTTTTGTCAATGTGGGTGCACTTGATTTTTGTAACGGGGGGTGCACGATTTTTGTAAAAGGGGTGCACGATTTTTTAACATGTTGGTGCACGATTATGTAACATGGTGGTGCACGATTTGTGTAATGATGTTGCACGTTCTAAAATCAGATCTGAAAGATTTCTAGGGTTTCCAAGAGGATGAGCAGTTGCGCCTTTCATTGCGCCTGAGACTGATGTTGGTCGTGGTTGAGTTGATAAAGCTTTTCGAGCTGAATTCAGATCTGAAAATTGCTAGGGTTTTCGATTTTCGTAGCAGTAGCCGTCACACATTGACTTCCATGAACGTGGAGTTGATAATAATTTTTTTGTTGGAATGATGCTTTGAATATTGAATAAGGAGTTGCAGTTGAATGTATTGATAAAAAAAAATCGATGATGATGTTTGTTTGTGATGAATGAATTTGACGCGAGAATGGGAAGAATGAAGGAGAAAGTGGATAAATTGAAGGTTGTACATTGATGAAAAACTATGTGGCCCTTTTTTGTAATTTTACCCCAAAATGAACTTATGTGAACTTAGGTTTTTCTTGGCCGACTGAAATGAATTATCTTCCATCAGCTGATACCAACCCGTAAGTACCCAAAAATTTAAATTGGGATCCAAGCAAGCATCACGTCAATGGAACTCCAAATTCACGGGATCTTTACTGTCTATAGGTTTTCAACAATCCAAATCTGATTATTCTTTGTTTACCAACAATATGATTCAGGCTTCAACATTCTTCTAGTTTATTGTCGATGACATCTTGATTGCTTGCGACAATGTTGATTTAATAAATTCAGTAAAGCAACATTTACATAATCAATTCAAAAACAGGGACTTGGGAGCATTAAAATACTTTCTTGGCTTGGAAATGGCAAGACATCACCAGAGATCCATGCTTGTCAAAGAAAGTATACAGTAGAGATGATGCAAGCCATATGCAACTCCCATGGAACAAAATCACAAGTTTTCCAGTCTGTCCAAAGATCTTTTGGAAGATGCTTCACATTACAGGAGGCTAATTGGAAGGTTAATTTATCTTTCAATTACTAGACCTGATATCACTTATGTTGTTAATGTTCTGAGCTAGTTCATGAGTAAGCCAGGGAAAGAACACTTGTGTGCTGCATTCAGAATTTTGCGATATTTGAAGGGTTCTATCGGCCAAGGACTCTTTTATCCATGTGATTCATCATTGGAACTCAAGGGATTCAGTGATTCAGACTGGGCAACGTGTCCTGATACAAGGAGATCAATCATTGATTTTTGCATATTTCTTGGGAGTTCACTAATCAGCTGGAAGTCAAAGAAGCAAAACACCATCTCAAGATCCTCTACAGAGGCAGAATACATAGCACTTGCACATACAACTTCAGAAATTGTATGGGTACTGAATTTGTTGACAAATTTTGTTTTGGACATTAAGCAACCAATATTATTATTTTGTGATAATCAATTGGCATTGCACTTGACGAGGAATCCAATATTTCATGAGCATACAAAACATATAGAGTTGGATTGTCATTTCATTAGAGATAAGGTGTTGGTGGAAAAATCAAAACGATCTATATCCCTTCCAAACATCAGTTGGCGTATATTTACACTAAGGCATTAGGGAATCCATCTTTTATATCTTTGTTGTCCAAGATGAGTATTTTAAACATATATACACATCTGTCAAAGGGATGAAAGCAAGAAGGAAGATGCAAGTAACCAAGAACCATACAACCAGGTAACAAAGGATAAATGCAGCAGATTGAAGAGAGATGAAAATATTCCTTCTATGCATGTGGGAACAAAAGAGAAAGTCAGTTGAGCTTGATCATGCATTGCGTGACTAATTATATATTTTTGTAGGATTAATTTTTGTATAATTCTTATTCTTTGCTATGTATATATATAGAAGGCTTCATGTAGGTGTAATCAATTCTTTTAAGCAATAGAATAGTGTTTCCAGAATATATCTCTGTCTTCTTCATAATTTTCTCATAATGGAGTTTTGCCCATTCACTGTCAATTCATCAATCTTCACTTTAACATATTACGTTCTCAAAAGCAAAATCATGCAAATTAAAATAAAAATTACCATATGCAGTGACTGGGTTGAATCCTTTATTTTGAGCTATGCCGCTCCACAAGGGGAAGAAATAATTGCGCAGGTGATGTCCAAATTTTCATGCATTTACAGATACGTATAACACATCCATAAGAAGAACTATCCAATATATTTCAATATATAAATTCCATGTAATATACCCCTTAGAATATGTGAGAACAGGTTCGTGAGTCCACATAGATGAGCTGATGTGGATATATCAAGATAATGGGGTAAAGCAATACAAAGAAAGAGTCAAATTCTATCAAGATATGCTATATAACTAGCATATTCCACAATCCCGATAGTAGAGGTGATTACTCTGTCTACCTGGATAAGTAGACATTCAAGTATATTTATAAACACACTATCATGTGTTATTTTGTCACTTGCCTACCTTATACCTCAACTACATCGCTGATTTCGACGCTGGAATGACTTAATGACATAGTTCCAATCGCCCTTAACATGGTTTCTTTATTGGAATCCCAAACCAACTAGACCAGCTCATTTACTCAGCCATATACAAGAAGAGAGTAAGGGTGTAAAATTTAGGTTACACAAGAAATTATCCATATGCGATTCAAATGCTATGTCATACAGATGTTTTTACACCCAATTTATGACATAGTATGACTTTGATGCATCTTGGATGATATCACTTGTTTGTTCAAAAGAAAAATAAATGTTTAGGAGTCTCGAAATTTATTTTATCTATAAATCCTCCTTCTTGATGGACCACTTGCTATGTTATATCTAGCAAAAAGAACTACGCCACATCAAACCAAACCGGTATACACAGGGGAAAATCATATCAACAATAACTAAAAACACTGCATCGAATCACGGTTATTGGAGTCGGCAAAATATTTATTTATTAGCACCACGATTACCTAAATCAGCAGTGGCTTGAGCAGCTCTGCTCAGAGCTCCTGATACCCAAAGAGCTCCCTTAGAGAAGTAATCACTATTGACCACAGCAATTGATACAGAAAGCACAGTTCTTCCAGTAGCAGAAATGGCCGATTTTGTAGTATCTGAAACATGGTATCTTTGGTTCACTGATCTGGCTGCTTCTAACCCAGCAAATAACTTGTCTGTCAGTCCAATTCTTTCACTTAATTCTGCGACCTTGGCTACTGCAGTGGCAGATACTTGGTGTGATTCGTCGAAGGATTTTGCTCTGCTTAATGCATCTTTTCCGAGTATGTATCCTTTAGCTACCATTGTATTGACTACATCTTGAGTCAGAGTCATGGCTTCACCAGCAGAATGAACAAACTTGTCTTCTCGAAAATGCTGCAAAAATAGTACAGTGTTAACTAGCCCCAAAAAGGAATGGTTGACTAAATATAACAAAAGAAAGGCGCGCACACTGCGACTGCTATCATCTTCGATCTTCCATGAAGGACGGTTCCAGAGATTATAGTCATCTTCATAATTTCCCCATCGGGCTATGCATACTGGTTGATCCACAATGGTAGCTCCCTAATATCAACATTCAACTTCAGTGTGCAAGACTCCAAGGAACCTTAAATCACTAACAATAAAGCATATGACATATTCAAACAACTAGATAAAAGCACAAAGAAACGAGCGCAAAATTAGATATCGGAAAATGATTGTAGACATGATATTTTTTAAATATGACATTTATCAAACAGAAAATTCGCATCACTAACAACCAAAAATAGCCATTTTATATGTCAACAGCGATGGACTACATGAATAATGTTTTAGATTCAGGATTCACTGATCCTATTCATGGGGCTCAGATACAGTCTGTCTCTATTATTTTTCTCCATAAACTATAAACAGGTAAGTGCTCCTATTTGGGAGCCCATGCATCTAAAGAACAATAAACAAAAACATCCCAAAAACAACCCCTGATTTCTTAATCTGGGTTGGGTTGTTTCCCGATGTTGCTTTTACATGTTAAAAATGATATTTTTAACCTACTTATTTAATAAAACTTCACTTTTTCACACTTAATTTATTCATTCCATATCTCTTATTCTTCTTCTTTCTTTTAACTGTAAATATTTATTTAGTATTTTTACTAAAATGTTTTTAACATGTTTTAATATAATATTTATTAACATTATTTTTTTGTCGTTTTAATTATTAAATGTACAATGAACTGTTTTTTATTTAATTAATAATAATAATAATACTCAATAATGATCCTTTTGTTGTTTCGACAATCATAAACTATTTTCGATATTCTCCCCAGTCACTAGCAAAGATATTTTTAACCACCAAATAAATACTCTTATCATTAGTTTATTAAAAACAAAACTATTGTTGATGCAATAAGTAGAAACAAAAATTAGAAATAATAACAAAAACACAATTCCTCTCAAACAAACTTATTATGCATATCTCTGGCATCAAGCAAAAGTATTTGGACATTGTCCCTTATTCCAGAAGTTTAATACTATTTTCTACGAGTAAGAAATAGAGAAATCAAGGGAGTCAAAATGAATACGTGAGTGAAAATTATAGCTTATCATGGATGAGAAAAAACCATAGCCATCTCATAGTAAAGCAGTACCATGCAGAAGGGAGGTGAATAATCTACTTTCGAGTGGTTAAATAATATAAATCAAATACTAAAATAAAGTAGAAAAAGACCATAATCATCTCTGCAGTTGTATTTTTTTCTAAATGCAGTAGAATATAGACTTTAATCTGCGCTAATAATTAAAATAAAATATTATAGTGTTAAAGAACAATCTAAAATGTGCAATATATTTGCAGTCATCAGATACATTAACTCCGAGACTGTACTTATTTATTTAACCCTCAAGTCACAAGATAGGAACAATAGCAACAGAACTTACACTGAGCAGGACAGCAGTTTCCAGAGCGTGAGGATTTCTGAATGTCACATAGGCTGTGCTTGCATATTCACCGGCTCTGTTGATTCCATAACAATATAAATCGTATCCACTTAAGCAATTATTACACTTCCAAGGAAACTAAGGAACAGAGCAAAGAGCAAAAGTCCCTGGTATAATATCTTCAAAGCATTATTGCAAAGGAATACAGAACATAGTCCATTTTATGTATTTTTCCAATCATGGATCGATCAGTCCAATTTATAGGCAAGTTGAGAAAATTTATGGAATATAAGGCTCACTCTTGTTAGCCAGGGATATCTTAGATAGGTACTTCCATGGAAAATGATGAATGATTAAATTCCAAGATTAGAACATGCAAAAGATTCCAGTGTACTCTTAATCTCCTCTAATTAGTAAATTAAACTCCCTTTCAGTTGACTTGTGTTGTGAGTTCTTGGTACAGCGAACAAAATGAAACTAAACACAAAGAGCCACCTTATACACCCTATATTATAAATTATATGCAGCTGAAATGATTAAAATTTTCAAGATCAGAACACCCAAAGATTCCAGTATAGTCTTTTCAGTAAATAAACTGCACACTTTTAACTTCCTTCCAGGAGATTTTCGAGCGAGTTCTTAGAACAGCTAATACAAACAAACAAAACACAAAGAACATGCACCTTGAAGACAATACGTTTTAAATTATAGGGGATCTGCAACTATGCAAACATAGGAAAACAATATTTTTTGTTGTTTTTTTTGGTCCTGTTGCAACTTCTCCTTAAATTCAGTATGTAAGAAAGAGTGTTTAAGGTAAAAGGGAGAATCAATCAAGTAAAAGGTAACTCAAAATGAAGAATTGATTGAAAAACCATGAATATGTTAAATAGACACACAAGGATCAAGTATAAAAAAGTATACAGTGTTATGTGACCTTAGTATCCGGAGAGTACCTGACTATCTCCACATGCTCAATTGCACCACAGAAAGCAAAGAAATCATAGACATCCTTTTCCGCGGCTTTAGGAGACAGACTTGTTACTTCTACAGTACAACCACTTGGACTCATTTCTATCGATATAAACCTGAACAAACAAATTATTACTAACTTTGACATTTCAGAAACATTGGAATATTACTATAAAAAAAAAAAGAAATAGTGGAATCTCTGATTTACAAGAAGCCAGACTTGTTAACATTTCCATCTGTTATAACGTTGAAACGATTTAGTTCATTTAGTTTGAAACATAGGGTAAAATAGCAATTATCATCTAAGAAACGAAGATCACCAGCTAATATATCGTTTTAACTTTTTTTTCCTCGGTTACATGAGATATTTTTTGAATTCCATGACAAGGACAACACTGAACACATCGTTTATAAGTTATTATGTGCCATGGTGTCCCACTATGATCTTTCTTGGAAAAAAATGATTACTTGATGAATGTATATCTTGCATAACTAAATAGTGACGACCCAATTTCGTTGTTCCTAACTTTCAGGCTATTTTGCCAGAGGGTTTTGTGTTGAATTCCATGACAAAGACAACACATCGGTAAGAACAGCTTCATTTCTCAATAAAAAATCCTATAAAAAATCACAAGAGCAAATAGAAACCAAAATCGAACAAGTATAGCGAGTTTTATAAAATCGAAATCTAAAAAGAATTTTTCCTAAACATTATAAAAGATTCACGAGAAACAATCAAAGGATAGCTGAAAAATACTCAGAACAACAAAAAACCTAATTTAGAAACACAAGGTAAAACAGAAACAGATAAAGAATTCCTTCCATGAACAATAATTCAGATAATTTCATCAAAGCACCTTTTTTCAATCACTAAATTGCGGAGAAAAAAATTGGGAGCTTGAAGATGATGTTTCGTGATGAAAGCAGTTGATCTAAACTGAAGCATTGGTAGAAACTTGCTAACGAATACTAATATTTACATTTTGACCCCTAAACTTTGACTTATTACTCGTTACAGCTGAACAACTCAAAATTGCTCCGATTTGGTCTTACTGGCTCAAGTGTTAAAAGTCACTTGTAAAAAAATAATGATTTATGTGAAAAACCTATGATACTATGATGCATGAACACTATCAAAAATTACTCGATATAGTGTCGGATACTTTTTGGACATTTCTTGGACAAATGTCGGACACTCCACTTGGCATGTAATTATATTAAAAAAATAAAAACGGACACTTGAAGTAATATAGATTTGTATTAATATGAGAGATACTATGATGATTTCAGCGACATATATTTATATATATTATTTTGAATTTGGTAAGAATATTTTTGGTGTTAGCTTTTATTTGGACGTGTTTATTAAAATTTATATTAATTAAAGTAATATGTATTTGGTGTTAATATGAGTGATAAGATAATGATTTCAGTGACATGCATTTATTTATAAGCTTCTTGAATTTGATAATAATTTTTTTGTTGATTTTACATGGTTTTAGAATTTAAAAATGTGACTTTTAGCATTTGTAATATATTACATGTATAATATATATATATATATATATATATATATATAAATATACATGCGTGTCTTAACCGTATCGTATTTTGAAAATCCGTGTCATCGTATCAGTGTCCGTGTCCGTGTCGTGTCATGTTAGTGTCGTCATATCAGTGTTTGTATATCATAGGATTGGGGAAAAGAAAGAGGATAGAGTGAAAGAATTTAACGTATCGAAACTTAGGCACAAAAAAAGGTGATGTCTTATATACATATGACCTATATCGCATAAGTCCGATGTGCGAGCGGATGCGGATATGCGAGTGCGTCAATTTTCAAAAGCAATTGAGTGCATGGGCGCCTTAATGCGTCTATTAAAATAAATAGATAAATAAATATACATACATAAACACTGATAAAATGAAGTTAAACATAAATAATATGCACCATATTTAATAGACTTACATCGTTATTGTATTATTTACAAATTTACAATATGAAGTTCTTAACAACTTTTGTGTTTGCAGCTTTACCATTCTTAAAAAGCATTAAAATTAGATGTTATTGAAGGATCTAACATTTGCAGCTTTGCAAAATGTTATAGATAGTGATACAGTGTAAATTGAATCTTGTATTTGATCGTTCTTCTAGTCAGGATTCTCCGAAAAATATATTTTAGAAAATGAAAAATGAAAATGAAATGAAGTATCAAAATTTTATTTTATTGTAAGAAAAATAACGAATTTGAAAAATGAAACCAAATTGTACATATATATTTCAACATGTTTGATAATAGTGTGAATTTATTAAGAATGACTCATATTATTTCCGGATACTTATATTATTACCTTATAAAATGACCAATATAAACATTTAAATTAACTCAATAAAAATAAAAGCTTTATTTATAAAGTTCATTCTATTAATTTTTGTGATGCCCGGGGATTAATGGTGTTAATCCCGATGTGGTAATAATCCTTAATGGATTTTATTTGTGGCAATTATGAACTAATTGCGGTTTTGGGACTCTTGGGGATTTTAAATCCGATATTTGGAGTCGTTGGACCCAAGGGATGAGATTGTATTATCATCGTGGTGATAACCTTGGAATTTGGTCTTTGGTGGGATTTGGGGTCCGGAGTACTTGGTACTGGGGCTGTTTATGGAAATAGAGTTTGGGAGGTATTTATTGAAAACAGATGATTTTTAATGAGTCATGATGTATTTGTGAAGGGATTGGTATTTTCGAGTTTTGGTACTATATATATACCAAGTGGACTCGGCGTTCCGTCATTTGGCACGGAACCCTTCCCTCTCTTCCCTCTCTCTTCGCTCAAGCCCTTCCCCCATTTCCCCTCTTCTTCCCTTGGAAGAGAAATCGTTGGTAGCTTGGCTCGGGAGCCGGTTTTCTCGAAGATAATCAGGTATTAATCTTCCCCTCGTCATTATCTTCGATTTGGTAGTAGTATTGTTGATTTTGGTTGAGTATTAATGTTAGATTTGGATTTGTGGATTTTGGGTAAAAATCTTAAAGTTTGTTGTTGGAGTTTTTATTGAGTTTTAAGGGTGTATTTTGAGGTGTGGAAGGTGTATGGGGTGTTGGTTTTGAGTTTGGGTGTGAAAAACACCATGGAAGCTCGAATTTTTCGAAAAAATCGCAGGTGGCGATCGATCGCCGAGGTGGGGCGATCGATCGCGACGGGCAGCTCAATTTTCGGTGACGATGAACAGTGATGGCGATCGATCGCGTGGTCTCGACGATCGATCGCGAGCGGGTATTGGCGATCGATCGCGAGGATGCACTGGTTTGGCCACTGGACTGTGGCGATCCATCGCGATAAAGGTGGCGATCGATCGCCACCCGAAGGATTTTGTTTTTTTTGAAATTTTTTGGAAAACGTCGGGATTTTGGAATCGAGGTTTAAGGGGGCCGTTTCTGGGGCAATGTCTACATTCCATTGGGAATGCTATACATTTAAAATGGATTGGTTGGAGCCAAAATTTAATAAAACGGGATTCTCGGTTGAGTTTTTTACTATCTTTTAAACTTGTAAATTGGGTATTATGCATGCTTAGCCGGGGGCTTTTATTTTGGTAATCGTCGTGGATAGACGATAGGGTTGGAAATTGTGAACGTGCTTGGGCACGTGACTGCATGCCTATGTTTAATTGGGAGTTATTTACATGTTAGCACTTAACTCATCGGGTCGTGGGACTCAAGCAAGGATTGGACTTGAAGTACGAAATTATAAGGTACGTATAACGTACGAGCATAGCCTGTTATAATATTACAACTGTGAATTGCATGGTATGTGGAAATTGCGATAAATGGACAGTGAAATGTATAGTATTTGGTAATTGTGACAAATGGAAATACGCTGGGAATCATATAATGCCGCCTTGAGCGAGCAACGATTGAGATGTTATCGTCGTTGAACGATCATCGGTTATGATGCAGCTATTGTGGAGCGAGCAATGAAATAGGAACATGGAATCATTTGATAGATATATGTGATATCTACGGTCTTTTATATATAATGATTTTACTATATTGATTATGGAACTGGCATAATATAAATGTTATATGTTAATCTATGTGGCGATTAATTGGCTTTGGGAATTTGATGAGTTTGGTTATTTTGAGAACATGGACAATACAGAGGATCCCGGATGAGGATGATACCATCCAGGGGGTATCATTTAAATTCATGGCATTTACATTTGTAAATTATGAACTGTAATATTGTGATTATTGGATTGGTAGTATTGATATGCTCACCCCGTGTGGGGCTGTCTCTGTTGGGGCAGGTGATACAGGTGTAGCAGCAGCTTTGGAGTTGAGCTCGGGCTGTTGATTAGGGGTACTTCCAGGATCGAGGTACCAGAGCTGGTTGATTAAGTACATAGATCCAGAGTTGAGATCGAGCTGTGCTTGGGAGGTACTTCCAGGATTGAAGTATCAGTAACAGTATCTGGTAGACTATTTTTATACATTAGATACACGTTTATTCATTGGGTGCTCTCATGTGAGTACGTTTTTACGTGTATATGAAATGTATAAATGGACATGGTTTCCTCTCTTCATTTATTGCTGCATGCAATTAGATATGGAGATCACTAAATGAAATGAGAGTACGTTAGTGTATTATGAGGGTGCATGCTATGTAAATGGTTTGGGTTGGGAAGTTGAATATTATGGAATTTTAATGCAAGAAATTTTACAGATGGTATATGATGATATGCTTGCATGTGGTTCCTTCCCATGATTTATTATTGTATGCACTAATGGCATGGATTAATACACTAATAACGGGTTAAGGGCACGGGGGTCCTTACAATTTCATGCAAAAAACTAAGATATCAAAATTATTATTATTTACTCCGTAAAAGTGTTTCAAAATCACAGATTTATCCGACTTTCTTTTATCACATATTTTAATCTTCCATATGTTATTATGTCTTTTTATGATTCATTACATAATATATATTATCTATCTATTTACCGTATAATATAACTTTCTTACCAACCCAAAGTACTTAGAAACCATGAAAATTTATCTAAACCCAAAATCAGAGATTTTTTTTTTGTAATTACAAAAAAAAAAAATCGGAGAATTAAGGAGTATTAACAAGACTTAGTAACTTAGTGCGTGACTTAGTAAATTTTAGTGCGCAATTTAGGAATTATTAGTGCATGAATTATAAAATCTTAGTGCGCGAATTAGAAATTCTTAAAGCGCGAACTAGAAATTCTCAAATCGCCTTAATGCGGCACACGCCCACCAAGTTCGTCAGTTCGCGGCCGGAGAGCCAGTACGTGGAGGGGGTAGGAGGATTATGTGACTTAGCATATGACACCGATAAACCACGATATATCCTTAGAAAGTTTTCATACCTAACTTTACACCATAGCGACAGATCTTTCAGGCCAGTGGCACCCAGAGTCATAATCTTTTTAGTTCGAGACTCATATACAAACCCCCTCCCCGAATATAATAATAATAATAATAATTTTACTCTAAACGAGCATTATTAGGGGAATTTTGAATTTGGTCCCATAGAATATGTGTATTTCCAATTATAGTCCCAAACTTTTAAGGCTAATCAAATATAGTTCATATAGATTGTTTTTCATGTATTCTAGTCTCATACTTTTAGGAATACTTAATATGATTGCATAAAAAATTTATTTTATTAAAATTGGTCACAAGACCCCCTATTCAATTATGTGACCATTTTTTTATAAAGTAAAATTTCTGTAGGATTATATTTGATTAGTCTTAATAATTAGGACTAGTATTGATTAAAAATACTTTTCGTGAGACTATATTTGATTATTTCTAAAACTTTGGGACTAGTAATGAAAAAATTGTATTTTATAAGATCATTTTTTTTTTTAATTTCCTCACATTATTATAATAGAAAAACTAAAAATACTAAGTTTTCCCATGCATGCAGTTTTTGTACTTCGTCATATGATCTGATTTCAGGTAATAATATATTAGTCACGAATTTCTAATAAAGGGTGGTTTTTTTTTTTAATATAGTAAAATGATTCTTCTTTATTTCATAGTTTGATTAAATTATACAGAACATGAAACGAGAGACATGACTCGATCTGTGACCTTGATGCTAATATATTTTCATATGGGTCAATGTTAAAATAAACTTTTTGAAACCAAATTAAAGATTCAATAATTTACTTTTTATTTTATTTTTTTGAACACCAAAATATAAAACCCCTGTTTGAGGTAAGGCGCCACCGCACTTGAATGTTTGTTTTGAGGAAAAGGAGTATTTCGGAAAATATATTGAAGAATGAAATGAATGTTGGGTATATTGTATAAAAATTGATTTTTTTAATATCATTTGGGTAGTCTAAAAAAATTATAAAAGATATTGTTTTATATTTTACTTATAATAGAGTATTTTAGGGAGAGAATTTGATAAAAGTTGTGATATAGGATATACAAAAATAAGTCTTCAAATACAAAAATTAAAAGTAATAATAGTTTGGGGTTTTAAAATGATTTTTTTTAAAACAAAACCAAAGATAGCTAAAAGTTTTTTGCAAAATTGGAAGGTTTTGAAATATTTTTAGTTGAAAAGCAACTAAAAAATTGTGCAGCAAACATGATTTTATAGTATGATATAGTAATTCATGCCGTGGATTTCAGATTGAGATCGAGAGATAAAATCAAATACACATGTGATAGCTATGGATTACTCAATCCAAAGCTAGTAGTTTTCATAGAGTTTCATGCAATATTAATTATTAAAGCCGTAAGTGTTGTGATGGTGGGTTAGACGGACCCCTACATTTTTATCGAAACAAGTAAAAGCTAAACATGAGGAGTATCATACGTGCGGAGGACAGTTCGATGCATAAGCTAACCGAATTCGAGATAGGTAAAATGTGAGCTGCTGATACAGGGATGCATAATATGGAAGGAAATTAGCCAGTGATGAAGGTTATCCATGGGTCACATCTCAATGGCCAACAAAGTATGAACAGTGTCTTCAAAATCATACCGACTGGTTTAGTGAACGGTGTCATGTTCGGTATGGTTGACCCTATAAAACCATAGTGTTAAAAATCGGTTAGAATCGGATTGAACCGATCAAAACCCTGGTCGTCAACCCTCTAAAACCACCTTGCTAAACCACTGAGAATCTGGCAATTATTAATGTAATATAACACCAAATTGAATCTAATATTTGAAATGTTGTAGTAAGAGACGTAGACAGCTAGTGGTGTAATATACACTGCCATTTAGCACTGTGTTATCTCTTATTGGGAAAATATTACAAGTCTTATAGCATGTTCGATGAATTAATATATGTTAGAGTAGAGTTCATGGATTTCGGCCCTTCAGAAGAGCAAAGGGATAATCGAAGAAGATATTGTTCGAAGTTATATACAAAGATTAGGAGTCTAAATGGATCAATAAGATATTCTGATCGAAAGAGGCTCTTGGAGAAGAATGATGTATTTGCTTGTGTTAGGAATTCGTTCCGCTTTTCAATCTCGATCAACAACCTGCAATCAAGAAACAAAAGCAAATCACAGTATACAATTTCAACGAATAAAACTATAAACTGAAATGCAAAGCAAGAGTAAAGAATTAGGGCTCAGGTCGAGCTGGGTATCCTTCCAACGTCGTCACCGGGGAACCAAGGTATCGTATCCTAAAGGGGAGACACACACACTGCCCTAAGACACTACCCGAAGACCCTGCCCGAACCCCACTGCACTGCCCGATACACACGGCCCAAGCACACAACCACAACCAGTGCACACAGCACCTCTGCCAGTGCACACAGCACACACACGGCCACAATCAGCACACACAGCACCACTCTCACAGCACAACCAGTGCACAAAGCACCACTGTCACAGCCACACAGAGCACCACACTCACAAGGCTCGAGGCGCACACACAGCACCTCACCACGGCCACACCAGCGCACACAGCACCAAGGCACGAGGCGCACACACAGCACCAAGCCAAGCTCACGGCCACACACACCACAGCGCACACAGCACCTCACCAAGCACAAGGCGCACACAGCACCACACAGCACAAACCAGCGCACAAAGCACCACAATTCACAGCCACCCACCGCACACACAGTAACGAAAAAGGGGGACGAAAATTGCACTCTGGTAAGTAGGGTTTCAGAGGTGTTAGCCTCATCATGAACCAAGGCCAACATAAAGGCAAGAGGGAGACGAAAAGGATGGAGCGAGTTCCGAAGAAATCCAGCCGAAGAGACACCCAGCTGAAGAGGCGCAAGGGCTGGAACATTCTGGAGCTAGGGCACAAGGAGGTGATGGCTGCAAGGAGAAGGAAGGGGGCTGAAGATGGGGCTCGGTTATGGGGTGTGGGAGAAGGGCCAAAGCCCAGCTACAACTAAATAGGTAATGGGCCAAAACCCAACAAATCTCCACCTTGGCACAATACCGGCTCCACCTCGACGTAAGGATAACCCAATAGATGACTCATCATCGCCCAAAGGGTCCCCACAACACACAAAGCATTGTGTGGACCAAGTTCTTGTCATAGCACACAGCACAGACAGAGAACACAGACAATAACCAACACAAAGAGGTTAAAGTCAATAACCGGGGTAACAATCATATAACAAGCACACAGCAGTTATACTAATCAAAAAACTAGATAACACCTAGTAATCAATCATCAGTATCAAATTTATAAAATTTTAAACATGATTGAAACATACTAAGGGACAAACACATAGTACACATATCAGCAGGGTAAAACACATAATCACTTAGATTATCACCTACAGATAACAACCATTGAATAACATTCCAAAGCACAAAGCTAGGATTAGTCATATACCTACTAAAGCAACTAATAGCATAAGCTATACCATGCCAAGTACTAATCAGCAAATACATTAAGCAACTAATAGCATAAGCTATATCATGCCAATCTTCATGTTCAATCGAAACCAATTCATCATGCACAACATGTTCATGTTCAACAACAGTACCATGATTTACAGGCATTCCATGAATTTCAGGTTCATTAACACACGAGTCATGTACACCAGTTAAATGCTCCACCTCGCAGGGAGTAGCACTGGACTCAGACTCGTCAACATGCACAGGACACATAGTCACATTAGGGGAAGGGAAATCCGGGAATTTCACTCTTTGTTGTTTGCCAAAAACACACGAATCACAGAAAGGCATGCAAGACAACCCGTCTTTACCAACGCAACATTTTTCATGCAAATTCTCTAGACCTTTAGAACTTAAATGACCTAATCTCCTATGCCTCAGATTAGTCAAGTCATCAGTCACAGAATTCACATTATCATATACAGATTCAGTTTTGCAAACATAAAGATGTCTTCTCTTTTTACCTTTAAAAACAACCAAAGAACCCTTTATGATTTTCATAACACCATTTCCCCATCTACCCTCTAGACCACATGATTCTAAACCAGAACAAGATAACAAATTATTGCACAAAGCAGGAACATGTCTTACATCTTTTAGAGTCATAGAATAACCAGAATCAAATTTCAAATAAATATCACCAATCCCAGCAACTTTACAAAGTTTCTCATTAGCAATAGAAACAGAACCATTCTCAACTTCTTTATAATTAGAAAACAAATTTCTAAGAGGTGACATGTGATAAGAGCAACCAGAATCAATTAGCCATTCATTTTCACACACAGTAGATGAATGCACATAATTCACAGAATCACATAAGTCAGTCACCATAAAGACATCACCAGAGTCTTCACCAGATAAAGAAGCATGATTCACTTGTTCATTAGATTGGTTATTATTATTTTGATTCTTGTTATTCTTTTCAGGACAATCTTTAATAAAATGATCAGGATCACCACAATTAAAGCACCTCCTATTCTTAGGCCTAGACTTAGATCTTTTCCACTTGTTCTTATCATTATTCTGATATTGGTTATAATCAGATCTATGATTGTTGTTATACCTATGTTGAGATCTACCTCTGACATGCATAACTTCACCAGAGTCTTGCTTACCGCCGTTGTTCACTTTTAAATCTAATTCCTTGCTTTTTAGGCCGTTAATTACAGTATCCAATGTAACAGAATCCCTACCGTACTTACTAGCGGATTTTACATCACTATAATTCTCAGGAATAGCATTTAAAAGAACAATAGGTGAATAGTCGTCAATGTTCTTATCTCCTGTCAATTTAATATCTTGAATTAATTTAGTAAACACATCTAAATTCTCATCTACGTCTTTGTTCAAGTCTAGCTTGAATCTGAAAAATTTTTCTAGCAAGAAAAGTTTACTAGGCAAAGATTTCTCAGTAAACATTCCTTCTAATTTTTCCCAAAGTTCTCTAGCAGATGATAGTTTACCACACTTCCTGAGCACAGAGTCAGACAAGTTCAAGATAATAGAAGAATAAGCATATTCGTCATCTTCCAGTTTCTTAGCAGTTGTAACGTTCTCAGCCCAATTACCATCAATAGCTTTAAATACCTTTTGTTGTATTAAAATTCCTTTCATTTTTTGTTGCCATATAGAAAAATCAGATTTTCCATTAAACGGTTCAAGGTTATATCCAGAAATTGAAGCCATCGCACAAAGCAGAGAGGCACACACAATTTCAACAACCAAACAGCAGAAGCAAGGACCACAAGGCACAAAACACACAATGAAAGAATTTAACCAAGCTAAGGGAGGAAGAATCGCTATCACCCACAAGATCACAGTACACTCAACGATGTACGAGCATGGGGCTTCCGATAGAGATTTTCCTACGGGTAAGGGACACAATTACACCTAGAAACACGATAGTAAATGATTAAGGGTTGAGAAATCACTTACAACCCAGAGACAAAGCTCTGGGGTGACGAAACCACACTGACCGAAGCACCGAAGCGCCTGCCCGGAATCTGCCCGAGATTCCAGTAGCTGCCCGAGCTCTCCTGCCCGCTGCCTGAGGCCAACAGCTGCTGCCCGAAGCCCTACTGCTGCTGCCCGAGGTCTGCCCGAAGCCTACTGCCTCTGCCCGAAGTCCTCTGCCGCTGCCCGAGGTCTGCCCGAGACCAGCCAAGCTCTCCAGCCGCTGCCCGAGGCCTGCCCGAGCACTCTTGCTGCTGCCCGAAGTCCACCGAGCACTCCACCAGGCACGGAACGCTCTGATACCACTGTTAGGAATTCGTTCCGCTTTTCAATCTCGATCAACAACCTGCAATCAAGAAACAAAAGCAAATCACAGTATACAATTTCAACGAATAAAACTATAAACTGAAATGCAAAGCAAGAGTAAAGAATTAGGGCTCAGGTCGAGCTGGGTATCCTTCCAACGTCGTCACCGGGGAACCAAGGTATCGTATCCTAAAGGGGAGACACACACACTGCCCTAAGACACTACCCGAAGACCCTGCCCGAACCCCACTGCACTGCCCGATACACACGGCCCAAGCACACAACCACAACCAGTGCACACAGCACCTCTGCCAGTGCACACAGCACACACACGGCCACAATCAGCACACACAGCACCACTCTCACAGCACAACCAGTGCACAAAGCACCACTGTCACAGCCACACAGAGCACCACACTCACAAGGCTCGAGGCGCACACACAGCACCTCACCACGGCCACACCAGCGCACACAGCACCAAGGCACGAGGCGCACACACAGCACCAAGCCAAGCTCACGGCCACACACACCACAGCGCACACAGCACCTCACCAAGCACAAGGCGCACACAGCACCACACAGCACAAACCAGCGCACAAAGCACCACAATTCACAGCCACCCACCGCACACACAGTAACGAAAAAGGGGGACGAAAATTGCACTCTGGTAAGTAGGGTTTCAGAGGTGTTAGCCTCATCATGAACCAAGGCCAACATAAAGGCAAGAGGGAGACGAAAAGGATGGAGCGAGTTCCGAAGAAATCCAACCAAAGAGACACCCAGCTGAAGAGGCGCAAGGGCTGGAACATTCTGGAGCTAGGGCACAAGGAGGTGATGGCTGCAAGGAGAAGGAAGGGGGCTGAAGATGGGGCTCGGTTATGGGGTGTGGGAGAAGGGCCAAAGCCCAGCTACAACTAAATAGGTAATGGGCAAAAACCCAACAGCTTGACCCGATTTAATTTCTTTTATGGTTCATATAGCCTATAACAATCTATTGAGATTAAAGGCTCAATAATTGTTGTATTTCTAGACAAAACACAAAGCTAGCATCTATTTAATATTTGAATAATTGCAATAAATTAAAGAACCCATGTAAATTGGTAAAAGTACCAGATATGGCAAACATTCAAAGGAAACATACTACATAGAGTTCAAAAATCTAAAAGTCCCAGGTTGGCCTAACACATTGACCAAACCCTAGTGAACAACAATGAAAGAGAAAGGTACAAGCATATAGTCTAAGCTCTACAGCCATCACATGAGCAAACTCCGGATAAGGGCTGCCTGAGCACCGTCCGAGGATTCCAGAAGCTCCGACAATCGGTCGCTCAGGCCATCCACCTCCCTGTGCAAGTTCTTAATGTAGTTACAAGTCTCCTGCAGCACCCTCGAAGCCGAAACCTGCCCATATTTGTTTTTATATTAATATAGCTCGATAAAATTCAAGCTCGATCAAGAAAATATGTGAACATATGTAGTGTAATTTATAATGGGATATGTGACGGATATCCAATCCGTGTAAAGGGAAAATATTTGTATGAACCTCGTCTATTTGGACTAAAATAGCTGTTATGCTAGTTTATATATTTTTTATTTAAAAATGTTATGTTTTGATATTGAGGTTGCAGATAAGTGGGCTCCGAACCCGATGTCTGTCATTTACATGTCAAATATCAAACCCATATTTAGCGTCGTGAAAGTAGGTATCAAATATGCATCTCGTTAGAAAGAAGAAAAGGGGTATAAAACATTACAAAAAATTTGCACCGAAGATCTTTTCAAATCCTTCATCAAAAAAGAAAAAAAGAGAGTCATTTCAACTCTTCTAGTGCATCTGGTGTGAATTTTTTGTTAAAATTCAAGAAAATGATTGATGTCTATTATCATATATACTGATAATGAATATCCAACTAATATTACAAATATTCTATTATCGTATTACCACCTATATATTTATAATCTAGAATACTTGTCTTTATAAGGCAGCACCTACATTTATTTTGTAGAACTTATAATCCAACAATCTTAATACACGCAACAACAAAAATGCATGACATGCAAAACATGTCTCTCTAATGCATGTATATAGACGGGGAACATTAGACTCCCACAAAATAAATGCTGAGGGGATTGTGTGCTTGCGGGCGTAGGATACTTATCCCTAAGAAGGAAAATAAAGGCCACACAAAACAAATTCATGGTTGAAAAATATATAATAACAAATTTATGAATACATTTAATATTTGTGTATGTGTGTGTGTATAGGGCCAACTGAACTGAACTACTAATTTTCTAAAGAGTAAAAAGTTGGAAGAATGACCTTATCTGAGCGTCGGCTACGAATTTCAGGGATAAGTTGCTGCAATTTGGTCACAAGATCAGCAATCTGATCCTCAGTTATCCTCGAAACTCCGGATTGCCTTGAACGTGATCTTCTGCTAGACATTTTCAGTTATGCTAACCTTATATCTTGTAGGATTAACTGCGAACTGACCTTAGGATTTTGTTTTTTTTTTAAATGAAAGAAGGGTTTCTTGAGATTTTGAAATGGGAGGTGGGATTTAAAAAGGGGAATGTTTGGAGACAAGTTATGGACAGAGGGATATGAAGAAATATGGAATTGAAAAAACTGTGGAGGAGTAGTGTTGGAGATGATGAGGACAAGTGCATGGAGAAGAAATGGGCTATGGCTGTTTTTTAAATAGGGGGTTTGAAGTTTGAAGAATGTGTGTGAGAGAAGGAGAAAACGGATTCTCTGTTATAAATGATATATATATTTTTTGTATATATTTTATCGTTATAACATCGAGTAATCCTCTAAAAGTTAATATAAAGAGTTCAGTAATTATGTGATTTTATCGTGTACATGGGCGGAGCCACCCAGCTCTTGGGTGAGGCTCCAGCCCAAGGTAGTTTTTCAAAAAAAATAAATTTAGTAGTTGAAAATTTTAAATTCTAATGTGTTAGCCCTACCTAAAATGCTGTTAGGGCATTTGTATTCTCCCTTGCTCACGAGACCAGCCCTAGGTGATTTAAGATCTTGGCTCCGCCCCTGATCGTGTATATATATATATATATATATATATATATATATATATACACGTGGATTTTTGGTAACGAACCTCGTATGATTTTTTAAATAGGTATTTTACACCCATGTGATTTAAAAATATGCAGTTTATTCACATGTGTTTTTAAAAATAAATAGTTTACCTCCATATGATTTGTTAATAGGCAGGTTATCCCATATAATGTATGAATAAGTGTAAAATACATCATTAGTATATGACGTGCATGGAAGCAATGTGCAATATTTTACAAACCACAATAAAATATCTATCAACGATACGACATAGAATAAATATCTATTTATAAATCAAATGGACTATAATATCTATTACGTATCCTTTAAATATACTACATAAAATGATAGATCATTGTTTAATAAAAGATACAGAATGGTCCTAGAGAGCAATGTGATCAGTTACTATATTGACCGACACATTTGCTACTATTTGAATTAATAAGTCGTATTATATTATATTATATTATATTGTATTATATTATATTAAGAGGTATATGATAAATATTCGGAAGAACATGTAACATATATATTGAAATAAATGTAAACAATATATAACAAATATTGAATTATTTGTGGCAGCAAAAATAGAGGTGTCCATAATGTCCTTCTCCATGTGTCCCCAATTAAGAGAAAATTGCTTCTCTATTAGAATCAGTTTGTTTGATGATGTTCTTAAGGATAGTGCTTTTAGGGGCATCATCACTATGCATTTGGAATCTTTTTTAAAAGAAGAAAAAAAAGAATTCATATGGATGATGTCCATGATGACAATACCCTTTAGGACAGCAACAATATTTCCATTAGACACCTTAAGGGGCCTCTTTGTGTCAGTCTTAGCACGCAAGCCCATGTTATCTTCAATTAATGAAGTACATTAGGTTTAAATAATTTACCATCCTCATATTAATACAGTGAAATGACTATTTATAATCACTACACATCTTGACAAACCTTATAATAACAAAATGTCATCTTCGTATAAGTGACATCTACAAGTTGAACTTCTATGCAAATCCATAATTTCTGCTGGTTGAAATGCTTAAAAAGGCTTGAAAACCTCAACCAAATTAACATCGTTAAAGTACTAGAGAACACATCTCTTTTATAAACGTAAAATTCCGACTTTTTGCAACAAAACTTCCTGTGATTTTCAGACAGTTTATACTCCTATTGTTTAAAAATATGTAGTTGGTTTTCAAAATAGACAATTTACCCATGTGTTTGAAAATATGCAGCTTAACCCCATTTGGTTTATAATTATGTGCAAAATATCATATTTATGTAAGAGGGCAGTGTGCCAAAAGCAAACCACATGAAGTAAAATACCTATTTTGAAGACATTGGGTAAACTGCCTATTTTCAAACCACGGTTGTGTAAACTACCTATTTAGAAACTATACGAGAGTAAAGTGTATATTAACGATACTATATGGGGTAAATTTTCACGGACTCGTAAAAGTCCTTCAAAAAATATCCGAGCTCTATAGAAAAACCAGATTTTTTTCAATAAAATGTTTTAAACAAATTTTCCAGTAATTTTTCAGGTCTGAGTTGATGCAAGTGTATGAAAAAAACATGGATTTATCCACTCGACCCGAAGTTGTGGATGCTGTTTCTGTGGTGAATTGTGGGTTAAGACAAATAGGCAACTTGGGTAGATACTGTATTAAAATTCATATGTTCAATGTAAATCACTGTTTAACTGTAGCCAGCCAGCCAGCCAGTGGATGGTAGAGCCTACAGCATCGGGGCCACAAAAGTATGTCATTTTTGACCACTTACTTCGATCACATTATTAATGCAACACGTGGTGTCTAGTAAACTCTGCCTTAACTTTGTTTCCTAGTTTAACTAAGATTAAATTAATTATAGTTTCTCGAAACAAGTATAATTAATTAATGATGAAGTGAGTTTATCAATTCACTTTGATGAATTCAAGGAGGACAAATGACGTACACAATATTGAGTCAATTACTTCGAGTATGTTTGCAATTGCTTATTCAAAATATTTTTATATTATTTTTTTTAAAATTTTGTAAAAGTTGATTTTAAACAAAAATATTGTGAGTTTGCTATTAAATAAAAAAGTAGGTTAATGAGTTTTAAATTATTATAAATCTACCACTACACAAGTAAAAACATTGAAAATCATCACATTATCTGTTTCTATGCTTTTGCTTTTACCTACTTAGTTTTAGAGAATTAATAACAGAAATAATGAAATAAAACACTCAAAATCAGTTTTTTGATCTAAAAACAGATAAGTAGTTTGAAATCAATTGTAAGCACCCAGTTGGTGTATTTTGGTTAGATAATAACTTGTATTTTAAGAAGAAACTTCAAAATAATTCGATAAATAAACCAAATATTTATAAGGGTACTCCAACACTAAGTAATTAATATAACTCTTTTAAAATAATTAAAATAAAGTAATAATTCGAGTGGAAAAAAAAAGGTTGGTTTTTGTTTGAAAGTAAGAATGTTGAAAAGAGAGAATCTTGAGAAGAGAGCAAGATGGAAACTGTGTTACGTTACGTGTGTGTGCGCATTGGTGCGGGGAGACTGCCGCACGAGATGAGGATATTTTGAACGTTTCTCCGGCGCGATTCCTGCTAAGCACCCTATAATATCATTCTCCATTTATTCTACGTTACATCCTAGCTATTTCATCTAATCACAAAAACTAAGAAAAATTATGATTGTCTCCCTCGTAAAATAGTTTACTAACGAATTTCAACCATAGTTTAAATGATGGACCACATGTTGAACTGTATTATGAATTCACATCCTCTAGTTAGTAATTGATGAATATGAAATTACAGTTGTCTCTTCTATGTGACATATAAATACACAACATGGGAGGTAGAACGTTATTTTTTTTAAAAGTGTCAACCAGTTAATCGTGCCGACACGACAATATGCGTGTCATGCCGGCCCGTTTCCACCATAAGCATAGCCCGACACGCACTGTAGCAAAATAGGTCGTGTCTTGCCGTGCTCGTGTCGTGATTCGTGCCGTCCGCTCCGTTTGACATCTCCATCAAGAGTTATATTTCAAATCAAATGTTGATGCACTTTGGGATATTGTCCGTGAGTAGTATCAAAAAAATATGTTTTTTGTTATGAGGATGATTTGACCCAATCTGAAGCCACGATTAGGTCTTGGCTATTTCATGAGGTAGTACCTAATGGGGTAGATACATCCCTTTATTGAGAGTATTCCCAACCAACATCATTGAAAATATTCAAAATGAAGGGATGGATCTACCCCATAGGCAGGGGAGGACCCAAAAAAAAATTTGGGGGGCAAATTTTTTTTGATAATACTTGGTTAAAAAACATTTAGGGGGGAATTTTTTGAAAAAATAAAGACGATTTTTTTTGGATGCGGGCACACCCCCTAGCCATATGTCCACCTCTGTCCATGAGACCCTATTTATAGGGTAGCCAAGAATATTTCCGGAAGCCACATGTCATTTATATGATAATAATAATATATAGTGTATCAACACTGATTGCTAACGCTTGAATTTCGTCATTGCTTAATTATACCACAATAATATCTGTATTCAATTATTTGAATGAAAAATACTGAATTAATTATCACGTAAAAATAAATATTATAATCCTATAAATATATTTTAGTTTCATGTCGGTCACTAACGTGAAGTTTTCTTTTTTTTTTTTTCTTTTTATTTGCCCGAATTTACATCATATGAATATGAAGGTGCAGATTTATTATTAAATATGTAATATTACCCCTCTTAAATTATTTTACCAACATATTTTACATCATTAATTTTTGCCCCCTCGATAAAAATACTAGATTTGGCCATGTGTCCTAGCATGCACTTCGTAAACGCGAATGTATTATGATATATAATGTTTTGTATATGTGTGTATATAATTTGTTAATTTTTGGCTGAAATTTTTAAACTATTTTAGTCTTCTAAAACTTAAAAATTATGACTTTTAGATAATACAAAAATAGAGTTTTTGGCATTTGTACTTGAAGTTTTTCTTTGTAAGATAACTATGTTTTAATTATCATTTTCACATATAAGACAACTTCAAAAGTATAATTTAATTATTAGAAAGAAAACTATATATCAAACCCATCCTTCAAAGATGCCGATCCTTTTTCTTTTTCTTTTTTAAATGCTATATAGTCTAAAATATTATCAAGAATAAAAAATATATTATATATTGCTAAAGATTTGAGATGACTATTGACTAATACAACCGACAAGGGATAGGTCCATGTGTTAATTATTAGGGCATGTGACCAGTAAACTTTGTAATCTGATTTTTAATGTTCTTTAATCTGATATATATATATATATATATATATATATATATATATATATATATATATATATATATATATATATATATATATACCGCAACTCGGAACTCGAGTCGTCCCAATGAGAGGGCATGAACTTTACCACTCTGGCTAAGGCCGGAAGCTCAGTAAATTTGATCTTCCTATGCTATGTACATGCATGATACAAATACACACCAGGTCGCTTGATAGGGCGATTAATTTATTTAAGTATACTTTGTCAATTGTCTTGGACATTTTTTCGAGATATCTAGATACAATATACATGTATAAAGAAACTCAGTTTACCAAAGCAAGCCAATAGACCAAAAACGAAAAGAAAACTAACACAAGTAGCAAAAAATATGCTCTTATTTTAATTTGTCATTTCGCCATATCTCACTATGTATGATTTTGTGTGTATTTTCATTGCCTTTCTCAACTCTTGTTAAGTTGAGCGTCAAAGTGTCTGTAATCGGTGACCATTTGATGTGCTCTGGGGACAATCCAACCATCAAAATGAAATTATTTCTAAGAGCATCAACTACTCCATCATATTCGGGAATTTCCATGTTCACTTTAAGGACTAAAACCCAAAATAGACAACTTTTGAGGATCATTGGCCATAATCACTAAAATTAAAATAGATTTCATAAGCTTAAGTTTTGAATACTCTTAATTAATTGTCACTTTCATTCTCACTATTTCAGTTAAGACTGTACCAGTCATGTAGGACACAACTCGATATAAATTGATGCATGTATCGACCACTGGAATAAAATATTGTTCTTAATGTTATGTTGTTGACTTGTAGTGGTGTTGATGTCCCTGTGAAGTTGGGGAATTTAAGGGTTCAAATGCCCACAAATCTTTCACCACCTATGTCAAAACAAAATACTATCACATTAATACAAGTATATCTTTATACTGTTATTATTATTGAGTTCAAAACTCCCCAATTATGTAAAAGAATTTGGTTCTAGTTTTATCTATATTTACTATTGAATAATTTAGTGGGAGGGGCTAAATTTGTGCACGATGCACGCCTCGAAAATGAGTCATCTCCATGTGGGAATGAACTTATTACTATTCCAGCTATCTAAAGGCTCACTACTGAATATTTTTTTTTTTACATGTTTTTTTTTACATGACTGTCGAGGAGATACTCTTTATGTATTTGTCACATCACATGCAAAGATACATCCACATCCACATCCACAGTATATTTGGAATTTAATTTAAAAAGCTACAAGTGTTGAACTCACACCCATGAGTAATATTAGATCTCAAACATTTATAAATTTGGAAAATAATTAAATCATGGGCAACACTCTAAGTTTTGAAGCCATTCTCATTTTCTATTGGTTCGTGGATTAGGGACGTGACAAATAATATCACAATAATTTCTTGATATTACTAAATACTAGCAAATATAATCAATGTTCTCAATGCAAGGACGAATGCACAAACAGACAAGATAGGGTAAGTGTTTTGCCTTAAAAAAATTATTACCCCTAAAATTGTATTTTATTCTCCTAAAATTGCATTCCAACCAACCCCCACCCCAATTGCATATTACCCCCTTAAAATCGCATTTTGCCCCCTAACAATTTGTCCTCCAATTTTTTGTTATTATTATTTGTCTCTCTCGTTTTCTCGTTTTGGATTCTAAATTATTATTATTTGTCTCTCTCGTTTTGGATTCTAAATCCGTGCCTGCCTAAATGGATGACAAGAATCAAATGGCTGTTCGGCGACAATCAATTGTTATGATCTTGAGAAGTTATTAAACAGACAAGTCTGTCTAGGATATTGTTTCAAAAATAATTTTGTTGTATAATTGTTATTGACAATAATTTTGTCGGTACTAACATTCCATAGACAACTTCAGCTGAAGGCTAAAGATATGATCTACTCGTAAAGTTAGACCCGACCACGGTTCAGAACCGCCGGTTAGACGGTTCAGAACCGCCGGTTAGACGGTTCAAAAAACATCGACCCGTAACATTAACCTTCCTTGACGGTTCCGGGTACGGTTCATGAACCGCCGGCTACGATTTCGATTACGGTTACGGTTTGACCCTTACTTTTTAAACAAAATTTAAATATTATTAAAATTTGAAATAAAGTGTAAAATGTGTTTGAATGTGTTTTCATCCATGGATTAAATATAAAATAACGTGAAATAAATTCAAGCTCAGATAATTAAAATGTGTAAGATATATTTGTTTGGTTAATATATATAAATTATAACATTATATTTAGATCAACAAAGCTCTTATAGCTTAGTGGTTGAAGCTAATTATTCAATTTGGGGGTCATGAGTTCAAATCTACACCATAACATATATTTTAAATTTAAAAATGTAGATAAAATTAAAATAACCCTTGAACCGCCGGTTAACCGACGGTTCACGGGTTAGCAAAATTATGACCCTTAACCGGCCCTTCTATAGACGGGCCGGTTACGGGTCCGATCTTTCGAACCGTTGACCCGGTTAACCGGCACGTTGACCACGGTCCGGTTCCGAGCCGGTTCAGGGTCGATGATGACCCTTGGTCGGGTCTACATAAAGTCATGTCCAAACGCTAGATCACATAAGTCCGATGCACGAGCAGATGCGAATGCACGAGTGCGTCATTTTCAAACAAATTGAGTGCGGGTGCACCTTAATGCGCCTATTAAAAATAAATATATATACATACACACTGATGAAGTGAAGTTAAATATATACATCATATTTAACAAACTTACATCATTATTATATTATTTACAAATTTACAATATGAAGTTCTTAATAAGTGTGGTGTTTGTTTTACCATTCTCAAAAAGCATTAAAATTAGATTTTATTGAAGGATTTAACATTTGCAGCTTTGTTAAATGTTATAGCGAGTGATACAATATAATTTGAATCTTTTATTTGATCGTTCTTCTAGTAAGAATTCTCAAAAAAATATATTTTAGAAAATGAAAAACGAACATGATATGAAGTATTAAAATTTTGTTTTATTTTAAGACATAAAATAACGAATTTGAAAAATGAAACCAAATTGTACATTTATATTTCAACATGTTTGGTAATAGTATGAATTTATTAATAATGACTCATATTATACCTTATGAAATGACTAATATAAATATATAAATTGACTCAATAAAAATAAAAATTTTATTTATGAAGTTCATTCTATTAATTTTCATGCAAAAAACTAAGATATCAAAATTATTATTATTTACTCCTCAAAAAATTACAAAGTTACATATTTATCCTACTTTCTTTTATCACATAGTTTAATCTTTCATATGTTATTATGTATTTTCATGATTCATTACATAATAGTGAATATTATCTATATATTTACCATATAATATAATTTTCTTACCAACCCGAAGTACCTAGAAACCATGAAAATTCATCTAAACCCAAAATCAGAGAATTGTTTGTTATAATTACAAAAAAAAAATCGAAAAATTAAGGAGGATTTACTTAGTAACTTAATGCTCGACTTAGTAAATCTTAGTGCACGAATTAGGAATTCTTAGTGCGCAAATTAGAAATTCTTAAAGCGCGAACTAGAAATTCTTAATTCGCCTAATGCGGCGCACGTGCAGCACCCAGTTCGTCAGTTCACGGTCGGAACGCCAGTGCGTGAAGAGGGTAAGAGGATTATGTGACTTGGGTCCGACGTACACCACAAGAGTTACGAGACTAAATGCCGCAAAGATATCATCTTATGACTAGAAGAACATTTTGGTCAATTATTAGTTTTTTTGACAAATTATTTCATGATTGAACATCCAATATAAGTTCATCGTTAAAAATAGTTGAATTATAAATCACAAGCAGATTGATTTGAGATAACTTTCAACCAGGGGTTTCCAGACTCCAGAATACGATAATATGCAAGATAGAGCACCCAAATCACAATCAAGGAAAACACATTCAGAAATATGTCAGAAATAGACAACATTCATGTTTCATGTATCTTTAAATTTTGCACATTTGGAACTGCTATATTGCCCAAGTGTGTGTATATATATATATATGTGTGTGTGTGTGTGTGTTTGTGTGTGTGTGTGTGTGTGTTTGTGTGTGTAAACCACATGATAGAGAGATGCCCATGCCGGTGAAAGAACGTGAAAATTTAATCCTTGTCGGGAACAACTTGTTAAGCATTCAACCAATTTTCTTGAGTCTCCATGTGCCTACTGCTTTTTCTTGCCTCCTACACATTGCAACCGTATGAGTGAATACACCCAACAACCCATGAAGCAATATATAAATGATAAATGAATGCAAGTCGGCACATATTATGGATCACCCTCTTCCAAACCCGATTCAAAAACCACATCTCCCCCTCAAATTATTCTATATTGGTCAAGGGTTAGATGTTATACTCGATCCAACAAAAAAAACACGGCCCCACCCCTACCCCCATCCCACACACACAAAGAAAAAAAGGAAAAAATTATAAAAAGATGCATCAGACACAAAACAAACAAGACTATGCCACAGCCAATTGTTTAATCTGATAGTGTCACATGGTGTGTTTGTGCAATAGCATTAGTTACATTCTGCATTCTCAGACCTCTACACCTACAAAATTTGTTTCTAATTTTCATGCACTAATGTGATTTCCAATTGAATCCGTCTCAACGAGGAGGATACCATATGTTGTCTGCTTATTATCTCTTATCTCTTCAATATCCAACATGAGATATTTGTTCAGGGCATGGAAACATAGCAGCAAACACAATAAAAGAATATATATTTTTATCATTGTGTTTAGCACCATTAAGGTTGCATTTGGATGGATGAATGGATTTGAAGCTAAGGATTTCAATCCATAATAACAAATTCATTTGTTTATTTGGATAAATCAATTTGATAATGGATTTTAAATCCTATCCATCGAATAGTTGTTTTTTGAATCATTATAGTGAACTCTCTTAATATAGAGTTATTTCAAATCCTTCATTCGAATACTTTCTCAAATCCAAATCTTCCTATCCAAATGCAACCTAAAGGTACTAGAGATTTCTATTCTACACACGACAGAGTACAGATGAATTATATCTCCATTTACGAGTGAACATTTACATCGAAATGACTTCGTCATTGAGTTATATTTCTTATCTTTGCTTATTTGAATTTTCTGGATATTTATTACAAAATAATCATTCAGTAAAGAATTTGGTCTATTGTTCCGTTTAAGATTAATCATTTATATCAAAGTGATGTCATCGAGAAGTCAGCCTTGACTTTGATTTCTTATCATTATTATCAAAGTTTAACAGGAGATTCGTTTCAAAATAAACAATCAGTGAGCCATTTGGCCACCATCTTTACAAGAACACATTAATACAACAGGACCATTTCAAATTATGCAAGAACAATAATTCACAGAAAGATCCTGGTGTCTTTATCTAGGTGTCCATAACACGTTAAAAGTTGTAATAGATTTTAGATTCGGGTCTACATATAAGAAAATATAGGACCAAATTAGACCAAGTTGCTGACCAAATGCTTATACTTTTGGGAACAACGGATTGTGATTTCATAAACAGGTGTTACAGCATAAATCTCTGATAACAAACAAGTGGTCTGAAGGAGCATTAACAAATCAATCATCTCGCAATCAAGAAATTAATCAATTGTTTTTTGCTGGGAATTTGTCATTTCTTAATCATACTTTTGATACAGGCACCCTATCTAAAAGTAAATGAGTAAAATTATCAAGATAGGCCATTTTAAGCTTCTAAGTAACTACACATGTACTTCATACTTGCCAAAATTTACTCGTACAAAATTAAGCATAAAACTATGCTGAGATACGTGTCTTAAATTGAAACCATATTGGTTTCACGTTTTTGTCAAACTCTTCTGTCCACTACACAATGAAATAAAGCTTCCACTGTGTTATAAATTACATAGGGTTAATCTCAAACTAGTTCTTTTTCAACATCTTATCTATTTTTCATATATCATTTAACATGATGAACCAACATTGATTGTAAAGAAACGAAAAAATGGCTACCGTGGTTTAATCCGGCTTCAGCTTCAAACCAAAATCAGGGTCGATTTTATGAAATTAGTTAGAACGGTAGGATCAATGTGATTCTTGCTCTTGTTATTGCTGCAACTAAATTCAAATGTTTCATAATAATTACAACTGTGCTAATCAAGAGTTCAAGAGACGTGCAAGGTAGAACTAATTATGATAAATTCTTAGCTATGGATCAAACAGAGATATAAAGCTTGTATCCAGGCAGAGTAACAATTATTAAATGAAAGATAAATAAAAACGAGCAATTTAGAGTAAAATGTGTCAAAATCAACTGCCTGAAATTTCGAACGAAATGCTATTGACAATGCAATATCAGTGTATAAAGCCTAAATGTAACTCACCAGAGGATTTATGTGTGCAAGCATATAGGTCTATCAAGAAAAATGTAGTAATAAATTTCAATTCAGATAGATAACGGGGCTTTATGGCAATATACTAACATTCACAATAGGTCTTGTTAGGCGAAAATGGAGAAAGGTGTAACTCAAAAAATAAACAAATTTGAAATTTCAAAGGAAATAGGCTTGATTCCAAAAACCTAAAGACGTCAAATTTGAGGTATCATGAAGTTTTATTCAAGTCTTACTAGCATGTGTTGCAAATGAAGATGTTAGTCAAAAACTTTAAGAATAAGATTGTGGACAAGTTCTACAGAATATAAGGGGTTGGGTATTGCATTACGTGAAACAGTTTAACAGTGGATGATTACTTAAATGCTTCTTGTTCCACCATAAAATTATTTGAATTAACCAACTATTTTGTCTTTAAGATAGTCGAATGAAAATGCTAGAAGTATCGCTAAGGAATATCTAAAAGTTCAAAAAGCGTACAGCGTTTGTTCAGAGTAAAGGATATGAAATACTTACTGCATATCAAACAGTTCCTCCCAGCCTTGTGCTTCTTTCCAGCTCATGGAAAACATGTCATTCTCTGCATGGTCCACGAAATAATCCATATTTATGAGTAAACACATTCAGTATTTTGTATTGATAGTTCAGAAAATATGGGCAGTTTTACCTGTTTTTCAATTTCAACAGAAGATGCGGCAAGCCTCCTTTTCAATATTAATCTATCATCCTGACAAGTTTCCGCCTCAGTATCTAAACAAAACCACAAAAGGGAATTCAGACTGCAAAAATATTGACAAACAAACAATTATAAGAACATTAAATTACAACAGTATCAAATTGTCGACCCTGGAACAAGCAAATGACATTAAACTGCAATATTTTTGTTAATATGAATTAATCTATTCAGAAAATGAAAGTAAGAACATTAAATTAACACAAATGCACAAAAAAAAACGAAAAAAGAGGAAGAACATTAAATAAACACAAACGCACACAAAAAAACGAAAAAAGATCAATCAAAAAGCTCTATCGGCTATTCCATAAAATGAAATACCCCATAAAAGAATGTGATACATGCATTAGTCTGCATCATGTTGAAATATCAAAGCGTGGTATACATTTTTAACATTTTTGGAGCTTTTTACTTAACCAGATTTATGTACATTTTCGGACTTTTAAGCTGCAACACCACATGGTACAACTAGACCATCTACTGAAGCCACATTAGCTTCAACAAACTTTGCTAACCTTCAAATTAGCAAAACTGTTCTAAGAATTGGCAAGAAAGGGGCAATGCTAAAGAAAGTCACGTTTTTTTTAGAATCCAACTTTTAGTTATAATTCCATTTTGAAATCGAACTGTAATCTTCTGTTATAGTGATATCACATTTTAAATTTGGGAGTATTTCAAGTCTGATCAATTCTGAAGGACTGATAGAGATATATCCAGGGGTAGGAAGGACCCAAATGTGCACGGCCAGGGGGAGTAGCATCTCAAATATATTGTTTTTGAATAAAAAGAATACCACATTAAATTTACAAAGATTCTCTTCACACTCATTTATATTAAACAGTTAAAAAATTGTCATTTTTTACTACATAATTCGGTTCAATGCAATGAACCAAATTACCACTCAGTCATTCAAAATAATTAAATCCTCTACTTTTTATGTGTGCTAAAATGTTATTTCTATAGTTAAAATAATATACTTACATAATAAAAATTGAATTTTACATGTAAATATATCTTAAGCATGCCTTACTAATGGAGGGAATATATTTAGCTATAAGAGAAACTTATTGCAATTATACATAGGATTTGATGAAGAATATTATATTTTCTTATATTTTAAACTTGTATATCACAAATTTAATGTTGATATTATGTTTTATTTTATATTCTGACATATTTATATGTTAACGAGGGAAATGAAATATCATTTTAACCACATCAGTGTGTTATTTACAAACTTTTAGTTTTGTTATAATCTCAAGAATACTATTGCACCATTTACCACTTTTCTTAGAGCTACATAATAATTATTTAACACTCAGAATGTGGCTATGCCATTAGATATGGCAATAAGAGAAGGTATCAAAATGCTCTTTTACTTGGTTTCATGCAGAATATCCTACAAGTAAGATCAGACTGACCAGCATGTTGAATTAACTCGTCATTTAGAATGAAGATGGACCCTTATTTCTCCTGATATCATGTGTTCGTATTATCCTAAAAGCCTTGAAAATTATATATCCTAATTTTAAAAGGATTTAAACATCTGGATAGCTGACAAAAATAGCAGAGAGGCTCGACATAAGTTTCAATGCTGCCCAAGCAACCTTAGTTGATAAACAAGTGAGTTTAGACCAACAAGCTTTACTTGTGTCAAAAAAGAGCAGATATGGAATAAGCTAGGTGACTATTTATCATTGGTTAAATACATGTTATTCAAAGAAGTGAATTCTCCACGAGTGCAACCAATCCATGTATAATTGCAAAAATATGAAGTGAGATCATGGACACCTATAATGCTCTGATTGTGACTAAACATACTTGGAATTACGCCAAGAGGAATCAGTTATTTAACAGCAGCTTATATTAGCAAACTGCTTGGGTAGGCGAAAGATGAGGAAACGAGTAAAGTGTATATATGAGAAATGATCACCAGGTTTTATACAGGGAGTTGATAAAAAATGGATAGAACTTACCATAATAGTATGTTGAGAAAATAGTAATACGCTCAGTTGGCTGGAAAAGAAAATGGAAAAAATATTAGTATGATGAAAAGAGCTCTTAACAGAGGGACGTTGAAACTACGATCCTGATTAATTAAATTTAAACGAGAGAAATAATAACACTTTCAGTTAAAACATTTTGTCACTTGAGGCCTTTTATGAAACTCCAGCAAGAACTTGGAAAATCCATGAAATTGAGCACTTCCAAAAGCAATTACCAGGGTTGATAAGTTACTCGAAAAGAAAAATCCAGCTAGTGACCTAAGCAATATCATCTTCAGTACTGTGAATACAAAGCCCAAACAAATCCATAGTTTACTCCATTTATAAGCTACTCAGAGAGAAACAAGAGAATTATTTGTTGGCAATGTTCCCCACGGAAATTATGTCATGCTACTAAGGATCACGACTAATATACTAATATTTCACCAGTTCCCATACATCATGTATGGCACACATAAAAAATCAGAAGCAAGTCCTTTTATGCAGAAGTCACTAAATGTAAGGTCAAGCAATAATAGAACTCAAGTCAAGCTGTGGTCCAAGGATGATTTTTTTTACCCATAACTCAAGGCCCACCATTGTAATAACAACGAAATGGCCACAAAGGAGAAATTTAGGACGTAGAGAAGGACAGAAGTGTTGGACCAATTTGTGAGAATGATAGGCTTTACCATCACAAAAATTCCTTCTGTTCGTGTAGGTACTTGCTCAAGTTTTCTCAATGTTTCATCACCCTTAGTAACTTTACCAAAGATTGCATACTGAAATATATTGCACAAAGAACAGTGACTGATTAATGAGATGGAATGAGATAAATCAAAGAGGGCTAAGTGGAAGAAAGAAATATAGGTGTTTACTCAGGCGCACCTGGCCATCAAGGTGAGGAGCATTTCCCAGAAGTATGGAGAATGAAGACTGTGCACTGTCTGGGTCAGAGTATCTATAATAAAACAGATAAGTTTTTAAGCTACAGGCTGCACACATACATGCATAATACATACGTACAAATAAAAATGAGAACAGGAGGATAATGAATTATTAGGCAGAAAAATATTCATTTTATTATTTTTAAGCAGATTCTAATCATGTTCAAATAATTCACTCAAAACGTAACTAATATGAAATTCTAGTATTCTGCCTTAGCATTGTATCATGTAACGATAGACATAATATTTTGCTGAAGAAAACATTATGAAGAGCAATAATAAACTACTAACCTTGACATCCACCGTGGTCATATAACTATAAAATTTTTAAGAAAGAAAAAAACAAAGATAAAAGCAAGAGTAGTGCAAGTGTTTACTGTGTAATGCAAAGTTGAGTAGAAAGATGAATTTCTACTTTACATAGTTTGACTTCACTTCTTCTACAATTAAATAGTTCTCTATCGATAAGGAAATTAAAAATAGCAATAAGACGCATGTCCATGCAAGACCTTTCAAACAACACTAACATTTCCTATAAAAGTGAAATGGTTGCAAAAAAAATTCTTAAAAGGGACATACCTGCCCATAGAAAGAATACCTCTGACATGTTTTACATCACTAAATTCACCAACGATAGTTTTGTCAGCTTCCAACTTCTGTGCTTCATTCATAGGAGCAGTTCTTCCTCCAACAACATCAGCCACTTGAGCAACAAACCCCTTATCAACCTGTACAATGCAAGTGTTTGCTCCTGGTCCTTTTCATTTAACATAATGAATTTCACTAATAATCTTCCGACATTTAGTAGTTGAAAGATACCCGGAAGAAATGATTGGTGTTATAGCATCCCAACCTAACAAGCTTGAAAATGTGTTCAACCGTCTTTGGTGCAACACCCAGATAGAAACCAAACTCAATGTCCCCATAGTTTGTCTGCATTTCAAACCCATTATTCCTTTCAAAACACCTCATGTTATGAGTATATACTAGCGAAAAGGTTCATTAATCAATTCATATATCAAAGGAAATTTGAATCGGGAAGATAGCCTGAAGTGAAAGAAGGGAGTTGCTCTCAGAATTTAACCGGAAGAAAAAAGAAAAGATCGAGACTCAAAAAAGGATATTCCTATTCTGTACAAGCTAACATGACCAATGCGTTCACATAACCCACAAACAGTTTTCCTTAAGTAATTAGAAGGCAAATTTGTATTTAACAATTTTTTATAGAAACCAATGATAAGGAAATTCTTAATATGATAAATTATTATTTCTAAATTAGAAAAGTTTATTCCAATTTGTTAAAGGACTCTACATCTATAAATTATGGTCTTAGGTCAAACTTAAGATCAGAATTAAGCATTGAATTCACTTCTATAGTTTAAGCATTCCATTAGCAAGAACGAGGCAAAGTGCTAGAAGAAGTTTTCTTGTCAGCAAGCGATAGAGTCAAAAGTTTATGCAACAGCAACATCAAGCATTTATCATATAAGTAGGATCAACTACATGAATCATCATACACCATGGTGCTCTATCCCCCGCTATATCCTCAAGTCAAAAGTTTATAAGTTCAAAATTTATAAGGTAAACACTTGCGAAAATTTTGGTTTCATTTCAAAATAATTTCATGCAAATACTTGAAATCTTAGCTGTAAAATATTGCCATAATTGTGCATTTTCCTGTAACAGCCATGAAGCTCTGTTTTAACTGAGAAGTACTTTGCAAATACTTTTAAGTGTATTTTAAGTGTCAGTTGTATTTTCAACCATGTTTTGAATAAATTATAAGTCATCATATGAATCAAGTAGGCTGTAGGCTTAAGAACATTTTAAGTCCCAATGGCAGGTTGATGCTTGTTTATACCTGAAATGGCAGGGTAAATTCAGTCATATGCCACTCGTTGGCAATATAAAGCAATGCATAAGCATAATTCGTAACAGAGGGGTAAGTATTCGTTATTACATCCTCTCAAAGGGTATAATCTGAGGAATATTCATATAATTGTGTGTACTGAGTTATCAACCCACTCTTTGTCCTGAAACATGTTCAAAGTGTATCAGAGAGGCAGTTAGGAAAGCAGGCCCAAGTATGTTTAATATTTCCAAATTTTCAAGAAAATTAGTTATGTTTTTGTTTCCTGGATGTAAGACCAAGATGCTTATTAGAATTATTTGTCTTGGCTGACTTCTCATTGAGAGAATTATGGTTCATTTCGATATATAGTCCCGAACTACTTGCATATGTTGTTCTTCTCATCCAAAGTATTTAATTGTTCTATTTCATTTATCGAACTCATCTCAGTCGCACATCCAGCATGGAGAGCTTGTTTTGTTAAAGTTACTGCGTCCATTTCTGATAAAAGTTTAAATCTGAGAGAGTAAACCAATATTTTGGAACATTAGAAGTGTGAAATCCCAATCTCCACTGTTGTTTCCGCTCATAATTAATTTTAAGTATGCTAAGAGCTTATCAGTAATTATCAATACGGGTGACCTATCTCCTTGGTTTCGAGATTCATATCTCCCACCATAATAATCTTCCAACAGCTAAGCTAAAACCTCCTTCAATCCGTCACCTTTCCATGAATTATGGCTATCCTCTAACATGATGCATTCCTCAGCTTAATGCACTAAAATTTCACTTCAAAACACCAAAGTTTTTCCTTTTTAAGACAATAAAGGAAACCAGGAAATACTTATGTTTTAACGACTCCTAAGCGGATTACAGCAACAACACAACTCTTTCAACCTAGCGCATTATATGGAAACACCATGCTCAATAAAATCGACAATTGCACAAAACAAATTGTGTACAAGCCTTAAAAATCCTACGATTTGAAACCATGAGAACCCACACAAACGCACTCTAGCAAACAACTTTAAATGAACCTGAAAAACCACACGTGTGGATCCCATTTCAGGAATTGTAGCAACTGCGCTGCCGATAGCTCCGCAGAGGAGGCTAATGAACGCGATCACGGCCATCGAGCTCGAGACCATTTCAGAACTGCACATTTTGGTTGACTATTCTCGCCGATTTCTGAGGGTCGGCCAGCTAGCTTTAACGGTTATGGATGAAGTACAATCAAAGTTTCAGCGGAAAATTCTATAGCACATGTACGTAGGAATGGCAACGAGTTGCGTATGGGACGGGTTTGGTCAATCTCAACTCGCCCCGCTACATATAAAACCCGGACCCGCCCCGCCCCGGT